>JAESUZ010000317.1:0-1330552 GCA_017311185.1 Proteles cristata cristata
TTAAGCGTCCGACTTTCGCTTGGGTCATGATCTCGCGATTCGTGGGTTCAAGCCCCGCGTCGGGCTCTCTGCTGACTGACAGCTCAGAGCCTGGAGCCTGTTTCAGCCTGTGACTCCCTCTCTCTCTGACCCTCCCCTGCTCACGCTGTCTCTCTCTCCTAGAAATAAAAAAAAAAAAAAAGAAAAAGAACAAGCATCTAAGTATCCTAAATGCCACCACACCAGCAAGGCAACATGTGAGTGTCTGGTCTCCCTTCTTAATACTTCCTGGTTCTTCCTCCTCTCTCCATTCACCAGAGCAGGGTGAGTTCCAAGGTGCCAGCCTCTATTCTCTCATCTTCTGTTCCTCTTAACCCTCTCTTCCCTAACAACTTGATACATAGTCCTTCCGTCTACCTCCTGTCTCCTCCACCCAAGAACTTACCTGTCCTTCCCAGGGCAGAGACGGCAAACTTTGTACAACTTGCGAGGCATCGACATTAGATGCTTTGCCGTCATTCCCAACTCAACCGACTCCAAAACCGAACCCACCAACTTCTGCTGGCACCAAATCAGCTCTTGCTTCTTGTGTTCCTGCTGGATTTTCAGCCGTTCTGTTTCAAATTCCATAGTCCTCTCTGATTCTGTTACATTGTCCCCTATATGCTTTCAGCATCCAAGTCGTGGAGGCTCTGTTTCTACAATGGCTTGATAATTCCCCTTTCTGCTTCTCGCGTGTCCTGGCACCGCTTCGGTGCAGACCCTTATTCCCTCTTTTCTGGCACATTTTACAGAATATCATACCCTCTCCAGCCGCTCCCCGCCCCGCACTCACCAAACCCAATTTATTCTACACTCTGCTTTCACATTAACCTACTGAAACTGCCTCAACCGTGCCGGTGCTCTGTTCAAAACAGGCAGTAGAGAGACCCTGAAGGCATCAAGGCCTTCCAAGATGTGTTACCCAAGACTCCCTCCCCTTCATGAACTGCTGGCCTGACTCTGTGCCTTATCACTATCTGAACACAGTGGATATTCTTTTCTCCATCTCTTGGCACATCCATCTATAATCAAATGACCAAATATATGTGGGGTTTTAATAAAAAGGTCTTGGGCATTTTTCACTAAGTATATATCTAAGTATTTAATGTTTTTGACACTACTATAAATTATTAGATTTCTCTTAAATTTTATTTTCTAATTGTCCATTGCTACGATAGAAAAACACAGTTTGTATTTTGACCTTTTTCCTGCCACCTTGCAATTTTTAAGTTCTAGGAGCTTGTTTGGAAGTTTCTTAATGTTTTCCAAGTATGTGACTGTACTGCCTATAAATAAAGATGCTTTTGTTTCCTTTTCTCCAATCCTAGTATCTTTTATTTCTTTTTCTTGCCTTATTACACTGGCTAGGACCTCTAATCAATGCTAAATAGAAGTGACTACAGCAATATCTTTGCCTTATTCCCTATCTTAGGTGGAAAGTGGTGACTCTTTCACCACTAAGTATGATGACAGCTGCATATTTTAATGGATGCTATTTACCACATTAAGGGGGATTCTGTGTACCTCCAGTTTGCTTCAAGTTTGTACATAAGTGTTGGATTTTGTCAAATGCTCTTTTTCTGCATCTACTGAGATGATCATATCATTTCTTTTTTATTCTGTTCATATGGTGATTACACTTATTTTTTCATAATAATAGACCAAAAAACTTTTAAGCTTATTTATTTTTAAAGAGAGAGCGCAAGTGGCAGAGAGGCAGAAAAAGGGAGAGAGAGAGAATCCCAGGCAGGCTTTGTACTATCAGTGCAGGGCCCAATGGAGGGCTTGAACCCACAAACCATGGGATAATGACTTGAGCTAAAGTCTGATACCCAACTGACTGAGCCACCCACGCTTCCCTAGACTTTTTTTTTTTTTTTAAAGCAGTTTTAGGAGTACAAAAAACTGAGCAGATAGTGCAGAGTGCTCATATACTCCCTCTGCTTGGTTAAACCCAAATTGGTTTTGCCTATTAATAACCGGATTAGTGTGTTACACTTGTTATCACTGATGAACCAATAATTGATACATTATTAAGTAACCTCCATAGTTTACATTTGGGTTTACTCTTTGGAGGTATACAGTTCTATGAGTTTGGATAAATGCATAATGTCATATATCCACCATTATAGTAGTATACAAAACGGTTTCACTGCTCTAAAATCCTGTGCCTCACCTATTCATCCCTTTCTCCTCCTGCTCCCCCTGGCAACCACTCATATTTTTTTTCTCTTTGAAGGTAACCAAGTTTTCATTGAACTTTAATTTGGATTTTAAGTGAATCTGGCATATTATAAGTACTGACTTAAAGATATCTACTACTAATAGTGACTATGGAAATAGTATTCTAAGAGTATAAAGAATATGATACCTTTCCAGTATAACAGTTGCGTAGGAATAGTGCTTACTCAACCAAATATTCAAAATGATAGTCTCTGTCTTCTCCTAATCAGCACTGCTATTGTCAAACATTTCTTAGTAAAATGCACAAAATCCGTACACAATAGAAGCAGTGCATGTTGCCAGTGGATGATTATCATTATTCACCATCATCATAACATTAGACGAAATTTCAACAACTGCCCAAAACAGACAACACACAGAAAACAAACAAACAAGCACTCCTTAAAACACAAATTAATGACAAGAGAAGCCATGTTGCTGGTGAGCTTAGCAAGATCTAATGCACCCTCTGAGGTCAAGTCAGAAAGAAGCACCACGATGGCAGCCAGGCATTTGGATCTTCTTAAGAACGGAATCAGGGCAGACAGTGTTCTCCAGCAAAGCGCTCTGTCCAGTGAAGAAGAGTAAAAATGTAGCTGGACTCAAACCTTCTTTTCTGCTCAACTAGTGAGTGTCATTCTGCTCCAGTAGATCTTTCTTTCCTTTCCTCATTCGGTCAACAGTCAATGTAGCTGCCACGTGCTATGGGTACTGTCTCAGGTACACCACAAATTTTTGTAATGTCTGCAGGTTTCTCTTTTCCAGAATGTCATGTGGCTGGACTCCTACAGTATGTGGCCTTTTCAGATTGGCGTCTTTCACTTAGCAGTATGCAGCTAAGGTTCCTTCACATTTTCCCAGGCTTGCACTATATGGATATCCACAGTGTGTTTATCCATTTACTTACTGAAGAACATCCTGGTTGCTTCCAGTTTTTGGCAGTTCTAAATGAAGCTGTTGTAAACATTTACGTGTAGTTTTTGTATGGACAAACATTTTTAGCTCATTTGAGTAAACCCCTAGAAGTAGGATTACACAGCTACATGATAAGAATAGTTTAGCATTGTAAGAAACTTCTACACTGTCTTCCAAAGTGGCTATATCACTTTTCATTCTCCCCAGCAACGAATGGCAGTTCCTAGGGCTCCACTTCTTCATCAGCTTTGGAATTGTCAGATCTCTGGATTTTAGTTCTTCTAATAGGTATGCAGAGGCATCTCATTGTTGTTGTGATGTTCAATTCCCTAATGACATATGATGTGAAGCATTTTCACGTCCCTGTTTGCCATCTGTATATCTTCTTTGGTGACGTGCCTGTTTAGGTCATTTGCCCTTCTTTTAATTGGGTAGTTTATTTTCTTATTGTTGAATTTTAGGAGGGTTTTTTTGTATATTTTGGATAAGAGTCCTTTAGCAGATGTGTTTTGCAAATATTTTCTCCTAGTCTGTGGCTTCCTCTTCATTCTCTTCAGAGTGCTGTTAGATAAGTGTGTGCTTTTAACGATGTCCCAGTAATCAGTTTAATTTTATAGGTCACATTTTTGGTGTTGCACCTAAAAGGTCATCAGCAACCCCCAAGATCTCTTAGATTTCTTCTATGTTGTCTTCTAGAAGTTCTACAGTTTTGCATTTTATATTTATATAAATATATTTATATATTTATATCTATGATCCATTTTATATGAAAGGTATAAAGTCTGTATCTAAATTCATTTCTTTGCATACTGATGTCCAGTTGTCCTAGCACCATTTCTTTCATATTTCATTTTTGGTATTTTCTACTAACCTATCTTCTAATTACTGAATTCTCTCTTCAGCTGGATCAAGTATGCAGCTAAACCCTAACACTAAATTCTTAATTTTGGTTTTGGGTTTGTCAGGGTGAGCATTTCTGCTGGATTATTTTCCAAATCTGTTTTGTCACTTTTTATGGTTTCTAAACCTCTCCAACATTTTAAAATCTTATCTTTTATCTCTTTAAATATAATAAGCATAGTTATTTTAAAGTTCATGCTTAACAATTTGAACACTGAAGCATCTGTGGGTCTATTTCTATATTTTATTATTTCTGCTATCTCCTAATCACGTTGGCTTATCGTGTAATGCATCTTGTTGTCTTTGATGGTGTGCAGACACTCTATTTTTAAAATGGTCTATGGAATCTTTAGCGATTTGGGATTATATCTGCTTCTGCCAGGTGCCTATAAGAACCTCCATTCTAGGACCTCTTTCACCCAATCTTAGTGCTTGAGATTTCCTGGACCACACAAATAACTTGTAACCACACAGGAATCCATGTGAAGACTGGTTTATTTCTATTTCATCTTTATACCCCAGCCAAGGCTGGGTCTCAATCTACTCTGCCAATCCAAAGTATAAAGAGTTTTTACCAAGGACTCCACCTCCGGCAAACTCTGAGCTCTAACACCGTCGTCCTCCCCGGCTCCCCAGACCCCACGAGGCTGTCAGAAACACTACTTTGTCTTTAAACTGCTCTGTTGGAATGGTGTACACCCAAACACCAGGTTCACTTCTCTAAATTTCCACCTCCTCTTGGAGCTTGGTTTGGCAATTCTTCACTAACATGGTATTTCTCCAGTGCCTTCGAGCACAGGTTATTAATATTAAGTCCAGTCCTCAGATCTGCAGAAGTCAGAATAGGACCCTTCATCCTAGGACTTCCACAAATATTTTGCCTCTTGTGGCCTTTAACACAATTGACGTTATATTAAATTGTGCCTATGTTATCCCACCCCCATTAGAATGTTAGGATCGGGTCTGATTCATGAAACATTTTGTCCCCTGCCCAGAACAATTATTTGTTAAATTGAACCAACCAGTCTTTTAAGATTTTGCTAATTCAGCATGTCAAATGTCTCACTGTTTCAAATCAACAGAATTTCATGTTTATATAATCATCATTAAAAACACCTTTCCCATTCCAACTTGCTTTCAATATTTCAGTTTCTGCAAGAAAAAAACCTTATTTATTTTAACATCTTTTTAAAAAATAATGACTCTACTGTATCACTTATTTGATTCCAAGATGATCTTTATAATTCTCAGATGTGTCTTACGGCATGCATATATATATATATATATATATATATATATATCACTGTGGTGACTTGATATCGATTTTATTTTGAAATTTTCATGATACTTCTTAGTTACTATCAACAGAACACCTAGGAAAACCACTAAGCTCTATATCCTGAATAGAAAGTAACCTAGAAAATTTTTAGGTATAAAGAAATTAGTGATTTTTTGTAAATGTGTTTTTGTGTCTCTTTCTAATTCCAGTGCTTCTCCTTCAGTAAAGAGCCATGTGTAGAATCACTCAGGATTTCATTGCCTTTTTCTAGGGGTGGGGGGGGAGAATGAAATGTATCACAAGGATGGCAGTCTGTTCTTAAACCTCTGGGAAGAAGAGCAAGGGGAGGAAGAGGAGTGCTTAAGTCACTCGCCTCTTTCTGAGTAGCAAAGACACTTCTTTGACTGCAGCTTTTAGGGACTATGTCTCCCTCAACAATATGGGGAGGTATAATAATATAATAAAGGGAGAACCTTCTAATTCCCCAGATTTGGCCCAGATGCCAGTGATTACCTTCCTATAACATCGTATATTTCCTCTTTCTTAAAAAATCTCATACTTTTGTTAGATATATACCTTTGCCAGAGTTAAAACTCCTAAGTGCCAAGGACAATTCCTAGATCTCCTTCAATAAACATAAAGGGTAACATTTTGCGGAGTGTCCATTACTCTAAAAGCTAAGTTAGACTTTCCTTCACAGCCCTAGAGGCAAGTAAGCCACATCTATTCTGAATCCCTTGCCCACCCCCAGCACATCTTAGATTCTGACCATGCAATGTGTGTTGGGTATGCAGCCTGTCTCACTTCCGTCTCAGAAACCAAAGCTATAACCAGCCTTATTGGTAAGAGACTGGTTGAATTTCTCCTTCCTTTTGGTGCTAAGTGTCCCTTGACACCCAATAAAAAACTCACCAGTAACAAAATCAGTCTTCAGTTATTCAGGAGCTGATCATTCAGATCCTGTCTTTCTCATATTCTTTTTCCCCACCTACTTTCTCTCAACTTGTGGGCTGCTCACTGGTAAATACACCACACCACTGGAGGCTGGCCAGAGCAAGGAGAACAATTCCAGTCCTGGACTTTGTGAGGCATAAGAAACTCCAATGGAGGACCTGGAGTTGGTGGATGGCTTAACGCTATCTGAAAGTCTGGAGAATTTTCCTGATGCTATCACCTACTCTTGACAGGACACAAAAAAGATCATCTGTTCTGTCAATAATCATTCTAGGCTTACCGGTCCTGTCCTTCCATGTTCTAGCTGGGGGTTCTCCACAGTACCATCTTCAGCACTTACTCGGTGTGTGAACTAAGACATGGTTTCATCTCTGAGCCTCATTTCATCATTGACAAAACAGAAACAGTAAGCAGACAGGTTTGCTCTAAGGACCAGAGCATTAATTCCAAGAATGACATAATGTAAAAAAACTGCTTTGTAAATGCAGAGGAGCATTCTAATTCCATAGCATTACTGACATTAATTGTTTTTTCATGGTTTAAGTTTTAATGAGAATGTCAACTTTTCTTCTTAATGGGAGAGGTGTTTCACATGGGTTACTGTGCTGGATGAAGTCCTGGATATTTACACTCTTAGTATGAGTGCCAAATTCCATTTCAGTGCTTACCTTGGGAGGTTTCCTTAACGATGGAAACAAAAAATTTCAGCGGCAGAAGTAGACAGGGTTGTCAACACAGCAGCCACGTCAGAGGAAAGCAATGAAAGAAAAAAAACATAAGGGAAACTCAGCATCTTGGTAACATGATCTGAAAGATACTCTATAAAGATGAGAAGCCAAATTCACTTTGCTGCCTTAAGTGATACACTATTACATTTGCACAAAAATATATTATAGGCATAATGGGTTTCTTTCCTGGTTTACAGAGAATGGATTCAGTGACTCAGAGGTATTTTTAATGATTCTAAGTAATGCCAACAGAAGAGCATCCAGATAAAGAAAGCATGTACAATCATATTGTACATGGTCCAATACTTTTAAGCTAATTTTCACATTTAAGTTTTCTTAAATCAGTATTAAAATATATGTATTTTTCCTTTGATAAATATTCTAATTTACATGGGATTCCCCCCCCCCATTTAAAAGCCATAGTTCTCAACAATTTACACGTATTTCATCACTGAAGAGAAACTGAAGAGCAAGTTACAGCCTTCTCCCATAACCAGCCACGCGAGCACATTTTTCCATGTTAATATCTCCCAAAATGAGTGGAATTGCCACCTGGAGAAAACTCCGAAAAGCAAACCATTTTCAAAGTAAGAAACCAGCGGGCTGACTTGCCTTGTAAATATTTTCCATGTATACAAAATTAAAAAGCTGAACTATGATTTTTCTGAAATGTGAGCCTCTGACAGTTCTTAGCCTTCCTGACGTGGGTGTTTTTAATCAGCCTCCAGTATCATCAATTCATAAACTATAAAATTATTGTTGAGTAGAAATGGGAGAGATTTCCCCATGGCTTTATTCCTTCTTCACAAGGAATAAAGCCTGGAGGATAAGAAAATGGATTTTCCAGGGCACAGGGCATGGAAAGAAAAAGGTACAGGCAAAAAGAGCACGGTGACCTTTCTCCAGCATTGGGCCCAGCACTCTTCACAGAGCTCTGAGGGCCCCAAATAAAACCCAGAGCTCAGCGGCAAGGAAAGAATGTCCATGCATTCCAAAATCAGGTGGACAGTCCAAAGTTTTAAACATAGGGAAAGAAAACTGAGACATTCCATAAAGATGAATCTTCTTGAAATTGTATGTCTGAGCTCAAAGGATCCTTTAGGTTATTACCTCAGACAGGCACAGTGGGAATGTGATTTTTTATCTTCAGGTTATAGAGGGGATCCTGTCTAGAAAAACTCATATTTCTGGCTGCCATCAAGTAAGTGTCAACATTCTATCCACCCTTTCAAACAGGATAAATATTTATGGATGTTATACTAAAAATGCATGTGTGCTTTTAATCTCAGAAAGCCATGGATCTTTACTGTGTGCATCAACTTTAAGGTTTCTGCCATGAAAGTTTCCTTAAGTGGAACACCGCTCTGGAAGGCATCTGCTCTGAACACGTACAACAATCATGAAAGCACCACGCACAGTACTTTTGACTAAACCTTCTCTTATGTTGCTTGCCTTACTTTTTTTTTAAATTTTTTTTTAAATTTTTTTTTTTAATGTTTTATTTTTTTTTTTAGGAGAGAGAGAGAGAGACAGCGTGAGCAGGGGAGGGTCAGAGAGAGAGGGAGTCACAGACTGAAACAGGCTCCAGGCCCTGAGCCGGCAGTCAGCACAGAGCCCGACGCGGGGCTCGAACCCACGAACCGCGAGATCATGACTCAAGCGAAAGTCGGACGCTTAACCGACTAAGCCACCCAGGCGCCCCTTGCCTTACTTTTTAAAAGCCATTTAAATCGCTGCTTTAGTGAACAAAGGACAGACAAGTCACTTGGGTTATAATAAGGCAATCATACGAAACAGCACGGACCAAGTTAATAAAATAAACATTTTATAGGAAGGCTACGATGAGCCAAGCAATCTAATGGAGGTGGAATGTGCTAACAGGAATCCCAGGGATCCCTCCAGAGTTTGTGTGTGCTTCTTTGATGCCTCAACTGTATAATAATCACCACCAGCAGCAAAGTACCAGTGTGGTTCACAGCCAGTAGTCCATTCACCTCCTGAGCTAACAATAAAGCTATCCTATATTGATTGGCAAGCCAATATGGTTTGCCTTATTCTTATTAGGAAACCAATCTTATTTCAGCATTATAAGTATTTTAAAATATAGATGACTTTCCTGTAGAAAGACAGCACATCATACAGGAATGACAACATGATTCTGTCACATTTTTCTGCTCTGCAGGATTGCTTAAGAATAAATGAGGGGTGCCAGGGTGGCTGAGTTACTTGGGCGGCTGAATTCGGCTCAAGTCATGATCTCACGGCTTCTGGGTTCGAGCCCCGTGTCAGGCTCTGTGCCGACAGCTCAGAGCCTAGAGTCTGTTTTTGATTCTGTGTCTCCCTGTCTCTCTGCCCCTCCCCTTGCTCATACTCTATCTCTCTCTCTCTCTCAAAAAAAAAAAAAAAAAAAAAAAAAACCACACTAAAAATTTTTAAAAAAAGAATAAATGGAGACTGAGGAGCATGGGGAAAAGGGAAGTCACTAAACGGACACGCTGCTACCCAAATTTACTCATTGTTTAATTTAGAACAAAGATCCTTACTCAAGAAGGAAAAGTATGTCACTTAGTGTACCAAAACTGTACTTCATTAATTGGTAAACCTTCCTTGAGATGTGAATTAAGAGATAAGCAACTAAGTCATCCTAATTTAGCATTTACTACCAACATTTACTACCCCAATCCCCAGAGGCTACATGACATTTTCTGATAGTTGTGGAGAAAAAGTTTTCCATTATGAGTAATACTTACACCACAACCAAATATAGTATGCTGTCCTTTGAAAAGAACTAATACGACATTACAATGTAAAGATACTAGTCTTCACACAAATATATGAAAAAGGATGAATAATATAAACCCTCTATCAGAAACATATCTTTTCCTAATTATGGTCTTTGTTGATTGTTATCAATAAAGTCTTATCAGCAAAGAGTTTCATCTGACTCTCCATCACATCCAGACCATCGTGGATACCAGCATGGCTCAAAAAGAGGCAATGTCCTTAGCCAAGCAAACATTCAATCAGCTACAAGAATACCCCCTCACACAGACCTCACTGACCGACAGACACAGGCTTGGTTGCTGACTCATCAGAAAATGGAGCATGCCACTGACACTTAGGTAAAGGCATGTGTGTTCCTGACCACTCTCAATGCCCAACTTCTCATTCATTTTTATTTTTTATTTTTTTTTAATTTTTTTTTCTAGGAGAGAGAGAGAGACAGCATGAGCAGGGGAGGGTCAGAGAGAGAGGGAGATACAGACTCTGAAATAGGCTTCAGGCTCTGAGCTGGCAGTCAGCACAGAGCCCGACGCAGGGCCCGAACCCACGAACCGTGAGATCATGACCTAAGCGAGTCAGACGCTTAACGGACTAAGCCACCCAGGCACCCCAATTTTTAAAAACTCTTGTTTTTGGTCATGTGATCCTCTGTAAGTTATCATGAGACTTTCTGTGTATATATTCCAAAGAAATAAACTGAACATAATCTGACATTTTAGAAGCCAGTAAGGTTGTGTTTCTAGATCCCAGGATTTGGAGAGAAAATAAGGAGGTGCATGCTGGCTGGCACTTAATATACTCTCAATAAATGTTGGTCATTATGTTTACTGCCTCTGTGTGCCAGGTTACCTAAGGATCATATCCAAAACTTTAGGAGTGAAATAAAATAGAATGAAGGGGTTGGACTAGAATGTTTCCAATCCCTTCCTATGCAGAAACAGTTTCACATATATATATATGTGATAGATAGATATATGTCTAACATATATAATGTTAGAAACCCTGGTGGGAATTATTTGACCCATTTCATAATTTTGTATGTTCCATAAAGAAGAAAGGGTTTATTAAATCAACTGTACTATTTTCAATTAGTGAATCATATCAAAATTTTCCCTAACATTTATTGTATGTGAAAATAAATTGACTGCTCCCCATTTTCCAAAAAAGAAAGAAAGAAGAAAGAAACTAAGGAGGTACAGTTCCACATGGAGAGCAGGGCTATTTTACAGAGCACCAAAGCTGCCTTTCTCTCTCAGGATAAGCAGGTCAGTGGATCTCTTCAAGGTCACCCACATCAGCTATATGACAATTTCTGTCATTTCCATGTCTTTATCCACTTCTGTCTCCCCAGTCTGCCTGATTAGATTTCCCCACTCTCCAAGACACAGCTCAAAGCTCAGTTCAACTATGTCAAGTCCTCAACCGTTGTGGAGACTACCTTGGCCTTTACCACCTCAGATATGATACCCCAAGAATCTCCAGGGTGAACAAAACAGCTCAGCACTTACTGGCATACATAAAGTCCTGTAGCCTTCAGTAATTTTGTCTCTCTTTAAATCTCACGTATCCTTAAAATTTAAACTCCCTGAAAGCAGAGGTCACGCCACATGCTACTTTCATGACCTTAACCCTCAATCCTACATATTTATGCGGAAATGAAGACACAATAAGAACTCAGAACTAATTTTTTACATTAGTGAGTCAGACATAATCCAGATGTGAAGATTTTCTTCGATCACCCACCATAGTCTCAAAATGTGGGGGTAAAGACTGCTTGCATTTAACAGGAGGGAGGACTTCAGAGATTGTTAGAAAACGTAGACTCTTTTGAATGACTTATTTTAAAAAAATAGCTATTTCTCTAGACCAGCATTTCATACAGAGAAGTTCAAATCTGACATTAACAAGGGTCAAATCCTCAAAAGCATCAGAAGTCAATTACGTTCAGAAAGGCAATTTGTTCGGGGGCAAGATGGCGGAGAAGGAAGGAGTTCCATACTTGCACTCGCGCCCATACATCACACGGAAAAGATCTGAAGCCATTGGAAACCTTACAAAACCTGAGAGATTGGGAGAAAAAGGATGCAGAATCCACTGAGAGAGTCTTCTAACGGCTACCTCAAGAAACAAGCTAGAGTACACAAGGTGGAGAGTCCCAAATATCACTACGAATAGGAAAATAAAATAACCAAGATACCAACAAGAGAGACCAAGAGATACCATTCAAAAAACCCTCTCTGAAAGGATAGGCCCTGGAAAGTCAAAGAGTCTTCCTGAATATAGCAGCGCTCATAGAAACAGAGAGCATAACAGGTCTTTAAAACCAACAAGAGCTGGAAAGCTAACTAAAATGATGAAACAAAAGAGATCGCATCCAAAGAAACTCCAAGAAGAAATGACAGCTAATGAACTGCTGAAAACAGATATCAGCAGCATAACTGAACAAGATTTTTGAATAATAATGGTAAAATTAATAGCTGGGCTTGAAAAAAACGTAGAGGACATCAAAGAAACTATGCCTATAGACAGAATGGAAAAATAGGCATGAAGAATTAAAAAATGCAATAAATGAGATACATAATAAATTAGAGGCCTCCAATGCACGGATTGAAGAGGCAGAAAGGAGAATAAGTGATTTAGAAGACACCATTATAGAAAAACAAGAAGCTGACAAAAAAAGAGACAAACTGATCCAGGAACAGGAAAGAAGAATTCGAGAGCTCAGCGATACGGTCAAACGCAACAATATCCGTATCATAGGAATCCCAGAAGAGGAAGAGAGAGGGAAAGGTGCTGAAGGAGTCCTGGAACAAATTAGAGCAGAGAACTTCCCCGACCTGGGGAAGGAAGTAAATGTGGAAATACAAGAGGCTCAGAGGACTCCCCTCAGACGTAACTTGAATCGATCTTCTGCACGACATGTCATAGTAAAAATGGCAAAATACAAGGACAAAGAGAGAATTTTGAAAGCAGCTAGGGAGAAAAGGTCCCTAACATACAAAGAGAAACCTATCAGAGTGGTGACAGACCTATCTACTGAAACTTGGCAGGCCAGGAAGGAATGGCAGGAGATCTTCTATGTGATGAACAGTAAAAATATGCAGCCAAGAATCCTCTATCCAGCAAGCCTGTCATTCAAAATAGAAGGAGAGATAAAAACCTTTCCAAATAAACAAAATTGAAAGAATTTGCCGCCACGAAGCCAGCCCTACAAGAAATCCTGAGGGGGATGCTCTGAAGGAAAGGTTGCAAGGAACAAAGATTCCAGAGACACCACCACAAACATGAACCCTACAAAAGATACAAAGACTCTAAACCCACATATTTCAATAACACTGAATGTAAATGGGCTGAAAGCTCCAATCAAAAGACATAGGGTAGCAGAATGGATTAAAACACAAAATCCATCTATATGCTGTCTACAAGAAACTCATTTTAGACGGGAAGATACCTTCAGATTAAAAGTAAGGGGATGGAGAAAGATATATCATGCTACAGGAAATCAAAAGAAAGCCGGAGTAGCGATACTTATATCAGACAAACTGGACTTTAAATTAAAGACAATCACAAGAGATGAAGAAGGGCACTACATAATAATTACAGGGTCCATCCATCAGGAAGAACTAACAATCATAAATGTCTACACACCGAATATGGGAGCACCTAAACATCTAAAACAATTAATCACAAACAGAAACAAGCTTATAGATAAGAATGTGCTAATAGCAGGGGACTTTAATACTCCACTTACAGCAATGGAGAGGTCAACCAGACAGAAAATCACTTAAGAAATAATGGACTTGAAAGACACACTGGACCATATGGATCTGACGGATATATTTAGAACTTTACATCCTGAGGCCAGGGAATTTACTTTCTTCTCAAGTGCGCATGGCACATTCTCCAAGATAGATCACATACTGGGACTTAAAGCAGCCCTCAATAAATATAAAAGAACAGAGATCATACCATGCACACTGTCAGATCATAATGCTTTGAAACTTGAAATCAATTACAGGAAGAAGTCTGGAAAACCTCCAAAAACATGGAGGTTAAAGAACACCCTTCTAGAGAATGAATGGGCCAATCAGGCAATTAGAGATGAAATTAAAAAATACATGGAAACAAATGAAAGGGAAAACACAACAATTCAAAATCTATTGGATGCGGTAAAGGCAGTCCTAAGAGGAAAGTACATTGCTCTCCAGGCCTATTTCAAGAGATTAGAAAAACCACAAGTCCAAAATCTAAGAGCTCACCTAAAGGAACTAGAGGCAGAGCAACAAGAACGCCCTAAACCCAGTAGAACAAGAGAAATAGTCAAAATTAGAGCAGAAATAAACAACATAGAGACCAAAGAAACAATTGAACAGATCGATGAAACCAAGAGTTGGTGTTTTGAAAAAGTAAACAAAATGACAAACCTCTAGCCAGACTTATCGAAAAGAAAAGAGAGAGCACTCAAATAGACAAAATTATGAATGAAAATGGACTTATTACAACCAACCCCTCAGAAATACAAGCAATTATCAGGGAATACTATGAAAAATTATATGCCAACAAATTGGACAACTTAGAAGAAATCGACAAATTCCTAAACACACACTCACGACCAAAATTCACACGGGAAGAAATAGAAAACCTGAACAGACCCATAACGAGTGAAGAAATTGAATCAGTTATCAAAAATCTCCCAAAAAATAAGAGCCCTGGACCTGATGGCTTCCCTGGGGAATTCTACCAGACATTTAAAACAGAATTAATCCCAATTCTTCTCAAGCTATTCCAAAAAATAGAAAGTGAAGGAAAACTCGCGGACTCATTTTATGAAGCCAGCATCACTCTGATTCCCAAGCCAAACAGAGGTCCAGCAAAAAAAGAGAACTACAGGCCAATATCCTTGATGAATACGGATGCAAAAATTCTCAACAAGATCCTTGCAAATCGAATCCAGCAGCATATAAAAAGAATCATCCACCAAGATCAAGTGGGATTCATTCCGGGGTTACAGGGCTGGTTCAACATTCGCAAGTCAATCAATGTGATCCGTCACATCAATAAAAGAAAAGATAAAAACCATATGATCCTGTTAATAGATGCAGAAAAAGCATTTGACAAAATACAGCATCCCCTCTTAATAAGGACTCTAGAGAAAGTCAGGATAGAAGGAACCTACTTAAACATCATCAAAGCCATCTATGAGAAGCCTTCAGCTAACATCATTCTCAATGGGGAAAAACTGAGAGCTTTCCCCCTGAGATCAGGAACACGACAGGGATGCCCACTCTCACCACTGCTGTTTAACATAGTGCTGGAAGTCCTAGCATCAGCCATCAGACACCAAAAGGAAATCAAAGGCATCAGAATTGGCAAAGAGGAAGTCAAACTTTCACTCTTCGCAGATGACATGATACTCTACATAGAAAACCCGACAGACTCCACCAGAAGCCTACTAGAACTGATCCAAGAATTCAGCCAAGTCGCAGGGTACAAAATCAATGTACAGAAATTGGTTGCATTTTTATACACCAACAATGAAGCAACAGAAAGAGAAATCAAGAAACTGATCCCATTCACAATTGCGCAAAAAAACATAAAATACCTTGGAATAAACCTAACCAAGGATACAGGAGATCTGTATGATGAAAACTATAGAAAACTTATGAAGAAAATTGAAGAAGACACAAGGAAATGGAAAAACATTCCATGTTCATGGATAGGAAGAATAAATATAGTTAAGATGTCATTACTACCCAGAGCACTCTACACATTCAATGCAATTCCAATCAAAATTGTACCAGCATACTTCTCAAAACTAGAACAAACTATCCTCACATTTGTATGGAACCACAAAAGATCCCAAATAGCCAAAGTAATCCTGAAAAATAAAACCAAAATGGAAGGGATCACCATCCCAGACTTTAGCCTCTACTACAAAGCTGTCATCATCAAGACAGTATGGTATTGGCACAAAAACAGACCCATAGACCAATGGAACAGAATTGAGAACTCAGAAGTGGACCCAAAAGTATACAGCCAACTAATCTTTGACAAAGCAGGAAAGAATATCCGATGGAAAAAAGACAGCCTTTTTAACAGATGGTGTTGGGAGAATTGGACAGCAACAAGCAGAAGAATGAAACTAGATCATTTTCTCACACCATGCACAAAAATAAACTCAAAATGGATAAAGGACCTGAACGTAAGACAGGAAACTATCAACACCCTAGAGAAGAAAGCAGGAAACGACTTCCTTGACCTCCACCGCAGCAACTTCTTCCTTGACACATCCCCAACAGCAAGGGAATCAAGAGCAAAAATAAATGATTGGGACCTCATCAAGATTAAAAGCTTCTGCACAGCCAAGGAAACAACCCAGAAAACTAATAGGCAACCAACGGAAAGGGGTTGCCTTATCTAATGGGAAAAGATAGTTGCAAATGACATATCAGATAAAGGGTTAATACCCAGAATCTATAAGTAACTCACCAAACTACACGCCAGAAAAACAAACAACCCAGTGAAGAAATGGGCAGAAGATATGAACAGACACTTCTCCAAAGAGGACATCCAGATGGCCAACAGACACATGAAACGATGCTCAGCATCCCTCCTCATCAGGGAAATACAAATCAGAACCACACTGAGATACCACCTCACGCCAGTCAAAGTGGCTAAAATGAGCAAATCAGAGAACTCTAGATGCTGGCGAGGATGTGGAGAAACGGGCACCCTCCTACACTGTTGGTGGGAATGTAAACTGGTACAGCCCCTCTGGAAAACAGTGTGGAGGTTCCTAAGGAAACCAACAATAGAACTCCCCTATGACCCAGCAATAGCACTGCTAGGAATTTACCCAAGGGATACAGAAATGCTGATGCATAGGAGCACATGTACCCCAATGTTCATAGCAGCACTCTCCACAATAGCTAAAACATGGAAAGAGCCTAAGTGTCCATCAACAGATGAATGGATCAAGAAGATGTGGTTTATCTATACCATGGAACACTACATGGCAATGAGAAACAATGAAATCTGGCCATGTGTAGCAACATGGATGGACCTTGAGGGGGTTATGCTGAGCGAAATAAGTCAGGCAGAGAAGGACATATACCATATGTTTGCACGTATAGGAGGATTAGGAGGAACTTGACGGAGGAACAAGGGGGAGAAGAAGGGGGGAAATGGTAGGGGAAAGGGAGAGAGGCAAACCATGAGAGACTCTTGAATGCTGACAAAAACTGAGGACTGATGGATGTAGGGGGAGGGGGGATGGGCATGGAGGAGGACACTTGTGGGGATGAGCACTGGGTGTTACGTGGAAACTAATTTGACAATAAACTATTTGTAAAAAAATAAATAAATAAAAATAAAGGCTTCAATTTATTAAAAAAAAAAAAAAGAAAGGCAATTTGTTAGGACTAGAGGACACACACACACACACACACACACACACACACACAGACACACACACACAGGACTGTAAAGATTAGGTGGACCTATACTGGGCCAGTTGTTGAGACAGGAATTGGTAGTTAATTTGGTAGGTAGTCCCGACACAGGAAATTTAATAAACAAGTGAAATGAAGAAAGCACTATAAACAGTATATTACAACAATAGCCCTAGATAGCTGTTGTTCCTTCCTCAGACCTCACATTTACGGGACAAGGAGTCTTTGTCCATCCTTTTCCCCTACCAACCACAGTTAGCTGCTCGGAAGCTAGATGGCCGAAGGCCCCGGTGTGCATGAGCCGTAGCTCTAGTCAGTGCTCCAGCAGACATGAAGGGTCATTGTCTTCTTCTGAAACAGAGATCTCTCTTCTCTGTGTATTTCATTGACTGAATGCCGGAAATTGCCACAACCTATAGCTGAAGATACACAGCTACATGAGATCTGACTCCTGGAGATTAGTCCAAGGACATGTACCTTATGAAGCCCCTGATCACTTCCACTGTCATGTGGAGAACAAAACACTGAGTCACCTAAGTCGTCCAAGTACTCTGTTAACCTTATTTATTGAGCACTAATTCCTACACTGCAAACTGCAGGTGCTCTCTGAGGGACGTCTCGGGGAATGAGACATGGCCTCTGACCTCAAGGTTAACACCTTGTGAGAAGGGCAGATACATACACGAATAACTGACACTAACAGACTGTGACTGCCACAGCACGGATGGAAACAAAGCTATATTCGGACAACAACTATTGTACACCCACCGTATGCTACCTTGTTGTGGTACAAAGATAAATTAGGGGCGCTTGAGTGTCCGACTTCAGCTCAGGTCATAATCTCACAGTTCGTGGGTTCAAGCCCCATGTCGGGCTCTGTGCTGACAGCTCAGAGCCTGGAGCCTGCTTCAGATTCTGTGTCTCCCTCTCTCTCTGACCCTCCCCTGCTCACACTCTGTCTGTGTCTCCCTCTCTCAAAAATAAATAACAGTAAATACATTTTTTAAGTAAATAAAAAATATATTAGCTATGTTGTCTTTCAAACAATAAACAGAACTTACAGACACAGATCGCGATACAATGTGATATGCACAGTAACAGCCTCAAACAGGGTGAGAGCCATTGAAAAAGAAGGGAAGGTTCTCAGAAGTGAAAACCCTGTGGACAATTTAGAAGGCTAAACAGAGTCACCCACCTCACAAGGCAAAGAAATGGCATCCCAATAGGGGGAACTGTCAGTTCCAAAGGATCAGAGCACACAGCCCACTTGAAGACCAGAGATCATAGGATAGCTCTGTTCCCAAGCTGAGCAGCTTAGGCCATAGAAACAGATGCTCGGACAAAGAATGACACGCAATTGGAGTTTTGTCAAACAGGTGTTTATATAGGTTCCTCTGCAGCCAGGATATACTGACCACAGTTTGAAAAGAGGCTTATATGCCTCTGTACCAACAAGTTAATATATCCAAGTATTTAAAACATAACAAGCACTCTATGAATTATAAAAGGGACTACGTATGCATTTTGAAGAGCCTTTGAAATCTATCACAAGGAGAATGTAAATGTCAAAAACATTAAATTCTATGGCAACAGCTGGTCTGAAAACATTAATAAAGAGTTAGCAGATTGACTATAAAGTCCACAGGAAGCTACGGCAAAATTTTCTGAACATGCAAAGAAATCGATTCATTCAAAGGAAGTGTTACCAATCAGAGGAGGCTTTTTTAAGTTTATGTATTTATTTTGAGAGAGAGAGAGACAGAGAGAGAGAGAGAGTAGGGAAGGGGCACAGAGAGGGAGAGAGAGAATCCCACGCAGGCTCCACACTGTCAGCACAGAGCCCAATGCAGGGATCAAACTAACAAACTGCGAGATCCTAAATTGAGCCGAAGTCTGATGCTCAACCAACTGAGCCACCCAGGTGCCACCTCCCTGCAATTTCTATAAGAACTATAATAGGGTAGTGGTAAGGGTCACGATTTGGAGCCAGACAACTCTAGCTCTGCCACCATTTGGCTATATTGACCTGGGGCAAGTTTATTCAACCCCTCTGAGCCTCAGTTTCTGTATCTGTAAAATGAGGAAGGACTCTTTCAGGACCAGGGAAGGATGACATGTGACGGCAAGGCTAATATTATACACAGTATAATACACATTATATGTAATGTGTAATATAATGTAATATAATACACATTAGTGCACAGTTATCACTCAATAACTGTTAGATGCAAGTGCTGCTGTTACAACCAACAGCCCTTCTGGATGATACATGCAACATATCCACATAACTCAAAACTCAGTTTCATCTGGGAAAAGTTACTGAGGCCTGATGAATGACAGCACTTTGTGTGTGTGTGTGTGTGTGTGTGTGATAGAGACTATTTATGATGTTAAAAATACACATTTACGGCGCCTGGGTGGCTCAGTAAGTTAAGCGTCTGACTTCGGCTCAGGTCATGAGCTCGCAGTCCATGGGTTAAAGTCCTGCATCAGGCTCTGTGCTGACAGCTCAGAGCCTGGAGCCTGCTTCCCATTCTGCGTCTCCCTCTCTCTCTGCCCCTCCCCCACTCACACTCTGTCTCTCTCAAAAATGAACATTAAAAAGTTTCTTAATTAAAAACATATAAAAACCTTTTTTTTAAAAAATATGCTCTTCAAACAGGGAGAACAGAACGTTGATAACTGTTAGAGCACAGCTAACTGATACATGGATGGTCATTATGCTCTTTTTAAAAAGTTCGAGATGCTCAAAATGTTTTCAATGCTCAGAAATCCGTTTCAGAGAAAAAAGAATACTCGAATATTAAACTGAATACAAAATGTTTGGAGTCCTAAACATCCTTTCTGGGGAGAAGAGAATGACGGTGAGGGTTGTAAGCAATGGGGACCACTGGGCACTATCATCAGAGCTGCCAGCTGAGGGGGAGGGGAGGGCCCCGGCTCTGCAAGGTGCCCCGTCCTTTTGTTGACACCAAAACCCTCCAGGGATGCACACTATCGATGCCTCACTGATTTCTGCCTAGGAGGGCACTTCTGAAACAGGATTGTATCCCCTAAGGAAAAAGAAAAAAAAGGTGATTAAAAAAAAACAACTGTATAATAAAGGAAGAGAAAAGAATAGAAAGAAAAAAAAACCTTTGGAGATAATTAGGCAAACATGTATAAGTTGAACACCTTTAGAAGCACTAAACTATATTAATTTTTCTAGAAGAGAGTCAAGAGAGGGGGCGCCTGGGTGGCTCAGTCGGTTAAGCGTCCGACTTCGGCTCAGGTCATGACCTCACAGTTCGTGGGTTCGAGCCCCGCGTCGGGCTCTGTGCTGACAGCTCAGAGCCTGGAGCCTGTTTCAGATTCTGGGTCTCCCTCTCTCTCGGACCCTCCCTTGCTCACGCTGTCCTCTCTCTCTCTCTCTCTCTCTCTCTCTCTCTCAGAAATAAATAAAACATTTAAAAATAAAAAGAAAGAAAAGAGTCAAGAGCAGGTGCATAAGTACAAACACTGGGGCACATCTCACGAGCTGGTCACACCCGACGTCTATCCCAGCACTGCTGTCCTGAATGACAGGGTGAAGAAAACTCCCAATAGCTGGCCAAGTGGCCACAGGAATAATGAGGCGAGTTTTTAAAAGAGTCTTTATTAAAAAATGACCTCGTATTTTGAAACGTGTCATTTGTTTTCTCAGTCTAATATGCTGTGGTTATTCACCGGGCCACGTGCTGAAGGATCTGGAAGTGCTACTTAAGGACTGGAAATGCTGGCAATAAAAACAGGCAGGGCTCCGCACAAGAAACAGAACCTAGGCAGCAGACGGAGTGGGTTCCCTTTCCTACCCGGCACCTTGAATTTTAAGGCAAGTACCAAAGAGAAGAATCGCATTACCCATGTACGATGTGCCCTAGAGGCCAGGATGAATATTTACAGTTCACTACTAAAGTCCACTGAAATAATAATGAGACATGGTGATTTTTAAAAAATGACAACAAAAGCTGCCATTGTTTGTCAAAACATTTTCTGCAATAGAGGGGTATCAACTTTATAATAGAAGCAAAAAACTGGGGTGCCTGGGTGGCTTAGTCGGTTGAGCGTCCGACTTTCGCTGGGGTCATGATCTCACAGTTTGTGGGTTCAAGCCCCGTGTCGGGCTCTGTGCTGACTGCCAGCTCGGAGCCTGGAGCCTGTTTCAGTCTGTGACTCCCTCTCTTCTGACCCTCCCCTGCTCACGCTGTCTCTCTGTCTCCTAGAAATAAATAAACTTAAAAAAAAAACTCTAATATAATAGAAGCAAAAAACTTCTGAAATAAAGTAACAGCAAAACCTTACAATTAACACTGGAGGTTTCCTGATCAATCTGAGTTTTATAATTAATGCATTATTCTAAAACTCTGATGACTGCAAAAAATGTCTCAGGGTTGTTAAGAGTGGAGTGCTGCACAAATACAATAAGATTCTAATTTATTTTATTATTTTTAATATTAATTTATTTTTAAGAGAGAGAGAAAGACAGAGAAAGAAAGAGCACGGTAAAGGCAAAGAGAGAGAGAGAGGGAAACAGAATCCCAAGCAGGCTCTGAACTGTTAGCACAGAGGCCAATGCAGGGCTTGAACCCATGAGCTGTGAGATCGTGACCTAAGCTGAAATCAAGAGTCAGATGCTTAGCCAACTGAGTCACCCAGGTGCCCCCAAAATTCTAATTTCTTAAATCATTATTTTCTTTCTGCACAATTGCGTACTATCTGTTTGCCACCAGCAAGATACGAGTTTTAACGATATAGATTACTACCCGTTCCACTCACTAAGCAGGAAGACATGCAATGGGGACCTGTTACGATCAGAACTGACTGAACCTCCTGGGTGAGCATCACATGGCTTACAATAATTTGTGTCCAATGGAGTCTGGTGAAAGGACTCAACCAACCAACCTGTGGGTTACCAACCTCTCCTAATACCAGGTTCTTCTCTGTTAGAACACTAGTAACTGTAAATATGCTTCTAATACAAATGTTGTTGGCTAAAAATGCTTTTTAAATAAACAAAATTAAAGTTATTCAGGTCGAGTCTAAAATCTAAAACCCCTAACTTCAGAGGAGGGGAGAGGGCTAGGGGTTGAGTTAATAACCAATGGCCAGTGCTTTGATCAATCCTGCCTTCATCAATCATAACAAACCTTCATAAACATCCTAACATGTGGGGTTTAGAGAGCATCCAGGTTGCTGACCAGGAGGTGCTGGGCGGTTGGCACACTCAGAGCAGACGTGGAAAGCTGTGCGCCCTTCCCACGTACCCTGCCTCGGGCATCCCTTCCATCTGGCTGTCTGAGTTGTGTTAGAATAATAACAATAAACCGACAACCTAGGAAACAGACCGTCTTCCCAAGTTCTGTGAGCTGCTGTAGCGAATTATCAAAGCTGAGGAAGGTGGGAGCCTGCGTCAGTTAGAAGCGGGGATGGAGGAAGAGGGCGGCCCTGTGGGACAGGGTCCCTAACCTCTGGGATCTGACAATGACTCTAGGTAGACAGGTGTCAGAACTGAATTGAATTGTAGGACAGCCAGTCCCTGCCCACAGGGAACCGGAGAACTGGGTGGTGTGAGAAAACGCATGCACAGTTGGTGGTCAGAAGTACTGAGAATAGAGTAGCAAACACAAATGGTTATTCCTGGACAAACCTGGAAATATCTCCCAGCCCCGTGCTCCTCACAGTACAGTCTGAGGCTCACTGGCAGTCCGTGAACTGTTTGCTACCAATCCTGAAGGAGTGAGGAATCTCTTCCAAGATACCGGCCACTCCTACCCTCCTTTAGAGATAAAATGCCACAATGCCATCCCTCCTCTGACATTTACAAATGTATGTGTTCCTGATGGTGGATGGAATTGAAACGGAAAAAGAAATGATCCTTTGGGTTTGTTTGTTTTTTAATGTCACCCAGAAGCCAAGTAGAGTTTAAGAGTAAAGTTTCATTTCTACATAATCAACTGGTTAATTAAAAAAAAAAAAAAAGATCACAGGGGCACCTGGGTGGCTCAGTCGGTGAAGTGTCCATCCGACTCTTGATTTTGGGTCAGGTCATGATCTCACAGTTCATGAGACTGGGCCCCATGCTGGGCTCTGCGCTGACAGCGTGGAGCCTGCTTGAGATTCTCTCTCTCCCCCTGCCCTCCAACCTCCCCTGCCGCTCTCCCATTCAAGCTCTCTTGTTCTCACTCTCTCTCTCAAAAATAAATTAAACATTTTTTTAAAAAAGATTACACTTAAATGCAAAACTTTTTTTTTTTTTTACAAATAGTTTATTGTCAAATTAGTTTCCACATAACACCCAGTGCTCATCCCCACAAGCGCCCTCCTCCATGCCCATCCCCCTCGCCCCCACATCCATCAGTCCTCAGTTTTTGTCAGCATTCAAGAGTCTCTCATGGTTTGCCTCTCTCCCGTTCCCCCACCATTTCCGCCCTTCTTCTCCCCCTTGTTCCTCCGTCAAGTTCCTCCTAATCCTCCTATACGTGCAAACGTGCAAACATATGATATTTGTCCTTCTCTGCCTGACTTATTTCGCTCAGCATAACACCCTCAAGGTCCATCCATGTTGCTACACATGGCCAGATTTCATTGTTTCTCATTGCCATGTAGTGTTCCATGGTATAGATAAACCACATCTCCTTGATCCATTCATCTGTTGATGGACACTTAGGCTCTTTCCATGTTTTAGCTATTGTGGAGAGTGCTGCTATGAACATTGGAGTACATGTGCTCCTATGCATCAGCATTTCTGTATCCCTTGGGTAAATTCCTAGCAGTGCTAACTTGAGGTTAAATCACAAGGGTATCCACAGTAGCTATTAATCCAATATAATGATGCTCGTGTGTATATCTCCAAAATTAAAATGGGTGCATGAAGTAATGACAGTTGTACAAGTTCTACGACATAACTCATAGAATCACAATCATCAGTAATAGCTTCCTTGCCTTTTTTTCCCTAATACTGTCAAGGAAAGTCACACCTGAGTCGTTCCTCCTGACTAACAAGATGTGGCCAACTACAGGTGTGGGCCCCGGCCTCCAGCAAAGCCACAGGCTTGGCTCTCTCTGGAGCATTCTCTAGGCCCCTTCAGAGAGCTCCTGTCCCTCCTCACCATAGCTGCAATTCCCAGCAGGAGAAAGCTGCAGGCAGTCATACTCGCTTAACCAAAACAAAACTGAGTAGAGAAAACACGGCTCTTTTGCAATTTTCTTGCTGTGTCTTCAAAAGTATCACACAGCTAGGCTTTTGGAAAAATGCACTGCAAAGCACCGATTCTTGACTTAAAATCAAGAATTAAGCTCCTCTGTGAGACCGTGCTCAGGCTAATTCTCAGTCTATCTGCTACTACTAGACTTGACCCCAATCAATATGCAGTATGGAAGAAACAAACATTTAACTATCTTGTTTACTCTTATATCCAAGATTAAGTCTCCATGTACGTGAGGCTGTAGGTACCTCGACCCCACATGCTTATGACAGCATGCTTACGATTGTTTAAATTTTCTGCATAAGGGAGTCAGAACCAAGCCTTGTACTATATGCAACAGCTTCACAAAAGCAAGGCTATTAGCTGAATAAGCCTACTGAGACAGACAACAGCCTGTTAAGAGTCCAGTCCAGTGTGGTGGTGAACAGCCAGGAGGGAGGAAGCAAGGGGTCCCCTTCTTTGTCTCTACCACTTCCTACTGATGTGACCTTGAACATGAGGGTAAAACGAATGAATATACGTGAAGTCCTTAAGGATATCAGGATTACACAGGTGATTCACAAATCTCCCACCTTCAGCCACTTATTTTACCTATGATCTTTCCACCTGCCAGAGAAACAGCTGTCATTGCTGACTACAGATGCTGGTGGGCCCGGGGAGCCTGAAGGACCCTCCTCCTTGAGGGCTGTGAGACGGAGACACACCTGACTCAGCAGCCCACATACACTCTAAGACAGCTGTACAGGATCACTTAATTTCAAAGTCACACCGAGTCAAGGCATGAAGACAGGAAGATTGCAATTCCAATAACTCCCATCTCTGATACAAAAGAGATTTAGGAGGCATCATGCCTAGCAGGCGGCATCCCTCATCCCTGTCCGCAATACAGATGTGGATGTCACATATGAGCCCCTGGCCAAAAAAAAAAGTGTCTGTGACAAAAGCCACACCACTGGTGAGCATTCATGGCAATGTTATTCTTTATATTAGGAAGTCTGAGGTGAAAAACTCTCATCGTGAACAGCCCACTAAGAGCAATTTAATTTTAAAGCCCAGATAGATCTAAGAGCATTTAAGGCAGGATCCATGGACTGATTTCTAATTATATTCAACCTCAGCACTACAAAGAAATGAGCTATGGAGCCCCCAAAAGACATGGAGTAAACTTAAATGCATATTACTAAGGCAAAGAAGCTGATCTGAAAAGGCTGCATACTGAAATATTTCAACTATGTGACATTCTGGAAAAGGCAAAGCTATGGAGTCACTGAAAAGGTCTATGGTTGCCATGGGTTGCTGGGGTCAGGGGAGAGGGGAAGAATACAGCACAGGATTTCTAGGCAGCAACGTTATTCTGTATGATACAGTGATGGATGTATGTCACTATACGTTAGTCCAAGTCCAGAGAATGCAACACCAAGAGTGAACCTTGCCTAATATTAACAGCAGACATTAGATGATTACAATGTGTCGATGTAGATTCATCAGCTGTAACAAATGTACTACTCTGTTGCAGGATGTTGATGACCGGAGGAGAGGAGGCAAGAAGTATACAGGAAATCTCTACCTTGCTCTTAATTTTGCTGTGAAGAGCTCTTAAATTTTATATTTGAAAAAAATTTTTAGCTAAGCCAAAACAAACAAACACCTAACTACCGTGCATGTCTGTGCACCCTCCCTATAACGCCTGCCACCATCCTAGAGCAAAACTGGCTACAGGCAAGCCTGAGACTGATTCATGCTTGCAGATTGCTAAACTAAGGTTGTAATCCTGCTACAAAGTCCTTGAGGAGAGCTGCCACATCTGGATCATTTTTATTGCCCTCGCACTACTTAATAGCATTCTCTTTGCATTTACTGGTTACACGGTTGAAAACAAGCAGATCTTGTCCCCATTAGGCAAACTCACATCGTGGACCTAATGAACACCACTGTGGTGGAATTATGGAGAATTAAATGCTCTCCTCGAAAGTATAAAGGACACTGATTATTTGTGGAAGATACTCAGAGATTCAAAACAACCAGAAAGTCCGAGTCAACTGACAGGTGAAGAAAATGTCTTTAGTCTAAATGAGAGTCCAAGATATGAACAAGAGGCATTAAGGTTAGCGGACCATCCTCCTAATATAATGCTGAGAATTGTAAAAGAGCAACAATAGTACTGAATTAGCAACTGAGTTCTGGCCTTTAAAAGGCATGAAGAAAAAGGAGGAAATCTGTTCATCTGTTATGCATACTAAACTCATAATCTCAGTTACCAATCCAGTCTTTGAAGGGGCCAGACCAATCTCAAATAGAAAAACAAAATTTTCTACAGCTGCACTCTGTGCCCATCACCTCTTGAGGCCACCACTGGGTTTGCTGATGCTGTCCCCGAGGCCATCCACCAGAGACTGATTTCAGAACACTTTCCTTGTGTATTTTATGGGGAGAAGGGAGCTAAGGTTGCTGAGCATCTGTCCATTACACATGGTTCTCAACACTGTGTTTATTCACTCAGTCCTCACCGCAACGTGAGGTAGAACTGATCAGCCCCATTTCCAGATCAGTAACCTGCCCCAAGACTAAGGAAATGTAGAACTAGGCTTAAGACCTAGCACTAGATCTTTTTTGGTATATTCCTTTAACCCCACATCTAACCCTACAACTAGGATGATCTTTAGAAAATAAATTTCCTGGGGGACCTGGTTGGCTAGGTTGGTTAAGCATCTGACTCTTGACTTCGATTCAGGTCATGATCTCACGGTTTGTGAGTTCGAGTCCTGCATCAGGCTCTGTGCTGATAGTGTGGAGCCTGCTTGGGCTTCTCTTTCCCTCTCTCTCTCTCTCTGCCCCTCCCCTGCTCATGTTCTAAGGAAAGAAAGAAAGAAAGAAAGAAAGAAAGAAAGAAAGAAAGAAAGAAAGAAAGAAAGAAAGAAAGAAGAAGGGAAGGAAGGAAGGAAGGAAGGAAGGAAGGAAGGAAGGAAGGAAGAAGGAAGGAAGGAAGGAAGGGGAAAGAAAGAAAGAAAATATTTTTAAAAAGAAAGAAAACAAATTTCCTACCATTCTCCTGGTTTAACATGCTATGATAACTCCCTATTGTACTTGGAAGAAATGACAAATTCCTTTATGTCATCTGTAGGACACGACCTTTATTCACCTCATGCAGCTTCCTCTTCCCTCTTCCTGCCCATTGAGAACTCAAAAAACCTCTCTCCTGCTTCAGGGCCGTCACACAAGCCGCTCTCTGTGCAAGGAATGTTCTTTCTCACACAAGGCACAAATGTCACCTCCTCAGGGATGCCTGGGTGACTCAGTGGGTTAAGCATCCAACTTTTGATTTCGGCTCAGGTCATGATCTCACAGTTCCTGGGTTTGAGCCCACGTTGGGCTCTGCACTGAGGGTGGAGGCTGCCTGGGATTCTCTGTGTGTGTGTGTGTGGAGGCTGTCTGGGATTCTCTCTCTGTCTCAAAATAAATAAACATTAAAAATTTTTTAAAAAGTCATCTCCCCAGAGAGGCTGTCCCTGACACCCCATCTCAAAGTCCCCTGCAGCTCAGTACCCATTCTCCTCGGGTACCTGTCGCACTGTATCCATGTCATGGACTATTGCCCATCTTTTCCACTACACTGGGACTGTACCTGGGTCTCACTACCATTTCCTCCATGCCTGCCCCGTAGTGAGCTTCTGGTCTGGTCAGAGACACCCATTTCCTGCCCATCTGACGTGCCCCCAGGGCAGAGGCTGGGTCACATTCTCCAGGCTCTTTCCTATCTGGTCTGCACAGTGCTTGATATGCAAGAAACAACATATGTTTACTGAAGAAACAAGCAGATGCATAAAAAATAACCCCAGGACAATCTACCAAGAAAGAATGTAGATGCCCACAAGGCTACTTATGACGGCCATACTTGAAGCGAAGCCTTTTTTTTTTTTTTTTTGCGAAGCCTATTTTTATATAAACAACTGGTATGTTTATTTTACCAGTGTGGAAAAGGGATTGTTTATGTTGGCAAACCACTCATCTGAATGTCCTCTTAATAAGGGTGTGTTTACTGGCTTCATTATTGGGTTACTCAGTAGTTCTTCAAATAGCAGGTACTGAGTAGAAGAGCTAATTCCCCTTTCTGGGGCTCACGGGGCACATGCGTCAGATGTGACCAGACTACATGTTCTCTGGAGCCGCTTTCCGAAAGGGGAGAGAAGAAAGCATTGGCAGCTCCCTGGCCTCACTCTCCTCTCAGGGAGCCGCCCTCCTCAATCCCTCACCACCTCCGCTGACCCTGTCACTCTGTCTACACTCTGCTGTACCTTCACAGCCCATCTTAAACCATCTCATTTATTTACTTGCTGACCTACCTGCAGATCTGCTCCCCCACCTACTAGTTACAAGATCCGTGTCCATCTTCTTCCCGGTTAAGCTCCCAGCGCCTAGAACACGCTCAGGCACAAAACCAATTAATACTAATCTGTTAAGAAAATAGGTGAGTGAATATGTGAGGTCCCTGCTCACGTCACCAGGTTACATATTGTGCAGTGATGATGCTTCCCTAAATGACTCCACCCTTTGGCATTTAAATGCCAATGAGACATATACGCAGTGTTGTGTTTTCACAAATGCTCCATTGGGGAAATTTATAAACACACACAAAGGGAGAGTGAACAGAATCACACAGCATCACATAGCATCACACGTCATATAACAACATAACACAACGAGCCAGTCCAGAGTAACGGCTATTAGAGAAGAGTTATTTATGGCTACTTCAAAAGTTATATTAATGTCTGAGCCAAGGTGGATTCATATTCAGTCCGGGAAACACACAAACCAGTAGATTTTCAATTTCCAAAGGTCTCACTACGTTTTACACAGTACTGAAAATTGGAAGCTCTCCCTTTCCCAAGGGCCTTGGCCGTGCTGTATCCAAAAGAAATTCAATGAGCACCAAAAACAGATGTTCAACACCCCCAAGGGGTCAGCGGCATCTCCACTCCCGGTCCTTTCATTCTGTGGCTGGGTTTACTCACTCCGATGTCACCTCCACGAGCTAGCATCCCAGCGCACAGCACACAGGAACGCCAGCACACGAGGCTATGAAGGGAGGCGTCAGCAAGACAGGGTCTCCTGACACCCTGACACCATGACAAGAGACAGACAGGAAGCTGGGAGCAGCCCAAGTGCCTTTCATACCTGGAAAATGATGGATGTTCCCGATCACACCCAGCAGCCTCTGGCCTCTGCTTAAGACAGATGGGAAGTGCTGCCTGGGGGGCTCAGTCAGTAAAGTGTCCAACCCTTGATTTCAGCTCCGGTCATGATCTCACAGTTTGTGAGTTCAAGCCCCACATCGAGCTCTGCACTGGCAGTGTGGAGCCTGCCTGGGATGCTCGCTCTCTCTCTCTCTTTCTCTCTCTCTCTGTGTCTGTCTCTCTGTCTCTCTCTCTCTCCTTCTCTCTTCCCCTCCCCAGCTCTTCCTCTCTTTCAAATTAAATAAACTTAAAAGAATAAATAAAACATTTTAAAAAAAGACAGGGGGAAATGGGGCAAAGCAGTTAAGCTCTGATGTTTGAAAGAATAAGCTCCTGGTATATGAAAAATTAACTTACATTAAAATTAAAACTCATGGATGGGAAAATACCACCAGCAGATAGAACTGGAAAAAGAAAATGTTTGTTGGGTTAAGATTCTAGCCAATTTTCAGTTGTTTGGGATTGAGTCTCTCCAGTTTTTTGTTTCAGTATTTTGGCAGCAAAGGTGTAATTACACAGAGTTGTCCTCTAGTCTCAATCTCTATTATATGTTCCAGGCCCAGAGAGCACAGCCCGGTGACCAACAGAAGACAACATACACCCCACAAGGCACAGAATGAAATGTATCATCAGCAGGCCTCACATCTGTTTTCTAAAAAAGGTCTTAAAAAAAAAAAACAAAAAAACAGAACCAGTGTTCTTCACACCTTCCTCTTTGCTTCTGTGCAGTTACCAGAAAGGAGGGGAGGGACAGAGAAGGAAGGAAGAATATTTGCTTGTTCTACGATCACTGGGAAGAACAATCATTTTCATTAGTATTTTTATACACACAATCTTTCTCGGCCTGAAGGTATTCACAAAAATATAATCTGGGTCTGCACCCTTTCTGTTATTCCCCTTCTGTGGAATATCGTCCCAAGGCCAGTGAATATTCTCTAAAACCTGAGACCTTATTCCCCCCGTCAATTTACAAAAACGACTTCACCCCACTCTCATTTGCACACACACTAAACTGTTTGGCCTAGATACTTTAAATCGAAAGGCACCCTTGGGGCACCTGGGTGGCTCAGTCAGTTAAGTGTCTAACTTTGGTGCAAGTCATGATCTCAAGGTTTGTGAGTTCGAGCTGCGCATCAGGCTCTCAGCTGTCGATGCGGAGCCTGCTTCACATCCTCTGTTCCCCTCTCTCTGCCTCTCCCAACCCACCCCAAACAAACAAACGAACAAACTTAAAAAAATAAGTTTATCCTTAAAGGTTCACATCCTCGGGGCGCCTGGGTGGTTCAGTCAGTTAAGCTTCCAACTTCGGCTCAGGTCATGATCTCACGGTTCATGAGTTTGAGCCTCGCGTCAGGGTCTATGCTCATAGCTCAGAGCCTGGAGCCTGCTTCAGATTCTGTGTCTGCCTCTCCCCTGTTCTCTCCCTCCCTCTCTCGTTCTCTCTCTCAAAAATAAACATTATAGAATTTTAAAAAAGGTTCACATTGTCACTCAAGATTAACAGACATCTTCCACCACTAGAAAATCCCACAGCAAAAGAGCCTAAGTGTCCATCGACTGACGAATGGATCAAGAAGATGTGGTTTATCTATACCATGGAATACTACACGGCAATGAGAAACAATGAAATCTGGCCACGTGTAGCAACGTGGATGGACCTTGAGGGTGTTATGCTGAGCGAAGTAAGTCAGGCAGAGAAGGACAGATACCATATGTTTGCACGTATAGGTGGATTATATAACTGAGGACCATGGAGGAGAAGAAGGGGAAAAATAGTTGGGGAGAGGGAGGGAGGCAAACCATGAGAGACTCTTGAATGCTGAGAACCCACTGAGGACTGATGGGTGTGGGGGGGAGGGGAAGGGGGGTGATGGGCATGGAGGAGGGCACTTGTGGGGATGAGCACTGGCTGTTACATGCAAACCAACTTGACAATAAACTATTTAAGAAAAAAAAAATCCCACAGCAATGCTGAGATTCTAGGTAGATGGAGTCAGGGTAAACAGTGGAGAGAGTACTGCAGACGGTTTTCCCAAAGAGTTTTCAGAAAAAGATGATCACTGCAAGATCCACAAGGGAAAGGGAGGAATTCTCCAATCGAACATGGTTTTGAACTCCCGCCTCTGCTAGCCCCCCATTTAAATATCCACAAAGCAGGACAGCGAATCAAAGGCTCTAAGAAGTCCTGCAGCAAAGAAACGGATGTCATGCTATTTTACCGCAGAATCACCTTTCCCCATGTGGCAACCCCGAACATCAGCTGAGGGGAACACACTTCAAGGAAAGCTGAAGCAGTCTCAGGGTGCATCAACCAGCTAACATAGAAAAACAGTCATGCTCCGTACTTTGTAGAGGAAAAATGTACTCGGAGACCTACGTTCCAAGTGTCACAGGACTACAACAATGACACCGGTAACCCCTCCGAGCGATCTTTCCAGAAAACTTTTCTAAACTTGAAAATAAATGCACCCAGCTGAGCTTTTTATTAGAGATTTGGTCATTTCCATGGGGGTGTTTTCAAACGAAACAATGGGAGTGCCCCTCGTGACTCCCTGGGTAGGAGGCACAATGGAGCAGGACATCTGCCAATAACTGATGAGAAACAAGGTAGGGAGGGAGAGGAAGGGAGAAGAATGCCCTTGGGACAGCCAAGTGCAGGAAGGGCAAAAATTCTCAGTGTCTTCCTGTGTTCTAAACACGAGCCTGGTTCTAGGGTAAGCATCTGGGTTCCTAACGAGCCCGGATCTACCTAAGAGCTCAAAAACAAAAACAAAATAAACAACAACCACCAGACTAGCCCTAAAAGGAATGTGGTAACCACAGAGAAGGCTCATACACAAGATCCTAGTCTTCAATTCCAGATCTAGGAGAAATGGGTCAAGAGTTAACACCCCCCAGAGAAGTCAAACAAAACAAGCCCATTCTCTAGAAGGACTGCAGAATGAGGACACCCAGTATTCCCACTCATGAAAGCAAACCACGTACAAATTCCCAACCCCGACTCAGGAGATTTGCCCAGAAAGGGGTCAGTCCTTGAAACTCTAAATGGCAGGTTGATTTGTTGAATTTGGGGTTCATAATGTTCTCCAAACACCCGTGAAGAAACGACTTGGAGAAGAGAAAAAGATACCATGACAATCCACACAATACAGTCCCTCAAGGCATGGCATAAACTACAGCTACACACACTACAGAATCTCAGAAACATGATGGTAAAAGAAAGAAGTCCTGGGGGAGGGGGGCGCGCCTGGGGGGCTCAGTAGATTGAGTGTCCAACTTCAGCTCAGGTCAATATCTCATGGTTCGTGGGTTCAAGCCCTGTGTCAGGCTCTGTGTTGACAGCTCGGAGCCTGGAGCTGCTTCGGATTCTGTGTCTCCCTCTCTCTCTGTCTCTGTCTCTCCCCTACTTATGCTCTGTCTCTCAAAAATAATAAATGTAAAAAAGGAAAAACAAAAGGAAGAAGTCCTGAATAATACATGCAGTAGGACTCCATTTATATAAAGTTCCCCAATAAGAGCAACACAAAACAGACTTTTGTGGGGGTACATCTAAATGTACAACTGTTAAAATAAAAAAAAAGCCAAGGAATGATGACCACAGAAGTCAGGAAAGTGAGATTATTTTTAAGGCAATGTTCTTTTTCTGTCTGTTGTTAAGTACAGGTAATCTCCTTCAGCTGCATGGAGGGTGTGCAAACATTCATTATTAGTAGTAGTCTTTAACTGTACAGGTTTTATGCACTTTTGTATATATGATATATTTCACAATTAAAAAAATAACCAGCGATTCTCCTCAAATCCTTAAAAAAACAAATTTTAAAAATAGAGCAGATGAGGGGCACCTGGGTGGCTTAGTCGGTTAAGCGTCTGACTTTCACTTAGGTCACGATCTCGCGGTTCGTGGGTTCGAGCCCCGCGTTGGGCTCTGTGCTGACTGCCAGCTCAGAGCCTGGAGCCTGTTTCAGTCTGTGACTCCCTCTCTCTCTGACCCTCCCCTGCTCACGCTGTCTCTCTCTCTCTCCTAGAAATAAATAAAACATTAAAAAAAAGATAGAGCAGATGAGATGTGGAATATAAGATACAAAACAGATGAACATAAGGGAATGGAGGCAAAAATAATATACAAACATAATAACATACAGAATACAAACAAAATAATATACAAAAATAATAAAACCAAGAAGGGGACAAAATATAAAAGACTCTTTTTTTAAAATTTTTTTTAATGTTTATTTCATTTTGAGAGAGAGACAGACAGACAGAATGTGAATGAGGGAGGGGCAGAGAGAGCGGGAGACACAGAATCCAAAGTAGGCTCCAGGCTCTGAGCTGTCAGCACAGAGCCTGACGTGGGACTCAAACTCACAGACTGTGAGATCATGACCTGAGCCGAAGTCAGTTGCCTAATGGACTGAGTGCCCCAGGTGCTCCAAGAGACTCTTAAGCATAGAGAACAAACAGAGGGTTGCTGGAAGGGCTGTGGGTGGGGGGTGGGCTAGATGGGCAATGGGCATTAAGGGGGACACTTGTTGGGACAGCACTGGGAATTATATATAGGGAATGAATCACTGGTTTCTGCTCCTGAAATCAGTGTTGCACTATATGCTAACTAACTTGGATGTAAATTTAAAAGATAATGATAATAAAATTTAAAAAATAAATACAGCAGATGAGTCAGAAGACTTCAATTAGCAGAGATTCCTCAACCACGGTCAAGTCAAGAATGCCCCTGGATTTCAAGTCTTTGCAATTAAAACAAGAAATTCCGTGACATCTTCCCTGTTCTGGAGACCTGGAGGCTGCCAGACATGAGTCCCTCCCTGGTGGGGTTTTTTTTTGGTGGTTGGTAGTCTAGATTTTTTTCATGTTTGTGAAAAGACAATCTAACAGTACTTAGGAGTGACCCTTCCTCACAATTGCTGAGTGAAGGAACACAAGTTTCAAATAAGCTACTCAGACAAATGACAAGGGACGGAGAAAAGGCAGCACACCAGACCTTTCTCCAGCTGCACCTGGAGAATCACCTGGAGAAGGCCCTGAAACCTGTCCTACTCCCTACAAATTCTCCAGTCACCATTTTACCACTGTCGGAGCTGGGAATGTGTTAGCAATCTTCAATTCTGATCTCAGGTGTCAGGGTGGGGACAACTGTCAAAACTCTTTCTCCCAAGGGGCACGTGGGTGGCTCAGTCAGTTAAACATGAGACTTTTGATTGTGGCTCAGGTCATGATCTCATAGTTTATGGGACTGAGACCAGCATCAGGCTCTGCACTGACAACATGGGAGCTCGCTAGGGAGTCTCTCTCTTCCTCTCTTTGTGCCCTCCCTAGCACACATGTGCTCTCTCGCTCTCTCTCTCTCAAAATAAATAAATAAACTTAAAAATCAAACCTCTTTCTCTAAGATTCATCCACTTGGGAGCCTCAGGAAGGTAATGACCAGTATACACATGGGAAGGTCTTTGGGGTTGGCCATGTCTCAATCCGGTAGTTATCTTTTGCACTGGGACTCAACAACTAAATACATGGAACTATTCAAAAATTTTTACTTTAAAACATGATTCTAGAATTTTAAAATAATTTTTATTTAAAACCTTTGGAAAAAAATCTCAGGATCACTGAATAAATGAAAGATACTATCATGAGCAAAGATTATATTTCTAATTACATATTTGAGATGCCATTTATTAACATACTTAGAAAAGTCACACACAGGTCCCAGCAAGAGCCATACTTGATCTGGAATGCTTTCCTGCCACTAGTTACAGCACTCGTTACAGCTGCTTACAACACACATTTTTGGGATTTTCTATCCAACTTCTAGTCTTGGACTGAAATAAGTTACACTGTGGGCCCATATGATGCTCTCAATGCTGTTAATTTAAAGCTCAGTGTATCGGTGTGCTTTGTTCTCCTTTTTCCTGATTTACAAGTTTAAGTTTCTTCTTGGATTAATCAATGAAGGTTCTTTTATAAACAAACTCTGCAGATTTTTCAATGACTCAAGTAATAGGACTTGACAGGTAAAATGAAAAGTCTATACGCAATAAGCAAAACTTCTACCAAGGACAGCCTCTCTTAAATAAAGCTCGTGCTTATGTTGGACTAAATATCTTTCTTTGCCCAAAGAAGAAACTGGTCTCTTACAAACACAAGAGAACCAGGGCAAGGAGTTATAGAAGGACAGCAGGATGATCTGAGGAGAGGGGGATCTGAAAGTTCAAGATAAGACAAAAAGGAAACAAAAAAAAGGCTGATAAGAAGCACAGCCCCCATACGTAGATGGTAGTATATACAGCATAATTATTATTATATTCCATGCACAATTTTTTCTCTTATTGCTGGTTGTAATGAACACTTGGCTGGTGCAGAAGTGACAGCAACAAGTTCCTACAAGACTCAGTTACCTGATTTCCCCTATAGCTTCTGATGTACAATATCTGAGGAGACAGGAGATAGATGGATAGAATGTTAAATTCATTATCTTGACACGTGATCTCCATATCTGAATCAAATTAAATCCACCCCTCCCTCTGAACATGCTTTCCAAAAGAAAAGAAACCAGCAAATGCTTCAAATCCATCCATCAGATACCTGAGAGAAGCATAATGAAGGCAGAGGGCCCGGCACACGGAGTCAAGTGCATGCTCAGGGCTGGAGAGGTGAACAGGTAGTCCTACGCAGGACGTACTGTGGAGTCAGCGCTGAGGGGTGTGCTCGTGAACTGATGTGAGGTGTCGGGGGAAGAGAACAATCAATGAAAAAACCAACATTTCACACCTGAGCAAAAGGAAGACCAGGGCTGCCTTTTACCAAAATGGAAAGACTATATACGAAGAGCTAGCCTGGTGGGGGAAATCAGGAGTTTGTTTTACACACGCTAACTTGGAATACCAAATACCTAATTAGAGAAGGCAAGCGGGCAGTCTAAATATACAGGAGGCCAGAATAAAGACGACACTTAAAGGAACGGACCTGGATGAGATTATACTGTGTCTTGTGTAGAGCAGACCTGTCTACTACTAGACAGCATGAAGTAAGTAATCAGTTTCTCCATCACTTTGAAGACATCGTCTCTCAGGAGTTTCACAAGAGAGAGTAGACTATTCCCTGTGCACTTAGGAGACAGCATAAACAACACATTCCTATGGGTGGGGGCAGCTGATTGACAGGGCGTGCCTGTGTATAGTGCATTTAAACAAAGGGCATCAACTCAATGCTTAATTAAGGAGTATGTTTGGTGGTACCTGGGTGGCTCAGCTGGTTAAGTGTCTGACTCAATTTCAGGTCATGATCTCTTGGTTTGTGAGATTGAGCCCCATGTGGGGCTCTATGCTGACAGCACCTGCCTGCTTGGGATTCTCTCTCAGCCCCTCTCCTGCTCACACTCACACTCTCTTTCTCTGTCTCTCACTCTCTCAAAAATAGGTACAAAATTTATTTATTTTTATTTATTCTTTATGAAACTAAGGAATATGTTTAACTGCAGTCACTGAGAACAGGCCACCAGAAGAATGACAAAGGCAAACACTGTTATCTCTTTGAAGAGTTTAACAAAGGAGTAAAGACACTCATGTGATTTTGCTCTGGGAATTACTAATGAAGAGGACACATGGTGAGGAGAGAGGAGAGAGGCAAATCAGAAGGAAAATCTATTTCTGGTAGTACAAATAGTGACATTTATTAAAGATGTCAGTTATTTCTACCTTCCCCGAACCAAATTCTTAGGCTCTGCTATGCCCAGGGCACTGGAAAAGGCAGCCAGCCACCTTTATGGCATCCTTATGTAAACTGTTCATCTTATGATGAAGATGTCAGAATCAAATGTGTAACTGAAGTGGTCATTATGTCCAAGTTCCTATTAATTCTGAGAAGAAATGCAATCTTTATCTTTTGATAAAAGATTGCCAAGAAATTCAGTTCTATAAAGTTCTATGAGTTCCTAAGTTTATTTATTTCCTGGTGCATTTCTTAGAATACATGTACATGGTTTTTCTGGTATTCAAAACAAAGTTTTACTAGCTGCTTCTTGGCTAAAAGGCATCACTACCATTATAGACTCACTGGGAAAGCAGACGACCAATAACAGGACAAACTTTCTTTGGGGCACCTGGGTGGCTCAGTCGGTTAAGCATCCAACTCTTGATTTCAGCTCAAGTCATGATCTCTCGGTTTGTGGGTTCAAGCCCGGTATCAGGCTCTGCACTGAGAGTATAGAGTCTGCCTAGGATTCTCTCTCTCCCTCTCTCTCAAAATAAGCTTAAAAAAAAAAAAAGACAAACTTTCTTAGATGCAAAAATTACTTATAATTTAAGTGTAATAATTGGGAGAATCCATAAGTAAACTAGGATATGTCCAGATAGAGAACACCTTACAGTCAGATCTGAAAGTGGTGCTTTAAAACGTAATCCAAATCCTGGGGTGTCTGGGTGGCTCAGTCAGTTGAACGTCCAACTTCAGCTCAGGTCATGATCTCACAGTTCATGGCTTCAAGCCCCATGTTGGGCTCTGTGCTGACAGCTCAGAGCCTGGAGCCTGCTTCGGATTCTGTGTCTCCTTCTCTCTTTGCCCCTCCCTCGCTCTCACTCTTGCTCTCACTCTCTCTCTCTCAAAAATAAATAAAACATTAAAAAAAATGTAATCCAAACCCAGCAATCCCACTTCTAGGTATACCAAAAAGAAGTGAAAGCAGGGACTCAGATATTTGTACATTCATGTGCATTATTGACAACAGCCAAAACATGAAAGTAATCACCCAAATGTCCATGGACAGATTAGCGGATAAACAAAATGTGTTATATCCACACAACAAAATATGACTTAGCCTTAAAGAGAAAATTCTGGCACGTGCTATAATACCTTGAACCTTGAAGACACCATGCTATGTGAAAGAAGCCAGACACAAAAGGACAAATACTGTGTGATTCCACATATAAGAGGCACTAAGAGTCATCAAATTTAGAGACAGAAGGTAGAAGTTCGAACAGAATACAGGGCCCAGGAGAGGAGGTGAGGGAAGTTACTATTTAATGACCATGGAATGGAGCTTCTGCTTGGGATGATGAAAATGGTCTGAGAATGGAGAAGTGATGACGGCCCAGCAGTAGGGATGCAACACCACTGAACTGGACACTTAAAAATGCTTAATATGGTCGATTTAACATGACGTTATGTTTCGCACAATAAACAATCCGATCAGCACACAGGCAGGTCCCTATTTCCATAATCGCTGGGTATGGAGACAGAGCAAGGGAGCAAGATTTCTCCTTTCTCTGAGGGCACAGGGGAGGCTGGCCCAGGCAAGAAGAGTCTTGGTAGAAACAAGCAGTGGAAGCCCCTGCAGCTCGAAAGCCCCAGCCCCCAAACACCCCAGAGGCAGACGCTGGCAAGCAGTGACAACATTTCGACTACCCATGATCATCAGCCAGGAGCTAAGGCAAAGACAGACTCAGGAGGAAGGCAGCTGGGAACCTACCAAGGCTAATGTGCAAAAGTGCAGACTGCGAGTTAATGCAGTATAAAAAAGCTGTAAACTGCCTGCAGAAGATCAGGTCTGTACCTCCCAGGCTGGTTTAAACCAAGGTCAGGGAGCTAATAAGCTGGCCAGCTCATCTCATCTCCATCAGGCTTTGTATAGTAGGGTTGACGGACCAAAATGAACAACACTCGTGTATGCATGTGCTTCTCGATAGTTTTTTGTGTGAACATGCTCTTGGAGTTTCTTATTCCCCCAAATGTTTGAAGTACCCCAAAGCAGTCTTGGACGAAGTTCAAAGAAACCTTTTCACACCGATCAGAGTAGATAACAGGAGAAAATCAGAATACTCCTATGAGGGCTGAGGTGGGGGTGAGGGCAAGTCCAGGCAGCTAAAAACCTGGGGATTTGGTAAAATAACTAGTACTTGGCAATACCAGTTTGCTCGCTACATCAGAGCACCCCACCGAAGGGCACTTGGGACACAGAAGCCACAAATTAGCTCTACTTCACTAACCAAACTGGTCCTTAGGGAGCAAGAGAAAAGAAAATTCAGGGTTCCTTTTATTCTGTTATATATATTATGCTACAAAGAGACTGTAAAACAGTGAAAGGCCTCACTATAAATACCTTCTCTTTGCTGCTCTGTATCATGCTGTCCAAGATGTCTTAACATTAGGACAGTACACAGTGAGAAATTATACTTCCCCGCTGGGCGCAAGGTCATGAGCGTTCATGGGTAGCAGTTCATACCACCTCTTTGGCATGAGGATTACTATGAGAAACAGCAAGTGCAGGAGAAGCTGAAAAACAGAGATGTTACCCCTTTTTAAGGGGCATTTACATTTATAAAGGAAATACCATTTGTAGGAGTCTCCTCTCTATGTACCAGGAAGGGAAGGATGACTCTAAATCACAAGACACTCTCAATGGGGATGGCAGGGTCTTAAAGCTGCTTAACAAACCTACTCTTTTTTTTTTTTTTTTTAATATTTTTATTTTATTTCTAGGATAGAGAGAGACAGCGTGAGCAGGGGAGGGTCAGAGAGAGAGGGAGTCACAGACTGAAACAGGCTCCAGGCTCTGAGCTGGCAGTCAGCACAGAGCCCGACGCGGGGCTCGAACCCATGAACCGCGAGATCATGACCTAAGCGAAAGTCGGACGCTTAACCGACTAAGCCACCCAGGCGCCCCAATCAACAAACCTACTCTTGTCTATACCTGTGCTTCTCCTGATGACCTCCCATAACCGCCCAGCCCCCGCCAAAAACAGGCTTGCACACACATGGACCACCTCCTTTTGTTTTTAGCTGGAGACAGCATTTAAGGTGGTGGCTTAGGCCACCTCTGGGGACTATTCATTATCCTCCCTGGGTATTCTCCATCTACACGTTAACAAACTTGTTGGCTTTTCTCTTGTTAATTTCTCTTTTCTCATAGCTGTCTCAGCAAAGAACTCAAAAAAATAGAGAGAAAATTATATCCGCCCCCCCAATGTTATGTTATCCTAAGATACCCACCCAAAATTTATAATGTTAAAGGAGACAGTCACAAAAACACATTAATAGAGGTCACATCAAAGCTTAAACTTCAACTTCAGAATAATCTGGGTCACACGAATATTTTAATGGTGAACTCAGAAAGACCAGATTACAATGGAAATGTTGAGGATGGATGTAGTATAAAATCACAGATACTATAAATAACATAAACCCCAACTACAAGATTACAAACAATTTGATGGGGTGAGCATTCCAGAACAAGCTCGTGACACAAACAGTAACTCAAAAGAAAAGAATTTTCTCCATCAACCAAAGCTGCCCTTCAAGGAAAAGGCACAAGACTCTAATAATTAATTTTCTGAATCATTAACTGCTTTGCAAAGATTAGAATGAAGTACAGCTTGGGCTAAAAACTGTATCCTGGTCAGCGGGTGTTACCTTTCTGAGCTCCATCTCCAGCAGAAAGGATGCACTGCATCCTCAAAGTTCCTTAGACAAAGTTCAGGACAGCACTGACCCCACAGCCAGGGACAGACAGGCACAGGCGCTAACAAGTAGGGCCACCGTTATATGAGACTCAGGAGCTAAAGTCAAAGTCAAAGAAAAGGAGCTAAAAATGGGTTACAGTCTCCCTGCAATACTTAAGATGATACCATTCACGAAACGTCTTACTCCTTTGCTCTTTGAAAGAAAGAAGGAATTAGCAGGTGGCCAAATCTTGGACAGGTGCTACAGTAACTAGAAAGCAGAGCAACCTTATCCCTTTCCTGGAAAAAGTCACACTTTACTTGGAAACTCTCATCAATATACATCAAACCATTATGGAGCATGTACTTAGGATGTTGATGAATTAAGTGTTGGCTGAGCTAGAATTGTGAAGTTGTTTTTTTTTTAATGTTTTGTTTATTTTTGAGAGAGAGAGACAGAGAGAGGGAGGGAGGGAGAGGGAGAGAAAGACAAAGCAGGAGCGGGGGAGAAGCAGAGAGAGAGGAAGACAGAGCAGGTTCCAGGCTCTGAGCTGTCAGCACAGATCCTGATGCAGGGCTTGAACCCATGAACCGTGAGATCATGACCTGAGCTGAAGTTAGATGCTTAACCGACCACACCACCCAGGCACCTGGGAACCATGAAGTTCTTAAGAACCGAGGGAAAATTCACAAAGACCTAATTCCTGAGCTTCCTAACAGAGGCAGTAAAAACAATGAAGACAAATTCCTCAATTGAGAGATCATTTTTTTATCTAACACATTCATGGATTTCCACAGAGTCTGTAACTACTTTAATTTCCTGGAGACACCACACTTTGAAAGGAATGAGTGGTGTTACCAGGAGAAACACTGTCCAGAAACTATCGTGCTTTTCCTAAAGTTGTCTGACCTCAGAGTTCCTATAGCGGCGTTACTGCCGACTGGGTGTGCGGATGGAAGGCGGACAAGAACCCGAATCAGCCAAACTCTGCCATAACCTGTAATGCGGAAGGGCCAGTAGTTGTGTAAACATCCACAGAAGCACAAGGAGTTATGTAAATGTCCACAGTGGACCACAGGGCAGGGCAAAAGAAAGGGATGGCAACGATTCCACTGTTCAGATCACAACACTGCCTTAGAGTCTTAATAGGGTTTATTTTAATAGGAGTCCAACTTGCTTTCTGGAGACTTGGCTCACTTGATCCCTATAACACTCAAGGCCTTACAGGGATGATGCTCCTTTTTACACCCCAGAGCTTACTCCAAGGGGCTAAGTAACTTGCCTGAAGAATCAGACCTAGAAACTAGTTCTTTAGATTCTAAGTCCTGTGTTTTCTCCACTAGCCAACATCTGAAGTCATTATTTTGTTAAGGTTTGATTTTTGAAGAATCTCTACATGCAACATGCAGCTCGAATTTACAATCTTGAGATCGACAGTCGCATGTTCTGCCGACTGACCCAGTCAGGCACTGCTGAAATTTTTCACTTTTTAATATATATATTTAAATAATACATATTATTCATTTATATATTATTTATTTATTTGGGAGAGAGACAGAGACAGAGAGAATCCCAAGCAGGCTGTATGGAGTCTGACACAGGGCTCGATACTATGACCCTGGGACCATGACCTGAGCTGAAATCAAGACTTGGATGCGGAACCCACTGAGCCACCCAGGCACCCCCTAAATTTATTTTCAATGAAGACAGGTCCTTTTTTTTTTATGTGAAAAAAAATTTTAATTTTTCTTTTATAGTTTATTGTCAAGTTGGTTTCCATATAACACCCAGTGCTCATCCCCACAAGTGCCCTCCTCCATGCTCATCTCTCCCCTTCCCCTCTCCCCCACCCCCATCAGCCTTCAGTTTGTTCTCAGCATTCAAGAGTCTCTCATGGTTTGCCTCCCTCCCTCTCCCCAACTATTTTTCCCCCTTCTTCTCCCCCAATGGTCTTCTGTTAAGAGAGGTCCTTCTTAAAATATCAATGCAACTCACACACATGCATGATACTCTCGCTATTCTTTCATGGGAAAAGCACTGCATTCTTGAGGCTTTGTTATTCATGTCTGGTGTTATACACATATTATTCCTAAAACTAGAAGGGCCAAACTATGTAGAGCTTATTACATGATAAAGTGCCAAGTGGTTTTTTTTTCCTTTGTTTGTTTGTTTATTTTGGTTGGTGGGTGGTTGATTTATTCTGAGATCAAGTGAGCTTTAGACTCTCATTTGGCCCTGATGTATTTTGTTGCCATAGACAAATTCTTTACTCTTCTTTCAGATTCTGAGGAGACCCTTCTCTTCCAAAAGGATACCAAATACAACTAGTACTAACGAAGTAGGCTCACCTGGGGTCTTACGTGATATCCCATGAAAGACTCGGATATTATAACTAACTGCGCTGTTGAGGACCCACTGAACACCTACCAGGTGTTCAGGATGGAAATAACTCTGCAGAAAGCTTGCCTTATGGAAAGACAAAATAAAAACAATACAAAGCACTGAATTCATAACGCTTTGTTTTTATTTATTTATTTAAATATTGTATTTTTTTAAATGTTTATCTACTTTTGAGAGACAGCATGAGCGGGGTAGGGGCAGAGAAAGAGGCAGACAGGATCCAAAGCAGTTTTTTGTTTGTTTTAGGAGTTTTTTGTTTTTTTAGTTTTTTTGTTTTTATAATGGTAGTTGTATAATACTAGGCAATCAAGGACAATAGAAGCTATAAGTGGGGGGCACCTGGCTGGCTTGGTCAAGAGAGCATGCAGCTCTTGATGCTGGGGTCATGAGTTCAAGTCTCGTGTTGGGAATGGAGTCTACTTAAAAAAAAAAAAAAAAAAAGAGGAGCACCTGGTTGGCTCAGGTGGTTGGGCATCTGATTTTGGCTCAGGTCATGATCTCACGGTTTGCCTCATGGGTTCGGGCCCCACACTGGGCTCTGTGCTGACAGCTCAGAGCCTGGAGCCTGCTTCAGATTCTGTATCTCCCTCTCTCTCTGACCCTCCCCTGCTCATGCTGTCTCTCTCTCTCTCTCTTTCTCAGAAATAAATAAAACATTTAAAAATAAATAAATAAATAAAATGAAGAGCCCCTGTAATCCCATTAACCAGGGGTGAGATAACTACTATTAACATTACTGAATTATCCCCAAAGATGTTTTACTATGCTTCCCTTCCCCAGAACATGGTTCTCAAAATGTGGCCCCCAGACTAATATCATCAGTATCTGATAACCTGTTAAAAAGGCAAATTCTAAGACCCCAACCCAGACCTACTGAATAAGAAATTCTATGGGGGGAACCAGCATTCTATATTTTAACAAGTCTTCAAGATGATTCACATATGTGCCAAAGTCTGAGAACCACTAACATATGCTATATATACACACACACACACATACCTTCCCTCTTTCCAAAAATGGGGTCATGGTGTACATACTGTATAGAATTTTAAATTCATATTTGGCATCATGTTACATTTTGGAAATTACCCAAATATTGCATAAATACTCTACAGTGTGCCTGAATGTCCTCAGCATGGTGAAGAATATCACAAAATGGTTAGTATAACAAGTGCAATTAAACACCACAGCCAGCCAGACTAAAACCATTGATGGCTGGATAAACAAGTCATTTAGCAATGTGGGAACCTAACAAAATCCATTTCTAGAAATCTCTGAGTGGTTACATAAGGTTTTTAGATCGCTAAAAAAGCAGGGAACGTCTGTACTAGCTTCTCTCTCCTGTCTATGAATCTATTTTGGGGGGGTTACTTAGACACCTGCTCTTGCTCTCCAACAAACTAGTGAGCCAGCAAACCATTTCCTGACCCGCCGAGCTGCACATGCTGGACAGTCACCCAAATACTCTGGCATGTGTCACCCTCACCCCACCTCAACGGACCACTTCTGCACAACTTTGAGAAAAACAATGCAAGGTCTCGAAGCCTGCGTACAGGCCAGGGGCCTTGACTCAGATAAAGGAGGGGGGAGGAAGCGAGGAGGAGGTCTGTGAGGACAGAAAAAGAAAACTGGAGTAAGTAGCATCAACATCCCATGAAGAGTTTGCTCAACGTTGACAAATGATTTCTCCAGCTCTGCAATACATACCTTTTGAAAATCACTGTCAGCCCCAGGGAAACCACAATAGAGTAAAGCAGAGGGAAAACTCAAGCTTTTATTCTGCTCAAGGTTATCCAAAAAGCTTAACTGGGGGAAAAAAAAAATCCATGGTAAAATAACAATATCTGAAATTTAGCATCGTTCCTTTATACAACAGAAAAGCTCTGTGACCTTCGGCATACTGTTGAACTTTTCTGGGTCTTGGTTTCCTCTTCTGTGAGTGACACAATTGGAAATGATGGCTTTAAAGTTGTCGCACGATGACAGCCAAGGAAACCCCAGCAAGTATACATATAATAAGACGTTACAGCATCTGTAAAGGATTTATTAAATAGCGATCTCTCCTCTCAACAACAAAGGAAAGAGTACATTCCAACTGCATTCTTCTTTGTTAGAAGCTTCATGAGTAGAGCTAGACACGACAGAGCAGGCACAGGATGAAAGGTGCGGGGGGCAGGGGGATGATGGGGAGGGAAGAGTTCACATGCAGACGAGAGCCTGAGTGTCCGGCAGAGTGCCGTGGGTCTCACCACTTACCAGCTGGGTGACTTGGGCAAATTACCCAACTTCACGGAGCCTCAGCTGCCTCATTCAGAAAATGGAATGAATAGGGTTTCGTGATGATTATGCCAAGCTCATAAAACAATTTCTTTTTTGTTGTTGTTCTTTTTGAAAGAGACAGAATGTACATGTGTGGGGAGGGCCAGACACAGAGGGAGAGGGAGAGAATCCCAAGTGGATCTGCACCATCAGTGGAGAGCCCAATGCGGGGTTCAGTCTCACAAACTGTGAGATCATGACCTGAACTGAAGTCAGACGCTTAACCAACTGAGCCACCCGGGTGCTGCAGAACAATTTCTATGTGTTTTAGCTATTGATAATGATAGCAGTAGTAACAGTGGATGCTCTACTTAAAAGATAGAGCATAAGAGGTGGCTATGGCCCAGACACATCATTAAAAGGTAACATATGTGCTAGAAAACATGAAATATGTACTTAGATAGCCTGGGGCCCTCAAAAGGCAGACAATGGCTTGAGTCAGCTAAGTGAGCAGGCTAGTCCTGCATCCTAGCAGAAACTACCGAGCTCACTGCTTATGACAGCAGTAGCTTTCAAGGGGTAACTTTTCAACCTACGACTAGAAATCAAAGGCAAAGTAGCTCCGAGGAAAGACTCAAGGCTACAGGTCAGAACAGGATCAAGTTGCAGCATTCTCCCTTCTGAGCTGTGTGGCTTCTAACAAATTACTCAGGTTGAGATTTATGGTCCTCATGTCATGAAATGATAGAGTTCACCTACCCTACAACCTGTTGTAAGCCCAGCAGAGGAAATAGTCACATAACAAGTGGTCAGTAAAAGTCAGGAATAATGGTTAGGTTTTAAAAAGGAGGAACGCTTCAAATAAAAGCTCCAGTTAAGGCACAATGTTGGCTGAGGGAAGACAATCCGAGCATCCAACATTTTTCGATTCTGATGCAGGAAGGGGAGTGTGTAGGTCAGTGGGCCCCAGGAGCAGGAAAGCAGCCTGAATTAGGGACAGATGACCCAGGGGATGGGCCAAGGTGCTCACCTGACTCAGGCCAAACCACAGAGTTCACTGCTTTGCTCAGAGACTACCCTCCTTGAAAACAAAAGCCGTGCACTGAAGTAGTTTTTGTGTATGGGTATGAAAACTGCTTTGTTTTGTCTCAAGGTTTTTTGCTTTGCTTTGCTTTAATGGCAGACTTTATTTCCTTAGAAAGCATCCACTACAGGGGCGCCTGGATGGCCCAGTGGGTTAAGCATCTGACTTCGACTCAGGTCATGGTCTCATGGTTTGTGGGATCAAGCCCCACATCGGGCTCTATGCTGACAACTCAGAGCCTGGAGCCTGCCTGGGATTCTGTGCCTCTTTCTCTCTCTGTCCCTCCCCAACCCATGTTCTGTCTTTCTCTCTCACTCAAAAAATAAACATTAAAAATTTTTTTAAAAAAAGAGAGAGAAAGAAAGCAACCATTTCACCTGTATTAATAGTAACAGCAATTTCATAATATCAGATCCACAGGCTGGGACCAAAACTAAGGACAGCATCACGTCCCCTAACAAGTAACTAGGGAAAGTACCACAGAACATATAGAAAGCACGTTTATGAATGTTTTCCCCATCCATAACTTGACTGCTCTTCCTGCCGTGAGGTGGAGCAACATCATTAAGAGTTTCACTCACAGAAAGCTATTTTATGTGATTCGTCAATAAGATCTTATTTTTGTGTTGTTTTTCCTGCTGTAGACTAATGTTACAGACAACTCAAGGAAGTGGGGATCCTGAAAACAGCCTCCGGAGCAACCCTTGATGACACAAGCCCGACGGCTTTAAAAGAATGACAGAAAGCTGAAGGAAGGAAAGGACCAATTATCACTAGGCTGTTGCTCTGAAAATAAAACCATGTTTATAATACATTTTATGTGAAAAAGATGAAGAGTTCTACTTCTGACTCAGAGCAGATACTTCCTGGAACTAATCATGGGGTGGGGGGGAAGGAAGAAGAGAAATTGTATACTTTTCTTAAGACTGTAATTCACTCAGGTTTTCCAACCTGATGCTTCACCCTTAGACATTTTATTTTATTAATGTGCCCTTTTAACATGATGATATGGATAATAAATGGCATCCTCCACCAGGTTAGGAGGAAATGGGTGGGCTTTTTTGAACCAGAACAGAAAATACCTTCAGGTTTCTTGTGATTTAGATTGCTATTTTCCTACAAAGCAGATTTGTAAAGGAAATGACAATCAGTGAGATCAACAGCTTCCCAAACGGTAAAACCCCACCAAAGCAGACTCAAATTCTGCTTCAAGTCCAAAGCCATATTCAGTGGTGCTTACATTCTCAGATATCACGCAGAAGAACTCAGCAGGATAAACCATGATACAGCCAAACAGGTGAGAGTCTTTTTGAGGGGGAGGGGCAGAGAGAGGGAGAGAGAGAATCCCAAGCGGGCACTGCGCTGTCAGGGCAGAGCCCGATGTGGGGCTCAATCCCATGAACCCTGAGATCATGACCTGAGCCTAAATCAAGAGCCAGACACTTAACCGACTGAGCCACCCAGGAGCCCCAAACAGGAGAGATCCTACTGCAGCTTTAGGTCCATCCCCAGAAAGAAGCCTAAGCTAATCTATAAGCTTTATTAAGAGCCATGCAAACACTCCTCTGTGACCAACTCAAAGAGCCGCATATGCTCTGATCCGCTGAGAAGGAATTAAAGATAATATAGAAGAGGTTGATATCCAGCCTGTAACGACTCAACACAGAGACTATTAATCGCTACTTGAAAATTTTCTACCAAATCTTCATTCTACCCTTTTTCCAGTTCATACCAAATTAAGAAATCAAAAAATAAAATTACCTGGACAGCTTCATGTTGCCTAGATTCACCATTAAAACAACAATAACTCTTCGAACAAAAAGTGTTATTGCTGGATTTTTTGTTACCATGTACCAGTTCCTCACTGTAGTTCACTGCAAGTAATCCAACCACAAAAGCACGTTAAATAAGTGATGTTCATTTTTTTCAAAAATTACTGTAGTATAAATAAGTAAAATAAAAGAAAAAGAAAATTTGGGCCAAGTGAAATACACACTTAACCTGAACTCTCCAGGATTCTTAGAAAATAATGAAATGAATGGAAGCAAAAAAAGGAGTAGAAATCAGAATGGTGAATCTAGCAATTTAGGTTTTAACGTTTCCTGATTTCCTGCATGGGGGCGGGGTGTGGAATACTGTGCACATTTCCAAAGGGAATGACTTTCGCAAATTATGTTTTCTAGGTACTGGTGAAATATAAACTCTCAACACAGAAAAGCAACAGTTTCCTTGATCCATTTTTACCTTCAACACAAAGCATTAAAAATGCCTTTCTTCCATCCAATAGGAATTTTCAACCAGCTCAACCTGCCTGCCCAGCTTCTGACTGAGAAGACCTGGCACAGTATCTTTATAACCGCATTTCTCAGTCAGCGCCTGGAAAGCTTTCAGATCTATCCTTTCCTTGGACTTTTATCTTATTACAATGCAATGTAGCTATGGAAACATAGGATTTAGAGTTATACTTTCCCTTATAAACAAAGAGAAGGGCTTTTTAGAACTCAAGTCCATGTAAATTGTGTCACTGAGGGTCGATTTTATTTTTTTGTTCAGCATTTAAGTGGAAAAGAAGAAAAAGAAGAAAAACATTTCTATAAAATCTGGGACAGTTTTTCTTTGTAACTACAAAGGAGGCCATATTTTGGTCACCACTGCCTAATGGCCAGTGGAAGCTGCGTTTATGCATTTATCCGAATCCTGAAGCGACCCTGGTGGGGTCAGAGCAGACAACCCAGGCTTGCAGGCCTCACTCTCTTGGTCACAGGAGAAATCTCAGCCAGCTGCTTTCCAGAGATGAGAGAGATCAATACTGCCTCATTCCCAAGTTGGGAACCTGAAACTCTCTCTACACCACATGCTTCCACAGCTAGAAAGTCAAATGAAATATTCCAGCAGGTATATTCTAATATCATAAACAAACATATCCCCAGTAATGTCATAATAAAAAGACAACATCTGAAAATAATACTCTTTTTTTTTTTAAGTTAACTCTGTCCCCAACTTGAGGTTCAAACTCATGACCCTGAGATCAAGAGCCACATGCTCTACTGACTGAGCCAGCCAGGTGCCCCTAAAAATAATACTCTTGGGGCACCTGGGTGGCTCAGGCGATTAAGCGTTCAACTCCTGATTTCAGCTCAGGTCATGATCTCATGGTTCATGAGTTGGAGCCCTATATCGGGCTCTGCGGAACCTGCTTCAGAATCTCTTTCTCTCTCTGCCTCTCTCACTCTCTCAAAAATAAACAAACGTTAAAATAATAATAATAATAATACTCTTGTGCTAACTGCATGTCAGAAATATGACCACTGTCCAGTGTAGAATGTGACCCAATGTTTTTTTAAGCAATACACAAAGATAAACATATTGGTCTCAAAGGGATGAGCATCCCTCACCTTGCAATCAGGTAGATGCTAAACTGGTTTATTAGCCACAGCACCTGAAGCACCATGAACTTCAGGCTTCTTATTACTCTAAGGGCAACAGTAACTTGACTGTTTTGTTATTTTCATCACATACCTGACCGGAGATAGGCAGGCATGACACGGCCAACATGGTGGCTCCCTCTCTTGGAAATGAGACTGTAGAGATTTTTCCTTTTCTACATATTATTGAAATATATATGTATTTTTTCTTGTCTGTGCTTTTCTATAGTTCTCAAATTTTCTACAATGAACCTTTTAATGCCTCAGTAATCCTGTCTTTTAAGTTGGTCACTCTCCTGAATAAACATCGCAGATACGGAAGAACCATTTATTCTCTTGAGAAAATCATGGTTTCTGCATAACCTCCTCTCGTCCTTGGCAGATAAATCCTTGGAAGGGCAGCCAGTTTGAGGTCTGAGGCAGTAGGAGGCAGAGAGGCTTGAGCCCCTAGGGGCTCAGTGAGGGAGATTCAGTGCCCCCGACACCTGGCTCAGCTCCAGCTCTGCTGGGGGCATGGAGGGGCCAGAGAAACCTGGGCAGCCCATCCTTCAGGCGGCTGGGTCCTCACTGCAGCCCCACGGAAAGAAACACCCCTAGTGTTCGGTCTGCACCAAGCGATCAGAAGCTCTGAACCGTGGGGTTGGGCCTGGACAGAGTTGTTGTTGGGTTTTTTTTTTGTTTGTTTGTTTTTTATTTCTAGGAGAGAAAGAGAGAGAGACAGCATGAGCAGGGGAGGGTCAGAGAGAGAGGGAGTCACAGACTGAAACAGGCTCCAGGCTCTGAGCTGGCAGTCAGCACAGAGCCCGACGCGGGGCTCGAACCCACGAACCGCGAGATCATGACCCAAGCGAAAGTCGGACGCTTAACCGACTAAGCCACCCAGGCGCCCCCAGAGTTGTTGTTTTTTAAGTGCCCGTGTGATTTTAACACATAGCTGGTGTTAAGAATTACTACTCTAGCAAGTTAATGAACTTCTACATAGCAATCCCCAAAGGGAGAGAGAATTTCAATTCTCTCAAAATCTGAGGCTCTTCCCCTCATCTGTAAATGACAGGGAAGGGAAGGGAGAAGAGGCAGAAGACCACCCTTGACAGTTTTGTTTGTTTTTTTAATTTATTTATTTTGAGACAGACAGAGAGAGAAAGGGAGAGGGAATGAGTGAGTAGGGGAGGGGCAGAGAGAGAGAGAGAATCCCAAACAGGCTCCACTGTCAATGCAGAGCCTGATGTAGGGCTCGAACTCATGAACTGCAAGACCACGACCTGAGCCAAAACAAAGAGTCAGAAGCTCAACCGACTCAGTCACCCAGGTGCCCCTTACCCCTGACAGTTTTAGAAGACTGAACCTTGTAAACGAAAATTTGTATCTTCTTAGATTTATACAGGTGTGTAACTTCAAAATTCAAAAGCAGATTTACACTACAATGATTAGTATACGTGAGGCTTTAAAAAAAAGCTATATTACTCATTTCAAAATTGACCCTGAACTTCCAGTAAAGTACTAAGTCCTCTCTCTCTCTCTCTCTCTCTCTCTCTCCCCCCCCTCCCTCAAATCCCCCATGCCCCAGGCGCCTCATACGTCTGCAAGGCATGCATGTGTGCACCGGCCCAGGCAGAGCTGTAAGAAGGAGAAGGAGTTGGAAGTACCATGTGCCATGCCGGTGCTGAGTATTCTACACATACTGCCTCACAGTACTCTTGTCTTGTGGCTACTACTACCCTCATTCAGAGTTAAGGCTCAGGGAAGTGAAGAAACACACCCCCAAAGTCAGCAATGCAACAATCCCAACTGTCTGCATCACAAGTAAAGTTAATAGTATTAACACATTATTTTAAAAAGTGTAGGGGCGCCTGGGTGGCTCAGTCGGTCAAGCGTCCAACTTCCGCTAAGGTCATGATCTCGCAGTTTGTGAGTTCCAGCCCCGCGTCGGGCTCTGTGCTGCCAGCTCAGAGCCTGGAGCCTGCTTCTGATTCTGTGTCTCCCTCTCTCTTTGCCCCTCCCCTGCTCATGCTTTGTCTCTCTCTCTCTTTCAAAGATAAATAAACATCAAAAAAAATTTTAATAAAAAAATCTTTTTAAAAACATAGCATTTATTTTGACAAAAGCATAATGGGATTTCTAGAAAGCAGATTTATTCATGTGTTTATGTATTTGCATCCCCCATAAAAACAAATGGGTAGCAGCAACTAAAAAGTTCTAAGCTTCTAGAGGAAAGGAAAAGGGAGTCTGAATTCAGAATTGGCCACCAACACTTAGTCGGCTGAGCGTCCGACTTTCGCTTAGGTCATGATCTCGCGGTTCGTGGGTTCGAGCCCCGCGTCGGGCTCTGTGCTGACTGCCGGCTCAGAGCCTGGAGCCTGTTTCCGTCTGTGACTCCCTCTCTCTCTGACCCTCCCCTGCTCTCGCTGTCTCTCTCTCTCTCCTAGAAATAAATAAAACATTTAAAAAAAAAAAAAAAGAATTGGCCACCAACAGCTCACAGTGGAGAAGAGCCACTGGGAGTCTCTGGGAATTCCAAGAGCTACTATTACTAGCTGGTCCTACATCCAAGATAAAGCATACTCTCCATATGGATTGCATTGTGACCGTAGGGGTGTTAGCAGCTATTTCCCTCCTTCATCCCTGTAGATGTTTCTTCTTGTAACTGTTGAGCATAACTCGCAGGACCACGTGCCACAGCCCTGAAGACACACTTCGGTCAACTGTGCTCTCTGGAAAAAGTGACAGAAGATCTCTTCTTAAGTTGCGGGAAGCAAAGATGCCTTTGAAATGGGCAGCAGGGGTGACTCGGTCAGGCTTCAGACAAGTGAAATTACAGAATTCTAGAGATGGGCACCAGCACCTCAAGCATTGACATTCACTGGACTATTGGCCGTCCGGGGTATGAATGGACAATCTGCTTTTAAACAGATTACAATCCAATCAGAGATTAAAGCACAGTACCTGACACATAGTAGGTGTTCAATAAAGGCATGTTGAATGGAAGGAAGGGAGGGAGGGAGGGTAGTGAAACCAGCTTACAAAAATGGAAAAATAATATAAAATGTGACCAGTGCAGTCAGAAAGGTCCGAAGCGCTCCTGGAGTTTGGAGGGTGAAGGCATTGCTCCCAGAAGAAGAAATCGCAAAGGTCTTTATGAAGATGGAATATATACAATGGTCCTGAAAGATGAGGAAATGTGTCCATCTACCCTTTCAGCTAATGAAAAAAAGCACTTCTACTATGGCAGCCTTAAAACATATGCTTGTGACTTGATCTAAAACAAACTTCACGCAAAGCATAAAGAATCATTAACTTTTAAATATCCTTTTCCCCTGGAAATCTGGCAACGAAATCTCACTGAAATGTCAGAAACTAGTATCTCAGTTTTCTGAGCTATAATGGATTCAATATGGTACTTTAAGGAAAAAAAAATCCCCTTTACTCCATCCTTTTCCATATGTAGATTTTCCTTGAATCATCATCATGAAAGTTAAAGTCCTTAGAACTAAATCCTTTGGAGGCTACGGCTTACCCAGCAAAGAAAGGGTAGTGTTTTTATACATGGGGGTACTCAGCTAATTTTTATTTACCCGTCCTGTAAAACCAGTTCGATTTAGTTGATAACTCTCATGAAATTTTCATAGCCTTACAAGTCAAAACCCCCATGATGATAAAGACAAGGGCCATTTAACTCTATTATACATGCATTTGTTAGCAAGCAGGCTGGCACAAATTCCTTCTTCTTAAAGATCTCCATTATTTGTGCCAACAGAATAAATATTCAAAGAGAAGCCAATTTAAATCTTGGAAAAACTCTAAGGTGCTCCAGGATGCTTTCACCATCCTCTCCCTTGCACCCCTTTCCAGGCATCTGCTATGTATTAACAACACTAAAGCAACAGAAGACATCTATAAACAATATTTCCTGCAAGGAAGACGTAAGACATTCTGGTGCATATCTTAGCAACAGATGTTTTAGTATATCTGAAATCCAATATCCAGCAAAGCAGCGATGATATACTTTAGTGTAACCTAACAAAGTAATGTTACATTATATCTGATTTGTTTTTATTTAGAATAGCTCCTCAAGGCCATTCCAGAGCAAGCTTATTTTTCAACCCTCTTGCCATCACTGAATGCAATCTTCTTTAGATGCTGAGAGTTTAAGCATTTGAAATGGAAATGAAGTCTCACAGAGGCTATACTGGAATGCTACATGCACTCACAAGATCACAGATTACCAGCAATGATCCAGCCCAATCTTATTTCACATATACGTAATTTGTCAAGGTCAGCATGGAAAGCCAATGGCAGATAGTACCAGAGCCTGGGTCTCTGGATTTCTGGCTTTCACACACACACACACACACACACACACACACACACACACCCACACACACACACCAGCCAGAGCTTTCCTGCTGAGGACACAATGATTTCTGTTAAACAAAGACCTCCTGACTAAAATACGGGGAGCTTGAGTTTCTCCTTCAGTTTCTTCGTGGCAAGGGAAAAAAATGGAAGCTCATGGGCACTTTTTCTCCTCTAAGCTTTTAAATATTTTGTTACAGTCCTGTGATTGTTTCAAAGAGGGACTTAAAAGCTCAGGTCAAATAAATAAATAAATAAAGTTCAGGTAAACTGGGGCACCTGGCTGGCTCAATAGATAAAGCGTGCACCCCTGATCTCAGAGTCATGAGCTCAAGCCCCACGATGAGGGTGGAGACTACTTTTAAAAAAATAAGTAGAAGTTCAAGTAAATTACCTGGTGGGTTGGTATGACATCTGTACTTACGGTGAGAACTGTTCATCATATAGTAATGGCAACATTTAATACAAGTACTGCTTCCTCTGTAGGCATTCCCCTACACTAAGTGACTGCAGTTTGGCTTGGCTGCGGTAGTAGCTGCAGTGACAGTGGTGGTGATAATTAGTAAGGACAGTAAGAACAGCAAAAGTCCACATGACTGAACTCAGTGTGCCCAGCACTGTTCTAAGAATACTACCTAGTTCACTCCTTCAATCTTTCTGCTCTAAGGTCTTATATCCTCTTTGGAAAGGAGGAGATTGAAGAAGTTATGCAGCTGGTAAACGATGAGCTAGAGAGAGGTCTCCAGCGTGCTGCCTAGACCAACTAGGGTGAACACAGGAGCAAAACACAGACAGGAAGTGCACTGTTGCATGTTTCTTAATAAAAAGTTCAGTTAAAGTCCTGCCCCTAGCAACATCTGCAGCAGTGATTCTGACGCCTGAATGTGTATGGAGATTACGTGGGAACCTTGTTAAAATACAGATTCCAATCCACTAAATCTCGGCTGGGGACTGGGATTCTGCATTTCTAACAAGCTCCCAGAAAATGCTGATGCTGGTGGTCCACAAGCCACATGGAGTAACAGGAGATGAGCATGCAAATTATTCATTCCGGATAAAGAGTTATTGTTTAAGTGACTTTACATATGAGAAGGCAAATACTGCTAGTGAACTTACAGATTCAGCCTAACTAGGAGTCAAAAATCAACCCTACAAAGTGCATGCACTGTTTCTCTCCTCTTTCAAGACGCTCTAGCAGAATTAAGCATGCAATTCCATAGCCCCTTATCAGACACAACTAACTGATGGGTTTTCACAGATCTCACAGGAGGGGCACATGGAAAATACAGCTGAAAGCAGGGAGTGATGGCTGCATAATTAACCGATGTAAAAACAGGATTATTTGCATTTCAAGTCCTACAAGTTTCTCTCCCTATCACAAGAATTCCTAAAGTTAGCAGTTTTTTATGACAAACTTTTTAATTGGCTAGGATTAACATATGTGATTCTAAATCATCAAAGAAGGTTTAATTGGTCTGTGAAGGATGGAATCTATTCTGCTACTCAAATATATTACTCTCTGAAAACCCATTAAGAAGCTGGTTTGCTCTCACTTGGATTTCAAACAGCCTGGGTTCCATGAACTTTGGTCTAATTATATTAAAGAAAGAGAAGTCAAGGACATTCAAATCTCAAATCAAACATCTTGACCTTCTGGAGGAACTAATTACCTAGAAACATCTTAGCTGTTTATTAAAGGCTAAACTGTGCCTCACCACCACCACTAAATTCACATATTAAAGTCCCCACCATCCTGTACCTCAGAACATGACCAGATTTGGAGATGTGGTCTTTAAAGAGGCTTTTTACATTTTCATTATACATTAAAAATGAAGCCATTAGCGTGGACCCTAATCCAATATGGCCAGCATCCTTATAACAAAGAGAGATCAGAACACAGATACGCACAGAAGGATGATCATCTACAGACATGGAGAGAAGACAGGCATCTACGAGCTAGAGAGGGACCTCAGAGGAAACCACAGACTTCTAGCCTCTAGGATTGTAAGAAAATAAGTTCCATTATTTAAACCACACAGTCTAGGTGCTTCATTATGGCACTCCTAGCAAACTAACACATTTGCTTTTTGCTTTGATTCTCAATACAAAGCGAAATACAGAAGAAACTTGCAATACATAGAATTCAGAAAAAGAGGGGTTGTACATACTATGATGGACATCATTGCTGGGGCAACGCTGGGGCATAGGGAAGCCCACGGTCAGAAGTCAGAACGAGGAAGACTCATCATAGATCCCAAATTACTTGTTCTCTTTATACTCAATGATGCAAAGTATTCTACAACAACATACATATTTCTGACCTGCAGCAAACCTAGGTTTAAATTCCGGTGCTGCCATTTAACTATCTGTACAATCTTCAAATTTGATGCCCATGCCATCTCTAAAATGGGTACCCATCTCCTAAAAATTGTTGTAAGGACTAAATGAGATATTTCAGACCAGACACTGACTGACCAGCTCTTCCAGCACATCCTGGATACCTACCAGTCCCACTTCTTAAGTCAGTCAAGCACAATCAAAGCCCTCCTCTGTTATGGATGGGCTTTGGCACCTGGACAGTAAGTGGAAGATGCAGAGTAAAGCAGGGAACCATAAATGGCCGACATTTGTATTTTTAAACATTTTAATGTTCACTTAAATCATACATAAGTTCACTCACTCAACCAATCCGTAGATCTAGAGGCAAAGGACATTTCTTTGAGAATGGTCTGCTGCATGGAGTTCTTCATAAGCCACACCATGATGCAGTGTTAACTTTTGGTTTCTGTTTCTTTAAAGAGCATCAGGAACTAAAAGATCTTTGACAAACTGAGTGCAGAACCTTCCTGAACTTTTTTCATCCCCTCCTTCCTGTACTTCATTCAAATACAGTATTTGTTAGCACAGTGGTTCTCCATGTTAACACGATTTGGAAGCATCAGCAGGGCTTGGTAAAAACCACAGATTTGTAGAGCTTTCCTCTGAGGTTCCTGATTCATTAGGTGCTGCCCAGGAATCTGCATTTTTAACAAGTCCCTAGAGGGTACTGCTGTTGATGGTCTGGAAGCCACATTTTAAGAACGCACCTTCACTGATTTCTTTCATAGAAAGTGCATCTTTCTGCATTCATATTTCATCAATTTACACAATACATAATTAAATTCCATAAATTAGAAACAAATACTGCTGATGCCTGGTGGCTTACAACTCCACTGAGCAGGATGGAAGTGTGTGGGCATCTTACAGGGATGTCCTGGACATTCACCCCACCACGGATGCCACGTTATAGAAGGCAGAGAACACAAGTTAACACGGGGAGTTTCATCAAATGGACATGGGTTAAGAGATCATCAACTGTGTTCTGTTTATCACTTTCCCGGATCCATTCTCAACAGAGAGGAAAAAAGAATCATGAGCTGGACAGATATGCCTTTTGAATCATCACGTCCTTATTAAGGATTTTTCTCACTACCCGGTATCCCAGGCTATAATGACATTTGTACACAGGGTCATTGATTCAGCTTTAATTTGCAGGTTTAAAAAAAAAAAAATCTCATCACTTCACAGGTGAGACTTACTGCCTCTATCGCCGTCATCTTCTGAGAAATCACCTGATTTGTGATTCAAGACTTTTTGTGACTTTTTCTCATAAAGCCTCAGCCTGTTTTCTAGGAAGTTTCAACTGATGCATCTATACTAGAACCCTCCAGTGTGGACCAAAAGAGCGGAAGAAACTTTTGCTTTCTTAGGTTCAGTATGCCCCAAGCTATTTTCACTCAATTAATTTTTTTAAATTTTCTTTTATGTTTATTTATTTTTGAGAGCAAGAGAGACAGAGCATGAGCAGGAAAGGGCGGAGAGAGAGGGAGACACAGAATCTGAAGCAGCCTCCAGGCTCTGAGCCGTCAGCACAGAGCCCGACGCGGGGCTCGAACCCACAGACCGCAAGATCATGACCCGAGCTGATGTCAGACACTTAACCGACTGAGCCACCCAGGTGCCCCTATATTCACTCAATTAAAAAACAAACATATATGCTAGAATAAATTACCACCCTCCTATATCACTTGGATATCCAAGTGAACTGATAAACCAAGAAGAGATTAAGCAATTGTAACAGCTCGTCAAGACCACACAAAAAGAGATTCACACTCAAGAACTGGAGGTCAAGGACAGAGAAGCTGGCATCCATGGTCTTACTCCTCCCAAACCTCACAGGCACTGGAAGGCAGCAAAACCCAGGAGCTATAAAAAGGACACCAGAAATTCCAGCTCAATTTCACTTCCAAAATCTAAACAAAACCTATCTAACTTATTCATAAAATATATATCCCAAGATTTTTACATCTGACTTGTTTCATGCTGGTTTCTTATCTCAACCCAAAGAAATGAAAGCTGTAAGAACCAGGAGGGGCACCTGGGTGGCTCTATCAGGTAAGCGTCCGATTCAGCTGTGGTCATGATCTCACGGTTCATGGGCTCGAGCCCCACATTGGGCTCTGTGCCGACAGCTCAGAGCCTGGAGCCTGCTTCAGATTCTGTGTCTCTCCGTCTCTCTGTACCTCCCTTGCTTGTGCTCTGTCTCTCTCAAAAATAAACATTAAAAAAAATTTTTTTAAAGAAATCAGGGAAAAATAAAACCAGAATATCAATATCAACAAACTATAAAGAAAGCCCAAAACAATCTGCAAAGAGATACTAGAATTAATGAGAAGCTAACTGCCAATAAAACTCAGTATATACTGGGACACCTGGGTGGCTTAGTCGGTTAAGGGTCCGACTTTCACTTAGGTCATGACCTCGCTGTTCGTGGGTTCGAGCCCCGCGTCGGGCTCTGTGCTGACCGCCAGCTCAGAGCCTAGAGCCTGTTTCAGTCTGTGACTCCCTCTCTCTCTGACCGCCCCACTCCTCACGCTCTCTCTCTCCTAGAAATGAATAAAAAATATTTAAAAAAAAAACTCAGTATACACTAAAGCCAACAGAATTTCTAAGCTACCACAAAAAAGACTCAGAAAATGCATCTTGGAGGTGCCTGGGTGGCTCAGTCAATTAAGCTTCCGATTTCAGCTCACATCATGATTTCATGGTTCACGAGTTCAAGCCCTCAATCAGACTCCCTACGGTCAGTGCAGAGCCCGCTTCATATCCTCTGTACCCACCCACCCCCCTCAAAAATACATAAACATCATAAAAATATTTAAAAAGGAAATGCAACTTAAAATGACTCCCTGTGGTGTATTCACAGAACTGGTTACTATACAGCAATGAGAATAAACACTCCACCACAACAAATCAGATTTCACAAAAGCAACACTGAGTCAACAAAGTCAGATACAAAAGAAAGCATATGCTGTAGTTCACTGTCCCCCCACTTTGGAACTTAGGACAGTGCTGGACCCTGGAGAAAGGCAGTAATACAAAAGGAACCTAAGGAAGGCTTCTAGGAAGCAGCTAATGTTCGGGGTTTTTTTGTTTGTTTGTTTTGTTTTTTTATTTCTAGGAGAGAGAGACAGCGTGAGCAGGGGAGGGTCAGAGAGAGAGGGAGATACAGACTCTGAAACAGGCTCCAGGCTCTGAGCCGGCAGTCAGCACAGAGCCCGGCGCGGGGCTCGAACCCACGAACTGCGAGATCATGACCTAAGCGAAAGTCGGACGCTTAACCGACTAAGCCACCCAGGCGCCCCGCTAATGTTCTGGTTTTTGATCTAGGTTCCCGTGTTTAGTTTTCAAATTCAGTAAACTGGGGGCGCCTCGGTGGCTCAGTTGGTTAAGCGTCCGACTTCAGCTCAGGTCAGGATGTCACAGTTTGTGAGTTTGAGCCCCGCGTCAGGCTCTGAGCTGTCAGCACAGAGCCTGGAGCCTGTTTCAGATTCTGGGTCTCCCTCTCTCTCTCTGCCCCTCTCCCACTCCACTTTCTCTCTCTTTCAGAAATAAATGAAACATAAAAACAAAAACAAAACAAAATTCAGTAAACTGTACATTTATACAGATACATGTATCATATTCCCTCTCCCCCCCATATATTACTTGAATATAAAGTTTGTTTTTTTTTTTTTACAAGATACCACTCACAATTAACAAAAAAATTTTAAGGAACTAAGTACAAATCTAACAAAAGCTGTATAAAAACTTTATGAAGACTTTTTAAATTTAAAATTTCTATTATTAAAAAAAATTAATGAGGGAGATACCATAGTCTTGGGTTAGGAAATTCAGTACTGTGAAGACCGTTCCTTCCACATTGAGTTATGTGCCCAATGCAATCATAAGATGGGTTTCTAAATGGAAATCTATACTAAGGACCAAGCTGCCCGGGAAACAGAACAAGGTGGGGAAGCTGGTCCCACATGATCAGCAATGTAGAGAAAGAGGCACTGCCCCAGGGACAGACAAACCGAACACTGAAACAGAATCAAGAGCTCAGAAGGTGATCCTCAGTTATCTGGAAAACCGATACGACAGAGCTCCTATCACAGATCGGCAGAAAGGCTGTGCTATCAGTAAACGGTGCTGGGGCCACAGGTTATCTATATAGACGGAACATGAATCCCTACTTCATACCGTATTTTTAAAAATCCATTTCAAGGATTTAAAGGTAAACTGCAAAACTTTAAAATTTGTAGAAGAAAACGCAAGAGAGTACTTTTAGAACTTTTGGATAGTAAAAAAAAACTTTTTAAAACAAGACACAAGACATTATTAACCTTAAATAAAGGTAAAGGGTAGGTTTGAGTATTTAAGTTTATATATATGTATATATTTTTTAGTAATCTCAACACCCAATGTCGGGCTCAAAGTCATGATCTCGAGAGATCATGAGTTACATATTTTTCTGACTGAACCAAACAGGCGCCCCTAGATTTGAAAAGTTTAAAAAAATTTTTAACATTTATTTATTTTTGAGAGAGAGAGAGACAGACATACAGATATACAGCATCAGTGGGGTGGGGCAGAGACAGACACAGAGAATCCAAAGCAGGCTCCAGGTTCTTAGCTGTCAATGCAGAGCCTGACATGGGGCTCAAACTCACAAACTGTTAAGAACATGACCTGAGCTGAAGACAGACACTCAACCGACTGAGCCACCTAAGTGCCCCGAGATTTGAGTATTTTTTAAACTAGAACTTGTGATAACCAAAAGAAATGAAAATCAAGTGAAAAGAGAAACCACAGCTGGGAAAAGACATCTGCATATGACAAAAGAATGTCTACAGTATGTAAATAATTCCTACGAATCAATTAGAGAAAGGCAAAAAGTGAGAAAAACGGGCAGAAAATGATCAAGTACTTTTAAAAAGATGCAAAGTAATAGCCAGCCAATAAATACATAAAAATATGTTCAATTCTTGTTAGTTATAAAAGAAATGCAAATTAAAATCACAACTTGAGATAGAGTCTCATACGCTCCAAATTGATAAAAATTTTAAAGTCTGGTAATATTAAGTAGTATCACTACCCTAAGTAGCACCATTACCATATTACCTCTGGTAGGGAAGTAACCATCTTGGAAAATAATGTTACATATATATAGTTTACCATGCACCTATCCTACCCTCCAGCAACCCAATGTTAACAGTAGCATTGCTCATAAGAGCCCAACTGCCTGAACAATGAAAGGATAAACTGTAGTGGAGTCATACAATGGAATGCCATACAGCAGCAAAAGTGAATGAACTACAGCTACATGAATCAACACAGACGAATGACTCTCAAAAACAAAATTAACTGTGGAGTTGGTTGCGCAATGGCATACATTTACCAAATCCCACCCAACTGTACGCTTAAATTGTAAATTGTGTTTTATGTAAATTGTACCTTAATAAAGCTGTCTGCCCAAAAGTTGAGCAAATAAAGCGGGGGGAAAGTGCAAAGGGTACTATTCCACTTACAAAAAAAAAAAAAAAAAGATTAAAACCAGGCAAACATAAAATTAAATGCAGTGAAATTACAAAGGAAACTAAAGGAAAGAAATGTACAAAATTCAGAATCATAATTTCCTTCAGAGGCAATGAAAGGAATGGTGTTGAGAACGTCAGAGGAGACCCTTCAAGAGTACAAACTGGGTGCTGATACAAGGTGCCTAAGTTGTTTTATAACTGCTGAAACCAAACAGAAATGATACAATCCTTTATTACATAAACAATGTTTCAAAAAAAGTTAAAGGGGATTTAAAAAGTTCTATTTAGAGAGATCAAATGAAAGAGAACAAATTTATCTTAGTAAAATGTTAAATAATAATCAGGGCTGGCTTCTTTGTTTTGCTTTCAGGCTCTTCCTTTAACCTCAAAATTTCAAAATTTTGTTAAGTCTTCTAAAGTTTGTTATATGCGTAGAAAATACGCCCTTCAGTATTAAGGGCTAAAGGGCTATGATGTATGTAACCTGCTCTCAAGGTGTTCAAAAATAAGTTATGTGTGTGTATACATATGTTCTGAATAATAAAGCAAATCAGCAAAAAAGATTTAAAATGTGGAATTCTGCTATTCTTGCAACTTCACATTTTTCAAAAGTAAAAAAAAAAAATTAAACGGTTGACTACGGAAAGATTAAAAACTCAACACAGAAAACACCATTTGATACTTAGAATATACTTTTTATGGCTTTATCCTATTCTCTTTAAGATTTGGGGCTTTGTTTTGTTTTTTAGTGTTTATTTTTGAGAGAGAGAGAGACAGACAGAGCATGAGCAGGGAAGGGGCAGAGAGAAACGGAGACAGAATCCAAAGCAGGCTCCAGGCTCTGAGCTGTCAGCACAGAGCCCGACGCCAGGGCTCAAACTCACGGACGGTGCGGTCATGACCTGAGCCAAAGCTGGATGCTCAACCAATTGAGCCACGGAGAGGCCCCTGCCCTTACCCCATTCTAATCATTTTTTAACATTATAAAGAATCACATAACTGAATTACCTGCTCCCTACCAGTCTCAGACCAAGAGGTGCTGGAATGACCACACTGAGGATCCAGAGCAGGCCTGACTTCATTATTTAAGTGTCATGGCTAAAATGAATTGTCACTGAGCAGTGAAGTGGTTTCCCATGATACCAGAAGTGGTGGCACTTTGAGAGAGGACGCTGTCGATGCACAAATTTCTATCTAAAAAGAATATTGTCTTCATTGGGGGAAGAAATACAAAGAGCCAAATGTCACCCGGCATCAGTAAACAATGGCAGAAATCGATTCACTCCCGCAACATTGTAGATTTTCTAAAGCAAAAATAAGTTATGCTGCAGAAACATTCAAGGGAAAGGTTTTTGTTCCCAAACTTGACACCTATTGGATAATATCTTTTACAGTATAGAAGGGCTGCCCAAGAGAGGGCAAAGATCAGCTCTTTTAAAGCATAATCCACACTGATAGATCCTTTCAACTAATGATAAACAGCCTCTTGCTCTACAATAACACATTCGATATGAATACACAAGTCAAATGTAACAATATACAAAATGATCTAAGGAAAAACAAGAGCAGATGACATGAGAGTATGTGTCATCTCAAAGGAGATGCGGAAACTCACCTACCACCTTACATCACAGCTCATTAGAAATTTACATTAGCCTCCTCTGGGTCAAAATGGCACTTTGTATAGGAAAATTTATCGTGCCCTCGTTTGCCATTGTATAAATCTTTTACAAAAAAGTCACCACAGTGTACCATAGCTCATTGATAAGTTAATTACTAGTGAGACAAAGCATGTGACCAAAGCATGGCTTTGGGGAGGGTTCTGCTTAATATTTATTAAAGTAACCACAAAAGCCTTCTTGCTATGAATTAAAGCCACCCACAACATTTTAATTCTGGATACTGAGTGATTAGAGAAATAACGGGCAGCTGCTAATACATTTCAGCACTTTAGTATGAACAAGTGTCACAGTCTGGAGACCTCGGCCATATGCACATCCCTAAATACAGCTTGTTGTGAATGCAGGTCTCCTAAGGAGGGGAAACCAGTGTGGGTACAAAAAGAAAAACATGCTTCTAAATACAACCATAAAATATACCTTACACCAGCGTTCTTAATTTTCTGGGGTTGTGCAGATCTGTGAAATTTTGATCGAAGATACAAACTCTCGCCCTTGGAAACTGCACATGTGTCCACAATCACATCATTTTAGATTTAAGTTCAGGGGGTTCAGTGACCCCAGTTTAAAATACTCTGCACTACAGACTGTTATTATGCTGCATATAAGATTTTCTCAAAAGTGCCAACTCAAGCTTTTATGCCTAAAGAATGACAAACTAAGAGTCCAAAACTAAACACAGTTAAGAGATGACAAATCTGGGGCGCCCGGGTGGCTCAGTCGGTCGGTTAAGTGTCCGACTTCAGCTCAGGTCATGATTTCACAGTTCGTGGGTTCGAGCTCCGCGCTGGGCTCTGTGCTGACTGCCAGCTCAGAGCCTGGAGCCTGCTTCTAATTCTGTGTCTCCCTCTCTCTCTGACCCTCCCCTGCTCATGCTGTCTCTTTCTCTCTCTCTCTCAAAAACAAATAAAACACTTAAAAATTTTTTAAAAAGAGATGACGAATATACCAGCGGTGAACTTTAAAAGTAATAATTATAATGGGTTTTATATTGAAAAAATTCACTGATTACCTAACATGATACATTTCTGCAAAATGCAGTCACAAACTTAACATTAGTAGCTCCCTTCTTCCTAAACAAAGACTTGCACTCAGACAATTATTAATTACAACCAATTTACTGGACAGTCACAATACAAGAGTCTGTTGAAAACAAAAGCTATTGACCCAAATAGTTTTCCTAGGATATAGTCTGTAGCATACTGCTCTAATTGTTTAACTTAATCCTTGTTCTTTTGTAAATCCTTGTTCAAATGTAAATTGCATCTGGCAGAGTCTGAGAGTGTGGGGTATGTGATTTTTTTTTTCTGTTGATCTCTGTAAATACAAAATTACAAATCTCTGCTTCCTAACACAGAAGGATAAAAGAACTGAGAGCAATCTCTTTCTATTCTAAGAAACCAGAGGGGATTTGAACAAATCTGAGTGCAAATTTTATTTCTGATTAGGAAAACAAAGGATTAAAAATATAATTATCTAAATACATGTGTTGTTATAAAATGACTTGTTAATGGATTACCCAATGAAGCACTATAATTATGGATTTCACTGGTCAAATTTACCTTCTTACACTCTTCAGGACCAACAGATAATGGAACATGTGTCCACAAACACAAATTCCTTTCTTATACCCTATTTTCTGGATGAGTGCCCCATGGAATTTTAACAAAAGCATTATTTATTCATCACTTGAGCATCTGAACAAGTTACAAAGCAACAACTACCTCTCAATCTTAGAAATCTACCTTTGTTTGTCTAATAATCCTCAAATACACTTGTAATCATGCCTAAACAAATCTAAATGAAACATTTGAAAAATACTTAAAAGATTAGAAATATCCCTTAACCAACTTAAATAAACCCTCCAATGACTGAAGGACTTATAAAAGTTTCTTAATTTTAAGTTTATTAAAAGAATTCCTCAAAAGAACACACTATTGGCTGCGAACAAAACATGTGGGAAATCACAAACCCACTCCTAAGGAACTGACAACCATCCCTTTCACATGTCTGCTCTGATGTAATTCACCCTGCTCCGTTTTTTTTTAAATAATACTTTATGGAAACAGAATCCATACACCAGATAATTCCTCCCATTCATAACATGTACAATTCGATGGTTTCTTAGTATATTCACAGAGTTGTGCAGTCATCAGCCCGATTAATTGTAAAACATTCTCAACACCCCCCAAAAAAAACCCACACCCATCTGCAGTCACTCTCCATTTTCCCACAAACCCCCTCAGACCCAGGCAAACACCTGCTTTCTTTCTCTGTGGATGTATCTGTTCTAACAGTTCTCATGAATGGAATCACACAATTTGCGATCTTTGATGACTGGCTTCTTCCACTTAGCAAAATGTTTTAAAGGTTCTTCCATGTGGTACCATACTTTGGGACTTCACTCCTTTAATTGCCAAATAACATTCCATCAAACAGATATGCCACACTTTATTTATGCCGTCATCAGTTGTTGTTTAGACGTCGGCGGTTTCATTTCCATCGAATCTTTTTTCTCTCAAAAAAATTTTTTAGACATTTAAAAATATGCTTCTGTACAACTTTTCTAGAAACAATCTGGCGATTTGTATCTAAAAGTTCAGGAGCACTGGGGCACCTGGGTGGCTCAGGCAGTTAAGCATCCAGCTCTTCATCTCAGCTCAGGATAGCTTGTTTTTAAAAATAATTTATATTTATTAAATCAAGGAAATTGTCTGTTCGAAATTTTTTTATTTTAGAGAGAGAAAGAGCACAAGTAGGGGAGGGGTCAGCGGTAAAGAGAGAGAATCCCAATCAGACTCTGCACTGAGTGGGCTGAATCCCAAAATCAAGAGTCGGATGTTCGACCAACTGAGCCACCCAAGCGCCCCTCTGCTAAGGTCTTGATCTCAGGGTCATGAATTCAAGCCCCACGTTGGGCTCCATGCTGGGCATGGAGCCTACTTTAAAAAATAAAAAAAAGTATGAGGCAAGCAGCCACATTCACAGGGAAAGGAAGGCATTACCGTAAATTAAAAAGCAGCCTAAAGAACAGTTCAGATAGATGATTTTATTTCTGTAAAATCACATGCATATACATATGCATGCAGGTCCCTGAATTATACCCATATTCTCTCTCTCTAAGGGTATACTCCAACTTTCAACTTTCAAATGTGATTGCCCTTAGGAAGTAAAAGAGAAGGAAGGAGCTCCTTGTTTCTTTATCACTTATTCTCTTAATAACCAAGATGAAAAATAACAACCCTAAAAAAATCTTTAAAGCCACTGTGTGACAGCCATCACTTAACTGAATTTGCAAAAATTCCTGGAAAACTAAATGATTAATCATACCAACATCTTTGAGCAGGTAATAAACTCTTATGGTCCAAGGACTACATCTCCGCTCTTCTTGGGGGAAAAGGTAGGTCCTAAGGTCTTCACAGATCCCTTTGTTCCTTAGACTTCAAAACGTTGCTCAATAAATGCAGCTTATTAAGCTTGCTACCAGTATTCCATTTCTTCAATGTTTATTTGAAAGAGAGAAAAAGAGAGTGTGCAAGTGGAAAGGGACAGAGAGAGAGAGAGAGAGAGAGGGAGAGAGAGAGGGAGAGAGGACCCCAGGCAGACTCCATGCTATCAGCAAAGAGCTCGACTGGGGGCTCAATCTCATGAACCAAGATCAAGACTCAGATGCTTTACCGACTGAGCCGCCCAGGCGCCCCATCAGTGTTCTATTTTAAGTACAACACACAGCATAATTTATAATATAGTATTATATATATGATATAGCATTATATATATGTCCTCAGGAAAACTTATCTTAGTTTTCATGCTAATTACTTGATTTTGCATTCTTTTCAATATTATACCTTCCTTTATATCATACTTGATGACATTCTTACAACAGGTAGAATTATATTGGCTCTAGTAGCTAACTTCCCTCACTTACCTACTGTATATGTTTTTACAAGGACTTCTACATATTTCTCTAAATTCAGACTCACTGAATGTAAGAGCTACAAGAAGCTTTAGATAAGATCTGGTCCAACCTCCTCAATTTACAGATGGGGGCTGTTTCTGCAGATGTTATTTCCCCAGGGTCCTTTCAATTAGTGGCAGTGCCAGGACTAGAACCCAGAACCTGGGCTTCCACCTGTATTTATTTAAACACGACTACAAGGGTGCCTGGGTGGCTCAGTCAGTTAAGCGTCCGACTTCAGCTGAGGTTATTACCTCACAGTTTGTGGGTTCGAGCCCCGCATCAGGCTCTGTGCTGACAGCTCAGAGCCTGGAGCCTGCTTCGGATTCTGTCTCCCTCTTTTTCTGCCCCTCCTTCACTTGTGCTCACACTCTCAAAAATAAACATTAAAAATAAATAAATACGGGTGCCTGGGTGGCTCAGTTGGTTAAGCGTCCAACATTGGCTCAGGTCATGATCTCACAGTCCCTGGGTTCGAGCCCTGCGTCAGGCTCTGTGTTGACAGCTCAGAGACTGGAGCCTACTTCCAATTCTGTGTCTCTCTCTCCCTCTGACCCTCCCCTGCTCAAGCTGTGTCTCTCAGCAATAAAACATTTTTGAAAATGTTTAAAAATAAACAAACAAACATAACAACAAATCAATTCTACCAATTCATTGAACAGCCACTCTGCTTTCTTTCATTTCTGAAGCGCTCAGTTGAGTAATTGATAGGGCAAAGTTTCATGTGGATTTTCTCCCCTTCACACCAATCTGGGTATCTGGCTAAACAAATTACATACACAGCAAGTAAAATCTGCCCTATAATTTCCACAAATATACTTGAACAAGTGCTTTTGTTGGGCACACTGCTTATAACACAAGAAGTAGCCATTTCTAGGTTGAAATTTATCTTATGTCAGGACACCAAATGTAGTTAAATCTTACAGATTTATCTATTTGAATGTGAGAAGAGCTAAAAACAAGTCATGATGTATTAAATCAAAGAAGATGTGTGTTAGGTGTCTAGGTTAGCAATTCCCCATTTATTTTGACTCATTGCATAGCCCCAAGACTGAGTTATACCAACTCAACACAGTTTGTTTCCATATAATAACCTGCATAGATAATTCATGCCAACTTGGTGTTCACATATCTACATCACTGCCTAAGCACATGCAAATTTATTCATCACACCAATCATTGTCTTTTATATTTAAGGATGATGCCATTGATAGTTAACTGCTACCCTTGTCCACAAGTTTGTCTGAAAAGACTGCTATATTTTCTACATCATTAAAACAATTTTTAAAAATAGGCACTGCTTTAAGTTTTACGAGCTAGCAGTTTGAGGGCAGATGGCAAACAAGGAAAGCTGACTTGGGTTCAGTGCCAGACACTATTCTATGTGCTTTACCCATGTTAACTCCTGCAGTCCTTACATGCACCTGAGATAGGAACTGTCATCCTCACTTACAAATAAGGAAACTGAGGCATGATGAGGATAGGTAATTCGTCCAGGTCCACATAGCAGTATGTAAAAAGGCTGGGATTTGAACTCAGAGTCTAGCTCTGGAGTCTGTGCCTTTAACCGCTGCTCTGCGCTGCCCTTCAAAATGGGTCCACTGGGAATAAAGTCCAGGAAATCCAGCATGTGCTCACTCTTACAGACTATCACCCACACAGCCCTCAGTGGCACCTGTTTGTGGTCCCCCCTTTCCAAATTAATTAGCAAAGTCATACCCATCATCTACTCTGTGCCTCAGACTATAAAAACAGCCAAGTTGGAAACATGAAATTTAAGACAGGATCTCGTATTATACGCCAAAAAAAAAAAAAAATGACCATCTAGTTAGGGAGGCAAGGTATATACCTAAATAAAACAGTGCAGGCAATGTCAGGGTTATCATAATATCTGAAGATGTGATGCATATGAAGTTTCTAATAGCTAAAGAGATTTCTTCTTCCTATTCACTCTGTCATGAAGCTTACCATCACAATGGCTTTGCATACTTTTTCAAAAAGCTTTCAAAGAACACTCTGAGGTCTTGGGCTGGTCCTCCTCCAAGAAACATTCACAGGGAACATTTTCTTTTTTTTTTTTTTTTAATGTTTTATTTATTTCCAGGAGAGAGAGAGAGAGACAGAGATCACAGACTGGAACAGGCTCCAGGTCTGAGCTGGCAGTCAGCACAGAGCCCGACGCGGGGCTCGAACCCACGAACTGCGAGATCATGACCTAAGCGAAAGTCAGAAGCTTAACCGACTAAGCCACCCAGGCGCCCCCACAGGGAACATTTTCAATAGTGAACTGTCTCTAAAACTGTCATCAAGCCTATTATTGAAATGGCCTAGCGTCCGATAACCTGACACGGGAACAGAAAGCCCTTCATATCAGACACTACAAACTGTTAATCTTATTGCATGATCACCAACTCAACTCAACTTGAATTCCTCAAAAGATACCAAAGTGGCTTGCAAAAACTCCTCCCTGAAAACTTTGGTCTCTGGCCCTCCATTCCTCTTAGCAGAAAGGTTTCCTTGCAATCGCTCTTTAAAGAATATCTATGTTGGGGCGCCCGGGTGGCTTAGTCGGTTAAGCGTCCGACTTTCGCTTAGGTCATGATCTCGCGGTTCGTGGGTTCGAGCCCCGCATCGGGCTCTGTGCTGACTGCCAGCTCGGAGCCTGAGCCTGTTTCAGTCTGTGACTCCCTCTCTCTCTCTGACCCTCCTCTGCTCACACTGTCTCTCTCTCTCTCTCCTAGAAATAAATAAAAACATTAAAAAATTAAAAATAAAATAAAGAATATCTATGTGTGTAAGGGGGTTCTGTATAGCACACAACTAACTACCTATTGAAAACTAGATCACAGGGACACCTGGGTGGCTTAGTCAGTTAAGTATCTGATGCTTGATTTCGGCTCAGGTCATGATGTCACAGTTCATGGGCTTGAGCCCTACATCGGGCTCCATGGTGACACTGCAGAGCCTGCTTGGGATTCTCTCTCTGACCTTCCCCTGCTTGTGCTCTCTGTCTCTCTCAAAGTAAGTAAATAAACTAAAAAAAAAAAAAAACTAGATACATCAGACTTCAGAGTATCTGAAACTGTGAAGTAAAATGTCTATAAATATCCAAATACATAGTTTGTTACTTATAACACTAGTTCTCAAGCTATAAATAGCAGAGACTATTCTCTATAAATGTAGAACAGCTGTTATTTGAATTTTAAGAGGAAAAGACTACAAGTGGGTAATTCTAACAGCAAGGTATTTTTTCCCACCGACTCTCTTTATATTTCAAATTGGAAAACTTGTTCAGTTTCTTCTTCTTCACCTTCACTGGGTAATGTGACAGTCTCGATTAGGTCCTGGCATATAATTTACTCTTGTACTTTAATTTCATTTACTCCATCTAATCCTCTGTTTTTATTCATCTGAACACTAAACTGATTTTCATCCACTGTTTTCATGAATGTATAAGAACCAAATTATAAAACTTGAGCAATGCTCACCTTTTTGTGCCACTTATTTCTAAATAAAAAATTATCATATCGGTAAACTAGATACAAGTGACAGTTAAAGGAGCAAATACAGCTGATCAAAATTTTTCAGTGTTTACTGTAGAACTACATGCTAGGTATACAATAACAAGCAAAACTGACATCGTGCCTGAAGCTTTGTGAGGTCTTCTATGGCTTTCAGAGATATTCTAATTTGTGTTTACAGAGCCTGTGAGGAGAACTCAGTCATACCCAAACAAAACCCATGTATTTTACACACATTTGCAAATGGTACCTCATTAATAGAGCTACATTATGTCTGGAGGCTGCAATGCAAAAAAAAAGCTTCTAAAATATTCAGTTGCCACCAAAAATAAACGTCTTGGGATACCAGATGTTTCTCTGAATGAACACATATGAGTTGAAAGTTGGAAAGCAGAGAAACAAATTCTTAAGAAAAATGAACTGGCTAGAAACAGGCAGTCACTGCAGAGAACTCTAAAATAGGATGGACCTCAATATGTTATATATCTATAGCTTTCTCCCCAGCAAGCAGAGATCTATCCTGCCTGAAACAGAGAGAACATAACACAGCAACTTTAGGCTAAATGAACCTCTACATTAACTCGAAAATGAACAGCCCTGACTACCACTGCCTTGGGTGCATTTTGCTGTAGGTAAATCATACCTCAATAAAACTGATTTCAAAGAATAGCATCTAGAACCAATTACTCAGTTTAGAGTAAAATCAGTCCATTAACTCTCTTCCTGCTCTTTAGTTCTTCATATTACAGCCACTGAACTAATTCTCAAAAACGAGATGATAGACAAAAATGCAAACGGTATTCATGTAAGTCAATTTGTCTACTTGTTAGAAGCTATGATCATTCACTGGCCTAAAAAGGTGGGGTTTTTTTAAACATTTTATTATTCATTTATTTTGAGAAAGAGGGAGAGAGAACATGAGCGGGGGGTGGGGGGTGGAGAGAGATAGAAATGGAGAATCCCAAGCAGGCTCCATGTTGTCAGCACAGAGCCTGATGCAGGGCTCAAACTCACAAACCATGAGGTCATGACCCAAGCCAAAACCAAGGGTCAGACACTTCACCTTAATTGACTGAGCCATCCAGGTACCCCTAAAAAGATGTTTTAATAAATCTTGTCTTTTTTTTTTAATTTTATTTATTTATTTTTGATGTTTACTTACATTTTAAGAGAGAGAGAGAGAGGGACAGAGCATGAACAGGGGAGGGGCAGAGAGAGAGAGGGAGGCACAGAATCCGCAGCAGGCTCCAGGCTCTGAGGTATCAGCACAAAGCCTGACATGGGGCTTGAGCTCATGGGCCATGAGATTATGACCTGAGCCAAAATCGGACACTTAACCGCCTGAGCCACCTAGGAGCCCGGCCTTGTCCTTAGTTCTTAAAAGTTGACACCAGAATGTAGAAAAAGCAAAGCAAACAAAACGTACTGTTTGCAATCATTTGATAAAAGACAAGCAAATCAAATTCATAACAACAGTGGAAAATTTCAGAGTTCTACCAAGGAGTAAAAATGTAAATGGAATGCTGTGCAGTTAAATACCGACACTGCTGTCTTGAAAAGAAACCCAGAAGTGTGGGGGTGGGAGTGAGGATGTGGAAAGGGGTTGGTAATAACATATAAAACTGGACAAAAATGATACTAGTCTGGCAAATTTTTCATGGGCTCAGGTTATGGCCATCTGTGAGGCTTCAAAGTTGGTTTGATTTTATTCCAGATAAATGTTGTTAGAATTCTGTAAGTTATGAAAAAAAATCAAAGGTAACTGCTGTCTCAGATGATTACTTTTCTCTAATAGTTCTTAGTCTCGGTCACGTTTAACCTCTAGAAATGGTATGTTTGCAAATTTAATTAGGTAATAAATGATTTTCCATGAAGGCTAGCCATCCAAACCATCCAAACCTTGACTCTCTGAGAAGAGTATTCAAATATCTAAAATCATAGTTGGGGAAGAATAAGACTTTTGTTGTATTTGATGCAAATCTCATTAAGACCCCATTTTGACCCCTGAGAGACAGAGTTCAAACACAGAAACTGGTTCTCTGGTCCGTAACAAAACTTCACATCGCTTTTACTGAGTCAAAAGTTCCATTCTCTTTTTAGAAGCAGGAACGGGGAAAAAATGATTACAAGTGACTCAAAGCAAAGTAATTTATCTGTGCTTCATTAGTAAGATGTTTTCAGAGCAGTGCAACTGAAGACATCTGTGATGTTAAATCTTGTGACTTACCGAGTGTCTTTAGTATCAGGCTTTATATTGACCTTGTTGTTTTACTTAAGATTTATCTTTTGGGGGACAGATAACCCATTAGCTTTAGTCATAACTTAAGGTTAAGGAATAACCACATGCTCATCAAATTTTTAAAAAATACAACACAAGGGCTAAATATTTTCAAATCTGTAGGCAGTAGGATACAGGCAAGATTTAAAAAGGGGAGGCCTGAGTGGCTCAGTGGGTTGAGAGTCTGACTCTTGATTTCAGCTCAGGTCATGATCCCAGGGTCATGGGATCGAGCCCCATGTTGGGCTCCATCCTGAGCATGCAGCCTGCTTAAGATTCTCTGTCTCTCTCCCCCTCTAAAATATTAAAAAAAAAAAAAAAAGAAAATGATTAATGTCAACTCATAAAAATTGTGTGTGTATCTTTAATTCTATCTCCAAAGTGACTTAACATAGTAACGGTTGTACTCATCAGAAATGCCCTATGTGCGCCCATTAGTATTTGATTTGTTTCTAAAGTTCTTTTTCACTAAACGGAGTTATATCTTGAAACAGTAAGTATTCATTACTGTGGAACATATTTTTGCCAGTGAGCAAGTCCACTTCCAAAGTTCTGAAAAGTAGCAGAAAGACCACAGTGAAGATGCTCACTGGTCAAGAGGTAACAATTTGAGCATTTACAAAAATAAAAAAAGAGTGTGAATAAAAAGTGTCTACTAGAGCTAATTGTTTCAACACAGATCAGGTGTGGCTGCAATTTTTAGATGGTAGCACAGTCTGGAGGCAGCATCCAACCGCTGCGTTTTCGTAACTTTAAGAAATAAGTTCTTCATCTCAGTGGTATGAAGTTTCATGCACAGAAAAAGTCAGAAATGCGGGGCACCTGCGTGGCTCAGTCAGTTAAGCGTCTGACTCTTGATTTCAGCTCAGGTTATGATCTCATGGTTGGTGGAATCAGGCCCCATGTCAGGCTCTGCACTGGGCGTGGTGCCTGCTTGAGGTCCTCTCTTTCCCTCCCTCTCTGTCTGCCCCTCCCTCACCTGTGTGCACTTGCACACTCTTGCTCTTTCTCAAACAAAATAAAAATAAAGTGGAAAAAAAGGAGAAATGCATCCTAATGTTCAAAAATGAGCAAAATGTACTTGATTTCTAATATCCTGTATTTTCTACATTGTTTAACAGTGAATGAGCACCACTTTTCTAGTTGGAAAAAAAAAAAAAAATCTGTATTCAAAGGTTACTGAGACTTCCAAAGAAAAAGAAGGATATATGCCTCTCACTGGCCCCACAGGAAGAAACCATGAGCCATGCCAAAGTCAGAGGTGGGTTCCTAAAAAGTCAGCCACACAGACACCTGGATTACAAATATAAAAGTAGGACCATTTTGTTGGTTATTTTGTCATTTTACAAGTGCTGTGAAGAAGGAAAGCTAGCAGGAGCCCATCTCACACCAGTTGCTCAAAGATTGGGAAACCAGACTTGTCTAAGGCCGACGAAACTATCTGGAGCCTTTCTGGAACACTGCACATTGCAGACGCTGAGATGCTTGGTGATCTCCAGTCAGGAACTACCCCACCAGACAGCTGTTGCTACTGGTAACGACTTCCGGTGAGCTCCTCCTCCATCACTCCCTGCAGGTAAGACATCTCATGCGTTTTCTCCCGCAGCTCTGCCATCCCGAACTGATTTCTGAACCGACAAGGCCCAGGCACGGAACTCTGACTCCGTGCCTCATAATCATGGGGAGATGCATCCAAAGGAACATGCTAATGAGCTGCTTATTTAACAAAATCTGTATAGTCTTTTTTTTTAATGTTTATTTATTTTTGAGACTGAGCGAGAGACAGAGTGCAAGCGGGGGGTGGGGTGGGAGCAAAGAGCAGACGGGGAGACACAGAATCGGAAGCAGGCTCCAGGCTCCGAGGCATCAACACAGAGCCGGATACAGGGCTCAAACTCACGAACTGTGAGAGCATGACCTGAAGTTAGACACCCAACCAATGAGCCACTCAGGAGCCCCTGTATAGTCTTAATAAAGAGTTAATAAAGTCTGCAATGACTTACTTCAACATAGAAATAAACAAAGATCCAACGCTATCCCTGCAAAATGGCATTCTCGCGCGACTTCCATTCAATGAGCGTTTTGGGACACTGTGCGTTCTACAGACAGCCCACAACCCTCAGAACCCAGGCGGTTCTGACTTACCTAGGAGCATTCGTTTAACACGAGTTCTTTAAAAAGAAAAGAAAAGGAAGAAAGACAACTGCCATCAGGCAAGCAGAAGCCGCAGCATCAACCTAAGTGCTACTTAGCAGCCGGAGAATGAGAGGCGCCCTCACCCACCAGGAGGAGGAAGAGCAAGCAAGTCAGCAGCCCCTGACCCTCCCAGATCCGTCCCCAGTGATCTGGCCCCAGGCCCCAGGGAGGCTGGAGGAAGGCGCTCAGGCAACCTCCCCATATCTCCCCCTTCTCTCTCCATGACAACCGCAGGAAAAACGTCTCCTCATCGGACTCACATCAATACCAACCGAGTCAGGCCGGTGCGGGAGTCCACCCGAATCTGGGACCACACGGCAGACGACACCTGGGGCACTACAGGAAATGAAACAGTCACTTTGCCTAGGACAGGACCCCCTTCCACTAGTTCCCTGCGGGGAACCCGCCGCTGGGGACTGCCACGCAGGTGGCATGCAGAAAACACTACCCGTGTGAACTCGGTCAGAGTCTGCGTGACTCCTCGGCTGGATCGGCCTCCCTGTAAGCCGTGCTAACAGCTATGGCCTGCGCTCGTCGGCCGGAGGCAGTGGCAGTCGGAGCTGCCAGAGTCTGCAACCACATGGGTACCACCATTATCCAAAAGCCACATAACAGTGCAGACCCTATCATTATGTAATAATCTAATGCAGAAATTAAAGGTCTCGTGGGGCCCAGATGAGAAGCTGGAGAACCATAAGTGATGTGACAGACACAGCCTGAGGATGAAATAACAACATTCCGCCCACAAATCCATGTACAAAAGCTCCTCCTGTAAAATGCAGCCCCCCTCCAATCCCTCATGGTATTCAGTCATTAAACATCCAGAGGGCAACCCCTCTGTAGAAGGCGTGTGCTTGCCGCTGGGGGAAAGGAATAGGGAAGGGACACGCAATCAACACCACGAGGGGCTCTGCCCTCAAGTGTGCCGTCTACAGGGGGAACAATAAGCCATTTGCACAAATTCTTCCCAAACGTGGAGCTGGTTACTGTCTCCCACTCAAGTGTTTGGAAACACTGGCTCAGCACCCCATGGATGAACTCACACAGCTCTCGTGCACCTCCGGCGAATGAACACAGGGCACTCTACGACGACCATTCTGCTTGCGGAGAAGGTAAATACGAAGTCAACACACCAACAAGCATGTGCGTGACACATTAACGGAACGTTCACGGTAAGCTGTGCCTCCGACCTGTAAAAATGCTCCAGAAACTAGTGGAAAAGGACCAGAAGGTTTGGAACGGCTCTCGCAGACACATGGTTCCTGGGCTGTGTGACCGGAACTCCCTGGGTACCCCTGCCCAGCTGTGCCCACCGTCCTAAGAAGATCGGCTGGCCTCGGGGTGGAGGTGGCCAGTGGGAGGTGTCCTTGCACAGAGGTCCCCATCTGACTGCTACGCGAGCCCAGTCTCCTCCCCACCATCCACAGAGCTCCTCTATCTCCAATGGAGAAACAGAAGGCGGGACCGCACATTAAAAAAATAAAAGGCCAGGCTCCCTCCCAGAACTCCAAACCCGCGCTAGGGCTAAAGCCCGGCCAAAATGAAAGACAAGTCCTCGAAGTTGCAAAGAGGACACGGCCAATGATCATATGCTAAGATGGTGCAAAGCGTCCTGGAGCTCTGCTTCCATTTGTCGGCGAACCCAGCCAGAGCATATGAGATGTGAGGCCCGTGAGGACTGGCCTGCACGCAGCAGCCCACCCCCTCACCCCTCCCCACCCCCACCAGGAGCAGCCAGTGCCAAGGGCTTCCGCCCCCGCTCACGGCGTTCACTCAAGGGACACTCGCGACTATGACTCTAGTGCCATGTGGCTGTGTGCGCTGACATAATCACCCTGCTGCAAAATTAGAAGTCTTTATTAAAGGGCCGCCTTCTGCAGGCGAGAAGTCGCAAGCAACTAAATGACTTAAGTGAAAAACAGCTTCTTAAAGAACTAGAAACGTATTATTCTTTTTCCCCAAACAGCAGGCCGTGAAACGTACATCCATTCTTAAACAACAGCCTCTCTCAACTGTACACTTCACTCTCGCAAGGGCAGCCTGAGCCATCCTAATGTGGGACGAGCAGGGAGGGGCTTCATGCTCAGGACTCCACGGCTCCAGCCAGCACTACAAACACCTTGAGAAACAAAAGTACCCTCAAACAGGCTCATTGTACCTGGGGGCTCGCTGTAATAAAGGAGAGGCCAGGAGGAGGCAGCTTTGGTCTGGTGAAGTTTCTACGTGTTCAGATTCTAACAAGAGTTTTCAGTACCCGCGCCCCCTCCCTACCCAGCACCCACTGCTCCTCCTCCAGCTGTTACACACATAGGCTTGCGTGTCTTCAGCACACACATGTGAACAAGCTGGCCTCTGCAACATTTATTCTTCCCTTTATTCAGGGCCACACGTCTTGGCCACATGGATGGAGGAAGGGCAGGGACATGATCAGGAGAAGGATCCACTGCTTCCAAACGGTATAACCCATCTCTGCTCAGCAATCACACCAGGATCACCAACATCCCTAGAAAGAATCCAATAAATAGAAGGCTTAGGGAGGAGAGCCCTGTCACTAACACCCACTGCCAGGGCAGGGCTATCAAGGATCCAGACATTTAAGTCAACATTTAACTGCCTTCAAGTTAATTCAAATAAACAAACCTGGTAACAGAAGCAGGCAAAGGTCTGCAAGCATGTAACTGACCTGAAATCTTTTTACCTCCACAGTCATTAGATCTCCTCTCTCAGGATCCCGATATAAAAACGTTCCTCTGCGCTTAGTCTCACACCAACAAAGATACTTCCTGACAGGATCTGATACATGCTGCTTAATGGCTGTTTAATCACCAAGGCTGACTAATCAAGTAAAAGCCTTTGTCTTCTCAATCGAAAATGGAAGCTTAGCTAATACATACTTCAGATATTTTAAAACATTCCAGCTACAGGGGCGCCTGGGTGACTCAGTCGGTTAAGCGTCTGACCTCGGCTCAGGTCACGGTCTCACAGTCCGTGAGTTCAAGCCCCGCGTCGGGCTCTGGGCTGACAGTGAGGAGCCTCCTTCAGATTCTCTCTCTCCACCTCTCTTTCTGCCCCTTCCCTGTGCACACTCTCTCCCTCCCTCTCAAAAATAAATAAACTTTTTAAAAATAAATAAATAAAAGGGGCACCTGGGTGGCTCAGCTGGTAAGTATCTGACTTCGGCTCAGGTCATGATCTTGCAGTTCGTGCGTTTGAGCCCCACGTCAGGCTCTGTGCTGACAGCTCAGAGCCTGGAGCCTGCTTTGGATTCTGTGTCTCTCTCACTCTCTCTCTCTGCCCCTCCTCCACTGTCTCTCTCAAAAATACACATAAAAAATAAAAGGAAAAAAGGAAAACACTCCAGCTACAGAATGAAACACATGTAGCCCGGCCTGGTGCCCTCCACTTGGCCTATTTTGGTCTCTAGATCACAGAGGTGGCTTTGGGAAAGGCTGAAGTGTCAAGGCCATCAGGAAGCTGGCACTCGGGGCCCATGGCTGGTCCCTTCCTCCTTCCGCCAGCTTTCCCTGCCTCATCCTATTCTTTGCTTCCAGGAGTGGAACAACGGGGTGGCAGGGGTGACCTCTGAGGGCAAGGAGCAGCATGGCAGAAGCACTCCCCCGTGCCCCTCCCCACTTCCCAAGCCATGAATGGCTCAGATGTGTTAAGTGCACAAGGAACACAGAGAAAAGCCAGCACACATTTCATGTCCATTCGTGTAAATGTACAAAGTATGTAGCACATCGAAACTTTGCTGTTGTGCTCCTCTTTAGTTCTGTATTTCTGCACACCAGAGGATAACGTGATGGAGATTTCTTGACAAAGGCATGCATCGTTCCCTTATGAAAAGAAACTGACCACAACTGCACATGCATATATGTTTGCAGGATACATTTTTTTTAAGTATTTTAAGAAAATGATCAGGAAACTCAAAGGAAAACGACTGTAGTATGTTTCTAGGAAACAGCTGAAAGAGAGTTTCCAAATTTCAGTGTGGTAGCAAGAAAAAGAGCCAAAATCAAAAAGATTATGGTAAATAAAGAAATCAGTAGCTCCAAGGATAAAATATATTCATTTAACAGGTGCCAGAGAACCAAATAAATACGTAAAATCACTTCTTTATTTTGAATGTTTGATAGAGACGCCATGAGTCTATGTCTCCTGTACAACCCACTGGAATAAGAGTCATCAGCCTGAGAACTGAAATAATAAAGTCAGTTGCCTGAGGAAGAAAAACAGAGGCATAGAAACCCAATATTACTGAACACAACATTTTAGTACGTTCAGTCACAGCCTCTGAAGTCAGTTGATGTCTAGCCAGTAGTAACCATCCATGAATCCCCTACACTAAATAAAGCCTACTAACCAGTAATCATATCCAAGTAATAGAAATACAATCAAATACAAACCCACACTTTCTGAGAATGTACCATGTCTAAGGTAACAAAGACCAGCACCAGTAACTAGAACGCAGGGCTATAGGTCCACAGTCATTGCAAAGACAAAAAGTGTTTCCAACGTACACATTTCAATCAAACGTAATCAAAAATTTCATAATACTTCAAAGAATTGTGAGGTTTCCTACTTTAACTGCTCTTTTTAAACTTCATATATTAAACTCGGAATGAGTAAGAAACGGTATTAGGAAGAAAGCCCAGAACAATGAGCTTGAAGTGTTCCACGGTAATAAAAATGATAAATTATCAGCACTTAATGTGTGCCATGTGGCAGGCACCATGCTTATCCCCACGACCGCTCCCATGTCTGCACTTTCATTGTTTCCATTTTATAAATGAGGAAACTGAGGCACTGAGGCTTAAGGGACTTGTCCAACATTTCACAGCCAGTAAGTGACTCACACATAAGTAGATGGCCCCCAAAGTTCACAGTGGCTCTTGTCCACTACAGCATTCTGTCACAATGCTTTGTTCTTTATACCCAACTGATGGCCACAGAATCTCTGCAGAAGAAAAATAAAGATTTCCCTTCACTGAGCGTAAAAGCTCCCAGTTGGACACAAGGTAACTTACTATACTTAAGAAATGTTAAACTCCATTTAGGCTTTTTTCTAGATTGGTCAGCTGATTTCCACGTCAAACTACAAAAGCAAAGATGTACCCTGTACCATTGGAAATATTCAATTATATACACAAGTAAATACTTCGTAGAGTTTTTAGAAGTAAAAAAAAAAAAATCCTTTAACATTGATTGTATGTGCTTTATTTTTTTAATGGTTTTATTTATTTTTGAGAGGCAGAGTGAGAGCACATGAGTGAGCATGAGGGAGGAAGGGGCGGAGAGAGAGGGAGACACAGGATCTGAAGCAGGCTCCAGGCTCCGAGCTGTCAGCACAGAACCCGATGCAGGGCTCAAACTGGTAAACCAAGAGATCATGACCTGAGCCAAAGTCGGATGCTTAACCAACTGAGCCACCCAGGAGCCCCATGACAGTATGTGCTTTAGCCTGAAGGATCAAAGGAGTCAAAGATGCTCACAACTGTAATAGTTGATATACTACCAGATATCACAGACACCAGGGACGTTGAACTGCACATCAGTCTATGGGTGATGCTTCCATCAATTCCCAGGAAAGGAGAGAACTAACCATGTGGTGGGTATTTTACAAAGCTAAACTCATCCAATGCTTAAATTCTCATTATGTACTTCCTTCTGTTGTTAAGCAGTTTATTTTATTAAATGAAGTATCAAGATACAGTTGGTGTTTTGCTTTTGATGTGCTCGCCTGACACATTTAAAAGAAGCTGGAAACTGTTTATCCAAATTCTTATTTTTTTTTTTTTTTAATCTATGCCCAACATGGGGCTTGAACTCACAACCCTGAGATCGAGAGTCCCATACTTTACCTACTGAGCCAACCAGGTGCCCCTATTTCTATTTAAAAAAAAAAAAAAAAAACTAGTTCTCAAGTCTGGGAACCAATGAGCAAGGAAAACTAGAAGTCACTCTTGGAAAAAACTAGTTAAATAATAACCTGGCTGGAGAACTTAAAAAAAAAAAAAGTCCCTTAGGAGTACAGTAGACCAGCAATTTTGGAAAATAATTTCCACTGCGTAATTCATCATAAAAGCACAGACTAAGCTACGAAGCTGTCATCGTCAAGAGGGGAATATTATTCTATCAAAGCCAGCAATACTTCAAGCCTTCAAAAATACTTAGCTATGTTGCCATGCTAATGTTACCTATTTGTACTGTAACTCCAGATCAAAAAAGCAGATGTTTAAAACCGGATAGCATTGCTCAAATTTAACACCATTATCTTGATAAGCTTTCCCAACCACACTCCTCCCTACTTACTCAAAACATTACTCTTGAAACAAGTAATTTTAAGGACCTTTCTCAATGTAATAATATAATTGTTACAATTTGTATGGTGAATGCTAAACTTTAATTAACTATATAAATAGAAGTAAAGACAGAGAACAAAATGACAAAACAAAACAAAACACCCTAAGAGATTGTTACCCATTTTTGAAAAGGGTAATTGTAACTGCAGGTTCAGCCATAAATCATTAAACATTCTCTGTTTAGCTGAGATAATAGATAAGTGGGCACAGGAAGCATCAGTTCTGAAAACTTGTCTTATAAAACCACTGAATCTAAGTCTATCAAAAGGTTTGTTAAGAGCACCTGGGTGGCTCAGTCAGTTAAGCATCTAACTCTTGATTTCAGCTCAGGTCTTGACCTCATTAGTTTAGAGAGTTCAAACCCACACTGGGCTCTGCACTGACACAAGGAGGCTGCTTGGGATTCTCTCTCTCTCTCTCTGTCTCTCTCTCTCTCTCTCAAAACAAAGAAACTTTAAATAAATAAAAAAATAAATAAAAGGTTTGTTAATCTGTTCAACAAACTACATATGGGTTTACTGTTTGTGGCCTTCCAAAATGTGGGATAAATCTACTTGGTATTCATAATACAACGTCTGTACATTTCCCCATTGTCTGCCCCTTGTGGTTTTCCTCTGAGGCCGCCAGCTTGAGATACAGGATATTCGTGGTCCTCAGTGGTGGATATACAATCCAGGGAGTGTCTCCTCAAGACGACACAAAGAGCCAACAGCAAAAAGTAAAGCTTCCCTTTCCTCCAAGGCTTCCTTCCTGTTCCCTGTCTTAAAAAAAAAAAAAAAAGACTCCAAACTTCTTTCCCCAAGGGAATGGCAAACAGATGTTTTCCTCAAACTGCTCCTAGCAGCATCAAAGCTCATCATACCTACAGGGCAGACACTGAAGAGCCGCCCAGAATCAGTAACTCCATTCTGCTTTCAAAAGAAAGAGGAAGAAAGCACAAACCAGAGGGGACGTACGTACATGGATACACACAGACACACACACACACACACACACACACACACACACACACACACACACACACTCCAACCAGAGCTGGTCCCACAATGGAAGATGGGAAATACGGAGCATCAGCCACCGTTTGGAAGGGCTATAACAGAACCCTCAGAAACAAAACAAGCTAGCCAAGGACACTTCAAGCAAACAGCTCTGGAAATGTCATCCCTCCACCCCCACACATACATGCTTATTGCATAAAACGGCTGCATGCCTGCGGGTACAGTTTAAAAATCACTGGTTCCCAAAAAAGCACAACTGTACTAGAAGAAAACTCATCAAAAGGTCCAAATCAGATGATTCGCAATCCCCTGTGGGCATAGACAGGCGCTGGTGTCCCGGCCGAGGTAGGAGGCTCGGAGAATGTCTGTAAGGGACCCAGGCTGCTCAGCCAGCTGATAACGACTGCAGAGAGCGAGAGCTAGTGGCTGTCTTATTTCACTGGACACCTTCAATTCTTGCATCAGCTACTGCAGGCAAACAGGCTGCAGAGAACAGTGACCCTGTCCTCCCCAGTTTTCCTAACACTCTGAGAAGCAAGTTACGACAGAACTTACTTCAGTTCCTATAAGCCTAGAAGTTACCTACTTACTCTGTCGGACACAACGGTATAAGTAAGTACAGGTCGAATTTTAGGGCTGAAAACGCTTTACAGATGCAGAAAGCCAGATGGAAACGGATCGATGGCCAGCTCACGGGTCCGCATCACAGAAGCGGCAGAACCAAGCAGCATCCCAGCTTCCCGTCGTCCCTCTGTGTGGACCTCTCCACATACGAGGGGTCCCCAGGCTCTGGGACAGAAGAGGAGGGGAGGCTGGGATGGCCCCGTCGTTACAGGGGTCCGCAGCAGGGAACGGCGGCCCACAGGCCGCTGGAAAAGCTGAAGAATCAACGCTTCCCAGCAAGCCAGTATCCAGGGATGGGCCAGGCAAGAGGCAGGGGCTCTACATCTAGGTAACTGAGGTACTTCCTTCCCTACTGCTGCAATCCAGGTAAAACCAAGCAGGCAGAGAAATCTTTATGAAACACTCCGGGCTGGAGAGTAGGAGGCTTTTTTCCTTTCCTTTGCTTAATGGGAGAGAATTTATTTAGCTTGGTGAGGCTTTACTTTCACAGCCCTATGAGAGTTCCATAAATTATGGGAATAAGGTCAATATTTAGGCTGATTTTATGAGGCTTTCCTACATTAATTTTCAGAAAGTTAACAGTTATGAGTACATGATCACAATCAAAATGGTAAAATAAACCCAAGGACAAGGTGTGACACTGACCTTTAAAACCTGGTTTACTGAACTGGACCAGTGATTTTCAACCTTGGCCACACGAAAACCAACTAGCAACCATGCTACTTAACCACCCTGGACATTTAGCCCAGTCAAGCCTTCTGAGTCTACACCCTCCGACTCGTCTTCAAGGATGAGGCCCTAGACTTTGTGGAACAGACAAGTCATACCTACTTTGCTCTATCTGAATTCCTGACCCACAGAATCCACGGGCATAAGAATATGGTTGTTTCAGACCACTAACTTTTGGGGCAACTTGTTAAACAACTCTAACTGGGACATCTGAAAAGCATTTAAAAATCACAATGTCAGGGCGCCTGGGTGGCTCAGTCAGTTAAGCGTCCAACTATGGCTCAGGTCATGATCTCACAGTTTGTGTGTTCGAGCCCCACATTGGGTTCTGTGCTGACAGCTCAGAGCCTGGAGCCTGTTTCAGATTCTGTGTCTCCCTCTCTCTCTGCCCCTCCCCAGCTCGTGCTCTGTCTCTCTCTCTATGTCTCAAAAATAAACTATAAAAAATTTTTTTAGGGGCGCCTGGGTGGCTTAGTCGGTTAAGCGTCCGACTTTCGCTTGGGTCATGATCTCGCTGTAGTGGGTTCGAGCCCCGCGTCGGGCTCTGTGCTGACTGCCAGCTCAGAGCCTGGAGCCTATTTCGGAGCTGTGTCTCCCTCTCTCTCTGACCCTCCCCTCTTCACGCTGTCTCTCTCTCTCTTCTAGAAATAAATAAAAATATTTTTAAAAAAATTTTTTTTAAATAACAATGCCTACAGTGTACTACAGCCCAATTCAGCCAGAAGCTCTGGGGTTAGGACCCAGGCATCTATTTTTAAATCACTTCAGGGGCACCTGGGTGGCTCATTTGGCTAAGTGTCCGACTCTTGGTTTCAGCTCAGGTCATGATCTCATAGTTCTTGAGTTCAAGCCCTGTGTTGGGCTCTGTACTGAAAGCTCAGAGCCTGGAGCCTCGTCAGATTCTGTGTCTCCCTGTCTCTCTGTCCCTATCTCACTCACGCTCTGTCTCCCTCTGTCTCTCAAAAGTAAGTAAACATTAAAAACATTTTTTTAAATAAATGAAGCACTTCAGGTGATTCTAATGTGCAATCATGTCTAGACCCGGGCCGTCCAATACAATAGCCACCTGTCACATGTAGCCAGTTAAATTTAAATTAATGAAAATTAAGTAAAATTTAAAATACTTGTTCTCTGGTTGCACTAGACACATGTCCAGAGCTCAGTAACCATATACAGCTAATGATTACCATACTGGATACAGATATATAAAACACTTCCACCATCACAGAAAATTCTATTGAACAGTGCTAATCTAGACCAGTTCTCAAAGCTTAGTCTTGAGCTAACAGATCGACATCACCTAGAAATTTGTTAGAAATGCAAATTCTTAAGCCACATCCCAGACCGACTGAATCAGAACTTTTTGGGGTGGGGGCTCTCCAAATGACTCTCACACACACTCAAGGATGAGAACGGCTGGTTCTGCTCCTGCCCCTACAAAATCATGTTCCCATGGGCTACCTCATACTTAAATCTGAAAATCATCAGCTTTTAATTCCATTAAATGTGAGAGAATAGTTCACGTAGTCATACAATTCCAAAGGTGTATTTTTAAGTTAGCAAACCTGAAGAAATGCCTTTCAGTTAGCAAAGAATTCTAAAAAGCCTCATAAAGGTGCTCTCGGTTATTTATAAGCATTAAGAGAAACAATCTTTAGGCCCAAAATTATTTAAATGATTAAAAATTATATTCAATTATTAAAATTATAATTGTGAAGCTTACATTGCACAACAAAAATATAAATGAGGGAAAAGCAAAACACAAAGCTATAACTGCAAATCTGTGTTTTACATGGACAAGGACAAAATGAAGGTAGAAGAAAAATAAGAATAACCGGTCAGTCTTGGCCAATGAATCCCATCCCTTTTTCTTTCTGTCATAATTCTTTTCTAATTTTTTTTAATGTTTGTTTATTTTTGAGAGAGAGAGAGAGAGAGACAGAGTGGGAGCAACTGAGAGGCAGACAGAGAGGGAAACACAGAACCCGAAGCAGGCTCCATCCAGGCTCAGAGTTGCCAGCACAGAGCCTGGCGTGGGGCTCGAACTCACGAACTGCAAGATCATGACCTGAGCCGAAGTCGGACGTTCAACCGACTGAGCTATTCAGGCGCCCCTCTGTTATAATTCTTACAAAATTAATTATGAAAAAACATTTTAGAGTATCTAAGAAAGAAACTTTTTAAAAACGATATAATTGTGCTTTGATGAGAAAAGTCCATCGTAAGAACAATTTGGTAAAATAGTTCTACTACTTTATCAGCGTGTCACTGAATTGTTCATCTCACAGAAACATGCAATCAAAACAGGACTCAAGCAAATGATTAGACTTAGACAGCTTATCCTATCACAGACTCTATAAGAATTTCTTCTTTCTACTCTTCCTTTTAACCTTAGATTCTACATTCAAGTATAGGGATTATGCATTTTTACAAATAAAATTTTAGAGATGTGAAAGCCTGACATTTTTTCTTTTAGTTTCCACATATTTGTTGGGTGATAAAATGTCAAATAAGCTAATTTCCAAGGAGGATTTTCTCACATTTTCTTCTTACATTTACATAAAGTCCCAGAAATGTTTTGTAGAGGGACCTTCTTTGAAAGGATAGCTCCTGAACCCCACAAAAATCAACTCTTGATTGTTTTAATACATGTTTTTGTATAAATTTTAGCATTACTTCCTCTATTGACAGTCCTGCTGTTAGTAAACTGAATTTCTTACGTTGCCGGGTACAGTGTAATCTTTCTGGGTGTTTCTGTGTTGGTTTCTCTGCCATTTTGTTTCCTATGCTGGTAATGTTCTCCAAACTCCTTTAAATTCTCAATGCATAAACACCTTCTCTACTCTAGCTCCAGGGAAGATCGGAGAAAGGGTAACTGTAGTTGAATAACTCTGAGAAACCTTGATGTTTTCAGGAAACCTGTTCCTGTAAATTTCTTAAAATTATGAGTGAGAGGCATACGTAATTTGGTTAAAAATTGGAAACAATCCAAGTTATCCACTTATCTTTAACTAGCTTTAATCAGAAGAAGCCGAGGTAACTGGTGGGCTGATAAACTGGCCAGTTTGGTATCATTTAGAAAAATTTTCCCAGCCCTATAAGCATACATACTTTTAAATGAAAACTGACTCCAAAAAAAGAATCTCTCAACTAAAATTTTTGCAATCGTGACGCAAAATGAGATTTTTCTACTTTTTACAGCTTTTTGTACTGGCTACAACTAATTATTTTCATGAATGCTGGTAATTAAGCATCTTCTAAGGCAACTACTACCTTCAATTACAGGGCTTACATATGTTGTTAAGAAAAAGGAAATCATTATTTTTATTTCCGTTATTGGAAGTTAAACAGAACAGGGTTTGGACAGAAAGTTTTAACAATCCTTTTTTTTTTTTTTTTCTTTAAGGCAGTGAAGAGAACTTACAAAATCCTGTGTGTTGGTATGCTGGGCATTCTTTAATCTAGGAACTGAGAATATAAAGATGAATCATATATAGTCCTTGCCCTGGAGAAACCAGAGTCTAGCTGCATTCAGCTCCATCTGAGCAAAGGTCCTTAACAAAGAAGACAGAGATCAACAAACAAAACAACACACTTAAACGAAAAAAAGGAGACTATATATATAGAAAACTATCATTAATGTCCTCTGAAAGGAAGAGAATATACCAAGAAACAAAAACAGGATGCTACCAAAAAAAAAAAGCAGAGGCCAAAAAATGAGCTCTTGGAAATTAAAAATATGATAGCATAAAAGAAAAATTAAACATAAGAGTTCAAAGTAAAGTGGAGGAAATCTCTTAGAAGGTAGGACAAGAAGGAACAAGTTCCCAGGTCAAAAAGGCCTATTGTGATTTCTCAAAAACAGGGAAGAAAAGAATATTCTACAAGATTCTAGAGAGTGAAAATCTATGTAAAATCTAAAGGATTGGAAACCTAAATAGCTTTGGACTGTTCAAAAGAAATATGGAAAGATAAAAGACAACAGAGCCACCAACATCTTTAAAATTGAATTTGTTTTTAATGTTTTAAATGTTTATTTTTGAGAGAGAGACAGAGTGAGAGCAGCAGAGGGACAGAAAGAGAAAGGGAGACACAGAATCTGAAGCAGGCTCCAGATGCCCCTAAAATGGAATTTGATACCCATCTAAACTATCAATGAGATGCATGGGTAGATTAGATATTTTCATGGTTTCAAAAAATCTCTACCTTCCAAACACCCTTTCTAAGGAAGCTACTAAAGAATATGCTGGGGCTCCTGGATGGGTCAGTCACTTAAGTGCCAACTTTGGCTCAGGTCATGATCTCTTGGTTCTTGAGTTCAAGCCCCACATCAGACTCTGTGCTGACAGCTCAGAGCCCGGAGCCTGGTTTGGATTCTGTGTCTCCCTCTCTCGCTGTCTCTCACTTGTTCTTGCTCTGTCTCTCTCTCTCAAAAATAAACATTAAAAAAAATTTTTTTAAAGAATATGCTCTACAAAATTAAGGCAGTAAACCAAGAAAGGAAAAGGAAACAGAAAAACAAGAGATTCCACACAGAAAAGAGATAAAGGGAATCCTCAGGATGATGTGACAGGCAACCCCAGATGATAGCTAAGTCAGGCACAGATGACTACCTGTTCATAGAGGAGCATGTTGGAAGGCTTGAGGAAAATGTCTCTAGGAAGATGAAATCAAGAGAGTATATAATGTGTTTGAATGTCCTGAAAGGAGATTTAGGCAAGGGGCAGATCATTTAAATGTTGAATTAAGGGTAAGTACATAGAAAAAAGAAGCAAATTAAAGAAAAAGGAAAAAATAAAAGCAATTGTTAACTCCAGGGAAAACAAAAAATTTTGTATGACAGGAAAAGAAACCACAGAAGAGCACATGGCTCAACTGTAAACAGCTGGCTATATTATATGATCATATAAATAATGTAAATGCTAAATATTGATATAATCAAAATTACCATATAACTATACTGGGAAAATGGAGATGGGAAGAATTTGGGGGTGAAGTGTAGACAGGGCACAGAAAGAAAACACAGCACATGTAAAAAACTAGCACAGCATGTTACTCAGAAATATGGAGGGAAATTCCAAAAACATGAGCTAAAATTGCTATTACGTAGTTGCCTCCGGGGAAAGATATGAAGAAGAGGATTCCTTCTTTTTTATCATAGCCCATGTAAATTATAGAACTACTTTACACTTTAAATTATGTATACTAGGGGCACCCAGCTGTCTCAGTCAGAAGAGCATGTAAATTTTGATCTCAGGGTTGAGTTTGAGCCCCATGTTGGGTGTAGAGATTATTTAAATAAAGTGCACTGATATTATATATATATATATATATACATACATGTATTCAGAACCAAGCGTCTTAACCTCTAAACTTGTGTTTTTCAAATTATAAATTTGTAACCCATTTGTGGGTTATGAAATCTATTCACCAAGTCCACCATCATTTCTAAAATGAATTAGAACTGAGAGGGATAGAAAATAACAGATACCCTGCACACAGTAAATTTTTTGTGAACCTTCATACATGTGCATGCACACACACAGTCCATGATGTTAAATGTATTTTTCACTGTGGACTGTGAAGAAAAGAATTTTAAAAACACTACTTTAATCCATATTGCATTATAATGACATTTAGTCTCATTTCTTAGAAGTAAGAAATTCCAATCTACCTTTATTTTAAGACAAAGACATGGAAAGCACTGACAGATAATGAAAATATTCCATTATAAAGCTCTTTAAAATACCACAAATGTCGTGCATGAAGAATGATCACTCTTAAATTAATGAAATCTAAATGCTCTGCCTTCTCACAACCGACTATAATATTAGAGCTAAGGAGAAATATAACAACACAGAAAACAGAACAGAATTCAGTCACCTAAATAATTTCCTAATGTGGAATTTTACTGATTCTTAGGTGATCTATTTTTCAAATTTCATATGACTTTCACTGATTTCTAAATTTCTGATCTACAAAGATACTTGAGCAGGAGCCATCCTAGAAGCTTTTGGGATAGTAGAGAAAGCCAGCTTAGGGAAAAAAAAAAAAAAAAGACTACAACATATAATACATAAACCAGAAAATATATACACAGTTGACCATGACATAGCTTTCTTCCACAGACTAAGCATACCCTTTATGAGCTGCACCACACATCCTGCAGTATGGAAAAACTGGGCAAGAATCTAAAACTTTGATGCTCTTTTAGTAACAGCCTAAATTTAACCCATTTTTCTTTCAGCCCAGCTAGGTTATACATGCGCATTGCTCTGAATGTTTACCCAACAATTCACTTATATAAAATAAGAATAAAAAATTCTACAGAAACAAGTTCCATTATACTCTTCATGATAAAGCTTTATTTCCTAAAAGTTATAAAGATCAGATTCGTAAATCACCCATCTATACTTTTAAAACCACCACTCCATCCAAACTGGATGCAAAAAAAGAATGAATGAACATTAACATATGGGTATTAAAAGATATTTGTTTAAATACACATAAAAAGTAGATTTGTGTGTATGCACCTGAAAATACACATTGTTTTGTAGAGATGAGGGGATGGCGGAATCTCAGCAGCGTGAAAGGAAGACTTTGTACTATATATCTGTTGATACTCCGATTTTTAAACTATTGCCCCTTTTGGCAAAATAGAGGCTCTCATTCTTCCCATTTTTGGCAAAATAGGGGCTCCCCCCCCCGAACTGCCTTCCTCTGCACCCTAGTCCATGTGTTGCACGCACAGATGCACAGTCAGCCAGAAGTAATCTGTGGCAGGTGTGTTTTCAGGCTTCCTTTGACAAAGGACTTTGTCCTCATTTTGAAGATGTGAACCTACACTCTTAGCTACCGCAAGACCAACACAATGCTACCTGTCCTTGCAGGTTGCCAGCACCCTGGGTCACTTCCACAGTCCCTCCTCAGTACCAGCATCACACTGGAGAACCTAACTCAGGGCAGACATTTGCTGAGTGCCTGCTCTGTGCCAGGTGCTATTTGCAGGCATGGGACACAGAGGGAAGTAAGATAAGGTACCTGCCTTCGAGGAGCCTGCAACCTCGAAGAGGAGACAGAAGAGGAAACAGGTAATTTCCCAATGATATGGGACATATCAAAAATATTGTGGGCCCATAGTAACCTTTGGATCCCCTGTGCTGAGAAATGTACCCAAATGATCTGAACTTCATAAATATCTCCTGAATGGTAAATGCAATAGAATTTTAAGAACTATGTTCATATATGCCTTACTATTTCAAAAAGGTAATGAGTATATATGTCAACTATTAATCTGGTACTATATTATATAGTATATATATATAATATATATATGTCAACTACTAAGTCTGTAGTGTATTATTATCTTACAATTTCAAAACAAATCTCTTTAGCCTCAGAAGCCTTTCGTCCTTAACATGTAGTTTTGGCTTTGATTCCATAAAGGAGGAAAATTGTGAAAGCTAAGCCTATCTGTTTCTTTCCCTGGAAATCAAAGCACCCTTGCTTGTCTTTACTTATAAGACTGAAAACTTTCACCCACTAACTTAAATTTTCTACTCATGGCTAATACATTGTAACTTCTTGCAATTTTCAGGAAAGTAATAATTCTCACTTTGACACAGGTCTGCCAACATTATTTGAAGACTTGAACTTCTAGCTAAGAAAAATAATATTGCCACCTTGCCCTGAGCTCTCACCCAAAACAAACGATAGAAATGAGCTGCAAACAGAACATGAAGCATTGCTGTAATTAATCAACCCAGAGCCCAAGGGAGGAATCGTTTCCATTTTTAAATGCACTGCTGCTTTAAGGGAAAACCTGGCGGAGAAATATGAAACCAAGCCGCATAATGAAAATCAAAATGCATTCGGGTCTCCATCCTTGAAAAGACAATAGTCCTAACCTACAAGCAGCTCTGTTGAGTTGACTCCACTCAAGTTTTCTGTGAACTGAGTGACCAGCCCCCAGGCAGAATCCTGGGGAAGGGTCCATCCACCAAAGAATCCTATCTGTCAGGAGGACGAAAACAAGAGAACTCCTATGTTTCAATGCTATCCTTACGGCTTCAGAGAAGGGGCTATTCCAATAAGGAAGCAGATGGCTAAATCCCCAAGTCATCCTAGAAACTTTTATTTAACAGATGCTGATTAGTACCTGCAGTGGTGGCCCTAACAATGATCAGCTAGTTATAGAGCATTTCTATCCGACTGTCTACAGTTATCATTTCTATCCAAGTTCCACAGAATTCAGTGTTCCTCTCCAGGAATCACAACGCTTCGTTTCATTAAACAGTAGCTAACAGTAGCACTCCCTATGGTTAAGAGTGACATGGAGCAGGTGCCAAATAGCAAGGGAAACAGAAGCTACAGCTACATAACAGGAGCTAATATTAATGTTCTACCTGTTTCCCGGGCTGCTTTGAAGAATCCAACCCAGCAGAATTTGGAGGGGAAGCAATATAAAAATACCCAGGTTTAGAAAAAAATTTTGATGCTATGGGCACCTAGTTTAATCTGCAAATATTTAAACTTACTCAGTTGGCTCCCTAGAACCATGAAATACACAACTACACTACTACCAATGTATCTAAAATAATATAAATATTTACAATGTATCCAAAAATATTATCCAAGGATACATCCATTAGGGAAAAGCATTTAACAAACATTTTAAGTATACTTAGCCATTTACTATCACCATAACAAACTGCTATAGGGAGTTGGAAAACTGAATAGAAATTTCTAGCCTCAGCACAAAAAGCAAAGAACTCCCAATCTTACCCCCTGACACCTTCTTCTCCCAAATTTAGCAAAATTGTGCCTGAACACCACATGATTGTATATTTCATTAAACAGTAGTTAAGAGGAGAGCCCTCCCTATGGTTAAGAGTTGCTTCCTTTAGCTATAAAATAAAAAACCTTACTTCAGCCTCTATTCAGTGGGAAACCTCCCACGAGCATCGATCACTAAACTGTAACCCATTGATCAACAGGTGACTTTTAGAAACACACTTATACTCATGTCCCAGAGGAATTAATTCTGTCAAACCTACAGTTTTCATCTTTTCTATTTTTACAAGCTACTGCAGTGCTATAAGAATGAATTCCAACCGTTTTCTTCTCAGGGGCTTACCAGAAAAATGCCAAATATTCAAATTATTTTAAGGCATTTTCCCATACTGCTGCGTGGAATAGAGCAGAATTAATAAGGATCCAAGAGTTACCACTTTTCAAATGCAAATATGTGGCCATCTAGTAAATGCAGCCCCTTTTTAAACATCCCCCCAGAGTCTATGCAGCTCAGGGCACTACTTTTGTTTCCTTGAAAATCAAAATTCGCGCATTACATTTAGGCATTATCTCGACCCAGCACCAACAGAATAATAGATTTTAAATGGTCCACGCCTGAGCCTGCATCGTACAATACTGTTCAGCTTTATTATGGGGGTTCCCCGCCCCATTTTACACACAAACTCCCTAAGCAATTCTGCCAAATAAACCACACTGTGAAGTGATAGGGAAAAAAACCGAGGGGCACTGCGTTTCACGAAAACGAGGCCTTGGGATGGTCGCTCGCTCCCTCAGGCCTCAGTTTTCTTATCTGTAAAATGTGGGACTGGCCATCCGTAGGGTCCCCTCCGGCGCCTGTCTCCGGGTGCCGCGAAGCGGGGACGCAGCGGGCTGGTGCCGGCGGCCCGGGGTGCCCGGCCTGATGCCGCTCTCGATGGGAGGGGGCCGGGGGGGGTCCGCGGGAGGAGAGGAACTTGGACTTGCAACCGCTTCAGACGCGAGCGTGCGACAAACTTGAAGCCGGCGCCCTAACAATAGGGACGAGCACTCCCATTTTCCGGGCTCCCACTTGTAGGAGGCTGCGGGGTGGGACCCCCTGCCCGCCCGCTGGGCGCCCGCGTTACCTTTCTCCCTGTTTGGTGTTAGAAGGAGGAGGGTGCAGGACCGTTTGATTGCCTTCCATCTCCACCACGCACTTGGTGTTCAGTTCCAGTTCTGAAAGCAAGAGGGGAAGGGGCTGCTGCCGAGCCGAGCGTCCGCGTCTGCAGCCCCGGGGCGCGCGGCTCTCCCGGGGGCGGCCGAGCCGGGAGCCCGGAGCCGGGAGCCCGGAGCCGCGCCCGGGGCTCCGCGGCCGGCGTGCGCCGCCTGCGCCCCGGCCCCGCCGCGCCCTCGCTGCCGCCCGCCCGCCCGCGGCCTGTATCACTTTTGCAAAGCTGCCCCGCCCTCGGCCCGACCCCAGAGAGAAAACGAGCGGAAAGCTCCTCACCTCGCCGGTTCATGGGCTGACCCGGACGGCAACTTACCTTTGGTATCTCGACGCGCTGGCGGCGCCCGCCGGCCCCAGGCGCTCACGCGCCGCGCCGCCGCCGCCGCCGCCGCGCGCCCCCGAGCGCGCCGCCGCCGCTCCGCCGTGTGCTCCGCGAGGCAGCGCCGAGGCGCGCGGGCCATCCCGGGGAGCGCGACGCGGGCACGCACGGGCCCGGGGAGGGGCGGGCGCGCGGGGCGGGGCGCGCGGCGGCGGCGCGGGCGGGAGGAGTGAAGGCCGCGCGGCCGGCGCCGCTCTAGCCGCGCCGGCCCAGCCGAGCGCGCCAGCCGCCGCCCCTCGCGCCCGCTCCCGGGCCCGGCCGCCGCCATTTTCCGCGCCCCGCCCCGCCCCCGCCGGCGCCCGGGGCGCTGGGGAGGCCGGGCCGGGGGAGGCGGCGGGGCCCGGAGTCCTGGGGAGGCCGGGCCGGGGAGGTGCCTGGGGCTCTGGGGAGGCTGGACCCGGGGAGGCGCGCGGGGGCGCTGGGGAGGCCGGGCCGGGGAGGCGCGGCGGGGCCGGGGGAAGTCCTGGGGAGGCCGGGCCGGGGAGGCGCACGGCGGGGCCCGGGGTGCTGGGGAGGCCGGGCCGGGGAGGCGCGCGGGGGCGCTGGGGAGGCCGACCCGGGGAGGCGCGCAGCGGCGCGGGGGAGGTCGGACCTGGGGAGACGCGCGGCGGGGCCCGGGGCGCCGGGGGAGCCCAGGGCCAAGTCTGCGGCCGGCCCCCGCGGCGGCGGGGACCCCCAGGGGCGCCGCGTGTAACTCGAGCCCCCCAGTGGGGCCGCTGTCACCCGCAGACCCGGGGCCCCAGGGCACCCCGGGTGGGCAGGCCTTGCCCACGGAATGAAATACGGCGCGACCGGAGGGCCAGCACGCCGCCCCACACCCGGTGCAGCGATCTTTTCGGGCCCAAGTGGGGGCCCGAGGCTAGAAATGAATCCGTGCATCTATCACCGACAGTGTGTGCTTGTCAACACCGCCGTCGCTTCCCTCCCCTCCCTTCCCCTCCACTTCCCCAGGACCGAGAGACGTCAAGCAGGCTGGGAGGGTCATTCGCTCTTACATAAGAATTTAATGGCAATGGATTCTGTCGTTCTGCCAAATGCAGACCTCGCCGCCAGGGCGGAACTGGGTGAATCTGACTTATTCTGTTTGGTTCAACAAGTGCTTATAGGGAGCTTACTGTGTGCCAGGCAATTCTGAAGCGTGCAAAATTTAAAGTTCACACTTTAAGGGGCGCCTGGGTGGCTTAGTCGGTTGAGCGTCCGGCTTTCGCTTAGGTCATGATCTCGCGGTTCGTGGGTTCGAGCCCCGCGTCGGGCTCTGTGCTGACTGCCAGCTCAGAGCCTGGAGCCTGTTTCAGAGTCTGTGCCTCCCTCTCTCTCTGACCCTCCCCTGTTCACGCTGTCTCTCTCTATCCTAGAAATAAAATAAAATAAAATAAAATAAAGTTCACACTTTAAATCTGGGGGAAATATTTCGATTTTGCTTAAATGTGCAAATACAGTCATTCACAAGTGCTGGAGAGGATGCACACAGACACGAATAAAACGATGTATGTACGCGTCCTGTTTTCCAGACACAGCGCGGAGTCAGGTAGAATGCCAGACTCTGGGATCAGGTGGTGGGAGAGGTTCCGTTCTGTCTCCAACAGATGCCACGTTGTGGCCTTGACTCTAAGTAATGCTCCTTCTTATTTCCATCTTTTTAAAAAAATTTCTTATGTTTATTTTTGAGAGAGAGAGAGACTGTGAATGGGAGAGGAGCATAGAGAGTGGGAGACAGAATCTGAAGCAGCTCCAGGCTCTGAGCTGTCAGCACAGAGCCCAACACGGGGCTCAAACTCATGAACTGTGAGATCATGACCTGAGCGGAAGTCTGATGCTCAACCGACTGAGCCACCCAGGCGTCCCCCTCCTTATTTCTGTCCTGTTCCAGGGTCCACTAATTCAGTCTGCCTCTGAAAGGCCTGTGACATCTTCTTTCCCATTCCCACTAGCAAAAGCCTACCTTGTCCACTCATTCACCGATCCAACAAATGTGTACTGAGACCTACTATGTGACCGACACTGTTCTAGGCTCTTGGAATATAATGCTGAACAAAAGAGGCAGGATAGGGGTGGATGCCTCAGTAGCCTAATTGGTTAAGCATCCAACTCTTGATTTTCGGCTCCGGTCATGATCTCATATTTCATGAGGCGGAGTCTGCCTGGGATTCTTTACCTCTCTCTCTGCCCCTCTCTCCACAAATTCTCTCTCTCTCTCTCTCTCTCTCAATACATAAATAAACTTAAAAAAAAAAAAAAAAGGCAAGATTAACAACTTCCTGGGGCTAACCATCTAGTTCTGTGCCTTTCTCCTCACCTTCTGGCTACTCAGTCATTCTCTTAACCTGAGCTTTTTAGGGGTACCTGGGTAGCTCAGTCGGTCAAGCCTCCAACTTCAGCTTAGGTCATGATCTCCCAGTTTGTGGGCTCGAGCCCCACATCAGGCCCTGCATTGACAGCTCAGAGCCTGGAGCCCACTACCTCCCCTGTTTGTGTTCTCTCTCAAAAATAGATAAATAAACATTAAAAAAAAAAAAAAACCTGAACTTCCTAGTTTTACCTTCTATAATCTCTCCTACACCCAGCTTCCAGACTGATTTTTTTCCTTATTAAACTTTTATCCTTTGATCATGCATGCTATTCCATTGCTCAAAAAAAATTATCTCCTGATAATCTAGTGCCCCATTTAATATTATCTCCCCTGTTCCCGAAATCCTTCACTTCACCCAGAACCTTTTCACAAGTAGGTTCTTGTGAACCTCCCCATGCTAAGCCATTGTTCTGTAGTGTTTGTCAGAGTGAATTAGAGAAAATTGAATAGTGCCTCCCAATGATATGTTCAAGTCCTAGACCCCCAGCACCTGTGACCGCGACCATGACCTTATTTGGACACAGGGTCTTTGTAGGCATAATCAAGTTTAAATGAGGTCATCCTGGGATGAGTCTTAAATCCAATGTCTGGTATCTTTAGAAAAACTGGGAGATTTCGACCTCCACATACAGAGAAGATGCCCATGTGAAGATGAGGGCAGAGATAGGGAGCCACAAGCCAAGGAATGCCAAGAATTTCCAGAAGCTCTGAGAAGCTAGAAAGAGGCAAGGAAAGATTCTTTCCTAGAACCTTCAAAGGGAGCATAACCCTTTCAACACCTTGATCTTGGACTTGTAGCCTCCAAAACCGAAAGAATAAATTTCAGTTGTATTAAGCCACACAGTTTGTGGTAATTTGTAACAGCAGCCGTAGGAAAGTAATACAGGAATTAGTGTCTCTTTTCCTCTCCCCCGAACCCTTCTTGTTTTATGTCCCCCGTTCCTTGATCTTAAGTCATTGTCATGTCATGAAAGCCTTGAATGCCTGACTAAGAATTTTCAACTGACTAAGAATTTTCAACTCTAGAGGTGCCTGAGTGCCTCAGTTGGTTAAGCCTCTGATTCTAATGCTATATAGGTAGAGAAGATCTCCATGAAGAATCAGATCTGCCTCTCTGCAAATCCCGACTATTGACATGAGTGCTATTTTCTAGAGCTTCATGCTCCTAGTCAAACTCCTCATATACGTGACAGCCCTTCAGACACTTGAAGGTGGCTCTTACATCCATGTGAAGACTTCTGTTCCTCAGTATATGCTATTCTGGCTATTGTTGTTGTATATCACATAGCAGCTTAAAACTAGCAGCTTAAAACAATTGAGAAGGACTCACCTGGGCAGTTGGGGCTCTGGTTTTATCACAAGATTGCAGTCAGATGGTAGCCAGAGCTGAAACAGTGAGGGGCTCGGAACAGCTGGCACAGGCCAGGCTTTTCTCTGTGTCTAAGGAGTCTCCATGTGGTCTTTCTGCATGGGTAGACTTGAGCTTGCTCCCAGCATGGTGGCTAGGTTCCAGGAATGAGCATCTCGAGGGTACCAGCCCGCGCTATATCAGCTTCTATGACCTTATCTTACAAGTCCCATGGCATTACTTCTGCCGTAGTCACAGAGCCCTTCCAAATCCAAGGTGAGGACCGTCATTCCCTTATTGCAATGGGGGAAATAGCAAAGTTGGTATTTTCAGAAGATCGTGCGGGGTGGGTGACACTTGCAGCCCTTTTTGGAAAATACAATCTGCCTTATCACCCCTTCTCTCCACTCCTTGGCCATCCTCCTCTAAAAGTGTGTCATAATAAGGTCAAGCTGAAGAATAAGACGGGCTGTGTTCGAATCTTGTCTCACATGCATCCATCCCCATCCATCTTCAACAGGTTCATTGCAAGAATGGGGAATCTGAACTTCTACCAAACAGGACATAGTAGACACCTTTTAAAGTAAATGCCTGACATGCAACATTCCAAATTTCTCCTTCCTTCTCCCCCTGCACCTCACTCCTTGGCTCCTGGGCTTCAGCTGCCATTTTTGTACTCTAGATCCACACCTGCCTGGTACAGCTCATCGGAGCCTGAGTATTCCGGGCTATTCTCGCCACAGGCTGAGTCCATCAGTCTCTGCCACCCTTGAATTCCAAGGGCTGTGACTGAAGATGTGACCCTTGAACCTGGCTGTCTGGTTTGAATTCTGAACTTCTCTTTCTGAGCAAGAAAATCTGTACTAACTCTTTGGGGCCTCCGTGTCCTTATTTGTAAAATAGGATCATGGCGATTGGTGGTAAGAAAAGTATGTATCCATAAGGTTGTTATTAGGATAAAATGAGTTAATACCTGTGACATTCGCAGGGCACCTGGGGGGCTCAGTAGGTTAAGGGTCTGACTCTTGGTTTCAGCTCTGGTCATGATCTCGTGGTTTGTGGGTTCGAGCCTCTCCCCTCCCCCACATTAGGTTCCAAGCTGATAGTGCTGTGGACCCTGCCTGAGATCTTCTCTCTCTGCCTTTCTCTCTGCTCCTCCCGCTGCTCACTTTCTCTTGAAAATGAGCTGTGAAGTTCTCATCCCAGCATTGTGAATTGGGGCTTCCCCCCACCCCGTAATCAACCTGAGGGCTGTGGAATGGCTATATTTTTCATGGCTATAGGAGGCCCAGAACACTACGCTGAAGAAGGATGATCATGAAGCTGTTGTGCAGGACATTTAGGGAACAGAGAACTGTCAGGGTTTCTGAAACCTTCCACGTTCCACTTCCAGGCTGTGTAAGGCTGAGCTACTTTCTGCTCCTGGATTCTTAAAGCAAGGATAGAATTCACCTGGGAAAAGTACGAATGTGAGTGAGAAGACAAGAAGATGCTCAGTGACCAGCAGCTAATCTATTCTGTCAGCATAGAGAAAGTCAATAACTCACACGAAATGTTGCTGACATCGCCCTCCATCCATTAAGTCCCTTCAGATGCAGGGAATATTTACAGTTGGATCCACAGATGATAAACACGTGGAAGAAAGAAAGGTAAAGCTTGCACTCTGGAGTCATGCAGTCTGGGTTCAAATTCCATCTCTGCCGCTTGCAAGCTATATGACCTTGTTCCGGTCACGTGTCCTCTCTCTGCTTCCGCTTCCTGATCTCTAAATGGTGATGATGATGGTACTTACCTTGCTGTGCCAGGATCCGACCAGGTAAGGGTGAAACAAACATCAGTGTTGTTTGTGTTGTTACCATTATCGTCACTATCACTATTATTTATTGATCAGGACTCCCTTCCGCGAGTCTAAAGCTTTTAACTGGATGGACTCCTTTTTTTTTTTTTTAAATATTTTTATTTATTTCTAGGAGAGAGAGAGAGAGAGACAGCGTGAGCAGGGGAGGGTCAGAGAGAGAGGGAGACACAGACTCCGAAACAGGCTCCAGGCTCTGAGCTGGCACTCAGCACAGAGCCCGACGCGGGGCTCGAACCCACGAACCACGAGATCATGACCCAAGCGGAAGTCGGATGCTTAACCGACTAAGCCACCCAGGCGCCCCATGGATGGACTTCTTAAGAAGAATCTGGAACTTTCTAATGCATCTATGCTTGATTTTTCTTATACCTGCCTATTTAATTGAAGAAAGCAGAAAAAAAAACGGATAACAAAAGCATGCAAGTGCTTTTCTCCAGCAACATCAGGGAAAGTTCTGAGAGCCAGCCAGACAATGTCCCATGTGGAAGTCAGAAGAAAAAGGAGCTTAGGGATCAGAAAGTAGCTCATTGAGGTTGTGAGCCTGCTGCATAGAAGTAAAGGCTCATGTGAGAGGTCATGTGAGAAGAACCCTGGAATGGGGCCGAGCTATGGAAAGGCTGGTGGGGCTTCCCCGACAGCACAGCCTGGTCCAGATGTTCCTTTCAACCATCTCTACACCCCCCCAAGACTAGCTTCATTAACTAATAAAGCTGCTGTGTGCACCAGTATATGTACTTTATGCATATAGTCTTTGTTAGGAGGAGCTCTTTAATAGTGCTTTACCTTAGAAACTGGAAATGCCATGTGTTCTGAAGAACTGGCAGACACCTGATGGCAAATATCCCAGGAATTCTGGAAACATCTGTCGTGGTTCCAAAACTACCCCAGTTGGAAGTGGGTGCAAAAACTGCTAATGGCTTTGGTCTACAAAGGGCCAAAGAGTAATGAAGAAGCAGACAGATATTTAAATAAGAGCCTTTCTATAAATCTTCTTTAACAACTGTATCTGTCAACCAAGGCTGTGACATCATGGTGACTAGCAATGTTCAAATCTTAGTGGTTTATGAAGACAGGGCTTTATGTCTCACTCACATGACTTGTCCATCACAGCCTGGTGGTGACTCGGGGGCCATCATTTGCATTCTGCCTTCTAGGCTGACAAAACAGCCCCTTGCTGGGACAATGCCAGATTTGTGGCAGAGGAAAAAAAAAGTGTCAGAGCACACAATGGCTCTTCAAGTTTTTGGCTCAGAAATGGCACATATCACTTCTCAGTTTTCATTGGACAAAACAAGCCTCACACCAGTGCAGCAGGAAAGAATAAGTCTCCTGTAGGAAAGGTGTTGCGTTGTCATATGATAAATATATGTCATATGATAAATATATATTTTGGTGCCCATGATAAATATATATTTTGGTTCCTGACTCATAGCTCCTAAAACTTGTAATTACCTAAGTGATCAGAGCCTGAGAGCATCTTTCCTTAAAATGTTGAGGGTTTTGTCCTTCAATCCTGAAGTAGCTCCAGAGCGTTAACAGTGAGTCGAGGTGATATTTGAAAAGCCACAGGAGGGGACTGGTTACCAGGGGAACCAACCGTGTGATTGGATTGGAACTTTCAGCTCTATTTCACCTCTAACTCAGGAGAGGGGAGTGGGGCTGGAGGGTTGAATCAATCACCAACAGCCTATGATTTAATCAGCTGTGCCTACACAATGAAGTCTCCGTTAAAAAAAAAAAAAAATGGGGCACCTTGGTGGCTTGGTTGGTTAAATGTCTGACCCTTGATTTTGGCTCAAGTCATGATCTCATGGTTTGTGGGATCAAGCCCCCACACTGGGCTCTGCGCTGACAGTGGGGAGTCTTCTTGAGAGTTTCTCTCTCCCTCTTTCTCTGCTCCTCTCCTGCTCGTGCATGCATGCTCGCTCTCTCTCTCTCAATATAAATAATAATTAAAAAAGAATGGAATTTGGGAAGTTCCCAAAATGGTGAGCACACAGAGGTGCTAGGAGGGTGGTATAACCCTGAGAGAGCATCAAAGATCCACAAGACTTCCCACATACCTTGCCCCATGCATCTCTTCCATCTGCCTATTCCTGAGCTGTGTCCTTTTATAATCAACCAGTAACCTAATAAGTACCGTTGATCTTTGAGCAATGGATCCTTGAACAATGGAATGACCCCCTGCTCAGCCAAAAATTCACATATAACTTTTGATTCCCCAAAAACCATAACTACTAATACCCACTGCTGACCAGAAGCCCTACTGATAACACATAGAGTCAATTAGTACATATTTTGCATGTCATATGTATTATATACTATATTCTTACAATAAAGTAAGTTAGAGAAAAGAAAATGTTATTAAAATTATAAGGAAGAGAAAATACATTTATAGTACTGCACTGTATTTATTGAAAAATTCCACATACAAGTGGACTCATGCATGTCAAACCTGTGTTGTCCAAGGGTCAACTATAAACTGTTTCTCTGAGTTCTGTGAATGGCTGGGTCAAGTTATCAAATAGAGGATGGGGTCATGGGAACACAGTCATTGTAATTGGTGTCTGAGGTGGTAGAAGGCAGTCTTGTAGGATTCAGCCCTTCACCTGTGGGATCTGACACTAAATCCAGATGGATAGTGTCAGTATAGAGTTCAGTTATAGGACATCCAATGTGGGACATTCAAGGTATCCCTTGAAAACTGAAGAATTCCTTAGTGAGGGGAAAACCCTCCCCATGTTTGTAATACAAAATATTCAGTGGATAGTGAGTAGAAAGAAAACAGTGAGTTGTTTCCTCAACAGAAGGGCTCTAAGCCATATGCTACAATAACATTTATATTTTGCAATAGTTAACAGTAGCAAACCTTTATTAAACATTGACTACCTACCAAGCACAATTTTATTATTTAACACTCACAATAACCCTATTACATTATTAAAAATAATAGTTTTTACATTATTACCATTATCCTTCATTATACTGATCCGTAAAAAATAAGGAGCAAATTTAGGTAACTTGTTCAAGGTCACACGCCTGGGGTATGGTGGCCTTGGGATCTAAATGCACATACCCATTGAAACATGCATGTGAATGACTTTCCTAAGAGTGATCATGGATTTGCTCTGACTCATCTGTATTTTTCTGGCACAAAATATAAGCATTATAAAAAGTCTGTTAGGATTACGCTTTACAGTTTAATGCATAAGGTAGCTCCCACAAAAGAGTCACAGAATTGTGTAGGAGATAAAAGGTAAAATAGTCTTCTTCATGGCAGTGACCTAGGATGTAGGGGGTAGAATTCGCAGAGAGTATTCGGCTCATTGTGGCACAGTAGGAAAAAGCAGACTTTGGTGTCCTACCGAGTGTGGTCTGTTTTCCACTTCCATAACTTTCTTGCAGTGTTTACTGTGTTATACTCAAGCCAGGAGCCCTTGCATGTAAAGTGGCTGCAATAATATCTGTTTCACAGAGTTGTTGTGAGGAGGAAATGAGATAATGTGTGTAGAATGCCTGGCTTGGTGACTGGCTCATACACAAGAAATATCCAGCCAGTGGTAACTGTTATTGTTACTCTTGTGGCTGCTGTTATTGAGGGAAGGATAGACGTTTGATATGCCTATCTGTGCAGTGCAGTCTATGTGGAGCTTTAGGACAGCAGGAACACGGAGACAGGAAAACAATGGAAGCTACTGAGGCAATGCTGGAGGGTCGGTCTGGTCCAGAGAGAAATCAGATGGTGGAAATGATCTGGGAGTGGACTGTACCAGCTACAGTGAGGAGAGCCTGAAGTAGAAGATGAGCAGATCAACAGTGAGGAAGAGAGGCTTGGGAGACAATACTGGATGGAAGTCTTTATCTCTCCTTCAGGTTGGATCAGGGGACCCCTCTTGCCCTGCCCTCTTCTGAGCTGGGCCAGTGGCCAAGCAGAACAGAATCTGAGATCTCTCTTGATGTACAAACCCATAACTCACCCTCATCAGCACAGTGACCTAGCCAAGGGTCCCAAGCCTGGATGACTGTTCTTTGGAGCCTGTTGAAACAAGGATTCCTGAGTCTTCTCTCACAGAGATTCAGGAGATCAGAGCTGGGCTGATTCTGGAACAGCACTTGCCTGGACTGGCATTTGGGAATGGGTTGGCAATAGCTTGGCTAGTCACATTGGCTACAGCCTGCAATGTGAGGGCAGAGGGATTATTCCTGGCTGCTGTACGTTTCATTCCCAAACATGGGCTCAGGAATGATTTGGAACTAGACAAAACCAAAACAAAACAAGGTGAGAAACCCAAAACAAAACATAGGCCTTTCCCAAGGAATGTAACCCTCTGCAAAGACCAGGTTGGAAGCTGTGTGGGTAAGTATAGGGGAACCATAGCGCTTTGGTTCTAATTCTAGAGAGATCATTGATAGAAAATGGAACCCCCTCCTCATTTAAATCCATTTATTTATCAAATGTTTACTGAGCAGCTGACACATGAAGTACTGGTGGGAATTGCTGGAGATTCAGAAACAGACATTATCTCTGCTAGGGACTCAGAAACAAACACTGTTGGGCGCTTGGGTGGATCAGTTGGTTAAGTGTCCAATTCTTGATTTCAGCTCAGGTCATCACGCCAGGGTTGTGAGATTAAGCCCTGCATCAGGCTCTGTGCTGAGTGGAGCCTGCTTGAGAGTCTCTTATGCTCTCTAAGTAAATAAAAATTTTTAAAAACTAAATTAAGTTTTAAAAAAAGAAACAGACATTGTCTCTTCTGGGGACTCAGAAACCGATATCATCTCTGATGGGATCTCAGAAACAAGGGGTTCCAGGGTGAGGGAAGAATAGCCAGATGCCATCTAAAGTAAGCCATGCTTTTCTGGTTGTGAGAACCAGTTTGGTGGGAAGCAGTAACTTCCATCCTGAGGGAGGCTTCACACTAGAACAGACATTTGAGCTGGATCCTAATGGCTCAGCGGTAGTTTGCTAACCAGAGAAGGAGAATATCTTAATCAGGAGTCATCGGGCTGCAAGAAACTCCAACCGGCTGAAGCAAAAAGAGAAGTGTGTTGGAAGAACACATCTCGTTGGGGAGACAAATACCACAGGTCTCATGAAGGGCTGTGGCCAGAGTCTAGAAAGTCAAGAATTCAAATTAGTGCCTTGTTTCCTTTTAGCCCTGTGGTCCTTCATCTCTCTCTGCATGTCTAATTTAGTCTTCTCTTTCTGTGGATGAGCTTTGTACACATCATGAAAAATGGCCACCTTTGACACCTTTTTGTATGGCTTCCCAGGAATAGCTAGCCACACAGAGCAGCAAGCAATAGCTGGTCTTCTAAGTAAATTCGGGTCCAGTTAAAGTCGAAATGTGTGTGTGTGTGCTGTGTGTGCTTGTGTGTGTGTGTTGGAGGGGAGGGACCGCTGATAAAGATAAGAGATCACAAGTGTTCATAGACCGAAGAAATGTCTGAGTCAACCAGGCAGAAGAAATGGATGTGCAAGGGAACATGGGTGGCCACAGAATGGAGGGGGGAGAGGAAGACCAGGACCATGAAGTAGGGGGTCAGTGTGTCAAGGGCACCGAGGAGGGAGGGAGGCTGTGGATGGAACCTAAAATTTTCTGGCCCTGGGTGTTGTAGGATTGGTAGTGAACTTCCCCATTGTCACCATGCTTATTCTGCTGTTGCAGTTTCCCTAAGAGGAGGGTTTTTTTTTTCATTTGGCAGAAAAATAGTCTCTGATTTTCCCCCTACATCACTTTTTTAGAGTTTATTTACTTAAGTACCTGCTATACCCGATGTGGGGCTTGAACTCATGACCCCAAGATCAAGAGCCACACGCTCTTCTGAGTGAGCTAGCCAGGCACCCCCTCTACATCACTTTTTAGTGTGAAATCACTCAGTCAGATTTCTGTCCCTATGATCCTGCCTGACATGTCTCTTCTAGATGTGACCCACATCTAAGCAACCACAGGAAGCAGCCTAAGTAGACAGGAGGAGTTCCCAGAACAAGCGTGGAGGTGACCAAGTCGGGGCTGTCCCATACCTTCTGCACATTCTGCAAGTTTGGTTTTCAGGGGAAGGGGGATGCCGGGGAGGGTGTATGTGAAGGAAGCATAGTCTATGGCACATAAAGAAATAGTCTGGAAAACATGGAGTAGTGGGTGGAGGTTTTTTTTGACCTATCTTGTCACCTATGGGTCATATATAAAATTCTTGTCCCAGAAGTAGAAGGTTCCAGAACATCCATTCAGTGAGATGGGAGGAGGGGATGATTGTCTCAAGGAGAAAGAGGTTTGGAGCTGGAATGCCTGTCTTCGGTGCTGTGTTCAGTCCTACTTTCCCCAGGCCTCTTTGGTTAGCCCATTGCCCTAGTCTTCTTCCTTCTGCAGGGACACTTGTCTGCTTCTTGGCTTGTGACCTGCATATACTATGATACCCTCACACGGTTCAAATATTAGATCGTGTCAAGGATTTATAATATCATCAGCCCTTGCCCATCTTTTTCTCCCTTCTACCCTACTTCTCAGGATCAACCATGTTTAACCTTATACACCTACTATCTGTGACCTTGGGCAAATCACATAGCTTCCCTATGTCTCAAATACCTCATTTAAATTTTTTTGAGGTCTGTTTATTTTTGAGAGAGAGAGACAGAGTGTGAGCAGAAAATGTCACCAGTAATAGAACTACCTCATAGGGTTATTGTCAGCATTAAATGAATTAATTCATGTAAAGTGATTGACATTATGCCTTCACGTAGTAAGAATTCAGTAAATGTTAGCTACCATTATCATGCCGCATCATAATGCATTGGTTTGATGGTCTCCCTCCTGGATTGTGAGATCCTTAAGAGATAGAATCTGTAAAGTATGGGTACAGCAAAGGAACTCCATTAAAGGAAGTTATTTTTATTATTCCTATTGTTGAAGATGGTAGAAAACTTGCCTTGCTCATCTGAATATCATGAACCCATAGCACAAAACTCAACACCTGGCATCTTCTCAGTTGGACATTCATTGGATGAATGAATTGAGTAGCTAGGTCTCTGTTCTTTTCAAAATAATCAGCATAGAAGGAAATGCACTGATTATTGTGATGTTTCTAAACTTTTTCCCCTTAGAGCCTGTGGCACGCTCTGTGAGCATTTTCAACATTGACCATTCATTCATTCACTCATTCATCCATCCATCCATCCATCCATCACCTAGTCTTGGGATTTCAAACTGAAAGGAATCTTAGGGATCTTTCAACCCAATCACTTTGCCTTAGATAAATTGGCACCCGAGACATCAGGTGGCATGACTGATGTCACACAGCCGGGCAGTAACAAATCCAACAATATGGGCTTGATTTGCACAAAAAGCTTAAAGTCACTTGTAGTTAAGTCTGGAGGTAAAATGGGTGAATCAGCTGGGAAATATTGGTTGGTTCAAAATCGAGGTCTGAGTGAAAATAAAGTAGGGCTGGCTGCGTTGCTGTCATGAGAGGGGATATGACTCCAAGGGAAGAGTCCCCAGAGTGCCAAGATATCATCATCGGCATGTGTGAGCTGGCTTTGAAGGGAGTGTCCGAACCAGCTCCGACACCCTCCTGGGCAGCTCTGCGGATGTTAGCCCCTGACCAGGTCACAGGTTTTTCACGAAATACTCCCTTCCTGTGAAGTTGCAGGCCTGGAGAGCTTAAACGTCTTACCTGACCTCAACTCCAGACATTGTTCAGGGCACTCTGCCCGGTGCCCTGCCCACTGCTTCCAACTTGATGCTTTAGAGATTTTCATCAACCCAGGTTCCTCCTCTGAACCACAGACCATAGAAAAGAATTTAATTCTTTTCTCATTTCTCTCAAGGTTGGGATATAACTAGCCCCTCTATTAGATGCCCTGGAAAGAAGGTAATTCAATGCACACAATGGATGCCTTGCATTAGGGCTTAATTCTTTTTTAGAAATGGGTGAAGAAAGGCTCTGGTTGACTATCCTTGTAATTCTCTTTCCATTTTTGCTTCATGCCTCAAGTCTACCCTCCAACCTCACTCCCCACACCCCAGCCTTATTGGGATGTTCAGTCAAAACAATGCTCTTGTCAATGAACAAGTAGTGTTATATATATTTAAGTTTTCTTTTAGTCAAGTTAATATCAAGACAGACAACTGGTGAAAATTCCATTGGAAAATCACAAATTAACTTTGTTTGGAGTCCATTAAAGGCAGCTATAACTTAAAGAATATCTCCCTCTTCGTGGAAGTGAAATGACCTTTTTAGCTTCACTAAAAGATTCAGGATACCCATCCACTTTCCCTTGAACTATGACTCTGAACTTCCTGAGGCCTCATTAACATGTAACATAGATCTTTGCCTGCATTGCCTGTAGTTATCTCCCGGAAAGTGTGTAAGACAGAAGGAAAACAATACTGTGCAAAGTCTTTCTCCAGGAAAAGTGTGTTGAGGGGAATTATGGGGAGTTCGGGTTCCAGATGAAGCACTCACTATTGAGGGATGGTTTATTTCCCACTCGCTGGCTTGCTTTCTAGGTATCACTGTAGGTACAGCTTGGTAACTTCAGAAAGCGTGTCCTAAAGACGTTGCCCAAATCCTGAGACAAATGGAAGAATAAGGCTGGGGAAATGAGTGTCCCTTTTTAAACAAGAAACTCCCACATGTTTTGGAGGAAGTCAATTACTGTACTGGCAGCAGAGAGATGTGTTTCCAAAAATAGGCTTGTGAGGCAGCATTTGTAAGGCCATAGAGAACCCCTCTGGCCATGTGAATGCTTTCTCCAAACAAGATAAACCAAGTTCAAGCATCCATTGACCTTAAAAAGGCTTTAGCTGCATCTCTATGAATTGCCTCCACAGTCTATGAAATCATTATTATAAAAGGTCAAATTTCCTCGCCTACTTGACAGGATAACATTGCATTTTCCTGTAAGAGCTTTCAATTCAAACCTTAACCAAATGCAGCATGTCAAGTGCCAGGTCCCACAATTCAAACAAACTGACTAGGGACAGCTATTTTGGGGCACATCAGAAAAATTTCAGTATGGATTGGGTATTTGATGATAACTACAGAATTATTCTTACTTTTGTGAAGCAATAATAAGATTCTGGTTATGTAATTAAATGTCATTTTTTAAAAGATGTTTTCCTTATTTTTGAGAGAGAGACAGAGGATCTGAAGCAGGCTCTGCATTAACAGCACAGAGCCTAACTTGGGGCTTGAACTTATGAACCACAATATCATGACCTGAACTAAAGTTGGATGCTCAACCGACTGAGCCACCCAGGTGCCCCTTGAATGTCATTTTTAAAAATATTTATTTATTTATTTTGAGAGAAAGAGAGGGGGGGGGGAGGAACAGAGAAAGAAGAAGAGAGAAAATCCCAAATGGGATCTACACTGACAGTACAGGGCTCAATCTCATGACCATGGGATCCTCACCTGAGCTGAAATTAAGAGTCAGAGGCTTAACCAACTGAGCCACCCATGCACCCCAAAATATCATTTTTAAGATGTATACTGAAAGGGCGCCTGGGTAACTCAGTTGGTTAAGTGTCTAACAGTGGCTCAGGTCATAATCTCACAGTTTGTGGGTTTGAGCCCCACATCAGGCTCTGTGCTGTCAGCACAGAACCCACTGCAGATCTTCTGTCTCCCTCTCTTTCTGCCCCTTTCTCTCTCTCTCTCAAAATGAAATAAATAAACATTTAAAAAAAAGATGTATACTGAAGTAGTTGAGTGCAAATATCATGATGTCTGGGATTTGTTTTAAATATTTTATCAAATATGTATAACAGATGGTGGAAATGTGACTAAATGTCAATTATTAAACAGGTGACATTACATTACATCAATATTCTCTTGATTTAGAATGTTTAAAAATAAAAATAGATACAAATAAAAGCTTTAAAGAAAGGCTCTAATACTATGTATAGTTGATTTTTCACAAAAGAAGTAGAAGCGTTTTGTAAATGGAAGTAATAATGAACCCGAAATAGGTCATTTGTCATTGTGCAAAGCAAATTTAGTTTTTCAATGAACTGTGTCAGTAATTCATAATCAGACACAATGATGGTATTGAACACAGGAGCCTGAGCAGAATAAAGAAATCAGAAGGTTAAAATAATATAAAATATGGGGGGGCTGGGGGGCTGAGTCAGTTGAGTATCCCACTTCAGCTCAGGTCATGATCTCACCACTCTTGGGTTCAAGCCCCACATCGGGTTCTGTGCTGACAGCTCAGAGTCTGGAGCCTGCTTCAGATTCTGTGTCTCTGTCTCTCCCTGCCCATCCCTGGTCATGCTCTGTCTCTCTCTATTTCTCAATAATAAATACATAAAAATTTTAAAAAATTATATAAAAGATGCTTTATTTTCATTAATCTCAAAATGCACTTTTAGATTAAAAAAGGAAAAATCAGAGTTTTTTTAAGTATATCTTTGATAATTTCTAACAAAAATTGTTCTTGTCCATGTAAATGAAAGATAGTGCTAATAGCTTTAGTGTTGATTGAATTTTTAAAGCATGTGAGTTAAATTTACAGATTTGTTTACATTAGTGGAAAAGTAAAACCCCGCCAATGAGAAACAAGGCTATTCCATTAGTGTCTGATGTGATAACAGGAGAATTTCATGTGACACTGTGTGTTACCATGTGGACCACGCTGATTCGTTTGTGTCTGACATGGTAACAGGAGGGTCTCATACAGTCCTGTGTCTTACCATGTGGATCCCATGTGTCTTACTGCATGGATCCCCATGTGTCTTACCGCATGGATTCCCATGTGTCTTACCGCGTGGACCCCATGTGTCTTACCAAGGGGATTCTCATGTGTATTACCACGTGGATCCCATGTGTCTTATGCATGGATTCTCATGTATATTACTGCGTAGATTCCCATGTGTCTTACCGTGTGGATTCCCACGTGTATTACTGTGTGGATCCCATCTGTCTTACTGAGTGGATTCCCACGTGTATTACCGTGTGGATTCCATGTGTCTTAGGACACATTGTCCTACACATTGTGCTACTGGTGGAAAATGCTTCCCTATGACCGATATATCCTCAGCAGAACTTCACATAGACTTAACAGTGGAATTTCAGCTTAAGTCACAGCCTTATTCTGCCCACTACGGGGGTACAGGCACATCTACACTGTTTTCTGAAAGCCTATGAGGACCAGCCCAAAGGATGTGGATTTGAAGAGCCTCCTTAGACCAGAGCCCACTCTAAGGAGAGAAGACGAAATGAGGCATAAAGCCTTAGTCATTAAATAATAGGGAGGGTTCTGAATAAAATAAAGGGGGCTGTGCTGTAATTCTGGATCAGTCAGAATACAAAGATGAAACAGAGGGTCCCTTTAAATTAGGATAAGTTGGGGAGCATTTGGAGGCTTTTTAACAGAGTGAGGGGGACCTAGGGATAGTATAGTAACCTGGGTTAGTGCCCGTGAACCAGTCAGAATGCCTAAAATTAACAACTCAGACAATGACAGATGTCGGCAAGGATGGGAAGAAAGAGGAACCCTTTTGCACTGCTGGGGGGGAATGCAAACTGGTGCAGCCACTCTGGAAAACATATGGAGGTTCCTCAAAAAATTAAAAATAGAACTACCCTATGACCCAGCAATTGTACTACTAGGTAGTTATCCAAGGGATACAGGTGCAATGTTTTGAAGGGGCACATGCACCCCAATGTTTATAAGCAGCACTATCAACAATAGCCAAAGTATGGAAAGAGCCCAAATCCATCAACAGATGAATGGATAAAGAAGATGCGGCATATGTATACAATGGAGCATTATTCAGCCATCAGAAAGAATGAAATCTTGCCATTTGCAACAACGTGGATGGAACTAGAGGGTATCATCCTAAGCAAAATTAGTCAGGGAAAGACAAATATCATATGACTTTACTCATATGTGGAATTTAAGGTACAAAACAGATGAACAGAAGGGAAGGGAAGCAAAAATAATATAAAAACAGGAAGGGAAACAAACCATAAAAGACTCTAAATATAAAGAACAGAGGGTTGCTGGAGGGGTTGTGGGAGGGAAGATGGGCTAGATGGGCACGGGGCATTAAGGAGGACACTTCTTGGGATGAGCACTGGGTGTTGTCTATCGGGGATGTATCACTGGAATCTACTCCTGAAATCATTGTTACACCAGATGCTAACTAACTTGGATGTAATAAAAAAAAAAAAAAAAGAACCAGCGGAAATGTTGCTACACAGGAGCGTACAGCCCATGGTGACCCCCTCCCCCACCCAGGGAAGGAGACAGGAGAAATACTCCCTCCCAGAGGGTCAGCCGGTTCCCCATGGGTTGACCCAACTGGAGTGAGAAGGGAAGAGAGTCCGGCTGAGGCAAAGCAGGAGGGGGCTCCTGGAGGCTGGGTGTGGGGCGCCCACGCAAGAGGCCTGGCATACGCTTCACTCTTCTATCCAATATCCACAGAGCAGTTCGAGCAGTATTTTTAGAATCTTTCTTTGATTGTGCCATTCCTATATTCAAGACCTACCAGCAGCTTCCCCTCACACTTGGAATTAGACTAAACTCCCATGGGGCCATCGCGGTCTGGACGTCACCTGCCTCCAGCCTCACCTCTAAGCACCTCAGCTCAGCCCAGTGGCTTTTCTGCTGTTCTAAGACATACCAGGCTTTCCCTATAAAGAGCTCTTCTCCTAGCCTCCTTCTGGAAGATTCTTTGTATTGTTCATGTCACAGCTCAAAGGCCTTCCCTCACCACCCTTCGTCCAGGTACCTTCTCTCCCCTTGCCCTGGGCTCAGTGCTCCCCTAACTCCTAGACACCTGAGACCCCGACCTGGGCGCCATGAGTTCAAGGATTGCCCTGCTCCATCCAGCCACACCCTTCCCATAGGGCAAGGGGTCCCCAAGGCCAAGACGATGTACCTGCCAAGAGCCCACACCTTTGAGCCAGGGTTCAGTCTGGGAAGCAGAGTCACCAGGGAGGCACGTGCCTACACACACGCACACACACGCGTGTACACGTGTGGGAGTGGGGAGCGGTGGAGGGAGGGATCTGACGCTGCACCCTTGTGGGAGTGACTAAGCACCTCTGTCTGGTGTTGCAGCTTAGCGTCCACAGGACAGTCAGTGGGGAAGGGAGGATGCACTTAAAGCAGGATGGCAGCCAGAGCCTGCAGCATGAGCTGGAACCCGCGAGAACACACCGAAACCCGCGTCAGCTCCGACCTCTCGCGCACGGGTGTCCTGCGGAGCCAGGGTCCTTGGTCACAGAGCTGAAACACACTCACCTGGCCTAAAATTCAGAGTTTGAAGGAGGAGCGGGGCTGGGGGGGGGAGGGGAGCAGTCTCAGGCTGCTGCCTCAGGGGCATGAGGTGAACTAGAAGATGAGCAACCACGAGAGGGACTTAAAACGCAGCTGCTGCATCCTTCCCCGCACCAAGTCTCCCTCAAAAACCACAGGAAAGGGATTCTGGGAGATGGAATTCAGCCTGGTCAAGCTGACATATTGAAAATTTTATCATCCCTGAGGTGCCTGGCTGGCTCAGTCGATTAAGTGTTGGACTCTCCGTTTCAGCTCAGGTCATGATCCCAGGACTTGAGAGTTCTAGCCCCGCATCAGACTCTGTGCTGACAGCTTGGGATTCTCCGTCTCCCTCTCTTTTTGTCTCTCTCCTGCTTGCTCACTTGCTCGCTCTCTCTCTCTCTCTCTCAAAAATAAATAAATAAGCATTAAAAAAAATTCCATCATCCCTTTTTTGACTACTCTAGGACATCTTATGCCCAAATGCCCAAATTCCCAAATGGCCTCAATGCTACCTCATATCTACAGGGACCTCTTTCCTAGTTCCATCCTTCTTTGGGCCCTCACGCTGCCCTGAGGCATGACCAAGGGCCTTCTTAGGAGTATAAATTGCGTTTGAATATGCAGACTGGTGCGCATATGTGCGTGGAGGCCACTCATGATTCAGGACAGGATGGGCGGTGGCAAGAGATAAAGGAAGGCCACAGGCCAACCTTCCGCCATTATTACATTCCTGACTGAAATCCTAAAGCGACCAGGAATTCCAAACGTGAACATGGCAGACCTTAGTGAAGGCATATTTGTCAAGGTTGATGGATCATACATGCTTTCGTTAGATTTTTACATTGACTGATACATTTTAAGTATTTAAACTTTTTGTGAGGGGGGGTGTATTTGTGTCAGTAGCTGGGAGGCTAACCCAAGATAATTAATGTTGAGTGAATATCCCTTACAAGCACAGTATTCGATTTTCACTTCTTTAGGAGAGCAATAAATAGCATGCATCAAGTCAGAAAGATCTGAATTTTTTTGAAATTTTATTTATTTATTTATTAAGAATAAACACTTTTCGGGGCGCCTGGGTGGCTTCGTCGGTTAAGCGTCCGACTTTCGCTTAGGTCATGATCTCGCGGTTGGTGGGTTCGAGCCCTGTGTCGAGCTCTGTACTGACTGCCAGCTCAGAGCCTGGAGCCTGCTTCAGTCTGTGACTCCCTCTCTCTCTGGCCCTCCCCTGCTCATGCTGTCTCTCTATCTCCTAGAAATAAATAAAACATTAAAAAAATTTTTAAAAAAAGAATAAACACTTTTCTTAATGTTTATTTTTGAAAGAGAGAGAGAGACTGAGTGTGAGTAGGGGATGGACAGAGAAACAGAGAGACATAGAATCTGAAGCAGGCTCCGGGCTCCAAGCTGTCAACACAGAGCCCAATGCGGGGCTAGAACTCACAAGCCTTGAGATCATGACCTGAGCTGAGGTAGGACGCTCAACTGATTGAGCCACCCAGGTGCCCCAATTTTATTTGTTTTTTGAGGGGTGCCTGGGTGGCTTAGTCAATTGAGTGTCTGACTTCAGCTCAGGTCCTGATCTAAGGTTCATAAGTTCAAGCCCCTTATTGGGCTCACTGCTGTCAGCACAGACCCTGCTTCAGATCCTCTGTCCCCTTGTCTCTTTCTCTTCTCTCTCTCTCCCAAAAATAAAAAAATAAAATATTAAAAAATTTTTAATTGAAATTGCATTTATTTTTTGAATTCACATGACTCAAAACTCAAAAGAGAAAAAAGTATATTCAGCAAAATGTCCCCTCCCCCCCACCTTTTTTGTGTCCCAAGATCCAATTTCCCATCTTCAGGATAATAAATGTACCGTTTCTTATACTCTCTTCTGGAGACACACTCTGCATATACAAATAAATTTGTACATGTGTAATCCCTCCTTTAAAATTTTTAACCTCAGGGCACCTGGGTGGCTCAGTTGGTTAAGCATCCAACTCTTGATTTCAGCTCAGGTCTAGATCTCAAGGTCCTGCCCAACGTTGGGCAGAGCATGGAGCCTACTAAAAAAGCTAATCTCAGTTGTAGTGCATCACTTGCTCTGCCCTTCACCTTGCCTTTGTCACTTCATAAGGCATCTTAAAGATCGTTCTGTGTCAGTACACAAAGGCCTTCTTCCTTCTTTGACGCTGTAAAATATCTTAGAATTTATTTAACTAGCGCCTTACCAAGTATGTATTTAGGTTGTCACCAATCTTCGGCTATGACAAATAATGCTGTAGTGACTGCTCTTGAATATACATATGTCTCTAGGAAAAATTTTGTTTTTTCCACCCAGGGGCCCCAGCATATTCTTTAGTGGCTTCAGTTGAAAGGGTATTTGGAAGGTAAAGTTTTTTGAAACCATGAAAATATCTAACCTACCCACTCATCTCATTGATAGTTTTCATTCATGAGATTTGGAAGGGGTTTTTTTCCCCACATTTTGAAAGCCCTTGGTTACTGAGAGAGGATTTAAAAATTCTCTTACCAGTACTTTTATTTTATTTTCTTAAGATCTCATTTTTAAGTAATCTCTATGCTCAACATGGGGCTTGAACTCACAACCCAAGAGTTGCATGCTCCACTTCTGAGCCAGCCAGGCACACCTACATTTATTTTATTTTTTAACATTTAACACATTAATCCTTCCTAAAAAAACAAACCAACCAACAAACAAAAACCACATTAATCCTTCCTGAATTTGTTATGGGATAACATATGAGGTAAGAATTCAAATTTATTTTTTTCCAGATGGCTTCCAGTTGTTTCAACTCAATTTATCAAGCAATATTTTTCTGCTAATTAAAAATGCCACCTTTATCAAATAGTAAGCCTCTATTTGCACTTGGCTCTTTTCCCGTGTTTCATCTGATTCTACTAATCTGTCTTAGATAGATGTGTTGGTCCGTATTCTATTAGTCTGGTATTATAAAAAATAAATAGGCAGATATCCAAGACTCTAGCATAAATTGATTCAAACTGCATCCAGAGCATATACTCAACAGATGAAGTGCTCTTTGGAGAATATATTCTACAACTCTACATTGGCTAAAGTCCAAACCATAGCGATTGTCAGTATTAGTTAATGAATCTTGATTTTTCTATAGCAAAAGAGTATCCGTTTTGTCTGTTTTTGTGGGTCCAGTTAGCATGTTGGTGGATTGTGTTCATAGTTAGGTAAGAAATTGGTCCTACCATTTCTCTGCTCATCATCTGTCTCCCCAAGCATGGGTCTGGTTTTTATTTTGTTTTGTTTCCTCAGTGGCCTATATACCCTTAACTGATATCCCTACCACAGATCATGCTTTTTTCTCAGCACTAGTGGGGTTTGTAGGCAGCTTTGAGACAGCCCTGATTCTGTGCATTATAGACCTCCAACTTTGGGGGGTGTAACTGACCAAGGACCCCCACTACGTGCTCTGAAATCCATTGAAGTTTGTGTGCGGAGATGATGACCCCCAAGCACTGCTCCCAGCCGGAGCCTGAGGGAAGGCAGGCTGTTCTGGCACACAGGGAAGACTCTCTAGAGCTGGACTGCAGCTTCCAGACCCCCCAGTGGCCTTGTTGAGTCTTTGACTTCACGGCAGTGAAGGACACCTCTACTCACCTTCTATGTGCTTGGTGGTCTGATGGTTCTCCCAGCCTTACTCAGACTCCTCCCAATTTCCTCTCACACAGGCATTGTCCCTACTAAAACCCTTGCACCTTGAACCCAAATTCGACATCTTACTGTTAGAAGAAGCTGTGTGGATACAAGCTTCTTGTCCTCACACCCATGAAATGTATGTATTGGTGCTTTCCCTACACACACAATGTAACTGCATTTGTATATTGGGTCCTTGGCTCTTGGCCACCTGCTTCATTCTCCATGCATTAGGAACAGTTCTTTCAGTTGAGCACAGCATCCTGCCTCTTAACCACAGAAATGCAATTCAAGTTCATTAATCTGTATATAAGTATACTGGGACTTTCAGCCTTTAGAGCTCACGTGGCAAAGATGAACAGATATTCATCTTAAGAATAGTTGGTTCCTAATTAATATAAGAAAGACATATTTTCAACCTGAGCTTCATGAGGGGTGTACCCAAGCTACAGAGCTGCTTCTGGGGGCTGATGTCACCCTTTTGTTTGTAGGTAAAGTAGTACTAATGCATCACCTTGATCCACCCAATGACAAATAGACACACCCTTCAAGTTAGTCAAATATCCATCCCTCCTGCCTTTTCTAAAATCCAGGATTTCTAAGGCTATGATGTAACTGCAAACTTTCTTCCTCTTTCCATCTTTAGAGATTCTGATATTCTGGACAAACCAAGCGTTATCTGAAGGTTAAACTCAATGATTAACGTTTCAGAATTCCAGGATAACGTTATTTCTTTTCAAGTGTGAAATACTTCACAAGACAGCTGTGGACTTCCAGCCTGACCAACTCTTTTCACGTCATGGCGTGTAGGATGTGTAATCCTTGTAGAATGTCTCTGAGATGACTTCTGCAGGTGAGGGTCCCTTGGAGTGTCCCTGGGGCTAGATCAGTCATGTCCATTTCCGTGCTGATGAGGTGTTTGTGTGAAAAAGAGTTTTCAACTGGTCTCCTTAACAGCTCTGATTAACATTTAATATTTGGATCCCAATGTGTCAGTTATAAACATTAAATCATCATTAAAAGTTCCTACCTCATTCACTGTGCAAAAGAGGGTGTATATGAGCAACACATGGGTGGAGTTGATCTTAGAAAGAATGTAGGGGGGAGAAAGTGATACAATCCCCAATTTGTTTAGGGAGAGACTGATTTTTTATCAGGCTGCCTCACTTATTTTTACCAGGCGTGGCTCAAAGACTCCTGTCTGTTTCAAGAGACCATCCCAGCTTGGTGCTCCAGCTGAAATGGTGTACATCTCAACCCCATTTCATTTTTCCCTTGGCCCCTCATGCTCCAGTATCAATGGAGTGTACTTATCCCACCCTAAATTATCTAACAAGTTACTCTAGATATAAGGTTTATTGAGTAAGCCAACACTTGAGGCTCAATGCCCAAAGCGCCTCACTTGGAGTGGACGGTGAAGAGCCATTGCCACCTGTAGATGAACTTGAGTATTAATGAAAAGACCAGTCCTTTTAGAATGCCCTCAGAACTTCAGTAATTCACCGTTTCATCATTTTTTAAATGTCGCAAAGAAATTCTAATTAAAAAAATAGGGAATCTCCACCCATCCTCTCATTGCAAAATCCATTCCATTCTGTATTGATATGTGCATGTAGCTTTCACATGCTGGATATAGAATTGTGTTCTACTTTTTTCACGTTTCAGTGGTATGATATATTTATTCCTATTTATTACTTTTCTTAAAAATTACTTTTATTTATTTTGAGAGAGAGAGAGAATCCCAAGCAGGCTCTGCACTGTCAGCACAGAGCCTGATGTGGGGCCCAATCTCACAAATCATAAGATTTGTGAAATCTTCCTGAGCTGAAATCAAGAGGCAAACCCTTGATTTGCCACCGAGCCAGCCAGGTGCCCTTCATATTTATTATTTTTAATAGCTACATAATCTCCCATCATCTATATATCATTTACATGCCCTTCCCCAATTGTTAACACCTAAGTTTCTTTGGGTCTTTAGCTTTTAAATGTGCTGTTCATGCCAATATAAACATCATGATATGTTGCTTTTTCCCTTGTGATCAATTCCCAGGGATGGTACAAGTGAAAAAAGGAAGACAAATACTTTCATGACTTTTGCTAGGTAGCCAAATAATCCACCCTAAAAATACAATTCAGATTTACAAGAGCACTAATGTAAATAACACAGAAGACATACATTTAGAAAGTAATTCATTATATGCTGCTATCACATATAAGTAAGATTATGATAAAGTGCTGTTAAGCAAATTAGCAAGACTTCAGTTCATGCTAGCAAGACTTAAGAAGCAGCAACACAGTGGAGAGGCAATGTGTTCTGTCTTAACTCAGGAGACTCTGAGGGTGAGAATGTCATGTGGGAAGTATTTGTCTTGGCAGGTTCTCTTTGAGACAAATTGGCTTTATTTTGGGCCTGGGGGAAAGTTCTGGTTTTAATAGTAAAAGAACCCCTATGGGGGAATCAGGGCAGTTGAGTGTAACAAGGATAGATTTTGGATCTAGACAGACATGGGTCAAAATCCCAGATCCACTGTCTTAACCACATGGCCTTTGGCAAATTACATATTTTTTTCTCAGCCTCACAGAGGGATTAGCGATGGTACATGCAAGGAGGAAATGGACGATCGCTCTCATCATCATCAAGCCTTGACCTGATTAGTGGCAGAAGACGACACAATCCAGAGAGTGTTACAATGCTAGTAACAGGAGTATAGAGTATGCAAAGGGTTGTGGAGAGTGAGGAGGCGAAGAGGGAGAAGAGAGGGAAGAGATGGAGAAAGAGGCAGAGCAGGTAGAAGAGAAAACACAAGAGAAGGAAGAAGGAAGGATGATGACATGGGATGGGACGGAAGACAAAGCAGCTAAGTAGTTTCTGAGGTTTGCTCCCTGGGAAAAGAGACCCTGTGCTAGTGGCCCTGCAGGAGATAGTCTCAGAGTTCTAGATGTTTCAGTTCAGTGCAGCGGGATGTCTAGATCTGATGAGGGGAGAATAAGGTTGAGCCCGTGCGACCACTGTGATGGGGGTTTTATTATAAGGGACAGGTCCGCTTGCCTGGTGGCCCAGGTGGTTTGGTTTAGGACCCCAGCCAGTGACTGGAAGTGTGCAAGTTGGGCTCACTCTCCGGAGTGGATGGTAATGGTTGCACAACGTTGTGAATGCATTAAATGCCACCAAATTGTATAATTTTAAACAGTTAATCCTAAATTATGTGAAGTTTTACATTTATTTATTTATTTATTTATGTATTTATTTATTTTGAGAGTGAGAGAGATTGTGTGCATGTGATCAGGGAAGAGGCAGAGAGGAGGAGAGAGAGAATCCCAAGCAGGCCCCACACTGTCAGCACACAGCTCAATGTGGGGCTCAATCCCACAAACCGTGAGACGATGACCTGAGCCGAAATGAAGAGATGGACATCCAAATAACTGAGCCACCCAGGCGCCCCTTATATTATGTGAATTTTACTTCCATAGAAAATGAATAGAGAGTCACGGTGCACAAGGTGAAGGAGGACATACTACAGAGTTTGCGTCATATGCCAAGGCCCAGGCGCACAAGCATGGGTCATTTGAAAGCATGCGGTACTTTAGTGTGGCTGGAACACACCAGGGCGCAGCAGGGTGTGGGACTGGGAATGTGGGTGGAAGCCAAAAATTAGCAGCATACGGGGACTTTATTTTGTAGAAATAGACACCTCGTATGATGAAGGCTCAAGAATTAGGCAGGACTGAGACTGTAAGAGAAGACACTATCCAAGCTTAGGATGACCAAAATGGCTGCGTGTGCTGTTCTCAGAACGTTAGAAATGGAAGGGACTTGAAAATATTCAGCCAGGTCTTTCCCATGGTTGAGTCGTGAAACACTGGGCAAGTTATTCATTCACTGCTGTGTTCCCAAGCATCTAGAACAGTGCCTGGTTCATAGTCGGCACTCAAGGAATAATTATTAAATACATGGACAAAGCTGCATCATATATTTCCTTCTCGGAGGACAATTAGGCAACTTCTTGCAATTTCTATATTCATTTAAAATAAATATTTGGGAGCCCCTGAGTGGCCCAGTTGGTTTCAGCTTAGGTCCTAATCTCATGGTTTGGGATGAGACTAATCTGCACTGTCAATGCAGAGCCTGCTTGGGATTTCTCTCTCTCTCTCTCTCTCTGTAAAATAAATAAACTTTAAAAAATTAAAAAATAATAAAATAAAATAAAAAATTATCATAGTAAATATATATGTGTATATATATATGTATGTATTTTAAAGCGCCCTACCTCACTAATTGAACACACTTCACACCCCATGCAATTCAGATCCCACACTCAAGAAGCCTGTTATGTGACTAGATGGAAAGTCCCCAGAAGGCAAGTGTCTCCTGCACCCAGCACTCAAAGCCTATCTGATAGTTAGTAAAGGCTGAAAGATTTCTTAAGGATTGACCTTGTAGAGATCATGTATAATTTTTTTGAATTTTTTAAGGCTTTTAAATTTTAGTTTTGAGAGAGAGAAGGAGACCACAAGTGGGGAGGGACAGAGAGAGAGAGGGAGACACTGAATCTGAAACAGGCTCCAGGTGCCACACTGTCTGCTCAGAGCCTGACACGGGTCTCAAACCCACGAGCTGCAAGATCATGACCTGAGCCGAAGTCAGATGCTTAACCAACTGAGCCACCCCAGGCTCCCCAGATCATGTAAATTAAGGACTTTGAAACTAGTTGTCATGACACGGAGTGTTTAATGAATGCGTAGTCAGAAGAGGGAAGGGAAAGTGCACCCAAAGGTGTTTCAATGCAGAAGCATGCAAGTGTCATTGATTTTGCACCAACACATAATACCCTTGAAGAATAGTCAATATCACAGGAACAAATTGCAGATTTAGGAATGTAAACTCGTCCCTTTGCTCCAAAATGAATGTGCTCTTTCCAAACATTTGCTGTCACATAATCTATCCCTCCTCGTCTGGAAGGCAGCTGTGGCAGTCCGCCCTTATCTGCGGAAGCATGACAAAGGGGACTTTGATACAAAGTTAATCATATTCTAAGCTCCATACAGTGCAGATGAAGTCATTAGAACAGCAAACACTGTGTCTGATGTTCCTTAAGAGATGGGTGATTTTCTCATTCAGTGATGATTGACATTCTTTATAGTAATGATGAGGAGGGAGAGGAGTTCCAAGGAAGCCAATCACAAAGCAGCTGGAGGAGTAGGAATGGTCGTGTGTGTGTGTGTGTGTGTGTGTGTCTGTGTGTCTGTGTGTGTGTGTGCACTTTTGTTATAGCTGTCTCTGTAAATGGAAACCCAGCTGAATCCTCTGGGAATAGTAATTAACCCGAGCAGTCAGTGCCTGCGCTATTAATATAAGAGAGCACTAGGCAGGAGGGGATTTCTCTCCCTTTCTCCTCCAGCCCTCCCACCTTCTCCAGAATCTTTCCCAGAAGGTGTTCCCCCTTCTCACCGTTATGAAGAATGGCTGGAACATGAGGATGACTGGAACTAACCCCCGCCATTTCTTTGTCCGAGTCTTAAACACTGCTCCAGTCTAGTCAAAGGAAATGAAAGCAGAGGGACAGCCCAGCTTATAAACACTGGGGACAAGATGTCAGTGCCATCCCCTGCTGGACTGAAACACTGGGCTATTTATCACACACAGCCCCATCTGTTCGAGGCAAAGAGGAATGCTATTTGCTTGGGGAGGAAAGGGAGAATTGATAGCAATATTCCCTCTCCTTTTCATTAGAGGGTTTGAAAAAATAGCCTTTCAAAAGAAGACACCTTCATGTTCTAAGTGAGTTCTGCATTTAAAAGCATAGCTGAGCTGAGGTTCATTTCTGCCTTAGTCGACCCTAAAATGTAGCAGGGCTCCAAAGCTTTGCTTTGAGAATTCTGCTCTGCAAATGAATCCTTTGAATCTTTGGCAATTTCTTGCCACACAAAAAAATTGGCTTCTTATTTTATGGGGAGCAGAATTCAAAGGTCAAAAGGAAAGAAAATAACGGCTTTAGATAAGAGAAGGGAACATTTGCATAAAACATGCACACCAACATCTCAGTCCTCAGCAAGGAACATCTTTGAAGATGATTGCCTAAAATTAACTCAACCCTCCCTTAATTGATAGTTTTGAGAATATTTATGGTGATGTGCCTTAGTACTTCTTCTTTATCAGCACCATCTTAATCATCTTCATTATTCTGTTGGGTTTTTTTAGTCCCTTTAAGTCTGGAAATCTCTATCTTGCAGTTCGGATACACTTCTTTATTATTTCATTGATAATTTTCTCCATTCTCTCTTTCTGGGTTTAGCTGGGTTTGGGGTTCTTGGAATGATTTCCAAATTTTCTTATTTTTTTTCTTTCTTCTCTTTTCCATCTTGTTCTACAACTTGAGAGATTTCTGTCAACATCACTCTCCATCATTTCTACAGATTTTTCCCCCTTTTGTTAGCCTATTTATTTTTTTATTTTCAAAAGCTCTTTCTTGAATTTTGTTCTTTTTTATAGAATCCTGTTCTTGTTACTGTTATTATTCTCTTATGTTTTATTATTTTTTTAAAAAAATTTTAATGTTTTATTTATTTCTGAGAGAGAGAGAGCATGAGCAGGGGAGGGTCAGAGAGAGAGGGAGACACAGAATCCAAAGCAGACTCCAAGCTCTGTACCTGTCAGCACAGAGCCTGACATGAGGCTCGAACCCACAAGCTGTGAGATCATGATCTGAGCCAAAAGTGGATGCCCAACTGACTGAGCCTCCCAGGCACCTGTATCTTTAAGTAATCTCTACACTCAATGTGGAGCTTGAACTCATAATGCAGAGACCAGTCTTCACATCCTCTACCAATTGAGCTAGTCAGGTACCCATAGGACTGTTTTCTATAGAGAAGATTCCTCCTCCTCTCTTCTTCCTAAGGAAGATGAGCCTGAATGCAAGCTTTCTAGAAACAAGGCAAACAAAGAGATATGCATAGAGCTGCACAACGCAACAGTAAGATATTCATTTACTGTTCCTCTGACTCCTCCTTTGTGCCTGAGAGTTTTGTCTGGAGACATTCTCATTCAGTCTGTCCAGAGAATAAGTTTCTAGGGTCAGTGGGGAAAGCGTAACTTGCCCATCTGCCAGAAATTGGTGGGGGGAGGGGATCTGGGTGTCTCACTGCTTCTCATAAAGATTTTCAACAAGTGCACAGATTCTTAGCCCTTATATCCATCCTGCTTTCTACAATATCTTGCACTTGTGAAACCTGACGGTTTCTTTTTCTTTTGTAATCCCTCCCTACGTTTTTTGAGATATAAGTGACACTCAACATTGTGCAAGTTTAAGGTGTACAGTGTGATGATTTGATACACATATATATATTGCAAAATGATGGCCACAGTAAAGGTCGTTAACATATCCATCACCTCACATAATTACCTTTTGTGTCATGAGAACATTTAAAATCCACTCAGGTGTATGACACAGTACTGTTGTAGCCACCATGCTGAATGTTAGGTCCCTGAATTTATTTATCTTATAACTGGAACTTTGTACCCTTTGACCATCTCCCCATAACCCCCAAACCCCAGGGCCTGGCATCCATGGTTCAGGGCTCCGTTTCTATGACTTTGGCTTTTTTAGAATATGTAAGTGAGGTGATATAGTATTTGTCCTTCTTTGTTTGATAGACCCAGAGTCAAATGGAGCTCTTTCTGGGTTCCTTAAGATTATAGAGCTGTTTCTGAGTCTGTAGCCAGGACTACGGTCGGTGAGTCCACTGCCTTGGTGTGAACCTGGTTTCTCGAAATAGCTCTTTGATCTTGGACTGCACTGTAGTTTCACAGTCTCCCACCTGGATCCCAAAGCTCCCAGAAAAGCACTTTTGTCGATGGTTGGATGCCAGGTTACTGTTGAGAGAGGAATACTAGTGAGGAATATTCTATTTGGTCATTTGCTGACATTACATCTAAACCCTGAGATTTCTGGGGTTCTATAGAGCACGTGACCTTAATGCTCATCCTTTGCACACATGCACATTTATTGAAATAACTCATCCACAATTGTCTCTATTGCTTTCTGTTTGAAGATCTGGTTTTTTTTTTTTTTTTTGTAGTTTTCATTGAGTGGTTGTAGATGACAGAATTCTAAGATGACACTCAAGATTCTCACCCTCTTATGTACACTTTGTAGTTCCCTTCCCCTGAATGTGGGTGGGGCCAGTGAAAATGCTTGGATATCACTACCATGATTAGGCTACTAACTAGTTGACTTTTAGTTAAACAAAAGAAAGATTATCCTGAGTGAGCCTGACCTAATCAGGTGAACCTTTTAACAAAAGATGAGGCATCAGAGAGACAGTCCTGTTGGTCTGGAAGAAAAAGCAAACTAGCATGTTGTGAACTGCATATGGAAGCGTCCACATGGTTAGGATCTATAGGTGACTCTAATGCTGAGAGTGGTTCCCAGTTAGTCACCAACAAGAAAACAAGGACCTCAACCTTACGACTGCAAGGAACTGAATTCTGCCAATGACTCACATGAGTTTAGAAGAGAACCCTAAGCCTCAGGTAATATTACAGTCCCCACTAACATTTTTATTTTAGCCTGATAACATTCTGAGCAGAGAACTTGGCCTAGACCTGGACACACAGAAATTGCGAAGTAATAAATTTGTCTTTGTTAGGCCATTAAGTTTGTGGCAATTTGTTATGTAGAAGTAGAAGTAGACAATATGTTATATAGAAGTAGACAGTTAATACAGTGGGGCTTCAGAGATACAGGAAATAGATTATCCTTATACAGTAAACCTGTTTTTATTTACCAATATCTTTCCTGAAGAAAACCACTCTTCTATTCTATGTAGAGCCAATGGGCTGTCCCCCCATCCTTGACTCACAGGGTAGATGGACTCCAACCAGCCACAGTGATCATCTTAGGGATGGGTATGTGATCTCAGCTTCACTACTCAGAGACTCTCCCAGAGACTGAAGCTTGGTTCCCTCTGGGGTAGTTAGACTAGAAAATCATGAGCCTGGGGTGGCTGTATGAGGTATTTTTGGTTGTGTTTCTGACACCACAACCAAAGAATCTGACAAATACATTCCATTGGATAGATTCAGAAACAATATTCAGGCATACTGAAGGATTTGACCAAAATTGTATCACGAGATCAGTAGTTAGGTTCCTGTTGTCTAACCAAGAGCCAGAAATGTTTGGCACAGGAAAACTGTGAGACAGCTTGCCTGTCCTGCCCACTATCTCTGCATCTGTCACTGCTATAATTGTGTCACCATCTTCCCTCCATTTTCCCTTCTCATCTTCTCTCTGATATGTTTTTTTGTTTGTTTGCTTTTGGTTTTTGTTTTGGTGGTGGTGGTGGTGGTACTGCATCTTATTAGATCACAGAGACAAGACCAACTGTCTCTATATTATACCAATGTCACTGCCATAAATAGCAAATCTGTGTGCACTCAAAATGATTCCTATGCACAGAATCATATATGAGTCTAAGAGTGAGTCTTACATATATTGTTTTTAATTTGTCCTTTATTTTAAATGTTTATGAGAGAGAGAGCAAGCAGGAGAGGTGCAGGTTAGGGGGAGACAGAGAACCCCAAGCAGACTCCGTGCTGACAGCAGAGAGCCTGATGTAGGGCTCAAGCTCACACACTGCAAGATCATGACCTGAGCCGAAGTTGGACGCTTAACCTACTGAGCCACCCAGGCGCCCCTGAGTCTTAGAAATCTTATGAGTACCTTTTCTTCATTTTAGAAATGAGCAAGCTAGTACCTGGTGCCTTATGCAAAAGATAGGCAGCATTTCATGGAAGAGTGAATAGATTACAGATCGCCAGAATTTTCTGTCCACATTGGCCTCAAGGGAAAGTTGGAGGATCTTTATATGAATGGTCAAGGCTAAGGACATTTTGTGATGTTGGTGTGAGGGAGTGGAAATGGGTGTGACAATCAGGTAGTAAAGCTGTTGAGAATAAATGGTGGGTCCTCTTCTTGGATTGACCCTTTTGGATTGGTTTCTCCTACACAGCTGACCGTACCAGGGCTGTATCCCACCCAAGGGACCTCTGGGATAGCTGGGGAAACCATTGTAGATTGGTTTTGCTCAAGGCTTTAGATTCTGGAAGCTCTCCTTTCCTTGGTGCACTTCCTTCAGGCATGTCTTTTCTTGTCTCTTCTTGACACCAGAACACTGTGATCTAGGGGACTGATAAACAAAATGAGGGCTTGGAGCAGGGATGATAAATGGATTTCAGCTTGTTCGTCACTCCAGTCAATTTCTTGCAAATACTTAGAGGGCTGTTTTGAGAATGACCCTTAAGATTTATGCAGGCTCAGGGGCACCTGGGTGGCTCAGTCAGTTAAGCATCCACCTTTGCCTCAGGGCGTGATCTCCTGGTTTGTGAGTTCCAGCCCCTCATCAGGCTCTGTGCTGACAGCTCAGAGCATGGAGCCTGCTTTGGATTCTGTGTCCCTCTCTCTGCCCCTCCCCCACTCATGCTGTCTCTCTCTCTCTCTCTCTCTCTCCTTCTCTCAAAAATAAATAAACACTAAAAAAATTTTTTTTAATTTATCCAGGCTCAGCAAGAAAAAACAAGTGATATAATTAATTAGTCATGTATTCTGACATTGACACTATTTTGGATTCCTCAGAAACATACTCTGAGACTCAGAGAATTGCTTGCAGGGGTTTATTAGGGAGTATACTCAAGAACCACACTTGTAAGGAAATGAGGGAAGCAATACAAGACATCGCCATTACAGTGAAGGCCTTAGCCAATCTCATGGGCGATCTCTGGAGCCAGGTTGTCCCAAATAAGACAAAGTGCCAAACCTTAGCGTTAATCTTCAACCCCGGAGTGCTGTGTGTGACCTTGGAGAAGGCAGCTCACTTTGACCAAAGCCGTTCTCAGAGAATATGCAATTATGAGCCACCAGTGGCCAACACTCAAGGCAGCAGAGGGAATGTGTACATGGGTCCTGAAAGGGGGGATTTAAGTGGCATACCACGATATTCACTATAGCCACTGAGGTGGGAGTGACCATGCATACGCGAGAGATTTGTCATTCTGGCCTAGGGAAGAAGGCCAAAGAAGTTACCCTGGTGCTCAAAATGTACACTCCAGACCGGAGAAGCAAGATAAGATCATGCAACCCAATAAGGTCCAGTTTTGAGGTTTGGGACCCAGAGTCATCGATCCATAAAGTGTCCCTGTACCTGGTCTTGTCTGCTGTGCATGTACTTCCCTTGGGAAACTCACATAGGGTGGCAGCTGTTTTATTAACAACAGGAGAGGATTTAGGAATTTGAGGCCCTGAATTCAGGTTGCTTTCCTCAGTATCTTTCCACACTGAAGCATGACTAATGTCTATTTCATGCCAGCTCATCATAACCAATGATATGATTCTCTTTTGCTTACCCCACCCTGACTCTCCTCCATGACTCCCGGCTCTAGAAGTGTCCAGGTCAGAGAATGCCAGGGCCCCAGCTGGGTTTTCACCAGAGTCTATGCTGACTACAAAAGAAGCCCAGAGATGAGATGGGTCTGAGCCTTGGAGAGGGAGTAATTTCAAGCCTTAAATTTCTTAAAATTCTATTTATTCCAAATCCCCCCAAATTCTGTAAATCTTCTCCTGAACCTTAAATATAAGAAACTCCAGGTATATCTTGTTTATGGGGCCAAAGTTAGAATCAGAATGTTCTATAAACTCGTGGTGCTTTTTCTTCCACTCATGTGGAGTCGGACTGTGTTACTGCCAGAATTTCGACATTCCCCAATCTAAATAATGGATAAACTCACTAACAGCCTACCATTTATACTTCTTTAATAAAGCGTAAGTTCTTTTCTCCCTTATGTTAAAAAAAAAAATAACCATAGACCTAAACATGAAAGCTAAAACTCTAAAGCTTCTAGGAGAAACCATCAAGAAATGTCTTCATACTTTTGGGTGGGAAAAGATTTTTTAGGCAAGGCACAAACAGCAGAGAAGATAAAACTGATAATTAGACTTTATCAGTGTTCAACACTTCTGTCTATCAGAGGTGTCTATCCCTCAGAAAGGGAAAAGATGTAGGCTTGGAGAAAATATTTGTGGCATATGTATTTGACAAAGGACTTGTATTCAAAATACAATTATTTTTTTTAAATGTTTATTTATTTTGAGAGAGAAAGAGCAGGGAAGGGGCAGAGAAAGGGGGAGAAGGAGAGAATCCCAAACAGGCTCAACACTGTCAGCACAGAGCCCAATGTGGGGCTCCATCTCATGAACCATGAGACCATGACCTGAGCCAAAATCAAGAGTCAGACGTTCAACCGACTGAGCCACTCAGGCGAATATATTTTATATTAATATAAATATTTCATATTATTATAATATTTTTTAAAAACCCTATACCCCATTAATAAAAAAACAATTCCATTACGGGGTGCCTGGGTGGATTAGGAGAGAGAACTTTATTTAAGAACAGCTTCCTACTGGATTTACTATGCTCCTAGTACCCCCACCTATGCCACTGACTCATTGTGTGACTTACGGCAAGTCTCTTAATCTTTCAGGGCTTCCATTTCTAACTTGTAAAATGAAGAGACTGGACCAGATCAGGACTCGACTGAACTCATGATGTCCCTTTTCCCTGCTGTATACAAAGGGACTGGACTGAGTCCTTCTCCCTGTTGAGCAGGGCAGGACTCCAGGCTACCACCACAAACAAGGGGATTCCAAAGGGTTGAAATCTACTCGCTTTCCCTAGACACAATAATCTCCACAATTAGCCCTTGCTCCAAAGTATGATTATAAATTTACATCAAATGCAAAATGGAATTTGAAAAACTACTACTAAATAAGCAAATCTAAATAAGCAAATCTAATACCACAGTTGAAATAAAGTGAGCTCATTCCCACGTTTGGTGAATTTGATTTTAACAAGAGAACTTTCTCACACTCAGGCTGCCAATAACAATCAACACCAGACCATGGAAATGACACATGACTTCCTATAATAAAAGAAGATACTTAGTTTCTCAATTCCTATCATTTTTCACCACCATGTTATCAAAGGACTTTATTATCTAAAAATATATGTCAAGAAAACTTACAACCTTTCTCTTGAACTTTCATTTATTTGCTTACTTACTTACTTTTTGAAAATCAGGTGTGTTTTACTATTTTTAATCCTGAATACAAGTAAAACCAAATAAAGAGCACTGTGCTTATAATTTAATATTTTTATTTTTAAATGTTTATTTATTTTTAAGAGAGGGGTAAGGGCAGAGGGGGGGGGGGATGGATAGAGAATCTGAAGCAAGTTCCATGCTGATGGCAGCAACCCCAATGCAGGGCTCAAACTCACAACGCGTGAGGTCATAAGCCGAGCCATAGTTGGATGCTCAACTGTCTGAGCCACCCAGGCACCCCTTAATTTAATATTTTTAAAGGAGAAAGTGAGCAGTTTCTGAAACTAACATGAAAATATTTTTCTTCAAATAGAAGTACATCTTTTGGCTTTTTCTTTTTTGTTTTTAACGTTTAAGTAATTGTTTTCTGTGTTGGCTACTAATAGCTTAATAAAAGTAAAGGAATGGCAGCTAATCCCATTCTTATATATACATCTAAGCCTGAGAGATGTTAACAGCAGTAAGAGTAACTGTGACAAGTCAAAATTATATAGACTCCTGAGAATGAGCCTTGACACATCTCCCACTTGTTCCAAAGCGGGTTGGGAGAGAGCCCCGATCCATAGTGTTTGCCAATTTCTGTAGTGTAAACACTCCCCACCGCCATGGCTGATTTCAAGCCACCAGCTTCATGTAACATAACAGAGTTGTAAATGTAATTAAGTTAAGGGTCTTGAGATAAAATCATCCTGGGTTATCTAGTGAGCTCCCAATCAAATGACAAATGTCCTGATAAGAGACAGAAGAAGAGAAGACACAGAAATGTTTGCTTGTCTTGCAGAACACATGCAGAACCGGTTACTCATGACCCATGGCAGCTACAGGTAATGAATATCCTCCATAACGCCCATCTAACAACTTCAAAATCACAATTTTGTCTTCTTTGCTTCATCTCTTTCTCTCTCTCTTCCAAAGTCCTATAAAGCAAATTCCTCATACCCTATCATTTCAACCATATATACTTCAGTATCCATCTCAGAATGTGTGGACATTTAAAAAGTTAACCACAATACCATTATAACCACATACATCTGGGCAATGCAACTAAACAACTAAAATAAGTCCTTGGTATCCAAAATGTCTTTTAATATTTTCCTTTTTGCTCTATCTCGAAAACCTTATTGGATTGATCATTCTTCTTTGAATTACCCTTTGTTTTCTAGCTATCTGTCTAGGGGAAAAAAATGCCTGAGATTAAATACAGCATTATAGGTTTTGGCTCCTAGGTATATGGGTGACAGGCATCTCAATGTCTTCCCCACTCAACAATGAAGAATTCTTGGAATTCATTCTCTAGTGAAAAATAAAGATTTCTTTTTCTCCTTTACAATATGAGCTTTTGTCTAGCATTGACATTCAGAAGCTCCACTTCAAAGTCATGTTGGAAGTGAATAAGAATAAAGTCATGATAGAAAAAAGTAAGCTGGATTCTAATTTTTCACCCAAAATATAGAAGAACATTGCTTTGAAAACTGAAATAGGAAGGAAAAGAAGGCGAAAACCAAAAAGTTAGTCTGCATTGGCTTTTAAATAGTTCTCTTACAAGTTTCCTTTTTCTCTGAGAAATTTCTCCACCAGTTTAAAAATGAAAAATTTTATGCTCTGAGTGATTATATCTGGCAGTCTTTTCAAGGAGAAGTATGGTAGCCATGGACTGTGTTCCAATGTTTGCTCCTCTGGCACTCTACCTGTGTTCTCCAAATTGCTTTTCTCTTCTAAAGAGATTAATATTGATCATTCTCCCTGCCCTCTAATAAAAGGGGTTAAAGGTAAATCATTCTTATGAAAGAGAATTGGCAACCACTTAGGCATACAGGTACCCCTAAGGTAGGATGGGAATATACTCTCTATATCCTAGGTTACTCTCTGAGAAGTTTCTCCATTCTAAAGTAAGCACCCCTTGTCAAAATTTAAATACTCCTTGGAAAGGTCATATCACTGTGTGTTCTGACATATCTCGGGGATGAAAATCAAGAAAGTCAAGATCATTGTGGCTGATCACCAGCTGAGAGCTAGTCTTCCTGAAATTGGGTACTGAATATTTTGGGGAGACAGAAGACAGGATCATGCCATAAGAAGCCCAGGAAGGCAGCCTGAATAACAGAAGAGTACAAGGGTCCCAAAGACCCTTCAACCCCAAAAACCCCTCCAGCCTCTCCCATTTGGCCTCCTTCAAACCCTGTACCCCTGGGCTCTGGGCTGACTTGGCCACAAGGACAGTTGAGTTGAGTGCAACCTTTTCTCTCTGAAAACACAGGCACCTCGCCACCTGAAGTAGGCTTAGTCAGATCTTGAGATCTAGCCAAGTGACCACTCCTCCTTTGTCTTCACTCACATATATTCCATGAATGGCTCTCTTTCAACAAGGTAACTACACCTCCCTCCCATAGACTTTGAAGCCCTTAATTTATGTGACATGTTTGTTCATGCTTAAACAAAACCTTTGGCAGGGCAGAAAAGCTTGCTCAAATCTCTTTTCTGGTAATATTTTCTTCTATCTTCACCCAGGCATGAGCAGGGAGGAATGTTTCTGACATACACACAGTTTACAGCATCAAGAGTTAGGAACTAAGAACAATGCAGCTTGGATTCCTTCCCTTGCCTAACTTCCTCAGTAGCTTTCTTTCTTTCTTTTTTTTTTTTTTAATATTTTTTTTATTTATTTCTAGGAGAGAGACAGCATGAGCAGGGGAGGGTCAGAGAGAGAGGGAGTCACAGACTGAAACAGGGTCCAGGCTCTGAGCTGGCAGTCAGCACAAAGCCCGACGCGGGGCTCGAACCCACGAACCGCGAGATCATGACCTAAGCGAAAGCCGGACACTTAACCGACTAAGCCACCCAGGCGCCCCAGTAGCTTTCTTTCTTGATGGCCTCAGCAGTGTACCAGCAGCACAAGAGAATAGCTCAGTCAAGGTCCTTCAGAACATAGAGAGTTTGGTTTTAGCTCTGACATGTAAAATGTCTGGAAGTCATCACTCCTGTCTTTACAAAGGAAAAAGCTGGATATATTGAAAATCAATGACTTTGGTTAGACCTATCAGAGAAACGAGGTCACATAGCAAACCACATCCTGAAACTGAGGGAAGCAGGTGCTTACAGAGAATTAAGGATCAGTGCACCTGCTGCAGCAGGTTTTAGAAACATAAACTGGCAGAAATATTTAAACATTTTAAAAAATGATTTATTTATTTATTGGGGGTGGGGGTGGAGTGAGGCATAGAAAGGGAGGGAGAAAGAATCCCAAGCAGGCTCCACCCTGTTAGCGTGGAGCCTCATGTGGGGCTTGAACCCACAAACCATGAGGTCAGATCTGAACCAAAATCTAGGGTTGGATGCTTAACCAACTGAGCCACCCAGGTGCCCCTAAAGTGGCAGGAATATTTAAATAGTAGTTGTAATGAATTGCTAATGCTGAGTGTGGATTCATTTAAGAGTAAGAAACTCAAGGGGACCCTGTCTAGGGGGACCCCTCACTCTTTCATGGGTTTTTCCTCCAGGAACCCTAACAAGTTCTCAAGATGAAGATCTGAGAAAAATGCCCTCATATTCCTGGCAGGGGAAGGAAAAGTGGCCATTTTGAAAATCACCTCGAGTGCTGTCTATGGGTAACAACTTTATTAACTTTATTAGAAGCTATCTACGTGAGGGAAGGGCAATTAGCCAACTTCAGCCCCTGTAGCTCCCTGTTTTCCCTAAGGGGAAGAAAAAAAAGGATACGAAACACTTCTGAAGGTCACAGCTCAGGAACACAAGTCTAGTAAAAGACTGAGATTTAATTATAAGATCATAGAGCAGTTCCCCTCCCCCACCTCTTATCATCAAGCCAGCAGGGCTCCAGCAAAATACCAATAGGTTAGAACTAAAGGAAAGGCAAGACAGACTCTGTTTAGGTTCTTAGGGGAGCCCAAAGAACACAGAAAGAAAAAACCACAAGAACACCAGAGGAAACAGAAAACTCTGGTACCTAGAGCTACAGAACATAGTCCAGTTCCTAGCCAGATTAATATAAAGACTCATCACAAGGCTTGTTTACTGCAGTTTCTATTGTCCAAATATCATGACTCACTTTCAGCCAAAAAAAAAAAAAAAAAAAAAAGAATCCATGCAAAAGGCAAAAAACAAAACAAAACAAAAAGCCCACAGTCTAAGGAAACAAACTAAGTATCAGAATTAGACTCAGATGTGACACAGATGTTGGAATTATCATTGCAGAAACAACTCCAATTAATGTCTTAATGGCTTTAATGACAAGATTAGACAGCATGCAAGAATCGATGGGTAATGGAAGCACAGAGGTGGAAACCCTTAGAAAGAATAGGAAGGAAATGCTGGAAATCAAAATCACTAATGAAATACAGTTTGATGGGCTCATTAGTAAACTGGACATGGCAGCCAAGGATAGAATCAAAGAACTTGAAGACATGTCAATAAAAACTTCCCAAACTGAAATGTAAAGAAAAAAAAGAACAACAAAAACAGAACAGATTATGCAATAATTGCACAAAAATTGCAAAAAGGTGTACCATGGATGTAATTGGAATACCAGAAGGAGAGAGAGAAGAAGGGGTGGACGTATTTGAAGTAACGGTGGCTGAGAATTCTCCCAAATTAATGACAAACATAAAACCACAGACTCAGTAAGCTTTGGTTGAATAGGGAAAATCTATTCCTACATATATGATACTCAGACTGTGGAAAACCAAAGACAAAGAAAATCTTGAGAAAAGCCAGAGAAGGGAAAACACCTTACCTATAGCAGAGAAAAAATAAGAATAATATCTTACTTTTCCTCAGAAACCATGCAAGCAAGAAGAGAGTGGAATGATATGTTTAAAATGTTGAAAGAAAAACCCTACAAACCTATAATTCCGTATCTGGTGGAATTATCCTTCGAAAGTGAAGGAGAAAGAGTTATGCAGGCAAACAAAAAATGAAGGAATCCTTCACTAGGAGACCTGCCTGTAAGAGATGATAAAGGTAGTACTTCAGAGAGAAGGAAGATGATATAGGCCAGAAACTCAGAAGAAGGAAAAAAGAATGTTGAAGAGGAATAAATGAAGTTAAAATAAGATCTTTATTTTCTGATTCTTGATTTATCCAATAGATAACTATTTTTTCAAAGTAATAATGGTAATAATGTATTAGATGAATATAGCATATAGATAAGTGAAATCAATGACAGCAATGTTATAAAGGATGAGAGGAAGGAATTAGGAATACTCTGTGAAAAGCAGTATAGTATTATTTGACAGTGGATTTAGGGTAGGTGAAAATATGTAATACAAATATTAGGGTATCCACTAAAGAACGTTTTTTGGTAAGAAGTATAAATATAAGCATTACATAATGATAAGGGTATCACTTTTTTTAATGAAGGCTTGGTACTTGTATGTGCTTAACAACAAGAGTCAAAATTCATAAGGCAAAACCAGAGAACTGCATGAGAAATAGATGAACCCATTAGTATAGTTGGAGACTTCAACAGATCTCTATCAGTAACAAACCGACCCCACAGGCAGAAAATTAGTAACAACATAGTTGAACCAACTGTCACTAATGACACTGGAAGTGTGAAAAATATATACTTAGGAAACCAATACATTTGTATGTGATTATTCAATATATCAAAGAATTCTTTAATTTACTAAAATATATCTATTCTTTATTCTAGATGGTAATTTTTTACAGATTTCCTTTAAGCATTTAAATGATGAATTCACTTGGAAGTTTCTAGTTTACCTTATCGAAGTCGAGTTGGGAACTAAATCATCATAAACCCTTATACATATTTGGAAAAGTGAACTCTAGAAGCATCTGTGAGTGTCACTGGGGATGTGATGAGCATACAACACTTACATAGCAGAAGCTGCCACCAACAGGCTTATCTTGTAATTTGTGGGGGGTTTCCTTCCTAAATCTGAAAAGGAGAGTGACAGAGAAGTATTGCTTCTGCAAACCAAAGGTCCCACTTTTTCGTGCCACTTAGGGGAGAGAGCATGTAGGAAGGAGGCGGGCCCCTTCTCAGGGCCTCCCCGGTTTGCCAGACTACTTTTGTCTGTTTCTCCTTAACTGCAGACATTCGTCCATTTTTCAGTAGCATTTACTGTGCACCTGCTGTGGTCCTGGCACTGACCCCAGTGACTATCGACAGATAATTCAGATCAGTTGGTGGGTCATCAACACCACTGTATACATCAAACCAAGCATGGCAGATTAGAAAAAAAAAGTGAACATTCATGGGGTGCCTGGGTCAACTCTCGATTTTGGCTCAGGTCATAATCTCACAGTTCGTGAGTTTGAGCCCTGCATCAGGCTCCACACTGACAGTGTGGACGTTTCTTGAGTTTCTCTCTCTCTTCACTCTCTCTCTGCTCCTCCCCTGATCATGCGCTCTCTCTCTCAATATAAATAACTAAACTTTGTTTTAAAATGGAAAAAAATGAGCATTCTTAGCACAAGCTTTTTGCCCAAACTTATATCTGTTATCAACCGTGTGATTCTCAGGTGGGTGACATGAGAGTCACAGCGAATCCAGGCTAGGGCTCTACCTCTTTCGTCCTGCCTTCCTGTTCTCTGACCACACAGCAGCAGAGGCCCTGGTTAGCCAGTTCAGACTTTTTCCTGGGAGAATGTCATGAAAGTCTCATTAAACTTTTTATTAAACTCTTTCTTTTTAATATAATGTTCACTAAGTTCCCCCAGCCACATCAAACCCTTGGCGAACTTCCTCTACGACTTTGGGAAATTGTATTCACTCATTCCTTCATCCGTTTTGTGTTTGCTGTGTGAGAGAGGCTGTGTTGAGGATTATCCAAAAGGCAAAAATAAATAGACCTGAGACAGTACCCTCTAGTACTTCAACAATCTATCATCTTCTCTCAAATAGTTCCTCAATAGTTCTTACCTCTGTCCTGTGTCTCCCAAATTTGATTACTTTTACTTAATTATGGTCTCCGCACTTTTCATATCTTTTGGAAGCACCACACGCGGTATGGTAATAATACAATAATCTATCTTGAATGTATAATTCCATAATCATCAACAAAGCAAAACAAAACCCTCCTTCGCACAGATTTGAGAACTGGAAAATCTGGAGGGCGCCTGGGTGGCTCAGTTGGGTAAGCTTCCGACTCTTGATTTTGGCTCAGGTCATGATCTCCCAGTTCGTAGGATCCAGAGGTCTGAGTGAGGGTCTGTCAGCGTGGGGCTTGCTTAGGATTCTCTCTCTCTCTCCCCTGCTCACACTCTCTCTCTCAGAATTAAATAAATAAACTTAAGAAAAAATGAGAAAATCTGAATTTGAATCCCATCCATATCTGTGTGGCCTTGGACCAGCCACCTAACCTCTTTGAGTCTGAGTTATTTTGCTTGTAAAAATAGGAATAGAAATATAGAAATATTTCTGACTTATCTATTGCACAGTTTGTGTGTGTTTGTGTATCAAATAAGCAAATGAGTGTGCGACAATTTTTATAATATAAAATGATATACAGATGTAAATTGTTATTAAAAGTTTGTAATGGAATCAACCCCTGGGTTTGCTTATGTGTACAATACAAATGCCATAGAAATAGTAACTAAGGGCAGAATTTGGCCCAGGGCACTTAAGTACAGCAATTTTTTTTTTTAAGGGCAGAAGGAAAAAAAATCAAGGACTTTTTATTCAAAGCAGAGAACTTTCAAAACAAGAGTCAATCCTTGCCAAGGACATGGTTACTAAGAGGATCTCCTTGTGGGAAGTTCTGAGGATGAAGGCAGGAGGCTCAGAAGCAGGAACTGAAAGAGAAAAATCGTTAATAATTATCATCTTCCTCCTCCACCCTTGCTTAGAATTCTTATCTAATCAACTGGAGACACACATCTTAACAGTATAACAATAAAAATGGGATGCAGTTTAAGTGTGGTTCATTACAGAGGCCCCAAAAAAACATCCTGGCCAGGCTGCTGACAGCGTGCCCAGAGGGCACTAGGCTCTGCTTTCGCTTTTAAGGGAACTACAGATAAAATGCCTTTTTTCTCTTGAATTTCTGATTTTGTGTTTCAGCCTGGTAAAAAGACAGTGCTGAAAATTTTGTTACATTCACAAAACTAGCAAAGAAGCAAAGTTTATGCTTCATTCCCCTGTAAATGGCAAGTAAAAGGGATATGGTGAAGGGGGGAGGTGGGGAAGAGGGGGAGGTGGGGGGTGTGGGCAGAGAGTAGATGGGGAATAATGACCTCTGCCACTCCTAACCTTTCCAGTTTGGTCTCCTGAGTGCTCTAGAAAAGTGGAGGGGCACCTGGGTAGCTCAATTGGTTAAGCAACTGACTTCGGCTCAGGTCATGATCTTGCAGTTTGTGAGTTCAAGCCCCATATCAGGCTCTGAGCTGACAGCTTCGTTTTCTGTGTCTCCCTCTCTCTCTGCCCCTCCCCTACTCAAGCTCTGTCTCTCTCTGTCTCTCAAAAGTAATAAATTAAAAAAAAAAATTAAGAAAAGTGGAAACAGCAGGGGTTAGCAGAAGTTGGTTTGGCGTGAGAGACTGGGACATTTGAAATGAGAAGGGGTGAAAGGAATTAGGGAATAGTAACTACTTCAATTAAAAATGAAGAAGGGTCAGCTGATGAATGGATCAAGAAGATGTGGTTTATCTATACCATGGAATACTACGTGGCAATGAGAAAGAAGGAAATCTGGCCACGTGTAGCAACATGGATGGAACTTGAGGGTGTTATGCTGAGCGAAATAAGTCAGGCAGAGAAGGACAAATACCATATGTTTGCACATATAGGAGGATTAGGAGGAACTTAACGGAGGACCATGGGGAGAAGAAGGGGAAAATAGTTGGGGAGAGGGAGGGAGGCAAACCATGAGAGACTCTTGAATGCTGAGAACAAACTGAGGGCAGATGGGGGTGGGGGATAGGGGAAGGGGGAGATGGGCATGGAGGAGGGCACTTGTTGGTATGAGCACTGGGTGTTATATGGAAACCAACTTGACAATAAACTATTAAAAAAACGAAGAAGGGGCACGTGGGTGGGTCAATCGGTTAGGCGTCAGACGTCAGACATTGACTCAGGTCATGATCTCACGGTTCGTGGGTTTGAGCCTCACCTCAGGCTCTGTGCTGACAGCTCGGAGCCTGGAGCCTGCTTTGGATTCTGTCTCCCTCTCTCTCTGTCCCTCCTTGTGCTCACACACACACTCCCTCTCTCTCTCAAAAACAAACTAACATTAAAACAATGAAGAAAATCTCACATCGGTTAGAATGGCTACTATCAAAAAGCCAGAAAGTGGAAATTCCAAACTGGAAGCCATGTGCATTTCTGGTGAGAATGTATAATATGCGGCTGTGGGGAGAGCAGTGTGGTGGTTCCTGAAATAATTAGAGAATTTCTGTAGGGTCCAGCACTGCTGCTTCTGGGCATAGATCCCAAAGAACTGAAAATAGGATCTTTAGGAGCTATTTGCCCAGCCATGTTCACAACAACAGCCCAGAGCCAGAAGCAGCACAACTGTCCATCTGTGGGTGACTGGATATAAACAAAATATATGATATATGCATACAATGGAATAGCAGTCAGCCCTAAAAAAGGAGGGGGATTCTGATATGTGCTACCTCATGGGTGAACCGTGAGGGCATGCTAAGTGAACTAAGTATGGAAAAGACAAATACTGTATGATTCCATTTTGTAAGAGATACTCATGGTATTCAAATTCACTGAGTCTGAAAGTAAAAAAGTGGTTGCCAAGAGCTGGTAGGAAGACGTCACGGGGAGCTGTTGCTTAGTGGGGACCGAGTTCTGATTTTGCAAGATGGAAAAGCTTTAGAAATTGGTTGTATAACGGTGTCAGTACACTTAACACTAATGAGTTGACCATTTTAAAAAAATGGTTTAGGGGCGCCTGGGTAGCTCAGTCGGTTAAGCGTCCGACTTTGGCTCAGGTCATGATCTCATGGTTCATGGGTTCGAGCACCGCATCATGCTCTGTGCTGACAGCTAGCTCGGAGCCTGGAGCCTGCTTCAGATTCTGTGTCTCCCTCTCTCTCTGACTCTCCCCTGCTCACGCTATCTCTCTCTCTCTCTCTCTCTCTCTCTCTCAAAAAATAAATAAAACATTTAAAGTTTTAAAAAATGGTTTAGGGGAGCTGACAGCTCAGAGTCTGGAGCCTGCTTGGGATTCTGAGTCTCCCTTTCTCTCTGCCCCTCCCCCACTCACACTCATTCTCTCTCTCAAAAATAAATAAGTATTTTTAAAACTTACAAAAAAATGACTGAATGACCACAGATCGTTATTGACCATTTTCTAATTGCCTGCAGTCTGAATCTTTTTGTCCCTGAGTACTCATCCTCGGCTGGGGGTGGAGTGCAAAATGTACAGTACTATCCCTTTTTTGTCTTTACTACATAGGATTTTAACCTCTACTAAGTAGCAATTGATTGGTGTTTTTCTGTTGGCAGACTCTTTAATCATTTCCTGTCAAGAATTAACAGGCTCCTGGGGAGCCTGGGTGGCTCAGTTGGTTGAGCATCCAACTTCGGCTCAGGTCATGATCTCACGGTTCGTGGGTTCGAGCCCAGAGTTGGGCTCTGTGCTGACAGCTAGCTCAGAGCCTGGATCCTGCTTTGGATTCTGTGTCTCCTTTCTCTCTGACCCTCCCCTGTTCATGCTGTCTCTCTCTCAGAAATAAATAAAACATTAAAAATTAAAAAAAAAAGAATTAACAGGTTCCTGATCACAGGATTCTTGATAACTTGCTATCTGTATTCCATTATGAGCCCCAACCTTTAATAAGCCTTCCCTCCCAACATTTTGTTGTGAAAAATTTCAGATGTATAGGCAAACTGAAAGATTTTACAGTGAATCTCTATATACCTGTCCCCTAGATTCCATGATTAACATCTTAGCATATTTGCTTCAACATTTAACTATCCATTTATCCCTAATCACATCTTTCTTTGGGGGGGGGTGCTGGGTACAGCGTACTGTATTGGTGGTATATGATGACAAGGCAGGGTTCCCTAAGCCCTTCCCCTTCTTCAAGGGGTCTAGGATAAGAGCTGTGTTGAGGACAGGAGATTCTCTGTGTTGGGGGGTTGAGTTGGGGCAAGGACTCCCCAGCAGCTGAGGGCCTCTCCTGTCCACTCTTGCTGGGGCTGGTGGTCCAAGGGGCTCTTACTTCTGGAAGGCCGTGTGGACCACCAGGTTCACTACTCTGCTGTAGACAATTCATTGGCATGCCAGGAAATGAGCTTAATGAAGCTGTGGTTGAGGACAATGTCATCCCCAGCTTTGCAGGTAAAAGAGCAGATGCACTTTAGGGGGCCCTCTGTCACCTTCTTGATATCATCCAGAGTCATGGAAAGCCATAACAGTGAGCTCCCCATTCAGCTCAGGGATGATGTTGCCCACAGCCTTGGGAGTACCAATAGAAGCAGGGATCATGTTCTAGGTACCCTCTCAGCCATCACTCCTCAGCTTCCCAGAGGGGCCGTCCTTAGGACTCCAGGTGCCAGTGATGGCATGGACTGTGGTCATGATTCTCTCCATGATGTCCAAGTTGTAGCAGATGACTTTGGCCACTCTTCTTTTTTTTTTTTTTTAATGTTTTATTTATTTCTAGGAGAGAGAGAGACAGCGTGAGCAGGGGAGGGTCAGAGAGAGAGGGAGTCACAGACTGAAACAGGCTCCAGGCTCTGAGCTGGCAGTCAGCACAGAGCCCGACGCGGGGCTCGAACCCACGAACTGTGAGATCGTGACCTGAGCGAAAGTCGGTCACTTAACCGACTAAGCCACCTAGGCGCCCTGGCCATTCTTCTTTTCAACTATCTATCCATCCCTAATTAAGTCCTTTTTTTCCTCAAAGCATGGCTCTGAGTTAGAAATACAAATTACTGAATATTACCCTAGATCCAAAATTGGGAGAGGGCCTGAAAGATGGGGGGGATCATAACATAACCTCCCTAGCATATTTGCGTCAACTAATATGGATTTCAGCAAATCTTCCAGATGATTCAATCTCACCCAAATTTGAGGAGCACTATTTTAGATAAACCAATATGATTTCACCTATTTCCAACGAACTCTACTGATCCTGTTGAAGTAGGAAGTCTCCTCAGATGCTTTACCAGAGAAACACACACAAGGATACAGCTGCCTGCAGGAGCCTTCCCCTACCACACACACTCCAGTTTGTGTCCGCATAAACCGGTGCCATGGAGTTTTAGCGTAATGGTTAAGAAGTTCAGGCTGGGGAACCACACAGATTGGGGTAGAACACCAATTCCCTCAAATGCAAATTATATGACCTCAGCCAAGTTACTTTTCCTCCGTGAGCCTTGTTTTCAGATCTATAAAATGGATAGATCAGAATATACCCCTCACAACACATTGTCATTGAGCCTCTCCTGGGTCCCCAGGCACCATGGATCCTGTTTCAGGTGCTTGGGGACACGGGGAGGGGGGTGTAGGGGGGAGACAAGACACAGCCCCAGCTCTCCTGAAGCCTCCATGCCACGGGGAGAGACTGACCACAGACACACACACAAAATAAAGAATTTCAGTGAGTGATAAATGCTGAAGAGAATATAAAATAGAGTATTAAGACAGTGTGACTGGGATGAAGGAGGATTTTTTTTTTAAGTTTTTGTATAAATGCCAGTAAGTTAACACAGTGTGATACTGGTTTCAGGAGTACCACAGAGTGATCAACACTTCCATACAACACCTGGCGCTCATCACAAGGACACGCCTTAATCCCCATCACCTATTTAACCCATTCCCTCCACCCCCTCTGAGAACCGTTGGTCAGTGTGTTTGTTCTCTAGAATTAAGAGTCTGCTTCTCGGATTGGAAAGATCTCTCTGGGAAGGTAAGGAAAAACGCAGGGCCAGACGTGTGGGTGCAGGACAGCGGGAGGAAGTGGCCAGGAGCCAATGCAGAACGAGCTTGCAGGGTGGGGAGTGTGGATTTAATTCCTCCTGCAGTGGGGAGCCTCTCCTGCTTCCTATCTACCCCCCACGCCACCCCTGAAAGAACTATTTCGGGTGCCTCTGAATGTGGTTGCAGTCAAGTTATTCACACCTCTTTCCGCCTTCCCTTCTCTCCTTTCTCTCTGCTCCCCACCTCTCTCACTATCAACATCACGTACCTAAGAAATTTGTTTGCTAGGTTGTAGGAATACAAAGTGGATGTTTTAAGGACTAAAATCTGGTTGGACACGTCGAACATAAACTTAAAGAGAATATTGCTGGGGCGCCTGGCTGGCTCGGTCAGAAGAACACGTGACTCTTGGTGTCAGCGTTGTGAGTTTGAGCCTCACAACGAGTGCAGAGATTACACTTAAAAAGAGGAGCACCTGGGTGGCCCAGTCAGTTGAGTGTCTGACTCTCTCTCTCTCTCTCTCTGCCCCTCCCTGCCTCTCTCTCTCTCTATCAAAATAAATAAATTTAAAAATTAAAAACAAGTAAATAAAGGGGCGCCTGGGTGGCTCAGTCGGTTAGGCGTCTGACTTCGGCTCAGGTCATGATCTCACGGTTGGTGGGTTCGAGCCCCGCATCGGGCTCTGTGCCGACTGCCAGCTCAGAGCCTGGCCTGTTTTGGGTTCTGTGTCTCCCTCTCTCTCTGACCCTCCCCTACTCACGCTGTCTTTCTCTCTCTCAGAAATAAGTAAAACATAAAAAAAAACACAAGTAAATAAAAAAGAGAGAATATTGCAGGCTCTCTCTGGCAAATGGAAGAGCGTGTCAGTAACATGTGCTCTGAGAGCTCACACATCTGGGTTCTTAGGCTGCAGGGGCCCATGTGCCTTTGAAGTTACAGTGGTGTTGAGGAAGCCTTTGTCTAGGTAAATGGGTTTTTTAATCATTGTGTCAGAAAGAACGAAAATGAGGTTCAACTTGCACACAATCCGAGTGGCTGATGTGGTTAGTGTCTTGGCTCCAGGCAATGATTCCAGAACAGACGTTGCATTCTTTGCTGCTCTGCCAACGGGGGGAGTCGTGGAAGTCCATAAGTGGTCAGGTGTCCCACAAAGAATCTTTTCCGGTTTTAAATGAACATGTAAGCCCTACTTTACCAGTCCTGATTGCCTAGGCATTTGCAGAGCCAAGACCCAGAACTGCTGAAAATGAAAACATGAGTGAGTGATTAGAAGCACAGTAGGTGAGGGGCGCCTGGGGGGCTCAGCCGGTTAAGCGTCTGACTTCGGCTCAGGTCTCGATCTCACAGTTTGTGAGTTCCAGCCCTGTGTTGGGCCCTGGGCTGACAGAAGCCTGCTTCCAATCCTGTGCCTCCCTCTCTCTGCCCCTCCCCTACTCTCACTCTGTCTCTCCCTCTCAAAAATAAAATAAAAACATTTTTAAAAAAATTAAAGAAGTACAGTGGGTGAGCAAAGACAGGTAGAGGAGATGTTATATTTGCTTGATTTTTAACCACTTGTGCTATCTGTTTTTGGTAAACTTTTAATAGAAGTAGAATTTACATATAGAAAAATACACAACTGTAAGTATACACAAATTATAGGTGTGCATTTTGGGGAAATTTTCAGCATCCCAAAGCTTCCTTTGTACCGATTCCCAGATGTGATAACTCCCTGCAAACATAAGGGCTGTACTGACTTGTACGCCATGTTAGCTGTTTCTGATTTTTTTGTGTATTGATTTATTTTTACTTTGCAATATTAGTGTGTGTGTGGAGCATTGAGTGGCTGTCAAGCAGCATGGTGGGCATGAAAATGTGTGTAGTTTAGGTCATTCTGCTGCGTTCATGGGTCAGTGAGTCTGTAAAGACACCACCACACTGGGCTGAGGTACACTTTCTAGTTCTGCCACTATCCGCGTGGAAAGCCATTTCTCCTGATACGAAAGTGTTCACATCGACTTCGTGGAGTCCACTTCTCCTTCGACTGGCATTCGATCCACTGCTTCCATGAGTCGGAGAGCCCGGGGTTCTTGAACACACTTATAAGTAGCCTTTGCACCACTAAGCCCATGCAGAGCTACGGCTTCCCAGAAGGGTCACAAATCATGCTCTGCAAAACATTACTTTTTCCTCTGAATGTTTCTGACTGTTTTTTTTTTTTTAAAGGCATCCTATAGTATGCACTTTTTTGTGTCTGGCTGTTTTTGCCTAACTTTATGTTTGTGAGATCCGTTTGCATTGCTGTTTGTAGCAGTAGGTAGATAGAAACCGTAGATGTATTGAATTCCATTGATACACAATATGAAATTTGTTTCCGTAATTTAGCTAAGCATCTGCAATTGATGGATATTTGGGTTATTTTTAGTTTTTTGGATATTATACAGAATGCTGCTGTGAATATATGCATGCACTCCTCTTGGCTATATGCCTACAAGCAGAATTACAAGGTAACTCTAAATTATATATATGTTCAGTTTTAGTAGATGCTACCCAATGTTTTCCAAAGTGCCTATGCTAGTTTACACTCCTAATAGCAACATCTGGGTGTTCAGCTGCTACATTCTCTTTCTAAACTTGGTTTTGTCAAAGTTTAAATGTTAGCCATTCTGGTGAGAATGTAATAATATCTTACTGTGGTTTAAATTTCCGTAACTAACGAGATTATGTACCTTTTCGTATGTTGATAGTTCATTTGGATACTCTTTTGTTGTAAGTATACTCAACGCTTCCATGTATATTTTTGAATGGGATTCTTGTTTTCTTGTTGAGTTATAGAAGCTCTTTATATATTCTGGATATGAATCATTTTCTGAAATATATATTATACATATTGTGCTTATATTTATATATACATATATATGGCATATATCTTTTCTCTTTGGCTTGCCATTATGCTCTATAATTGAAATATTTTCATGAAAAGAAGCATTAAAATTTTAATGAAGTGCAATCTTTTATCTTATGGTTAGTGTTTTCATGTCTGGTGTAAGATATCATTGCCTACTTTAAAGTCATGAAGATCTGCTCTTTTGTTATTTTCCTGGAGCTTCAGTGTATTACTTTTCAATGTTGCATTCCCTATCAACGACCTAAAATTCCTCTGGAATTAATTTTTGGACATGGCATGAGGTAGTGTCATGGTTTAGTTTCTTTTTATATGGATATTCAATTCTACAGCACCACTTACTTGAAAACATCTTTTTCCCCATTAAATGTGGGGATGATATATGTGTGAGTCTATTCTTGAGCTTTCTATTCTATTCTACTAGTCTCTTTGTCTATCAATGATTCATTAACACCCCATCTGAATATAACTTTATAATCATCTTTATATCAGGGAACGTTCATTAGTCTTGCAACCTGTTCTTCAACATCATTTTGACGATTCTTGGCTTTTGTATTTTCATGTAAATTTTAGAATCAGCTTGTCCATTTCTATGAAAAAATCTTAAGGAAATTTTTATTGAGGTTAGGTAAAATCCACAGATTAATTTAGGGGAAAAGCTTTAAGATTTGAAGTCTTCTGATCTATAAACATGGTTTCTCCCATTATTTGAGATTTTCTTTCATTTCCCTTGGTAACGTTTTGTGATTTTCTGTGTAGAGTTCTTAAACGTCTTTCATTATATTTCTCTTAGCTATCCAATATTTCCATGCTACTTTATATTGTTTAAAAGCATTTTCTAATTGTTAGTTTCTAGTACATAGAAATATACTAAGTTTTAAAGTTTATTTAAAAAATTTTTTAAGGTTTTATTTATTTTTGAGAGAGAGAGAGAGAGAGAGCACATGTGGGGGAGGGGAAGAGAGAGAGGGAGACACAGAATCTGAAGCAGCTCCAGGCTCTGAGCTATCAGCACAGAGCATGACACAGGGCTTAAACTCATGAACCGTGAGATCACGTCCTGAGTTGAAGTTGGATGCTTAACCAACTGAGCCACCCAGAAGTCCCAGTTTATTTATTTTTGAGAGAGCAAGAGAGAGAACATGATCAGTGAGGGGCAAAGAGATGGGGAGAGAATCCGAGCAGGCTCCTGTCAGCACAGACCCTGATGTGGGCCGATGTAATGAACCATGAAGTCATACCTGTACTGAAATCAAGAGTCAGATGCTGAACCAACTGAGCCACCCAGGCGCCCCACTAATTTTGTTTTTTGTTTATATGTAAGCTCTGTATCAAGCAATTTTGCTAAGCTCACTTATTAATTCTAATGGATTATCTGTAGATTCTTTTGAAATGTTATGTATGCAATTAATCTTCTGTGGTTATGACATCTTTACTTCTTCCCTTCCAATTTTTATGTCTTTTATATCTTGTCTCACCTTTTTTGCACTGACGAGGGTTTCCAATAAACTATTGAATAGGAGTGGTGATAGGGGACATCCCTGTCCTGTTCCCAAACTTAGCCGGGAAGCTTTTAATATTTCACATTAAGTATGATACTTGCTACAGCCCTTTTATAGACACTGTAAGATGAAGGAATTCCCTTTTATTTCTATTTTGGGAAAAATTTTTATCATAAATGAGTGAATTCCATCAAAAGGTCTTTGGGATCATCAATTTTCTCCTTTGTTCTGTTGTTGCAGTGAATTGCAATGATTAATTTTTAATTGCTATACCAACCTTACATCCTCAAAATAACGTACCTTGGTCATGATGCATTTTCCTGTGTGTGTGAGTGTTTACATTTTTTGCACCTATGCTCATGAAAGGGGATTGACCTGTAACTTTCTTTTCTTGTAATGTCCTTGTCAACTATTGTTATAAAAAGTTATTCTGGCCTAAGGTCATGTCATCTGGGTAAATCTATGGTAGATTAGTATTATTTCTTTATTAAATATTTGAAAAAAGTCCTCTTAAAGCCCTCTGGTACTAGAGTTTACTTTATAAAGAAGTTTTTATTTATCAAAGCTTTCAAGGGACACCTGAGTGGCTCAATTGGTTAAGCATCTAATTCTTGATTTGGGCTCATGTCATGATCTCATGGGTTTGTGAGTTTGAGACCCACATCGGGCTCTGAGCTGACAGTGTGGAGCCTACTTAGGATTCTCTCTCCCTCACTCTCTACTCCTCCCCGCTATCTCTTTCTCTCAGAATAAATAAAGTTTTAAAAAAAAAGGCTTTCAATTTCTTATTTCCCTCTTGATAAGTTATGGTATTCAACGAAAGTGACTATTTTATCAAGATGTTCCGTTTATTAGCATGAAATTATTATCTTATTATGCTTAGAATTTGCAGTGACACTGTTTTTATTCCTGGTGTTGATAACCTGTGCTCTTTGTTCTTGATCAGTTCTGCTAGGAGTTACTAAGTTTTCAAAGGACCACATTTTAACTCCCATGCCCTCCCCCTGCCCCTGGTGTATTTGTATTCCATTTCCTTAACTTCTGCTTTCATTCATGTTATTTTTTTCCTTCTACTCTCTTTGAATTTAATTTGCTCTCCATTTCTCTGGAGTTTCTTTTGTTTGATTATTTGCCTTTAGGCTTTCATCTTCTTCTAAAACATATATTTAAGACTATAAACTTTCCTCTAATCATGGTCTTAGCTGTACATCAGAAGTTTTGGCATATTTATGAAACAAGTCCTGGCAATTAGAACTTTAATATATGAATGGAACGACATAGTTCAGCTCAAAATAGTCATTCAAGTCTGTCTTCACATTGGTTTCTCAGTTTCCAGGTCACTCTAATAGAAGATATAACCAGTTGAGGTGCTCAGAATGACCAGCAATACTAATTACAAAAGAATAATAAATATACAAAAACATGAAAAATATGTTTTAATTATGAAATATATCTCCAATTTCATGGGACATCCCTAATCCTTTAGAAATCTACAAAAGGGATATTATAACATAGAAAGGAGTAAGCACCAAGAAAGAAGGAAGATTCTTCTTATCAGTGGCCCATCTAAGAGCAGATGACCCTCAGATCAGTAGTACGTCAAGTGTGGCTGACAAAATGAAAGCCACAGGCTCGTCTTCTGGGTCTCACCCTGAAATCCATCACCAGCAAGGGAAGAGTCTGCTCCAGCCATCATGGCAGATACAAAGTCTAAAAACTTGGGTTGGCAAGAATGTGAGTGAAAAATAAACTCTAACAGAAATTTGGTGACTATGTCATTTGTTGGCTGTCAGCATAGGGCCCGACGTGGACCTGAATCCAGGAACTCAGGTGAGATCATGACCTGAGCTGAAGTCGGACACTCAACTGACTGAGCCACCCAGGTGCCTCAAAATCAAAATTTCTTACCTGCACCATGGTGACCTGGTTATTTTTACTTTTTTTCATAGTAAAATATATATAACACAAAATTTGCCATTTTAACCATTAAGTGTACAATTCTGTAACATTAATTACATTCACAATGTTGTATAACCCTCACCACCATCTATTTCAAAACTCTTTCATTACAGAAACTCTGTACCCATTCAACATTGATTTCCCTTTCCCCCCTCCCCCCCAGTCCTGGACAACTACCGTTTATTCTCTGCCTCCATGAATTTTTCTAATCGAAATCTTTTAGGTAAATGGAATCTTACAATATTTGTCTGTTTGTGTCCACCTTACTTCACTTAGCATGATGTTTTCAAGGTTCATTCATTTTATATCATATAGCAGAAATTCAATTCTTTTATGGCTAAGTAATGTTTCCTTGTAAGCATATACCACGTTTTGTTTATCTGTTCATCTGTGGGACATTGGATTGTTTACATCTTTTGGCTATTGTGAATAATGCTGCAACAAACATTGGCAGAGAAGTATGTTTGAGACCCTGCTTTCAATTCTTTTGGGTATATACCTAGAAGAAAATTGCTGAGTCTTATAGTAATTATGGGTTTAGCTTTTTGAAGAACTGCCAAACTGTTTTCCACAGCAGCTGCACCATTTTACATTCTCACCAGCAATGTAGGGAGACCCAATTCTTCCACATCCCCACCCATGCTTATTATTTTCTCAATGTCATCATCATCATCCTCACCACCACCACCACCATCCTAGTGGGTATGAAGTAGTATCTCATTGTAACTTTGACTTACATTTCCTTAATGACTAGTAATGTTGAATCTATATTTTCATGTGTTTATTAGCCACTTTACATAACTTTTTTTGGAGAAACGCCTATCCAAGTCCTTTGCCCATTTTTAATGGGGTGTTCTGTTGTTAATGCCCCTTCTTGCAAAAAAGTTTTTAATTTTGGTGAAGTCCGATTTATCTATCTTTCTTTTGTTCTCTTTGCTTAAGTTTTTGGTGTCTTATCTAAGAATCCACTGCCAAGTCTGAGGTGAAGGAGACTTATGCTGTATTTCACTTGATGAGTTTTCTAGTTTTAACTCTTGTATATTCAGGTCATTCATACATTTTGAATTAATGTTTTGTAGATGGTAATAGGTAGGAGGAATCCAGCTCTGTTTTTTGTACATGGATATCTAGTTGTTTCAGTCCCATTTCTTAAAGAGACTATTTTATTGAATGGTCTTGGCATCCTTGTCAAAAATCAACTGGCCGTAGATGCATGGATTTATTTCTAGACTCTCAGTTTTATTCCATTGGTCTATGTGCCTATCCCTATGCTACTACCACACTGCTTTAACTACTATAGTTTTGTAGTGAGTTTTGAAATCAAGAAGTGTGAGTCCTTTAACTTTGTCCTTTTACAGGGTTTCAGTTGAGACCCTTGCACTTCTGTATGAATTTAAGGACCGACCTTTCAATTTCTTCAAGTTGACCTCTTAACAGTATTAAGATCCATGAACATAGGATGTCTTCCATTTTTTATGCATTTTTTCATTTCTTTGAGTAACGTTTTCTAGTGTTCAGGGTACAAATCTTACACACATCCTTGGTTAAATTTATTCCCAAGCATTTCATCCTTTGTGATGCTATCATAAATGGAATTTTAAAAAATTTACCTTTGTGTGTACAACAGGATGTGTTTTAGCAAATTCGTACTGTTGTGCAACCCTCACCACAATCCAGTCTTAGAACTCTTGCATCACCCCAAAAATTCCCTTGTGCCTATTTGCAGCCAATCCCTGCCCACACCTCCCAAACCCAGGCAGCCTCTGATCTGTTCTCTCTGTAGTTTTCCTTATCATATAAGTGGGTGCTTACATGTGTATAAAATGAATTTATAAACAACACACTCCTGTCTGTTTTTCCTTCCACACCCCCCTCTCTTTTTTACTTAAGACACAAACATAAACATCTCGGTTTGTCTAAATCCTGGCCTGCCCAGATGACCTCACCTCTTATATCATTGACTAGTTACCAAGTGCAAACATTTTGGCTCATCCTTATGTCAGAAGAAGACCTCTAGATCCAGGTCTCGAGCAGGCTCACAGTGGGCTAGTTCTTGAGAAAACACCAACATCTCTGTCTAGTCCTCCAGATGTTTGAGGCTTCTGAGTGTGTACTGAGTCCTTGTTGGACAGACCCATTGCAGAGTGAGACCTAGTAGGACTGAGGGCTGTTATGGGCTCTTTTTTTTTTTTTTTTAATGTTTTATTCATTTCTAGGAGAGAGAGAGAGACAGTGTGAGCAGGGGAGGGTCAGAGAGAGAGGGAGACACAGACTCTGAAACAGGCTCCAGGCTCTGAACTGGCTGTCAGCACAGAACCCGACGCGGGGCTCGAACCCATGAACCGTGAGATCATGACCTAAGCGAAAGTCGGGCGCTTAACTGACTAAGCCACCCAGGCGCCCCTGTTATGGGCTCTTTTTATGTTGTTGAATATCCAAAATCAGAGGCATTATTCAGCCTTTGTTTAGAATCCATTTGAAACTGTTACATGTGGTTAGCTCATTAGTCATGCCATGACTAAGGTTCAAAAACAAATTGTGTGAAATGTGAGGTTGCACTATTGCAAGATGAATGAAATAAAAATAGGGGCTGGGTGGATGGTGGGAACCAATGACCCATTGCCAATATTGGATTCAAATACAGCTCTGCAGTGTAAACCAAAACTTTCTGGACGATGGTCCAGACACCAGCGTAGCCACAAAGCTTCCCACACTGCACATTCCACCGGTAGCCTGTGTTGACCTCCCCTTTGAATGTCCAAGATGCCTTATTTATGTTTTTGTTCAATAATTCTCCTAAGGAGGGTCAATCCCTAGCTAACAGTGACTCAAAGTGATTGCATGAGCTCAGATAAAAAGCTCAGTCACGTTAACCTACTTCTCCCTGTCAACCACAGAGGCAACCCAAGGCTCAGATGTTACTAGGAGTCCCTGAACACTTTGCTCTTCAAAAGAATAATAAGATTAGGTTTCTGAGAATACACCAAAACCTCTAATCCTGAGATTTAGAAACCGTTCAAAGGGTGGGAGGTGGGGTAGTATTTTTGTTTGGGATGAAGGGTAGAGTGCCTAGGAGTTTGGTAGCGATGAAATTAATTGGGGAGCTATGGAGCCAGAATTCTTTTGAGTTACTATTGTATCCTTGTCAGCTCTCTAGAAACTTAAAATCAAGAACAAAAACCCCAACTCTGTAAGTGATGAGGTGGTTCTTCGTGGGGACAAACAGAAACTAATTTAAGATGACTGCATTTGATATGTCTACTGACAGCTCACTTAGGTTGTCATTGCTTCGCCTGGCACTCTGCAGGGGGTGCCCATTGACTATGGAAAGACTACACCTCAGAACTGGATGTTCACTCCAGCTCTCCTGCCGTCTCTGTAAACTACCAACCTAGCTTTTCTCTTTTTATTTTAATATTTTTAATATTTATTTATTTTTGATAGAGAGATGAGCAGGGAATGGGCAGAGAGAGACGGAGTCCAAAAAAGGCTCCAGGCTCTGAGCTGTCAGCACCGAACCCAACACAGGGCTTGAACTCATAAGCCATGAGATCATGACCTGAGTTGAAGTCGAACGCTTAACCGACTGAGCCACCCAGGGGCCCCTCCAGCTCTTTTCTTGTTGTCTTCCGGACTCTCGACTCTGATTCAGTGTTGCATTTAGCAATCCACTGTCCTCTGGATGGTCCTAAATGCCTTCCCCTCCATCATCTCACACTGCTCTTTCAGCCCAGAAGGAAGCAGAATCATTACAGGCAAGAGGAACCACGTGAAGACAAACATTCTAACTCTGGCATGTACCCACAGAACCCAGAGATAATGAAGATTTCACGTGTTTGACGGGGCCACAATCCTAGCATATTTCTCCTTGCCAAAAGTATTCAGTGACTTCCTATTTCCTGTGGAATATGATATCAGATCATTAGACTGGTAATTAAAATATTCCGAGACACAACCCCAACATACCTTTGCAAAACCATCTCCAGTTACATTGCCCTCCAGCCCACATATTTTTACCTACATCATCCTGGCACTTGGCATTGCCATCTATGTTCTTGCTAAAGCTGGTTCTTGTCCTTCATTTATCAAATTCCTGAGTTTAAAGACGTTCAGAAAATTGCTCAAAGTCACAGAGTCTGGATAAGTCTCACTTTTTCCAGGAAAACTTTTTAGGTCAAGTTCAATCTTTTCCTCCCAATACTTACCTTTTTTTTTTTTTTTTTTTTAATGTTTATTGATGTTGAGAGAGAGAAAGATACAGCATGAGTGGAGGCGGGGCAGAGAAAGGGAGAGAGAGAGAATCCCAAGCAGGCTCTGTGATGTCAGCACAGAGCCAGACCTGGGGTTAGATCCGACAAACCATGAAATCATGACCTGAGCCAAAATAAAGAGTCAGAGGCTCAACCAACTGAGCCACCCAGGTGTGCCTGCTCCCAATAATTTTGTAATCGTATGACTCTCGTACTTATCAAAACTTAGTTGTTTTTTGGTTATTTATATATATAAGAGAGATGCAGGTAAACAGATGGCTCCAGAATTACACAGCCTTCTTATGTTCTATTCATCAAAGTGAAAAGAAATATGTTTAAAATTTCTTTAACGTTTATTTATTTTTGAGAGACAGAGACAGAGACAGAGTGTGAACTGGGGAAGGGGTAGAGACAGAGGGAGACACCGAATCCAAAGCAGGCTCCAGGTTCTGAGCTGTCAGTACAGAGCCCAATGTGGGGCTCGACCTCCCAGGCTGAGAGATTATGACCTGAGCGAAGTCAGACGCTCAACTGACTGAGCCACCCAGGCACACCTAAAAGAAATATGTTTAAAAACAAGTAATATGGGGCATTTGGATGGCTTAGTTGGTGGAGCATGCAACTCTTGATGTTAAGGTTGTAAGTTTGAGCCCCATGTTGTGTGCAGAGATTACATTAAAAAAATTTTAGGGGCGCCTGGGTGGCTCAGTCGATAAGGCATCCGACTTCGGCTCAGGTCGTGATCCCATGGTTCATGGGTTTGAGCCCCACATTGAGCTCTGTGCTGACAGCTCAGAGCCTGGAGCCTGCTTCGGATTCTGTCTCTTCTCTCTCTGCCCTTTCCCCCCTCACGCTCTGTCTCTCTCAGAAATAAGACAGTTTTAAAAAAAACTTTAAAAAATAAAAAATGAAATCTTTAAAAAAATCTCAAATCATATCATCATCAATAAGGAATAGGGAGAAATTAACGTTTTAAATTAGGAGATAGGAGTCCTCTAAAGGTTAAACCTTAGGATTTTCCATTACAGCTAGGGGTGCTATTTTATACACAGCATCCTGCATATCGTCAATGCACCATGTTAGTGCAAACTTTCAACCCTTAGATGAAAACTTCCAGAGGAAGAAAATTGTAAACAACAGGAGACGCCCGCTGGCTTGGTTTCAGCTGAGCTCCCCAAAGCAGAGGGCCGTTCAATAGTGCCAAGTGTTACCCCCGATGACAAAGGGGTGGAGGTCTTCCCTTGCAGAGCATGGCGCTCCCGTGCGTGGCCTGTGAAAAGAATTAGAAACCAGTTTTGCCAGCATTAGCCAATTACCTGCACTTACTTTTTCAAGACTGAATTTGAATGATCTATAGTAGAAGGAGAAGTTTTGTTGTGAGAATTTTCGATATGCTGGGCACCTTAACCCCACAGACAGGGGAAAAAATGGACTTAGAGTCAAAGAAGGAGAGTTTGAAGAGATCCACGTGCAAAGCTTGTGGTTTGGGGTCCCTGGGGCTAGTGTCTGGCTCTTGCCAAGGGACGTGTAGAGGTGAGGGAACACGGCTGGAATTGTTCCCTCCTTGCAGTGGAGTGAAGACAGGGAGCCTTGTGGGTCAATTGTATTTCCACTGCCTTCCTGTAGAAACCGGATTTGAAGATAGCTGGCCTGGGGTTTGCTAACATCATTCTTCCCAAGAGGACTGCCTAGAGGGGTGATGTGGCCCAGGCTGAGGGGCCGGAAGCTGGGGGCCCAGGGGTCATGAGCCACCAGGGGGAGGCACATTGTCTCCATCAAGGAGTCGCTAAGCATGTCTGTAGTCTGCAAAAGCTCACTGTGAGAGAAAGCATCTGCCATCCAGAGGGACCGGCAGCGGCTCTCAGCAGGCCAACTGAGCATCACTCTGTCCTTGTCTCAAAGCCTCTCCCCAGGCCACAGCCTGGCGGGGTTACAAATGGCATCTTGTAATCGGGGAAGCAGGGGAGGGGGAAAGATTGAAAATTTGATTCTACCCTCTATCCTGCCGCCTGGCTTAGGCCAGGCCCAGACTAGAGAAAGGAAGAAGTCCTAACTGGGTAAAATACGGAGTTCTGATTTTTATCCTGGACTCGATGAGAATTATGTGATTATTAAACAGATTTGCTTTTTATGCCAAAAACAAGGGGCTTTTCATTGATTTGACTGGGAAAGCCATGGCGGTTGCTCCTGATTCCGTCCTCGGGTAAGGAAGAATTAGACCACGGAGTGGTCTGAAAGGACAGTGGAAGAAAGAATAAAGTTAGTTTCTGCTTTTGCTCGGCCAAGTCCAGCTCTTTCAGCAAAATGATCACAAGTATTTATGAAAAGAAGGAAAGGCTCCTGCTGTCAGGAACCTGCCTCTGGCCGCAGAGGGTATACAGATCACCAAAGGTAAGAGTTTCCCAGTGAAGGTCCTAGATATCTTCCCCTTGAGTAGAAACGACTCCTACTTCTACTGTTCATGTCCTCCAGAGGACACACGGAACACCACTTCCAACAGCTGCGAAGGGAATTTATCTCTCTGAGTAATGAGAAGAATTCCAATTTCCAGGAGGGCTAGGCCTCTCCTCCCCTAGCACAAAGCCAGCATCTGTGTTTTCCACAAAGCACGATATCCACAGGATATGAATAGGCATTATGAAGGAAAAGAGAGTTGCATGGTCCAAAAGCTTGAAAAACGCTGAGTTAAAGCTAAACAGGACTTCTCAGAGCCTTTACTATGCTAAGGTATGCTGGTCACGTCTTTCTAAAAAGAGACCCCATTGTGCAACATTGCCTGCAGCCTCTTTTTCTGCAGAACACTTTTCTTCATGCCGAGGGGCACACCTTGGGAAACACTGATCTAGAGAGTTGTACCCAGGAAGGGCAGTGACGAAAAGACGTGCCCACAGCTGCTGGAGAGTGTAGGTTACGGCCCCGGGGGAGCTGGCAACTTCCTTCGTTCTTGTCCACCCCCCTTGACGTATCTGCTTTTCCCACCTGGCCTTTGACGCAGTCCGGCCCACCTCCCTCTGGCTCCATGAATTACCTCTGATTCTGTCCCTTACGCTTACAGCTACCCAAGCTTGATGGATTGTTCTCTGATAAAAGAAAGCCCTGTGTCATTATGTCCTGGATGTCTACTCCCGCTTGCTGGGGCTTGTAAAGCTTTGAATTAAAGAGAAACTTCATCTCCCCAAACATCCTATGTTTACACAAGATATATTGCTGGAAATTCAAGCTCTAGGGGATAATCTAAGATTGCACATTAAATCCCTGCTTAAACGTTGCCATACGCCCCCATCGCCTACCGCATGCCTGGCCCTGATGACCTCGTTAGCCTCATTTTTGGTCCCCTCCAACACTGTTCCCTGAGCTCTAGCCACATTTCTGTATTTTAACCCTTTGCAAGCACTTGCCGTTCCTTTTCCTTTCCCTCCTGTTTCTCCATCTCAGTCTCACACAGGCATCTGGGGCATTGGTCCCCCAGCGTAGGGACAGGGCCCCGCCTCCTCCTCTTTATTTGGAGATGCCTTTCTGTTCTTCCTGTCTCACCCTGTTCCACCCTAACCAAGTTAGAGACCGCTCCATGGTTGCCCCGGTAACTCTTATCACCTGCTTTCTGGTCTGTATTTTTCTCGACTATAAACCGCTTGAAGGCAGGAATTATGTCTTAATCACTGCCACATTGGGTCTGGTCTGTCGTAGGTGTACAGTAAATAAGTAAATGGGTAGCCATTTTATTGGATGGATGTAAGCAGAAAGCAACTTTATTCTTTATTTTATTTTTATTTTACTTATTTTTTTATTTAAATATTTTTATTTATTTCTAGGAGAGAGAGAGAGACAGTGTAAGCAGGGGAAGGTCAGAGGGAGAGGGAGATACAGATCCTGAAATAGGCTCCAGGCTCCGAGCTGGCAGTCAGCACAGAGCCGGACGCGGGGCTCAAACCCATGAACCGCGAGATCATGACCGAAGCAAAAGTCAGACGCTTAACCAACTAAGCCACCCAGGCGCCCCAATTTTACTTATTTTTTTAAGAGAGAGAGTGTTGGGGCGGCTGGTGGCTCAGTTGGTTAAGCGTCCGACTTCAGTTGAGGTTATGATCTCGTGGTCTGTGAGTTTGAACCTCACCTTGGGCTCTGTGCTGACAGCTCAGAGTCTGGAGCCTGCTTCGAATTCTGTGTCTCCCTCTCTCTCTGCTCCTCCCCGACTCATGCTCTGTCCTTCTCTGTCTCTCAAAAACGAATAAACATTTTTAAAAAATATTAAAAGAGAGTGTGAGGGAGAGAGAGAGAAAATCTCAAGCTGGCCCCATGCTTAGTGCAGAGCCCCATGCGGCCCTCAATACCACGATCCTAGGATCATGACCTGAGCTGAAATTAAGAGTCAGAGACTTGGGGCGCCTGGGTGGCTTAGTCGGTTAAGCGTCCAACTTTCGCTTAGGTCATGATCTCGCGGTTGGTGGGTTCGAGCCGCGTCGGGCTCTGTGCTGACTGCCAGCTCAGAGCCTGCAGCCTGTTTCAGTCTGGAGACTCCCTCTCTCTCTGACCCTCCCCTGCTCACACTGTCTCTCTCTCTCTCCTAGAAATAAATAAAACATTAAAAAAAAATTAAAAAAAAAAAAAGAGTCAAGACACTCAACCAACTGAGCCACCCAGGCTCCCCCTTTACTGTTTTTTCTAAATTCCACTCCATTAAAAGTTGCCTGAAGGACCATCCTTTCCCATCCCTAAATGAAATATTTAGCAAACGATAGAACTTTTACACTTGTTGGAATAAAAAAAAAAAAAGTCCTCAGGTTACTGGCCTAGAATCCAACCCAATCTAATCACACAAGTCTGGTGTAGTCTCATATCAAAACTGTAAAATTATGTCATCCCCCACTGAGGCCTCCTCAACCTTGGCAATCCAGGGTGGGAAATGTAGGTCCTCCTCATGGACCTTCTCCCTTACTAAAGAGATGATGTTTCTTCACCAGCTCCCACTTAGTCTCTGCCTTTCTCCTGACCGCCCCCCACCCCAAGAGCAGGCCCAGAGCCGGGAGAGGGGAGATAGTGGAAAAGGCCACTGTCTTCAGTGTCTGGGTAAGTTGTGCCTGGTATGGGTGTCCTTCTGGACATGTATATGCCTGTGGCTGCAGTTGTGGGCCACTTCTCCAGTCTCCTTTGAGATTTCCCTACTGGTGACCTCTATCATTATGTAGGGGTGATCCATCGCTACATGATGAATTCCTCCAAACCTTATTCACTTAAAACCATACCTGTTTAGGGGTGCCTGGGTGGCTCGGTCAGTTGAGTGTCTGACTCTTTTCTTTTTTAAGTTTATTAATTTATTTGAGAGAAACAGAGATAGCGTGAGCTGAGGAGGAGTGGAAAGAGGGAGAGAATTCCCAAGCAGGCTCCACACTGTCAGCACAGAGCCTGATGTAGGACTCGAACTCACAAACTGTGAGATCATGACCTGAGCCAAAATCAAGAGTCAGATGCTTAACTGACTTAGCCACCCAGGTGCCCCAAGTGTCTGACTTTTGATTTCGGCTCAGGTCATGATCCCAGGGTCATGGGATCAAGCACTGTGTCGGGCTTTGCCCTGAATGGGGAGCCTGCTTGAGATTCTCTCTCTCTCTCTCTCTCTCTGCTCTTCTCCCTTCCTCATGCTCGCTCTTTCTCTCCAAAAAATAAAAATTAAAAAGATAAACCATTTGGGGCGCCTGGGTGGCTCAGTCGGTTAAGCGTCTGACTTCGGCTCAGGTCATGATCTCATGATTAGTGGGTTCAAGCCCTGCATCAGGCTCTGTGCTGATGGCTCAGAGCCTGGAGCCTGCTTCGGATTCTGTGTCTCCCTCTCTCTTTATTCCTCCACTGCTCACACTCTGTCTTCCTCTCTCTCAAAAATAAATAAAACATTTTTAAAAATTCAAGGAAAAAAAATAGAAATGCAACTCACTTCCAGTGTACCTGCTCCTGGTTCTGTCGGCATCAGCCAGACTCTTGCCTTTAGTCTTCTCAGGTGTGTTTAGAGACCAGGTCCTGAATCTCCAGTTCCAGGTAAAGATATCAAGTTCTTGGAATGTTCTTCTTGAGCTCCTATTCTCTTAGTTTAAGGTAAAAAAGAGAACCCATTGATCTTCTCCCTTGGAGGGGGTATTGGACATTTATTGTAAACAAAATTTCTCCCCATTCTCCCACTTTCTTCCCCTGTCTTCTGCCATGACTCCTGTATTATCCCGGGGGGGACTAATTCATTTCTGAGTCTCTCCACCTAACCCGCAGGTGTGGACACTTTCAGTGTCCTGCCCTTGGCCTTCAGGTTGCCCACCCATGGTCCTACCATCAGTGCCTGTGACTCTCCGCCCAGGGAACATGATCAGCTTGGACATGGACAAAGCCAGCATGCCTGAAAGTTAGAACTCTCTAGAGCAGCCATCTGCTCATGACAAATCGGAGTTGGTGATTATATTATCCCTTCCTTGAATAGGACATCACCGAGTCATATTCTACTCTGTCTCTCAGAAGTCTCCAGTAGTTGAGCACACCAGTAGCCTGCTTATTAGTACACCCTAGAGTGACTTCCCACCCTTCTCTATGTCACTTCCTCAGTCCTATTGAAACTTCCTGGAATTAACCGCCAAATAAACTATAGCCTCAGGATGTACAATAGGAAGAGCCCAACTAGGGCCAGCTGTCAAGGACCTTGTATATGGTTTAATCTTCTGCTGTTGCCATCTTCAAATTATTAATAATTTTTCAACAGAGGGTTCCACATTTTCATTTTTGACTGGGCCCCACAAATTTTGTAGTCATTCCTGAAGCCAACCTAAGACAGTGGTCCAGTACTTACACTTAGGATTGGAGTACTTAATACTTACTGTATTATGAGTGGTCTTTGAGATTATAGTTCATCATTCTCTTATAATAGCACAGTTGAGAATTTGGAGAGCAATTGAGTTTTACCGTTTGATAAAATGTTACACTGGATTTTGTGTTTGGTGTTTTCCATTTGTTATCACATAGCTTGGATTGTGATTATTCCTTAAAGTTCAAAAAAAAGCTTATAATATTGCACTGCGTTATCATTAGTGTTTCACTAGGCCCACGTTCATTATTGTAATTCCACAGACTTTTGTTTCCCTCCAGAAAATTTTCCATGGCTTCTTCTCCCTTTTCTCAGCTTTTTCAATCAAATCCTAAGCGTGTGGAAGCCTTTCATACGGGAATAGTCAGTTGGTTCAGATGCTTCTGTTTCCCATCCTATTTGTGTTAATATAGACTCTCAATCCAAAAACATCTGTTCTCATGCGGAAGCGATCAAAAGAAATGTGGGATGGTTCGTCTGTGGATCTGGGCCCACTCGGAAAGACAAAATGTGTAGCTGAAAATTCAGACTTAAGGAAAAAGAATCTTCTCATGTGTTGGTGGTTGTCCAAGCCAAAGAGAATTTCACCCCTGCAAGGGGATGTGGGGGTGTGGCGCAGGGGTGCAAGGGCACCTGTCTCCTTGGGTCCTAAACAGACTGGGTTCAGCCACTCACCATTGACAAGACCTAAAAGCAGAGACCTAAAAGACCTAAAAGAGAGTGGTGGTGGAACAAGAAAAGAATTTACATCTCAAAGACTGTCTCCCAAGTTCTGACAATACTCTGGGTTTAAATAAGGAAAAAATGGGGCAAAGGTAGGTAGGTACATGCAGGTGGGCAGGAAAGGTCAGGTCAGCCATTGTCATGGGTAGGGTCTTGCTGACCTCAGGGCAGTCTTTATTGCCTGAGAGGGTAGAATCAGTTCCCATCACTGCATGCTTAGCTGCAGGTCCTTTGCCTGAGTGAAGGGAGAATGGATGAGAAACTACTGACTGTGTTTTGAACTGACGGGGAATCTCGGTCCTCAGAGAGTCAAAACACCTGTTCAAGAAAGCTTTCCAGATAGAACATCAACATATAGATTTACTCCTTTCCTCTCACCTCACATTAATCAAATAAGATAGTTTCAGCCGTTTCAACCGAAAATATCCCCCCAGCAGAATGTCTAAATATTAAGACATTATCAAATGCAGAGGGAACGTGGGCTTTGAACTCTTTAGACTTGAACTGGAAAAAAAAACAAGGCAATTTCTGCGTAGGAGGGAAAGGTGGACTTTTCATAAATTTAGAGTTAATACGGGAGTCAGGAAAAGCACCAAGAGAAACAGCCAAAAGACCTTTTGGGAAGTAATGTCTGGAAAAAATCTGAAAAATGGCGTGCTGATACAGCCATATGGAAGTGGTTGGTGGAGTGTTCATGGTAGGTGCAGCTTTATTCTGTTGGTCTGAGCGCTATTTTGTTTCTGCTCATGCTGTCTGCTCTACCAGCCTCCTGCATCTGGTCACTCCTACTCAGTCCCCTGTAAGCCTCTGTGGCTTCCTCCAGGAAAGCCTCCCCCCTCCCCCCCCCCCGCCGCTATGATTCATCATCGCTCTGCAGTGTTCCCCAGACTTCCTGTCCGTGTATCTATGACTACGAACACGGACTGTCTACTAGCTAGTCATCTGCTTCCCCCACTGGACTGTAAACTCCTTGCGGGCACGTGTGATGCCTTATGCATCTTTAACTTCTGCACATAGTCGTGGCTTCTTTCTAAACCCTTCTGACTGGCTCACTGCCTGATCAAACACAAGCTCTCCTTCCCGGGAACCATGCCCACCTGAGCCTCTCCGAGGGAGAGAATGTGAAGGAGGACACATGGGCTGCACCGAGCTCAGAAAGTAGAACCCTTCCTGGTGAATAAAAACAACAGCTGGTCAAAGCCCAAGTGTGATCTGAAAGAGAACATTTGCTATCAGGCCACACCCTTGGACTTGGCTCCATTCTTTCTTATTTGAGGATGTGCCGCTCCCTTTTGTCACGTGTCACACCCCATAAGAAGGAGTCATTTGCTTTTTTTTTTCTTTTAAGTAGGCTCCACACCCAGCATAGAGCTCAACATGCGGCTTGAACTCACAACCCTGAGATCAAGACCTGAGCTGAGATTAAGAGTTGGATGTTTAACTAACTGAGCCATCCAAGCGCCCCAATTTGCTTCTATTTTAAGTGTGGGAAGATACAGGTGTCCCTGAGGGTCTTTGAGCTCATATGAGTGAAGGACTTTGATGACAGATATACTGGTATCTTGTATAATGGACTCAAATGACTACAAGGCCTGGAAGTAAATATGAGACAGCTACCTGACTTCCATCATTTTATCATCCTCTAAGCTCCACTGATATGAAAAAGTGAACAGATTCTGGGATTGGATACATTGATTGGTTTGTTCAGAACTGGATTGAGGGGCGCCTGGGTGGCTTAGTTGGTTGAGCGTCCGACTTTCGCTTAGGTCATGATCTCGCGGTTCGTGGGTTCGGGCCCCGCGTCGGGCTCTGTGCTGACTGCCAGCTCAGAGCCTGGAGCCTGTTTCAGTCTATGACTCCCTCTCTCTCTGACCCTCCCCTGCTCATGCTTGCTCTCTCTCTCTCTCTCTCCTAGAAATAAATAAAACACATTAAAAAAAAAAAAAAAGAACTGGATTGAAGTTTACAGATTCTTGGAATTCTTGCCTAGTCACCTAGCCTCCTTCAGTCTCCCACTGATCGGCTTCAAAGTTGAGATTATAATATACTTAATTTTATAATATTGTTGTGAAGTTTAAATGACATACAAGTTACTGAAAAGGAGATCATTAATGAATATGTTTGCTCCTTTGACTCCAGAAGATCTTGTTTAGCTTCAGATCCTTCACTCTGCAGCTTCTCTTTGGCAACCTTCCTCCAAAGATTATTTTTCAGTCCTTAGTGGTTGAAGAATCGCTCAAGACCCTTGTTCAAAGGCAGTGTCCCGGCCCCTCCCCAAAGGTCCTGGTGCAGTGGGTCTGGGTTCCAAGAAGTTTCATTTCTCTCCAGATAAGTTTGAATCAACTGGACTGTCACCCACATCTCTAGAAACATGATTTGAAAATGGCAGTCTTTTGGGGCGCCTGGGTGGCTTAGTCGGTTAAGCGTCCGACTTTAGCTTAGGTCATGATCTCGCGGTTCGTGGGTTCGAGCCCCGCGTCGGGCTCTGTGCTGACTGCCAGCTCAGAGCCTGGAGCCTATTTCAGAGTCTGTACTCCCTCTCTCTCTGACCCTCCCCTGCTCACGCTGTCTCTCTCTCTCTCTCCTAGAAATAAAAAAAAAAAAAAAGAAAGAAAATGGCAGTCTTTTTTTTTTTTTAAATCTTCGCACTGAGACTTTCCTTCCATTAGTAACAGTCTGAAGAAAAACCCCTGTAAGCCAAATATTTCTTTATGTATTTATTTATTTAATCTTTAAGTTTATTTATTTTTGAGAGAGAGAACCAACAGGGGAGAGGCAGAGAGAGAGGCGGGGTGTTGGGGTGGGGGGCAGAGGACCTGAAGCAAGCTCACTGACAGCAGAGAACCTGATGCAGGGCTCGAACTTCTGAACCTGCAAGATCACAACCTGAGCGAAGTCAGACACTTAGCCTGAGCCACCTAGGCGCCCGAGCCAAATATTTAATTATATACTCTGTCCTGGGAAGTCATGAGAAAGACACACAGTAAGCTGGGGAGGCGGTAGTGGTGAGGGTGGGTGATGGGGAACGTTTCATCAGCCTCCTGAGCGCGCTGTCCAGCCTCTGGGGGAGGGGAAAAACAGAGCAGGCGGTCTATACTGGAAGTGGGGATACAGTGCAGGGAATCAGTGGGGTTGGCTATGTGTAGTTTATAAGAAGTCAGTGCTTGGAAGTTACCTTCCGTTAAGGGCTATAAATTCCCTCTACATCAGACCCATTCACCTGTAAGCGTCAATATTCATGCATATTCCCAAACCAGATGGAGACTTTGCTATAGCCAGTGGCTTGGGGATGCCCGTCCCTGTGGCTTCGATAAAATGAAATGAGAGAGAAAGAGAGAGAGAGAGAGAGAGGAGAGAAGAGTAGACATCTGCCCAGCCTGCCTCTTGCAAAATCCCCACTGTTGCCAGCAGCATCGGATTAAGGGCTGCCTCTGCTTCCCAAGCTCTTCGCAGGGAATTTTGCCAAAGAACACCTGCTGGGGGCTCCCAAAAGGCCTGATGGCCCACCGGGTGTGGGCTGTTCCTGGAATTCTCTCCCAATTCTTGTTTTCTTCAGCCCTTCCCCTTCTTTTTGAACACCACCGGAATTTGGGATTTGGGCTAGCCCTGAGAGAAATGCAATCTGTTAGCTTCAAGGTGCCCCACCCCATGTAGCTTGCCTACCTCTGTCCCTCCACCGCCCAGTCACTGCTCTAGCAAGCAAGTGGCTTTCTCAGGTCTGCATCCATTCAAGGAACTTTTTTTTTTTTTAGCTGTAGTAAAATTTACATAATATGACATTTACCATCTCAGCCATTTTTATGTGTACAGTTTGGGAGCGTTAAGTGTATTCCTTGTGCAACCACAAGGACTCTTTTTGCCCTGCACAACGAAAACTGTGCTCATTAGAAGACTCTCCAATCCCCCTTCCTCCAGCCCCTGCTCCAACCCTCCTCCCCCTCCCCCTGCTTTCTGTCTCTGTGCATTTGCTGCGGGGACCTGATGCTCACGCGATATCATAACAGTATTTGCTTTTTGTGGCTGGCCTAGTGCCCTAGTGTGATGTCCTCAGGTTTCATCCAGGCTGTGGCAGGTGACAGAGTTTCCTTCCATGTTAAGGCGGAGTCCTATGTCAAGGCCTGTGTAGAGCACGTTTTGTTTATCCATTCGTCTGTCAGTGGACCCTTGAGTCGCTTCCACCTTTGAGCCATTGTGAATAATAACGGGTGGACAGTTACCTCTACGAGACCTTGTTTTCGGTTCTTTAGGGCATCTACCCAGGAGTGGCTCTGCTGGGTCATAAGGTAATTTTATTTTAATTTTTTTGAGGAATTGCCCTACTGTTTTCAGGAGGCAGCTGCACCATTTTGCATTCCCCCCAGCAAGGCCCGTGGGTTCCAATTTCTCCCTATTCTGACAACATGTGATTTTCTGGTTTTTGTTTGTTTGTTTGTTTGGTTGGTTTTATTTTTTGTTTGTTTGTTTGTTTTTATAGTAGCCATCCTAAGGGGTATGAGGTAGTATCTCACTGTGGTTTTGATCTGCGTTTTCCTAACGGTCAGTGATGTTGAACGCCTTTTCATGTACTTTTTGGCTATTTGTATATTTTTTTGGAGAAATTCGAGAAACATTTTTGGTCATCTATAGGTTGGCTATCCAGTCAATAGTCATTTCCTTTCATCCTTCTAGTTGACCCTTGATTTCATTTCCCCCTGATGTGGTTCAGGGATGAGTCCTGATTAATCTAAGCTAGTGGTTCTCAATCCTGGCTGCATATTACAGTTAGTGGGTATGGGTGGGGTAGCTTTAAAAAATTCCCATGCCCGGGCTTCCTCCCCAGACCATTTAAAGCAGAATATCTGGAAGTAGCCCTGGGTATTGCTATTTTTAGAAGTTTCCTGTTTAGCCTCAGATATCCCAATAAGCTGCCAGGAGAATGGGGCACAGTTCTAAACCAGCCAAGGTGTTCCCATTTCTCTTGTCAGTGATTGGGTTAGTATTGGTCGTATGTCTTGGTTATAGTCAATGTGATATGATGGCTTCTAGGAAAGTTACTTCTAAAAGGAGACATGAGACATAGTAGAAGGTGGGATGGAATGGCTTCTCTTCCTCCCTTGAATTCTCTTCCTCCCTGTTAGAATTAGGGTGGTCCGACCACAATTGTGGCAGACACTGGCCTGAGGGTGTCTGAGCAGGAAGGTAGAACTCAAATAGGTAGCAGATGATATTGAGCTGCTGACCTGACTCACCTTGGAGCTAGCCTACTTCTGGGATTCTGATGTAAGATAATGTCCTTCTTACTTAAGCTGTATTGCATTGGAAAGTATCCTAACAGTAAACTTACTATGGTCTGGGAATTTCTAGAAGACATAGGGTCATCTTTATGGGGTGGCCCTTATCATAGAAAAAAGGAACAGAAACATTGTCTTGAACACTCTTATACCCTGGACTCTCATGCTGAGAGTCTGAAGCTGTCCCGCGCAAGGTTTTAGATTTCATTCAGGTCCCTGATGTGTTGGGTAAGCTGTATAATCAATACCCAGACTGAAACTGGAGGCACTCAGCTTAAATCCTGTCTCTGCCTCAACTTGCCTTGTGGTCCAGAATGTCCTTATATCTGGGTCAGTTAACATGAGAAGGGAAAGAAGTTGTATTCATGAGAACTTTCTGAGTCCAAACCACATAAGGCTTTAGAGATTAAATTTAACACCTTGGTGTGATACCTGAGTCCAAACAAGTCACTTATTTAAATTAATGGCTAGCCAGGTAGTACTTATCAGGTTGCAAGATTCTCAGGTTCAGAACAGGAGTAACCTTTTTTAGACTCTTCTTTCCTGGATCTAGGAGTTACCAGGTCAGGCATCATTTCCACTACAGTATCCAGCAATTATGCCTGTGGGAGTGGTTAATGAATATGCAATGGATGTCACCATTCAGTGGGTCCAAGAGGCAAGGCTGAGTACACATCCAAGGGGTATGTGTTGGCTGGTCACTGTTATCTGCCTATGTGCCAACTAGAGCATAATTCATGACTGACAAACCCTAAGACACACTAAAATGTTTGAAAATGACAAATGATCAGTTTCTACCTAACAGCACTGTGTGACAAGAGTGAGCCACAGGAAGGTCTCATTCAACATGAAGTAGGGAAAAGGGTAAGCAATGAAGTAGAGAAAAGGGTAAGCATGTCTCTAGGAAAGGCATCGAAGGGAGAAATAACTAAAAGCGTACTTGCCCTCAGCTTTTCAGAATCTACTTTCTGATCGATTCTTGTAGATAGCATCAAAATTTGAAATGAACACTGATGATCATAATGTGTGTCCAGATTGCCAACAGTTAAGAATTCACACCTGGCCTTTGAAAATGCTTCTTTGTCTTCCCTCAGCTTTCCAGTGAAGCCAAAAGCCTGCATTAGTATTCCTGAAAATGCCTCAAAAAAGAGATTTGCATAAAATGCATTTCAGTTTCAGAAAGAATGTGAAAAATGTTGGGGGAAAATGTGAGGAGAAAAGTCATGGGGAGTTCATTTAATTGAATCAGCCTTAATGTTGCTTCAAACACGGCTCTGCCTACAGAGGTCACTAGGGCCGTGAACAACCTTGATTTTGAATGTGAAAACTAGAAATGAAGCTAAATCTTACTCATTTGCCAAATGTATTCCAAAATACTGCTACAATCTTGAGGACACAACAGGGCAAATGTAGAAAACACAGAACATTCTGGAAAGATGAAAGAATCCTACTCAGTGACAGTAGCTGCCCATCTTAATAAGGGAGGTGGGTTCTTTTCTGTCCAAATATAAATGCCGTCTTGGACAGACTGTCAGCTTGTCAGGAGAGGAAAGTTAAACACTGAGCATGAAGGGACTTGACTGTGAGGTTCTGGAAGTTGGGAGAGAAGCTTCTGATGGCTGGTGAATATGCAGAGATGTTTCACTGCCATCCTTGTGCCTGGGAAGATGAGTAGGCTCAATAAGTGGGGCAGAAGCTGTTGTGGTACTTTTGGGCAAGCCCTTGAAGGCATCTGCATGGGTGACTCTTTCCCACAAGTCCACCTTGAAGTGAGGGAATATTGAGCTAAAACTAAGTCAGGGGAGTGAGTCCACGCTGGTCAGTCTTCCTTAAATCTGTCAGAGACATGGCCCCACCATATATCTCTTTATCCCCCAAATAAGGCCACACACAAAGAGACTGAGAAAGAGAACTAGCCACAGAGAAGCAACCAAACATAGAAATTTACAGAAAAGGCAAGACACCTAGCTGGCTCAGTTGGGGGAGCGTGTGACTCTTGATCTCAGGGTCATGAGTTTGAGCTCCATGTTGAGTGTAGAGGTTACTTCAATAAATACATATTTTTTAAACTTGCAGAAATGGAAGGATCAGAGGAAAGATGAGAATTAAAAACCAGGGACTAGAAAGAACACCAAAGTAAAGGGCAGAAGTGAATCACTCAGAAGGGTGGCTGTTCAGCCTTGGGAGGAAAAATGTGAAAATTCATGTCTCTAATACAGCATTTCCCAAAATACTTAAACCTGTGAGCAGATGAGTTTGGACAGCACTGTATCTTAGCTAACCACCCCCTAGATTTTGTAATTTATAATGCAAGATAGCTTATTAATGGTTTTGAGAAGGGCTCCAAAAGATACCCGCTTAACTCATACATTTTTATTTAAACACAGATCCTCTTTTTCCACCCTACGCCATGCTGGTAACTTCCTCTAGGGCTAGAATCCTATTACGCCTTTGTTATATGCTGCTATAGTAGATTCAGTAAATGTAGCAGCCACATGTAAAGCATTTATTTTTCAGGAAGGAGCATGCTACATTGGGAAAACCAAATTAGGTTAGGAGTCAGGAGAGCTGACATCAGCTGACGGCTGTCTCCAGTTTCTGCATATCTATGGAGGAAAAAAAAATATGCTGTGTGCAGCTTATATTGCTAAAAATCCAGACTCAGGGAGGACTCAGCTGGCAGCAAAATTCAGAATTCTGGCTTTTCTCCTAAGAAGATCAATCACTTGTCCACATTACTTGACCTCTCCAGGTGTCAATTTACTCATTTAGAAAGTAAAAGAGCTGGACATCAAGACCTCTGTGATGCCACCAGACTTTAAAACCTTCTGCATCAAAGGAGCACTGATAATCCAAAAAAAAAAAAAAAATTCTTCCAGCTGGTACCAGAGGACTCTCCTCCCCGCCGTCAAAAGTCAAGCAACTTATTAGTGGTTGGGTGTCTCATCCAAGACTCGAGGGGAACAAATTATGTCCTTCTATTATGGAACTCTGAGCACAGACTGAAAACCAGCTTCATGCTGCCTTGACATAAGTGTGATGTTTTATAGAAACATCTGCCTTAGATTCTCTTAAGGCTTCTTTAGGCAAAAGTCACAGACACCCAGCTCAAGCTTATTTAAAGAGAATGAGGAATTTATCAGCTTAGATAACTAGGACGTCCAGGGTTGTGTCTAGCTGTGGGAACAGAAAATTGTGGAGCCATCGAAGTTACACAGATGTTGTGTTCCTCCATCTCTCAAGTCCGCCTTCTTTTCTGTGGGCTTTGTTGTCAAACACTCTCTTTCCCCATGGGAACAAAGATGGCTTCCTGCAGGTCTAAACTCCCTGATCATTAACTTCTTTGCTTAAAAAAAAAAAAAAGAGATATTGCCTTACCCCAAATTGTTCAAACGAAATAATAACTACTGTGGAAAACGGTATGGAGGTTCCTCAAAAAATTAGAACTAGAGGGGCACCTGGGGGGCTCAGTCAGTTAAGCCTCCGACTTTGGCTCAGATCACTGGTCTCACGGTTTGTGAGTTCAAGTGTCACGTCAGACTGTGCTGACAGCTCAGAGCCTGAAACCTGCTTTGGTTTCTGTGTTTCCCTCTCTCTCTGTCCCTTCCCCACTCACACACACAGTCTCTCTCTCTGAAAAATAAATATTTAAAAAATTTTTAGGGGCGCCTGGGTGGCTTAGTTGGTTAAGCGTCCGACTTTTGCTTAGGTCATGATCTCGCGGTTGGTGGGTTCGAGCCCCGCGTCGGGCTCTGTGCTGACTGCCAGCTCAGAGCCTGGAGTCTATTTCAGAGTCTGTATCTCCCTCTCTCTCTGACCCTCCCCTGCTCACGCTGTCTCTCTCTCTCTTCTAGAAATAAATAAAAAATATTTAAAAAATTTTTTTTATTATTTTAAAAAATTAGAAATAGAAATGTCGTATGATCCAATAATTCTACTACTGGGTATTTACCCAAGAAAATGAAAACACTAATTTGAAAAGATATATGCACACCTATGTTTATTGCAGCTTTATTTACAATAGCCAAGATATGAAAGCAATCTAAGTATTCATCCATCAATGGACTGATGGATAAGGAAGATGGTGTGTGTGTGCGTGTGTGTGTGTATGAATATTATGTGGCCATAGAAAAGACTTTGGGATCTTGTCATTTGCAACCATGTGGATGGTCCTAGAGGGTATTATGCTAAGTGAAATAAGAGAAAGACAAATACCATATGATTTCACTCATACGTGGAACCTAAAAAACAAAAGAAATGAATAAACAAACAAAAAACAGAATCAGACCTATAAATACCAAGAACAAAGCTGATGGTTGCCGGAAGAAAGGGGGATGGGAAAAATGGATGAAGGGGAGTGGGAGATACAGGCTTCCAGTTATGAAGTGAATAAGTCACAGGAATGACAGTCACAGCATAGGGAATATAGTCAATGGTATTATACTAGCATTGTATCGTGACAGAAGGTAATTACACTTGCGGTGGGCACAGCATAATGTATAGAAAAGTCAAATCACTATGTTGTAAACCTGAAATTAATGTTACAATGTGTGTCAACTCTGCTCAAATTTAAAAATAAGACTATCTCAACAAAAAGGGGCACCTGAGTGGCTCAGTTGGTTAAGTGTCTGACTTTGGCTCGGGTCATGATCTCACAGTTCACGAGTTCAAGTCCTGTATCAGGCTCTGCACTGTCAGTGGGAGCTGGGCAATCTCTCTCTCTCTCTCTCTCAGTCTCTCTAAAAATAAGAAAGGGGAGACTGGCTGGCTCAGTCTGTACAGCATGCAATTCTTGATTTTGGGATTGTAAATTTGAGTCCCACATGGGCTGCAGAGATTACTTCAAAATAAAATCTTTAAAAAAAAAAGACAGAACATAATCTATAAGGGTGATTTTTAAAATATCAACCACTTTATGCTGCTTAAAACCATTTAAGATGAAATATATTAAAACTTAAATTTTCAGAATATTAAAAAAGTAACGATTGCTGAGAATTATTGAGCACTTACCATGTGTCAGGTCCTATTCTAATGCACATGTATAAACTTATTTAGGCCTCACAACAACTCTAGAAAGTGGCTACTGTGAAATCTCCATTCCACAGACAAGGAAATGAAAGCCCAGAAAGATTAGTTTGCCTACTTTCTGTATGTGTGGTCTTGGGCAAATTATTTGACCTCTCTGTGCCTCAGTTTCCTCACCTGTAAAAATGCCAACAGGAAGTATTTCATAGGCTGTAGTCAGGGTGAGATAAGGGTGCAGAAGAACTGAAGGATAGTATCCAATATGGAGTCACTGTAGTCAAAAGGAAGGCAGTCAGTCTTGGCACCATTTCCACTTGCCATTCTCTTAGCCTATGCCTCTTCCCCCGTAATGGTGCCAAAAAAATCAAACTTCATGTATTCCAAGATCTCTAACAGCATTAGATATGGTAGAAAGAGTCATGACGGACCACACCTATGGATATAGGGAAGGAAACCCAAAATTGCAGGGCTAGGCAAAGCTGGAGCCAGGACGTAGTAGCCATGTTGGGACGATGGAGCTGGGGGAAGGAAGAAAGTCAAGGCTGCCAGTCTAGCCTAGGAGGGAACCAATAGAGAGGTCTATGCCCTGGATGGCAGACCCCAAGGGCACCAGATAGGAAAACCTTGAACTGGAAGCTTCTTATAGCGCTCCTGTTGGGGCAGAAGCCAGCTTCAGAGTATGTCAGGGGAAGAGCTGCAGGTGGGAGTCCCTCCTCCCCATGAGCGAGATGGTAATGAGTTAACTTGGCTCTAAGAGAGAGTATGGAACCCGAGAGAAGGTCATATCCTGATGGGAAGTCTTTCATTGATGGTGATTACGTGAAGAGATGGGGCTAAATATTATTCATAAATTATTTGGCAAGTCTCACAACAAAGTTAGGATCTTATAGACACTTTCACATACAGCCTGGCAAAGGATACTTCTTAACTCAGTTGTGAAATATCCCCTCAACACATTACTGAGGGTGGTTTCCATTGGAGTAGAAAAAGCTGGTCTGGATTTCCTCACCAACTGATGGGTGCCTGGAGTCAAGACTATTGTATGGCTCCATCTTTCTCTGATGTTCTTCAAAACGAATGTTTCTGACCTCTTTTTTTTTTTTTTAAGTTTATTTTTCAGAGGAGGAGGGAGGGGCAGCGAGCAAGGGAGAGAGAATTCCAAGCAGATTCCGCGCTATCAGTGCAGAGCCCGATGTGGGCTTGATCTCAGGAACCGTGAGATTATGACCTGAGTCAAGACCAAGAGTCCGACACTAAACCAGCTGAGCCACCCAGGCGCCCCCTGACCTCTTCCAACCTACAATTTGCAATCTGATAAGCAGAGGCACCGGGTGAAACCTTGAGATCTCTTTGTCGTGAATATTTTGCCCCTACTTGGTCCCTCGGTCAGTGCATGGGAAATATTCCACCTGAGATGCTGATGCTCCGTTAGGTGCGGATTCAAGTAATGCCCTTGGCGCCAAGCTCTCAAGCAAAGTCCCAATTCCTCAGTGCCCGTTGGGAGGTGCCAGGCGCCAAGAGACATCCAGAGCACAGGAGGGGTAGCAAGACACCTCCAACACCCATCTCCGAACTGGGGAAATCTTTATGTCATTTTGATTCCTCCTCCCACAAAATCTGTGGTTGCCATGGTGATGGGAAAGGACTAACCGGTGGGAGAGGGTTATAAAACATTTTACCGTGGGAAGGACTGTCTAAGAATTTAAATAAGCTTTGTTCAAAAGGGCACTTTTTCTTTTTTTACCCCCTCCCCTCACCCAGTGGTAACCATCTGTTTGTTAGATAGTTTGTTCTCTATAGTTAAGAGTTAAGGGGACTTTTCACCTAGATTGGTATTAATAAATTTGCTACTGTTGGTGTTTAGCTAAAGGGGAAAATATCAGTAAATACCCCCAGAGGCTCTGAAATACTGTCAGTTTGTCTTTTTTATAAAGTCCCAGAGACCAGACTGGCTACAGATAGCAGGCCCCGATGTTGGTAACACAGGGAATCAGTGCAGGCTTAAACACAACTGTTTACTTGTGTATTTTTTAAAGTTTATTTATTTATTTTGGTGGAGGGAAGAGGCAGAGAGAGAGGACAGAGAGAGAGAATTCCAGGCAGGTTCCCCAACATCACTGCAGAGCTTCAACTCACTTGAACTCACTAACCATGAGATCATGACCTAAGCTGAATCTGGAAGCTTAACCAAGGAAGTCACCCAGGCACCCCTACTTTTAATTTGTTTTGGATAAAGCAACCAACATTTAGGACATCGGTCAGTCTGGAATTCTTTAAAAAAATTTTTTTTAAATTTACTTTTGAGAGAGAGAGAGAGAGAGAGACAGAGCGTGAGCGAGGGGAGGGGCAGAGAGAGAAGGGGACACAGAATCCGAAGCAGGTCCAGACTCTGAGCTGTCAGCATGGAGTCTGACGCGGGGCTCGAACTCACAATCATGGTATGAGCTGAAGTCAGATGCTCAACTGACTGAGCCACCCAGGCGCCCCAATCAGTTTGGAATTCTAGGGTGACATCATGTCTTCCAACATGTCTTATCTGTGGTAGCCATTCAGGGCTCGCCCTCCCCGAACTTCATAGTGCCTAGAGAATATCTTCATATAGTGCTAGCCATTCTGTACTGAATTCTGAGTATCTTGACTATCTCGGCACCAGATGATTAGTGCCTGATTATACCCCCACTGGTTAGCACATTGCTTCACACAGAGTGAACACATAGGAAGTATTTATTGAGTAAATCCCTGCCAAAAAGGAAAACTCAAAGAAATTTAAAAGTTTTTTTTTCCTTCCCCTCCAATTGATAGACTTCCTCCTCCGTATGGTTGAGTGAGCTCCAACCGGCCAATCTTTCTAGAGAAAACAACTCTAATCTGGTCACATATACACAAACACCAAGAAACATTGCTGGCCACAAGATTTCACTGGTGAATTCTACCGAACATTCAAGAAAAAATAACATCAATATTATATCAAGTCTTTCAGAAAATAAAAGCAGAGGGGCGCCTGGGTGGCTTAGTCGGTTAAGCGTCCGACTTTCGCTTAGGTCATGATCTCGCGGTTCGTGGGTTCGAGCCCCGCGTCGGGCTCTGTGCTGACTGCCAGCTCAGAGCCTGGAGCCTGTTTCAGTCTGTGACTCCCTCTCTCTCTGACCCTCCCCTGCTCACGCTGTCTCTCTCTCTCTCTAGAAATAAATAAAAAAAAAAAAAAAGAAAGAAAGAAAATAAAAGCAGAAGGAACATTTCCCAACTTGTTTTCTCTGGCCAGCCCAACCTCAGGACCAGAAACTGCCAAAGACATGACCAAAAAAAAAAAAAAAAAAAAAGATAAATTCATAAACTTCATACCTAATCAAAATGCAGTTAAAGATTTATTTTTGTGAGAGAGAGCACGCAAGTGGGGACGAGGCGGGGGGGTGGGTGGAACAGAAGATCCGAAGCAGGCTCTGCACTGACAGACTTGACAGCAGTGAGCCCGATGTGGGGCTCGAACTCATGAGCTGTGAGATCATGATCTGAGCTGATATCGGATGCTCAACTGACTGAGCCACCCAGGTGCACCCAAAATGCATTTAGATAACCTCACATGTACTTGTCAGACAGTGCTTCTAGCAAATTTAATAAATTCATAGTATTTCTTGAATATTTATTTATTTTGAGAGAGAGAGCAGGTGAGAGAGAATCTCAAGCAGGCTTTATACTATCAGCTCAGAGCCCAACCCAAGGCTCAAACTCATGAGTAGTAAGACTATGACCTGAGCTGAAATCAAGAGTCAGATGCTTAACCAATTGAGCTACCCAGGCACCCCCATATAAAATATTTCTTACTGATGTATCAGAAAAGTTGCTGACCTTAAGATTTATATTTTAGTGTCCTTCAGGGGTGATACAACCTTGTGGAAATTAACTCCAAAATGTAATGGAGTCGGCCCCTTGTATCGTCACTTTCACGTTTAGTCCAGATGCATCAACGAGTGGTTTGAAAATGGAAATGAACTGCAGGGAGTTATATATCTGGGGAGAAAAGTCATTTGGCTGAAGCCTATTTTAGAACGCTTTGCTCATCAGAGTGCAGAAATGGCTAAAGAAATTGGAGTCCCTCTGATTCTACCCCGTGTCACCACCCAGCTCACAGCCCTGCTGACGTTGATTTCACATATTTACAGCAGCTCTTCTCACTTGTTTAACAGGGGGACCAAACTGCCCTTGTGATTGGCAGAAAAACATATCCTGAAAACATAAGCTAACCTGAACTTTCCTGGTGCGAATGCAAACTTTGACATGACTGAAAACACTAGGTGCTGAGGCAGAGCCCACCTCAATTTTACTCTGTAAAATCTAAGTGCAGTCTTTGACCTCCGTAAATGATCATACTTTTGTTATGAAACCTGAGACCTCTGCTTTACCTCAACATGTTCCTGTACCATTATTTTTCCTTTGTTCTCAGCTCACAGAGAGTGCACTGCTTCCTCCTGGGTTCTGCTCACAGCGAGAGCTAGTCGGTCTCGTGGTCATACTGAACTGCTCAGGCTGGGAAATGTGGAGTCTTGATGGAGTATCTGGTGAGTACCCTTCTTTCTCCCTCTACCATGCAGTTTTGCTTCTCATGTTTTAGGATCTCCAAAAAGGAACTTCACTTGAATGCTGCTAAAATATACTTTGCAGAAGGGCTTGCAATTTATGTGACACATTCCCTCTTTTATAAAACCGGGATCTCTGAAGTGATTTCCGGAATACCAACTCCATAGTGATGAGTCCACTCAATTCAAGCATGGTAGTAGGAGTTTTCTCTGATTAAAAGTGATTGAATATCTTTTTAAAAAATGTTTATTGTTTTTGAAACCGAGAAAGAGAGAGCACAAGCAGGGGAGGGTCAGAAAGAGAGGGAGACAGAGGATCCAAAGCAGGCTCTGCCCCATGCAGGGCTCGAACTCGTGAACCATGAGATCATGACCTGAGCTGAAGTCAGATGCTTAACTGTCTGAGCCCCCCAGGTGCCCCAAAAGTGATGAAATATCTGTGCATATTTATGTTTCCCAATTCTACTATGAACACATGTTACTTCAACAACCGGTGGGCATAGTGAGGAGTGACAACAGCCATGAAAAAGGCAGCTGTCAGGAGGGAGAAATGAAAGAGAACGTTGGGCCTTTGGAAGGTGTGGTCTTTGATAGGCCACTCGGCACGTGTCTTTGGAAATTCCTCCCCCACTTAAGAGTGAAGGTCTACACAACACTCCGTGTCAGAGCAGAGAGCTCCGGGCCAGGCAGCTAAAGAATTACATCCTCTGACTTATAAAACTAATGATCACATTTCATTTTTCTTTAACGAATAAGCCCGGGGGAAACCCCAGAACTTGACTTCCTTCACTCAGATCCCTCCTAGGACTCAGTCAGAGCCTTGCTGTGACTGTGTAAACAGGCCTCTCTCCACAGCACTTCAAAGAAGTCACCAGGATGTGGTCCGTGGGCCCCTCAGGCATCGACAGGCCCCGTTCATATTAGAGGCTGGAGGTCTGAGACTCAGGAGGGTGGCAACTTTTCCTCCCAATGAATATGACCTAATGCTGGTACAAGTTGACGTGAACGGGAGATGTGAGCCCACCAAGGGACGGCTGGAGTGGCCACTGGAGCTGTGCGACCCAACCCTGGCTGCACAGAGACTCACCTGAGGGAGATTTAGAGAAAACGCCTGTTCTTGCCCAACCTCAAACACAACAGGCTTTGGTGATGTAATCATGGTGTGACTTCATCTGTTGGTCTTTACTAGTAAAGTCTCCCTAACAATACCTGCCCTGTCTACCTCAGAGATGTGTGGAGGGTCATATAAATGAACAGCTTTGTGAAGCAATTTTTCATGTATGAGGAAGATGTCAGTTATGTTTTGGTTTTTTTAATCATGCTCCCTCGCAACCAAAGATTGCTTTTTAATAACAAAGACCATGTGGTGACCATGAAATACAGTGAAGCTATTTGGCCCTTTGAGGCAGAGTCTCAGGACTGTGGACTTATTAGGGACTAGTTAGGCAATGATACAGAGACTGGCCTCATGGTTATGGTCTCATCGGCAATTTAGAATTACGATGGTATTTTCTTGGGCCAGCATGACCACAAACTTGGGTGCTCTTTGAGAAAGGAACAGTTCGAAATCCTGGTAGATACAGAGAAACAATAAAATAGAAGCTGACTTAAAAAAAAATACAATCTGGGGCACCTGGGTAGGTCATTTGGTTGACCGTCTGACTTCGGCTCAGGTCATGATCTCATAGTTCTTGGGTTCGATCCCTGCATCGGGCTCTGTGCTAACAGCTCAGAGCCTGGAGCCTGCTTTGGATTCTGTGTCTCCCTCTCTCTGACCCTCCCCAGCTCACACTCTCTCCCTTTCTCTCTCTCTCAAAAATAAACATTAAAAAATAAAATAAAATACAATCTGACTTAAGGGAAGTTGGGGTAAAAAGGTCTATTTGTAAAGAACATAAGAACTTTACCAAAGATCTGGTGCCAACGCATATATGCGTGTGTGTACACATGTATGCAGCCTCAGCCTTTAGACTTTCCCATCTTTTCCTACAATAAGGGTGGATACGAAATATGGCAAGATCCGGTGTCTAGTCCCAGATCTACCATGAATCACCTGTGTGACCTAAAGCAGCCCATTTACATCTCCACAGGCCTCCGGTCTAGCTCCCAGATCTACCATGAACTCACCTTTCCCAGACCTAAAGCAGCCCATTTACATCTCCACAGGCCTCCGGTGCTATTTGAATCATTTTGAACTTTTTTCCCAGTCCTAAAATTCTATGGCTCGAAGCACAATTTCCTAGGGTCATTCTGTAAGTGATTTTAGATTTTTATTGTGGCTACTTTTAAGGCGTTGCTAGGCAAGTCATTGACTTCTTTGATCAGAGTCCTTTCTTTGGAAATCAGTCCTCTCTTATGTCATTATTTCTGCGGGAAAATATGAGCCGTTCTTCAAAGACTGTAATGGAGATACTGTATATTATAATTTGTAGCCAATCAGTCAACAAAAGTCAGTGGTTGGGCTGCCTGTGCTGTGTGAGTAGTTCTTGGAAGCTCGAATCCTCTTTATGGATTTATTATTAGCCACATCAATCCCGAGATGACTTCACCCGTATCCCAAGCCCACTGCCAGGTGAGGCGAAGAGGAACACTTTTAGTTCCTTCACTGCTAGGGCTGACCCCACTGCCAGGTATCAGAGAACCCGTACCCTGAGGTTGTCTCTGCTCAAGATCTGACAAGAGATGGGACTCAGGCAACCCCATACCTCAAAGTCCCGTGTACTTGCTGAAATTGGCAATGTGGTGACTGAGAACACAGAGTTCTTTACCCAGTCGTAACCGAGGCTACCGCAATGTCACCAGAAGTCTTTGAGACTCTCTACAAGTTACTCAGCAAACTTACCGCAAATTGTTGTAATTCTAGACCAACTTCCCCAAACTACCCAGGTACCGGCAGAACTTCCCTTTTATCGGTGAAAGGAACACAGGGTCTAGAAAAATCCCTTGGGGAAAAACATACGTTAATTCGGCAAATATTGGTGAGTGCTTACAAGGTGTCAGGCAGCCTTCTGGGCATGAGGGATGCAGCTGTGAACAACACAAACCTCTTTGCTTCCTAGAGTTTGTATTCTAGCTGTTAGAGGCTGACAAAATCCATGCTGTTTAGATTCTTCTTCAGAACCTTAATTTCTTCTTTTAGGTTTATTTATCTTTTGTAATCTCTACACCTAATGTGAGGCTTAAACTCTTAATTTCTTCTTTTAGGTTTATTTATCTTTTGTAATCTCTACACCTAATGTGAGGCTTAAACTCATGACCTCAAGATCAAGAGTCACATGCTCAGAGCACCTGGGTGGCTCAGTTGGGTAAAGGTCCGGCTGTGACTCACGTCACAATATCGAGATTTGTGAGTTCGAGCCGCGCATCTGGCTCTATGCTGTCAGCCCTCTGTCCCCTTCTCTCTGCCCCTCCTCTGCTTGTGGTCTTTCTCTCTCTCTCAAAAATGAGCATAAAAAGGGGGTGCTCCGCATTGGGCTCTGAGCTGACAGCTCAGAGCCTGAAGCCTCCTTCAGATTCTGTGTCTCCCTTACTCTCTGCCCCTCCTCCACTCACACTCTCAAAAACGAATGTGTTAAAAAAAATTTTTTAAAGAAACATAATAAAAAAGAAGAGTCACATGTTTTTCCGACAGAGTCATCCAGGTGCCCCTTAAGATCTTTTAAACATACTCCTGCTTGTCATAATCTTTCTTTAAAACTGACACCCTAGGGGCGCCTGGGTGGCTTAGTCGGTTAAGCATCCGACTTTCGCTTAGGTCATGATCTCGCAGTTCGTGGGTTCGAGCCCCGCGTCGGGCTCTGTGCTGACTGCCAGCTCGGAGCCTGGAGCCTGTTTCAGTCTGTGACTCCCTCTGTCTCTGACCCTCCTCTGTTCACGCTGTCTCTCTCTCTCTCTCCTAGAAATAAATAAAAATATTAAAAAAAAAAAAAACTGACACCCTAAAATTAATTGAGCATAGACTTCAAGTATTCTAAAACAGAACCTGGCTTTCTAGATTGTAATAAAAGTGCACTTAATTTTTTTTAATGTTTATTCATTTTTGAGAAAGTGAGAGAGACAGTATGAGCAGGGGAAGGGCAGAGAGAGAGGGAGACACAATCTGAAGCAGCTCCAGGCTCTGAGCTGTCAGCACAGAGCCCAACGTGGGGCTCAAGCTCACAAATTGTGAGATCGTGACCTGAGCTGAAGTTGGATGCTTAACTGACTGAGCCACTGAGGCGCTCCTGAAAGTGTATTTTAAGCATTTATATTTACCTTTGTTAAAGGAGGAGGATCCGATGTATTTCATTTAACAGTTTTGGGGCTCGATTTGTAACCCAAATATTTAGACCTGAGGCGTGTGGGGCTCCACTTGAACTGTGGTCTCAGGACCCACCAGTGTCAGATGTGGGGATGCTGATGAGAGTGTGGCCCCCTCAGAAATCATTCCCTGCTCTTGGCATTAAAATCAGTAGGTTCAGGGGCGCCTGGGTGGCTTAGTCGGTTGAGCGTCTGACTTTCGCTCGGGTCATGATCTCACGGATCGTGGGTTCGAGCCCCGCGTCGGGCTCTGTGCTGACTGCCAGCTCAGAGCCTGGAGCCTGTTTCGGTCTGTGACTCCCTCTCTCTCTGACCCTCCCCTGCTCACGCTGTCTCTCTCTCTCCCCTAGAAATAAATAAAACATTAAAAAAAAAAAATCAGTAGGTTCAAGTTCAATTTTCTCCAAACAAAGCAACCACACAGCATAATTTTTGTTAGGGGTTTTCTGTTGCAGAAAACGAACCTGCGCACGCTCGCTTCTCCGGGTGCCTCTTCTCCCTCCACTCCTACCTGGAGTCCTAACACGTGTGTCTTTCCTCTGCACCCCCAGCTTCTTCTCCCTCCGGATTCTGGCTTGCTCACTGCCACTCTGTGCGCCTCTGAAGGAGCATGAGCTTAGCATCCCCTAGGCTGCCACCTGCCTGATTTGGTCCCTAGTTCTTTTTTTTTTAATAATTAAAAAATTTTTTTAATGTTTTATTTATTTCTGAGTGAGAGAGAGACAGCGTGAGCAGGGGAGGGTCAGAGAGAGAGGGAGACACAGAATCTGAAGCAGGCTCCAGGCTCTGAGCTGTCAGCACAGAGCCCGACGCAGGGCTTGAACCCATGAACTGTGAAATCATGACCTGAGCCTCAGTTGGACGCTTAACCGACTGAGCCACCCAGGCACGTCCCATCCCCCCTCCCCCCCCCCTTCTTATTTTACAACTTCTAATCAGGTCTTCTTGTACCATTTTGGGAAAACATATTCATCCCAGGCCAGTTCACAGGCCAGTTTCCTTGTCCAGTTAGTACATTTGGTGGGACATTGATGGATAGGCTGTGCTTTGTTTAGATGTGCAGCCTATGCAACCGGCTATTGCGGGAGACGGTCATGCGGGGAAGATGGTGGCCGAGGGCTGGTTCATCAGCAGGGCAGTGGGAGGGACTGCAGCAGACGCCAAGACAGTTCGATACGGGCCTGGGGCAAGTCTGGGCAGCCTCCCTATCGTATTCTTCTCTCATTATTTAAAAAAAAATTTTAATGTTTATTTTTGGCAGAGAGAGAGAGTGTGTGTGCGTGTGTGCGTGCAGATGGGGTAAGAGCAGAGAACAAGGGAGACACAGAATCCGAAGCAGCTCCAGGCTCTGAGCTGTCAGCACAGAGCCCGACACAGGGCTCGAAATCTCGAACCGCGAGATCACGACCTGAGTGGAAATCAGACTCTTAACCAACTGAGCCACCCAGGTGCCCCCTCCCTATCATAGTTTCTACATATTCTTTATTTTTTAAGTGTATTTATTGGAGAGAGACAGACACAGCACAAGATGGGGCGGGGCAGAGAGAGAGGGAGAGAATCCCAAGCAAGTTCTGCACTGTCAGCACAGAGCCCAACATGGGGCTAGAACCCACAAACCGTGAGATGATGACCTGAGCCAAAACCAAGAGTCGACGCTTAACTGACTGAGCCACCCAGATGCCCCCATTTCTTCCCCTATATATTCTTCAAGAAAAGAGTTCATGTCCCTATTGACCATGCACACACACCACCAGTGCCTCTCGTAGTGGAGCCCTGACTGCCAGGATGCATTTCTTCTTCCTGGCAGGTGTGAGGATGATTAAATCTGCATTCACCAGTGGTTCACCTCACTTTTCTGAGATATAGGGAGTACTGCTTATTCCGCAAAAGATGCGTCATTCACTAAGCGGGGTGCAGACCCCAACTTGGTGAGGTACTAGACGGGTCTAAGTAAGGCACTAGCAAATGGTGATGGCTTGGGATCCGGAGTGAGACCTGCGAGGGCGGAGGTTTATGCATCTGAACTAAAATCCTTAGAAAATGCCAAGGAAAAAGACTGAGAAAGCAAGTCTGGGTGGCAAGTCTAGAAGGCAGAGCAAGGTCAAAAACAGGAGACAATTCAAGGATCAGGAATTGGGCAAAACTAGAACAGATGGAAGATGATGTCACAACCGTTGAGACCAGAGCCAAAGTGCCTCTGCTTGCTTTTGGGGACTCACCAGGTGGCACAGAGGGGGTGGTGCTGGCCTAAAGGCATGCGGTGGAGGGGGACATTCAGGAAGAGACCGTTATCTCCTACATTTACTCCTGGTCACATTCTCTTGTCTCCAGTCTCTGGAGGGTCATTCCAGTTCTCCTCCAGCACCTCTGAACCTTTTACTTTTTGCTGCAATCACTTCTCCCTGCCGGTCTCAGATGCTCCAATCTCTTTAACAGCCTGGAATTGGGTGGGGCTTATTACAAGCCTTTTCACCAGCTGGCCTCGAAGAATGCAGTGCAGAAGATGAATATAGCTTCTGCCTTGCAGGTCACAGAGCCTGCCCCCTTCCCTGGTGCAGTCTGGAGACCCAAGAACAGCCAGCTTTGTGCCCTCCCCAGGGAAACCCTGCTCCCTCGTCACGCCATTCCTGAGAAGCTCCTTTGTCTCTATGTCGCACATCCTGTCCCACCCACCCACTCTCAGGCATGGTAACCTTTTTTTTTTAATGTTTTTTATTTATTTCTGAGAGAGAGAGAGGCAGCATGAGCAGGGGAGGGTCAGAGAGAGAAGGAGACACAGAATCTGAAACAGGCTCCAGGCTCTGAGCTGTCAGCACAGAGCATGACACGGGGCTTGAACGCACGAACTGTGAGATCATGACCTGAGCCGAACTCGGACGCTTAACCGACTGAGCCCCCCAGGTGCCCCCCAGGCCTGGTAATCTACCAAGTAGATGTAGTTAACCAGTCATTCACTATCACCTTGTGGTGTGATTCACTCCCACACCACCTCAAGCACTCACACCCCCTATTTCTGGTTGGGTAATGACAAGGTAGCAACACCTTGACCATATACCTCCACACCTGCTGCGTATCCTACATCTGTCCGACCAGTGCTGTCTAAACCAGACACACATATAGCTCTCTAGTCAAAGATGATGCCACTGATAATCCCAAAGAGGAGAAAGTCTCTTGAATTGGCTCCACTGACCCTGAGGTCATTAAAACATCATTGTTTCTGGGACACCTAGTTGGCTCAGTTGGTTGAGTGTCCAACTCTTTGATTTCAGCTCAGGTCGGGTTTGTGGGTTCAAGCCTCACATCAGGCTCTGTGCTGACAGCGCAGAGCCTGCTTGGAATTCTCTGTCTCCCTCTCTCTCTGCCCCTTTCCTTCTTTCTCTCTCTCTCTTTCAAACATAAATAAATAAACATTAACAAAAAGTCATTATTCCTGAGGAAAACTTTTTAAAGATCAATTCAGTTATCCCACTTGCAAATGACCAAGGCTGAACGTTTATCTCTGCCTGAGACAGCTTTTCTTGCTGCACAACTGAGGATAACAGTGAGGTCACTGACCTGAGGATGACTTCCAAGGATGGGGGAAAGGGGCCGTCCCGAGAATCCCTATTTGGAATGCATTTCTGAACAGTGGTCCAGCGTTCCTGAAATCTTAGTGTGATGCAACAGAAGCAGTGAAAACACAATGGGCTTTTGTGGCCTGGCATGGACCACGCTCTCTCTTTTAGCTCCAAAGGACAAACTTAACCTTCTAGAACAGCTTACTTAATTTGGGGGCTATCTCCAGTATCTCCGTTGTATCTATTAAAACTGTATATAATAAGGGCACCTGGGTGGCTCAGTCGTTCAAGCGTCCGATTCTTGATTTTGGGTCAGGTCATGATCTCCGTGTCCTGAGATGGAGCCCTGCATTGGGCTCTGTGCTGAGCCTGCTTAGGATTCTCCCTCCCTCCCTCTTCCCCACCCCTTTCTCTTTCCCTCTGTTCCTCCCCTGAGCTCACTCTCCTTCTCAAAAATAAAACAAAACCAAAACTGTTGTATAATAGAAACCTATTGTTGGGCAACAATTGCCCAACAATATTGTTGATAAAAACATCATCTATTGTTGATAAAACATCATCTATTACCTAAAGCAAACCCTCACCTTTCAGAACCAATATTTTCTCCCTGTGAATGTATTTTGCTGCTGCTTCTCAGATGCCACTGATTTGGTACTATTCCAGCAGCCCTACCCCCTGAGATGTTTACACTAGCTTAAAACACTTAGTTTATAATGAACCGGCCACTTCACCTCAAATTTCCCCCTTTGCTCAGTTGACTGCATTATTAAAGCAGGTGTTATCTTGATCAAAGCTTTACTGCAGTAAGTATTTAAGGGTTGACCAGTGGCTCAGTCAGCGTTTAGCTGACAGAATCTCAAGGGAGTTGGTGACTCCCTTGTACAGTGTGTGCAATGGGACAAATTTAAGTGGCACAGAGAAAAATCTCCATCACAAAAGCAACCAGGTTACCACTGATTAGGAAAAAGAAGGCAAATTCATTTCTGCCACGATCAGGCTGTGGCGACTTACCTCTTTACCAATACAAACAGGTAACAGGAGTGCCCTCCAGCCTTCCACCACTAGTGTGAACGTAGAGTGTTCTGTGGTCCTTTAGAACGTATGCCCAGGGGCACCTGGGTGGCTCAGTCCGTTGAGCATCTGACTTCGCCTCTGGGTATGAACTTTGGGTTCGAGAGTTCAAGCCACGCATCAGATCCTCTGTCCCCCTCTCCCTCCCCTTCCCCCACTTAAACTCCCTCTCTCTCAAAAATAGTTTAAAAAATGGGGCGCCCGGGTGGCTTAGTCGGTTAAGCGTCCGACTTTCACTCAGGTCATGATCTCGCGGTTCGTGGGTTCGAGCCCCGCGTCGGGCTCTGTGCTAACTGCCAGCTCAGAGCCTGGAGCCTGTTTCAGTCTGTGACTCCCTCTCTCTCTGACCCTCCTCTGCTCACACTGTCTCTCTCTCTCTCTCTCCTAGAAATAAATAAAAAACATTAAAAAATTAAAAAAAAATAGTTAAAAAAAAATCTTATGCCCACAAAGGCTTTTCTCCTCCAACCAACTGGCATTTCCTGAGTGCCTGTGGTGGAGGAGACACAGATACCAACAGACACGTTTGACTTTTGAACGGACAGTTCAACTGTTTTTCATACCCAAGTAACTCAGGCCGTACAGTTACCCCATCTAACGTGCCATGTTGAATGACACTCACATGCATCACACCATCCTTTTTCTCTTGAACTCTCTACAAAAGGTCTCCTTTCTCTGCACATCCAACCAAAAGAAACAGCTATCTGTAAATAGGGTATACATAGTAACAGTACGCATTCACATATTGCCCCACCCCATATCTGTTATCTTATTTAGGAGCAAGGGATTTGGGGGTCAGAACTGAGTTCCCATTGTGACTGTCACAGTAAATATGACCTTGGGAAAGTCATTCAACTCTCTGGGCCTCAGTTTTCTCATCTCTAAAATGGGATTAATAATAGACATTACCTCCCAGGGTAGAGCTGTAAGGATAAAATGACCTAATATTTGCAAATTTCTTAGCACAGGGAGTACACACTCAATAAATAGATTTAATTTTTATTCTTTAATAATTACCTCAATCTTTATAAGTTTGCCAGGCAGTTATAATGATCCCTGCTGGATAGATGAGATTGATGTATCCAGGGTTCAACAATTCATTAGTGGAAGTTCCAGGGCTTCAGATTCCAGACCCTCCCCCCCACACACACCCACACCCCATTACCCCCAGTCAGCCTTGTAGACTTTTATAGAATGGGCCGCACTGTCCAGCACAAGAAGAGAGTTCTCCTTGGTGAAGGTCAGTGCCACAGGATGGGAAAGACCATGGGTGATCATGGGCTTCAGGACTGGAAACTCCTCAGGTTTTCCTAAGCACAGGACAGCCTGACTAGAAGTATCGGCAACGATCACATTCCCCTGGTGATCAAAGGTCACCGCGGAGGCAGTTATTCTGGAAGGGAAAAAGAGGCTCAGCCCAAAGGTATCCACCTGGCCGACGAGCTGCATGCTTGGACTGAACACCTTCACCGTGGTGCCTCCAGGCCCCGGCCCCAGAGGGTAGTCCAGGACGGCAATGGCCCCCGTGAGCCACGACACGGCCACCCCTCTGGGATTGCTCAGATGAACTTGCAACTTCTGGGTCCTCCGGAGGATCCCTTCTGGAAAGTCGACCTCCAGCAGATGCAGGGACCCTGCTTCTGCGTCAGTTACCACGACCCCATTCTGAGGAGTGGTCTCCACACCCCAAGGTAAGGAGAACTGGCCTTCGATGACAAGCTTGACCTGGCCAAAAAAATCAAACACTTTGATGGAGCGATCGCCAGCGTCGGTGACAACCACATGGCAGTCGTTGGTGACGGTGACATCCAGGGGGTACCTGATGTCCTGAGCCGCCTCCCCCTTCTCTCCAAACTGATGAGCACATCCTCCCCCGGAATCGAATATCTTGACCCGCCGCCTGCCGTCGTGGGCCACCACGACCCGCCCGGTCTTGGGACACAGCGCCAGGCCGGTGGGGTTGACCAGGGTCCCCCAGCCTCCGAAGGCGTGGTGGCAGGTGAAGGCCCCGGGGGCGGTGGGGGCGGCGCGGTGGGCGGCGAGGGCGGGGCGGAGCGCCGAGCCCAGGAGCTCCAGCAGGTGCAGCACCGGCAGGCAGTCGCTGGTGTCGCAGCCCCGGCAGGCGCGGCGGCAGAAGGGGCACTCGAGGGCCAGCGTCCGCGGGTGCGCCAGCGCGGCCACGCAGGCCAGGCACACCACGTGGCCGCAGGGCAGGTTGCGCGGGCGCCGCTGCTGGCGGTGGCCGAACCGCTCAAAGCACACCTTGCACTCGAGCAGGCTGATCTCGGCCTCGCGCACGAGCTCCTGCAGCGCCGGCCCGGTCCCAGACGCCTCGGCCCCCATGGCGTTCGGGCTGCGGCTGCACCGGCAGCCGGCGGGGGCGACGCTGCCCCGGCGCCGCGCTCGGTCACGGTCACGGGGCGGAGCGCCCGTCCTGACGTCGCGGGTGCGGCGCGCAGCCGCTCGGCGGCCGCCTGCTTGCTCCCCCTGCTGGGCGCGCGCGGCACTGACGCGGGGTGGGCCCGATCACGGACGCTTAACAAGCTGTACGTCCGCCGCTCGTGAGCCCACCTGCCGCCTCCACGGACAGTCGTCACGTCCGCTTAACGCACGAGGAAGCACACCCATGGGAGACGCACGAGCGGGCTGCTCCCCATCAGCCAGGCTGTAGGTGGCAAAGCCAGAGCTGCAACACAGTCTTCCATCCGGGTCCCCTGCAGTTTCCAATCCGGGGCGTCCTAGGACCTGCCAGGCACCAAGCGTGGCCTCCCAGCTCAGGGGCCTTAAGATCTGCCTGGGAAACACTGACCCGTGAGGGCAATTAAAGGCCAACGGGGTGAGGCAGGTGTGCCTGTTTCTTCCATCACACCTGTAGTGAAGTAGATGCCTAGTGAACACTTGTAAAAATGCATTCGTGTATGAACAAAGGAATGTTAGCGGACAATACGAGAAACCCAGTCTGTGAGTGTCAGATCAGGGAACAATGGCCGGGAGTGTCTTCCAGGGGAGTAGGAAATAAGAAAGCTGCTAATCAGGGGCGCCTCGGAGGCTCATTTGGTTAAGCATGGGACTTTGATTTTAGCTCAGGCCATGATCTCTAAGGTGGGTGACTTCGAGCCCTGGGTAGGGTCTGTAGGGGCAGCGCACCCTGCTTGGCATTCACTCTCTGCCCCTCCTCTGCTTGCCTGTGCACGGGCTCTCTTGCTTTGAGAATAAATACGTAAACTTAAAAAAAAAAAAAAGAAGAAAGAAAAAGAAAAAAGCTGTTAATCATAATCTCTAGAGAATCTGATCCAAGCCGACCTTCTTTTGAGTGGTTTACGTAGATTACCTTATTTAAGCCACACGACAATCCTGTAAGGGTGTGTTATTTTCATCACCCCCTTTCTGCAGTAGAGTTCCTAAAGGCTGTTATCTTGCCCCGGGTCACACGGCTAGCTAAGGTCTGGGCTGGGATTTTAAGCCAGTGTGCACAGCCCACACTCTTTAACTATCCCAGAAAATCTCAAACTTGATGAATTTGGCACATGGTAAATACCTGAGTCTCATATGGAGGTTTATTTGGTTCAGAGTGTGGTCTGAGCAGCTTGATTTTTTTTTAAATGCTCCCCAGGTAATTATAATGTGCAGTCAAGTTTGGAAACGACTGCTGTACAATCCCTTCAAATCATCACCAGGTTCAGTTCTTCCACCTTCAGTCAAAACTGAAAACAAAGACCATGTACCATATGTTTGAAATCCTTCAGACAGGGGATAACACGATCTCAGGAATCCATTGTGATACTACAATTTTTTCATTTTGAGGAGCCCTCCTCATCCCTCCCCACAATGTCCTAGACCATATATCAGATCACTTCCCTTCATTTAAATCATTTTTTTCATTTAGATCATTATCGTGATCATTCATCCTCTTATTTGCATCTGCAAAAATGGGATTTTTATCCCCTGTTAAAGCCCCTGAAGGGAGCTTTAATGTAACTGAAATCATATCAAATAGAAGTTTCTTCCTGAAGCAATCTTTGAGTCAAGAATTACATTCAGGGAGTTCCTGGCTGGCTCCGTAGAGCATGTGACTTAGATTTCAGGATGGTGAGTTCGAGCCCCATGTTGGGCATGGAGCCTACTAAAATGAGCAGAAAGAAACAAACAAAAGAGGAAGAAATACATTCAGGATACCAAAAATGGAATATTTTTAGAGCGAGTGTTGTCTAATAGAAATACAAAGGCCACATATATAATAAAAATGAATTAAATGAATTATTAAAATTTCTAGGAACCACATTTTAAAAAGTAAAAAAGAAACACGTGAAATTAATTTAATGCATATTTTATTTAACTTCAAATACCATTTTGACATGAAATCACTATAAAAATTAGTGAAATATTTTATAGCCATTTTTTTTTAGTACTGCATAAAATCTAGTGTATATTTTATACTCACAGTATATCCTAATTCAGACTAGCCCCATGCTGGAGCACCTGGGTGGCTGGATCAGTTAAGTCTCTGATTTTGGCTCAGGTCATGATCTCCTAGTTCCTGAGTTCAAGCCCCACATTGGGCTCTCTGCTGTTAGAGCCTGCTTTGGATCCTCTGTCTCCCTCTTTCTCTGCCCCTCCCCTGCTCTCTCTCACTCTCTCTCTCTCTCTCTCAAAACAGAACAAAAACCACAAAAAAGAGCAAACACAAAAACAGGCAAAGCCCATGTCAAATGCTCAGTATCTACATGTGGCTGGTGGCCACTTCATGGAACAGTACAGAGGTAGATGCAGTCTATGCTATAATATATTGCCTTCTCAAGATGCTTGTCAGACTGATTTCATTGATCCGTGACTTTCTTCTAACTTGACTCTGCTCCAACATTGTTTTAAGATGGACCCAAAGACCCCCACTCATTTTGAAACTTCCACCGACCCTTCAATGACATTCTGGCAGCCTGTTTGGGACCCTCGGGCTGCCTGAAAATCCTTCTTATCTTTTTATCCTCTGCTGCCCCTGCAGGGCAACCGGTTGAACTGCACCAAGAGGCAGAGGTGTTCAGTGAGGTAAACCAGAGAAAGCTTCAATTTGAGAATGTGAACAATAATCGCTCTTCCACTTGGTGGTTAGACCGCACAGCGGTTCTGGAAAACATCGTGGCGCACACGCAGACTCTCCATCCCAGTGACTTATACTGTCAAGTCTTTTTTAAATTTTTTTTAAAAAAATGCTTTATTTATTTTTGAGAGAGACAGACAGCGTGAGCAGGGGAGGCTCAGAGAGGGAGACACAGAATCCGAAGCAGGCTCCAGGCTCTGAGCTGTCAGCACAGAGCCCGATGCGGGGCTAGAACCCACGAACCGTGAGATCATGACCTGAGCTGAAGTTGGTCGCTCAACTGACTAAGCCACCCAGGCGCCCCTATATTGTCAAGTCTTTAATGGTAAATTTAAAGTATGGAAACCTACATTTTTGGCACTTAATCGGGAGTTGGGGTTTTCTCAATGATACAAGGCTTCTGAACTAAGAACATGTTTGTTTCACAGTTGAGGATCTCCCCATCTTAGCTGGGTGTCCCTAAATAGCGTTTCCTTCATTTGCTTGCTGTGTCTCCATGGAGAGAGTGACAAACGATTCCAGCATATTCCTATCAGCCTAACCCAGTCACCCCTCCCTCCCCACCTGTCTCTTTCCTGCTTCCCCAAATATATGAGGAATATATTGCTTTTTGAACAATCTCAAAATTACTCTATATCTTCATCCTCTCTTTCTTTTGCTTTTATCTCTGGAAAAGATAAAATGTACATTCCAGGAGGCCAGGAAACACATCCTTTTTTATTTTTATTTTTATTTATGGCAAAACACCATTTCCCCAGCGCCAGCGCCCAGCACACACCTGACGCACAGGAGGAGACCAACAAATGTTTTTCAGATGAATGATTGGATGAATACTTAAAAGGATACAATTTACAGGGATTCAACCCAGATGTTATGTTTCTTCTTAATTCTCTAGTATTATAGGAAGCGTTGTTTAAAAGGTGGCATTTATCCAGGTCCTGTGCTGGATAGGTCTTATCTCTCGATTTTGCTTATCTCTCGAGGCAGTGCTAATAGGCTTCTCAAATGCCTTATTGACTGTAATCTTCACACACACACACACACACACACACACACACACACACACACACACACACACACACGTTGATTAATAGGAGAAGAGCCCTGAGTGTCTGGCTCTAACATTTTGAGCTTGCTAAGATGGATCCATCCTCCCCTGTGGCTGAGTCCCCGTGGATTTCCTCTGTGCTTCCCTCCAACGCTCCTCACTTAGAGGGTCCTGGAATAGCCTGCCGGTGCCTTCTGCCTCCGCCTAGAACAAGCCCTGAAGGTTGTAGGGGCAAACGGTTTGAAGAACAGAATTTGTGGTCAGTGGCTGACCTGCGTGCAAAGTGCTACATGGCAGAGGAGGGGAAATGGGGACCCAGCTCAGGGTGGGTCCAGCAGAGGCTGAGGGATCTGACAGGGGGAGTATAGTGCACAGGCATGTAGGCTCTTGGACACTTCCATGCAGTTCCGAGAGGATCCCAGAATGATTTCAGTGACGCTGCCACACCCCTGACCATACTGACAGTGGTTCAAGAAGATAGGAAGAGAGGGAAGCCCATAGAAAAGAAGCATCATCTGGGCACCTGAATGGCTGTCGGTTGAACATCTGACTTCAGCTCATGATCTTGCGGTTCGTGAGTTCAAGCCCCACATTGGGCTCGCTGCTGTCAGCCTGTCAGAGCTGCGTAAATGTTCTACAGTGAGCAGAGCCCACTTCGGATCCTCTGTCCCCCTCTCTCTGCCCCTCCCCTGCTCGCACTCTCCCCAAAATAAATATAAAAAAAGAAAGAAAGAAGCATCTCAATCAGGGAGGAGATGCACAGCCTCTTAAAAGACGAGCAAGGACAGTGGGAGCTTTTAGCAAGGGCTTGTGAGCCCACAAGAGCAAAAACACGCTCCCTTTGCCACCGTGAACCTCTCCTGCGCTGGTCAGGTCGGAGTTTCAGGCCAGCCTATGGTCCTCGGACTCCGCCCTGAGCTGTGGTGAGGTCTCTGGCTTTGCCCTCCCCCAGGGCATTTGTCTTCCAGCACCCACCCTGACCACCTATCTGATTTTGCAACTCGTGTCCATGTGCATAGCTTCCCAGGGATGAGGGATTTGGTGAAGAGGGGAAAAGGGATTCAGGCTTAGATATCTTGAGCGGCTGCAGAAAAATGAGCTGGGGTGGGGGTGGGGGGGTGTATGGTTGCAAATGCAAACCTGGAGATTTAATTCTCAATTTGAAAATGTGTTTCTCTTCTCTTCCCACCCGCTCTCCCTGAGGAACGTCATCCTCACATTTGGTGTGAGTGGCCATTGAGCGACAGCTACCTGCTCGCAGCCCTAATGCAGGCTTAGCAGACTCTATAGTAACATTCAGGGTGCGTCTCTTCAACTGGAGTCGATGACTCCTCAGAACAGGACCGCCTTCAGTCGTCAGTGGATTTCGTCTCCTAGCACTTTCAAGAGTTTTCAAGGGTACTTACATTTGTTGAATAAATCTAATAATGGAAAAGATTACATAATCATGGTACCACCATATGGTAGAACATTTATGCAGCTATTAAAAAATCTTGTTTTTAAAGAATAGTGACATGAGGAATGGCTTATGAAATACCAGAGAAGATAGTAAAGATAAAAGACTGCCTCCTTAATTGATCTCAGTGTTGCAGAAACATACACGTATATGTTTACATACGTGAACAGGATCAGACAAAAGAGAAAACACATTACTATTGCAGAGGTAATTCTCTCTAGAGATAGGATTTGGCTGTTCTTGTTTTTCTCTTTAGACTTTATGTTTCCCGAGTTTGCAGTGAGAAAGTATTATTTTATTATTATTTCAATATAAATAAGTGTTAATGTTTTTTGGTGTATTTTATTTCTAAGTACTTCCCTTGATTATTTTTCTTAATTATTATTTCTTAATAATTATATTTCTTAATTCTCCTAGAATTAACATGAATATTGAAACAAATTTGTTTATACTCAGTGGTTAGGGATCGTGGGTTTTAAGATGTATATTTTCAGTTCACGCATTAAAGCCACAACAATAAACAAACCTGGGATGTGATTATTTGCTGCAAACCAGCAGAGTGACTGTGTTAAGGCACATTTGGCATTCTATCCTGTCCCCACCAACTCAGCCACTCTGGTGAATTTGTAATGTAATGTTTGATAAGAAATAAGTCACATTGGCTAAGAAGTGAGAGGAATTCTGAGGTGTAAGGATGAAAGAGAATTAAAAAAATTTTTTAAGAGGTCAGAAGTCTTTTTTTTTTTTAAAGACCTTTAAAGAGTGCGTGCTGTATACATAATACATCTTTGCATAAACATACTTTTAAATTCTCCTCTTTTTTAAAATAAACGACAGGTTTGCACTACAGTGGAGAAGGGGGAAAATTATTTGGATTACTTTTTCTGTGGGTCGCTTTTTTTATTTGTCCTTTCGTTCTTTCACTCAGAAATCCCCTTTATGTGATAGTATCTCTCACAACATACATGTGTCAGGCAACCTTCTGTGGTCTCCGTAGCATTAACCCTTTAGAGGACCCGATCTCAGCTGGCCACAGGGGTGTGAAAGCTATGGTTATATCCCTTTATATTCTTCTTTCCACACCCACCCAAAGAGACTACACACTTTTCTTGTTTCAGCCTGTCTGCCACTGAGAACACTCATGCATTCATGCCTGCTAGTTAGGCAGGGCTGGGCATTTCATAAATCACTGCTTTATAGAGGCTCAGGAAATCTATTATTCAAAATACAAAATTATGGGGTGCCTGGTGGCTCAGTCAGTTAAGTGTCCAATTTTGGCTTAGGTCATGATCTTGCGGTTGATGAGTTCAATCCCTGCATTGAAGCCTGGAGCCTGCTTTGGATTCTGTGTCTCCCTTTCAGGATTCTGTGTCTCCCTTTCTCTCTGCCCTTCCTTCCCCTGCTCGCACTCTGTCTTTCTCTCAAAAATAAATAAACATTTAAAAAATCTTTGAGGGGCGCCTGGGTGGCTCAGTCGGTTGAGCATCTGACTTTGGCTCAGGTCATGAACTCATGGTTCATGAGTTCAAGCCCCATGTCGGGCTCTGTGCTGACAGCTCAGAGCCTGGAGCCTGCTTCAGATTATGTGTCTCCCTCTCTCTCTGCCCCTCCCCTGCTCTCTCATGCTTACTCCTGCTCTCTCTCTCAAAACTAAACATTTAAAAATTAAATAAAAATTGAAAAAAATAAAAAAATTTTGAAAAATAAGAAATTAAAGTCATTTTTAGAAAACTCTGAAAACAATTCAATTACTCTAAAATCTGTATGTAGTTTATTCTCCCATCTTGAGACTTTTTATTTATTTTTAAAAATATTGAGAGAGCGAGCGAGAGAGCGAGCAAGCAGGGGAGGGGCACAGAGAGGAGACTCGGAATCTGAAGCAGGCTCCAGGCTCCAAGCTGTCAGCACAGAGCCCGACCCAGAACTTGCACCCACGAACCATGAGATCATGACCTGAGCCGAAGTCAGATGCTTAACTGACTGAGCCACTCAGGCGCCCCTTGAGATTTTTTAAAAGGCCAGTACATAATATGTACAGAACCAACTACGTAAGGATATCTCAATTTTACTGTTTAAGATTCTTTGCGTGCAAGTTACAGAAACCAACTGTAGCCAGAGAACAGAAGTGTGTATCCCAGGGACATAGGTGTTCTCGGCCCCCGTGCAGCTGGGCTTCAGGAAACCCAGACCTCCTGGGACCCCTCTCCAGCTCCCATCTCTGCTTCGCTCTCTGCAGATCAGCGTTCTCTAGTTCTCATACTGCGTGGTGGCATGCGGCTGCTCCACAGTTCCTGGGGTCACAGTTCAGTTCTGTCTGCTTTAAGTATGTAACTTGCTTTTCTTGCCGCAGGAATCCTAAAAATTCCTGAAGACAACCGATTGGCCCGGCTCAGGTCGGTTGTCCATCCTTGGTTCATTCAACCGGCTACTGAGGTAGAGTCAGGTACTCATGGCTTCAAGAAGCCCACAGCCTGGACAGGTCTCAGAGAAGCAAGGACCACTGTGAGTCAGGAGACTCCAAATCAATAGCCTGAGAAGTTCTAGAGCAAGACCAGGGCCTGAGAGCTTCTAGGGTAGCAGTTTCTACACAGAGTAAAAGAGGTGGGGAGGTCAATTCTGAAGTCCAGGCAAGTTTTCACAGTGTTCTGCTTATGACATATTTCAGGCGAGAGTATCTATAGATTTCATCAATACTGAAGGGGTTTATAAACCGCCTCATTAACAACCTTTAATCCTGTACACACACACACACACACACACATACACACACACACACACACAGTCACACACAGAATCACCCCGTTTGTTTTTTATAATATGCACTATCCTATTAGCACGAGCTTCACACTGCAAATCATTTAGGTATTAGGGCGTATGGTCAGGGAGGAATGCCTGACTTAATAAAGTGTGGTTGCAAATGAAAAACTGGGCAGCTTTGAATCATAATGAAGAGCCATGAATCCAGCCCTAAATACACTGTACTTCATGTTATCATTTAAATAAGATTAATGGTTTTTGTTTAAAAAAAATTTTTTTTTTAACATTTCTTCATTTTTGAGAGACAGAGAGACACAGTGTGAGTGGGGGAGGAGCAGAGAGAGAGAGAGAGAGAGAGAGAGTCTGAAGCAGGCTCCAGGTTCTGAGCTGTCAGCACAGAGCCCGATGCACAGCTTGAACTCACTGCGAGATCATGGCCTGAGCCGAAGTCAGATGCCCAACTGACTGAGCCACCCAGGTGCCCCTAAATAAGATTAAATTAAGAAAAACAAAAATCTGCCAAACTCAGAGAAAAATCTTCTTAAATTTATTTTCACAGTTCGGGAAAAATGTTTTTTTCCATGTAAGTTCATTTACTTAATACATTTTAAAATATGCTTCTTGAGGGCGCCTGGGTGGCTTAGTCGGTTAAGCGTCCGACTTTCACTTAGGTCATGATCTCGCGGTTCGTGGGTTCGGGCCCCGCGTCGGGCTCTGTGCTGACTGCCAGCTCAGAGCCTGGAGCCTGTTTCAGTCTGTGACTCCCTCTCTCTCTGACCCTCCCCTGCTCACGCTGTCTCTCTCTCTAGAAATAAATAAAACATTAAAAAAAAAATACGCTTCTTGATTCTGTTATATATAAAATTATAGAAGGAGAAAAATTGTGAAAACGGCTGCTAGGATTGAGAATATGAGGGCTTGCAGTGAAGCTAGTATTTTATATAATTTTTGGACCACTATCTTTTACCTTGAACCCTATTAAAGTGTTACATGGCCTCGATAGCTCTAAATTTTATAGAGTGTCAATTTTTAGAAAACTCTGGAAACAACTCAACTGCTCTAAAATAATCTGTTTACCCCTATTCTATTTAACATGCATTGCATTTCTTTTACTTTAAAAATTACTATTTTTAATTTTACTTTTATAAAATTATTTTTAAATTTTAATCAATTTATTTTTTAAAGATTTTATTTTTAAGTAATCTCTACACCCAACACGGGGCTCAAATTTACAACCCCAAGGTCAAGAGTCGTGTGCTCCACCGACTGAACAAGCAGATGTCCCTTTAAAATTTTTAATTTTTAAAACTATACAAGACATGCTGATTGTAAAAAATTCTTGCAATCTCTAAGAAAAACAGGTATATTCTTTGACCACACTCTCCTTTACCAACTTATTTGTATTTTTTTTCTATAAAGTTACGCATATTTCTGTGCAAAGATCTGCTATGTGACTTGTGAACAACTTTTTTTCCGAGTCATCTAGTATGTTTTCATGCCTTAGCATAACTGTCAATTGCTCAAAAACATGTTGATACTACTTGTTTTTCCTGGTCTCATTTACTTTTCTGTTAATAGATACAGTTTTTCAACAATGAAGTCAATCCCCCAACTTTTATGTCTTTCTTCAAAAACGTCAACCACCTCAAGGCAATGAATGTTGCATGTTGAACCTGAAACAAGAAAAGGGAACAAGTTTTGAACTTGATGAAGAACCCACTAGGGATTCTTCTAAAGACACACTGAATGATTTAAAAGCAGTACTGAAGATTTTTCTTTGCCTTTGAATGAAAATGGGGAAATGCTAAGGGCAAACTTTCTGAATTCTGAATCCCTATCACCACTTATAACTCCTAAAACCTAAATTAAACATACCATCTCTCTGAAGGAATTCAAATGCCTTTAACATAAGCACACCACTTAGCTAAAAAAGAAAAAAAGAAAAAAAAAAGGCATATTACAGAGATCTGTCCATTTTCTAGAATAAAACAGTCTTCAATAAAATAGCTTCTGACTTTTAGATTTTATATACTTCTAGACACTAATACGGGGCACCTGGGTGGCTCAGTGGGTTAATAAGCATCTGACTCTTAATTTCGGCTCAGGTCATCAACTCATAATCATGACACTGAGTCCTGTGTTGGGCTCCATGCTGACAACCCAGAGCCTGTCTGGGATTCTCTCTCTCCCTCTCCCTCTCTGTTCCTCTTCCTGCTTGCACTCCCTCACAAAATAAAAAATAAATATAAAAACATTAAGAAAAATGCTAGACACTAATAGTTGGTAACAGCTCAAAACAGTTCATTGATTTTATTTGAAATATAAATAACTTACCAAACAATTTTTTAATTTCAGCATCTGGAACATAAAATGGTGGACCTAGGTAAAAGAGAAACATGGTAAAGAATACTTTCTATAGATCTAATTCTAAAGAGAAATTCTCAGGGCCCACTTCTCAGCCTATTTCCAGTGACCTAGTTACAGTTATCCTATACACAACATAATTTCACTTACATATTAACACCCAGAGCTCATCACCACAAGTGCACTCCTTAATTGCTATCACCTATTTAACTCATTCCCCACCTACCTCCCGTCCAGCAACCCTAAGTTTGTTCTCTATAGTTAAGAGTCTGTTTTCTGGCTCACTGCTATTTTTCCCCCATATGTTTATCTGTTTTGTTTCTTAAATTCCAGATATAAAAGAAATCATATGGTATCTATCTTTTTCTTACTGACTTATTTCACTTAGCATAATACTCTCTAGCTCCATCCATGTCTTTGCAACAGGCAAGATTTCAGTCTTTTTCATGGGTTAGTAATATTCCTGTGTGTGTGTGTGTGTGTGTGTGTGTGTGTGTGTGTGTGTACACACATACACGTATATACACACCACATCTTCTTTATCCATTCATTAGTCAATGGACATCTGCACTATTTCCATAATTTGGCCATTGTGGATAATGCTGCTATAAACAGCACTGTGTATGTATCCCTTTGAATCTGTATTTTGTATCCTTTGGGTAAAAATCTAGTAGAGCAATTGCTGGAGTGCAGGGTAATTCTATTTTTAGTTTTTTGAGGAACTTCCATACTGTTTTCCAGAGTGGCCGCACCAGTTTACATTCTCATCAACAGTGCGAGAGGGTTCCCCTTTCTCTGTATCCTTGCCAACATCTGTTGTTTCTTGTGTTTTTAATTTTGGCCATTTCTGACGGGTGTTAGGTGATACTGCATCATGGTTTTGATGTGTATTTCTCTGATGGTGGGCAATGTTGAGCATCTTTTTATGTGTCTTTTAGCTATCTGGATGCCTTCTTTGGAAAAGTGTCTATTCACGTCTTCTGCCCATTTCTTAATTGGATTATCTGGTTTTTTTTTTTAAATTTTTTTTAATGTTTTATTTATTTTTAGGAGAGAGAGAGACAGCGTGAGCAGGGGAAGGTCAGAGAGAGGGGAGTCAGACTCTGAAACAGGCTCCAGGCTCTGAGCTGGCAGTCAGCACAGAGCCCGACGAGGGGCTCGAACCCACGAACCGCGAGATCATGACCTAAGCGAAAGTCGGACACTTAACCAACTAAGCCACCCAGGTGCCCCTGATTATCTGTTTCTTGGGTGTTGTATCAGTTCTTCATGTATTTTGTATATGAACCCTTTATCCAGTCAATCATTTGCAAATATCTTCTCCCATTCTGTAAGCTGCCTTTTAGTTTTGTTGATCGTTTCCTTCTCTGTGGTCCAGTTTCATTCTTTTGCATGTTGGTGTCCAGTTTTCGGGATTTGGGAACTTTCAAATCAGAATGAAGTTCATGAAGAGATTCCTTGGCGTTTCCTTCATCTTCTGGAGTATTGATTTTCCATGACTCCAGCCAGCACTCACTCCCACGCCATACATCCCTCCCACTTTGCTGCAGGCCATTTACCTTTTAGGAAATTGAGCTGCTGCCCCTTTCATGAGGTACTGTGAGTCCCACCCCCAGACAGAGCCTGTGCTGTTCTCTGCCCACAAGTCCTTCCTGCCTTAAGCCTCCTATTTAGGAATGGAATTTAAATCAGGTTAGCAGAGCTGAGGGCAATTTCTATCTGATTGGTCTAGACCTAATTATGGACACTAGGTCTCATTTTTTTAATGAGGTTTTAAGATCTGATTTACTCAAGCAGGAAAAAATACTAGCATATGTAAATATTTATAAAACACCGCACTTAACAAAAACCCTCTGTTAAAAATCAAAAAGGGGATTTTTTACAATAAAAGTCTATATATTTGATTTTCACTTCCTCCTGAAAATAAAACTTCGGTCCTGACAAAGACTGAGCTTCCAATGTTCAAGCACATCAAAAAGAGTCCAGAAGAATATTATCACTTTTCTAAGTTTAAAACAAAGATCCTTATGAAAGAGTGCAATAAATTTTAAAATTTTCTAAATTAGAAAAATGCAGTTTAGAGATTCTTCTGCATACCTCTGACCCCCCCATATCCATATCTTGCCATCTTCCTGTGAGGGCGTGTCTGGGTACCTAACCCATCCCCGCCACCAGCGATGACCCACATATGCTCTCTCCAAAGCAGGGCAACCGATCTCTCTCCCTCCTACTCCTGAGCTCATGAGATTCCTTTCATATTAGGGACATCCATTCCTTCCTCTCCTCTACAGTCTGAGCTGTGAATGGCAAACAAAATAGAATATGAGCGAGAAAAACATGGACTGAGTGGGAAGTGGAAAAAAACATTTACAGTTTCCATTAGCCCAAAGCAGACTTTTCTTCATGGATAAAAGGCAGTTTTCTTCCTGTGAACTAAATCAGGAGCAAATAATGCTATCCCGGGTCATAGACTTAAATCAGGAAAAGACGCAACCTCTTTGAAAAAAGGAAAAACAACAAAAAACTTTACCTGGATGTTTAGTGGGATCATAAGAAAGAACAGCCAAGAGGTAGTGAAACCCTTTTCTCGTTAGGGACAGCATCGTATCTGCATAGCTAAAAAGAGCACAACAGAGTTAAGGTATTACGTTTCTCTTGATTTTTTTTCAAGTTTCTTTATTTATTTTGAGAGAGAGAAAACCAGCAGGGGAGGGGCTGAGAGAGAGTCCCAAGCAGGCTCTGCACTGTCAGCACAGAGCCCAACATGGGGCTCAATCCCATGAACCGTGAGATCATGACCTGAGCCAAAATCAAGTGTCAGACACTCAACTGACTGAGACACATTTCTCTATAAAGTCTGCATGGGGGTGAGAGGCAGGGAGGGAAACCAGGTTCCCTTTGACCTACATTACTAAGGTTAATTCTTCTAAGGACTATCTGCAGTCGATTTGTATTCTAAATGTCAGAAATCAGGTCTGCAAATTACATCACCTGCCTAAGCTGGGCAGCAGTAAAGTTAGGAATCAAAAGGCGGCCTGCTTCCAGAGCTCATCCAACCAGAAGCTGTCACATAGAGCCAAGCAGAGGCTCTTTCCAGCCTGACGGGGTACTCGGAGGCCTGTGGGCTTTGAACACACACTTTGGAAGCGCTGTCAGCTCTGGGGCAGGGCCGCCCGGGCCAGCGGGGTATCAGTCACCTGAGCATCTGCTGAAATAAAAAGATGCTCGCACTCCATCCTCAGAGCCTGATTCAGTAGGTGTGTTGTGGGGCCTGGGATGCTGTGGTTTAACAGTATCTGAGGCGACTGGGTCCTCTCCATGGGCACATGGGTAAGACTGCGTACGAGACGCAATCCCTTTCCTCTGTTGAGCTGGAGAGGGATAGGACTCCTAAACGGGCAACAATTCAAGGGGCTGCGGAATCAAAGCCCTTGCGGGGACAGAGTGAGCGACGGGTTCCCTGGGCACAGTCCTTGCTGCAGGTGTTGCGCCCAGAGAGAGGGGAGGCTGCTTCCCAGCCATGTCCGGTTGGTTCAGAATGGGGGTCTGGCTCGGACGGGGCCCATGGGCAGAGTGACCCCTCTACAGAATGCTGAGTTGGGCCAATCAGAGGACTGCACTGGGAACCGGAATTGAGAGACCCAAAAAGGAGGTGCTGCTTAGCTGTCGTCGCTGTATGGAAAGCTGGAGCTTTTGTGGGGTGCGCTGGTGCCGCTGGGGGTTGTGAGAAGTCAGACATGTGGGAGCAGCAATGGGGGAAGCCAAGGTCAGGGTAGGAGCACAGCGGAGGGGTACAGGGAGGCAGAGATGCTCTGAAGGACAGGCAGACCGAGACAGACAGACTGCTCAGCTCTGAGGGAGGGCCCCAGACTCTGGTACAGCGGTTTCTAGTGGGCATGGATGTCCTGTGATCCCTGTGCAGAGCTCTGGGAGGAACTGGGGAGGGGATCAGCCTGGGGACTAGGAGCACGGACTTTGCCAGATGCAGGAGCGTGAAGCCCAGTTCCTCTGCTTAGTGGCTATGTAAGCTTGACAAGCTCTTAATCTCTCCATGCCTCAGTTTTCTTGTCAGTAAAATGGGGATACGACTAGTAACTGACTTGGGTTTTTCTGAGTAGTAGTCAATGGGTTTGCATACATGAAATGTTTAGAACGTTGTCTGGGATGAGGTAAGCACCCACGTTAGCCTCTGTTATTCTCTTTAGCAGACTCCCCGAGTTAGGCTGGCTTGAGTGGATCGCATGTCCTTGTAAGAGAAAACACGGGACCAAAGCAAACATTTATAAAAATTTTTTTAATGTCTTTTATTTATTTTTGAGAGAGAGATAGGGACAAGGTGAGCAGGGGAGGGTCAGAGAGAGGGAGACACAGAATCCAAAGCAGGCTCCTGGCTCTGAGCTGTTAGCACAAAGCCCAACATGGGGCTCAAACCCACAAACGGTGAGATCATGACCTAAGCCGAAGTTGGACGCTTAACCGACCGAGCCACCCAGGCGCCCTGCTAACAGAGATCAGTACTTAGCTTTCTGATTCTTGGTCTTAAGAACAAGGAAGAAGAATCTTGCCATCCCCAGGAAGGGGATGAGTCAGACTGGTTTGGCAGGGTTTCTTAGCACCGACACACTCCATTCCTTCAGGAATGTGGACTTTCACATCCACTTTCAAGAAATTCACAAAAAGGAGAGGTAGGCCCCACTGACTCATGTTAGGCTGGAGACCTGGAGCCCCAGCAGCCAAGCATCTCAGGACTTGCCTGTATGCGGTCGAAGCAGAGAGAGGCCCGGTATTAATGACAAGAATGAGATAAGGCAGTAACATGCTATGTACCAGAACTAAGATAAAGATCTTTTTACTGGCTTGAAGTAAGTTGTTATTCTGGTAAGAAAGACCAACATGTTCTCAGGTGTGCTTAGGGCTGTGATCACACACACACACGCGCCCGCGCACTCACATGGCTGGGCTCGGAGGAAAGAGAGTGGATGAATCAGGGAGTCCAAGCCAGGACTGGATTCCCTAACCCAGACTTCTAGACGGGAGTCTCACTACTCTTTGTTAACCATGAAATAACAGTCCAGAGGCCACTCTGATGGTCTTTATATCTAGCACAGATGAGGTAGTAGTGGCTGATAGGAAACAGTATACTTTCTTTGCTCTGGATCTCATTGGCTTTCATTTGTTTACTGACAAGTATTAAGCTCTGACTGTGTGCTAAATATATACTATGCCATGGGCGCCTGGGTGGCTCAGTCGGTTAAGCGTCCGACTTCAGCTCAGGTCATGATCTAGCAACTCATGGGTTCGAGCCCCACATCGGGCTCTGTGCTGCCAGCTCAGAGCCTGGAGCCTGCTTCTGATTCTGTGTCTCCCTCTTTACCCCTTCCCCACACATTCTCTGTCTCTCTGTCTTGAAAATGAATAAACATTTAAAAATATATATACTATGCCAGCCGGCGGGGAAATCACACACTGTGCGTCGTCTGTGCCCTCAAAGTGAGCTCTGGGACTCCCCATTCGCTCCCCACCACCCTGGGGATCTTAACCACACACACCAAAGCCCAGAGAAGGACTAACCACAGACAGGATAGACATCCTCGGAGCGCAGGAAACACAAAGGCAGACAACTAGCAGAAACGGGGTCAATATACACGTGTGGTGTATTATAGCCAAAGAGGCCGTGTGTGGTACTCTAAGTTGATAAAGCACATTGACGTCCCACAAGAAATGCACAGCACCTCACACTGCAATATGATGTGGATGTTTGAGAGAAAGAACAGAGCTGGAAATAAAAAAATGGTGAGGGCAAATGCCATGTGTTAGTTTTTTTCTGTTATTTCCCCGTGTATATTTAGAACACAGTAGGAATTCAGTGCGCATTTGCTGAATAACTGAATGACAGTAACAGAACTGATGTCCTCAGCAAAGAGCAAGGGTGAGAGACAGGGAGCCACAAGCAAACGCTAACGATAGTCCCTTAGGGAATGACAACTTGCAGGCACATGAGGAAGGGGAGGGTTCGAGAAAACCGGTGAAGGAGGAGGAGTGGCAACAGAAAGGGAGAGGAGAACAGGAGCGAGAATATTCACTCAATGGGGCGCCTGGGTGGCTCAGTCAGTTGAGCGTCCGAGTTTGGCTCCGATCATGATCTCGCAGTTTGTGAGTTCGAGCCCCGCGTCAGGCTCTGTGCTGACAGCTCAGAGCAGGCAGCCTGCTTCAGATTGTGTCTCCCTCTCTCTCTGCCCCCACTCCACTCAATTCTGTCTCTGTCTCTGTCTCTCAAAAATAAACATGATTTATCACTGAAGGAAAATATATATTAATAATATGAGGCATAGGGCGGGGGGAGTCCTGGCTGGCTCAGTCAGTGGAGCGTGTGACTCTTGATCTGGGGATTGTGAGTTTGAACCCCATGTTGGGTGTAGAGATTACTTGAAAATAAAAGCTTTAAAAAAAAGGAAAAGAAAATGTGGCACAGTGTATTTAAAGAAGATTAGGTTTGGCAATAAGTCCTACTCCTGAAACAATTTCTTTAAAATAAATATTTTATTTCACCGAGGTGCATGCAATCCTAGTCTGCCTCTTCGGGCACCTGGTGGCTCATTCGTTTGATGTTCGACTCCTGATTTTGGCTAGGGTTATGATCTTGTGGTTCCTGGGATCAAGCCCTAGTGCGGGACTTCCCCTTGACAGTGCAGAGCCTGCTTGGGACTCTCTCTCTCTGTCCCCCCTCTGCTCATACTCTCTCTCTCAAAATAGATAAATAAACTTAAAAAAAAAAAAAGTCTGCCTCTATATGACTAAATAATTCAGCTTTCATATGCTATCTCCAAGTAAGTATGTGAACAATATTTGAATTGGAAAGTACATAGCAGTGGCCACATTTTAGAGTGCTGTCTCACATTTCACTTTCTAACAAGGTGAGGTTCGAAAAGAATGGTAACGAAAGCTCTGACGTAGCGGCAGGTAACATTCAGTAATTGTGGAGAACAAATAGCACTTGCCACATGTGTCTGTCCTTTACTCCCCATGAGCCCTCTTGCAGGTAGAATAATGTAGGGATCATGAGCATGGGCTTTGACCAAACTCCCTCCGTCTGAATCTCAATTCTGTTGTGTTCTAGCTGCCTAACTTTGCTCAAGCAACTTAATCTCCTTGATTTAAAAAAAATTTTTTTAATGTTTACTGTTTTCATTTTTGAGAGAGAGAGAGAGAGAGAGAGAGACAGACAGAGTATGAGCAGAGGAGGGCCAAAAAAGAGAGGGAGACATGGAATCCGAAGCAGGCTCCAGGCTCTGAGCTGTCAGCATAGCGCCCGACATGGGCTCGAACCCACGAACCAGGAGATCACAACCTGAGCCGAAATCGGTCCCTCAACCAGGCATCCTAAGCAAGTTAATCTCTTTGACCACAATCTTCTCATCTGTAAAATGGGAATAATGGTAGCATACGCACCACAGGGTTGTTTGGTGGGTGCTGATAGAATGTTTTGAGTAATGCTCGGTGCGGTGAGTCAGCTAGCGGGTAACGTTAGCAGAGGCAGATGGGATGGTGTGCAGAGTAAGCTGCACACCTTTGATCAAGGCAACACAGCTCAGAAGGGACAGTGCCATAGCCGTGTCCCCAGGTCTGCAAGGCCAAATCCTACCCTTTCCACACAATGAGGGTTTTGGATGTAGATGTTCTAATTCTGGACACAGTAAGCTATTTCAAAATAGTAAAAGTCTAATTTTCTGGAGCTCAGAAAAAGTACGGCATATTAAATTAAGTAGGCCAAAAAAGGAAAAGCCAACATAATTAAAGAACGCAAATCACTAACCGTTTACGATCGCCTGGGTTAATAGCAACTAGCGCTCCTCTATCCCAGATCCTGTCGAATTTGCCGATGTTCACTCTGTCCGGAAGAAAGGAAAACAATACAACAACGTTAAGAATAATCAATTCCGGAACAAGACGAACGGCGCCCCTTGTGGCGCGTGCTGGTATTTCACCAGCTATTAAGGAATCGGGTCTCCAGTCTGCTTTCTTGGGGAGTCTCCAGGAGCAACTTCCAGTCTTAGGGGCTGGTGGCTGGAGCTTCCCCTTTCCTCTCTGACCTGGGAGTACGTAGGAGGCCCCGAGGACTATGTGACGATCTGCTCCCAGTCCCGGGAACAAGTATCTGGGACTTTCCAGAGATGAGATGTCACCACCGTCTGCACTTCGAAACTCCTTTCTGTTACAGACCAGGTGTGAAGTGGAGACACTGTCTTGCTCCCCCTACCTGCCTAGAGTCATAAGAATGTTTTCCGTGTCCTGGAAGCTATCCAGGGACAAAGATATCAAGTGTGCAGACATGTAGGCTGTACTAAAAAGAAATGCAAGGCAGAGATTCAAATCAATGCTATTGCAAGCAAACGACGGGAATGAAAAGACCCTTCCCCACCCAGCACTGCCTGGCAAGCTCTCAAGTTACTAAAAGTGCAGAGGTGCTGGGGGCCTGGGTGGATCAGTCGGTTGAGCATCCAACTTTGGCTCAGGTCATGATCTCAGTTTGTGGGTTCGAGCCCTGCTTCGGGCTCTGTGCTGACAGCTCAGAGCCTGGAGCCTGCTTCCAATTCTGTATCTCCCTCTCTCTGCCCTTCCCCTGCTCACTCTGTTTCTGTCTCTCTCAAAAAAGAAATAAAACATTAAAAAAAAAAGAAATTTAGAAAAAAAAAGTGCAGAGATGGTATTCAGTCCTACCTGGGAAGATCAAAAATGTTGCAACAGTACAATGAAATATTCCCTGAAGAACTCTGTAAGGAAAGTCAAGGAAAAAAAAATTCTGTTTAATTAGGAGATATGTGAATGGTGAAGGAAAAGACAAGAGAGGCAAAGCAAAAGGGGTAGAAAGAGAATATGTAATTAAACACGAAGAATGTGGGGTGCCTGGGGGGCTCAGTCGGTTGGGCGTCTGACTTTGGCTCGGGTCATGATCTCAGGGTGTGTGAGTGCAAGCCCCACATCAGGCTCACTGTTGTCGGCACAGAGCCTGCTTTAGATCGTCTATCCCTACTCCCCCTGTTCTCACAGTTCATGAGTTCCAGCCCCGCATCGGGCTCTGTGCTGACAGCTCAGAGCCTGGAGGCTGCTTCCGATTCTGTGTCTCCCTCTCTCTCTGACCCTCCCCCATGCGCGCTCTCTCTCTCTCAAAAATAAATAAACATTAAAAAAATAAACACAAGGAATGGAATTGTACTGCAAATAATTTTTTTTAATGGCACTTTTGTTTAGACCCATATGGGGCTCTTTTGGATCAACTTGAAAACTCAGAGAGAAGTTAACCCTGAAGATTAGATAGTTATTATACGTTCCAGAGCTTGTTCAATTTAAACAATATTTACTTTAGCAGACTCCTGATATTTTGACGCTGTTAAAGATAGGTAAACAGGCAGGTAGACAAAGGTTAGATATTTTTAACGTCATTCATGCAAAGTGTGGTTGTGTGGACAGACCTCTCTTTCCTTGCCCTTCACCCTCAGCCCCACCCCCAGGTTTCTCATGTCCCTGGACACAGCAGAGTCCAGGTCATCCCTGGACCGCACAGCCCCAGCCCACCCCGTGTGATGTGGGCAGATACATCCAGATACGGCCTTTCCCTGGTGCTCTCAGGCAGGCCGTGCTCTGTCTTCCGGGTTCTCACGTTCTCAGGCACAACCAGAACGGTACAGACCATCCTGTTTGTAATGTTCCTCTGTGCCCACACCGCTCTGCTCTACCAGTCTGTCCTCACCACGGTCAGAGGCGGTGCCAACTTCACACCCACTCTCTAGAACCTGGGATAGTTCTGTCCACAAGGTGCTCAGGCCAATGAGCTGATGAATGCAAGAGAGAAAAACAGGAGTCCACATGCACCTGCTGGATTTTATTCTGAAATGATGCACCAACAGGGACTTACAGATAGAAGAAGGGTCTCTAAAAAAATTTTTTTAATGTTTTATTTATTTCTGAAAGAGGCAATGCCTCCTCCCCACCAAGGATAAAAGCAGGTGTGGCTGCTTTTTAAGAGATATTAAATGCTTTTATTTTCAATATTAAAAAAAAAAAAAGAGGCAGCGTGAGCAGGGGAGGGTCAGAGAGAGAGGGAGACACAAAATCCGAAGGAGGCTCCAGGCTCTGAGCTGTCAGCACAGAGCCCGACGCGGGGATTGAACCCACGAACCGTGAGATCATGACCTGAGCCAAAGTTGGACGCTTAACCAACTGAGCCACCCAGGCGCCCCCCCCCAAAATTTGTTCTTAAATTCTTTTTAATGTTTTATTTATTTCTGAGAGAGAGAGAGACAGCGTGAGCAGGGGAGGGTCAGAGAGAGAGGGAGACACAGAATCTGAAGCAGGCTCCAGGCTCTGAGCTGTCAGCACAGAGCCTGATGCAGGGCTCGAACCCATGAACCGGGAGATTATGACCTGAGCCGAAGTCGGACACTCAACCCGACTGAGCCACCCAGGCGCCCCAAAGGAAGGGTCTCTAAAAACCAGTCTGGATGCACCGTGTGGAGCAACGCAGAGGGGTGGGTATGTGGGCAGGGGGGACAGCCAGGGAGTCTCAACTTTGGGGGGCTTTGAATAGTGTTGATGCCTGGCCCTACTTTTCGAGGTTCTGATGTAACAGGCTGAGGGGAACCCTCAGATCTGGAATTCTGAAAGACCCACAGCCCTTTGCAAATGTGCCCCGGAGGCTGAGACCCATTGACTGCTCCAGGACTAGCCTCTTTGTACTGAGTAAACCCTGGGATTCTTAGATGATTTCAGGAACGGAAGTGGAGAGGAAGCCGTAAAATAAAGTACTATCTGAGCCTCCTACTGACCCACAGTTAGTGTCAATGTTTAGAAAGGAGAGTACTTTGTGAGGGACTGAATGTACCGGTGGACAATGGCCAGACCATGTAGGACTAGAGAATTTGGACCCGTGACTTCTGTGGCTGACGATGTGTCAGCAGGTTCTAGGGGTGCCTGGGTGACTTGATTTTGGCTCAGGTCATGATCTCAGTGTTGTGGGATCGAGCCCTGTGTCAGGCTCTGTGCTGAAAGTGCGGAGCCTGCTTGGGGCTCTCTGCGTGTGTCTCTCTCTCCCCCTCGGCCCCTCCCTTGTTCATGTGCTTTCTCTTTCTCTAAAAAAACCAAAGAACAGCCTTTCTGGTTCCCATTTGGGTGGTCTTTTGTCCCCACATTATTCCCCCACGGAGGCGAAGCCGTGTCCCTGGCTAGCTGTGGTCACAGGGTGAAGACCACTCCCAGATCTATCACTTGCGGCCCAGACGCCACCCTGAGACAGAAAGCCATTTGCCCGCTATGCCTTCACCATTCCACAGGTCCCTTAAACTCCAAACTCATCATCCCAAGAGGAAAACTTATTTTCCCCGCCCCTTGAGCTTGTTTCTCATTTATTTTCTGCCATCCATTCCAGTCATCTTGGCTGAAAGAGCAAACTCAGGTCCCCCTAGATCCACACTCAGCGCATCTTACATCCTGCCAGTCTGACATCCTAAACACTGCTCAGAGCTGCCCGCTCCCTTCTCGGTCTTCTCGCTCTCCCCAGTGCCAGCCTTCAGGAGCTCTTCTCTGGACCTTTGTGCACAGCTGGGAGGCCACTTCCTTTCAAATTTACTTCCCTTGACGCCACAAGGGTGGTTTGTCTCAAAAGAAAATCTGGCTCCATCAGGCCCCTACTTAAAACCCTTCCTGCGCAGGATGAAGGATCAGCTTTGCAGGGCATCCGAGACCGGGCACTAGACGGCCTGCCCGTCCCAGCGCTATGTGTCACCGCACTTCAGTGAGCACTGAGAAGCTGGGTTAGGGTACTCTCCTGTCTGTACCCTTTATACCCTGTGTCATTACACTTAGCTCCGTGTGTGACAAACAGCTTTCTCTTTGTTTCTCTTCTCTCCGAAGCTAAGAGATTCTTTAGGGCAGGGACTATGGTTTGGTCTCTTCAATGTCCTTTGCAGGGAGAGGCACAAGAAATTCCCAGAAATGCCCGTTTATAAATAAAACTAACAAACCCAAATCAAAACCATGAGTATATACAGGCTTTGACATCAGCCATTAAAAAAATTTATTTTAATAAATTTGTTTTTTGAGAGAGAGAGAGAAAGAGAGAGAAACAGAGCATGAGTAGGGGAGGGGCAGAGAGAGGGAGACACAGAATCCGAAGCAGGCTCCAGGTCCTGAGCTGTCAGCACAGAGCCTGATGTGTGGCTCGAACTCACGAACGGCAAGGTCAAAACCTGAGCCAAAGTTGGTCACTTAACTAACTGAGCCAGCCAGGTGCCCCAACATCAGCTCTTTACTACATTTGTACATATCTAGCTATCATCTTTTTAAGCCCTAGTTCTTTAAACTCTATAGTGTCCAGGTAAATCTGATAAAGTGAAGTCATGTGACATCTGACATATGTAGAGTAACTTACACTAAGAAAAACCTTTTTCATGGTGGGGGCGGTGGGGTATGGAAATACTTATTTACCAAAAACAAAACATACCTTGAATACTTTGGCTCCAGGAATTTCTATGATGGGCTCTTCTGAGCAAGAAAGATTCTGTTCTGTAAAAAATTCCCGAATCCCAAGCTCACTGATTTCCACACCTACTACACAGTGTCCTCGGTCTGAAAACCTGCATGAAATTGTATTAGTCACACTTAAAAATTTTCTTTTGGATATATTACTAAATAAAAGGGCGTACCCCAATAAACATTCAATTCCCTTAATTTTAAGGGATTAGCATACACTCTGGTTCAAGGGTTTCACAGAACTTGTAGGGAAGAGGATCTGTATATTTTTAAGCTTAGCGGTACCTGGAATTCTAAAAAATTGATTTATATGACCTTAGGAAAAAAATAAAAAATTTGAAAAACCATACCTTAAAACACTGATCTACTACAAATGGATCTGATTTGAAGAGTTTCTAATTTAAAAGCATCCTGCAGGTTGGAAATGCTTTATAATTTCTCTAAACCAGCCCTGTCCATTAAAACTTTCTGTGATGACGGAGGGGTCTGTACCTATACTGTCCAATCCACTGACTGCTAAGCACACTGGGTACTGAGCCCAGGAGATGTGGCCAGTGTGATTTAGTTTAAATTAAATAACACATACGGCCAGTTCTGCTATAATGCAACATAGGCAGCCCTCAAAATCACTGTGCTCTGCGAAACCATGCAATAAAAATCAAAAGGCTTACGGGGAAAATGAGAGTGGGACACAAATAAAAAAAACTTTGTCACAATGGAACATCATTCAGCCATTCAGCACGGACCCTACTTAGGATTCTCTCTTCCTCTCTCAGCCTTTTCCCCCGGTCACACTGTCTCTGCCTCTCTTGAAAATAAATAAACTTAAAAAAAAAAAAAAGAGAGAATGAAATCTTGCCACTTGTGACTACATGAATGGACCTTGAGGGCATTATGCTAAATGACAGAAGTTAAACAGAGAAAGAAAATACAGTATGGCCTCACTTACACATGGAATCTAGGAGCGCCTGGGTGGCTCAGTGGGTTAAATATCTGCTTTCAGCTCAGGTCATGATCTTGTGGTTCGTGAGTTCGAGCCCCGCATCGGGCTCTGTGCTGACAGCTCAGAGCCTGGAGCTTGCTTCAGATTCTGTGTCTCCCTCTCTCTCTCTGCCCCTCCCCTGCTCATGCTTTGTCTCCCTCTGTCTCAAAAATAAATAACTATTAAAACAAATTTACACGTGGAATCTAAAAAAAGAAAGAAAGAATAAAAAGGCTCATAGATTCAGAGAGCAGGCAGGTGGTTGCAGGGGTGGAATGTGGTCAAAATGAGTGAAAGGGGGTCAAAATCCTGAGTTGGAAAATAAGTAAGGCATGGGGATGTAATGCACAGGATGTTATACAGTATTATAGTTAATAATACCATATTACATATTTGAAAGTTGCTCAGAGAATAGATCTTAAAAGTCCTCATCACAAGAAAAAAAAAATTCTCCATGTATGGTGAGGGATGTCAAATAGACTTACTGTGGAGATTCGCAATATATACAAATATTAAATCATTATACACCTAAAACTAACATGATATTATATGTCAATTATACTTTAATTTTTTTTGAAAAGCTGTTACACATTGGTCATAACTTATCTCTGTGACTCTGGATTTTCTCAAAAATATACAGTGAAAATTTAGAAGCAAATTGCATAAATATTACATTAGGATAAAAAAACCTGTCAGTGCCACATTAGAAAGAAGAAAGACAGAGGGTGCCTGGGTGGCTCAGTCAGTACAGCACGTGACCCTTGACCTCAGGGTTTTGAGTTTGAGCCCATGTTGGGTGTAGAGACTTCTTAAGGGAAAAAAAAAACCCATAAAAGGAAAAAAAAAGAAGACAGGAACCAAATAGCAATGATGGTACAGTTTTACACATTATATGGTTACAAAATATATAAATATTACTGTGGCATTGTGACATTGAGTGTGACATTGAGAAAGACCTTACTCACAGAAGTGAACGCTGGCAGGAAGGCGGCTTGTCAGTTACTGTGCACTGAGAGAAGGGGATGACTTTAGACTTCTCACGGCGACAGTGGATGGGAGTGGCTCACGGCTCACCGGTGAACTGAGGTGTCCAGGAACTGAGTGAGGTGTGTGCATGGGTGTGTTTTGTCCCTTCACACACAGCCTCACTCAGCTGCTCTTCCCTCATGCTTCTTGTAGATGAAATCACACATAAATGGGGCGCCTGAGTGACTCAGTTGGTTAAGCGTCCAGCTTCAGCTCAGGTCATGATCTTGCAGTGAGTTCGAGCCCCACGTCAGGCTCTGTGCTGACAGCTCAGAGCCTAGAGCCTGTTTCAGATTCTGTGTCTCCCTTTCTCTCTGACCCTCCCCTACTTGTGCTCTGTCTCTCTTGTTCTCAAAAAAAAAAAAAAAGAAAGAAAAAAGAAATCACACCTAAGTGAATGTGAAATTCACATCACGCTCAAATTGTCCCCTGATTTATTGGTGGAGTTACAGTAAAAGCAGCATTTTCAAAAAGAGGTATAGCAGAACAGACTGTATCTATCGTCTATCGTCTGCACAAGACTACCACTTTCAATGAGGTCAGAGCATGAACTGTTTTACAGCTCTAAAATAAACATATTAATAACTTTCATATTTCCCACTGAATTCGTAAGTTAATATACAAAGAATATTTTTATTGTATTATTTATGTACTAAAAGATTGAAAAAAAAGTTTTTAAAAATTTTTATTAAATAGGCTCCATGCCCAGTGTGGGGCTTGAACTCACAATCCTGAGATCAAGAGGTGCATGTTCTACTGACTGAGCCAGCCAGGTGCCTCCAGGGAGTGATTTTGGGTTTTTTTTTTTAATTCTTCATACAAAGTTATCCAAACTGGCTGTGAAGATTTTTATTTATATTTGACATACGGAAAAACAGACTATAGCCTGTTATAGACTGGCATAGGCTGGATTATATTGGAATATACCATCTTTAAAAAAAAACCTAAGCAAATGTCTTAAACATTTCAACACTTTTGGGTCTTGCCTCATAGTTATCTATTCACATCTGATATCCGTATAGACCCTAACACACAAATTAGACACATAAATGAAAACTCTTCTAATATAATAAACTTGCAATTCTAACAGCTTAGTTGTGGTATTTTTACATTTTTTAAATTTATTTTGAGAGAAAGAGTGAGAGTGAGCACAAGTGGGGGAGGGGCAGAGAGAGAAAAAGAGAGAATCCCAAGCAGGCTCCAAGCTGTCAGTGCAGAGCCCGACACGGGGGTAGAACTCATGGACTGTGAGATCATGACCTGAGCCAAGATCAAGAGTCAGACGCTTCAACAACTGAGCCACCCAGGTGCCCAGTTCTGATATCTTTATTACGCAGGACTTTGGACCCAAATATGTGACAATCACATTTAATTGTCTGTTTCCTCATTCCATTTACTAATCTTGTCGCAAAACCTCTGCTAACACTAGATTGTGAACACTTAACCACAGGGCAATAAGACCGTCTGTTTCTAGAGTTCATGCTTTTCTTGTAAGGAGTTTCCAAAGCAACTCTTCTGGTTCCATGAGTTGGTTAGGGAGAAGGCTAGTAATATAGTTTAAATATTCTCAATGTCATGGCCACAGTGGAATCTTAAGCCACAGCACCCATGTCACAGATGCCCAGCAACAAGTTGAGCCTGTGGGTGTGCTGGCTGCAAGAACGCCACATCTGTACTTGAAAATTAGCTTCAAACACATTCACGTTCTGTGGGTCAGCCACCTACGTTTTTATAGGAAACAGAGCATTTCAAGTTATTCAAGTTTTCATTTACTATTCTTTTTAATACTTTAAAACTTTCTTTCCTGCCTCATCATCAAAATTCTCAACATTAAAGATTATAAGTTAAAAAAAATTATTTTAGTGTTTATTTTTGAGACACAGAGAGAGCGAGCGAGCGAGTACAAGCAGGGGAGGGGTAGAGAGAGGGAGACAGAATCTGAAGCAGGCTCCAGGCTCTGAGCTCTTAGCATAGAGCCTGACATGGGGCCTGAACACACAAACCGTGAGATCATGACCTGAGCCGAAGTTGGACATTTAACCAACTGAGCCACCCAGTCGCCCCTCAAGGTAATAAATTAATGGTACTTCTTGGCATGTCCGGGCGTGATTACCACAACTGAGTCATGTATAGAAGACGACTGCCAGGTTTGTGACTTTAGGATAATCTATAGTAATAGTGGCTTGCGTGAATTAAAGTGAGTTCTTCGATTACTCACAAGAAATATTTTCCTCATCAATGGTTTTGTAACAATGATTCTTGAAAACGACTGCCTATGTGCTCACGGTTGGAGGGGAGAGTAGAATTGAACTGTGGGCTACACGTTGTCTTGCCAAAGAGTCGTAATTCATTTTGAATTTGTCTGTCCACCTCTAATCAAACTATCTTAAAATAAACTCAGCCAAATTCCTAAGCCACCTATAAAAAGGAAACTGCACAAAGATATCGCAGACCTAAGGGAGAAGGCTAGTTGCCTGCGCCCCCTGGGCCCCCACCACTGTCCAAATTATAATTATATTTATATAATTATAAATAAACTATACTTTTTCTTAGAAGCTCAATAGAGAGTGGCCACACCTTTGTTGCTGCTGTGTCCTACTGTCTGAGAATATTATCTCTATGAACCCAGCAGTAATAGCCTACCATAAATGAAGAATCCGTGTGTATTTTCTGGGAGTGGAATTTTTAAACCTCTATCCTTTTAAATATTCGCCAAAAGTACTCGTCATCAAGACAAGAAAGTGTGTTAATTCTCATCTGCTCTTACCATTTCATCTCAACTGCTTTTCCACAAAGAGGAAAAAATACTCTCAGATCATTCTCGTCTTTGAGGAAAGTATCCAAATGCTTCTTTAATAACCTGGGAAGAAAAAAAATACATATTTCTGCTTTCTTTAGCCCAACGCACAGAGGAAAGGACTACAGCGTATGATGCTAAATACTTTTCATGCATTATCTCACTTAATATCCCCTACAATTTTACAAAATAGGTAACATTCATTATTACACTCTCCAGTTTATACATGAAGAAAAAGAAGGTTAAATAACTTGCCTAGTTTCATAGCTAGTAAGTAATCTGATTTCATTAACCCTGGAACTTTCCTCATTTGTAATTAAAAGTTATTTTTCTTGGTTGATAGGTTTTGAAAATTCTTTACTAATTCCTGAATGTATGCGTGTGTGTGTGTGTGTGTGTGTGTGTGTGTGTGTGTGTGAGAGAAAGAGACTGGGAGCCACTGGGCCCACTGAACTTTTCAACATTCATTTTATGGGAAGCTCTCTAAATATTTGTTCATGTCTCAGACTCTGAAAAGTTTAACTCTGCAGTTAATTCCCTCTGTAGAGATGTGGCTTTCTGAGGCCACCCACATGACAAAATAACCCATATAATGGTTCTGGGAAGGTGCACCAACTACCACTTAGTGTGAAAATATGGTAATAGTAACGACGATGATGATGTAATCCCCTGGGAAGTCAGAGTAGCTGCCTAGAACAAGTCTGACCACTTTACTGAGCGCTGGCCCATGATACATCGCTACTGCTTCAAAACCTACTACCATTTAATACACTGCTCAACATCCTAGTTCACATATTAATTTTTCCTCAGCTTCTTTTCCCCCATATAGGAGGAAAAAGTGTTTTGTAGATAATACTTTACATTTGAACACACGCTATTGTAAAGCAAAGTCGGAACACCGCCACCTTTCAGGATAAAGAGATACATGTTAAGGCGGGCATCTGCCATATATGTAAATATGCATGATCAATACACAGGTGCTACAGGGGCTTAAAAAAAGATCTATTTCATAAATCTCAGATGCCTTCAACTGTAAGACACCATGATCTATATACACCCTGGAAAGAGCTAACATTGCTGATTAACCTAAGACATGCCAGAGAGGCGCTGTGTTTCAGAGATGCTAAAAGGTGAAAAACTAAAAAAGTGCACCTTATAATCAGTCAGATATTGTGTATCTATATTACACAGAGTCAGTCTCAGATGTCAGTCTATTTCCAGAGTCAGTTTCAGATGGAGAGTGTTGCTGTTATATAGACCAAACATTTCTTACTGATGTCCTTGTTCTTGATGAAATCCAATTTTATGGTCCACCCACTTCTCTTGCCATTCTTCCAGAGTCAGTACTCGGCTTTTCTGTACCTCGGTATCGGGGTACTCTTTAACATCGAGTAAAGTGCTTTTATCATCCATAGTTTTGTGGACACCTTTGCCTTACAAAGAGATGCCTCCGATGCCTGCACGGAAAATATTACAACATTACAAGTGTTGTCATTTAATAGCATCGCAATTCTATTGATGAATGAAATAAAAACCTATTATCCTTTATTCTCTCTCTCCCTCTCTCTCCGCCCCGCCCCCACTCCCAAGTACATGGCCCCACTCTCTCTCAAAATAAACTTAAAAAAGAGAACCTATTATCCTTAGCAGTCTGGCTTTTAAAACTGTTTCAACATCCAAGGAAAAGCCATCCAAAAGATTACTTCTCAGCGAGTCTGATTACCTCATATTACATATCAGGAAGGATCTTTAAATAAACTGAATTAGATATTTAAAAAAATGGGGCGCCTGGGTGGCTTAGTCGGTTAAGGGTCCGACTTTCGCTTAGGTCATGATCCCGCGGTTCGTGGGTTCAAGCCCCGCATCGGGCTCTGTGCTGACTGCCAGCTCAGAGCCTGGAGCCTGTTCCAGTCTGTGACTCCCTCTCTCTCTGACGTTCCCCTGCTCACGCTCTCTCTCTCTCTCTCTCTCTCCTAGAAATAAATAAAAATCTTTAAAAAAAATGCTTATTCACTTTTGAAAGAGAGGGCGTGCATGCACCTGCATGCATGCAGGGAAGGGACAGAGGTAGAGAGCGAACTCCAAGCGGACTCTGCATTGTTGGCACAGAGCCAGATGAGGGGCTCAAACTCACGAACCATGAGATCATGACCTAAGCTGAAACTAAGAGTTGATGCCTAACTGATTAAGCTACTCAGGCACTCCAACATAGACATGGCCTATTTTTAATTAAACATTTGGAGTAAACATTATTACGACCAGTTAAATACTAGTCACAGCTAAACTACGTAGTATTCTATGATTACTTTCCCTTTTCTGCACTTTTTATTCTCTAGTTAATAACTGTCTTACTTTTTCATTTATATAAAATCCCTATGTACCTCTAACTAGTTCAGCTATAAGGTCTACCAGTTGTCCCAATCTCCTGTAGGCACTTTCTCAATCTCTTATCAGATATTCTACCAATAGCAGCATCTTGGAGAAGACTCTCTGGGAGCTTTCTGACCTAGACGTTCCCTGTTCCCACTGCAGAGCTAGCATTCTGGCATTGCTCTTGATTATCACCCTGAAGATCTTCTTCTTTTAATGAATCTTTCTTTTATCCTTTCTTTTCTTTTTTTAATTTTTTTATTTTTATTTTCTGAGAGAGAGAGAGAGAGAGCATGAGCAGGGGAGGGTCAGAGAGAGAGGGAGACACAGAATCCGAAGCAGCTCCAGGCTCTGAGCTCTGAGCCGTTAGCACAGAGCCCAACACGGGGCTTGAACCCATAAACTGTGAAATCATGACCTGAGCCGAAGTCGGATGCTTAACCGACCGAGCCACCCAGGTGCCCCTGCAGCTTTCTAAGAAAGGGTGCCCAGGAGGAAAGGTTTTCGTGATTTTGCTTGTACAACATGACTTCAAACTATTCCAGATCCTTCTATACCTAGTTTTGCTAGGTATAGAATTCTTGGTTGGAAATCTTTTCCTCTCACAATTTATAAAAAAGTCTTTCCATTGTCCTCTCGCTTCCAGGGGTATTGCTTAAGTTCAAAGACATTCTGATCCTGATATTTTCCAGAAGGTCGATGTTTTTCTCTCGCTTAAAGCTCTTCTTTGCCCCTAGTTTTTCCAATTTCATAATTCTATGCCTTCTTTTGAATCTGTTTTCAACCATTTGGCTGAGTTTTTTTTTTTTTTTAATCGGTAAGTGTCATAATCCTCAATGCTCGAAATATTCCTGAATTATTCAGATAATAATTTATGTCCACCTTTTGTTTCTATTTCTCTTTCTCAGACTTTTATTTGGCTATAGACTATCCTGACCTAGTATTGCAAATTTCTTGTATTTTGCCCCCCGTTTTCCAGCTGTTCATCTTTTGTTCTATTTTCTGAGAGACTACCTTCATGTGTATCTTTCTCTATTTAGTTTTTAAATAAAACTTTTTATTTGGTTTTTCTTTCCTGCTATCAGTCTTATTTATCTGCATAGTCTGCTGCTTATGAGTCACTTTTTCTGTTTTTTGTCTTCTGTCTTTCCAACTGGTGACTTTCCTCAAATGCCTAGCAGTTCTTATATCTGCTCATATTTAAGAATAATACAGAAAGCTGATTAGATGTTTAAGTATGTGGGTGGGCTCACTGACTGTGAGCTTCACCTTAAGGATGATGTGAGTGGATTTCATTTGGAAATCTAGATGTCATTATCTTTGTCTTCTTTTGACTGGTCAGACTTTCCATAGATGGATCTCTCAGTCCCTGTGACAAGGATCAAGTCCTTGGAAGCCATGGTTCTATACTCACAAAAGAGAAGGACACATGTGAGAAGGTTGCAGCATTCAGTTTGCCTGTGTTCAATTAATCTCCATTTTCAGTATGGCACTCAAATCCCTAACTGTGTATTTGTATCTCCCCAGTCCAGAGGTTCCTTACCTTCTGCAGAGAATAAACCCCCAAAGTCTGCTGGTATGGCAAGAGATAGATATCGTGTTGCAGGGACTTGGGAAAGGGGTCTGGGGATTTAGCCTTTCCTGAACCAGAATTTCAAAGGATGCTCCTACGTTCAACCACACCCTTTCACCTCCCAGAGGAACTTAGTGCTGTAATTCCTGAGCATGTGGGGATTCTATAATGCAAATGGGGTTGCTTACTGGCCTTATCCATGACTGGTTAAAGCTTAGCTTTCTTCAGGGGCACCTGGCTGGTTCAGCTGGTATAGCATGTGACTCTTGATCTCAGGTTCAAGAGATCAAGGTCATGTGTTCAAGTCCCATATTGGGCATGGAGCCTACTTTAAAAAAAAAAGAATTTAGCTTTCTTCACTCTGCAAAATCCTTTACCAACTTGCCCATCTGCAATTTTATTGCTTCTGTCTCCCTACCCTACTGCTGTTTTTTTTAAAAAAAATTTTTAATGCTTATTTTTGAGAGAGAGAAAGAGACAGAGGGAGACAGAGGGGTGGGGCAAAGGGCTCAGGAGACAGAATCCAAAGCAGGCTCCAGGCTCTGAGTGGTCAGCACAGAGCCCGGTGCGGCTAAAGAACCACCAGATGGTGACCTGAGCTAAAGTTGGACACTTAACCGATTGAGTCCCCCAGGCGCCCCTACCCTATTGCTGTTTTGGTGGGCTTTCAGGAAGGAGCAAAGTTAGATATATGGGTTTGATGTCCTGTCTCTATTCCATAAGTTTGTGTTTTCAAATAAATTTTCTTGCAATTTATTTTTGCATGAGAAAAGGCATACAAGACAACTGGGGACAAAAGACACTTAAGCATAACTCCAAGTCCATCTGAACATAGGAGGAAAATGCCTGTCTTTCCCATGTGACCCTTGTTACACTAAGGACAATATAACACCATACTAACATACCCTTTGAGTCATTAGTGAAACTAGTTTGGAGTATACTCGCGTGCTATTATTGGTGGGTCTAATTTAACGATTTATCCATAAGAATAGTAAACATCACATAAAAGCAGGTATTTCTGGAAAAGTTCCCTTTACTGCAAAATTTGGTTTTTGTGTGCTTGGGATTTAAGAAGCCACTTCCCTTGGAGGGGAGAACATAAATTCACTTCTCAGCCAACATTTATGAACAAAGAGTTTTGTAAGGTCCTATTGATATCAGGAGGTGACTCTCAGTTTTCTGAGAGGTCAAGGGCAACTGTCTGATTACACTGGGTACAGAAAAGCAAAAAAGAGTTGCAGTTTTGGCATATACATTTTCAGCCAGAAACTTTGGAACCTGAGCTTGAGCTCTCATAAAACATAATTTTATCATAGAACCAGGGCAACTTGGAATGGTACACTGCGATTCCTTTCACACAAACTTGAAACAGAAGTTAACATTCTGTATATATCTTAACCAAACTCTTAGCTGTTCTAAGTTTCTCAGTGTACACTTGCCCACATGCTTTTTTAGAGAATAAGAAGTTTCTTTCTTTAACAAGTGTGAATTATAGGGGTGCCTGGGTGATGCATTCAGGTAAGCATTCAGGATTTTGATTTTGGCTCAGGTCATGATCTCTCTGTGTTGAGATGGAACTCCTGGGAGGTGGGGGGTGGGGAGCGGGTTCTGTGTACTGGGCGTGGGACCTACTTAAGGGTGTCTCCCTCTGCCCCTCCCCCACGTGCCTGTGCATGTTCTCAAAAAAAATTTTAAGAAAAGTACAAATTATAACAATCAGGAAAGGCAAAATCGACAATTATTCCTACCTACACACAGAAACAGATGTGCTAGTTTGGCCCCCAAATCCTCCCTGGGCTGACTCCCAAGTACGGTTTTCTCTCTCAACTTTTCAAAAAAACCATGTTTCTATTTTCGATTTTTATTTTTTATTATTTTTACAGAGAGAGCTCGTCCACAGCAAGGGAGAGGGGCAGGGACGAAGAGAATCGTAAGCAGGCTCCATCTCACAACCCTGGGATCACGACTTGAGCTGAAATTAAGAGTGGCGGACTGAAAATAAAAATATTAAAAAAAAAAAAAAAAAAGGGGGGGGGCGCCTGGGTGGCTTAGTCGGTTAAGCGTCCGACTTTCGCTTAGGTCATATCTCGCGGTACGTGGGTTCGAGCCCCGCGTCGGGCTCTGTGCTGACTGCCAGCTCAGAGCCTCGAGCCTGTTCCAGTCTGTGACTCCCTCTCTCTCTGACCCTCCCCTGCTCACGCTGTCTCTCTCTCTCTCCTAGAAATAAATAGAAATATTTTTTAAAAAAAGAGTGGCGGACTGAACCACACGGGTGCCCCCTAGATTTATTTTTAAACGTTGCTAAATTGAAAAATAACTTCTCTAAAGTGCACAAATTTGAACAGTATGCCTCAATCAGTATTTAGACATGCATACAACTGTGTAACAACCTTGAAGCAAGACAAAATCTTTCCAGCACCCCAGTTCCCATCCCCCAACCCCTACCCTCACCCTCGCCCTCACCCCTAGAGCATCGCTGACCATTTAACACGTTATTTCCCTTTTCTTAAAAACCACTAACAGAGGACGATGCTTTGGGGGCACTTTAAAATCCTGGACTCAGAAAGGTCATTCACGACGCGACCTCGTTATTCCCAGATCCCATTGTGCTTCCTGGATTCCATTTCGGGGCGTACGTCGCCGGGCTGCCCACGCTGATCAGGGTGCCCCATTCCGGAATCCGATCACAAGCTCCCCCAGCAAGTCCAGCCATCTCCCCCGCCCCTCTCAGCGTGCAGGTGAGCCTACCTCGCGCGCAGCTCGCAGCCAGCACTCTGCAGCCGGCTCCCGCGCCGCCTCGCGCCCCGAGGGCCCGGACTGCGCGCCCCGCCCCCGGGCCCGCCCCTCCCCGGCGCCCAGACCCCGCCCCTCCCCGGCGCCCAGACCCCGCCCCCTCCCCGGCGCCCAGACCCCGCCCCCCGCCCCAGGCGCCCCGGCTGGCGCAGCGGCGGAAATAGCCGGGGCGGGGCCAGCGCCGCGGCGAAGGGGAAGGCGGGGACCCTACTCCTCCCTCGTCCCGCCGGCTCCTCCCACCCCGGGTCACGCCGTGACAGGGGCGGAAGCGGCGGCGGCGGCGGCGGCCGAGCGGGGCTGCGGCTCGCGGCGCGGATCGTGCTGTCTCGTGCGCGCGGCGCGCGGCTCCGGAGAGGCGCCGGCGGCTGCGGCCGGCGCGCGGCGTCCCGCCCGCGCTCCCAGGTGCGGGGCACGCGGCTCCGGGGGCGGGCGCGGGGGCGGCGGCGGATTTCGGGTGACAGCTCCGCACAAAGCGGCTGGGCTCGGGTGCAAGCTGCCTCTCTCCGCGTGTGCAGCGCCCCTCGCCCGGGTGGGAGGTGGACGGGTGCGCCGGGGGCTGCCCGCGCCCTCACGGGATTGGAAAGGGCGTGCGGGCTCCACAGGGGGAGGGGGGGCCGGGATTCCCGGGCTGGCGCGTTGCGGCGACGGGGTTCCCGGATCCGTCGCGGGGCTGAGGGTCTCTGCGAATCCCCCCACACACCTCGCTTGCTTTCTGTGCGGCGGTGCCTTCTCGCCCCGACTCCCTGCACCTCTCCGGCGCCAAGGTGAGCCCGGGAGGCTGTTGCTTCTCCGACTTCGGAGAGCGAGGCGCCGGGAACGCCGGGGGTCTCTCCTGGGGACTGTCAGAGCTCTGTCACCTGGGGAGCGCCGGCCGCCGAGCCCTCAGGCCGGGGGCGGGAACCCCCTCGGTGTGGCGGCGGGGCGCCCGCCCGCACGGCCGCGCAGGTGTCGCGGGAGCCCTCCCGGCGCCGCCACCACGCGTTCAGACTCGAGCGGCATTGCCAGCTCGCTGGGGTAACTCCCCCGGGCGCGGGGACCCGGCGGGGGCGGCCGGGGTTTGGGGGAGCGGTTAGTCCCCAGCCCGGCAGCTGGCAGGTGAAAGAGGAAGGAAGCGAGGCAGGCCCAGCTGTAGAAAGTTAGGGTTCCGTACTAGGGAATGTAGCCGGCTAGAGGCCCAGCCGTCCCCGGGGTGGGGCGCGGGAGTCCCCAAACCACTCCACCGGGGGAGCGCCGTCACTCCACAGGTATGCACACGACCCAGGGCTTCTGCGTTTTGTTTGGTTGCTTTAAAAAAAAACAAAAACAAACCTATTGTAGTGGAAGAAAGTGGGCGGGAAGCAGGTTTCTTCAGAAGGTACAGGAAAGAGTGACCATGAATAATTAAATTGTCCTTCAGGCAGTGAAAAGAGTCACTAAAGCATTCAGGCAGCTGCACACGTTCCATATTTCGGGAAATTTGATGAGCGTGGGTGCAGTAAGGTGCTAGGCCCATCGTATTTTAAAGTGGCCCTGAGGGGAGTTCTTGTTTCTGGTGCCTCTGAAGAAGTTTCTAGTGGTTTATCTTAGTTTTTAGAAATTATGCCGATGCCGTTGTAAATGTTTATTTCATCCAGAAGTCTTTTGGATTCATGTTTTTGTCAATTTTATGGTTTTTAAAAAATTATTCAATAGGCTACTTCAGAAAAGCCTTGGGAATTATTAAAGTAGAAATCTAGATACTGAAAATCCATGTATATATTTACCCCCCAAAAAGCCCCTCGCTTTTTTTCTCCCTTTTGTCACCTTAAAAGAAAACCAAACCCATACCTTTAAATTTAGAAAGGAATATGCTTATGTAACTGAACATGAAACGAATTGATTATATTTAGTTAGATATGTTTATCCATTTGAATAGCCAGGTGAGAGCACTCTCAGCATACTAATTAGCATTTGTGATCAGTATTTCTGAGATTATATTTAAAGCACAAAAGCGGTGGCCCTTCCAACTTAAAACATTTTCCCTTCACCTTAAGCCCCAAGAATCCAGCAGCAGTGAAGACACAGAATGGACAGTGTCGGAAAAGGGCGAGCGTATATCACTGTTAATTATGTAATTAAGGTTGAAAACGTAGCAACACTTAAACATCTTCACTTATATTTTTCCTCGAAAATAGATTTAACGACGGCTTTTATAGCTAGTGTTTTCATTTCCTCTTAACCATTTCTTGAATTGTATAATTCTTCATTACAACTATATGCCTATTTTCCAGGATACAGTTGGATTAAGATGTTTGTTGAAATTTCCAGAAACTATGCTTTCTTGGGAGAATGCTGGTATTTCTAGGTGATAGAGCCAAGTGTGGCATGCAACTAGGTTGATGGTATTGATGTTCCTAAACCTGACATTAGACTCAGCTATTTTTGCTTTAATCCTCACATATACCATACGTTTACATATTCTATATGAATGTTTATGTGTGTCCTATTTGTGGCTCATTTTATGGATAATATAGGATGCACGTATTCTATAAGGAGATTTGTTAGATTGGACAGCCTTTTGAAAATAGAAATGTGATCCAGAGAGCCTTTGGGTAGAAGCATTATAGGTAGACAGTAGTTCTTTTAACACGATTGGTACTTTATCCAGCAGTGTAACGAGTGGTGCAGAACCAAAAGTCAACTTATTTAATGCTTAACTGTAATGCATTTCACAATATGCATAGGGATTATGTATTCATAACTAACATAATGGTTTTAAGAAAGTGAAGACTGAGTCAGAGGAAAGTCATCTGTAACACTGATGTCAGGATTCCTGAGAGTTGGTGTAGATGGCAGACGAAGTTTTCACACATGATGGTAGTGACCGGTGGAAAATGCTCTTATGAATGTTAGTGTAACTCATGGGTACGAACAGAAGGATGACAGGGCCCTCAAAGCTTTTCTCCAAGGTGTAGATTTTATATCTGTGGAATTTGTATCTTATGATAACACTTTTCCACTTTCAAATTTCTTACCCATAGGTATGTCCTGTTTATTTTTTATACTATTATTGTGTGTGTGTGTGTGTGTAGTAGATACGATGGATCAGGGAAGGAATTGTGTGATAATTGTAGAATATGTTATTGAGTACTTACTGTAAGCATTTTTCATTCCTTATTTAATTTAATTAAAAATAGTAATTTGATAGCTCTTTACCTTTCATGATGACTGTATTATTTTTCTTAGAGACTTTGGTTTGTAAGGCTTGTTTAACTGTGCTGTTATTAGACTAGTTTGAGCGCTCATACATTTTTCTAGTAGAAGATACCAGTGATCCAACCTAGATTCCTAAATGTAGTAGTGATTGGACAGTGTGCCTGACATTTTAGTAAAAGGGAACAAATTAGTTTTCTTCGTAAAGTCTAATAAGATCAGAATTCAGGAACTGCTAAAAAGACAGTTGGTAGGGGGAGAGGAACATAACAAACAAAAATCAGGTGTTCTTACTGAATTTTACAAACAGTGTAATTGGTTTATTGGTCATTTGTGTGGTGTTTCTTATTTTTATACTTTGAAACGTACATGTTAGTAATGGACAACATTTATTGAGTACAGTACTTACAATATGCCAGGTCTGGTGCTTTAATAGATTATCTTACTGTTCACACCGCTGCTGTGGGTTACACGCTTGCTGTGCCCATTTTATATACGGGAACACTGAGGCTAAGTCTTAGATTAAGTAGCTTGAAAGCAGTGGCTTCATACCAGGGCAATCTAAGTGCAGAACATATGCTCTTACCTATTAAACTACATAATAAATTTCCTCCAGAGTGTCAAAAGCATTACTATTAATTTTTTTTTTTGGAAGGTTTTCTGAAACTATGGCAACCCCTCGGAGGAGGACAAAGAAGAAAGCATCTTTTGATCATTCTCCAGATAGCCTGCCTTTGAGGAGCTCCGGTAGGCAGGTATTGCTCATCTGTTCACTCAGTGTACCTGTTTTGTTGTAAGTGATCTCCACATCCAACACGGGGCTTGAAGTCACAAGCCCGAGATCAAGAGTTGCATGCTCCACTGAGAGAGCCCTCCCGGCACCCCCATGATGCACCTGTTTTGAGCACACGAGATGGTGTTGGTTGGGCTGAAGTATTAGAGATGAAAATATGTCTTTTCAGTCTTCAAGGAACTCGCAGCCTGGTGGAGAAATTCCCCTCGGAACGATCCCAGCACAGTGTGATCAAGGGCTGTCGCCCTTTCTGCACTCTGGTGTAGAAAAAGTACATCTGGCGGAGGGGACTGTAGAGACAAAGGCGTAGAGTGTGAATCAGCATGGGCTGGTCAGGGAATCAACAGCTGTGCGTTGCTCCCAGGATATGAGCTGCAGCCAGATCATGCTTGGCGTGGCGTCGTTCACAGGAACTTGGACTTCAGCTTGTAGCTGGTTGGGTGCCGTTGGCAGGTTCCTTGCAGCCATCTCTTTTCTAGGGTTTTGTTTTCTTTCTTTTTTTTTTTAAAGAAAAATACTGAATGATGTAATTTTTTTTTAAAAATTATTCAATTTTGGGGAGGTGGCTCTGTTGTAAGAGCATGTGACTTTTTTTTTCTTTATTTTTAACGTTTATTTATTATTGAGAGACAGAGAGAGACAGAGCTTGAGCAGAGAGAGAGGAAGAAACACAGAATCCGAAGCAGCCTTCAGGCTCTGAGCTGTCAACACAGAGGCAGTCGCGGGTCTCAAACTCATAAACCATGAGATCATGACCCGAGCCGAAGTCGGTCAGATGCTTAGCCAACTGAGCCACCCAGGCGCCCTGCATATGACTCTTGATCTGAGGGTTGTGAGTTCGAGCCCCCTGTTGGGTGTGGAGATTATTTAAATACACAAACTTAAAAAAGGTAATACAATTCAGTTTGTTTTTTTTTTTTATTGGCAGCGCTGAGAGTAACTGCTCTAATTAAAGAATTCTTGAGTGTGGCTTTTATTTTGACTGGTACAGCTTTTCCTGAGAAAGGCTCACATGTGTTTTGTTGATTTTCTTAAAATATTTATTTTGAGAGGGAAAGAAGGAAAGCAGGGGAGGGGCAGATAGAGGGAGAGAGAGAATTCCAAGTAGGCTCTGCTCAACGTGGGGCTTGATCTCAGGAGCCCTGAGATCATGACCTAAGCCCAAATCAAGAGTCAGCCGCTTAACCACCCGAGCCACCCAGGCGCCCCGGCTGGCATGTGTTCTCGTTCTTTCCTCAGAGACCTGTCGTTCAGGCGCTCCTGTGTATTTCTAGCACGTCCGTGAGTCACTCACACACTGCTGTCTCCGGAAAGTTGCTCTCTCGTCAGCCCCTCACCTGCTGCCCGGGTGTTGCTGATTCTCACCACATAGAAGTTATTTCAGTGATAAAAACCTTCCACCTGCTTCACTCCTCGCCCTTCTGGGGGGAAATTGTAACCTCACAGCTGGGTTCTTTCTCAGGCCAAGAAGAAAGCAACGGAGACCACAGACGAAGATGAGGACGGCAGTTCAGAGAAGAAATACAGGAGATGCGAAAAGTCGGGCTGCACAGTAGCGTGTCCCGTGTGCTTTGCAAGTGCTTCCGAAAGGTCTGTGTGGATGGCATGTGCCAGCCTCCCCTTCCTGCCCAGGAGAGCATTCTTGGTGGGGACATCATCTTCCAAGATTGTTTCCCTAAAGATAGAGCTAGATAGTGTAAGTCCTCTAAGAATAGAGACACTGCCTGTACAGTGTGTGCACTGCCCCGCCCCCGTACGCTTCCTCTCCCCCCCTAGATGGAGCAGCTCTGTGCAGCGGCCAGTCGGTGTCCTCAGGTCCCATGCACCAGGGCTTTGTTGCTCCTGGGAGTTGAGGGTGGGGTGGGGGACACAGGAGAGCCGATCATGGGCTCCCCGCGGAGCCCCGCACGTGGTTACTTTCTCTGTGCTTCCCGGCCCCCTCAGATAACCTCTCCTCTTCCAGTAGACATGCACAGGCCTCACTGACACCGTGAAGCCACCCATACTCTTGTGTCATTTTTGGGGGATGACCCAAGCCTGACCATTTACTGCCAGAGAAATACCTTCAGATGAGGCTTCAGATTCCACGAAACCTAGAAAACAGATCCCCATTTTTATTTTCTAGTCACACAGAGGTGCTGGTGTTAGCGTTCACCGCGGCATTGTATTTCATTCTTCGGCGACATGCTGGATGTTGGACAGGTTACGTTTGCCAGATAGCCTGCCTGATGGTGGGGGTCCAGCTGGCTGGACTCGTTCACTCAGTACTGGGGCCCGAGGTTCTTGCTGGAGCCTGGGCTGTCTCCTTCGCACACAGGAAGTGTGCAGCACGCACAGTGACACACTTTGTGTCCTGTCATCAAACCCGACCATTGCTCCAGGGTGGGGGGGGGTCTTGATAAAACCTCTAAGTCCCAGGCCCTTCTGGGGTCTGAGTCCCTGTGTCCTCCTGTGTATTATTATGGATCAAACATCCTTTTACTTTCCCCTTTTCACCAGCTCTCGGTTGTCAGGATTCTAAGTGGAGATCATACAAAATGGGCTGTAGAATGTGCTTAATACATGTGTTTAAAAAGAGACCAGAAATGCTTACTCATCACCAAAGCTGCATGTCTTTGCTATTTTCAGATGTGCCAAAAATGGCTACACATCCCGATGGTATCACCTCTCCTGTGGGGAGCACTTCTGTAATGAATGCTTTGACCATTACTACAGAAGGTTTGTTTGCTGATTCTTGAAGGTTTCCCTGGTGGAGGGCACGGTGGTGGGCGTGGCTGGGGGGAGCGGAAGGGTCAGGGAGTTGAGACGGAGCCCGTAGGCTTGCTGAGTTACTCGCGTGTTCCAGCCATGCCAACTACAGCCGGGCCAGAACTTCGATGCAGTAGTTTGGTGTGTGCACACTCGGGTCAGAGAGTATCTGCTGTGAGATAGTCATTCTTTTTACTCTGCGAGTGGGCACTGCTTTGCTATCCTGTGACCAGGTATGCTGCATGGGGACAGAGATTTGGGGGAGGATGCTGATGACTACGAGGTGCTGGACAGACAGGTGGTCAGCCCTTAATAGTTTTCGATACTAAACTGGAAGGAACGCACCCTTCCCGACGGCCTGTTTGAAGGGCACCAACGTAACTTTTAACCTTCCTAAGATGGTTACGTAATGGCTAATCAAATCCGTTACGTAAGACTTCCTAACCTGGTGCCTGTTTCTGAAAACCTGGTGAACTTCGGGCTTGATGTATTGTTATTTTTCTTTTTTTCAGTCATAAGGATGGATATGACAAATATACTACCTGGAAAAAAATATGGACTAGCAACGGGAAAACCGAACCTAGCCCCAAAGCTTTCATGGCAGACCAGCAGCTCCCGTACTGGGTAAAAAATACAATGCGTTATTGTCCTGGGAAATGTTTGTGGAACCAACGGCAAGAATGGATGAAAATACTGATTTTTTTTAGGAAATCTTTCTATTATTACACTTATTCTACTCTCTATGTCAGTTAAAGCACATCACGTTTTTTTATTCTTGTAGAAGACTTGGATGACTCACATGGTATAAAGAAGAAACTAAAACTACCATTAGCTGATTCATATCTATCAAAACTTTTTTCTGTTCGTATTTTTATATGTATGTTGAAGCACAATTTCATGCTTTTATATATAAATCCTAATTAGTACTTTGTGTATAATTTTGTGTAGCTTTTAGTTTATTTAACTTTTTATTACTTTTCCACGTAGCCATGCTTGAAAATATATTTTAGTGATTGTATATATTAGATAAGTATACCATCATTTAATAAATGATTAGCTAATTTTTAAAATATTATAGGTAACTCTGAGCTTCTCTTGTGCACTTAAAATTTATTAATTTTTTAAGTTTATTTATTTATTTTGAGAGAAAGGGGGGCGGTGGGGGGAGAGAGAATCCCAAGCAGGCTCTATCAGGACATAGCCTGACGTGGGGCTCAAACCCAGGAACCATAAGATCATTACCTGAACTGAGATCAAAAGCTGGATGCTCAACTGACTCAGCCATCCAGGCACCCCTGAAATTTTTTTTATTGATGCAAAATTCACATAACAAAATTAACTATTTTTTAATTTTTTAAAGTTTTAAGTAATCTCTATACTCAACATGTGGCTCGACTCACAACCCTGAGATTGAGTCGCACATTCTTCCACTGAGTCTTCCACTTTTAAATTAATTATTTTAAAGTGCACATTGTAGTGGCATCTAGTACGTTGACCGTGCTGTGCAGCCAGGTGCTTATTGCCAAGCATCTTCATCATTCAGAGTCCCCTTCCCTCTCCACTCCCCTAGCTCCTGACAGCCCCTCATCTGCTTTCTGTCCTTAAGGATTACCTCTTTTGGAGGTTTTATATAAAGGAATCATGTAGCATGCGACCTTTCATGACTGGCTTCTTTCTCATAGCATAATGTTTTTGAGGTTTATCAGTGTTACACTTCACTCCTTTTCACGGGTAATATTCCATAGTGTGGGTTGGTCAGATCCTGTTTATCTGTTCATCTGATGACGTTTGGGTGTTTTTCACCTTTTCCTTATTGCAGGTAGTTGCTGCTGTGGACATTTGTGTGTGAATGCTTGAATGTCTGTTTTCAGTTCTGTTTGGTATATATATATATACCCTGGAATAAAATTGCTGGGCCTTATGATAATTCTGTGTTTAACTCTTTGAGGGACTTCTAGACTCGTCTCCATAGCAGATGGTTGTACCGTCGTCATTCCCAGCAGCAGTGTGTGAGGCTTCAAATCTCTCCACGGCCTCACCAACTCTCGTTTTCCATTATTTTGATTTTAGCTATCGTCGTGGGCGTGAGTGACAGATACCCCTCCCAGAGTGTCTCTCTTTGGTTTTGATTTGCATTTCTGTAACGACTAATGCATGTTTGTGTGTGCTTGTCGGTTATTTGTTTGTCATCTTTGGAGAAGTGTCTGTGTAAGTCTTTTGTCCATTTTGAAAAATCACTGGTTCCCTATGCTGTACATTTCACTTCTGTGACTTATAACTGGAAGTTGTAGCTCTTAGTTGCCTTCACCCGTTTTGCCCATCTTTCTACCCACCTCCTCTCTGGCGACCAGCAGTTCTCTGTATTTGAATCTCTTTTTTGTCCATTTATTTTTTAGGTTTCACATATAAGCAAAATCATACAGTATGTGTCTTTCACTGACTTAGTTCACTTAGCATGATGCTAAGTTCATCCATATTGTTACATGGCAAAGACTCACTGTTTTCTGTAGCTCAGTTATATTCCATTGTATATACATACCCCACATCATCATCTTTTTTATTTTGAAAGAGAGTGCACAGGCATGTTTGAGTGGGGGAGAGGCAGAGAGAGAGAGAATCCCACGCAGGCTCCACACTGCCACTGCAAAGCCTGATGTGGGGCTTGGTCTCACGAACCATAAGATCATGACCTAAACAGAAATCAAGAGTCAGATGCTTAACCAACTGAGCCACCCAGGGACCACTATGCCACATCTTTATCCATTTATCTTCTGATGGATACTTGGGTTGTTGTCATAATTTGGCTATTGTAAACCAGGCTGCAGTAAATACAGGGGTGCATATATCTTTTCAAATTAATGTTTTCATTTTCTTTGAGGAAATACTTAGTAGTGGAATTAGTGGATCATATTGTGTTTCTATCTTTTGTGTTTTTTTTTGAGGAAACTCCATATATTTTCCATAGTGGTTGCCTCAGTTTACATTCCTACCAACAGTGCACGAGTGTTCCCTTTCCTCCACATCCTCACCAACACTCATTATTTAAATTGGTTTTGATGTTTTTGTAATTTATTTTGAGAGAGAGGGGGGTGGGGTGGGAGAGAAAGGGCATGCGCTCAGGGGAGTGAAAGAGGCAGAGAGAGAAAGGTGAGAGAGAGAATCCCAGGCAGGCCTACGCTGTCAGCATAGAACCCAATGTGGGACTCAAACTCAAGAACCATGAGATCGTGACCTGAGCCCAGGTCAAGAGCCAGATGCTTAATCAACCGAACCACCCAGGTGGTTATTTGTTGACTTTTTAATACTAGCCATCCTTATAGGCTTAAGGTGATACCATTGTAGTTTTGATTTGTATTTCCCTGATGATGAATGATGTTGAGCATCTTTTCATGTGTCTTTGGGTCACCTGTCTGTCTTCTTCAGAAAAATGTCTCCTCAGGTCCCATTTTCAGTCAGATTATTTGTTTTTTTGGTGTTGAGTTGTAAAGGTTCTTTATATATTTGGATATAGTTTGGATATTAACTCTTTATTGGCTAAATCATTTACACATGTCTTCTCTTAGTCACTGGATTGCCTTTGGGTTTTGTTGATGGTTTCTTCACTGTTCAAAGCTTTTTATTTGATGTAGTCCCAGTAGTTTATTTTTGCTTTTGTTTCCCTTGCCTGAGGAGACATAGCCATAAATATGTTGCTAAGGCCAATGTCTGTGACATTACTGCCTGTGTTTTCTTTTATGGTTTCAAATCTCACATTTAGATCTTTAACCCATTTTGAGTTTATTTTTGAGTATGGTAAGAGACAGTGGTCTGGTTTCATTCTTTTGTATGTAGATGTCCAGTTTTCCCAGCACCATTTATTGAAGAGACTGTTTCCCCCATTGTAGAGAATTTTTCTCTATTGTAGATTAATTGATCACATAAACGTGGGTTTATTTCAATCCTGTTTCATTGACTTGTGTGTCTGTTGTTGTGCAAGTACCAAAGTGTTTTGATTACTATAGCTTTGTAGTATATCTTGAAGTCTGGGATTATGATCCCTCCAGTTTTGTTCTTTCTCAAGATTGCTTTGGATTCAAGGTCTTTTGGGGCTTCATACAAATTTTAGGATTATTCTAGTTCTTTGAAAAATGCTGTTAGTATTTTGGTAGGGATTCTGCTAAATCTGCAGATGGCTTTCGGTAGTATGGACATTTTCACAATATTCTTTCAGTCCGTGAGCATGGTATATCTTTCCATTTTGTCATCTTCAGTTTTTTTCATTAATATTTTAATTTTCAGAATACAGGTCTTTCACTTTCTTGATTAACTTCATTCCTAGGTATTTTTATTCTTTTTGGTAGAATTGTAAATGGGATTTAAAAAATTTTTCTTTTTGATACTTCATTATTAGTGTATAGAAAGGCAACAGATTTCTGTGTTAATCTTGTATTCAACTTTACTGAATTCGAATAGTTTTTTGGTGGAGTCCTTAGAGTTTTGTCATCTGCCAGTAGTAACTGACAGTTTTACTTCTCCCTTACCAATTTGGAAGCCCTTTATTTCTTTTTTTAAATGCTTTTTTTTTTTTCTTTGAGAGAGAGAGCGAGCACGCATGGGTGTGCACAAGTCGGGGTGGGGCAGAGAGAGAGAGGGAAACACAGAATCCGAAGCAGGCCCCAGGCTCTGTGCTGTCAGTGCAGAACCCAGCAGGGGGCTTGACCTCTTGAACTGCAACATGATGACCTGATCTGAAGATCATGCTTAACCGACTGAGCCACTCAGGCTCCCCAGTGCCTTTTATTTCTTTATGCAGCAATCAGACACGAAAAAAATAAGTCATCTTTTGCCCATTTTTAAAATGGATTGTTAATCTTTTGTTGTTGAGTTGTAAGAGTTCTTTATGTTTTGGATCCTAAATCCTCATGATACATCACTTACAAATATTTTCTCCTGTAGGTTGCTTTTTCACTTCTTGATAGTGTCCTTTGATGCATAAAAATTTTTATTTTTGAAGTTCAGTTTATCCATTTTTTCTTTTGTTGCTTGTGCTTTGGGTGTCATATCCAAGCATCCATTGCCAGCAATAGCCCTGCTAGGAATTTACCCAAGGGACACAGGAGTGCTGAGGCATAGAGGCACATGGACCCCAATGTTCATAGCAGCACTCTCAACAATAGCCAAAACATGGAAAGAGCCTAAGTGTCCATCAACAGATGAATGGATCAAGAAGATGTGGTTTATCTATACGATGGAATACTACATGGCACTGAGAAAGAAGGAAATCTGGCCATGTGTAGCAACATGGATGGACCTTGAGGGTGTTATGCTGAGCGAGATAAGTCAGGCAGAGAAGGACAGATCCCATATGTTTGCACGTATAGGAGGATTAGGAGGAACTTAACGGAGGACCGTGGGGGAGAAGAAGGGGAAAATAGTCGGGGAGAGGGAGGGAGGCAAACCATGAGAGACTCTTGAATGCTAAGAACAAACTGAGGGCTGATGGGCATGGGGGAGAGGAAAAGGGGGGAGATGGGCATGGAGGAGGGCACTTGTGGGGATGAGCACTGGGTGTTATATAGAAACCAACTTGACAATAAACCAAATATATAAAAAAAATCCATTGCAAATCTCAGGTCATGAAAGATGGACTCCTGTGTTTTCTTCCAAGAGTTTTATCACTTTAACTCTTCATTTTTTAGGTATTTGATCCCATTTTGAGTTAATTTTTGTATGTATGTGATAGAGATGTTTGACTTTATTCTGTCTGTATGGATATCTGCACACTGAAAAAATAAACCTTTTAATTTGGAATAATTTTAAGTTTATGGAAAAGTTGCAAGGCTAGTAACAGGGAATTCCAATGTATCTTTCATGCTGTTTCTCCTAATGTTATCACTCACCAACCATGATACAGAGCTCAGAAATTAACACTGGTACAGTACTAATACCTACATTACAGAATTTATTTGGATTTCATCGTTTTTTCCCCCACTAGTGTCCTTTTTTTACCGTTACAGTTTCCAGTTCTGTTCAGTGTCCATCCTTTTTGACTAGCTAAATTTAGCTCTGATTATTCCTTTGAGTTAGAGCTGGAAAGCCTTTATTACAGCAGTACCTAGGTCCCCTTTGCACTTTCTTCGTCCCTGAGCTAGTATTGAATCAGTATCTACCTGATGAGGTAAAAGCGGATTATATGGTTGCTGGTCATGCAAGGGGGAGGAAAAGTCCTTAGTGTGAACAAGGTTGGTCAGTTCGTGTGGAAGAGATGGCTGAGCGAGTGGTCGAGGATGGAAATGCTAGCACAATATTAGCCAACTCACTGACCGTGGCGTGTTACCTTCCATCTAGGTTCAGTGTACAAAACCTGAATGTAGAAAATGGAGACAACTTACCAAGGAAATCCATCTTACTCCACAGATAGCAAGGACCTACCGGTGTGGTATGAAATTGAATTCTACTACTATTAAGGTATGATCTCTATTGCTTTTCCTTTTAAATTAATGGATGGGTTAAGTTAGCTGTAAGTAGTGATGGTGTATATTTTTCATTTATTGTATTTTTTCCTTCATCTTTTTTTGAAAGTCTATTTTTTTTTTTTTTTTTGAAAGAGGAGGAGAGTGAGTGCGGGAGAAGCAGAGAGAGAGGGAGAGAGAGAATCCCAAGCAGGGCTTGGTCCCATGACCTGATCATGACCTGAGCCGAAGTTGGACCCTTAACTGACTGAGCCACCCAGGCACCCTAGTTTTTCATTTATTGTATTGATGATTGTAGTGATCCATGGATAACAGAACCCCAACTACAGTGGCTTGACTAATTGAGGATTTTATTTTTTTCTTATTATAAGAAGTTCAGAAATGGCCTGTCCAGGCTTGGTGTGGCTGTCCAGGGAGGTCTCCCTTCTATTTTCTTTTCCCACCAGGAAATGGTTGCTGTACCATCAGCCATTGTGTCCAGATTCTAAGCAGAGATTAGAAAGGCAAAGGGCAATAGGGGTGTGCCAGCCAAGCTTTACCCTCTTTTACTGATGAAATATTAGCCTTCCAGAAAGTTCCAAAAGTAGATTTCTCTTTACATTTCCTTGGCTAGAACAGGATCATGCAGCTACTCTGAACAACAGTAGAGCTGAAAGAAGAAAATATTTCAAAACTGAGCACATTGCAATATCAAACAAAAGCAGGATCCTTTTAGTAAGGAAAAGGGATGGATAGGGTTGGGGGATTAGGAATCTGGCATAGTTGGTATAGTACCTTTTCTTTTTTGACAAGTGGCAATTAATGTTTAAAAGGTGTAACTTTTATTTTCCATATTGGTTTCAGGTATATGATATACTGATTCAGCAATTCTATACAGTACTCAGTGTTCATCATGATAAGTGTGCTCTTAATCCCCATCCCCCATTTCCCCCATCCCCCCACTCACCCCCCCTCTGACAATCATCTGTTCTTTACATTTAAGAGTCTATTTCTTGGTGTGCAGCTCTCTCTCTTTTTCCTTTTCCTTGATTGTTTTGTTTCTTAAATTTCACATATGTGTGACATCATATGGTATCTGTCTTTCTCTGACTTATTTTGCTTAGCATTATACTCTAAAGCTCCAACTAGTTGTTGCACATGGCAAAGTTCATTCTTTTTTTATGGCTGATACTAATCCATTGTATGTATATGCACCACCTCATCTTTACCCGTTCATCTATCGATGGACCCTGGGCTGCTTCCGTTCTTTGCTATTGTAAATAATACTGCGGTAAACATATGGGTAAATGTATCCCTTTGAGTTAGTGTTTTGGCATTTTTTTGGATGAATACCCAGTAGTGCAATTACTGGATAATACGGTAGTTCTGTTTTTAACTTTTTGAGGACCTCCATACCGTTTTCCACAGTGGCCGCACCAGTTTACATTCCCATGAACAGTGCAAGAGGGTTCCTTTTTCTCTACATCATCGTCAGCACTTGTTGTTTCTTGTGTTGTTGATTTTAGCCATTCTGGCAGGCGTGAGGTGATACCTCATTGTAGTTTTGATTTGCATTTCCCTGAGAATGAGTGATGTTGAACATCTTTTCATGTGTCTGTTGGCCATGTGTATGTTGTCTTTAGAAAAAGTTCTCCTCATGTCTTCTGCCCATTTTTGATTGGATTATTTGGGGTTTTTGGGTGTTGAGTTGTATCCGTCATGGTTTCTAGCCATGAAATCATGACCTGAGCTGAAGTCAGACACTCAATTTACTGAGCTTCCCAGGTGCCTGCAGTATTTGTTTTTCTAATCCATGAGTATGGACTGTCTTCCCATTTCTTTATGTCATCTCCAGTTTCTTTCACCAGTGGTTTATATTTTCAGAGTATAGGTCTTTTTCTTCGTAGGTTTATTCCTAGGCATCTTAATTGTTTTTAGGTGCAGTTGTAAATGGGATTGTTTTCTTTATTTTTCTTTCTGTCGCTTCGTTATTGGTGTATAGAAATGCAACAGATTTCTGAACACTGATTTTGTATCTGTGATTCTACCGAATTTGTTAATCAGTTCTAGCAGTTTTTTTGGTAGAGTGTTTTGAGTTTTCTGTGTCTGGTATCATGTCATCTGCCAGTAGTGAAAGTTGTACATCTTCCTTACTGATTTGGATGCCTTCTGTTTCTTTTTGTTGTTTGATTGCTGAGGCTAGGACTTTGAGAACTATGTTGAATAAAAGTGGTGACAGTGGACATCCCTGTCTTGTTTCTGACCTTAGGGGAAAAGCTCTGTTTTTCCCCATTGAGGATGATGTTCACTGTGGGCTTTTCATACATGGCCTTTGTTATGTTGTGATGCGTCCCCTCTAAACCAGCTTTGTTGCAGGTTTTTATCATGAGTTGATGTTGCGCTTTGTCAAATGATTTTTCTGCACTGAAATAATATAGTTCTTATCCTTTTTCTTACTGGTGTGGTTTATTGTGTTGATTAGTTTGCAAATACTGAACCACCCTTGCAACCCAGGAATAAATTCCACTTAATCATGGTGAATCATTTTTTAAATGTATTGTTGGATTTGGTTTGCCAGCATTTTGTTGAGGATTTTTGCATCTATGTTCATCAGAGATATTGGTCTGTAGTTCTCTTTCTTGGTAGTGTCTTTATCTGGTTTTGGAATCCGAATAAACCTGGCCACATAGAAGTAATTTGGAAGTGCTCCCTCCTCTTCTATTTTTTGGAATAGTTTGAGAAGAATAGGTATTAACTTTTTAAATGTTTAGCAGAATTCTCCTGTGAAGCCATCTGGTCCTGGACTTCTTTTTGTTGAGAGTTTTTGATTACTGATTACTGATACAGTTTCTTTGATGGTAATCAGTTGTTCAAATTTTGTATTTCTTCCTGGTTCCATTTTGGTAGGTTATGTGTTTCTAGGAATTTATCTATTTCTTTGAGGTTGCATTCGTTGGCATACGGTTTTTCATAATATATTTTGTAATTGTTTGTAATTTCTGAGGTGTTGGTGGTTTGTAATTTTATTTCTTTGAATCCTTGCTCTTTTTTTCTTGATGACTTTAGCTGGAGGTTTATCAGTTTTACTGTTTTTTTTTTTTTTGTTTTTTTCAAAGAACCAGCTCCTGGTTTCGTTGACCTGTTTTACTGTTTTTTAGTCTCTGTAGCATTTATTTCTGCTCTGATCTTTTTTTTTCCCCCTTTCTTTTGCTGTCTTTGGGCTTCATTTGTTGTTCCTTTTCTTGCTCTCTCTTAGGTGCACAGTTAGGTTGTTTGAGATTTTTCTTGCTTTTTGAAGTAAGCCTGCATTGGTATAAACTTCGTTTTGGAACTGCTTTCGCTGTATCCCAAAGGTTTTGAACCACTGTGTGTTCATTTTCATTTGTTTCCATGTACTTTTCATTGTGTAGTAGCATGTTATTTAACCTTCATGTATTTGTGCCCTCTCCAGTTTTCATCTTGTGATGGACCTCAAGTCTCCTAGTGTTCTGGTCAGAACAGATGCACAGCATATGACTTTGATCATTTTAAATTTGTGGAGGCTTGTTTTATGGCCCAGTATGTGATCTGTTCTGGGGAAAGCTAGTGTGTATTTGAATGTGTATTCTGTTTCTGTTTTTAAAAAATTTTTTTAATGTTTGTTTTTAAGAGAGAGAGAGAGAGCACATGCCACGTGTGTGAACAGGAGAGGGATAGAGAGAGAGGGAGACACAAAATCTGAAACAGGCTCCAGGCTCTGACCTGTCAGCACAGAACCCAATGTGGGGCTCCAGCTCATGACCCATGAGATCATGACCTGAGTTGAAGTCAGACTCTTAACTGACTGAGCCACCCCAGTGCCCCAAATGTATGTTCTGTTTTAGAATGGAATGTTCTGAATATATCTCTTAAACCCATCTGTTCAGTGTCTCATTCAAAGTCATGGTTTTCTTGTTGATTTCTGTTTAGATAATCTCTCCATTGATATAAGTCAGGTGTTAAAGTCCCATACTATTTTTTCATTATCACTGATTAGCTCCTTTATATTTGTTATTAACTATTTTATGTATTTGGGTGCTTGAATGTTGAGCCCATAAATATAATTGTTAGATTTTCTTGTTGGATTGTTCCCTTTGTTATACTGTCCTTCTTTGTCTCTTTTCTTTCTTTTAAAGCCTCTTTTGTCCAGTATAAGTATTGCTACTCTGGCTTTCTTTGGCATCCATTTGCATGATAGATGTTCTCCATCCTCTCACTTTAAATCTGCAGGTGATGGGGCGCCTGGGTGGCTTAGTTGGTTAAGCGTCCGACTTTCGCTTAGGTCATGATCTCGCAGTTCGTGGGTTCGAGCCCCGCGTCAGGCTCTGTGCTGACTGCCAGCTCGGATCCTGGAGCCTGTTTCAGCCTGTGACTCCCTCTCTCTCTGACCCTCCCCTGCTCACACTGTCTCTCTCTCTCTCCTAGAAATAAATAAAACATTAAAAAAAATTAAAAAAAAAATCTGCAGGTGTTTTTAGGTCTAAAATGAGTCTCTTGTAGGCAGCATATACATGGGTCTTGTATTTTAATCCATTTTGTAATCCTGTGTTTTCTTTTTTTAAGTTTGTTTATTTTCAGAGAGAGTGCATGTATGTATGTAAGAGGGGCAGAAAGAGAGGGAGAGAGAATCCGAAGCATGCTCCATGCTGTCAGCATAGAGCCAGACGCAGGGGTTTGACCTCATGAACTGTGAGATCATGACCTGAGCCAGAGTCAGCTGCTTAACTCACTGGCCACCCAGGCACCCCACCCTGTGTCTTTTGATTAAAGAGTTTAGTTCATTTACATTCAATGTTATTGATAGCTGTGTATTTATTGTCATTTTATTACTTGTTTTGTGACTGCTTCTGAAGATTTTCTCTGATCTTTCTTGTCTTTCTGTCATCATTTGTTAGTTTTCTTTAGCTCGGTATTTGGATTTCCTTCTTTTTATTCCTTACATATTTGTTAGTGGTTTTTGATTTGTGGTTACCATCAGGTTTGTATATAACCCCTTCTGCATATAGTAGTCTGTATTAAGGTGATGGTCATTTAGGGTTGAGTCATTCTTTTCTCCAATCTTCCCCATGTTTTAGGAATAGGGTGTTATGTTTTACATCCTTTTGTGTGTTCCTTGGCTGTTTTTTTTAATAGAAATATTCATTTTTCCTGCATTTCTGTTTCCTTCCCTAATACAATCATTTTTGGTCTCACCTTTCCACTTAATGAGCCCCTTTAATATTATTTGTGGGGCTGGACTAGTGGTCATGGACTCCTTTGGTTTTTGTGTGGGGAAACTTTCTATATTTCCTTCTATTCTGAATGATAACATACTACTCCTTTCTGGCTTGGAAAGTTTCTGCTGATAGCTTTATGGCTTTTTTTTTTAATTTTAAAAAAATTATAGAGAGTGCAGTTTGGGGAGAGGGGCAGAAGAAAGGAGAGAGAGAATCGCAAGCAGACTCTATGCCTAGTGCAGAGCCAGACACTGGGCTCGATCCAATGACTGGGATAATGACCTGAGCTGAAATCAAGAGTCAGATGCTCAACTGACTAAGCCACCAAGGCACCTCTGGGATTTCTTTGTCTGTAACTGTCTTCTTTTGTATTGCTACTTTAATATTTTTTCATTATCACTATATTTTGCCATCTTAATTACAGTATGTTTTAGTGTGGATCTGCTTTTGTTGATTTTATTGGGCTTCTCTGTGCCTCCTGGATCTGGATATCTGCTTCCTTGCCTAGATTAGGGAAGATTTCAGCCCTTATTTCTTCAAGTAAATTCTCTTCTTCCTTTTCTTGCTCTCCTTCTTCTGGGACTCTATCATACAAATGTTACTGTTTGATGAAGTCACTGAATCTCCTAAGTCTTTTGTCACTTTGCATAATTCTTTTTTGTCTCTTTTGTTCAGCTTGATTACTTTCCATCACTCTGTTAATTCGTTCCTCTGACTCTTCCATCCTGCTGTTCGTTCCATCAAGTGTGTTTCTTATTTTATTTATTGAGCCCTTTGTCTCTGTGTTATTCCTTTTCTCACTGTTAAGGATCTCACTGTTGTTCTCTACTCTTTTCTCAAGTCCCGTGAGTATCCTTATGATCTTTGCTTTAAATTCTCCATCCTGCATGTTACTGGTATCTGTTTTGCTTAGATCTCTGGCTGTGGCATTGTCCTTTTCTTTCCTTTGGGGCAAATTCCTCTGTCTTCTCGCCTTATGTAAGTCTGTATTCCTGTTTCTGTGTGTTAGGAAAGCCAGCTGCATTTGTTCTTGAGGGTAATGGTCTTGTGAAGAAGAGGTCCCTTAGGGCCCTGCCGCGTAGTGTCCCCTGTAGCCCGGCCCGGAACCTGTGGGAGCGTCTCCCGTGTGTGCTGTGAGTGCTCTGCGCTTGTGTCCTGGCCGCTTTATCCTTGAGGCTAGTCATCTGCAGAGGCCCTCTTTGCCTGTTCCGAGCAGTGTTCGGTCCCTTGGCCTGACGGGTGTGCTCTAGTTTGCTTGTGAAATGGGACCTGTCACCACTGCCACGGGAACTGAGGCCTTGCAAAACTCTCACGGTACGGTACGGACAGGGCTGTGGCCCAGCCTTCTGGGAGAAAGGGCCCACCCACCGTGCTGACTGCAGAGGGCGGTTCGCGGGGGAGGCTTGGCGCACGCAAGTGTGGTAGCTGGTGTTGGCGCTGGGCTGGCTCCTGCAGCTGGCTCTGTGTTTATGCTGAGGGGTAGGAGAGAAATGATGCCTGACAGTTCCTTTGTTCCCAGAGGGGTCTCTCTGTGACCGCTGCCTCTCTGGGTCATGCTCTGAGATGCGCAGCTAACCTCCCGGCTGTGTGTCCCGGGTGCCCTTCAGATCACCGGGTTCATGCTGTGTGTCTGAGGGCTATTTGCCCTGCCTCCTCTCCAGCCCCAATGCCCTCTGGGCTCTATCCCAGACAAGCCCACCGACCTTAAGAATTCTAGGCTTTAACTCTTGCTGGTTGCAAGAACTCTCAGAATTTGGCCCTTCTTACTTTCCAAGCCAGTTGCTACGGGGATGCGTTTTCCCTGTATGCCAGTCTGTCTTGCTCTTCCCCACTACAGCGGCTCCCTCCCTATCACAGCAGCCTCCATCCATTTCTCTCCCAAGCTGCATCTCAACACTTCTGTCTTCTTTAATGTGGCCTTTGCTCTATGTTTAGTTGTGGAGTTTGTTCTGCCAGTCTTCAGATCAATTTTGAGAGTATTTAGGTTGATGTGATATTACCTAGTTTTATTTGTGGGATGAGGCAAGCCTAGGATCTTCCCCTCTGAAAAATAAACTGGATTTAAAATATTTACTGTCTGGGGACGCCTGGGTGGCTCAGTCGGTTAAGCGTCCGACTTCAGCTCAGGTCATGATTTCACGGTTTGTGGGTTCAAGCCCCGCGTCGGGCTCTGCTGACAGCTCAAAGCCTGAAGCCTGCTTCAGATTCTGTGTCTCCCTCTCTCTCTGACTCTCCCCTGCTCACACACTCTCTCTCTCTCTCTCAGAAATAAATAAAAAGCATTTAAAAAATTTTTTAAAATATTTACTATCTGGCCCTATACAGAAAATGTTTCCTGATCTCTGTTCTGACCCATGAGCATGGCATATCTTTCCATCTTCTCAGTATCTTTAATTTCTCTTGTTTCCATTGAGGGCGTGTTTTGTTTAATTTGTTTCTAGGTATTCTGCTTTTTCTAATTATAAGTAGAATTTATTTTTAACTTCATTTTCAAGTTGTTAAAAGTGTATAGAAATGCTATTTACTTGTATATATTGATTTTATACCCAGAGACTTTCTTGAATTCATTCATTGAATTTCCAAGACCATTTGTAGATTCCTCTGGGTTTTCTACAGTCCTATCAACTGTGAATAAAGACTGTTATACTCTTTTTTAAAAACACCGTGTTTGGGGCACCTGCGTGGCTTAATCAGTTGGATTAAGCATCCAACTCATGGTTTCAGCTCAGGTCATGATCTCACACATGGGATGGAGCCCCACATGGGGTCTGCGCCACTGGCAGTGCAGAGCCTGCTTGGGAATTTGGCTCTCCCTCCCGCTCTGCCCCCCCTCCTTCATTCATGCTCTTTCTCTCTCTCTCAAAATAAATAAACTTAAAAAAATTAAAACAATGTTTTGGGGCATCTGGGTGCCTTTGTCAATTAAGTGTCTGACTCTTGATTTTGGCTCAGGTCATGATCTCACCATTGTGAGCTCAAGCCCCTCCTTGCACTCCAAGCTGGGTGTGGAGCCTGCTTGAGTGTGTCTCTCTCCCTCCCTCTGACCCTTCTTTGCTTGTGCACTCACTCCCTTTCTCAAAAATATATAATACATATATTGTATATTATATAATATATATATAATATATGTACATCTTATATACATATCTTACGTAATGTGTATCTATAATATTTTATGTATATACATATGTATGTAGCATATGTTAGGAATTTAACCTATTATATAGGTATTACATATAATCACATAATAAATGTATATAATGTATATACATAGTACATACATAATATATATACATAGTGCAAATATAATATATCTAGCACATATGAAATATATATACATAATATATATACATACATACATAGATAAATAAACTCTATGTCTTGCTCTTTCTTCTTCTTGCCTTATTACATTGGTCATGACCACCAGTACAGGGTTGAGTAGAAGCTAGAAAACAGACATCTTTGCCTTGTTCCTGACCTTAGGAGGAATGTGTTCATTATTTTATCATTATGTATAGTATTGAGTATAGTTTTTCTTGGACGTTTTTTATCCAACTGAGGAAGCTCCTTTCTGTTCCTAGTTTGCTGAGAACTTTTTAATTATGAACAGATGTTGGATTCATTTTTAATTTTTTTAATGTTTATTAATTTTTGAGAGAGAGACACACACAGAATCTGAAACAGGCTGCAGGCTCTGAGCTGTCCACACAGAGCCTGATGTGGGGCTCAAACCCTCGAGATCGTGGCCCGAGACAAAGTTGGACGTTTAACTGACTGAGCCAGCCGGGCGCCCACAGTTGTTGGATTTTGTCAGAAACTTTGTCTGCATTTTTTATGATGATCATGTTAGTTTTTCACCTTTAATCTGTTAATGTGGTGAGTCACAGACTGTGGCGTGTTGAAACAGCCTTGCGTTCCTAGGGAGGATCCCAATTATTCTTAATATGTCATCCTTTTATTGGAGTGTTGGATTCGGTTTGCTGATGCTCCGTTGTGGAATTCTGCACCTGTGTTCATGATGAATACTGCCTGTCATTTCTTTTCTTATAATATCCTCGTCACGTTAGTTCTGGTATCCAAGTTATGCTGGCTCTGTAAGATGAATAGAGAAGTACATCCTCCTCCTCTAAAGAGTTTGTGTAAGGTTGATATGATTTCTTTTTTACTGTTTAGTGTGATTCAGTTGTGAGGACATTAGGCCAGTTTTCTTTGTGAGAAGTTTTAAAATTACAAATTCAGTGCTCTTTAATGGATACATGGTTTATTCTACATGTTTTAGACAGTTGTATTTATTTATTTTTAAGTAATCTCTATACCTAGTGTAGAGCTCGATCTCACAACCCTGAGATCCAGAGTCACACGCCCCACTGCCTGAGCCAGCCAGGCGCCCTCTAGGCAGTTGTGGTTTTGAAAAATTTGTTAATTTCATCTACATTGTCAAAGTTGTTAGAGTGGTTTTACTTTTCCCTTATTCTCCTTATAATGTCAGTGGGATCTTTGGTGGGATCCCTGTTTTATTTTTGATGTTGGTTCTGCAGAAGTGAAGGGTGGAAAGTACAGATGTAAGCCTGGGACCGGGGTCCTGGAATTAGCCAGTCTTGCTCTGAAACCTTTCGGTTTAGCCCTAAATTGGTGTTCAAGCTGAGTCTTCAGATGAGAAGGCCTCTTTGTGGGGTGAGAGAGAAAGACGTGGGAGGGGCTGGTGTTCATTTTTGAGGCTGAGGGGAGACGCGGACAGAATTGGGGTTTGAGTGGCAAAGGCATGAGGAGCTTGGGTGGTGAAGGTGAGTGTGTCGGGTAAGCAAAGCAGGAACGTGGCTGCTCTGAACTTAGCGAGCACCTGTGCCCCAGGTGACCGTTCAAGTGAAGTGTCGCCCCAGTTGTGTTTCATTATAACGTTTAAAGGAGAGCTCAAGCGAGAGATCCGTTCAAAATAGTGCTCTATTTTTTCTTTAAGTAGGCTCCACGCCCAGTGCAGAGAGCAGTATGGGGCTCGAACTCACAACCCTGAGATCAAGACCTGAGGTGAAATCAAGAGTCAGATGCTTAACCGACTGAGCCACCCAGGTGCCCCCTGCTGACTGGTTTTCATAGACACTAGCCATTTTCACCCAACCTGTTTTTGTGAAGTTTCTAAACAGTTGTTGTAAACGATTAAAAAAATACTTTGGATAACTTGCGTAATAACGTTATATTACTAAATGCTAGGTGTGTTTTTCACACAGTTTATATGATAGTCACTTCGTCCTCTGCTTCAATTGGCTGTGGTTTAACTGTGGTTTGGAGTTACCCATAATCCCTCTTCTCTTTCATGTGTGATGGTGGAAAATATAATTTCCACTTTATTTCTACTGATGGTCCAGGTCACCCGTGTCCCTTTTCTCATTGAACTCGATTTTTCTTTGGGTGGTCTATGTCATTTTCAGTTTCTGAAATTTAAGCTGCTCTTGAAAAGCCTAAGGTTTTCTTTAGAATGAGCTTGTTTTTAGAAAAATAGTGTGTGTTTGTCTGAAAAGTTGAAGCAATATAGAAAAGAACAAAGATGATAGCAAAAAACACATTTATGGAGTCACCCTCTTGAAATAACCATTGTTAAATGAGGTTTATTCGAGAGTATTCCCACATCTGTGCAAGGAGAAGTCCTGGCTGGCAGATAACTTCATACTGAGGAAAAGTACACTTGCTGGTTTTATGTTAAATAATGGCATTTATTTATTCCTTATTTATTTTTTTAGATTAAAAAAAGTTTTTAAGTAATCTCTACACCCAATGTGGGGCTCAGACTCAACACCCCAAGATCAAGAGTTGGACATTCCATTAACTGAGCCAGCCAGGTGCCCCTAAGTGATTGCGTTTAATGCAGCAAAACTTAAAATTTAAGGAAAAGCCAAAGTGAAATAAGAAATTGCTGAACAGGGAATAATTATTTCTTCATCACAAGGAATAGTAGTTTCTAGAAACTCCCTAAAAGGTTAAGACAGTATATGATGAGAATGTTAGGAGGTTGGACTCACCCTTTTTTAAATGGCATGTTTTTATCTTCGATGTAAGGCATTGACACCTGGCCACCTGGCCATGAAGGAGAGAAAAGCAAGTTAGGTCACCCTTCAGTCCACCTCTCCTTTTCCTCACTCCTGATTCTTGTTATTGTTTTCTTGTTCGGTTTTATTTTCTAGTTTGCCTTGTTGGAGTAGCTGCTGTGTTATTTATTTTCTGTAATGTAATCCCTCCGTTGTTTACTCTTGGTTCTGTGTTTCTATGGCTTTACTGCTCTCCCATGATTTCTCTTAGTATGATTGCTTCTCTCCCCACGTCTTTATTTTGATTCATCACGTGGTTGGAAATGTTTTAACATCAAGTCCTTCTTCCCAGTGGGGCTCAGAGGTGTCAGATTCCTTACATTTTTGAAAATGTAACTGTCTTTCTCTCCTCCTGCTTCCCACCGTCTTAAAGATGAAGGCTTTGGGGCGCCAGGGTGGCTCAGTCAGTTAAGCGTCCGACTTCGGCTCAGGTCATGATCTCGCGGTTCGTGGGTTCGAGCCCCACATCGGGCCCTGCTGACTGCCAGCTCAGAGCCTGGAGCCTGTCTTCGGATTCTGTGTCTCCCTCTCTCTCTGACCCTCCCCTACTCACGCTGTCTCTCTCTCTCAGAAATAAATTTTTAAAAAAACATTAAAAAAATTTAAAGATGACGGCTTTATGGTCTTCTTGAATTCCAGCTTCTTTAACTGTGGTATCGCATGTTCCCCATCTCCGTTTTCCCTCCAGAGAGCTTCCTCTGAGACCTGTTGCTCCGGTCTCAATTGATTGCCATCCGTAGCCTGATCTTTTGAAATATTTATTTAAATGGTGTTCATTGATCCAGAGTCACTTAGGTCTTCAGCTTGGTATTCTGTCAAGGACAAAGTCTGAAGGGTTATTTGTAAAACAACATTAAACAGAGTGATAGCGAGGGCCACACGCTGTTTTGGAGCTTGCTTTTGTGGGTTTCTGTCTCTTAAAGATGCTCTGTATCAGTACATAAAGACCTCTTTTTTTCTGAAAGGCAACATAGTACATAGTCCACTGAATGGATGCATCCTGATGAATGTAGCCTGATTAAAGGGTATGTGAGTAACTTTTAAATGTTTACTGTTAGTGACAATGCTATAGTGAAAAGCTTTGCTTCTATGCTGTTTTCAGTACATTTGTAGGATCAGTTCCCAGAAATGAAGTTGTTTTTTTTTTTTAATGTTTATTTTTGAGAGAGACAGACTGTGAGTAGGGGCGAGGGGGAGAGGGAGAGGGAGACACAGAATCTGAAGCAGGCTCCAGGCTCTGAGCTGTCAGCACAGAACCCGGCTCAGGGCTCGAACTCATGAACTGTGAGATCATGACCTGAGCCGAAGTCAGACACTTAACCAACTGAGCCAAGTGTCCCTAGAAATGAAATTTCTGTGTCAGAGTATATACGGTCATTTTAATATGAGCTAATACGTAGATACAAGAGAGGGTTTATAATGATATGTGAGAAATGAAGAAGTAAAGGCAGTACTCAGGTCCCCAGCGGACCCCGCCTCCAGTGTTAGGGCGTCACCAAGTCCTGGTTAACTCCCCGGATGCCCCGCTGTAGTTCCCTTTCTCTTCCCCCAGTGCAGGTACCCAGCAGTGTTCTGAGTCCTGCATTCATCATTCCTCTGCTTTCTGTTACAGAGTTAATGCATATTTATGAAACCCAAAGCACCACGTAGAGTGTTCTGTATTTCTGTGCTGGCTATAAATTATGTCATATGGTTTGTATTCCTCTGCAGCTTGCTCTTTTTTGACTCAGCGTTGAGGTTTTTCACATGCCTCCGTATTGATGCTTCAGCTCTGGTCCATTAGTTTTCGCTGCTGCGCCCTCTGGCCTTGCGTAAATCTACCTACCACAGCGTATCTGTTCTCCTGCTGGTGGATGCAAGGGTTGTTTCTCATTTGGGTTGGGTTTAGATACAGTGAGCACTCTTGCACACGTGCAGAAGTTTCTCTGCACTGTGTTCCAGGGGCCCGACTTCCCAGGCCAGATGGGATGCCAGTCTTCTGTTTATTTGGGTAACTTTTTTCCTGAAATACACCATACAAACAGTGCCCAAATCAAAATGCACAGCTCAGTGAAGTTTCCCAGAGTCCCCCTTTAGCCAGCTCCCAGTAAAGAAATCCACTTCCCAGCCCCTCAGGAGCCCCCCTGCACCCACTTTCGCTCATACCCTCCATCCCTTGCTCCCCGTCTCACAGCCCTGGCTTACACCACTCGGCCTGTTCTGCTGGCTTCTGAACCTTATGTAGATGGGCTCCCATGGTGTGTGTGCTTCTGGGCCTGGCTGCTGGGCGCCCTGCTATGTTTGGGAGTGCATCCACATTGTGGCATGTGCCTTGTGGCTCATTCCGTCTCATTGCCGTGTGGTGGGCTATTGTTTGAATGTGGCACACTTTATTTAACCCTTGATGGACTTCTGGGTAGTGTTCAGCTTTTTGCTATTAGGAACATTGCTCCTTTGAACGTTTCTGCTACGTCCATTGGTGCACACATGTGCAGTGCCTCTCAAAAATCGGGCAAAGTTTGAGTCACTGGTCATACAGTGTGTGTGTCTTACGCTGTGCGAAACAGTGCCAAATTATCATGCGTGTAAGTATTGCGTATTTTGTCAGATGGCTCTCTAGAGTTACTCTATTCCTTTACCTTTCCACCTGCGGCATCTTTATGGGAGTAGCCGTGTCCTCCACACACTCACCCCTGCAGTCTTTTATCACACTTTTTGTTTTTGCTAATGGAATAGGTAAAAAGCAGTGTCTTATGAAGGTAGATTGACACACCTGTATTTTATAAGCAAATCTAGTTAACACTTGGTTTTCTCTTTTGCAGCTGGAGACCGCAGATCATTGTTGCCTTCCAGAGGATCTAGTGAGTATTTGTGGGCGTCCTAGACTGTAGTTCAGTATGCCTCCGATGATAAATACGGTATAAGTCAATGACCATAATGGTTTTAGGAGTTTCTGTTTGGGTGCTGATCAGAGGCTTTTGATCTAACCTGACGCCTGTATGACGGACATGGTAGCAGTAGTGGTTTCATGGGCAATCCTCTCCCCGCCCCCACCTTAAAGAAAAAGAAGTTAAGTTCTGTTGCTCTGTGTTAAAAGGGAAGGAAAAGCAGCGGATGGTTGGCCTTAATACAAGGGTCAGCCTTGTTACACTTGTTTCTAGTGTGTGACTTTGTGACCTTATCTCCGTGTGAATCCTTCCGAGAAAAGAACAAGAGGCCTGTAATTGGATGGTCTTGGCCCTCATTCAGCTGCGAGAGTGTTCTTGTGTGTTCTGACCTCTGTGTACCTGCTCTGTCGTGTCCCTGCCCACATGGGGGAGGGAAGAGGTGTTTCCCGCAGGCGAAGCCTCCTCACTTTCCCTCTGTGGATCGTGATGACCTGAGCTGGCAGGCTCCGTGGCCCATACCACCGGGTCCTATGGCTGTTGCAGAAAATGACCTCTTACATTGCCAAGTTTCTAAAATTCTGAGATTCTGAGTCATTCTGCATTTCAGCAGTACAGGGGTGTTACTTTGCCATTTTTCTACATGTCTGAAACTGAGGGACTGTGACTGATTTTTAGACCAAGGGAGAATTGACACTTACTAAATCTACTTGAAATCCATTCTGTTATGCAAAGGGGTGTATTAAACACACACACACACGTGCACACATGTATTTTCAATAATTAATTTTACCTGCAAGTATTTCCATAGGAAAGCAATGGCTCAAATACTGTCTGGATTCAGGGCAGACAGGATGAAATTATAGATAGAAAGGAAAAATAACTGTAAATACAGTTGCAGTACTTTATGAATCTGTCTCCTGACATTCAGACCCTTTTGTGTGCAGAGCAATCTGAACTTCAGGACAGAGGCCATATTCCTGGGATGTAAGAACTTTAAAAAGTTTGGAAGAGTTCCTAGCTTTCACCTCCCAGTTACTTACTTTTGTGTTTGACCAAGAAAGAGTCGGGAGCAGCTGCTTGCCCCCTGGTCTATTCCTGTGGCTTCTAGAGCCACTTTTTAAAGCAGGTTCTGAATTTCAAGCACTTGTAAGAGCTTCTGGGAGCCGTTATAACAAATGATCATAACATGAGTGACTGACGGCCGCAAAAGCTTGTTGTCTCATAGTTTCGGAGGCTGTGAGTCTGAGGTGAAGGGCCACTGTCCCCTGAAGGCTCCAGGGTGGCCTTCGTCCTATGCCTTCCTGGCCTCCCACGTTGGAGCCATCCTGGCCGTTCCTCGTCTTGTCTGTGTGACCCTCTTCCTGTGTGTCTCCCCATCTCTGTGGCTCTTCTCCTCTTTTTTTTTTAAACTCTTTTTATTTTTTAGTTTATTTATTTTGAGAGAGAGAGAATTGAACAGGCAGAGAGAGAGAGGGAGAGAGAATTCCAAGTAGGCTCTGCGCTTTGGCACAGAGCTCTAGTGCGGGGCTCAAAGTCACGAACCATGAGATCATGACCTGAGCCGAAATCGAGTCAGAGGCCTAACTGACTGAGCCACCTAGGCGCCCCTCTTCTCGTAATATGGACATTAGCTGCAGTGAGTTTAGGGCTCACTCTCATCTAATGTGACTGATACACATGTGAAGACCTTACTTCCAAATAAGGTCCCATCCTGAGGCTCTGGGCGGACACAGACTTTGGGGCGGCACTGTTTAACCCATAGTGGCTGTTTCATTAACTATGCTCATTGATTGACTTTATCAAGTAGGGTTTCTTCCATGGCATGTGTAGTGAAGGTCAGAGCAGGGTTCTTGATGTTGCATCAGCCGAGTTCTCGCCAGGGGTCCGGGAGTGGCCAGTGTGTTGAGTGGATATGCTTGGAACGGTAGGGTGGGATGCTGGTGCTTGCGTTACTGTTGGAGCTGCTCACACCCCAGGCTGAGGCTGGTTGGCACACCTTCAAGTCAGCTTCTAGGGGGGAGGTATCAGGATGGCAGGGCCTCTCTTGGGTCTTGACTCAGTTCACCAACAGCTGCAAGATCCAGGAAGCAAAAGAGATTGGGAAGAGCTTGGGTTCATGTCTGATGGGGCACCTGCATCCTGACCTCTGCATGGTCCGTGTGGACAGAACGTCAGGGTCTGAGCACTCTGTGTCCTCTCCCCTTGGGGTCACGCTGGGAAGGAGTCTTCAAAGGCCTCCCTGGTGTGTCGGGGAAGGACCTGAAGTTTCTGTGCTTTTTCGGTGCAGCAAAGCTGGCTGCAAAGGTAGCCTTGGGAACAGATTCCAAACTGAAATGCCCTGCAGGGGCTGAGCTGGTACAGCGAATGTGTGAGGCAGCTGGGAGTAATTTATAGGGGGTGTTGGGGCCCGTGGCAAACTGCAGAATGCTTGCCCCACACGTGGGCCCTGTGACCGCGGAGGGGCAAGCTAAAGGCATCTGCAGCCCGGATCCGCCCTCGGGACCTCTAGTTCATAAAGCCCTGCTTGATGGCAGGGGGTGTCTGCTCAGAGCCTGAGGGCTGACATCAGAGCGTCCTGGAGCTCAAGGTTCTCCTGTATCAGATTCTTAGAATTCTTGGAACACACATTCAAGATCATGTTTGGAAAAGGCCGTCTGACACAGGATTGGAGGCAGTGTGGCTTTAGAAGCCAAGTAAATGTGATTTTTATTGCCATAGTCACCCTGCGGATGCTTCGATCCGACGACTCCATATGTTAGATCAGCTCTGGAATGCAATCCCATATTTTAAGACCAAAATTCGCTTCTGTTTTTGTTCATTTCTACATTTAGCATCTTTGATAGTTGTAGTGTACCCCTTCCTCTGAAAGTTTTTAGTACCTGCTAGCATAAAGGAGTAATGCTTGGCTACTTCTCAGGAGAGCTATTTTTTTTGTCCAGTTTCATAATTTCAGCGATCTTTCAATCCTAAGTAAAAGGAGTGGGGGATGGATCACAAATGAGGACTGACCAGAGAGAAGTTTCTCATGTCCGATGGAAACCTGGGCTTGCCATGTAGCGGGCTGGACTGGCTCTTACGTTACGTTACGTGTAATTAGGCTGCACGGATGTAATGCTGTACTGGATAAAGCTTTATTTACTTGGTGTTGGTGATTGGTGGTGGTGGGGGGTGTTTGAGGGGCACAGGAGAAGGCTCTTGGTATGCTTCTGGAAGAATTCTGTTTGGTGACTTTTTCTCTGGGGGCCCTTGGCTATTTTGTTTTTGAGAGACAGCAAGACCCGGGGAGGGTTAGATGGGGGGGCAGGGACATAGGCTCCAAAGCAAACTCCACACTGACAGCAGCGAGCCCGATGAGGGGCTCAAATCCACGAACCACAGGATGGTGACCTGAGCCGAAATCCGACGCTCAACCGACTAAGCCACCCAGGTGCCCCGGCCCTCGGCTGTTTTGGTTGCTGAATCTGAGCATGCAGAGTTCTGGTGTAGTGTTGTCGAGGGTGAAAGGGCCGAGGAGAGGGGCGCGGTTGAATGACACAGAGGTTCCTCTGTCCTTGGGTGAATCTGCACGTACAGTTCACGTCTGCCATCGTGCTGTTTGCTCTGCCCCGTTTCAGAGAGTGTCGGAAGTTTCCAACCATTGGTGGTACTCCATGCTCATCCTCCCTCCTCTGCTGAAAGACAGCGTGGCAGCGCCCCTGCTCTCTGCCTACTACCCCGACTGCGTGGGCATGAGCCCCTCCTGCGCCAGCACGCACCGCGCGGCCGGCAGCGCCAGCCCCGGGAAGCTGGAGCCCTCCAAGGCGGCCCCCTCTGCGCTGGGTGAGAGCGGGTCCTGGCCCTCCCTGCTTGCCCTGGACACGTGTGGGTGAGCGGAATGCAGTGTGTGCGACCTGATAGAGGGCGCCTCGTCCCTTCATGCGTTTACTTACGCTGTGGTCAGTCGCATCGTTTGTATAGATCCTGCAGTCAGTCGTGTGAAGTCCGTAACACTGAGCTTAAGGAGTTATTTTTTTAACAACGTGTTTTCTTTTTCTTTTTTAATGTTTGTTTATTTTTGAGAGAGAGAGAACGAGTGGGAGAGGGGCAGAGAGGGAGACAGAGAATCCCAAGCAGGCTCTGAGTTCTCGGCACAGAGCCCAATATGGGGCTCACAAACTGTGAGACCATGACCTGAGCCAAAGTCAGTTGCTTAACTGATAGAGCCACCCAGTCGCCCCAAGGAGTTGCTTATTTGAAATTTGGGTGGCTGCACAATTTGAAAATAATACAAAGTCGAACATACTGGAAGACAGTTTTGACCGTAGGAACCACTCTTCTTTTTTTCTCTCTGAGTCTCTCTGCTTCCAATGAAGCTGTTGAGAAACTCATCAAAGGGATCCACTCTCAAAAACAATCCAGAAGGTCAGGTAAGGCCATGCCAGACCTGCACTGACCATTTACTTTAAATGGATCTTTAAAATTCTCTACTGGAATTCTTGGTGTACAAGGAGCAGTTCTAGACCTTCCTCTGTCTGCACACTAACAAACCTCATGTTTGATGGTGCAAATAAGGTTTTGACCCGGAAGCATATTTTTAAGGTTTTTAAAAAGCAAATAACACTGGGCTTTCTAAAAATGTGGATGTGGTCAGAATCAAAGCTGAAGTGATAAATCCCAGGGTTAATGAACGTACAATGAAATAGGCTTGCAAATGCTATTTGTGGGTGTGGACATTTGTGAGGGACAGCTTGATCGTGAATCAAAAACCTTAAAATAGACCCCCTTTATTCTAGGAATTTATCCTAAATTAATTATCAAAGTAAATGATCAAGTGTGAGTCCAAAGATTTATATGGCATTGTTGATAATAGTAAAATAATTAGATGAAATGTAAATGCCCACAGTGGGGAGTCATTAAATCATAGGAAAATACTCTCTGTCCATTGAAGTCATGTTTAATGACATAGGGGCAACTTCCTTGAAAGGCGGGTTAGGAAAAAGCATTTTTTTCTTGCTTTTGAAAAACAAAGTATCTGTTATATTAATAATCTCTATTCGTAGAAATAGCACTAAGTTAGGGATTAATACATACCTCTGTGAATATTCATTTTTTTAAAAAACTTTTAATGTTTTATTTTTCAGAGAGAGACAGAGTATGAGCGGGGAGAGAGGGAGACAGAAGCCAAAGCAGCTCCAGGCTCTGAGCTGTCAGCACAGAGCCCGACACGGGGCTCAAACTCCTAAGCTGTGATTTTATTACCTGAGTTAAAGTCGGACGCTTAACCGACTGAGTCACCCAGGCGCCCCATATTTTAATCAGAAAAATTCCAATAAGTTGCTTTTTAAAATCTATTTCCATGGGAATTGGTGTTCACAGAATTTCAGTCTTACAAGATACAGAATTTCTGGAGATTTGTTGCACAACCATGTGAATGTGCTCAGCCTGGCTGCATGTGACACCTGAACACGGTTAAGGCGGCCCATTTTATTGTAGGTGCTTTTACCCCAGTTAAAACTTCAAAAAATATTTTTTTCCATGCCATGGAAATTAAATTTGTGAAGAAAGAATGGGAAAAACGGGTAGTTCGTGTGTGTGTGTTTCGACGGACTGGACGGAGGAAGCGGGAGTGTCCCGTGTAGGGCAGACCGTGGCGCCTGCGGTTGCCTGGGTTTGGGAGTCACAGCTGGGGGTTTGCCCGCCTGTGTCTTCTGTCAGCTTCAGGCATGAACCGGTACTTCCAGCCTTTCTACCAGCCCAACGAGTGCGGCAAAGCCCTGTGCGTGAGGCCGGACGTGATGGAGCTGGACGAGCTCTACGAGTTTCCGGAGTACTCCCGGGACCCCACCATGTACCTGGCGCTGAGGAACCTCATCCTCGCCCTGTGGTACACCAACTGCAAGGTACCCCAGGGGACAGGAGCTAACGCGTGCGCACGGAGAGGGTCTGCGGTAGGCGGGGGCCTCCGCACTGCTGACATTTGGGTGGATAGCCTTTGGCGGCAGCTGGGGGCGAGGGAAGGCTGTCCTGGGCCCCGTAGGATGTTCCGCGGCCTCCCTGGCCTCCACCGCCTGGATGCTGCTAGCTCACCCTGGTCGTGACCGCCAGAGAGCTCTCCAAGTATTACCTATGGGGTACAAAGTCTCTGTACCCTGAGAGCCCCCACTTCAGATTACATCAGGGTTTTTGACTCTCTAGTGAGTGGGTGTAAGGTGCAGAGTCAGTTCAGAGAGCGTTCTGCTGTGAATGCCAAGAGGAAAAGAAGTAAAACATTAAAGATTGTGTTATAAACCCCCGAGGACGGACGTTCTTCCACTGTTGTATCCTTCAGCCCTGAAGTGCTTTGCTGTTTGCTGGGACTGAAGAAACGTTAGGGCCTCACGGAGCCCCTGCCTGGAAAGGGGCGAGGCTAAATGAGAAGCAAGCATGAGCTTCAAAACAACAGCAACAAAGGCTTTCCTAAGCCTAGTATCTTTCTGACTCATTAATTTCTTCTGTAATTATTTGAGTGACTGCTGAATGCGGAACATTTGGCAAGACTGCCAAATTAATCTTGATTAAAGGAAAACATTCCGGGGGCACCTGGGTGGCTCAGTCAGTTAAGCGTCCAACTTCCACTCAGGTCACGATCTTGCAGTTTGTGGGTTCGAGCCCCGCGGTGGGCTCTGTGCTGACAGCTCAGAGCTTGCTTTGGATCCTCTGTCTCCCTCTCTCTCTCTGCCCCTCCCCTGCTCTTCCTCCCTCCCCCCTTCTCTTTTACAAATAAACATTTGAAAGAATAGATATTCTGATTCCACCCTGCTGTTTCACTGGGTTAGAATCCAGCATGAGATGGCCTGATTAGGTTATGGCTGTTAATACAATGTACATGAATTATGTAAGTGGGTTGGATAAGGCAGACTTGTTCACTTCCTCCCCAGCAGGCCTCAGGTAGATGCTCAGTAAACATTCTCTGAACTGAACAAAATTGTGGTCAGAATTTCCTGTAAATAAGTTGCAAAGATACACTTTTCAGAAAAACAGCCTTGGATTCATTTTTCTTCACGTTTCTTTTTGTTTGACTTTGAAAATTGATTGATACGGATGAAGAAGCTTACAGAAAAAAATCCTGAACTTATCAGTCTGGATCTATTTTAATACTTAATAAAATAGTACATATTACATATGTTTAATATTCTACTGGGAAAAACACACATCTAGAGGCTGTGAATCAAAGATTTTGAAGTTCTTGTTATTGTCATGAAAAACAAGTTTCTTTACCTTCTGCAGCGTCCCAAGCCAGTTGTTCTCTCTTGAGTACTTTGAGCGTGCATTTGACCCTTGAACAGTCTGGGGGTTAGAGGCATTGACCTCATTCCCCTCTCAGTTACAAATCCACATACAACTTTTGGCTCCTCTAAAACGTAACTACTAATAGCCTCCTATTGACTGGAAGCCTTACTAGTAACGTAAACAAACAGTTGATTAACACATGTTTTGTATGTTGTGTGTTTTATATAGTGTATTCTTAAAGTAATCTATAGAAAATGTTATTAAAATCCTAAGGGGATGCCTGGGTGGTTCAGTCCGTTAAGTGTCCAACTCTTGATTTCGGTTCAAGTCACGATCTCGTGGTTCATGAGTTTGAGCCCCGAATCTGGCTCTGTGCTGACAGTGTGGAGCCTGCTTGGGATTCTCTGTCTCCACCCCTTCTCTGACTTGCTCTCTCAGTGTTTCAGGACACTGGGTCAAGGCTCTGTTAATCTTGAGTCTTTGAAATGTTCCAAGACCTTACCAAAGTTAGGATAAGTAAGGAAAAGGCAGTGTCTTTTGTTCTTGTTGTTTACTTATTTATTTTGAGGTAGAGAAAGAGGGACCGTGAGCGGGAGAAGGGCAGAGAGGGAGAGAGAGAATCCCAGGCAGGCTCTGGGCTGGATGCAAGGCTCCATCTCATGAACTGTGAGATCATGACCTGAGCTAAGATCAAGAGTCAGAGACTCAACCAACTGAGCCATCCAGGCGCCCCTCCCCCCTTTTAAACAAGTTCCTAAACCTGTCTCCTCGCATCTTATCTGTGATGAGAATCCAGCTTTCCTGCTGCCAGTTCTAGTGGCAGTGTGGGCTTCAGCATGGCCCTTGCCGTGTGGTTTATTGAGTCAGGAATGTATTTACGAAGTGCTCAGCCCATGTTCCCTGTAGCTGTCCTTCTCTGGGAGGGGAGAGAATTAGGTGAGAAAGTACAGAATGTTGTATCTTCCTTCTCTCCCTTCTTTTTGTCCTTCACCAGGCAGACCCCCCCCTGATCTTACTATGTCTTAGTGGTACTTGATGGACTTGAATACCCTAAAAGGTAGTTCGGTGTGTGTGTGGTAAAATACAGTGTAAAAGTTACCGTTTTTACCACCGTAAAACGTACAGTTCAGTGGCATTAAGAAAATAGTGTTGTATGATTGTCCCCATATCTAGTTCTAGAACTTTTTTGTTACCCCAAGAGGAAATCCCACACCCTACACCCATTAAGCAGTGACTCTCCATTCATCCCTTCCCCCAGCCTCTGGCAGCCACTCGGCCACTTCCTGTCTCTGTAGACTTGCCCAGTGTGGTAATTTATATAAATGGAACCATCCAATATGCAGCCTTCTGTAAGTTGCTTTTTCATTTAACATAATGTTTTCAGGATTCATCCTTGTGGTAGCAGTCATCAGAACTTCTTATCTTTTTTTTTTTTTTTTAATGTTTTATTTATTTTTGAGAGAGAGTGCACTAGCGGGTAAGGGGCTGAAAGCGAGGAAGAAGACAGAGGATCCGAAGCAGGCTCTTTGCTGACAGCAGCAAGCCCGACATGGGGCTCGAGCTCACGAACTAAGATTATGACCTGAGCCCAAACCAAAGGTTTAACTGACTGAGCCACCCGGGTGCCCCAGAACTTCATTTCTTTTTATGGCCAGATAATATTCCGTGTATGCATATACCCCATTTTGCTTATCCATTCATCCATTGGTGGACACTTGGATAGTTTCCGCCATGTTGGCAGTTTGAGTAGTTCTGTTATGAATTTTGTTGGAACGTATGTTTTCAGCTCTTTTCAGTGTGTATGAGTGGAATTTCTGGGTCATATAGTCATTCTGTTTAACCTTTTTAAAAAAATTTTTTTAACATTTATTTTTAAGGGAGAGAGAGAGAGAGAGGAGAGAGCATGAACAGGGAAGAGGCAGAGAGAGAGGGAGGGAGACACAGAATCTGAAGCAGGCTCCAGACTCTGAGCTGTCAGCACAGAGCTCAATGCAGGGCTTGAACTCATGAACTACGAGGTCATGACCTGAGCTGAAGTTGGATGCTTAACCGACTGAGCCACCCACCCACCCCCTGTTTAAGTTTTGGAGGAACCAAGAGTTATGTGGTGTATCTGTTTATTTTAACAGTTTGGTTTTGTTTCCAAATACAGGAAGCTCTTACACCTCAGAAATGTATTCCTCACATCATTGTCCGGGGTCTTGTGCGCATCCGATGCGTTCAGGAAGTGGAGAGGATACTTTATTTTATGACGAGAAAAGGTCTCATCAACACAGGGGTTCTCAACGTTGGCACCGATCAGCATCTTCTTCCTAAAGATTACCACAATGTAGGTGACTGCTGATTTAGCGGGAACACCACCACCACCATCATCAGTGCTCGTATGCGGATACAGGATACTAGTGAATACTCGTTAATAATACTAGAAACAGTCACATCATCACCACAGAAATGATAAAGGAGGATGTTTGTAGACTGTGCATTACCCTGGGGAAGATAGTATCAGGAACTGTATTCCTACACTGTAGAGGGGGCTCCTTAAGGCAAGAACTTCCGTGTTCTTTAGGAAAATGACTTCCTATGAACATCAAAGAAATACAGATGAGCTAACAGGGCTTGGCGGTTAGTACCTTCTAGAACAACTAACACAGTACATTGTTTTCATTTCTCTAATTGGACCTTTTTTTTTTCCTTATAGAAATCAGTCATCATTATCGGGGCTGGTCCGGCAGGATTAGCAGCTGCTAGGCAACTGCATAACTTTGGAATTAAGGTAAGATTTTGAGACGTGAAGTTGATAACAGATACTTAAGCACTCCTTTGGTCCAAATTTTCTAAGATTTAGAAACCAGTTTCTGATTTTAGTGGGCAGTGCTAAATGCGCTGTATCTTTGTATCTTTAAAATCTTTGCAAATCGGTCCTAGAAAAGATTTAAAAAAAAAAAAAGAAATTGGTTTAATAAAAGAAAATTAGAATAGCAGTTCTCAACAGCTTTAGACAGGGTTTTAGGGGCGCCTAGGTGGCTCAGTTGGTTAAGCATCCGACTTCGGCTCAGGTCATGATCTCGTGGTTCATCCGACTTCGGCTCAGGTCATGATCTCGTGGTTCATGGGTTTGAGCCCCACGTTGTGCTCTGTGCTGACAGCTCAGAGCCTGGAGCCTTTCTTCAGATTCTGTGTCTCCTTCTCTCTCTGAACCTCCCCTGCTTATGCTATCTCTATATCTCTCTTAGAAATAAATAAAACATTAAAAAAAATTAGACAGACTTTTAGACTCCTAATGAGCAAGTCAGAAGAGATTCTGCAGGTATTACAGCAGAAATTTCTCCCAGGGTGTTGTTGACACTAGAAAGAGGACTTTGGGAAAAAGTCTTTGTTTTTGCAGAAGCTTGAGACAGCTAATAGCAGCTTGGAGGTTCACCATTTCTTGTATAAAAGTTTCTGAAACACAGTGAAACTTTCATATGTAAATCAAAACTACACTTTTTTTTTTTTTTTTTTTTTTTTGAGTAACCTCTGTCCTCTGTGCCCAACGTGGGGCTTGAACCCACAACCCTGAGAATGGGAGTTGCATGCTCTACCGACAGCCAGCCAGGTGCCCCTCAAGGGCACACTTTGAATCCCACTCTGAGAATCAAAAATCTTTGGTTTTGGAAGCAAGATGGAATTAGTGAATCCGTTGTTGAGACAATTGCAGGACTTTTAAAGTGTGCTATACCTGTCTGAGGCAGTTTGCTTCTCCGAGGTAGGGTAGTTTTACCTCGTACGTGGCCTTATTCCAGTTCAACATTAGCCGATATAGAGACTGTTAGAAAAAGAAATTGTGCAATTTAGAATCTAATTTCTATTAGGTTCATTCAAATTAACCATCCCCTTGGTTTCTGTGACTTTTTAGGTCTGACACATTTCTCCTTTTTAAAAACTTATTTTTCAAGGGCTTTGGTTTTCAGTTAAACCAGATGTGAAAATCAGCTTGGTAGAACTGAATTAGTCCTCACTCTTCTCTGTCCGGCTGGAAGAAAGGACAGCTGCTTTTCTGCAGTGTGTTCTCTGCTGGAGGAGTTTCTGAGAAGAGAAAAGATTTCAGCGGCCACATCTAGGAGCAGTTTCCCTCGGGTGAATGGAGACGTTAAGTCTTGGATATGTTGCTAACAAAACAGAAGAGGCTGAGTTGCATTTATAGGAAGTGTGTTCGCATTTCAAAATCTTTTCTTCTTCTTTTTTTTAAATGTTTTATTTTTGAGAGAGAGGGAATGTGAACTGGGGAGGTGCAGGGAGTGGGGGCGACAGAGGATGCAAGCAGGTTCTGAGCTGAGAGCAGACAGACAGCCTGATGCGGGGCTCTAACTCACAAACAGTGAGATCGTTATCTGAGCCAAAATCAGACACTCAACAGACTGAGCCTCCCAGAGGCTGCACAAAGTATTTTCTTAATGATGTTAGGCTAGGAAGTGTTTTAATTGGTCATTTATTTATTCCAGCATCAGATATTAAGGCCAAGATTTCTTGTTGATGTTTACTTAGGAAACACACAGATTATGTTACAGGGAAGATTATTAACACCCAGAGTCTAGGGTGTTGTCTTTAATATCCTGCCTTCCTCTTACACTAAAAAGAAACCAGAAATGGGTGGATCTGTGTTAATAGGAATGAAGTCCGAGAAAGAGAGTGGGGAGGGTAGACACTTGGCTAGAGTCGTGCTTGTTGAAGAAATGAGGAATAAATATTCAGAGGACCCCCACCTGTTCTCCCCTTTCTTTCGCCGGGTGAGGAGACAGACACCAGAGAAATCACCCTTCCTTGTCACGGGCAGGAAATAATCTCCTGCAGAACGGAGGAGATGGTTAACTTGGGGAACCTCCTTGAGCAATTTGAAAGAGTGCTTTTCAGGATCCAGAAGTGGGATGGGTGGCCTCACGTTGCATAGGATTCCCATTTTCCCCAGGTCACTGCAGCCCAGAGAAGTGTGGTTGCTTATAGCCACAGGGCTGTCTGTCACACGCAGCCCCTCCTGCTCTCATAAACTTGGGGGAAGTAGGGGTCCCTGGCCAGCTCAGTGAGGAGAGCATGCAACTCTTAATTTCAGGGTTGTAAGTTCAAGCCCCACATTGGGTGTAAAGATTACTTAAAAATCTTTTTTTTTTAAATGCAGAATCATTCAAACCCTTAAAAAGAAAAAAAAGAGAAATTTGGGGGGAGGTAAAATCATCTGGGTAATGGGGCCAGCCTGCTTAGGTCAAGCCCATGGGGTCATCCTTGGATAGAATGACCTATGATTTTTAAAACATTTTTTTTTAATGTTTATATTTTGAAAGAGAGAGACAATAGTGTGAGCAGGGAAGGGACAGAGAGAGGGAGACACAGAATCCAAAGCAGGCTCCAGGCTCAAGCTGTCAGCACAGAGCCCGATGCAAGGCTCGAACTCATGAGCTGTGAAATCATGACCTGAGCCAAAGTCGGACACTTAACTGACTGAGCCACCCAGGTGCCCCTGTTTGTTTGTTTGTTTGTTTGTTTGTTTGTTTATTTGTTTTTAAATAACAGCCACATCTTAGGGACATTGAGGCCTATTTACAATGCTAAAGGAATTTTGCCACATACATAGATGTCTCATAGGACAAAATCACCACTTTAACCTAGTTTCTTACAGTGCTTTTTGATTTGTGGAATAGTATTTCATAAAAGCTTTCAGAGTGCATCTCATGTGCCGGCTCATGAAATCTTAACATTGTGGGATCGGAGAAGAGGCAGGCCACTCACTCACTCTTTGCTAAAAGCTGGATTGTGTGTTTTAACATCTACTTGGCTTCTGTTCACCCCGCCCTCATTTAAAGTTTTTTCTCAAGCGATACAATAATTAACCAAATACGGAACTTCATTAACTGTGTCATTTTGCATTTATAGTACTGCATTTAAAATGGCTACCCAATTCCTATTTAGCTTCCCTGATTGCCTGTGTTTTTAGGTGACTGTCCTCGAAGCCAAAGACAGAATCGGAGGCCGAGTATGGGATGATAAGTCTTTCAAAGGCGTCACGGTGGGAAGAGGGGCGCAGATTGTCAATGGCTGTATCAACAACCCGGTAGCACTCATGTGTGAGCAAGTGGGTTTCTTTACGGTTCGTCTTGTAGATAAGCAGAAGAAAACATGGTCTCATGTTGCTTGTGCATAGTATTAATATGCTTCTAGATGATAACCCCCAAATGATTTCTTGCCCCCTCCTCCCCAGTGAAAACAGTTACAGTTCTTCCTTTCTGAGAAAGTGGAGCTTGAGCACAGAGATTTTTTTCCTGAGATCTATAATTCTATTTGTGCGTTATTTGCAGGCCACTTGATAAGCTTGTCATTTTAAGGTTGCCTGGTGAAGCAAATAAAAATACAGCATGCCCAGCTAAATTTGACTTTTTGGATAAACAACAAGTAATTCTTTTTTAGGATAAGTGTATCCCGGATGTCACATGAGCTATTTTGCATGCACTATTTGGGACATACTTATACTAAAAAACAAAAACAAAAAACCCAAAACCCAAACCACTCGTTGTTTATCTGAGAATCCGATTTGAAGAGGGCGTCCTATCTTTTATCGGGGACCCTTACATAGGTTTTGTGAAGACCTGGTGTAGGCCCAAGGGTGTTTTCTGAACTGTTTATTGCCAGAAAATTTGGCATCAGCTTCTGTGAGTGTTGGTGTGGTTGCGTGCTCATTCCTGTGAGGGTCCACGCAGGGAACAGAACGTCAGAGCGAGGGGAGGCCGTGCGCAGCTGTAGCACCTGATGCGTTGACAAACCCTGGCCCAGAAGCTGGAGGGTACATGGCATGGAAGCTGCCTGCTGTCACCCTCACCTGCTCCTGCGAGAAGCACTCCTGGATTTCACGCTCTTTCCTCACTGCCTGACTTGGCTGCCATTTCCCAGCAGGCCTGCTTAGCTTTCCTTTTGGGATCTACTAGACCCTTTTCTCCATGAGAGCTCTGTCTGATTTCAGCTTAGAACCTGTAAGTGTTTTTTCCAGGGAAAATTTTCACCTTCTTATTCTTATTATTTTGAAGCTTGGCATCAGCATGCATAAATTTGGAGAGAGATGTGACTTAATTCAGGAAGGTGGAAGAATAACTGACCCCACTATTGACAAGCGCATGGATTTTCATTTTAATGCTCTCTTGGATGTTGTCTCTGAGTGGAGAAAGGATAAGACTCAGCTCCAAGATGTGCCCTTAGGAGGTATGGGAGAATGGTGTTCTGAATGTTCCGTGGGAGTCTTTCTGTAACCCAAAGCTGGATTAGCAGGAACAGAGTAGTCCTCTGAAGGGGCACCCAGCCGGCTTGGTCAGTGCAGCATGTGACTCTTGATCTCAGGGTCGTGAGTTCAGGTCCCCACGTGGGGCGTAGAGCCTACTTTAAAAAAAAAAAAAAGGAGTCCTATGAACATTCCTTTTGGACTGATGAATTCCCCAAACTGTCCCACCCTGGGGAGCAAATCTTCCTCAGGGACGTTTAGATGGCCGTGTGTACGGGCACACAGATCTTACATTGCGTAAAATAGCTGGTGTTTAAAATGATCATTTAAATGTTTAATTTTCAGTTTCCCAGAGGAGCTTACTTTTAAGGAAACCATGGTAAGCCCCATGTGAATAGTCAGTGACCTGATGCCCTCTCTAGATAAGAGAGTTTCTGTATGCCAGGATTTCCTTTCCCTCTTGCATGCAGTAGGTTGAGATTTTTTTTTCAGTATGCTTTAAGAATTCAAGAATGTGTATTATAGTTTAAAATTTTAAATTCGGAATCGCTAGGCTTTCTTTGGTACTAAATGGACCAAAACGTACTAAATGTACTCTTTTTGAAAACTTGACTGTCGGTAACAACTCATTTCCATGAGGGTGCCAGCTGAGATTTTATCATATTGCTTCTTAAATTGATATTTATTTACCCTACAATTTTTATGTCCTGAATGTATCAACTTGTAGTTCTTGGTGAAGGTCCGGGTTTCTTAAAGTGTGACTTTGTTCGCAAGGTGTTAATTTGCTTCAACTGTGTGTTTCCTTAAAGGGTTTTTAGTTCTTCATCCCATTAGATGCTTCATCATGGGTGAATGTCACAGTCACAAGGACCGGCCCTGCTCTTTACCCTCCCTTTCCTCTCCTGAGACCCACCACGTTGCGCTGCCCTTCCTAGTTAGGTGTTCACCGGCAGGTTCCAACAGACATTTTCAGAAATTTCCTGGGATGCACAGGGATCATTGAATCAAATGTAGGTAGTGTCCAGACCCAGTTGGTGGGCTGTTGAATTTTCTGGAATTGGAGACGGTTCCTGGCCCGACTTGCGGAATGTTCTCAGAGTTTGGCCAGCGTTCTGCAGGTGTGTGGTGGTCACTGGATGGGGTTTTCTTCGCCCTTCTCTCGGGGCTACCAGATAAAAACGTTAATAACACTGCTCTGTCCTGGCCTTGCTTAAGAAAATCCTCAGGGCAGGCTCAGCAGCACGGACTGTGTAAGTTGGTGTTTCGTCCTATGAATATTTTTTTGAAAAGCTTGAATTATGGTGCGCACATCTCCACGTGAGGAAGGTTCTGGGTACAGCCTGCCTGCTAATGTCTGAGCTGAGATTCTACCTAATTAGCACTTGGCCCAAAACACCCAAATATAAATAGTGAGAAGCTAGAGTTAATTTCACAGAGCATATGTGCTAAAGCTTTTAAATGTAATTTACATAAAAATCACATGAAGGCTTTCCCCAATCTGTTCATACTTAATCTCACACACTGCTCCAGCAGCCCTGGCTCTCCCCGAATCCCTATAGCAGCTAAAGGAAAATAGGAGGTACCCGGCAGGATGCAGGAATGGGACAGCAGGACCCAGCACAAATCCAGAGGTGCCGCGGGCTTCCCTGGATTAACCATATAGCATGAGAATGGAACATTTTCATGAGAACCTGGAGTTGCCAAAACAAACTTTTTTTAAACTTACTTTCAGTTCCGTGACTAGCTAAGCAGGTGCACAGGACTTGATAGAACTTGGAGTCTGCGGTGTGCATGTAGGGTGGTGGTCCTCCCTGGGAAGGGGATGAAGAAGGGCCCGTGCTAAGGTTCCTACCATTTGTCAGATGTGAGCCGCCCTCCCCCCAACATCCCTGCAGTAAAGGGAATCTAAGACCAGAGTCGGAATGACCCCACAGGACTGTTATGTGTAGCTGAAAGCCCAGTTGTGTGACATGTGTGAGTGTTGGGGTTGCTAGCAAGCAGGATCCCCAAAGGGCATAGCGGGGACAATGGGCTGCGCTGGAGGGCCGGTGGGGAGGGCTGTGGGGGCAGCCGCCTCCCGCAGTTAGAAATACCAGGAAGGAGGGGGCTGTGGCTCAGCAGGGCGTGTGAGCAGGCAGCAGTAGCTGCTGTCTTTGGAGAGGCTGAAAACGCGCTAGCCGTGTCTGGCTGCGGGTTTTAGAATTTATTACCTAGGCAGTAAAAAAACAGTAATTAAAAGATATCGAGGCAGAAGGCTGAGGTGATAAAAGGCCATAATGGAGTATTCTTGTTTTGGAGAGAATGTGGCCAACAGTCTATGGTGGGTCTCTTCGTTGAGGTGAGAGGTCCTCAGAGCTTGACTTCAGGTGACTTGCACTAGGACCAGAAAGAGAAGAGGATTTTTCTCTGTGTGTGTGTGTGTGTGTGTGTGTGTGTGTGTGTGTGTGTGTGTGTGTGTGTGTGTGTGTGTGCAGCGGGGTTCTTTTTCTCCTTCTTGAGCCAGAAAAGTCTCAGCTGGGCAGAACTGACATATAGTTGAAGATAGAGAGTCTACTGACTTGGTTTGCAGTTGAGATAAGCTTTTCCTTTGTGAGCAAAATGAGCCTTCTCAAGACACCATCCCCCACGCCCCGAGTTTGCTTGGGAAGGGACCTGGGGTTTGCGGTTTTGGGGTTTTGCAGGTGGCTGGAAGCCTAAGGTAAGGGATTATAGAGTAGCGTGACAGCTGTGTTTTTCCTGCTTTGCCCCATTCCCGCTACAGAAAAGATCGAGGAGATCTACAAGGCCTTCATTCAGGAGTCCGGCATCCAGTTCAGTGAACTTGAACAGCAGGTGCTGCACTTCCACCTGAGTAACCTGGAGTACGCCTGCGGGAGCAGCCTCCACCAGGTGCGACTGGCTGCTGTGAAGCCGCACCTGTGCGTGCGTGCGTGCGTGTGCACACCGCCGATCTAAGTACTGCATCCCCACCAGCTTGGGTAAACAGGAAGCCACGGTTCTGCTGTTGAAAAGTTCAAAAACCATGACTTCAGAGCATATTAACCCCACAGCGGTTTAGACTTTTTTTTCTTTAAAGCGAGAGGAACCTTCCCGATGATGTGTAAGAAGACTCGGTGTGCGAGCCGAGCGCAGGACGGCTGTTGGGCTGGACCCGGGAGGGGCCCGAGCCTTGTCTGTGCACCGTCGGCCTCCTTCGTGCTCCACGGACGCCCTGCAGACATTTCTGTGGGACCGTGCGTGGTCTGGGAACACCGCTCTCAGGAGACCAAAATAGAGGAGGCTCGCAGTTACGGTCTGTTTGTCCTGCTGAAGCAAATTTAAACCTGCCTCAGCCCCTTGACCCCTGTGGTCTTGATACTCAGACACTCTGCATTTTAAATAGACCCTCACCTCTTGCCCAACCCCGCACCTCTCTGCATTCAACTTCATTGCGATCAGAGTAACCCTGTTTTCCAGAATCATGCCGGTTTCAGCCTCTGCACACGTGCCACGTTGAAGACGCGTGGCTGGCGTATTTCTAGATGGAGTTGCTCAGATGCAGTTTTGCTGGTAGAGTCCTTCTCTTCCAGAATTACTGATCTGTAATACACGGAGTGTGTTTATCAAGGAGTGGTCCCCACACCCAAATCATGTCTGCCTTTTGTTCTAAAATCTGCTTTTCTGGGGCACGTGGCCGGCTCAGGCAGTGGAACATGCCACTTTTGATCTTGGGGTCATGAGTTCAAGCCCCGTATTGGGAGTAAAGTTTACTTAAAAAAAGAAAAGAAAATGAATATCGCAAGCTTTCCCGCACATTATCGTTCCCCAGGTGTCTGCTCGCTCCTGGGACCACAACGAGTTCTTTGCTCAGTTTGCTGGTGACCACACTCTGCTAACGCCTGGCTACTCCGTAATCATTGAAAAGCTGGCAGAAGGACTAGACATTCGGCTCGAGTCTCCAGTGAGTCTGGAGGGGCGGCTCCGGTTTGGCCTTGGGTTTGGAGGAGGTCAGGTTCGGGCACGTGGATTACACGGGAGGCAGGTGCCTGCCATGAGCCTGTCCGTTAGGCAGCGCCGCTGTCTGGGAGCAGCAGTGGCTCAGGCGCATTTTCATGGCTGATAAAGTGTGCACGGGTCTCCTGACCTCCCTGACACAGTGCAGCCATTTTCACTCTAGACTGTTGCGCTCGGTCTTTGTCCCTGCACCTCTGTATTGTGCATTGCTCTAAGCTTAGAGGCCGCCATTTACCTATTTCGTTTTAGACTGTGTTGTAAAGATTTTCCATATGTCGACAAAGCGTTTGTAATTGTAATGATAGTCCCTGAAGTCAGCTGTGAATGAGACTGAGATCTCCGAATGCCAGGAAGTGACTCTCCGGAGTCTTGGAGATCTAAACTCACGTGACCAACCTGGAGAGGACCCTGGGCCCTGTGGCCCGTCCTCGTGGTTTTCATGATTGTTTATCTTGTGCAGGTGCAGAGCATTGATTATTCAGGAGATGAAGTGCAGGTGACCATTGCGGATGGGACGGGGTGTACAGCACAGAAGGTAGGTGCTGGCATTTCACGGGGGCGGGCGCAGCCAGGGATGCGGGAAAACTGTTTTCTACCCGGAAGTTGACCTTTGGCAGTCTGCCTGGGGCCGTGTTTGATTCCTGAAGAGCTTGCTATCTCCATTCAGTTCTGTGAGGGTCCAAAATCTGATTGGACTGATCTAACACTGCATGAATTCATGACAGAATTCCAAATAGTGCTTATTTACTTTTTACTTTTTCTTTAAATTTTAGTTGACACGAATAGTGGTTTGTTTTTTTTTTAATGTTTATTTTTGACAGGGACAGCACCCAACTGAGGGAGGGGCAGAGAGAGAGAGAGGCAGATGCAGAATCCAAGGCAGGCTCCAGGCTCTGAGCTGTGAGCACAGAGCCCAACACGAGCCTTGAACCTACGAACTGTGAGATCATGACCTGAGCCAAAGTCCCTTAACCAACAGAGCCCCCCAGGCAGCCTGAGTAGTGTTTCTTAAAGTGAGTTCTGTGGTACATCAGTCCTGAGAGTTGAATAAGAGAAGAAATTCTTTCGGCAAATAAGTTTGAAAGTGTTGTATACTGCAGTCTACTTTTTGGGTACTGAGAAGTCATGCATTCCCAAAAAACTTAGTTTATTTTGTTTAATTCAGTATATACAAAGGTCGTGGGTTTCTTTATTTTGCCATGGAATCATTTTTCAAGTCAAGACAGCTCTATGTTTTCATTTTGAAACTGGCAGAAGTCCTTTTGTGTTACTGGTAATTTTTGTAAACCACTTGAGTAGGTGGACATTGGAAGGGGACTGTAATATGCAGAGATTTCCAAGGTGTTGGAGAGCAAAGGTGCTTACTTGGGGTGGAGGGGGATTAATAAGCCCTGTAAATTTATTTCAGTTAAGTGAAGTCTGAAATGACCAAAATGTATATATGACAGACTATCACTGGATTCCTAGATGAGCTGTGCTCTCTCTGCCCTTTTCGGTTATCTGAAAGTATTTCAGATGCATGATATTCTTAGCAAAGTAAAGGAGGGCATGTCAGGTGAAGAGACAGGGTCTGGTGTGTGAGCTCAGGGGGCGGCTCCTCTTATTACTCCGACCATCAACTTGCAGGGCAGTTAGGAGGGGCCGTGTGGCCTCTGGACTCGCGCTGGTTCTCAGTCCCGCCTCATGTGAGAACCACCCGGAAGGGGCTGAAACAGAAAGGCTGCAGAACCCCACCCCCAGAGACTCTCCGGGGGTCAGGCTGGTCATGTTGGGAAAGATGCTCAGGGGAGTCCAGCGTGTCCGTGTCGGGCAGCGTGTGCTTGTGTGTGAGCCCCCAGCTGAGAATCAGCCTAAGTCTAAAGCTCCTCCTGGTGGTAAAAACTTTTTTAAATGCCGCTCTTTAAAATTGCAAGTCAGCAGCGGGGCGCCTGGGTGGCTCAGTCGGTTGGGTGGCCGACTTTGACTCGGGTCACGATCGCCCACGGTTCGTGGGTCGGGGGCTCTGTGCTGACAGCTCGGAGCCTGGAGCCTGCTTCAGACTCTTGTGTCTGTCTTTCTCTGCTCCTCCTCTGTCCACGCATGGTCTCTCTGTCTCTCTCTTCCTCTCCCTCCCTCCCCTTTCTCTCTAATACACATAAACACTAAAAAAAATTTAACTTGCAAGTTAGCTGATGGCTCAGCCTCTGGTAGTTTGTGTCTCTGCCTCCTGATGGCCCTCGCTGGCTCCCCCTCTGCCTGACCGTAAGCAGGTGCCTTTGCTCGTGTCTCTCTGTATCCAGCTCCCCAGGGTTATGAAGGCATAGCCACAGGCTGTGTTTTCAAGTCTGTTCTGGAATGTTTAAAGGAAGTATTTTTATAGTAGTCTGCACAGATCGCATGGTCTGAGTTGGAAGTTGCCCTGACTTACAAGCGAAAGATTTCCACCCCAACGTGATATGCTGATAAACAACTGACACGCTGTCATGCGGTCTAGGCTGCTTCCACCAGGGTCTGGTCTCCGTCTCTGACCAGAGCATGTTGACCTTTCCCCTGTTTACCTAAGTTCGTGTGCTTTTTTTTTTTTTTTAAATGTTTATTTTTGAGAGAGGGTGTGAGTCGGGGATGGGCAGAGAGAGAGAGAGAGGGTCAGAGGATCTGAAGCAGGCTCCGTGCTGACAGCACAGAGCCCGATGCAGGGCTTGAACCCAGGAGCCTCAAGATCACGATCTGAGCTGAAGTCGGATGCTTAACCGACTGAGCCACCCAGGTGCCCCACTTCATGTGCTTTTGGAAGCAATTTTGTTGTTAAGAAAATATCCAGATCTTACTCCCTTGAAGTTGTTCTGCTTCCAAGAGAATAATTGTTCTTTTTTATGTTTTCCTTGTGATAGAGGAAATGTTTTATACTTTATAAAAAGTTCCATGTGGCAGAAAATAGCGACAAAGTAACAGGAGGAATTCTGGCCTTTCTTTGATCCTAAAGTTGGGGTTCAAGCCACATACGCTAAGTATGTGCTGAGGGCCATGGCAGACGTGGTGCTTGGCAGTCAGTTCCACCGCCCCCGCCCCCGGATGTCCTGTGCTGTCCTGCAGTGTAGACAGAAGTGGACACATACACACGAATCCACACACTTCCCAGACTCCCTTGCAGCTGCAGTTCTAAATGTGAAATGGTCCAGCCACTGCGGTGTGCTGACATGAGATTTGGAAGGTGCGGCATGGCTTTTCCTTCCTTCTGACCAACATTGTGGTCAGGGTGTTGGGTTTTCCGCAGTGGGGCCAGTAGAGGATCCAGGGTCTGTTCCTGAAGTACAGGGAGTCGTGAGGCAAGGCGTGAGGAGCCCGTTTTACAGCTTGCTCTACAAGCAGTGTGGTTCAGGAGCTGGTGGTACCAGTAACGGCTCCTCGGTGTGACTGTGTGGTCACACGGTGCCAGGGCTGGAAATTTCCTGACTGGGTGGAGGCACCGCAGCTCTCTTTAGCGGGATTTTGTGATGCGACTCAGTCATTCTTTTTACAAATAGTTTATTGTCAAATTAGTTTCCACATAACACCCAGTGCTCATCCCCACAAGTGCCCTCCTCCATGCCCATCCCTCCTCCCCCCCACATCCATCAGTCCTCAGTTTTTGTCAGCATTCAAGAGTCTCTCATGGTTTGCCTCTCCCTTTCCCCCACCATTTCCCTTCTTCTCCCCCTTGGTCCTCAGTTAAGTTCCTCTTAATCCTCCTATACGTGCAAACATATGATGCGACTCAGTCATTCTTGAAAGCTCTGTTAGCATCTGTACCCTCAGCTCTCCTAAAAGATTTTGTAAGCCGTTGGGAGACCCTGCAATAAATTTTTTCCTCTGTAATAGTCCATAATGTTTTTTTTTTAATGTTTTTAAATTTATTTATTTATTTTGAGGGAGAGGGAGTGTGAGTGGGGGAGGGTCAGAGAGAGGGAGAGAGAGAATCAGAAGCAGGACCCAGACTGTCAGCATGGAGCCTGACATGGGGCTTGATCTCGTGAACCATAAGATCATGATCTGAACCAAAAATCAAGAGTGGGACGCTTAACTGACCGAGCCACCCAAGCGCCCCAGTAATCCATAATGTTTCTGATGTGCTTTACCATTTATGAAGCATATTGACATATATTGTATGAGTTTTCGGCATTACTCCAATTCTTTGAGATTCATTGGGCAGGTATTGGCTGCGTATTAGAAAGTGTCAGGGGCACTTGGGTGGCTCACTGGGTTAAGCAGCTGACTGAGGCTCAGGCCATGATCTTCCGATCTTTGAGTTCAAGCCCCACATCAGGCTCTGTGCTGACAGTCTGGAGCCTGCTTAGGATTCTGTGTCTCCCTCTCTCTCTGTTCCTCCCCTGCTTGCTCTCGCTCTCTCAAAAATAAAGATTTAAAAAATTTAAAAAAAAAGTGTCAGTCATGATACACAAATGTAGTTCTTCTGATTCCATATTTAGGGCTGTTTCCTCTTATAATAGGGCTTTTCAGTTGGCATCTCCTGACTCTTGTCACCCAGGGTTGCGGTAAACCATTAACGCTTTTCTGCAGGTTCCTCCGCGTGAATGCCACGTCTCAGCCGGGCACCCCTGTGCACGGAACCACCGCGGGGGGCGGCTCTTGCTCTTCCCACTAGAAAATGGGACGTTGACAGTCTCGTGATTGGTGACAGAGAGGAATGTCCTTTGGGTTTGAGACTTGCCTGGTCCTAACCCACTGGGTAGTTGTGCTTTTGAGAGTGAACTGTTGGTTTTCCCCACAGGTACTGGTCACTGTCCCCCTGGCCTTACTGCAGAAAGGTGCCATTCACTTCAACCCGCCGCTGTCGGACAAGAAGATGAAGGCCATCAACAGCTTAGGCGCGGGCATCATTGAAAAGGTGACTGAATTACTCCAGCCTCGACACCCAGGAGATGACTTTGGGGTGACAGGGGTTCCTTACCTTCTGGTCCTGGGGGAAGAGTGGATCATTTTTTCATCCAAATAAAATTCGGAGATTTTGTTTTCATGTTGAGTAATTGTTGGTGAAGAATACAAAGGCCATTGCCGAAACAGGAGCAGAGCTGGCCGAGGTCAGCATTGTGCCTGATGTCAGGAAAGTGAATGTTGTCATTCAAAATTTGAACTTGGCATATAAATATATGAAGTGATTTTTTTTTTTTGGCTGATTTCCAAGTCTCCCCTCCATTAATTGGTCCCAGTGAGGAGAATGTTTCACTTCCTCTGCCTTTAAATAACATCTTCTCTTAAGCAGAACGTGCCAGTGCTGGGAGCCCTAGGGGGAGGGGAGACTTCATCTTCGGGATGTCAGCTTCAGGACCAGGTCTCAGGGCTGCCTTGGCATCCTTGGATTGGCCCCGTGATGGTCAGTGCGTCCCACCGTTACCGGTGGGGGGGACAGGACTGAAAGGCCCCGAAAGCCAGATGCTCCTGACAGAACAGAGGAGACAGGAAGGAGCATGGAAAGGGAGCATTTTAGGTTTCTTTTGTTGTGTATCGCAGTATCTACGAGCTGTGCATTGTTTCTTAGAGATTACTGTGCTTCTGATTCCAGAAACTCTTAGACGTCTTTTCTCTTCTTGCTCACTTTCCAGATCGCCCTGGAGTTTCCGTATAGATTTTGGGACAGTAAAGTTCAAGGGGCTGACTTTTTTGGCCACGTCCCGCCTAGTGCCAGCAGGCGGGGGCTTTTTGCCGTGTTCTATGACATGGATCCCCAGGTAAAATCGTTGGTGGCATATGGTTTTAGAATTTGGATTGCGCACTTACGTGCCGGCCGGGTACTTGGACCTGGACCTTTTCCTTCACGGAAGCCCCAGCACCTGCCACAGTCTCTTCAAGTACTAGTGTTGCTCCCTAGGAAGCGATTTGTTTTTTGGAAACAGATATTTTGGGCTGCTGGGGAGTCCCCTTAGGGACAGGCCTGAGCACTCCTCTCCAGTCCGTGAGCTCAGGCGGAGGACATGGGATTGGTTGGCCGGAGGGGAGGGGAGGGGGGGCTCCCTGTCGGCACATGTGATTGGTGGGGCGGCAGGGGGAGGGAGGGGCGTCCCTGGGACTCGGTCATGCACAGGTGTCACCTTCGGTGTTCTGTTGTTCGCCTTTCTTCTTCCTTCCGAGAAACTTTAATTTTTTTGTAATGTTTGAGAGAGAGAGACAGACGGCAGGGCAGGGGCAGTGAGAGACAGAGAAAGAATCCCAAGCAGGCTCACACTGTCAGCTCAGAGCCTGATATGGAGCTTATTAGTCTCATGAACCATGAGATCATGACCTGAGCCGAAATCAGGAGTCAGATACTTAACCGACTGAGCCCCCCAGCTGCCCCTTAAATTTTTTTAATGTTTATTTTTGAGAGAGCGAGAGAGAGAACAAGTGGGGGAGGGGCAGAGAGAGGTGGGACAGAGGATCTGAAGCAGGCTCCATGTTGTCGGCACAGAGCCCAGTGTGAGTCCTGAACTCATGAACTGAGATTATGACCTGAGTCAAAGTCAGAGGCTTAACAGACTGAGCCAGCCGGCACCCCATCCCAAGAAACTTTATGTTAAAAGGTTGCACTTGGGCAAAATTTCTTTACCCTTTGAGAAAGATTGTTTTCCCCTTATTTTATCTGCCCATCTGCCTTCTCCACCTTCTTCTGTTTCTTCTAGAACAAGTTCTCATAAGGGGAAAAGCCAGGAGAACCCTGAATTTGATATTTACCCTTCTTCCTGAACCCTGAAGTTGTTCAGCCGCGAACAACAAAACGTAGAGATGAATAATGAGCTTTGTGAGGGAAGCGGACTGGGGGTTGCAGTGGAGATAAGGGGTGGGGGAGGTCAGGAGGTGCGTGAGGCCGAGGGCTTTCCCTGGTTGGAGCCACGCATTTAGGGACATCCGGACCGAAGCCGGAAGTGTGAACCGCTGTCCCCTCCGCGTCTGCAGAAGCAGCAGAGCGTGCTGATGTCGGTGGTGGCCGGGGAGGCCGTGGCGTCCATCCAGAGCCTGGACGACAAGCAGGTGCTCCAGCAGTGCCTGGCCGCCCTCCGAGAGCTGTTCAAGGAGCAGGTGAGCGCCGCCTGCGGGGCGGGGAGGAGGTGGAGGGCATGTGGGTCCCCGTCCCAGTGTCCGGCTGGCCTGCCCGGCTGCCGGCACAAATGACCCCCCCCGTCTGGGTGGTTTACAGCAGTGCAGGTTATGTTCTCGAAGTTCTGGGGCTGGAAAGTCCAGGATCAGGGTGTAGGCAGGCTTGGTCTCTTCCGAGGCCTCTCCTCCGCCTGCAGGTGACGTGTGTCCCACCCAGGCCCCCTCCACTCGCCTGCGGCCTCACATGGTCTTCATGTTGTGCTCGCCTGTGTCCTAAGCGCCTCTTCTTAGAAGGACACCGGTCAGACTGGATTAAAGCCCACCCTTGGGACCCCACTGGACCTGAATTACCTCGTGAAAGGCCCTTTCTCAAAGAGGGTTACAGTATGAGGTTCTGGGGGGTTAGGGTTCTGACATCCAAATTTTAGGGAGACACAAATGAGTCTATAGCAATATTCCATACCGCCTTTCACACCAGGGTCTTCCTTCCCACTCACATCATGCACACACCCCTTCCCTTCCCCTTCCCTTTCTCTTCCTTCCTCCTCTCCCCTCCCCTCCCTTCTCCCCACCTCTCCCCGCTCCCCTCCCATCTCCTCTTCCCCTCCCTTCCCTCTTCCCCTCCCTTCCCTCTTCCTCTCCCTTCCCTCTCCCCTTCCCCTTTCTATCTTCCTTCCTTTCTCCCTCCCTCTTTCTCTCCCTTCCTTCCTCTCTCCCCCTCCCCCCTCCTCCCCTCCCCTCCTCCCTTCGTGCTCCTCTGCGAAGGGCGGCAGTGTGGTGGGGAAGGGCATAGACCAGGCTCCTGGAGTCTGTATGTCGTACTTGCAGGGGCGACGCCCATCCCCTCTGTACCGCTCCTGCTCCTATTTCATTCAGTATGCGTGCCGCTGCAGTGAGCACCACACCCTCACGGGCTCAGCATTTTCCCCACGCCGTGTATTAACCCAGACCTTAGCAAGCTTTGAGGACAGCTTTCCTTTCAAAGGGTTATTGTCCAGAATATTCTCATACCCTTCAGATGTAGCTAGTCTCTTTTCTGTCTTTTCCCAGAGGAGCTCAAGGTACCTACTTTATATTTGCCAGTTGAGGACATCTTACAATCTCTGCAGATTGGGAAACCGTGTAGCCTTCATCTTTATCAAATAAAGGAGTGGAAGTAGAAAGAAATGAAATGACTGAGAAGAGAAGGCACCCGGGGTGTTATTTTACGTGATGTGTTTACATCTCATAATAGTCCCTAGCTTGTGGGGTTTTTTTCCAAAAATTCATTTTCACATTAGTTATTGGGACTTTAGCAAATAGTTCCCATAGAACTATTTTTATTTATTTAAATGTTTATTTTTAAGAGAGAAGGAGCAAGCACGAGCAGGAAGAGCAGAGAGTTGGGGTGGGGGGGACACAGGATCCAAAGCAGGCTCTGCACTGACAGCAGAGAGCCTGTCATGAGGCTCGAACTCACAAACTGTGAGACCATAACCTGAGCCAAAGTCAGACACTTAACCACTGAGCCCCCCAGGAGTGCCCTCCCTCCAGCCCCCCGTAAAACTATTTTCCATGGTGGTGCTTGTCAGGGGCACAGAATTACTTAAAATTTAGTGAATGTGAAACCTGGCCCCGTCTGGCCCGCCCATTGGAGTTGCCTGCTGAGAACCGCAAGTTAAGGTCCCCTGGACACATGCCAGGTGTCTGAAAGGGAATGGCCAGCGCGTTAGCTGCTGGCGACCCACCGTAAAGTCTCCGCGGGAGGAAGGGTGAAGGGTGGAAGTGAGCCGTTGGGGAGGCTGCGGGATTGGGCTAGAGATGGAGGAAGCCACACAAATCGGGGCCTGGGGGGAACTGCAGGGGCAGAGTCTAGGAGGATTAGCTCGTTTCCAGAGGAGGGGAGCGTCGATTTGTGCTGGGGCCGTGGCATGTCCAGGCGCCCCTCTTTGACCCCGGCTTCTGGTTCCTTCCGCCCCATGCAGGAGGTCCCCGAGCCCACGAAGTATTTCGTCACTCGGTGGAGCACGGACCCCTGGATCCAGATGGCCTATAGCTTCGTGAAGACGGGCGGGAGCGGCGAAGCCTACGACATCCTTGCCGAGGAAGTACAGGGAACGGTCTTCTTTGCCGGCGAGGTGCGTGCCGTCGTCCTGGACCCGCTCACTGTCTTGGTGACTTTCTTTTAATTCAAGTGATGTACGTCCAGAAATTACAGGCAGAGTCAGATACGGTCAAAGGTGTTAGGACCCAGAACAGCAGACAGATGCCCCCTCGGCGTCCTCCTCCGGCCCTGGGGTGGCCATGTCTAACCCTTTCTCTTGTTTCTTCAGGAATTTACTTCATGGCTTCAAATATTTGTATCGTTGACTTGATTTAACAAAGTAGACATTGGGCACCTGGGTGGGACAGTCGGTTAACTTGGCTTCAGCTCAGGTCATGGTCTCACAGTTTGTGGGTTTGAGCCCTGCATCGGGCTCTGTGCTGTGGGTGCTGGGACTGCCTAGGATTCTCTCTCTGCCCTTCCCTCCCTCCCTCCCTCTCTCTCTCTCTCAAAATAAATTAAAAAAATTTTTTTTAATAATAGAAAAAAGAAAGTAGACATTGCTGACTACTTATCAGGTTAAAGATTTAGCCTGTTTAGTGTGGTTACTTCACACTTGAAATGGGCTCCGGGCCCCTGTGATGTGGCTTCCTGCCGAGTCACCGAGCTCTTCATTGACTCCTTTCTCACACAGCTCTCCATTTTCTTGACAGGCTCACTGGCCCCTTTTTTCATTAGCTTAATTCTCTCTGTGCCTCTCAGGCCCCTCCACCCTTCGGGCTTCCCTCAGTCACAGCAGAGTCCCTATGAGCTGGTGTGTTAGCTCCGCTTTTGAAACCCTCTTCCTGGGGTCCCCTTGCCTGGTCTCTGGTCTACACTGGCTGATCTCTGGGCCTCCTCTTTACCACTTTCCAGGTTTTTATTTTTAAAATTATTTTTTAAATGTTTATTTTGAGAGAGAGAGTGTGTGTGTGTGAGAGGGAGAGAGACAGAGAGACAGGGTGAAAGAGAATCCCAAGTGGGCTCTGCATGCTTAACGTAGATCCTGACTCGGGGCTTGAACTCACAAACCTGTGAGATCATGACCTGAGCTGAAATCAAGAGTCAGATGCTCAACCCACTGAGCCGCCCAGGCGCCCCACAGTGGTTCCCATTTCTGCACAGTCTTACCACCAATGTGCTGTTTTCTGGGTTTCGCTAATAGCCGCCCTAGAGGTGGGAAGTGGCCTGGCTCCTTTCTTGGTTTACTTCTGTTGGGAAATGTTTTGCTGTTTTGATTACTTCATGTTTTTCTGCGTCAGTTTTTTGCTTGCTTATAATCTGTAAGCTCGTATCCTTCCGTCCTTGATTTCTTACTTCTGATCGTTTTCTCCTCACATTTTTTATTTCTCTTATTTCTAGATCCTCTTACATATGTTGAGTATGTAACATATGTTACATATGTTGAAACTCCTGAATTGATTTTCTGATCATCTTTGCTATTACTCATATCTGCCTTCTCATTCTGTTTTCGTGGTGGGGAGATCTGTCTTCCTTGAATTGACTTTTGAAATCTAGGCTCTTTTATGAGCAGTTTCTCATCATCAGATGATTCCTTTGGTAGCCCTCTCTTCTTGCTTAACAGCTCCTCAGAGTTCCTAGTTTGCTACCTCCCACTTAGCCAAATATCCCATCGTTGACTGTCTGCTCAGATTGGAATGAGGGCATTTTTACAAAAACAGCCTATTGAGAGCGCCCATGAGCTTGCCAAGGGGTGGTTGGATCCCCAACATCTATCTGTAGCTCTTTTCTCTGGGAACATTCTGGAGCCTTGCTCTTAGTTTTCAAGACCTGACTGAACCCCCATTTTCCTTAGTGCCTCACCCCCACCTCTGCCTCTGACCCCCGGGGAATTTGGGTGTGGGGGAGGGGAAGTTGGCGAGGAACCAGATTGCTCTTCCCATTCCGTTTTCACTGGTGCCCAGCCCCTGCATCTGTCCTTCTGGACGCTTCCAGTGGCTGAGATGTTTAAAAGATTCTTTTGGGGTGAATTGGCTTGCTTTGGGTCACCTCTCCCCACTTACCCGCTCCAGACTTAGCCCTGTTAAGAAGACCGTCGGTGTTCTTCCATCTGCTCTCATCCTCTGTGGGCTACAGTTTGGGACCACCCAGGTCTTCTAGCGCCATCCAAAATAGAGTTATCTTTTCTCTTCCTGATTTGTGGGAGATTACAGAAGAATGTCATTTAAAAACTGGCTGTGTGGTTTGTCCTTGGCCTGCAAAGCTTTGTGGGAACATGGCGTGACTGCATGCCAGACAGCAACTGTCCACTGCTCCCAGAGAGGCTCTGTTAGGCTTGTGTGATACAGTTGTTACTTCACATTGAAAACATTAAAACTTTTATTTAAAAATTTTTTAATGTTTCGTTTTGAGAGACAGTGTGAGCTGAGGAGGGGCGCAGAGAGCAAGGGAATCTCATATAATCTCATAATCAGAAGCAGCTCCAGGCTCTGAGCTGTCAGCACAAAGCCCAGTGCAGGGCTCGAACCCAGGAATTGTGAGATCATGACCTCAGCTGAAGTCCAACACTTGACTGAGCCACCCAGGCGCCCCTGAAACATTTTTTAAAGCCTTTCTCTGAGGTTTCTGCCTTTCTGTATCCCCTGCTAGTAATTGAATTTTTCCTAGTGTTATTTATTTTTTAGTTTATTTATTTGGAGAGAAAGAGAGCAGGGGGAGGGAGACAGAATCCCAAGCAGGCTCCGCACCGTCGGCGCAGGGCCCACCTCAGGGCTTGGGAAACTGAGGTCGTGACCAAGAGTCAGACGCTTAACAGACTGGAACCACTCCGGCGCCCCAGTAACTGTTCTTCCCTCCTGCTCAATCCCCCCGTTACTGAAGTGTTTGGCACTGGCTGCTGTTCCTTCCATCCAGCCATCAATCTGGGTGCCGTGGGACGCACTTTAGTTCACCCGGAACTTCCTCCACTCTGTACGCTTGTCCGTCTTCTGAGATCGGCTCTCCTCGCGTCAGTGACGGTCTCCCTTCGCTACACCCCGGGCCTTGTTGCCTTCCCCACCAGCGCCCAAGCCACAGACCAGTCTGCTGCTTGTGTCAGTCGGCGGATTCTGTTCCCACTGCAGCCTCTGGGACAGCCCTCCCCCTCCGTCCCCTCCCTGCTGACACACTCACGGTCTCGGTGGCAGCGCTCCAGCAGAACTCCAGCCACGGATGGGTCCGTTTGCTTTCTGTGCCTCACTCGTCACGGATTCCAGTGGCGGGATTGCTTCCGGGGGGGAGGGGGAGGTGGCACAGGGATTGTGTCGTCTTCATTACTCTTCATTCCAGGAGGTGGTGTGTGTGTGGGCAGTATGCTAAGGAGTGCCACCCAGTCCTCCACGGGAGGGGTGAAGCAGGGTGGCACAGCCAGAGAAGAGCAGGTGCGGTGGGGGGGGTCGAGTGTTGACATGAGCACTGAGGAGGGCCCGCTGTCGGTCTGTATTCGAGAATCAGAGTGTGTGCACGCTGTATTCGGTCTCGCTTATCGTCTGAGTTCCTTACATGTGATCTCAAGTTACTCAATTTTTTTCTTACAGGCAACAAACAGGCATTTCCCACAAACTGTTACAGGGGCATACTTGAGTGGTGTTCGAGAAGCAAGCAAGATTGCAGCATTTTGAATAGAAATTTGTCTGGACCCAGCTTTCTTCCGTGCCCCGAATGGTAGTTTGGAACACATGTTAAACCTCACTTTCATAAAGTCAGGACACAACAGCCTCCCCTGAGAGCATTAGCCCCCAGAACCCTTCTGCGAGCACTTCCAGGCCATTGCATTTTCCACAGGTATGACGACGGCTAATTCTTCCGTGTTTCAGAACAAGGCAGAAAATAACCGTAAATTAAGATACGATTTCTTCCACGGTTGGAGATTCCCTTTAAATTTTGACATTTTGTTTGGCTCATCAGTTTTCAAACATTGAGAAACCAACCAGCAATCATTAAAAAATCAGATAAACCATGTATTTTTCTCCTGTCACAGTTCATCAGTTATCTTTGCCAATGAGCCTTAAGATTTTTATATAGCTCCAAAATTGAGCTTTTACTTAAAATTTAGATAGAAACCTTTCCCTTTCAGATACAGCGCAAACTCTTCAGTTAAAAGTAAATGAAGCTTCTAGACTATTTTGTACATATTTCTTTCCATTGGGTATTCAAAAGAAATTAAAATTCAGGTATCTTTTGTGACAACACATTTCAGATTTGTGCACTCATTGGCAAACAGCACACTTTTCAGTTCCCTCAACAGCGTAGGCGCCCTGTGGTTTAGCCTGGGCTAGAGATCGTATAGTCTTCATACCTGTGACCATCTGGAACGTGGCTGTTCTTAGAGCCAAGTTTGGTCAGATGGCACACTCTGAATCGCCTTAATTTTGGCAACCACCTGCAAAACGGTCTTGTCTGAATACTTCAATAAAAAACTCCCTCTACTGCCTCTTTTTAAAATAACTGATTCAGTCACTAGGAATATTTTTTACAGCATTATGTTTTCAGTATTCCATAGGCAGGTCCACTGGAAAACTGCAGAAAATGTGAGACTTCTGGTAAATATTACATATTTAAAGCCATATCTTAAGAGCCGGAGAACATGGCACATACTTACTTTTTCCTGGTTTCCCCTCTTGACTAAAGAATTCAGTTAGCCTGCTTTCAGAAACTTCGGGATGCTTGTCTTGCCAAGAAGTTAGAAAAGCAGATGGTAACTTAAATGCTTTTGTTTTAAAAAGTCTGAATGGTTCTTTCAATTATATTGGTGTTAAAAAAAGAAAAAGGGACTCAAAAGTACTTTAAAGACAGTTTTCAAAATTATAGGTATTTTTAAAACTTAAAGTCAACTCCTGAGTAGAAAGAGTTTTATGCAAACTTTAGACCTCCCTCATCAAACACAAGAAAGCAAACAGCAGTGAATTGGTTTCAAAGTTGGGTTAACCCAGGAAATTGTTGATAGACTATTTGAGACTCATTGGTACTGACTGGGAAGTATTCTGCTTTAAAAATGTGTCCACCTGTTTAAGACTAGCATGTGTTTAGTGATAAATGCAAAATATTTTAAGTTTGAAATGGTTCAGCTACTTAGTCTCTGGGCACTAAAACTTGTACTGTGCTACAAGCAAACTAAGGAGAATCCCGGTTAGCTCAAGTGCAGTAAATGTGTATTTAAGTTTCCCGTCCCAAGTGACATCATTTGACATTTTGTTAAGGAGCCACGGTACTTTCTTCTTTGAATGTTTTTCACGGTTTGAAGATTTTGTAACGAGCAGTGACTACGCGATGTTTTAACTGAAGATTGTGAACAGCTGGTTGTGTAAAACTGTAATAAAACCTAGACTTGTTTTTCAAATACACTGTGCCCTGTAGTGCCGAACACGGTGTACTGTAACTGGGTACCCCTTCCCCACAACCTTTCACACACACCACCTGTCTGCTTGCTCCCAAGCCGCCTTTAGACTTCGGCTCATAGGTCTTACTGCTCCCCGCCTTTCCAGTAAATGCTCGTAAGATAGTTGTTGACCGTGATCACCTTAGTTTTGTGAGAACACTTTCAAGTTTTTCTTTGGGATTTCTTCATAGCATAGGTTCAGCATAAAAGTGGTCAGGGGTAACTGACCACGACTCCAAATTAAATGGGTAAATGGGGCTGAATCCATCCATCGAGGAGCGCTAGGGTGGCTCAGTTGCTTGAGTCTGACTCAAGTTCTGGCTCAGGTCATGTTCTCACGGTTCCTGAGTTTGAGCCCTGCGTCAGGCTGTGCTGACCGTGTGGAGCCACCTTGGGATTCTCTCTTCCTCTCCCTCCACTGTGTGCTTTCTCTCAAAATAACTCAACAAAAATCCCTATTCTGAAATCCTCAGTAGGAAGGAAATGCTACAGAAACCATAAGACATTAACGTAAGAGACAAGAGCATGGATTTATGGTTTTTATTAACAAGGTTTATAAGAACAAATTAAATATTTAAAATCAATGGCCAATTCTTAGGTCTCCTTTAGTTGTTTATTCATTTGTATTTATCAAGAAACAAGTCAAACCTGTGAAAATACAGCCAACATGTATCATTTTTATATATTTCATGTTCTCTGGGTGGATGTTTATTTTAAACACTCAACTGGTTTATCAAAGGCCTAAGTCTCTCATAAGCAGTAAAGTATTTAGTAAACTGAGTAAGACAATGTAAAAGATGAAACAGTCTAATTCAGGAGCAGTCTGTGTGTTGATCACCTAGAATCCTGATTGGCCAAAATTTAAAACCTAAAAGCCCTGATTCCGCACATACATTAAACTTGTTTCATGTTAAAAATAAGTCTTTTATCACTTTTGAGAAATACTTTGTCAGAGATTCCCACTATTGCCTACACATTACCTTCTAGCATTGTACTCGGTGCATTTATCATAATTATAAAGGTGGCCAGGTTTCCTGTAAATATCAGCATTTTACATGGGCAAAAGCAGTTAATAAAAATCAGTTCATGTATTATAAGCCAAATGTGCTTGTACTTAATCCCACCCTCACCCCAATTTTGAAGTTGTGATGTGTTGGTTTGGTCTATCCTTAATATAAAATGTATCTACAGACACTTGCAGAGTTTACACTCAGACTACAAACTGATGACACTTCCGAGGCAGACAGAGAACGACCCGTTCCTTCAGTGTTTCCTCCACTGAGTTCTGACTTCGCTGCTCTGTCATATACCATCCGGCCCAACACTGACGGTTCAGTTTATAACTGCAAAGACACCTACCTATAGGAGTTTAAAAATTGATCTGCACAAAAGAAATAAAAAAACTTTATATACAACAAATTTGTTTTTAAAAATACAAAAATAACATCTGTCACTTTTGTCATGCTGACAATCTGACATATATACATCTGCAGCAGACACTTCCAATTTAATCATCTGGATAGCTGAAGCCTGTGCGTTTTTAATACGATGAACACACTGCCACTGTCAGGCGTGTATTCAAAACATTTCATCTAAATACTGTCGTAGTCTCTGCATGTATAAATGTCAGGAATCGTTTCTTCTACTTGGTTAAAAGTATGTTGGAAACAAGCGAATACTAAGCGCACTAAAAACTACAACAGTTCAAGACTACAATCTCATATAAAGAAATCCAAAATGTACAAAATACAGCTATAAAAGCAAGGAACAGTTACTGCCATGCAAAATTTTAAACTAAAAACTGCATAGAAATGCAATTTAAAACCACAAACTCAAATTTACTTAACACTCCAGATAAAAAGATCAGCGATAGGTTCTACCAACACAACGCCCGCGAGGGTTAGAAAAGGAAGTACATTCTCTTTGCTGGTATTAACGGTATAAATCAGATCCTGACGTCCATGGGACAAGTCCTCTGTCTCCTCTGCCTCAAGAAATCAGCTGCAACGAGAGAGAAGCATCATTTTCCTCTACCCAAAATACAGTATTAGGAACACAAAAATCAACGCCCCCTGCTGCTTCCAACTTCTGTTTTACGACTGTCGCCTTGGGAAATCTGTGGGGTTGATCTTCTGCCTTTGGTGGACAGGAATTCTGCTCAAGTAGTTGTGTGAGCACCTGTGCTGCGCCTGGCTGCCCGTATACGCTGTGAGCCAGAGGTCAAGTTTTGTCACTATTATTCAGACTTTACTTTTAAACTCTAGAATGGGAATGAAAAATATTTTGCCCATCTATTTTGAGAAAATTTGAGGATCAAGTGTGATCTAGTGACATGAGTATTTTGAATACACAGTATTTCATATAAATTCGTCTTCTACATACAAAATGATCAAAATCAGAAAAGGTGGATGTATTTACCTCTTTAACAGTTGTTTTTATGAAATCTTTTCTCTCAGTTAAATCATAAGCAGGATAATTTTCATATACCTAGAGTGAAAAATTAACAGATTTAAAAATCCAGTAACACGGTTTATATTTGGATACAGAAAACTGTAGGCCGTGTACAAATAGCTGCATGTACATTCTAAGTTCTGGTTCACCATATACAACTACTGCAAATGAGCAGAAACTAAACTAGGACACAGACGTGCTCAGTGTCCTCTGTGCTACTGGGAGTATCGGCTGAATTCACACCCACAGGCGAGGAAAAGCCCTGCACAGAGACGGTAGGTAAGCGGACTGGATTCCTTACACCTTAACCTTCTTCCTCACATCATCCAACACTGGTGGTCTGATGAACTGCAGCCTCCACTGCGCTGCTCCACCCCGTCCCCCAAGTTCAGTCCCCGAGATCCAGGAGGTCGCAGGGGTCCTCTACTGCTACAACTTTACTCTCTAAACGTCCCTCTCTCTGGTCAACGGCCACCTGCTTGACCTCACGATCACTCCCGGGCCTGACTCCACACAGGCCTGCCCGCTTCGCTCCTGAGGACGAGTTCAGGTAAGCAAGCGTTTTCAGTTAAGGGCCAGACAGTAAGTGGTTTCAGCTTTTCCAGGAACAGTTTCTGTGACAACTACTCAACTGGGCGACTGTAGCGTGAAAGCTGCCACAGACAACACTTGAATGGATGTGGCCGCCGTCACGTTAAACTGTTTACAAAAACAGATGGTGAGAGGGATTTGGCCCACAGGCTAGTCTGCAAGTCCTGCAAACAGAGTTGATCATTTACATCACTCCTGCCATTCACCCCTTACTCTTTCTCTGCAAAACCACGCCCCTAAACTGGTCTAACTACCACTTTTTCTATGGCTGACCCAGAGGAAGCACTACTGTGGGAAAACAGAACTTCTACAAGACTGGCCCCACGCCAGTTCATGGTACCCAATGTCCAAACCTCCCCGGGAACCTGACTTCTCTCAGCAGGTCCTCCTGTCAGGTCAATGGCATTTTCATCCCTTCCTCCCTCTGGCTCTTGGCCAAGAAGCCACTATCATGAATTCCAACGCTGACCTATGTCTTTCCCTCCAGTCTATCTGTATCCATCAATATCCCCCTTTTCCTTCACCGCTGCAGGGACCTTTTCTGGTCATCTCCTTCCCCAGCACTAGTCCCTCAGCCTAACGTAAGCATGTGCTTTCTCTCCCTCACCTCCTTAAGAAGTATTTTATCAACTTGTGACTTCACCCCCCAGTTAACTACGATTTCCCTTCTACAGCAAGATGTTTAAAACAGCAGCTTTATTCACTTTCCTCACTACTCATTAAATCTCATCCAAGGGTACTTAATCCTCACATTTACCATCCTTGAAACAGCTCTTACTATGTGAACAATTATCTTCTAATTGCAGAGTCCGAAAGAACCCCTCAAGTCTTTCTCACCGGACCTCTCCCTGTTGTTAATCCCCTTAAAAAATTACATTAAGGGTATTCACGAAAATCAAATGCACAGGATTCATCTCCCTTTACTCTTTCCTCAACTTTCCTCTCAGAGGAAACTAGTTACCAGTTTGCTGTGTATTCTTCCAGACCTTTATAAGCGAGTTTCTACACAAACTCATAAATATATATATCAATGGCAATACAGTTTTTTTGTATTTACACAGATGGGATAATATTCTAGATGTTTTAAAAAGTTAACCATACCTGGAAGGTTTTTCCATGTTCTTTTGAACTGCTACATAGCATTCCAAAAATAAATTTAACTACTTAAATTTAAACTACTACTTATTCTCCAAAGTTGTTACAACTTCATCCATGAGTATGTCTCCCTATACCCTTTGCCAAGCACGAAAACTTGCTTAATCTTTATAAACACTCTGTCAAGTTAATAAGCAAAGATATTCCCTTTCAATTTCTATCTTCCTCATTAGTAGGGAAAGTGTGTCTTTATGTTTACAGGGCATTTTATATTACTCCCCCTGTGAGCTGCTTTCCATAACCACTGCCCATTGTCCCATGTAAGGTCATGACCTTTTCTTAACTGGCACTACCCCCTCCCGACTCTTCTGGAAACGGTCTCCTCTCTCTTGGCTTTGACAGCACCTCTCTCTCTACAATCTTTATATTTTGGAGAAATTACTTCTCAACTCGATGAGTCTCCAGGACTCTATGTCCTTTGCTTTTCTCACCCTTTATCTTCTCCCTTGGGCCACCTTATCAAGACATCTGGTTTTAACACCCCACAGTAGCCCACTCTGACTCTCTTCCCGAACGTGGGAGAATTACAGTGATCAGTTTCTCCCACCTGGATGTTCTAAGCACCTCACTCTCAATGTCCAGAACGAAACTCCTCTTTCCCTCAGGGCGTACCCTCCGTTCTTTTCCCATAGATTGTTAATGCAGCTGCGCCCTAACCTCTGACCAAGCTCTCCTGATTTCTGACTTGCATTATGGCCACCCTGTGACTCTGATGATGACAAACTTGGCTGTCTTGCCTCGCATCCTACTCTTCAATCTGTCTTCTCAGTGTGTCCAAGAGGACTCTTGAAAATTGGACTGTGTACGCCCCTGTCAATCAGCTCCCAATATCCTACCAAGCCTCCTAATTCTCCCTTTAGTTTCAGGGAAAAACTAAATTCTCCAACAACACAATGTTAGATCTGCAAAACTCCTCCTCTTCTTACCTAACTTCTATGAAGACTTCCTTCCAACTCTAGTTTTCACCCAAATTAAACTAGTTACTATTCCTTACAGTCACTGTCCATTTTATGTGCTTGGGTCCATATCGCTCCCCTGTATGAAGTGGCTGATGCTCCAGGCACGTTCCCTCCTCCCAGGCCCAGGCAGGTGCAGCTCCTTCCGTGGTGGTGTGGCACCCTCCGCACACTTCCAGCCCAACCCCCACCGACTGTCCCCAGCTTACTACCACAGCCACCTCCTCCCATCTCACAGTAGGCCCCTAAGAGCCAAGTAACAGATTCCCCAGCTCTACCCTCAAATCTATCCCGGTGTCGGGTCCATAGCAGAGGCTCAGTGAATACTGGAATAAACAAAACAATAATCAAGGTCTTAACAAAAGTATAGAATATTTCACTTTTGGTACATTTGAAATGTTAATTTGGTTTTTACCATCAGAAACTAAATTGTAAAATCTCCCAGTTTTGATGTGGGGTCTAGAATCTAAGGAATCATCTTCAAGACTAGGTCATTTTATTTTCTGAGTATCAGAAAAACTTCACAGAAGTCTGAACTAAGAGCCTGATACAGCATCTTAGTACAACAGTAATGCTGAAAATATGGTGGTCCATGAGATTCTCCTTTTTAAAACTAACACAACCTAAGGATACGTCAGTAAAAACAGTTTCCAGATTAAGAAGAGAACGTTTTCCCCGCAGTCTGGAATCTATCACTTTAAGTGTATTCACTGGATACACCCCACTGCTGTTTACGAAGCCAAGTCCAGGAGGGCAGAGACTCTGGCTCATCCATCTAAGGCAGCATCCCAGCACCTGCGGGAGTGCCTGGCGCAGAGCAGCCCAGACGTCTGCTCAGTAATGAACGCACAAACAAATCTCACTTTGAACTGAGGGAAGAGTGAAAGAATTTTTCAAATAAAAGCAGAACAATCCAAGTATTTGTCCGATTACCTCCTTGCAAATCTGCTTCATTGTGACTTCCTCCAAGTTGGCACTGGCCAGTAATTTCTTCACGGTTTCTTTTAACTCTTCATCTGTGGGAGGCTTCTTCAACTTTTTAATTAAAGGTTCATCATCTGAACTATCCTCAGATTCACTTTCTAAAAGACAAGCATTCATTAGATTCTCAAAGGGGTATGAGGTAAAATTATAAATTACCATCTATAAATGATGTGTAAAACGTGCATTGAAATTTGTCAATTTTGAAAAATCATAACCATAAAAAATTGGTATACCTCTTTCCCCAATTTTTTTTTTTTAAATATTTTTATTTATTTCTAGGAGAGAGAGAGAGAGAGACAGAGAGAGAGAGACAGCGTGAGCAGGGGAAGGTCAGAGAGAGAGGGAGACACAGACTCCGAAACAGGCTCCAGGCTCTGAGCGGGCAGTCAGCACAGAGCCTGACGCGGGGCTCGAACCCACGAACCGCGAGATCATGACCCAAGCGAAAGTCGGACGCCTAACCGACTAAGCCACCCAGGCGCCCCACTTTCCCCAATTTTCTTTGCAGTTTATCTACTTTCCAAACATACACTTCAAAACTCTAATAGCATATGAATTAGACCTTTAGAGCTGCTGCAACTGTGTCATTACTAACCTTTTTTGGAACTGTTTTGATTCTTCTTGGTGGTGCTGCTATCTGCCTTCTTAACGTTAGCACTTTTTACAGTTTTCTTACTTTTGGGAGTGGCTTTCTGTTTAGGTTTTTCTTTTTTAGAGGTCTTTTTTGGTGGCTGTTGGAAAGGAAAGCAAAGAACACATACTGATGAGACTAACTGCCATCCCTCTACTCCTCTGTACCCAATAATATTAGAGAAAATTAATGTATTCAACCTTACCAATAAAAAATTATTACTAATTATCAGGTTTTTAGATAACCAGTATGCTCAAAAAACTTCACTTTATCCCTTCACAAAACTCGTCATGAGAAGAATCAAACACCAAAAATAAGATGCCCTGATTATCACATGGTACAAATAGAAAACCATATGCAATGCCTTCATCTTTTAAAAAAAAAAAAAAAAAAAACCTCTAGAATATAAATGCTGTTAATATTATTTTATTATCTCTCCCAGCTTGAATGGAAGTTCCATGAGGATAGGATTTTTTTTTTTTTACATTTTTAAGTCCACTGTTAATATCCCTAACCCCTAAAATATTGTGCATAGCTGTTAACTATTACATGAATACATGAGGAAACTAAGGCTCAAGAAGTATTTTGTTTACAGCCACATAACGAAATACTGAGATTCAAATAGATCTGACTCCAGAACCTCTTTTCTTAAACACTAACTCATAGCTGATATAACAAAAGCAAAGTATATATACATGGATAGATTAAAATGACAAAATTATAATTCATACTTTGTCTCAACCAGGGTCTTTGAAATTAGGGAACATTAATTTATTTAACTTTCCCAAAGTAAAAGCAACTTCTATAAAGCAAATGCCTCAAGATAACCTAAAATCTCATCTTTACATACCAAAAATACTGCAGATCACTTTTGACAGAAGGTCTCTCCAAATGTCTTACAAAGTCTGATGATCATAATTCCTTTTTTTAAAAAAAGACAGATACTCTTTTGAACTTACCTTTAAAGCAAACTAAAGTGTATAGAGCAATATAAGACTTAAGTGGGCTCAGGCTACTTCTAAGTGCAGTTTGGATGTGAGTATTTGTCTCTCCTCTGGCCACGCTGCCACAACTACAAATTCCTACCAGACCATCAGCACCCTGTCCCACCTCAATAACTCACTGCTGGCCGGGAGCTGGCTAACCTATCGGGTTTAAGTGCTACTAACAATGCATTTAAGAGGTAGCAAGGGGCTAAAATGCTTTTTTTTTTTTTAAGATCATTATTTTGAGAGAGGACAAAAGAGAGAACAAGTAGAGGAGGGGCAGAGAGAGGGAGAGAGAATCCCAAGAAGGCTCTGTGCGGTCAGCAGAGCTTGACAGGGGGTTCTATGTTATAAAGTAGGAGAGCATGACCTAAGCCAAAATCAAGAGTCTGATGCTTAACTGACTGAGCCACCCAGGTGCCCCTGTAATGCTTTATGTAAGTAAAGTGTATGAGCTCTACCTGTGGACACTGCTATTTAAAGGCCATTTTTGCTTACTTATTGTAGAGGAATTAGGAATTAGTGGAGGTTGCTGGAAAGGCATCACTTTCTCTAGTCAATCAATTCTCTAACTTGAACTAAGTTTTATTAAGTGTCCACCAAATTCATAAGAACCATACTAGGCTCTGAAAGGGAATACGAAGATTTTATAATGTCTGTTGATGCACCACTCTTCAATCTGTAGGTGACTAAAATATAAGAAAATGTTATTACACAAAGGCATGGGGAGGGTGAGCAAGGAGTAACAATGTTAGAAGCACTATTACTACATTCCCATCCAAATTATAAAATTAGCAGCAGACACTTAAAATACTTCCAGAGCCTTTTCAGACCAGATTTACAGCTATCATTAATATTCTCGAAGGCACACAATATGGCACCATTTTAAAACCTGCAACCTTAGAGTTCAGTGGTAGTTTAAAAAGTATAACAATTTAGAGTGACGGGGTGCCTGGGTGGCTCAGTTGGTTAAGCGCCCAACTTCGGCTCAGGTCATGATCTCACTGTTTGTGGGTTTGAGTCCCCGCATCAGGCTCTGTGCTGATGGCTACCTCAGAGCCTGGAGTCTGCTTCAGATTTGTATCTCCCTCTCTCTCTGACCTTCCCCTGCTCACACTGTCTCTCTCTCAGAAATAAATAAAACATTAAAAAAAAAAGTGATAAATAAAGGGTAATCAAGCCATCTCCACAAGATGTTACCACTGGACAAACACAATTAAAATGATGCTTCTTTCTGTATTTAACACCATCTTCTACCAGGGACGACATCCACAGCTTTTTAAGGGGACAACTAGCCTATTAAGACTGCAAACATACAGTCGCCAGCACTACAGCAACCTAACAGAGAAGAGTGTGGGCTCTGGAGGCGGGCTTCCTGGTTTCAAATTTTGGCCTAGTAGATCGTTGGGCCCTAGTTTCCTCATATGCAAACTGAAGGGAATATGATAGCACTTCATGGTTTTTTGGGGGAGTAAATGCATTATTACATGGAAAATACTTTCAATGGTGCCAGGTTGACAGGAAATGGTTAATAAATATTAGCTATTATTACTATTATTATATATTATTACTATTAGGAGTGCTTCCTTTTGTAAAGAAATTCTTTCATTAAATGCAGTAACTTGGAGGTTTTAAAGTTTTCTTTAAAAGCAGGGTCGATACAAAGAATAAGTAGAACAAAAGCAGTATGACAGGCTCAATGACACCTGTGTTAACTAACCATGATGCATCATGCTTATTTTATTACATTCTGGTAGATAAGCCTGGCCCCCACAAACATCCATCCCTGTAATAACAAACTATGTTGTTTACACCCGATTTCACATATCTTTAGTAACTAATTACAAGTTTTTCTGTGAAGAACTTTAAGGCAGGAATTCAATAAAGGATGTTTTTCAGACAAGTAAATGCTGACATGGGGAAACAGCAGAGGCAGAATAACTCGTGTGTGTATGTTAACCTTGCAGATGTTAAGAATCAACCACCTCAGCCGCTGGTAAGTTTTCAGTGTGAATAGGAGGAGAAAGTTAACTTTTAAAAATGGAGCCTCTCAAAGGACCTTGGTACCAGGACACAATGGACAATTTTTGACAGGTAAGTGTGGATAATCTGGTATTCTGGAGGTAAAGAGGCCTGGGAGAGCTGAGAGGAAAGGAGAGAGCATGCCCACTTACACTTTACAGGAAACTTCAAGTCCTCATTCCTTTTACCCCCCTCCTCTCAATAAGGAAACTCTCACCTGTGAGTCTAAGTCCAGCTTAACAGTCCCCTCTGAACTTCTCACTGCACCACCGCTGATTTGTCAGTGGCCCCACTCTACTCGGCCCATGGTTCATGTATCCCTACTGCATGTGAAGCAGTACACGGGTTTGAGAGCCACACTTCCTGGTTCAAATCCTGACTCCACTACTGACCAATTTTGTATTCTCAAGCAAATCACTTACCTTCCTTCCCTGTGCCTGCTTCCTCATCTGTAAAATGGAGGTAATAATACCAGACTGCTGAATTTACCATTTTTTCACATTTTCTCATCTCAGATACTGGGGTGCATTTTACAATTTACATTAAAATGATGCCTTATAGGCATCGGAGATTTGATGAACTGTGGCCATATCTGTAGAATTGTTCTAAAGATCAAATGAATAAATAAATATAAAGTAGCAGAGAAAACACACATTTAATATACAGCTTTATTAAACTAGTTACATATAGTCTTTTCCCACCACAGTATAAGTTTCTTAAAGTTATATTTGACAATTTCCATGAGAAAAGACACCTGGCTACCTTATTTAGCTTTATCTGTACCCAGCAACCTTAAAAATGTTTGATGCAGGGGCGCCCGGGTGGCTCAGTTGGTTAAGCGTCCAACTTTTTTTGGCTCAGGTCACTATCTCACTGTTCACAGGATTGAGCCCTGCATGGGGTTCTGTGCTATTAGCTTGGGATTCTCTTTCTCCCTCTCTCTCTCAAAATAAACAAACTAAAAAAAAAATTGTTTGACATAAAGCAGCCAATGAAGTATTTGTCACATTCATCTCTGTATTACTTGCAAGGGATCTGGTTTACCTCTACTCTGAACCCAAGATATGGTTAAAATATAATTAAAAGGAAAAAGAAAAAGGCATTTGTATGGTATTGGTTCCACATACACTATCTTATATGAGCTTTAAAAAAAAAAGCAAAAAAAAAAAAAAAATCCAAGAAAACAGTTGATTTCATTACAAATGAGGAAAGTGTATCTGAGCAGTCAAGACGGCCTATACCTTACAACAGGTAAGGAGCTGGAGGCATGGTAAGCCCAGAGTGCCTCCTACTACAGATTACTTGCTTAGAGAAATGGAAAACGTACCTATGCATCTAAACCAGAGCTGAAATGACAAAAATAAGCCAGGGAGATCCTAACCTATTTATACTGTTAAATTTAACTTTTTCCATTTCACACAAATGTTACCAATGAGAAAAAAGAATAAAAATTGTTAACAGAAAATGCAAAATGGCCAACAAAGGATCACCAAATCTGTACTAGGGCTATCTCTGGCCTTTACCCTCCAAACTTTGTAAGGGCTCCAGGAGCATTTCTTTAGATTTTTTTCTTAAAAGCTAAGACAGGCCTTGGTGTAATCCAGTTTTGTATAAAATTTTTTTTTTCCACCAAATTTTGAACTGTGCCAACCTCTCTTGTTCATCCTTTAAAGGCTCAGATCAAATTGTTACCTCCTATGAAGGTTCCCTGTCTGGATCTTCACTCCCCACAAGTCTGTAGAGAGAGGTAAATACTCTTATCTTCTGAGCTTCCAATGATCCTGTCCACCCTTCTTAAGTTATACTCTGCTGTACTTTTTTCCTCCTCATCTTTGACCTCTCCCTTTATACCACCTGATGAACAGAGTCCTTGTCTTACTTGTTTCTTGATCTCCAGTACAGGGCTTAGAACTGGCACTTTGTAGGTGCTACATAATTAACTTGGAAGATTAAGATGGGAAAGGGTCTCTGGAAATTAGGTAATTATTAAGGATCTATTCCAGCCCCGAGGTTCTGTTTCACTAGCATTGCTCTGCCTGCTAAGACCACATGCTTGCTACTAACAGCAGTTAGCCAAGCTTCTTGATTTTTTTAATAAAACGGTCTTCTGGCACAACTTACGTATATAGGTTGTATATGAGAGAGAGAGCATTAGATAAACTCAAGGGTGACGCCTGTGCACCTATGTTTTCTTATTAAAGTCTCAGCAGACTCGCCTAGCTATAAATTTCTTTTTTATTATTTTTTAAACGTTTATTTTTGAGAAAGAGATAGAATGGGAGCACGGGAGGGGCAGAGAGAGGGAAACAAAGAATCTGAAACAGGCTCCAAGAGGTCAGCACAGAGCCCAACACAGGGCTTGGACTCACTGCAAGATCTGACCTGAGCCAAAGTTGGATACTTAACGGACTAAGCCACCCAGGCACCCCTAGTTATAAATTTCTAAGATAAAAGATAAATTTACAGTCTGACTCTGTCACCAAGCTTTCTCTATAAAGTGCCAGAGAAAAAGTAATTTGGGTTTTGCTTGGCTATATGTGCTTACAGTTACAATTTTCATTTTTTGACAAATTTCAAAAATGGAAAAAAACCATCCTCAGTTTCTAGGCTGTACAAAAACGGGCCAGAGGCTGGATCTGGTGTTATAGGCCATACACAGTTTGCCATTTCTAGTCTAGATTATATGTGACTGGAGGAGATACGTAGGGAAAAGGCAGGAACTATATATAAATTAATCAGAGGATAATTTCTCAAGTTCTATATTTATGTCAATAGCTTTTAGTTAAGTTTTTAGAAGCAGAAGTGGATACTTATCTAAGGCTATTGCTTAAATTCAAATCTGAATCGAAATCAGTTCGTTATAGACAGATCTGATGATAGAAGCATATGAACTAGCAGCTCTGGGAACAGTAATATGGACAATACATTAAAAAAACTTAAAGAGCACACCTGAAACAAATGTAATACCGTGTCAGCTGTACTTCAACACTAACAAAATGCACACAGACGTGTGAGGTACACAACAAGGAGGATACATCATCCTGGCTCTTGGGAGTCAAGGCTCACATAGATGTGAAGTACAGAGCACACAACTAACTTTCAGCGAGTCTCCTAATATTTACCAATAAACACTTACTGAATGAGTGGTACCTCTCCCCAGGCAGACTGTTTCTAGAAGACAGAGACCAGGTCTCTCTTTTTTCCTCCCTACTAGCCAAACACTTGGCAAAATTCAGGTAGAATAAGGCAATCATTTTGAATAAGCGAGAATAATGCCTCAACTACTCCTATGAAAACGCCCAACCTCGTGGACTCTCTAGTCTGGCTTCTGCCCTCACTGCTCTACTTTTGGACACATCACCCGACCACAAGCACACAAACAAGTGTGTATGTCAGAGGTACCCTGGACTTTCGTGCTCCCCATCTTTGTTCACAACTTTCCTTTCAAGTCCCAAAGTCAAATTCAATGGGTATTTCTGCCATTTTTCTCCAAAGCTTTCTCTCAGCAATAGATAAGGACACTTTCTTTTGGAATCCTACATCAAGTACCATTCAAATGGCATTTGGGTAAAAAATTTTTCTGGAAGCTCAACAGCACTTAGCACATACCCAATTTATTGAACTGAATAATGTGATAACATGAGAAACCTCTACTTTAAAATCTCTCCTAAAATATTTTGAAAATCTTAGTAATTATAGCAAACACATTATGTGTCACTACAAAGGAAAAATGTTGGAGGTAGCCAGAGTTAACTTAGCTATTTAATCAAAGAGGAGCTAAAACTTGAGTCTTATTCAAAATATATGGGGAGAAATAAGGTGGTTAAGTTTTTTAAAAAATTAAGGCCAGTGTCCAAGTTGTCTCGGAACTTATTAAGATTCTGGCTCGCTATTCTGAATCTACTGTGAGTAGTTCAATCAGAGCCATCTAGCATCATAGGAAGTTTTGATGTGCTAATGGGAAACACATAAAAATCAACAGCTGCCATTAATTTCAGATAGTACCATTTACTGTAATCTAAATTTGTAAGAGTAATAATGCAAATTTTTAAAAATTTGAAGAGGGTTTTCCATGATCTCTGATAACCGTGAAGGCACAGAATCAGAGGAATGACGCAGCACTTTTGAAGGCAGGCAAAAAAACCCTTGGGAGAAAAGGCTTACCTATCTCTTATAGGCAGCAGGGCTCTTGAAGGAGGGTCTCCAAAAAAGACGCCTGTCACAGAGCCAGAATCCTGTCCTCACAGCAGAAAGGTTGTACTGGGTGAACAGATGAACAAAATAAAAATTAGCTTAAAATACACTATTCTTTTAACAACTTGGCTGAGAAACCTCAAGAGTGCCAAGAGTAAAGAATGTGCAAGCCTCAGTATAGTTCACAAAAGATTATGAAAGCAGGTTTAAGATTTTATTATGGTGACTATTAGCTTTGCCTTCCAATGAAAGATTTCAATAGTTTATATGGATCTGTAATTCCTCTGATCAAATTATGATGGGGGGAGTCTTATTTTTTAGAACACAATTAAGGACTAACAGAACTTTCACATTCACACTCCTACTACTACCAAATAATTCTCTGAATGGTCCAAATATAGGCGTTTACCAAAAACTAGAACTGAAAGTTTTTCTGATCTGGCTGACCCTGTAGGATGGCTCCTTCCCCCACAGACACAGGAAAGCTAACACGTGCATCTCACAGCTTCCCTTGCCCTTAGAGGTAGAGAAGTAACAAAGTTCTGGCCAAGGCAATGAACACAGAGATCTTTGGTAAAAAGCATCCTTTCAGGGGAAAAAAAAGAAAAAATCAAAGTGAAACATTACTAGAAGAAAAGCTCTCTGCTCTTCTGTATCTGCAACAGGAATTCAATGACTTAAGGTAAAGCTACCATCTTGTGATCAGGAGGTTAAGGGCCACTTATGAAGATGGTGGCTGAGGAAGAGGACACTCAAATTCTTGATAACCTTTCTTGGCTGCTGTACTGGCCCCAAATTGCCTGTCTGTGGATTTCCTGTCATGAAAGAAAAAGGAGTTCCTCTTTTGGACATCACTAGTAAGGTTTTTAAGCATTCACAATTGAAGACATTCCTGATACGTATGGGAAGATTCAGATTAATTCTAAATACCAATAATTCAGTTTGCTGTAGACATTTCTAGCGATAAGAAGGTGTTATAGAAACACTACGAAACAAAAACTGAAGATGTATTAGAATAAAATTTAAAAACATCAAGTATGCTTTTAAGGGTCTAAGAGATCATGAGAACGGTTTTTTCCAGTGTGGGCAGCACGGCCTCTGCAACAACTGCTCTGTGCCGAAGGTCTAACACTCGTGGTAAATGGCATACCTAAGCATGGTTTAATCTCACTGGCTCATCTTAGCAGTCTTCCCCAAAAGATGCTAATCCAATATGGGAACCACATGATTTTCAGAGTAAGTTTATAGAAAAGAATTAACCCTGTCATTTTCTTACTCCCTCATTTTTAAGAAACTTCATCTACAAATTTCCTAAATTCTAAACTGCTCTCCTTCTACTGCCCTAATTAAGCAAATGTTCATGAACCAAGATGATAAGGTTTAAAATGGCTCTTTTATAAAGGAATTACTACCCAAGTCACTCTTGGAAAGAAAGAGCAACTTGCTTGAGTTAAGGATTAAAAACCATTGTGAACCATGCACTCACTGCCTATCACAAAAATAGAGCTACAGGTATAGAGAACCTCTAACAAAATGTTTAGCAATTATTGGCTAACATGATTAAGTATGACACATTTTCTTATAAAAAACTAAAAAAAAAAAAAAAAACCCTAAAAAAAAACAAAAACAAAAAAACCCTGCCACTTCTGTTTCAACCATGTGGTTTTCAGTAACTTCAATCCTACATTTAAGAAATAATAAACTTACTTTTAAATATCCTAGTCTTCCACACAGCTAAATATGAAAACGAGCAGATGACTACCACTCAACCTCACATAGTCAACGGACAACTGTAACTGGATTTCTGTCTACGTAAGAGTTCTAACTTTAGCAACATGATGTAAATTATACAGTCCAAAGCCCTCAATTTACAGAGGAAACAAAAGGTAAGATTAATCTACCCACGTTCATAGTTATTTATTCCAAGAATCTAATGTAAACAGGGGATAAGACTTTTATTTAACAAAGAAAAATCTGTCTCAAGAAACAAACAATAAGTAATATTAACTTAGTAATCTTCTACGAAAAGAATCTGCAAAATAATTCTATCTACAGGCAGTACACAACTTCTCTAAATAACCTGTAAATCTTCTTTATGGCCTCTTAAAAAAGAGATTCTTTCATAGTAATAATCAAAAATACTTCCTCTTATGAAGTCCCTAACAAAGTTGCCACTTAACTTAGTCCTCAAAAAAATTAAAGAGTAAGGGAAAACACAGTTACCACAGAAATACTATTCCTCTTGTTAGTACTTACCTTTCAAAGGCAAGAAGAGCCTTTCATAGGAACATAATCAGTAATAAAGTTTTTAAGGAGTATAGTTCTAAATCTGAAATATCCTTTAAAGCAATGAATAATTACTCTGGTTGTTGGAGGGAGACTTATCAGAAAAAGAAAAAAAATTTAAAAAAAAGCAATTCTCAGTCCAGATTCTATTGGACTGTACTTTATGAAGTTTGTTACTTTTTTCTTCCACTTGAGTTTTCACCGTTTAGCACAAAGGCCTTTTTTAATGGCACTGCAGAAAAACTTTGATTTATAATAAGGACAGTTCCACTTGTGATCATTATCCAGGAACCAGTATCATTACAAATCAATCAGGGGTCATTTACATTCACAAGATTCAAGGAATTCTATTTGGATAAATGAGACAGTAATCCGGAAAATAAGTAAAAATGAGTATAAAATATATTTTTTTTAATAAATTTTTTTTAATGTTTATTTATTTTTGAGACAGAGACAGAACTTGAGCGGGGCCAGGGCAGAGAGGGAGACACAGAATCCGAAGCAGGCTCTAGGCTCTGAGCTGTCAGCACAGAGCCCAACATGGGGCTCGAATTCATGGACTGTGAGATCATGACCTGAGCCGAAGTCAATGCTTAACCGACTGAGCCACCCAGGCATCCCTAAAATACCTTCACTTTTTAACCCACACCTTAGTCATTAAATGACAGGACCACTGGATTTAGAAATTTTACATGACAAAAGGTCATCTCAATACTAATGGTAACAGTACCACGTAATACTTACACATAGCACCCATGCCAAGCACTGCTCTTACGTACTTTAAATAAAATCATTGAATACAACCCTTTAAGACTGGTACTGTCATCACACCTGTATTACAGACGAGAAGCTGAGGTATAGAGTTTATAAGTAATCTGCCCAAAATCATTCTTGAAGGTAGAGCTGGGATTTGATAGTTTCCAGAGCTCACACTCATAATCCTATGCCTGCATCAGGCTCTGTGCTGACAGCTCAGAGCCTGGAGCCTGCTTCCAATGGTGTCTCCCTCTCTCTCTGCCCCTCCGCCACTCATGTTCTGTTTCTCTCTCAAAAACTAAATCGCATATTTTTTTTTTATTTTTTAAAGATTTTAGGAAGCATAGTGAATACATGTAGGCATAACCCCAAAATTTGTTGAAGAATACTATTAATGCAAAAGTGCTATTATTCTAGAGTCACACATAAACAAATGCATTTCCCTCCTAATGTCCTTAAAAATCTATTCCATAAAACCCTTAGGGCTAAGATTACTCATCTTCCTTCACACCAAAAATATATTATGAAACACCTGCTAGATTTGTAATATTCTCTTTTAACTTATGAAGCATTTGATACTTAGCTTTATAGAAGTCTTTACAAAATTTAACACTGAAACAATCGTGGATTTTAAGTACCTAAAACCAAATACACATTCAGAGTTCATCTTATCTTTAGTCCTTCTAATCCAGTAGTTATCAACTAGAGGTGGTCCCCTGCTCCCGCCCCGTGCCCCTCTCCCCCATCTGTAGGGACATTTGGCAATGTCTGTAGACAATTTTGTTTTTCACAACTAGAAGTTGGGGGGGAGGGGAGAGGTGTGCTCCTGTCCTCTAGTGGGTAAACATACTATAAAGCACAAGACTGCCCTCCACAACAAAGAATCATCTTGGCCCAAAAAGTCAAGCCAATTAATCCAGTCCCTAAGACAAGGTAGTTGACCCAACTTACAGAGCAAATTCTGACCACTGAAGGGGACACCAAAACAAAGTTAAAAAAGGGTCTCTACCAAAACTTTAGCAGTAATAAGAAGTCACTTTCTTGACTGAAGTTACATATCAAGGAAAGGGTATAAAGCTAACTTTTTAAACGGTTCAGAGCTCTCCTCTTCCTCAAGTTTCACTTAGGAAACTCAGTATTCTCAAAATTTTATTGATATTCCCAAGTAAAAGAAAATGGCAGGCATTCCTAGGTGATACTAAACTGGCCCACCTACCAAATAAACCTCAAATGCTGTTATTCTCATTAAATTATCCCTACTGGGTTGAGAAAAACTGGTGGTCCTTAAACCCCTTGCTTTCTACGTAAAACAGAATAAAATGGCTCAGTGCACACACTCCCACTACCCAACGAACTACTCTAATCTTCAAGGTCCAGCTCAACTCTTCCAACCCAAGTTCTCACATGGCCATAAAGCCAAAAGCTCCATAAGGGAAAGAAAGGATTTGTACTGAACGATTTCTGTGTCTTTGGAATTAAAAACAACCAACATGGTAGACAGTTTCTAGTATCTGTTTTGTGGCTGCATCTATCATAACAGGAATATTTACCTCTCCCATGAAAAGAAATGAGAAAACACCCACAAACACGCAACATTTTACCTCCTCTTCACTTTCTTTATCTTCCTCATCGGAAGACTCTTCCTTGTTTTTCTTTTCATCTTCATCACTGCTGGATTCATCTGACAGAATTTCAGGACATTTGGTTCGCTTAGCTTTCCTGGCCATTCCAGAACTGTTCCGTTCCTTTTTGTTGCCTTTGCTAGAAGTTTTTTTAGATTTTGGCAATGGCTGTATACAATAAAGATAACAACGATGGGCAATTATATTTCCAAGTGAATCACTTTTGATAACTACTTCTCAACCCAATTCTTCTTCTTGATCTTATCTCAAGAAGTATTGCCAAACTTAGCTTTATGGAGAACAATTCATCTTTAATGAATCATGTAAATCTTTCTGTCTGAATGGTATACCAATAGCCCTTCATTTGTGTTCTCACACCTAGGCAAGACTCTTCACTAATGCTAAAATATATACTCTGTATTCGGACTTGAGATTAGAAGCCCAAATACACACTGGATTAAGCTCCAAGTTATGTACATGTTGTCAAGGGCAATATTTTGAGTTACACTTATAGTTTAGTTCACTCCTATAAGCATTAATGTCAATGCCAGAGGAGCCTCTTGCTTCAGGGGATCTTACAAAGGACTGGAACCATCTGTAAAGGAAACAAAACCTCACCTTACACATCTTGAGTTTATGAACTATATAGTTTATATTCATATTACCTCTGGGCTCTACTTACACTAATGTCAGGATAATATTCTCATTGACTCTAAATATGCAATTAGTGTTGGGTATGTTAATTATGAAACTAATTAAGAATCACAAAATACGTGTATCACTATTACTTTGATATTCAATTAAACCACTCATATTTAAAAAGCAGAGACCATGTGAAGAAACAGTTTGATCATATTAATCAGCAAATTTAATTCTTAAATGCTTTCTTAGGGGAGTATTTGCTAACTTCTAAAATTGAAAACCGTAAAATCTTGCATAAAAGATCTGAAAAGATATACACTGAAGAATTAAAATTATTTCCAAAATTACAGGTATCTTGTTTTTATTTTTGCCTGTTACTTTCTGCAATAAGCAGAAATCATGAGGAAAACACCAGAACATAGCCTTATGACACACAGCTGTATAAATGTTAGTGGTAACTGTGGACACAGTCTTTCATGAAGCTGGCAGAACCACAGCTTTTTCTCTCCTAGAAACTTCCGGTCTTAGGGGTCACCATTGCCTGCACAAAAATTAAGAATAAGGTGGCTGTTTTCTGTATGTTCTGTTCTCAGGCTATGTACAGTCCAGAAGATACCCTCTAGCTGCCCAAACAACCTACTCTTCCTAAAGACAGACAGGGCTACAGCCAAGTCTGTTCAGAAATTGTAAGCTCAGAAATTTTTAGTTAGTACACCAACGATATTTCTCAGAGGGGGTTCTCTGTAAGCTTCTATAAAAAAGCTTTCTTGAATGTATATAGATATCCTTGTTATGTGACCTGTTACTATTGCCAATTAGTACCAGGAACCAAATCCATTTGGCTAAATTCTTTAAGCTCACTGGAGAAAAAGTGACTCTCAATGTTTAAACTCTCCCTATTAATGAAATCCAGGACTTAACTACATTAGAAAAGTGTGGTACCCCTTTCTATCTCAGCGCAGGAACCAGATATAAGCAGTAAGAATATAATCTATATAAGGAATTAGTAATGAGAGGACTTGATAGGTACAGGATAATCTACACAGGAAAGTGAAAGAATGTTGTATCGTTCAAGTAACCAATCAAGAAACTGCAACTTCCAAAAATAAAGCAGCAGCAATATATGTTTTAGAGCTTTCCTATTATTGGTCCTAAAAATAGGTAAACCTTAACCAGAATCCAGTGTCAATAGCATCATCCCTTTTTGGAAACAAAATCTGAAAAATAATCAAAGTACAAAAAAAAAAGGTAGTAAAACAATGTTAATTCAATAATTTTATTACTATGGGAGGAAAAATTAATACTAATGAGTTTGCAGTGTTTTTCTTAAATGACAAAAATGTAGGGTAGTACAGAAAGTAACCTGAGATTGTTATCAATAGATTAAGGAGTAATCATCACAGAAGCAGATATAAAAAGTGGGTATGAGTTAGATTCCATAAGAACTTAGCTCTCAAAATACCGTTCATGGATCATAAGGTTTCCTGAGACCTTTTTCGAAACTCACAGGGTCAAAACTATTTTCATAATAATACCAAGACATTATTTATTTTCTCTCTTCACAGTGTTCACATGTGTACTGACTGCAAAAACAAAGGTGGCTGTACAATTGCTGGCACTTTAGTACTAATCAAGGCAGAGGAGGCAAACTGTGCTAGGAGTCATTATATTCCTCATAAGCACACACTAGAAGTGAAAAGAAAAGGCGTTCCTTTAAGAATGTCTTTGATGAAGCAATAAATACTAATGATGTTAACTCTTAACCTCTAAGGACATGTCCTTATGATCTCTGTGTAACAAAATGGGAGGTACACCTTAAACACGTTTGCCACATACTGAACTTCACGGATTTTCTCAAGAAAAAGCACTTGCACAATTGAGCTGGGAGCTGAGCCAGCTACCTTTTTCATGAAACACCATTTGTAAAAGAACCGTCAAGTAGGCCTTTTCAGACTTAGGTATTGAAAAGACATGTTCTCAAAATGAACGTGAGCCTGTCACTGCAAGGAAAATAACTGATGGTATTTATTGCCAATAATAAATTTGAAAACTTCACATGGAAAATTCACATCCATCACCATGAGCTTAACAGCCTCCTAACACTTAAAGGGTTTTCTGATGAGACAGTGATTTTATTAATTAATGACTTTTTGACAGTGTTTAATGGAAACGTGCCAACATTTGGAAGATCTGCATAATTTAAAAGCCAGTAATTTCCAAACGGTGAATGTTGGTTTCAGAGACCACATTACAGCTAACCGTTAACAAACTACGACTGTGGAGTTCTGGTGGTCCATCAGAGGAGAATATCAAATAATTACCTCAAGGTTTTTAAAGATATTCTTTTCTTGGGGCACCTAGGTGGTTCAGTCATTTAAGCCTCCGACTTGGGCTCAGGTCATGATCTCACAGCCCGTGGGTTTGAGCCCCGTGTTGGGCTCTGTGCTGACAGCTCAGAGCCCAGAGCCTGCTTCAGATTCTGTGTCTCCCTCTCTCTCTCTCTGCCCCTCCCCCACTCCCATTCTGTCTCTCTGTCTCTCGAAAATAAACAAACATTAAAAAAATGTTTACAAAAAAAAAGATATTCTTTTCTCTAACTACATACGGGTGAGGCTGGATCTTCTTTACATACTTCAAAACGATGTGCGATTGATTGAAATGCAGAGCTAAATGACAATACAGCAGTCTTTTAAGCCAGACATGAATAGACTTGCAGAAATATAAAACAATGCCATTCTCTAATTTTGTTGAAAGTATATTTTTCATATAATACATCACTTTTGTTAACCTGTATTAGGCTGTTATTTACAAATTTTTCAGTTTTATCCTACAATACAGTAAATATCAAAATAACCCACATAAAACTTCTAGACTCCTCATTAATTTTTAAGAGGGTAAATGGATTTTAAAACCAACACATTTAAAAATCATTGAGTAGAAGAATATAAACATATCCCTAACTTAAACAACTTAATGGCGTCTGCGAAAACGGTATTCAATTTGTCACATGAAATTCTTAAGTAGAGGTCTGTCCACAGTAAAATTTAAAAAAATAGGGCATCTCTCGTCTTTAATCAAACTCAAAACACACACACCCGAAAACAAAATCCACCATAGCCCTAGGATATATAGCTGTATGACAATTGACAAAAATATCTTTTATCTGCCTTTCTCCAGCTAATGGTAAATTATACCAAGAAAAAATAAAACCAGAATTATCTTCTGGTTCCTAATCTTTATGCCCTCTCCCTTCACCAATGGTGTTCCCTTGAACTCCTAGGTCCTCTAGAATTTTTCCCAGTTTCTTTGCTATCAAAATAAGAATATTTACTGACTGACTTAAACTAAAAGTGGAAGGTAAGGTAAGTAATACTTTAATAGACACTGGAAGTTGGTAATAAGTCATGTTAAACAATTAGGGCAAACTTAATCTGAATTTTAGGAAGAGTGGGGCAAAGTATAAGGCCATTTTACTTCCATATCCAGCTCTGACTCTGGAAACCCAATCCAAGAAACTTGCAAGAGGTTTTTTTAATGTTCTATTTTCATGGCCTTATTCCAGTATCTAGAAAATACCCAGCTCTACTATCCACCCATCTTATCTTTCCTGACCTCAATGAAGGTTGCATACCTTCCCTACCAGCCTAACCGCCTCACCCTCGACTCAACCTGTTTCTGTTCTTCCAGTGCCTTCTAGATATAAAACCCTGGATACTTAGTTTGTATTTCTGTCCATTTGATATTAACTTAGTTAATAATTATTTCTCTTAATCTTCTATGTTTTGTATCTGATAAGATAGGTCTGTATGTCTATGTTATTTCTATCATGAAACTGTTGCAGGTATGTCAACAGAGGCATGTTCTTTGAATGCAGAAAATACTACCGAATGTTGACAAGCAATGCTACTAACAAACTAAATTATTCCATAAAAAGAGAAAGGAAAGAGAGGCTATAATTGATTATTAAAATAGTAAAAATTGGTCCTCACTTTGCCAGAAGGCTTTGGATGCATTAAGAAATTCAAGATCCTCTTCACCAGTTCACTATTTACACCTGATCTCTCCAAATCAAGAACCTCGCAGATGCTCTTTAACATGGCATTTCTAAATCTAAAACAGAAAATGAAAGAAACCAAATTTATTACGTAGCAAAGTTCATAAACATTCTCTACAAGATAAAGGCAATAGCTAACTAAACTGGCTCAGGTACAAACATTAAAAAAAAAAAAAAAGCGGCCGGGGGGCACCTGGGTGGCTCAGTCAGTTAAGTGTCTGACTTGCACTCAGGTCATGATCTCACAGCTTGTGGGTTCTAGCTCCACTGTCTGGCTCTGTGCCGACAGCTCAGAACCTGTCTTCAGAATCTGTCTCTCCCAGTCTCAGCCTCTCACCTGCTCATGCTCTGTTTCTCTCAAAGATTTAAAAAAAAAAAAAAAGGGCATCCAATGGCACCTGAGTGGCTCAGTCCGTTAAGTGTCTGACTCTTGATTTCAGCTCAGGTCATGATCTCAGAGTGCTGAGATCTGCGCTAACAGCACGGAGCCTGCTTGGGATTCACTCTCATTCTTTCTGCCCCTCCCCTACTCTCTCTTTCTCAAAGAAATTTTTTTTAAAAAAAGTAGCATATCCAATGTTTCTCTGAATATAAAAAGTACTTGCCTGAAAAGAATGAAAAATACTTTCCTAATAATCTTGACTAATGTACAAAATACAACCAGATGAGATTATTAATAAACTGAAAACACCATTTACCAGTTAAGCTTTAAAATATTTTTTTTTAAGTCTATTTATTGAGGGGGGGAAAGGGGGAGAGAGAGAGAGAGAGAGAGAGAAAAGAGGGCATGCAGGAAAGCAGGAAAGGGCAGAGAAGAAGAAAGGAGAACCTCAAGCAGGCTCTGAGGGATCAGTGCAAAGCCCAACTCAGGGCTGGAGATGGGATGAACCCCTGAACCAGGAGATCATGACCTGGGCTGAAATCAACAGTTGGACACAACCGACTGAGCCACCCAGGCACCTCTGTCAATTAAGTTTTAAAGGTAGGAAACGAATAAACTAAGTCAATTCACTAGAAAATAATGTAAGAAGTTGCCATAAAATTCATGGACTCAACTTCTCTGGTGGTGATTATAAGACCAGTGCTCTCACCCCTGAGCTATGGGGCCAAACATGGTTGGTGATTAAATACTACATTTTCCACACTCCTACTGTGATGAAGGAACAGTCATCTCTATTATTTACAACTTTAAACTATAAAGGACTTAATAAACAAAAGCTCTTAAGAATGTATCATCTTGGGGCGCCTGGGTGGCTTAGTCAGTTAAGTGTCCGACTTTCGCTCAGGTCATGATCTCGCGGTTCGTGGGTTCGAGCCCCGCGTCGGGCTCTGTGCTGACTGCCAGCTCAGAGCCTGCAGCCTGTTTCAGTCTGTGACTCCCTCTCTCTCTGACCCTCCCTGCTCACACTGTCTCTCTCTCTCTCTCTCCTAGAAATAAATAAAAATATTTTAAAAAAAAGAATGTATCATCTTGCTTGCATTACGGGGAAGAACACAGTTTCACCAAATTCATTATTTTCAAAATAGTTTAAATGGTACCTGGAAGCTGGGAGATCAAAACAGCTGGCAAGGGATAAGAGTGGGGGAGGGTGGTGGACTTCTCACTATATCCCCCTGAACTTGCATTTTGAACTGTCTGAATGACTTACTTGTGGATGCTGTTCTTTTAAGAAATAGAAGCATTTTTTTATTGTGAGTTTTCAATAATCTTAACAGTAACCACTTACTGGAAAGTAATGAACATCTCACCTTAATAGGTATGAAGAAAAGTCAGATCTTGGCATTAAGAGAAAAGCATTAGCAGTCTACTAAAAATGTTTGGACGGTCATATTTAAATGTTTAAAAATTAACTTAAGGGGTGCCTGGGTGGCTTAGTCGGTTAACCGTCCGACTTTCGCTTAGGTCATGATCTCACGGTTCGTGGGTTCAAGCCCCGCATCGGGCTCTGTGCTGACTGCCAGCTCAGAGCCTGGAGCCTATTTCGGAGTCTGTGTCTCCTCTCTGACTCTCCCCTGCTCACGCTGTCTCTCTCTCTCTCTCTCTCTCCTAGAAATAAATAAAACATTAAAAAAAATTTTTTTTAAATAACTTAAAACATATTGATCAAAAACACAATACTTATTAAAATAACTTACTTTTTCAACATTTCCTCCTTCTTTTTATATTGGACACTTCCTTTTTCAAATGGAAAACCACTGAACTGACCCACATTCTTCTTTAATGAGGACACCTGAAAATGTTTCCTTTATTATTAATGCTATTTATTACCCAATAATGTACATAAGAAAAAATTCAAAGCCAACATCTGTATTTTCAAATCTGTCTTCCAGTTACAATATTGGTTTATTCAACATTTCTTACTCACAACTGAAAACAGTATTTTGTCACTCAAATATTAGCATTATAAAAGGCTTACAAATTTAATTATTTAAAAATAACAATTTGAATTGAATAAATTTCCAACTGGGAATTTTTCCTGGCAATTACGGAACTACAACTGTTATCTGACAGTATTATAGGGGGATGTGGAAAGTCACTTCTTAAAAAAAGATCCTTTCCTCAAGTAATATAAATTACTAGTAATATTTCCCGTATCAGAGTCATGGATTTTATTCTTTGAAAAGAACAGAAGACTTCCAAAATCCAAAAGTTAATACAGTTTAGCAATAAGTATTGTGTAAATGAGACTGTAGTGAGGATCAAATGAGATAACACACAAGATTCTAAGATCAAACTTCACTTTGTCAATGGAAAACCCAAAGCAGTTTCCTGAATTATACGAAATACTGACTTGTTCTAACAAGTCCCCAAAGAACTACCACCTAATTTATCAGATATTTGCTCCAAATGAGATACAATTAAACTGTATCATTTTTTTATGAATAGCTAGAAACATCTGACAAACAAATTTCTTCTAATACACTTAAAGATCGCTAAAATTACCACAATTTAAAATTTTAGTACGGCATAAAACCTACAGTACAAAGCCTGGATATTACAATCTTAACTGCTAATGTCTAACTACGTATTCTGTGATAAATCACTGAACAAGAGTGTTTCAGTCTATTCATTTGTGTGGTACAGAAACTGAACTAGCTGACTGCCGAAATTCTTTGAGAACTAAAATTATATGTTTCTTTTGTGAAGTATTTTAATACGTAAATATGTTACTAGATTAAAGACAAAAAATACGAAAGGTCTTAACTGTGCCTGGTCTGTTGTAAAGTAGTTTATGTAGATTTCTAAGTTCATCCGTTTTCTTTTTACTCAGGAAGAAATGTATCCTTTCAATTTCACAAAGTTTCTGTCCCTTTCCTAGGGAAAAAAAAAAACACCGCAATCATTAAAGTTAAGTAGTGTTATGTGTTAACAGATTTAAAAAATTATTTTAATGATGGTTATTTTTACAGCGTAATTTATATATAGTGTTCGCTGAAAAAGGCAAACTAAATGAAATTGTACCAATAATATATACTTAGTAAACACTAAAAATTGAGCACTCCTGACCATCATTTTGATGTTTAAACATTTTTACTGTAGAGTGAACAGAATAAACTTACCTTGTGCAATTGTAAATGGCTCTCTCTGTAAGGAAGAGACTTGCATGGTCAACCTCTCCACTTTTTTCTTTTCCCTCTTGCCTTCCACGATCAGACTCTTTTCTAGAAATTAATTTAACACTTCTTAAATAACTAGAAGCTTAAACAACACATTGATTTTACTGGATAAACATATAGGGAAAAAAACTGCAGAAATCTCTAATACTTTATTCTTCTCCTGAGCATGATTTTGAGAGGCAAAGGAGAGATGAAAAATAGTAAGTTAACAACATCACTTAAGTCTTTTTTGAGGGTGACATTTTGTTTTCCTGGCAACATCACAAGGGATCCAGTTTAAAAAAATAAATAAATCAGGGGGCGCCTGGGTGTCTTATTTAAGCATCCGGCATCAGCTCATGATCTCATGGTTTGTGGGTCCAAGCCCTGCATCAGGCTCTGTGCTGACAGCTCAGAGCCTGGAGCCTGTTTCAGATTCTGTGTCTCCCTCTCTCTCTGACCCTCACCTGCTCATGCTGCCTCTCTCTCTCAGAAATAAATAAAACATTTAAAATTTTTTTTAAAAAATCAGAAAGAAAAAAGCTTTTATTCAACTACAATTATTACTAATGAAAGTCCAGTCACTGAGAACAATCACCAAGGCCCTCCTCACTAAGACTTCTCTGATTAGACCTAATTCTGTTGACTGCAATTTAGTTTATGGTACATCATCTAATAGCTACCTTAGACTAAGATTATAAGAACTTTCAAAAACACAAAAAGAAAAGCAATAATTCAGTAAGCTGATGAAAGAAAAACAAGGACCTTAGCTAAGGCAGAGCAGCCTAATTTTGCTATAAATAGGGTAAAATTATACAAGTTCACATTTACTGCAACTGACTGAAAAGACATTATTTTGTAGTTCAGTAAACGGTCATAAATCATTCTAAAAAAAAGTTAAACTTTGTGGCGTGGTCTGCTTAAAGAAAAGAAAAGAAAAGAAAGAAAGAAAGAAAGAAAGAAAGGGCAGAGGGGCGCCTGGGTGCTTGATTAAAGCGTCTGACTCTTGATTTTGGCTTGGGTCATAATTTCATGGTTCCTGAGATTGAGCGTAGGGCTCCTCAGGCCTACGATTCTCTACTAGTCTTTCTCCTTGCCCCTCCCCCATGTTCGTGCATTCTCTCTCTTAAAATAAACACTTAAAAAAATGGATTAAAAACTTAAACCAGTAAACTTAAATTTCTAAAATGATTTACACCCACTGAGACAAATTCGGATAAAAAAGAGGACACTGAACGTTCTTTCACACATTCAGCCAAACACACCTGTTTTGTGCAAAGCCGCACTAGACACTAAGGGGGGAATGAAGAGATGATTAAGACACTAAATATCCTGAAAGACATCATGTCTACTGGTGTTTGGTCACAAATATACTCCATGGAGAAGATGATGAACACCTTAGGAAAGGTACAAATAAAAGTTCTCCGAGTTGAAGAGAGTAATTATTCTTGGATTAAGGAAAAATGATACAAACATTGGAAGTGGCTTTGAAAGATCTGGAGATTTAAGGTTTTGCGCAGAAAAAATTAGTAAGGATAAAGGGACTCCAGCAGGTATATTCTGGCAATGGTGTGTAGAGTGAAGGAAACGCACACTAAAGCAATCCCTGTCAACCTGCTGCTTAAACCCTGATGTGAACATCTGCTTGCCTCTGATTACCACCTACAAGCTAATGACTCTCCTGATCTCCAGTCCAGAGCTTTCTCCTGAGCTTCAAATCCACTGAGAGCCGCCAAGTGGACAGCGCTACTTCAGGTCCTACGCGTACCCAAGCCTGTGCATTCAAGACAGAAGTCCTAATCCTCTCCACACTCACTCACTTTTGTGAATTCTGTTTTTCAGTAAAGGTAATATTGTCAGCTCCACTGCCAAAGACAGAAACCCAAGAGTCATCTTTTATACCAGCCCCTCCCCCACCCCAGTCACGTCCACCTTCCTCTGGCACCAAGGACTCCACCACCTTGTTTCTGAGATGCCTCAGTAGTAGAATTACATTTTCAGGGCTAACTGGGATAAAAACCTTCACAATTTTAGTTGCTCCAAAAAAACTGACGAAGGAAGGAAGGAAGAAAAGGAAGGAAACAGAATAAACAATTAGAACGACAGAATTGCTTGGGGGTAATTCTGGGGGGAAAAAATGACATTTTTAATGATCATCTGTCCCCTAAGCATTACTGTATCAGCCACCTGTAGTATTTTTACATGATTTCTATAATTTTTTTCCTGACACAAAGGAATCCATCATCCTCGTGGTATAAAAACTTGGTCTTTAAAAAGAAAGTAAACAACAAACAAAAAAATCGGAGACCACTGAGAAAATTTTGGACTAGTAGTTGAGACACTGCAGCCAATCTCTATAGTTACTGTACTGTGAATGATTTAAAAATAATGTCTATCTTTTCTCACCGCTTCTGTACTTAAATGTGGAAATGCTCTGATCTCAGAGCACCTCCCACTTCAAACAAACAAAAAAGCAATACCGTGTAATCTCAACCCAGATTGTGGGTATACAATGCTGACCGGGGGCTGCTGGAGGCTTAAAAGAAATAGACAGTGAAAGCCGGGTTTGGAAAGAACCCTTCAAACGTCTTCCCAAGTTTGGCTGGAGCCGCATATGAAAGAAACCTGGACGGGGCTCTTATCAAAGCACGTTCAAAACTGTGATCTAGGTTTTTAGGGGGCTGGAAAACACGTTCGGAGGCTGACACACCCGAAAGTGGCCCTGCCCCGTGCGCGCTGGAGAAAGTGATGCGCTCCTGCTTCGGACCCCAGGCAAATCAGGGCTAACCGCACTCTCCTGCAACACCAAAACCCACGCCAGTTTCGGAGCGCTTTCAGAGCTCACCGCTTTCGTATTCAACTACTTTCTCAAGTCGCAACAGCTTCCGCTGGTGCTTCCCGGTGAAAGTGACCTCCTCCGAGCCTTTAGAGGGCCCGTGCTGAAGTTAGGCGGAGGCACTAAAAGTTGCCAGAACACTTCCCAACACTGGCGTCTGTGAACAACTTCTCGTCTTCATGTGCGGTTTCACGGAAGCCCTCGCAAGGCCTTCCAAAGGCAAAACACCTGTACTTAAATGAGATGAAAAATAAAAGCAGCTACCCTGGCGACTTGAGAAGCTGCCAAAACAGAGGCTTAAAAAGCAGATCTGAAACTTAGAAACGTCCTGTCAAATGACGAAAACGTGAAGAACGCAGACTGACGGCCGCCAAGTCAACCGCACCTCCAAACACGTAAACAAAACCCGAACGGCGGTTTCCTACCAACTGGAATTCGCCAAGTTAATTCTCTGCTAATGCTCAGCGCCGGGAAAGGGATAAATCTCGCCGACCTTCTCGCTGGAGATCCCTCCGATTCGGGGTCTCCAGGAGCCAAAAAAAAAAATGGGGGGGGCGGGCAAGAAAACGGTTTCCTGCGAAACCCATCACCAGGGACGCGACTTTCTCCCACCTTTTTCTTCCTCCTCTTCCTCCTCCTCCTCTTCCTCGTCGTCTTCGTCTTCCTCTTCACTTTCGTCTCTCCGGCCGGGCATTTCGGGTTCCTTCTCGGACGCGGGCTGGGCGGGGGTTCCGTCTCCCTCAGCAGCTGGGCCCGAGGAGGACATGCTGCCGACCTGCGGGCGGGCCAGAAGCCACACTCGGTCCCCTCGACCCCGGCGGCAGGGACAGGGCGGCCCCCGCGACGGGGCCGCCCCTTCACGGCCCCAGGAAGCCGGGGGCCGCGGGAAACCGGCCTCCAAGTTGCCTCCCCCCGCGGCCGGGACTGCCGCGCTCACTCCCCGGGGGCGCCTTCCCTCCCGCTGCGGGCATCCCCGAGGCGGGAAACCGCGGGCGCCGAGCCGCCCCTCCCTCCGCCGGGCCCGCGCCGCCGCCGCCGCCGGCCGCCCCGCGTCCCCTCCCCCGCCCCAGGCCGCCGTCCAAATGGCCGCGGCGGTGCGGGCGGGCCCGCGGCGCCCTCTCGGCCTCCCCCTCCCCGACGCGGCCCTCACCGCGGGTGCCGGCCGCCGCGGGCCTGGCGCGCGAAGGCACGAAGACGCTCCGGGAGGCGGCGGCGAGCGCCGAGGAGGAGGCGCGCGGGCCGCTCTCTGGCGTGACGCTCGCGCCGCGCTCTCGGCTCCCCCGAGTCAACAAGATTTTCAAAATGGCGGTTCGGGAAGGAAAGCGGGAATGCGGCGGCCAATCAGGCCGCGAGCTGGGAGTTGGCGCGCGCGCGGGTGGGGGCGGGCGGCCGGCGCCCGCGGGGAGCCGGCCCCGGGGCGGGGGCGGGCGAGGTCGCGGGCGGCGCGCCGGCGGCGCCGGGCTCTCGGCGGAGGAGGCGTGCGGGCCGCGTCCCGGGCTGCCGGCGGGCCTGCGGGGCTGGCCGCGAGAACGCTAGGGGGCCTGCCTGGGCATTGTCTCCTCGGCTCCGGCCCGGAAAGGGGGGCAGCCCGCGCCCGGGAGGGGCGGGCGGCGGGCGGTAGAGAAGTTTCCGTCCCAGGAAGTCGCTACCTGCTGTATTTCACAGAGGTCGAGGGGAGTTACTAGATGAGTGATCTCCAGTTAGGTTCCGGAGATCGTGCTGGGGGGCGGGGGGAGTGAGTCCTGAAACGTCTGTATTTCGGAGGACCCCGTGCCTCGTCAGGTGCGCCGTAAGGAAAAAGACCCTACCTACCACGTTCAGAGTTCACGTCACCAGAGACGAATCGATTTCCAGATCTGTAAACGTAGCGTGTGTGAGCCCGATTTCCAGATCCGTAAATGTAGGAGTGCGCGTGTGAGACAGAGATAGAGGGAGGAGAGACAGTAGAGGAAATACGGTACTGCCCAGTAATACCCATGAAGGCAGGGGTTGTGTGTGAGATAACAGAGGATGTCCGGGGTTGCCCAGTCCAGACCCGTCAGTGTGGGGGAGGTAGTAGAGGGAATACGGTACTGCCCAGTCCACGCTCGTAAATGTCCAGGAATAGTGTGTGAGATAATACAGGAAGTACGGTAGTGCCCATTCAAGGCCCGTAAAAGTAGGGGGCTGTGTGTGTGTGAGAGAGAGAGATCATAGGAAATACGGTAGGGGTGTGTGTGTGTGTGAGGGTAGGTGTGCGTGTGAGAGAGAGAGAGAGATCATAGGAAATACGGTAGGTGTGTGTGTGTGAGAGAGAGATCATAGGAAATACGGTAGGGGTGTGGGGGGCGGCTGATAGGAAGTACGGTAGAGCCATAGGTGTGTGTGTGTGTGTGTGTGTGTGTGTGTGTGTGTGTGTGTGTGTGTGTGTAGGAAGTACGGTCAGCCATAGCTGCCCGAATAGGGTGTGTGTGTGTGTGTGTGTGTGTGTGTGTGTGTGTGTGTGTGTGTGTGTGTGTGTGTGTGGTGATAGGAAGTACGGTAGAGCCCAGTCCAGACCCTTCTGGAGTTCTTCCCTCCTCAGCCACAGCTGCCCGAAGGACCCTCTTACTCAGTGGACTTCACGGAAATAGGGTTAGTTACATTGGCCTGAATGGTCTCCACATTGCAGGGCAAAAATTAGACATTTTCTTGGAATTCTCTCTTTTCATTTTGCGCCCGTAATGAAAACATAAACCAATTCTGTCGTTTTTACCCTCAAATTTTATACCATTTTCCCCGCTCTACTGATGCCACTAAAATCCTGTCCTCTCTTTTGCTTGGATTTCCACACAGCCTCTCAATGCTCAGGTGGCTTCCACATTACCACCCCCATCCCCCCTGCTAGTCACACAGCAGCCAAGGCGATTTTTTGTTTTGTTTTGTTTTAATCTCAGGTTGGGTACTCCCTTGCTTGAAACTCTCCAGTAGTTTCTCACCGTACTTGGAATAAAGTTCAAAATACTTGTGGTTCAGGGCGCCTGGGTGGCTCAGCCGGTTAAGTAACCAACTCTTGGTTACGGCTCAGGTCACGATCTCATGGTTTGTGAGTTTGAGCCTTGGATGAGCAGAGCCTGCTTGGGATCTCTCTCTCCTCTCTCTCTCTCTCTCTCTCCCCCTCTCTCTCTGCCCCTCCCCTGCTCACTCTCTCTGTCTTTCTCAAAATAAATAAACTTTAAAAAAATACCTATGGTTCATAAAGTCCTGTATAATCTAGTTATTGGCATTTCACTTCTCTGAGGCCTTTGGCTTTTGCAGCCACACAAGCCTTCTTTGATATTCCCCCAGAAAAACCCTGGCTCATTCCTAGCTTTGTGCTTTCTACTTTTTTCTGCTGGGATCGTTTTTCCTTTCATCTTCAAATGGTTTGCACCTTCACATCATGTAGCCGAGTGCTTCTGCTACCCCTATATCACCACTACTCCCCTTCCATCCTTTTTCATTCATTCAGGTATTCATTCTAAGTATTTGCCGAGCGCCTGCCTCTTGCCCATCACCGGGAGCTGGAGATCAGGACTAAGTCCCTGCAATCTTGAAGTTTGCGTTCTGGTTGAGAAAATGAACAAATTAGTGACTATATTGAATGACTAATTGTGATAAAGGTAAAGCAGGTTAAAGAAGCAAGGAAGTACCAGTTAGGTGGACGGGACTTTATTTTGCTTATTTGATAACTGTTAATAAGATGACATTTGAAGGGACACCTGGGTGGCTCAGTCGGTTGAAAGTCCAACTTCAGCTCAGGTCATGATCTCACGGTTCGTGGGTTCGGGCCCCATGTCGGGCTCTGTGCTGACAGCTCAGAGCCTGGAGCCTGCTTCAGATTCTGTGTCTCCCTCTCTCTCTGACCCTCCCCTGCTCACGCTGTGTCGCTCTCTGTCTCAGAAAGAAATAAAAAACATTAAAAAAAAGATGACATTTGAAAAGAGACCTTAAGTAAATGAGAGTGCTGGAGAAAGACTGGATAAATTCTAAAGAATTCTCTCACATGTTGGATGTAAAGTATAAGAAGCCTATACTGATGATGAAAGAGGAGTTGATGATGACCTTCGTTTTTTGGTTCAATCACTGGAAGAACAGAGTATCTACTTACCTAGATGAGGAAGACCTCAGGTTGCGGGGGCGTGGAGGACAGGGATTCCTTTTTCTTTGATGGGGGAAGTGGGGAAGGGAATCAGTTGTTTTGTTTTGGACCTACTAGGTTTGAGATTCTTATTAACCTAAATGGAGATTCAGCAAAGGAGGTTGGATGTGAGAGTCTGGCATTCAGGGGAAGAGGCTCTAGTCAAGATATAAATTTAGCACTTGTCAACTTATAGATGGTATTTAAAGCCCTGGGAATGGATGAGATTACTGACAGAGTGAATATTGGTAAAGATGAGGAGAGGGTCAGAATCGTACCCTGGAGCTCTCCAGTGTTTAGAGATTCAGAAGAGGAAGAACCAGCAAAGTAGAGGGAGCTACTGTAGCCAGGAAAGGAGGAGGGAAATTGTGGAAAGCTGTGTCTCAGAAACCAGATGATTGTCTAAGAGCGAGAAGGTGACCACCTGGGTCAGGAGTTGCTAAATGGTCGGTGAGATGAGAACTGAGCATTGTCCATGGCTATCACCATGATGCATTATCAGTGACACTAACAACAGTTTCTATGGGGGGATACTTGTGAAGGTGCAGGAGTTGGGCTATAGTGAGACAGGTACACAAGAAATGTCTAGGAATTTTCCTGTTCAGTGGAGCAGACAAATGGAGCAGGAGCTCACAAGGAGTTTGGTTTTTAAGAAGGAAGGGGGCACCTGGGTGGCTCAGTCTATTAAGCATCCCACTCATGATTTCGGCTCAGGTCATGATCTCATGGTGAGATGGAGCCCTACATTGGGCTCTGTGCTGGGCATGGAGACTTCTTGGGATTGTCTCCTTCCCTCTCCCTCTGCCCCTTTCCCCTGCTCGCGAGAGCTCTCTTTCTCTAAAAAGAAGGGGTGGGTTAGGGGTATTACTGAATCAGTAGAGAGGGGAAAGTTCATAGTGGAAGAGAAGGAGGCCACAAGAGCTGAAGCTGACCTAAGGTAGGTACAGTAGGGATGTCAAGTTGCCTTCTCTGTAAGTGGATGCTGAAGCAGAAGTCGGGGTGCCAGATAGTTATGGGGGATCAATACCTATGAAAGGAAGGAAGGGATGCAATATTGGGCAGAGGAAGAGGTCGAACTGAGGCAGAGCTGATGAAACCTCAGCCAGTCTCGTGGGGAGCTCTGGAGGACTGCTCTTCAGAGTGTCCTTCCTGGTCAGACTTTCAGAACCCCGCCTTGCTCAGTCACTGTGTGCATGCTGCCCCAGGAAGGGCATGGCTTCAGGACAAGTGACTCCATGGCTGTGGCAGACCCTGAGGGAGCTGACCAGTGCACAGCAGGGCCTTCCTTGAAGGGGGATCTGGTGGCACATCTCCATGTCGGCCACAAACGAGAGGTTGACCCTCGATGGGACAGTAGACATTTTCTACACAGTAATGAGGGAAAGTAGAGCCTATGGGTCTATGGCCCATGAAGTGGGAGGTTTAGAAGTTATTCCTTTAAGTTTCTTAGTGAAATCAGGAGTAGAATCACTGACAGCGAGCGTGGGAGAAAACGTGGGAGGTTTCAGGAGAGAGGAAATGAGAGCTCGTCCTGTCGGAGAACGGGGATGAGTGGATGAGGGAAGGTAGTACGGTTGCCAGGATGCCTCAAGGAGCACCCAGTGACATTGGTGGCCGTGAGGTCAAAGTCAGCACCAGTTAGGTTTATGGTTTTTGTCCAGCTATATTCATCTTCTTGGGAGTAGCTGGGAATGTGGCCAAGGTTTGGGTTCAACCAGGTTGGGATTTTGCCAGGCAAGTATGAAGACAGGAGAGAATGGGGAGCAAGCTGAGGGAATGGGTAGGACACTGGATATAATAATGATGAAGCACAGAATCTGAGCTGAGCAGGGAAGAAGGTTGGGCAGCAAGAGGGGTGAGACTTAGTGACAATGAGGCAAGACCAAGAATTTCACTACCTGCAAGGTTTATTATCTGTCTTCCCCGCTCAAACTTAAGCTCCTCGGAGCTGCAGGCATTTGGGGTTATTCATCGCCATATTCTCACCCCCTGAAGCCACCCCCAGCACAGAGTAAGTGGTTAATAAATATTTGCCGAAGGAATGCAACACCCAATTCTTATTCAGCTCTCATCACGAAAATTCAGAACGCTTTTTGTTTAACATGATGAGATGATGTATCAGGACAGGGCAGGTTATAGCAGCAAACGTTCATTTAACAGCGGTTAAGCAGTTTTGTTTAACCTCCAAAGTTTATTTCTCATGGCATAAAGCTTTCTGTAAGCTGAGGCTTCTATTCAAGTGGTTTGCTCATTGCTCTAGGTTACTTTGGCCTTATAGATCCACCATCTCCACTCAAGTGCTTGGCGTTCACAGCAGTAGGGAACAGAAGAGAAGGACTCTTTCTTGCTCTTCTGGGCTTCTGCTCACTGGCCAGTGGCCAGATTAGTCATGAGACCCCACCGAACTACAAGGAATCCAGGCAACATGGGGGCACATATGGAATAATCGGTGAGCACTGCTGTCTCTGCACATCAAGGGCTGATAATTGCAAGCAGATCAGGCACAATTGGGATGAGTGGCGGATGTGTGTTGGTTTTATTTTGGAAATACTAACACCCTGATTCTTAAAACTTTTTTTTTTCATTTTGGGTTGAGAAAGTTTTTACATACACTGCACACGTATATCAATCTTTCTCATACACATATCTGGCTCTTACATGCACGTATCTATCTCTCCCAGCCTGTAAGCTTCAGGGGCAGAGACCATGTGCGTGCTATTTATTATTCTCTCCCAGTTCCCGGCACAGTGCCCGCCACATAGTAGATACATCAAAAATATTTGGTTGATTGAAATGAACCCTTTTGGTTCTTAGTGGCATGAGTCTGTTGTTTAGATGCTATTTAAAGACCTTCTAGCAATATCAACTCAGTAAAGAAACATGGCTTGAATAAACTGATGACCAGATTCTTATTTAAACCTTGTCATAAATATAAATATAGTGACCCATTTGGTCCTTCTAAAAACAAGATATCATACTCTATTTTGGTAGGAAGAAGTTAGCCAAAGTACACAGTTCAGTAATTTGAGATTAGGTTTGAAAATATGTGAGTGCCACCATATCTAATTGGTTGATACGCTGGATATTCTTGCTCTGACAGTGGCCAGGGAAGGCTGTTCAAGGTAAGCAGTAGGAGAAGTTGAGGGAAATGGTGGTGTGATTATAAAAGATGGACGACAAAGGATAAGTAGTTGCCAGATTTTGGCCATGGCACCTACTGTTGCTCTATATTTAGCAAGTATTGTCTGTAACACAGTTCATGAGCTTATCCTTAGCAGCTGTTGCATTGAATGAGACCAAAGAAATAGAGAAGCATGGAGCTCTGGTATTATTTCCCTTGCTGACTGTCAACTGGTGAGGGCTTCTGTGCTTATGGACCAATCTTCGGTGCTTAGATTATGTGTAGTGCCATCTCTGTTGGCCGGGTCATAACATCAGAGGCAGTGAAGTGTTCTCCACTACAGGTTGGCTAGAAATCATCGATACTGGCACAAGATTATCAAAATGGGGTGTTGTCTTGGGTAATAGATATATCTAGATCACATCTATGTTTATCATTCCCAGTTGGCTCCCCATATTACACATAGGACAGAATTCAAACCTGAAACAAAACATATGACACTCGGAGCCTTAATTTACTTGTCCAGCTTTATCACCTACTCTTCCTATTCATACAGGCAACCTATCTATCGTTATTTATCTTCCTTCCCTCCCTCCTTCCTTCCTTCTTTCCTTCTTCTCTCTCTTTCTGTCTCCACCTTTCCTTAAATTTTATTGAGATATAATTGGCATTAAATAAAATGTATGTACATAATGAAAATATCCTAGGGGCACCTGGCTGGCTCAACTGGTACAGCACGAGTCTCTTGATCTCAGGCTGTGAATCTGAGCCGCATGGCAGAGGTAGGGTTTACTGAAAAAGGTAATAATCATTGTAAAAAAAAGGTGTCCTATCTGACAAATTTTGACACAGGTTTACAGCCTGGAACCATGACCACAGTCAAGATTGGGAACATACCCACCACCTCCAAGTTTTTTTGTGCTCCTTTGTTTCCCTACCCTGTCACCGCTCCACTCCCTACCCCTGGATAATGACTGATCTCTTATTTGCTGCTAGAGAAAAAAAAAATAACATCTAACCCTAAAGTAGTCCTATAAATTTTGTTTGGAATCTAGACTTTTATGAACTTATTCTCTAAGTGAACAAAGAGAAGGCTTGGATATTTATCCCGTAGGCATTGTGGGTTTGTAAAATTAAGTTTAGAATAAATACATATTTGCAAATTAGGAAAAAAAAATGGTCCCAGGCAGTCTCAGTTTAATGCAGTTGTTCTCAAGCGGGATGGGCCTGGGAGTTTTGTCCCCAAGGGATTTGACATTGTCTGGAGATATTTTGGGTTGTCACAACTTGGGGAGGTGCTACTGGCATCTAGTGGGTAGAGGCCCAGGATGCCACTAGTATCCTCTAATACATAACACAGCCCTCACAACAATAAGAATTATCTGGTTCAAAACAGCAATATTGCTGAGATTGAGAAGCCCTGATATAATGCAGTGTAGTTTCTCATACAGACCCAACAATCATCCCCAAAGAGGCAATTGTAAGGCTTCTTTTAAGTACTCCTATAATATTACTTAGCTTCTCTACAGCATCTGACACTATTTGCCATCTCCTTCTGTCTTTTAAAGCTTGTTTTATTTATGTTAAGTAATCTCTATACCCAGTGTGGGGCTTAAACTCATGACCCAGAGACCCAGAGTCTCATGCTCTACTGACAGAGCTGGCCAGGCACCTCACCATCCCCATCTTTCAAAAACCCTTTCTCTGGGGTGCTTGGGTGGCTCAGTCGGTTAAGCGTCCAACTTCAGCTCTGGTCAAGATCTCACGGTTTGTGGGTTCCAGCCCTGCATCAGGCACTGCGCTGACAGATCAGATCCTGGAGCCTGCTTCAGATTCTATGTCTCTCTCTCTGTTCCTCTCGTGCTCACACTGTATCTCTCTCTGTCTCAAAGAAGTAAATAAACATTAAAAAAGTTTTTTTTTTAAAAAAGACCTCACTCTAAAAGAAAGAAAAAAACCCTTTCTCTTGCATGACAGTTTCTCTAACGACATTGCTTTCCCTTGGTTCTCCCCATGTTAGCTGTCCTGCATCTGTGATGTTGATGCTCTTTAGGGATCCCCAGAGGCTTCTTATTTTACACATGATTTTTTTGAGTGCTCTCTTCCACATCCATAGTATGAATGACCTCTAGGTTGATAAAGTCCAAATCAGTGTATTTAGTAACTTCTCTTTGAGTACCCTACTCTTACCGACTGTTGGATTTCTTCACTCAATATCCTCTCGATATCTGAAATTCAGTGTATCAAAAACAAAACCCATTCTCTTCTTCAGCAAATCTCTCCCCTTTCTACTGATTCATTTCATCTCTTTGCTGCCCACCTTGTTGCTCAGACTTGAATATTTGAAGTTATCTTTGGCTTTTCCCTTTTTTCCAGCTCCTCATGTCAAGTCTTCTGGATTCTAAACCTTGAGATGTTTCTAACACACCTAATCTTTCAGGCCAGATTAGCCCTCTCCCTAAATACTGTAATAGACTCCTTTCTGGTGTCTGCCTGAAGCCTTATCCTTCCTGAAAACCAAACAAGGAGTAATCCTGCAAGTTCTACAGACTATTGTGTTTGTGTAGCAAACATAGATTAAGCTTTCAAAATGCAAAATGGTGCCTTCTCCATAAAGCATTCCTTGTGTCTCTAAAGTCGAGCCTCCTCTTCCCCCTGATCTGTGTTCCTCTAGTACTTTCTTCATACATTAGTAGAGCTTTTTTGAAATTACATTGTAATTATTTATGTGCTTACCCTTATAGTAAACTTAAAAACATTTTTTTAATGTTTTATTTATTTCTGAGAGGCAGAGAGAAACAGGGTGAGTAGGGGAGGGTCAGAGAGAGAGGGAGGCACAGAATCTGAAGCAGGCTCCAGGCTCTGAGCTGTCAGCACAGATCCCGACGCGGGGCTCGAAACCACGAACTGCGAGATCATGACCTGAGCCGAAGTTGGACGCCCAACCGACTGAGCCACCCAGGTGCCCCTATAGTAAACTTTTATTAAGCTGTCTGTCTAGAGCTCTTTCTGAAGAGCTGCCTTACCCCCAACTCCTCATATACTCTTACCTCTTCGTCCCCAATCTGTGCTTGCCACCATCTATATAGTTACATGAAGAACTCCTGTGGACCTGTGTTTACATCATGACCCTGACAACTTTTCTTCTCTGACTGGACATCTGACCTAGGTTAGGCTGGTTAATCCTCTCTCTGGGAATTTGGAAGAGAGAGAGAGAGAGAGAGAGAGAGAGAGAGAGAGAGAATGAATGAAGATGAAAGTGAATTAGGATAAGTGAGGGACCCAGATTCATGAAATATATTTAATTCACAGACCCAGATTGCTGAGGAAGCCTGTCTGTATCCATGCATTCGGTTCCAGGTGAGAGCCCTGCTACCTTTTAAGCAATTCCCTTTTCCTCTTTTGTTGTCTCCACTACGTTTCTGTTGCTGACAGCCATCGTATCCTAATTCATACATCTACTGACTGAATTCAAGGACCAGGACCTGCCCGTGGCCATCTTTCTATATCCAGTATTTACTATCAAAGTACAAAACACAGTAGCTACAAAAATATCTGTGGAATGAATCAAGGAAGGAAGCAAGGAGGAGAGGAAGAAAGGAGAAAGAAATGAAGAGAAAGTAAAAGGAGAAACAGAAATGGAAAAATACGGAGGAAAATTAGAATTCTAACGATGGAGAGAAAAGGCAGTAAATTACCTTGAAACGACAACAGCAAAGAGAAATGAAGAGAGTGCTCTAGGGGTAATATATTTGGCTGCCTTGGGGCACCAGGCTGGCTCAGTTGCAAGAGCCTGTGACTCTTGATCTCGGGATCGTGAGTTCTGGCCCCATGTTGGTGGTAGAGCTTACTTAAAATAAAAATGTTTGGCTGTGCTCTGCTCTCCTGTCCAAAGATCAGCCATCTCCACCCCCATTCACCCCCCCCACCCCCCCCAATGCTTTCACTGGTGCCCATTTGCTCTCAGGTCTGGTGAGAGGACCCAGAAGGAGCCCTGATGCCTCAGAACCCCAGCTCTGCCACTCATGCTTTCCTTTAGATCTGATTACAGCCCACCATGGTCGCAGCAAGGTAGCTGAGCTCCCAACCATACATGTCTAAACCTTAGCAAGTCTAGACAGCATGGCCTCGTAGAAGTACAGTGAACTCTGATTTCAGACAGATGGGTTCCGATTGAGGAAGGTCATAAAATGATTAGATGGTAGGAGTGAAAGGTAATAGGAATAAAATAAAGGAAGAGGGGAGCTGGGATGGGGCATGCTTGTCTGCTGTCGCATCGTAGGACATTTGAAATATATATCAGTTGCAAATGAACATGCTTTTTATCCTCGAACTGTGTGAATTACTGTCTAATAAAATGTTTGGTAAATACCGTTTTCTCTCTCATTCCTATTTACCTCCATTGTTTCTCAGTGTTTACCACCACTGACCCTCCTCTGCCTCCACGTGGAGAAGTTTGTCTCTCTAGTGACTTGTCATAGGACTGAACTTAGATGTCACAAAGGCGTAAGGATCTGCACACTGGTATTTACTGAGAAGTGCCCCTTCTAGAGTTCTCCGAGTCCTTCTCATCCCTACCTCCTGTCCTCATTTGTTTTCTGCCTGCAGCCAGCAGTCTTTCTTGAGCAAAAATCTGATTTCCTTGTTATCTTACCTGTGACATTTCAATGCCTCCCCATCTTCTGTGGAATCAAGTGCAATTTTAAAACATGTCCAGCGGGGGCGCCTGGGTAGCTCAGTTGGTTAAGCATCCTGACTCTATTTTGGCTCAGGTCATCGTCTCAGAGTTTGAGTTCGAGCCTTGCATCAGGCTCTGTGCTGACAGTGTGGAGCCTGCTTGGGATTCTCCCTCTCTCTCTGCCCCTCTCCTGCTCTCTCTCTCTCTCAAAAAATAAATAAAGCTAATTAAAAATTGTTTTAATGTTTTATTTATTTCTGAGTGAGAGAGAGAGACAACGCAAGCAGGGGAGGGGCAGAGAGAGAGGGAGACACAGAATCTGAAACAGGCTCCAGGCTTTGAGCTAACAGTCAGCACAGAGCCCGACGCGGGGCTCGAACCCATGAACCGTGAGATCATGACCTGAGCTGAAGTTGGAGGCTTAACTGATTGAGCCACCCAGGCGCCCCAGTGAGTTGCATTTCCAACACCACACGATGTATATGTATATTTCCTAGGGACGGCATGGGGACGTACAGAAGGGAGCCAGCCTGAGCTTGCAGTAATGAATCTGAGCAAGAGGTCACCTAGAAGGGCGCCCCTAATTTTTTTTTTTAAACATGGCCTAGCAGACTCTATGTAATCTGGCCTCTGCTTACCTCTCTAGTCATGTCTCTCCATTCTTCCTCCCAACCACTGGCACTCCCTCACCCAAGAGAGAATCCAACAGCTGTCATGAGTGTCTTGAAATTCATCGGATTGCCCTGTTCTTTCTTACTTTTGACTTTCTCTCCCTGCTTTCCCCCTCCGGGGAAACTTTCTCTTCCTCCTCTCCTGTCCCTGGCCAGGTTACATTCATTCTTCAGGTCTCAGCTTAAAAGCCCCTTCCCCATGGGGCGCCTGGGTGGCTTAGTCGGTTAAGCGTCCGACTTTCGCTTGGGTCATGATCTCGCGGTTCGTGGGTTCGAGCCCCGCGTCGGGCTCTGTGCTGACTGCCAGCTCGGAGCCTGGAGCCTGTTTCAGTCTGTGACTCCCTCTCTCTCTGACCCTCCCCTGCCCACGCTGTCTCTCTCCTAGAAATAAAAAAAAAAAAAAAAAAAAAGTCCCTTCCTCTGGGCTTGTTGTAGAGTGCCCTCCTGGTGCTCCAGCCTCCATCAGAGCATCTACTTATTTTTTTTTAAGTTTATTTATTTATTTTGAGAGAGAGAGTGCGGGGAGGGCAGAGAGAGAGAGAATCCCATGCAGGCTCTGCACCTTCGGCCTAGAGCCCAATATGGGGGCTTGAGTGCAGGAATCATGAGATCATGACCTGAGCTGAAGTCGGACACTTAACTGAGCCACCTGGGAGCCCCAGGGCATCTACTTTTTTTTTTTTTTTTAATTTTTTTTATTTATTTCTAGGAGAGAGAGACTGCGTGAGCAGGGGAGGGTCAGAGAGAGAGGGAGTCACAGACTGAAACAGGCTCCAGGCTCTGAGCTGGCAGTCAGCACAGAGCCCGACGCGGGGCTCGAACCCACGAACCGCGAGATCATGACCTAAGCGAAAGTCGGACGCTTAACCGACTAAGCCACCCAGGCGCCCCCCAGGGCATCTACTTTTAACAGCTGTTTACTTGTGTATCCCTCTATTCAGCTCCAAGAGGTTAGGGATGTTGCCGTTCTTTTTTAAAATTTTTATTTATTTTTATTAATTTTTTTAAACGGTTACCTATTTTTGAGAGACAGAGTGTGAGTGGGGGAGGGTCAGAGAGAGAGAAGGAGACACAGAGTCTGAAGCAGGCTCCAGGCTCTGAGCTGTCAGGCCAACTCAGGGCTCGAACTCACAAACCCTGAAATCATGACCTGAGCCGAAGTTGGTCACTCAACCGACTGAGCCACCCAGGCGCTCCATGTCACTGTTCTTATTAACCCTTACACCCCTGGCACGCAGCACTGTCTCGAACTAGCAAGGTTTCAATAAATACTGGCAGAATAAATTAAACAAGCCCGAGTCTCTTTAATAGCCATTTGCATTTTCCAGGACTCTGTTATAAACTCGTTGCGTCTTCAGTTAATTCCTAGCATCCTTTAAGTTATGACCGGCATGACTGACTATGAATAATGTTATGCTGCCTCTAACCTATTCCATAAATATACATCACATTGATAGGTAAATGAATGAATGAATAAATGGAGTGCCATTTAACAAATCACTTCCCACATTCCCAGTGGGATTATGTCACTCTCAGCTCCTGCATGTTAATGATACAGTGATGTTTTCAGAGACCCCTTCTCGTCACTCTTACCATTTATATTATTCAGTACGTGATGCCCGTTGCTGCTTCCTTGGCCTTGGAACTCTCCTTGAATACATCCACCTGCTCCCTCCGGAACTTTGGCTTCAGAAGTGCCTCTCTCCGGAGAAGCGGAGGCTCCAGACAAGCTCGGTAACCGAGGCCAGGTGTAATTAACTGCTCTCGCCTTGACGTGGGGCCCTGACTTGGGGTGGCAGGAACCGACGATGCTGGCAGAAGACACCTGCCCTGTCTTGCACAGCTGAACATACCCTTCCCGAGGCCAGTCTAAGGTCCCGGCAACCCACGTTTGAATAGTGGGGACGGCTACATTTTTAAAACAATAAAATGCCAGGAGTTGTTTTGGAAAAAACGAAAACGACTGGCAGGCGACTCTCAGAGCACAGTCAGGCGTCCAGTGGTCTGCTTAAGGCACGGGGGCCGCGGCGCCTCCCCTGAACCTCACTGGGTAGATCAAAGATTTTAAAAGGGGTTTTCCGAAGTCGCGCAGCCCCAGAATCTCAAGGACTACAGTGGCTGCCCCTTCCGAACGAGAGCGCTTTTCTGGGGGAGGCGTGTGCGTGCACGCGCCCGGGGGAGGGAAGGCTCGGGAGAGGGGCCCCCGCTCTCCGGAATAAACAGCAGGGGGAGAAGGGGAGCGCGGCGGAGGGCGGCCGGAGGGGGGCGTGCGGGTCGCGGGCCGCAGGAGGGGGGCCCCGGGAGACCCGAGCGCCTCGGAGACCTGAAGCGCGGCGCGGAGAGGCTGACGGCGGACCCTCCCCGCGTCGCCGCTCCGGACTCGGACCTCGCGCGCTAGGTAAGCGGGGGCGCGGGGTACGCCCTCCCCGGAGCGCGCCAGGTGCCGCCCGGCACCCCCGCGTTGCGCCCTCCGCCGTCTCCCGCGCGCCGTGCCAGCCCCGGGCTGGAGGAGTGGGGGTGGGGGAGTGCGGGCCCCTCCGCCTGCTGCGCCGCTACCCTGCGGCCCGCCGGACCCTCGCGCCCCTTTCCCGGGGCGGCCCCCCGAAAACCCGCACGCGGGCTGGGGCGCGGGCGGGGGGTGGGGGCGGCCAGGGTGGGCTCGCAGGCAGGGGGTCGTCCACCCTGTCCAGGTGCAAGGCGCAAGCCCGGGCGCACCGTTCTCCCCTAGGCTCTGCAATAATTTCCAGGTAGAAATATCGCAGCTGCGGTCCTTCCAGAACACCCCCTCTGCGGCCCCCACGGTCTGTTTCTATTCCTAACTTGGGGGTGGGGTGGGGGTGGTCATAATCCTGGGTCGAGGTAGGTGAACCGTCTTGTGGTCGCTGTCTGCGCTGAACAGTAGGTGGAGCCGCTTTGGGGGTTATCGTTCCTGAAAATTAAATCCTGGGATGAGTTTACCAGGTTTTTTGGGGTGACTGCGGCGCCCCTAGAACTTGATCGCAGCCTAACGCAGTAGGTCCCGCTGGAGCGCGGAGACCCTGAGTCCGAAATGGGGGGGCGGGGGGGGCCGCGCCCGCGAACTTCTGGGTCTTGAAAAAGGAGGTGGCGAAGAGCTCTCTCTTTCCCCCGCCCCGTGGTCACTTCGAAGTGTCTGAAAGGTCGGCACCCAGGGGACTGGGGGCACCCAACTGACGGTAAGCATCCCCCGCAAACGGTAGCGTCAATGGGGAATAAAAACCGTGGAGGCTGGTTTCCTTCAAGTTCATGAATTTGGTGCGATGGTAGGTTTTGAGTCGGCAGTTTTGGGAAGGGAGGGTTAACATTCATTTGAAATTCAAATAGAGGGTGGGGAGAAATACCATACTTCTGAGGGCCCGTGTTAAAGAGTCAGCTTTAAAGCCTCACATTTTTAAATGTAAGAATTCCTTCAAAAGTACTCCGACGATTAGAAAGGACTGAGGCCTATTCTGTGGAAATCAGAAAACCTTCCTGACTGTGCTTACATTGACTGTCTGCCCATGACCCCTGGCATTTTTACATGTTGGTTATTTTCAAACTGAAGATTCAAATGCACTAGATCTCTAGGCACCAGAAGGAAGAATTATCATATAAATCAATTTAGATTCTGTTGACATTCCTAAGTATTCGAACCAAGCTCTTCTACCCTGAATTGGTGAAGAGTGTCCTTGAGTTGTATTGTATTTGAACTTGCACTAATACTAAATGGTTCCCTCCCTCTTGCACTTTGTCGTAGATGTAGCTCTGCTGCTTTCCATATCTACCTGTATCTGCGCCAATTCCTCAGTTCTTACTGAGGTTAAGTACTTACCAAAAACCCTCAGAGTTAACTACCAGGGAAAATAAATATTTTTATTTTATCTGTCTTTGGAAAATCGAGGTAAAGGACTGACTTTTTAAAAATACCATTCAGTAGGTTTCCTATGAAATCCTACAGCCTTCTACGGAATGAGATGCTCATTATGAAATGGGGATGGTATTTGGTACCTGCTTTCAAGGATATTAAGGACAAGTTGGGGACTTGAAGCATTTTGAACTTTTAAGAAAAGAGTCACTGTCTAGGTATTGAGCCAATGTGATTGTTTTCCTGGCAAACTTTTTCTCCTTTCTAAAATTAACTTTCCCTTAGGAAAAATAGTGCAGATTCACACGATTCAGCCAACCAAGCCGAGAAAGTACTGTTTGAATTTTAAAAGTGACCTTAATTCATCCCTATGCATCTAATGTTTGCAGCGTCTGCCACAGAATATGCAGAAATAGTCATCGCTTGCTGACCTTTTCATAGCATTGGCTTAATGAGGGGTGTTATGGACAGAGTACAATATGATGTTATGACTTGTGTTGGCTTCGGCAAAACTATTATCATTATTTTCCTGAGGGTTTTGTATAGATGTGTGTACCCTGGTCTGGGACTTACATAATTATGTGTGTATATATATATATATGTGTGTGTGTATATATATATAACACATGTTTTTAATAGGAAAAAAAACCCACAATATTTTTCTTTGTGGCAGAACACTCTAAGCATTAGGTTTTGATTACTTTTTCATGGAAATTTTTAATATGACAGAACTAAAATCTTGAAGGAAATAATTCTATAAAGATCTATTTGGAACTGAAGGCCGTTTTAATAAAAGATGGTTGGAGCCCTTAGCTGTGCGCTTAGCATACGTGGAACTCCCTCCTCTGTGAGTAAGGAAGGGTTGTAGATCCAATTCTGGCGGCAGCCTCAGACAGTGCATGATTAGACCCTGCCCCTCTTTCAGACCTTTAATTTGGTCTGTAACTTGATGCTTCACTGACCGCACACACTCCATGCCACGCTAGCTCACAGAGGAATTGCTGGCACTCCGGATTGAATTTAAAACATTTTTTTTCTAAGTTTTTATTTATTTTTGAAAGAGAAAGGGGGAGAGCGGGAGGGTGAGTGGGGAAGGGACAGAGAGAGGGAGACACAGAATCTGAGGCATGCTCCAGGCTCCAAACTATCAGCACAGAGCCCGACGCGGAACTCGAACCCATGAACCGTGAGATCATGACCTGAGCTGAAGTAAGACGCTTAACTGACTCAGCCACCCAGACGCCGGGGTTGAAGCTTTTTTTTTCCCCCTCTCATCAATTAGAACATGTTTACATTGGTTGCAGAATGCAGTTACAGTTTCAGCACTAAGAAACACCTTTAGCCACAAAGAGAGTAACCTCAGTGTAGCCTAGGTCACAAATTGCCTTATTTAATCCTGCTATGTTAATTTTCCTTGATTCAACTATATAGAAATTATTAATAGAGTCCTGGAGTATTAAAATTGGAAGGCATTTTAGAAGCCTTCTAGTTTCTAATAATTTCTTTATGCAGATGAGTATTGAAGCACTCATAGCCATAATCCAGACTTTGAAAGAAGACATTAAATTTTATATTCTTTCCAGTGCTTCTAGTAATGAGGAATTTGCTCATTTGAAATGAATTTATACATGAGTTCACTAGAGTAGGAATGGCAGCGAAGTAAGTTGCAAATCTCAGCTAGATTTCCAATGAATCTCAAAGTGTGACCTTAAACTGCATTTTTTTAAATGTTTATTTTTGAGAGACAGAGCATGAAGGGGGGTGAGGGGCAGAGAGAGAGGGAGACACAGAATCCAAGTCAAGCTCCAGGCTCTGAGCTGTCAGCACAGAGCCCAATGCAGGGCTTGAAGTCACGAACCATGAGATCATGACCTGAGCAGAAGTCAGATGCTTCACCGACAGAGCCACCCAGGTGCCCCTTAAAGGTAATTATAGGTCATTTACGAAGGTGATGAAGTACTCTAACCTAGCATCCTAGGTTTTCATTGTGTTGGGGAGGACTGCTTCCGCTGGCTGATGAAAGGAAAGAAGTATCCTAAAAAGGATGAGTATATAGATAGAAGTGTAGGATGGTGGTACACATGGTGGCAACTCACTAAATCAGTGTATCATTCAGGAATGGTTAGCCTTCAGACCCCTCACCAGAGATTGCAGTCTGAAATAATGGAATCGACCACTGTAGTTTCTAGACTTCAAAACTCTACTTAATTGAGACTTGATTTTCAGAATTCCCACTTCTTGATGTCTGTGTCTTTCAAGATCTTCTGTCTCAAAGATCTGTCTTCCCAAGCTCCTAGTGTTGAGACAGTTTTCTTCTGTGACTTGTGAAAGGATTTGTACCGATACGTAGGCAGCAATCTGAAGAAACCATATAGAGTCTGGGGAAGTATTCTAGCAAGGGCTGTATCTCACTGCCAATTATTTATGAGTTGCTTTACCTACATTAAAAAAATTTCGCAGCTGTCAGAGGTAGCCATTTTTATCCCCTTTTTATAGATCTGTGATTCAGAGAAGTCAAGTATCTTGAACAAGGACACATACCACTCTCAACACCCCTACACGGTTTCCCTAATGAGTCCAAGCTGTTGATTGAATCTATAGATGGTAGTATGTTCATTTTGTAATATCTGACAAATTTCCTAATTCTTTTTTTAAATGTTTTATTTTTTACTTTTTGAGAGACAGGGAGAGAGACACACAACATTTTTCATATTTTATTTTTCATTTTTTGAGAGACAGAGGGTGAGCAGGGGAGGGGCATAGAGAGACACACACAAACAGAATCCAGGGCAGGCTCCAGTCTCTGAGCTGTCAGCACAGAGCCTGATGTGGGGCTTGAAGCCTCTAAAGTGAGATCATGACCTGAGCCGAAGACAGGTCAACTGACTGAGTCATGCAGGTGCTACCAAATTTCCTAATTCTGAAAAGATTTTATAAAGTCTTCATATGTCTTTAATGTTTCACTGTGGGGAGCTCAACATTCTTACATTGATTTAATGATTAAAGACAATTTATGTGTTCCAAAGTGGAATTGATCTTTAACAATCAACAATCAAGATATCTTTAAAATAGGGGTGCCATGGGGCACCTGGATGGCTCAGTCGGTTAAGCATCCATCTTCAGCTCTGGTCATGATCTCACAGTCTGTGGGTTCGAGCCAGCTGTGCTGACAGCTCAGAGCCTGGAGCCTACTTCAGATTTTGTGTCTCCCTCTCTTTCTTCTCTCTTGATTGTGTTCTCTCTGTCTACCAAAAATAAATAAACATTAAAAAAAAAAATAGGGGCGCCAGGGCACCTGGGTGGCTCAGTTAGCTAAGTGTCCAACTCTTGATTTCAACTCAGGTCATGATCTCATGGTTTGTCCTGTGGGGCTTGGGCTCTGTGCTGATGACATGGAGTGTGCTTGGGATTCTCTCACTCTTCCCTCTCTCTCTGTCTCTCAAAAGAAACATTAAAAAAACAGGGGTGCCTGGGTGGCTTGCTCGGTTAAGCATCCAACTCTTTTCTTTTAAATATAATTTATTGTCAGATTGGCTTACATACAGCACCCAGTGCTCATCCCAACAAGTGCCCTCCTCCATGCCCATCACCCATTTCCCCCTCTCCCCCACCCCTCATCCACCCTCAGTTTGTTCTCTGTATTTAGGAGTCTCTTGTGGTTTGCCTCTCTCCCTCTCTGTTTGTATCCCTTTTCCCCCCTCCCTTTCCCCACGGTCTTCTCTTAAGTTTCTCAAGATCCCCGTGAGTGAAAACATATGATGTCTGTCCTTCTCTGACTGACTGAGTTCACTGAGCATAATACCTTCCAGTTCCATCCACGTTGCTGCAACTGGCATGATTTCATTCTTTCTCATTGCCAAGTGGTTTTCCATTGTATAGATAAACCACATTTTCTGTATCTATTTGTCAGCTGTTCCCCTATGCATCAGCCCTCCTGTATCCCTTGGGTAAATTCCTAGCAGGAAGCATCCAACTCTATCTCAGCTCAGGTCTTGATCTTGGGATCCCAAGTTCAAGCCCCATGTTGGGCTCTGTGCTGGGCATGAAGCCTACTTAAAAAAATGTCCTGGAAGATATGTTTTCTTTATAATTTCATGAAATGTAGGTGACTTACAAGATGTCTATGATACGACCAATGTGCCACATCTCCATTGCTGTCTGCGAGTGATTCACTATTGCATGGGAGTGTTTCCTTCAAGGAGTTTTAGAAATTTTGTCTTCTTGGATTAGCCTGCTGGAGTACTTATATATATATATACAAAAGTATAATGTTTTATTTATTTCTGAGAGAGAGAGAGAGAGAGAGAGAGAGACAGCGTGAACAGGGGAGGGTCAGAGAGAGAGGGAGACACAGAATCTGAAGCAGGTTCCAGGCTCTGAGCTAGCTTCCAGCACAGAGCCCAACGCAGGGCTCGAACCCACGAACTGTGAGATCATGACCTGAGCCGAAGTCGGACGCTTGGCTGACTGAGCCACCCAGGTGCCCCGGGAGTATTCATATATTAAATTTATTTTCTTTTTCTGCCTCATTTATATTCTTATTAGAGCAGTATATTTGACTTTGACATTTGACTGTATATGTAATTTGGCTACATTTCTATGAATTTCATGTCAAGACAATAAAGGGGAAACATTTTATTATTTATTTTTAAAGTTTTATTTACTTGTTTTGATGGGAGAGAATAAGCATGTAAGTGGGGGAGGGGCATGGGGAGGGAGAGAGGGAGAGAGAGAGAGGGAGAGAGAATCCTAAGCTTCTCTCTGTCAGCATGGAGCCCGATGTGTGGCTCAAAATCACAAACTGAGACATCATGACCTGAGTGAAATCAAGAGTCAGATGCTCAACCAACTGAGCCACGCAGGTGCCCCAATAAAGGGGAAAATCTTACAAAATATTATAAAACTGAGAGTTATTGGTTGAATAGGGTTGAGAGTCATTGCCCTATAAAGAATACCTCTTACTGAATCTGACACCAATACAGCTACTTAGCTGGAAAAGTTTTACCTTTAGTTTCATGAGTCTATACATTTCAACCGGTTTTATTACTTATTCTACTTAACATTTTGCTTTAAAAAAGTTTTTTTAATGTTTTATTTATTTCTGAGAGAGAAAGACAGCCTGAGCAGGGGAGGGTTGGAGAGAGAGGGAGACACAGAATCTGAAACAGGCTCCAGGCTCTGAGCTGGCCGTCAGCACAGAGACCGACGCGGGGCTCGAACCCACGAACCATGAGATCATGACCTGAGCCGAAGTTGGATGATTGACCGAGCCACCCAGGTACCCCACTGATTAACATTTAGCTTTACAAAAAGGGAGAAAAGTTGCCTCCTTGAAGTTTAATTTTTTTTTTTTCCGGTAGACTCCATGCCCAATGCGGGGCTGGAACTCAGGACCCTGAGATGAAGAGTCTCATGTTCTACTGACTAAGCCAGCCAGGCACCCCCTTACAGTTTAATTTCGAAGCTTCTATCCCAGGAGTGTCTTTGCACCTGTAGAAGCTTCTTTCTCTTTCGTCACCATTTTTCTGTTGCAGTTTCTTCCATATCCTCCCAAGCAGAGGCTGTTCTCTGAATTAGTGAGCTCATCGACAACCTCTGTAGACTCTTTGAAAGCTCCACCGCCAGGCCCAGTCCGTACAACTTGGCCTCTTGGCACAGCCCTGCTTCTCGCTTCTTGGTCTGCAGCTGGGGAGGGTTACGTGGCGCAGGTCAGGCATTGTGTTGAGAGTATGAGCCCTGCCTCCTCTTCCGAGGGTAGAAGGGCCTTCCCAAGCTTTGCTTTAAGTTTTCAAACAAGTTCTTGTAACTTAATACCTTTTTCCCATAAGATTTAATTAGTGCAGACTCTTTTTTTTCTTTTTCAAATTCCGCATTAGCATACTTTGGGACTTTATCACTATTTTCTGGGAAACCGTGTGAGCAGAAAGAGGTAAGAGGATTTGGAATACTGTATATAAATTTGTGTGTAAGCGTATCTAAGTTTATAAGTAGGCTTGTGAAAAAGCCCAAGGAACATGTCAGACAATTGACTAATTTTACATTTTGGTTTTGGAAAACAAAGAGGAGTATAGAGATCGCTACCGGAACCACCTGTAATCCCACTATCCAGAGATAACTACATCTAACATTTTCGCATGACTTCCCAGTTTTTTAACTATGCATGTGACTGTATATGTGTATGAATGTTGTTATAGAATTAAGATTTTTTTCTTTAAAAATTTTTTTTAATGTTTTATTTATATTTGAAGGAGAGACAGAGTGTGAGCAAGGGAAGGGCAGAGAGAGAGGGAGACAGAGAATCTGAAGAAGGTTCCAGGTTCCAAGCTGTCTGCACAGAGCCTGAGGTCAAACCCATGAGCTGTGAGATCATTACCTGAGCCAAAGTCAGATGCTTAACCAACTGAGCCACCCAGGTACCCCTAATTAAGATTTTTTCCTATGCACTGTTTATTTTTTTTTTAATTAACAATGAACGAATTGCCTGTGCTATTTAACATTTTTCCTTTAGCTATCTGGACTATATTTTATTTGCCCATATTTCTTTGACAGGTTAAAAGGTATAGATCATATCTTTAAAAAATCCAACTATTGCTGCCTTTAAGGCTTTTGCTTGTTTTTTGATATAGGCATGATCTCATTTTCCATAATGCCAGGAAGAAATGATATTTGACAGGTTTCTTTCTGTAAGGTGAGAAATTAGACACATTTATTATTTTTCTCCAACTCCTCCATGTTCTAGTTTTTTGTTGATATAGTGATAAAATGTAGGGTTATTAAAATCAAATTTATTATTCATAAATGCTGAAATAATTTATTTTTTATTTAAAGTATTAGTTTTGATGTTTCATTTAAGGTTTATGCCCAAATTGACCAAGTTTGTTTAGACTTAATTCTGTTTAGTTAATTAATTAATGCTTACACCCACTTAAAAATAGTTCTGTTCCTTCATCCTTAAATTCCTATCATAACAAAGTTAAGTATAGATCCAAGTGAATTTTTTTTTTTAATTTCTAGGAGAGAAAGAGAGAGAGAGAGAAAGAGAGACAGCCAGCGTGAGCAAGGGAGGGTCAGAGAGAGAGGGAGACACAGACTCTGAAATAAGCTCCAGGCTCAGAGCTGGCAGTCAGCACAGAGCCCAACGCGGGGCTCGAACCCACGAACCATGAGATCATGACCTAAGTGAAAGTCGGACGCTTAACCAACTAAGCCACTCAGGCGCCCCTAGATCCAAGTGAATTTTTTAGGAGGCTGTGTGTAGCTGAGAGTGTTTTTAAGAAATTGTTTTCAGAAAGCCTTGTATACATGAGACTACTTTCTGTTTTTCTTGCATTATATAAAATGCTTGCGGGGGCTCCTGGGTGTCTCAGTCAGTTAAGCGTCTGACGTCGGCTCAGGTCATGATCTCATGGCTTGTGAGTTCAAGCCCTGCATTGGGCTCTTGCTGACAGCTCAGAGCCTGGAGCCTGCTTTGGATTCTGTGTCTCTGTCTCTCTCTGCCCCTCTCCCAGTCATGCTCTGTCTCTTTCTCAAAACTAAATAAACATAAAAATTTTTTAAAAACATACTTGGGTCATAGCCTGTATCTCAAGGCTCTCTAGATATGGCTTGATTGAATTCTAGCAATGAGTGTTCTGGAAGAGAAGTCTGAGGTCCGTCTGATTGCTGTTCTTTTATAGGTAACCTGCTTTTCTGTCTGGATGCTTAATGCATTGTTTTCATTTCTTTAATACTAAAAAAGTTTTTTTTTTAACCAGACTGTATCATAATGATAATCTGTTCTATATTTTCCTGGTACTCTTTGACTAGTATTTATTTGAAGGCTTAAAATCTATTTTTTTTAAATAGTTTATTGTCAAGTTGGTTTCCATATAACACCCAGTGCTCATCCCCACAAGTGCCCGTCACCCCACTTCCTCTCACCCCACCCCCATCTGTCCTCAGTTTGTTCTCAGCATTCAAGAGTCTCTCATCGTTTGCCTCCCTCCCTCTCCCCACTATTTTTCCCCTTCTTCTCCCCCATGGTCTTCCGTTAAGTTCCTCCTAATCCTCTTATACCTGCAAACATATGGTATCTGTCCTTCTCTGCCTGACTTATTTCGCTCAGCATAACACCCTCAAGGTCCATCCATGTTGCTACACATGGCCAGATTTCATTGTTTCTCATTGCCGTGTAGTATTCCATGGTATAGATAAACCACATCTTCTTGATCCATTCATCTGTTGATGGACACTTAGGCTCTTTCCACGTTTTAGCTATTGTGGAGAGTGCTGCTATGAACATTGGGGTACATGTGCTCCTATGCATCAGCATTTCTGTATCCCTTGGGTAAATTCTTAGCAGTGCTATTGCTGGGTCATAGGGGAGCTCTCTTGTTAAATTTTTGAGAAAATTTAATCCACACTGTTTTCCGGAGGGGCTGCACCAGTTTACATTCCCACCCACAGTGTAGGAGGGTGCCTGTTAAAATCTATTTTCATCTCCGTATTCAATTATTTTCTTATGATTTCTTTACTGATCTTTTTCTTTTTGGAGTTATGCATACTTTTATGTATTCATCTCCCATATCATTATTCATTTAATAAGTGTGATCTTTTTGTTTTTTCTCTGAATATTGGCAGAATTTCTCAAGCCTGTCATCTACTCTGTTGAGATTTTCAGTTATTTCCAATATGTTACTTATCTCCATTGCAACTTCTGATTTGGCAATAGTATTTTTGGTTGTCTTTTCTAATCTCCAATCCTTCCTCTTTTGTGGTTACTTATCGTGGCTTCATAGCTGAGGTGCCCTTGCTTCTTGCTGAGTCCGTTACATAGAAGACCTGTCCAAATTTCTACTGTACAGCAACTTTATTCCAGTTCGTATGATTCATGGTAATTTTTTAGAAGAGTCTTCTTTTGAAATACAGCCTTTTCATGAATGCCTGGGTGGCTTAGTTGGTTGAGCATTTGACTTTGCATTAGGTCATGATCTCATGGTCTGTGAGTTTGACTCTCACATTGGTCTCATAGCTGTCAGCTCAGTTCACTTCAGCTCCTCTGTCCCCCTCTCTCTGCCCATATCCTGCTTACTCTCTCTCTCTCAAAAATAAATAAAACATTTTTAAAGAAGAAATAGAATCTTTTCAGACACCTAGAATTTTCTGTTTGCTCTACCTTGGAGAAATATTCTCTTTTGGTTCAGAATCAGGAGTTAAGACAGGTCCTGTGGATATGATGTGGAGCCCTGGCTGACTCCATGGACAGCAAAAGGAGAAGAAGTTGAAATGTGCTGTGATTTACTTTAGCACCTCAGAGAGAAGGGAGAGAGCAAGAGACAGATGGCACTAAAAGAAATTTAGGTCTTCACTCAATATTTTTTATTATACAGTGCCTGAACTTCATTAAAATGGAACCCTTTGGGGATGCCTGGTTGGCTTATTCATTGGAGCATGGGATTCTTCATCTCGGGGTCATGAGTTTAGAGACCCTGTTGGGTGTAGCGATTACTTAAAATAAGACAGAAACTGTTGTCTCAGTTTTCACTTTCATACATTATTTTATCCTCAAAACAATTGTTAGAGAGTCCAAGGGCCATCGACTTTGGATTCTGAAGATCATGGGTTGAATACATTCCTTAACGCTAGTAATGGAAGCTTTGTAAATTAGTTTTCTTAGCCTCATTTTTTCACCTGGAACAATAATGTTTACCTCAGAGAGTGGTACAGGGTACAGGGAATAATTATGTAGTAATTGTCAGAAAATAGTTTGTGGTAGAAGGCATGAATAAGATGGCCCCAGGAGGGCACAGAGCAGGAAGAGGCCCCTGAGGGCACAGACGAAAAGCCAACAAAGGAGACCAAGCAGGAGTGGCCAGAGACAAGAACAAAGATCAGAAGAGAGTGGCATCAGGGAATCAAAGGGAATTTAGAAATTCCAGATGAAAAGAAGTCTCATTAGCATCCTGAACATTGGGTTTGGCGGTTGGTTGGAGTGACCTCAGCCACAGACCCTTTGAATAGATGCGAGAGGATGATTAGCAGGTGTGAAAGGAAGACAAGAAGTGGAAACAGCCAATGAATAAAGGTTTCTCCCTTAGAAGAAAGGGATGAGATAGGAAAGAAGAGAGAGAAGTCTGTAGCTAGACAGATACTCAACATTGCAGACTTGGATTTGAAGGAATATCAAAATTTCAGAGGCCAAAAAAAAAAAAAATTAGGGACTGGAAGCTTGCCAAGTTAAAAAAAAAATTCTTTCAAGTAAGGACATTAAATATGCTCCCATCAACTATTAACCTGTTTCCAAATAGATTGAAAATATTGACGTGAAAAAATGAAATAAGTTTAGCTTCATGAGAAAGTCAGTATCTCAGATGGTAACGTCTTTATTTTTCTGTCCAACATTGACTTTCCCCTCTGGGTTCAAGGTTCTGTCTCTTCTTCTTTAGAGATGTGGCTTCACCAGTGGTCTTCTCCCTCAAGTATTTTCAGTCTTTTCTTCTCTGTTGACTCTTTTCCATGATCATATGAGTGCGTTCCACTCCATCGTAAAACAAACATGACCTACATGAAAACACGGAGGACTTACATGGAAACAGTGGCAGAGAGGATGAGCTGAGTGGCCAGACGGGAGGGAGGTCTTATAAATAGCTTTAATAGGAGTTGGTGACTGATAGGAGGTGGCAGGTGGGAGAACGTGAGGAACCTAAAATGGCTTCCAGCATGACTGTGCTCCGCGGTGCTGTCATAAAGGAGGAAGAGGGCTGGGGGACCGAAACTAATGGACTCAGTGCAGTGTGTGGTAGACTGTACAAGTCGGGAACTCTGTATCTTTAACTCTTCCCCTGTAGTCTCCAACTAGCCCCCACCTCCTCCAGCCACTCCACCTCTGCCATTGTCTTTTCATCCTTCATCAGTTGGTGCCTAAACCTCGGCGTCTGCAATTATTTAATTCTTGGGAGTTTCAAAAGCCTGCATGCAGGAGTTTGTGGGCTAACAGATTATGTACATTTTCTACAGAAAAAAGTAAAAATGAACCAGATGATAGAAACAGGAGGGAGTCCCCCTGTAACAGGATGTCAAGATAGAACCTTTTGAGTTTTCAGTTTTAAGCTGTGACTCCAGACTATTAAGGCCATATCCCAAAGTCAGGTGTAAGACCATGGGGCAGACTTGGAAGAGAATCAGTGTGGCATTGTTTGTGGTTAGCTCATTGGCCACTTGCAGCTGACCAAACAGGCTGGAGAAGCTATGAAAATAATGATCAGAAGGTAGTTTTTAGAGAGTTTGTAATGGGGTTTGTGTCCCTCCTCCTGATCACCTTGAGAAAGGACTCTGAGATAGTGCCTCTTCAACTCAAGTCTAGGGAAAGGGTTGTTCTTTTTTTTTAATGTTTGTTTATTTATTTTGAGAGAGAGAGAGCACAAGCGAGTGCACACTTTTCTTGTGGGTCTCAAACCCACAACCCAGGGATTGTGACCTGAGCTGAAACCAAGAGTCAGACACTTGGGGCGCCTGGGTGGCTCAGTCGGTTAAGCGACCGGCTTCAGCTCAGGTCATGATCTCACGACTCGTGGGTTCGAGCCCCGTGTCGGGCTCTGTGCTGACTGCCAGCTCAGAGCCTGGAGCCTGTTTCAGAGTCTGTGTCTCCCTCTCTCTCTGACCCTCCCCTGCTCACGCTCTGTCTCTCTCTCAGAAATAATTTTAAAAAAATTAAAAAAAAAGAGTCAGATACTTAACTGACTGAGCCACCCAAGTGTCCCCATTTGGAGTGTTCAATGATTGGGAGGCACCGTGGCTGAGAGATTGGTGCCTGGGAAATCTAAAGAGCAAGAGACTGGCTAGTTTCACCACTGGTAGATCAAAAGAGATGCAGCTGCATTGTGCCATAATTTGATAGAGCACTGGCCAAAGGGTTGTCCCCCAAGACCTAGGGTAGACTATACTGGAGTGTTGGCTAGCCTGAGGTCATCTCACATCATGTGCAGCAGGGACACCTGGACCCTTGCAGGGTAAACTGAGGAAAGAGCCATTAAGTGACCATGTGCACCAGGGGATCTGTAGGTTGTAGGTGAAAAGAACCCCCCGCCCCGTGATGAGGGTGGAGTTGAGGTTCTCTGCCTCACAGCCCCTCATTTCCCTCACCATCATCCCAACCCTGGCTCAAGAGGAAAAAGTCAGCTTTAAATACCCGCTAAGCTCCCAGATCACCAGCATTAGATTATTAGTCAAGAGAGAGCTTTCCTTCTGCCTCTTCTTCCCCCCACCCCGGGCCCCACCACCACCCCATCCCCACTTTGGCATCAGAAAGTGGCATAACCTATACTGGTGATCTGACTCAAGAGAGATCTGAGCCAGTACAAGGGGAAAGTGTCCAGTGAAGGTGTTCCGCAGGGCCAGGGCCGAAGGAGGAGGTTTAACTCTGCACGAAGTTGGAAGACTTGGCATGCTGCATATGATTGGGCGCATTCATTACAGAATGGTGATCGGTTTTTTTTTTCGATTTAGAGTGACTTGAAGTGTCTTCATTATTTATGAGGACCTGGAAAAGTCATGACAACTGTCCTGAATTTCACCCAAGGACAAGAGAAGAGCAAGCCTCACATACTAAAAGAGGCAGTGGAGAAAACAGATAAAGTCATCTTCTGATTATATCCCATGAGTCCTGCGTATTCACTGTAAGGGTCATCCCGACAAAACCGTTTTTGTTTTTTTTTTTAATGTTTTATTTATTTCTAGGAGAGAGAGAGAGAGAGAGAGCGTGAGCAGGGGAGGGTCAGAGAGAGAGGGAGTCACAGACTGAAACAGGCTCCAGGCTCTGAGCTGGCAGTCAGCACAGAGCCCGACGCGGCTCGAACCCACGAACCGCGAGATCATGACCTAAGCGAAAGTCGGACGCTTAACCGACTAAGCCACCCAGGCGCCCCTCGACAAAACCGTTTTTAAAGGATACGTCATTGACAAGAGAATGGAAGGGAAATGCAGGGTCTTACAGGAATTAAATAGAAATGTCATGATGACTATTTTCATTTCTTGAAAGGATGCTAGGAGAATTTTAATCAGTCGATTAAAATATATATCAGGTAATTTAAGAATAAGGTTTGCAATCTGTTCCACAGCTGGGGAAGTGATCTGAGCTATTGCCTTTGTGAAATAGGCCCATAAGACGTTAGCTCCCTTCTGTTTCCAAAGACTCGCAGAAACCATAAATGGCTAAGATTAATTGTTCACTATTTGCATTCTGCTGCTGATCAATTTAAAAAATAAGCGTGTATTCCTAGAAAACAATAAAGATGATTCCCACAAACCAATACACTCTAGAATAAAGAAAAATGCCAATGGATTTCTCTTTTCAGCTGTTGTGAATTTTATTTATTTATTATTTATTTATTTTTTTAAATGTTTTATTTATTTCTAGGAGAGAGAGACAGTGCAAGCAGGGGAGGGTCAGAGAGAGAGGGAGTCACAGACTGAAACAGGCTCCAGGCTCTGAGCTGGCAGTCAGCACAGAGCCAGACGCGGGGCTCGAACCCACTAACCGTGAGATCATGACCTAAGCGAAAGTCGGACGCTTAACCAACTAAGCCACCCAGGGGCCCCCAGCTTTTGTGAATTTTAAAAGGGCTTTAAACTATTAGCCTTCATATTATCGTCCCAGAATTTGCAAAGTTATTCAATTGAAGTCTTTAAAAATTTTCTTAATATTTATTTATTTTTGAGAGAGAGAGAAGGAGACACAGAATCCAAAACAGGCTCCAGGTCTGAGCTGTCAGCACAGAGCCCAACATGGGGCTTGAACTCATAAACCGTGCGATCATGACCTGAGCCGAAGTCGGACACTTAAATGACTTAGTCATCCAGGTACCCCTCAATCAAAGTCTTTAATCATAAAAGAATGACAAGGGAACACTCTAAGTAATGTTTTTATTAATGTGTTCCTAAAAGTGGAAAAGACAACTTGAAAAATGCATATGAGTCACCCCTACAATACTTACACTGACCGAGAATGAGTGCTGTTTATTTCCATACAAGTGGAATTTTGGATCCAGAATTCCAGTGGGATAATAGATTGACCTGACTTAGCACAGGAATGTGAGTCAGTCTCCTGTGGGTCTGGAGGAAACCCTACTGTGCCCTTAGGATTTTGAGGGCGATGTTACATTGCTCCAGTGCTCTGCTAAATGCTACGTGCAGCTCTGTTAGCTCAGAGGTAAGGGCAAGCGCTAGAGGTAGCATGACTTGGGGCATTTTACGTGTTCTCATATTGCTGTTTCGCTGTGGTAGGAAAAATTCTAAGACGTGTCCCAAGATCTTTGTACACTCCTGTTAATCCCTTCCCCTTGAGTGTGGTGAGCCTGTGAGGATGATCTATGATCATGATTACTCCCATGATTATGTTCCATTATCCACATTATCAAGACTGGGGACAGACTGGATACACCTGAAACTAATATAACCCTGTATGTTAACTACGGAATTAAAAGAAAAGACTAGAGAGAGGTCCACCTGCTGGCTTTGCAGAAGCAAGTTGCCATGTTGTGAGAGGATCATGGGACTCAGGCTCTCAAGCAGCCACTAGGTTTGTGGTGAGTTGTTTCATGGCTATTTTCTCTTGTCTGTGCCCTTGGAGTTAATACTAGCATATGCTGGAAATTTTCCATCTATTTTCCTGTCTCTCGACTTCCTGTATTTCCCATTAAATTTCTCTGTATTGTGTCCTGGGCTTTCTTCAGATTTATCTTGAATTTCACTGCTTCTGTCTTCAGCTGGTTGCATCGATTGGTTTTGCTTTAATAATACAGTAGAACAAACAACCTTCAAACCTCAGTGGTTTACAGCAGGTATCCCTTTCTTGCTAACATTGCATGGTGGTGGCTTCAGGCCAGGTGCACCAGCCTTGCTCCAAGCAGTGGGTCAAGTTCAGCCCACCCCACTGTGAGACCATGGGTAGAGGAGTCCCGCCTGGGGTGTGAGTTGCTCATGGTGGGCTAGAGGGCTGGTGGGCTGGCAGTGTTGCCCAAAGCCTCTGCCCACAACTGGTTGCAGCGTCACTTACGCCATTGACCAAAACAAGTCAATGGCCAAGTCCATGATTGGCATGGAGAACTAGAACCTTCCCTGGGGGAAGATGAGAAGAAAAATTGTAAACAGTACCACATGTGAAAATGCTCTACTTTTATTTTTTCCCTTAGCCGTATTTTAAATTCTAGATGTCTACGTGGTTCTTTTTGAAAGCTCATTCCTTTACTTCATGATATCTTGGTCTTGACTTACATGTTCTATTCTATGCTTGATCTGGTCAAGCCTTCTAAAAACGCTCACATTCTTAGAGTGCCCTCTTACTGTGCCTTTGGTGGAGTCAATTGTCCTTTTTGATTCATCTGTTAGTTTCCTTCTCTCACGGTGCTTTGCTTGCCCTATGCCCTCTCGGCTTTGAGGGTGAGTGCGTCGGGTGAGTTCCATGTGGCCTGGGTTGTGGAGGCGCTCCTCCGAGTCAGGTCTACATGTCTTTTGTTGAGGTCAGCATGCTTCCTCAGTCGGGGATCTGCTTTCCAATGCTGTGTCGTGACCGGGCACTTGAACTTCTTCCTCATACCCTGAGCAGACTAACATCTCTGATTCTTCACTGCCAACTCCTCTCCCTTCTGTAGGCCAAGGCCAGTCCTCTGCTTTTGTACTGCCTCCCTACAGGGAGAATGGAGTGTTTTCTAGTCCTTCACCCTCCTGACTTGATGTGAGGAGCTTAACGGCAGCTCCACCTGCTAGGTAGCTCCATACTCCAAGGCGATTGTCTGTTCTTGTATTCCTCCTCTGCCTTCAATTCTTAATCACATTTGTGGGGCTTGAGTTTCTGGGAGATTTCCCTTTCCTGTTTTGTACCCGGCTATGCATTTAAAAATAATTTGTTATATTTTATCCAGAACATAGAAGTGTTAGCAGGAAAGGGATTGGGATGGAGGGTGGAAAGAGTTGGGGGATGGAGTGGGCTTCTCAAGTCACCTTGGCCTATAGACTGGCCCTAATACATGCATTCTGTGACCTTCCTGTGTCAAATTCCATTTTACTTTTTACTGGAATTACACTGAATCTATAGATTAATTTGGAGAGAATTTATATATTTATAATATTGCATCCTTCCATCTATGAATCTGGTTTATATCTCATCATTCATTTGAGACTTCTCTTTAATGTCCTGCTGAAATTAGGCAATTAAAAAAATTAGTATTATATACATATTGTTACACTTAGTTCTAGATTTTATACTTTGTTCCTAGGTGTTTTTCCTGGCTTATTGAGTAACCACAAGCAAATTATGTAATCATTATAGTTTTAATTTTGTTTGAACTGTTTAGTTGCTATTAGTTAATTCAGATACTTATTGATTATACAGTGACAGACTAATGGAATAATTCAGTTTTACATTTTCATTCATGAAGTTAGTCTTACTATGTTATAGTTCAGAGATTGTAAATACATATTTATCAAAATTACTCAGAATATCTGTAAGTAAAACTTTTTTGAAATGTAAGTAAAAATAGAAACTACCAGCAGTCAACTAAATGAATATGTATGGTTTTGTTACTTGCTGCATGCCAGTGTCAGGATTTGTAAAACCATTGGCTGAAAGAAAGAAATTGTGGAGCCTGGTTCTGTTGCTAGAAATTGCTGGAGCTTGGTTTTAGGCATCAGGCAGTAAGTGAGGGGCGTGGTCTTCATTGCTAGGGTGTGGTAAAAGGCAGCTCAGACACAAGAGGAATGTTACATTCCTAAAGATGCCTCTTACAGATGCCTCTTCAGGCCCTCGGTGCTGGTGCTAACTCTGGGACAGTCCTCTCTCTTGGCAGCCTGATAGCCATCTACCCTGGTTTCAGTGACCTTCAGGTGTTTTTTTTAATGTTTTATTTATTTCTGAGAGAGAGAGAGAGAGAGAGAGAGAGAGACAGTGTGAGCAAGAGAGGGTCAGAGAGACAGAGAGACATAGAATCTGAAGCAGGCTCCAGGCTCTGAGCTGTCAGCACAGAGCCTGACGCGGGGCTTGAACCGATGAACTGCGAGATCACGACCTGAGCTGAAGTCATATGCTTAACTGACTGAGCCACCCAGGTGCTCCAGTGACTTTCAATTTTAAAGGATTTTGTTGGCCACCTACCTGGGTGGCTCAGTCAGTTGAGCATCCAACTCTTGATTTCAGCTCAGGTCATGATCCCAAGGTTGTGGGATTGAGCCCCATGTCAGGCTCTGTGCTGAGCATAGAGTCTGCTTAAGATAGTCTTTCTCTCTCTCTCTCTCTCTCTCTCTTTTTCTCTTTCTTTCTCTGCCTCTCTCCCCTGCTTCTGCTCTCTCTCTCTCTCTCTCAAATAGAATAAAAAAAGGCTTTTGCAAAATTGTGAAACTTATTTCTTTTAATTAAAGAACAGATGTATGGCACCCCATGTCAGGTAATCTAAGAATGTAAGGAGGCACCCCCAAATCAACCAGGACTAAATGGGCAAATCTTCAATATATTAGGGATTTCTGGGCTCCAATATTCTCTGTTATCTTTAGTTATCCTGGTAATGCTGAGATAGCACCCTATATTAAAATGTGCTCACTTTAGAAAATTGTACCTTTGCTATTTATTTTTATTATTATTTTCAAATTACTGGAAAACATTTAAAATATAAAGTCTTAAATGGACATATTTAGTTATGATTCTACAAAACTATTCTGAGAGCAGCCTTAGGATGCAGTGGGAAATAAAAAGGCCTCAGGCATGATATACCAAAGTGAAACATTGGTATGTCATGTTTCACATGATATACATGAAATATACATGAAAAGCAAATCAGATGTCTGTTATTGAGGCTGGAACTTGTGTATGATATTATAGTCACAAATCAACATATTCGTCCGGTAAATATACTTTCTTCACATTATGTTGGTTTGTTTTTTTACTATCTCCCATACAATATGGGGACAGGAGAAGAGGAGGGGAAGCGAGTCACGTTTGTACTCTCTGAGAAGCCTGGCTGAAGGCTGTTAAGAGCTGCTATGTAATAGCCCCCCTTTATATTTGTGTAATGTTAAATGTGCCTTAAATCATGTTGATACACGTGATCTCACTGGGCTCCCACAGATGCTCGAGACAGATATGGAAAATATTAGCCTTTCTACTTGATGCAAATGAAGGCCCCTAAGACAAAGTGTCTTGCCGAAGGCCTTCTAGTTAGAAAACCAGAGGGTTTGACCCGGAAAAGAAATGACTGAAGTGAGATGTGGGGTTTGGAAATAGTAATAAATAAACTGAGGCTTGTGGGTTATTGAGTGTAGTATTTCATGTCTCTGTAATACACCTTTCTGTTGTTTGTAATAATTAAGACTTTGCAGTTTTTTTCTCTTTAAGTCAAAATGTTTCATTGGCTTCATAATGGAGAAAAGGCTTAGTTTTAGCAAAATGAGGCAGAAGTAGGAGGTATGTGACATTTAGAAATTACATTCAGCCATTACATTACTGAGCCCCTGGGTGGCTCAGTTGGTTAACTGTCTGACTTCAGCTCAGGTCATGATCTCATGGTTGATGAGTTTGAGTCCTGTGTCGGGCTCTGTGCTGACAGTTCAGAGTCTGGAGCCTGCTTCAGATTCTCTGTCTCTCTGCCCCTCCCCCACTTGACCTCTTTCTCTCAAAAACAAATAAACATTAAAAAATACTAAAAAAAAGAAGAAATTACATTCAGCCACCACCTGTTATATGTCAAGCTGGATGTGAGGTCCTGTGCACAAGTGAGAGGGATTCTTATTCCTATTTTATACACTGCAAAACTGAGGCTCAAGAAGGTTTACATTTATTTAAAATTTTTTTATTTTTCTTAAAAAAATTTTTGATGTTTATTTTTTTGAGAGAGGTAGAGAGACAGAGAGACAGAGCATGAGTGGGGGAGGGACAGAGAGAAAGGGAGACACAGAATCCGATGCAAATTCCAGGCTCTGAGCTGTCAGCACGGGGCCCAACACGGGGCTCAAACTCATGAACTGCGAGATCATGACCTGAGCAGAAGTTGGACACTTACCCAACTGAGCCACCCAGCAACCCTATAAATTTTTATTATTTTTTTTAAAGTTTTATTTGTTAAAGTAATCCCCACACCCGACATGGGGCTCGAACTCCCAACCCACATGGGGCTCGAACTCCCAACCCCATAGCAAGAGTCGCACACTCCTCCAGCGCAGCTGGCCAGGAGCCCTGAGGTTTAACCAATGCAGGTGTAGTTATCCAGCTACTAATGAAGAAGCGAGAATTTGAACTTGGGCCAAAGCATATTCCCCTTGTCTACTCAGACTCTCAGTGAAACGCAAATCTAGTATCCGAACCTTGGCTGCAAGGACAGCTCAAGATGGAGACCACGTGGAGTGCCTCCTTCCCAGTGACACCACTAAGTAATCAATAAATCGTGATTGCTTGAAGAGCCTTATTGATTCAACTCTGTGGAGCGCTCTTCTCATTGGCTCCACTTATTCACGTAGAGTTTAGAGCTGGAAGGAAGGGCCTATGGAGGTTAGAATTTACAGACCAAAGGCATATATTGAATCCTTTTGTGGAATATTTTCAAAACATACGTGCTGCCTTTTGATTTCGTACATCAAGTTGTGGATGGGTATGTGTGTTTGGAGGGTTTCCTGAGGGGTAATCTGATGTACTTTTCTGGTTAAGAAATCCTTTCTCTGGTCTAACCCCTTAATTGTGGCGATGAGAGAGTTTTCTTGGAAGGGAGACAAATGCTTCTAATTTAAGGTTGTCTCGGTTGCTGTAGGTAGTTAAAAAATGTGAACTTCACTGCTTCGAGTTAAAAAATGTGAACTTCACTGCTTCGATTTCTCCAATTCTTTCCAGGTTCCTATTTCACCACTACCAACTTGCAATTCTGATTTAGTGACTTGGGGCTTTAGGTAGACTTTTATTTTCAAAACAAGTCTCTGTTTTTCTGTAACGTAGATGAATGAACAATGCCGTGCACTGTGCTTTGGGTTCAGTAATCGTGAGAAGCGCTCTAATGATAATAATTCGAGTTGGCTGCAAACAGCTGCAGCGGGGGAGACAGCGAGCTGCTGAGTCCAGCGCTGGGAGGCACATGAAGTCTGTATGGTGTCTGTGGGGCCACGGCTTTGCTCCAGGCGGAAACAGAATGTCTTTAACCCCCTTTGTTTATCTGCACTCATGTATGTCCCAAATGATACCAGCACGTACGCTTTATGACTCGCCATCATGTCCCGCCGTCGTCATGTTTAGTGACTTTGAAACAGGATTTCACAAATCTTGAGGTTTAGGGGAATATAGAAGTTTATTTTTGCAGGTAGGCAAAGCAGGCTCCTGGACACAACAGGAAGCAAGGATGTCTTTTCCTTACACAGGAGAGTTGGCAAAAGGCCCATGGAAGCATCTATCATTTGTGGGAGAGAAAAGAGCATAAGCTGATTTTAACGTTCGTTGAGACCGTCTACCTTAGTTGATCAGTAGCGAACCAGGGCTCCGTTTTCATTCATTAGGCCCCAAATCCAGCTTTCTTAAAAACATTTTTAATGTTTGTTTTTGAGAGAGGGAGGCAGAGAGACAGAGAGAAAGAGAGGGAGTGCTAGCGTGAGCATTGGAGAAGGGGCAGAAAGGGAGGCAGACACAGAATCCAAAACAGGCTCCAGGCTCTGAGCTGTCAGCGCAGAGCCTGATGCGGGGCTCGAACCCAGGAACCACGAGATCAGGACCTGAGCTGAAGTCAGATGTTCAATCAGCTGAGCCACCCAGGCGCCCCCCCGCCCCCCAAAATCCAGCTTTCTGTAACAGCAGAGATCAAGATATTTAATAACATGGGGTTCAAATGAAGTATTATAGGTTGAAGTGACTTGCTTTATAATCGGCCTTTTATTAAAACAGATTCACTTTTTAAAGGGAACTGTATTTCTGATTTTACATTTTCATTTCACCAAGAGGAGCTTTTACTCCTCTTTTCATACTATGTAAAACGAATTTTTTTCCTATTAATTCTCTTAATGACAGGGAGTAAATATGAATGGCTCTATCTCCTCAGCTGGTTGAATATAATGACTATTGGTTTGGGTAAAATGTTGCCAGCTGACGTATAATGCTACATTATTGCCTTGTAGAATGTAGAATTTTCTTAACCCTTTAAAGAAAGACACAAATCTAAGCAGGGAGAAATAACAAAAAGAGAGTGCATTTAAGCGTAGTATAGTCAGGTCCAGAATGAAGAGAAAACTTCTGCTGTGGTTAGTGAAACTATTCCTAAATGTTGGTGTAGGATTCTTTGAGGCAAACCCAATGCAAGCTACCCATAATTCCTTGAACCAAGTGAGGTTTTCTACTTTCGTGACTATTTGGAAAACACAACAACACAGCAAAAACAACACAACAACCAAATGATCCCTATTTTTTTTTTTTTAAACGTTGGCTTCTGTGTTTGAATGTAGCATCTTCAGGAGACTAGAGCTTGATTTTAGCATTTGCTAACACAGCCAGTGAGAAGTCTTCTTGCACATTCTCTTTAGCTTAATCATGGCTGTAGGTTGTATAAGGCTTGTTGAGAACTCAGAAATCACCTTTTCTCATCTGGTTATTTTACAAGCGATCCAGCTGGTGTGGCTTGCCAGGGTCATTGGTTACGGGGGTTGAACAAAGGCCTTTGCTGAAGGTTCTTGATGCTTAGAGACATTCTTTGTAGCTTCTTTCTGCTTCTGATGAGAAAATCAGGTACTTAATACATTTGCATATTCAGAGAAGATGAGTCTCCAGTTTTTCACTTTTCAGAAATACAGAATGTTGGGGCGCCTGGGTGGTTCAATCGGCTAGGTGTCCGACTCTGGCTCAGGTCATGATCTCACAGTTTGTGAGTTTGAGCCCCACCTTGGGTTTTGTCTTGTCAACACAGAGGCGCCTTCAGATCCTCTGTCCCCTTCTCTCTGCCCCTCCCTTCTCGTGCTCCCTCTCTCTCAAAAAGAAACAGCCATTAAAAAAAAAAAAAACAGTGTGGTAGGAATGCTCTTCCCTAAATATTTCTGGTTTTCTGCCTTCAGTATTGCACTTCCTGAGCCCCTCCTCCCTCAATGGTTGGATAGGATCATGGTCACATGACCTGTGACCAGTTTGACCGATGATTTGCCAGCAGGATTGCATGTCACTTCTGAGAGTGAGTATTTAATCCGTGGTATAAACCCCCCTGGAGATGGGTCTGTGGTAGCTGGTCCATTGGTGTGTGTCCCTGAATGATAATGACGTGCAGCGCCCCCTGCTGAATGGGAATGGACATGTAGCATGAGTGGGAAAATCTTTTAAAAAATTACTTTTATTTGAGTAGAATTTTTTTTTTTTACAAATAGTTTATTGTCAAATTAGTTTCCACATAACACCCAGTGCTCATCCCCACACAGGATTACGTTAGTTTGAAGAATACAACATAGTGATTCCACAAGTCTACACATCATGCCCTGCTCACCACGAGTGTAGCTACCCTCTGTCACCATAAAACAGGATGACAAGACCATTGATTGTATTCTCTGTGCTGTACCTTTTGTTCCCGTGACCTATCAAAAACCCTTTTTGTTTTAAGCCACTGAGTCTTGGGGCTTATTTGTAAATTCTGGGTACAAACCTGCTAAGGGGTGTCTTCTTTTAAGGAAGAAACTGCTTCCTATTTAGGCTATTGCATTAAAGGGAAGTGAAGAATTTAGGCGACACATTTGACAATTGAGGGCAAAAACAGCGATATAATTTTTTTTTGCTTATCAAAGTACCTTTTTGTTGTTGCTTTTTGATGGCTGGTTATTTCTGTATCATCTTGATTCTCCATTTTTGTTTTTTGAATCACCTGGGGATAGCAATCTATGTCGGGAATGACAGCTGCAACCAATCTCAAAATATTTTGAATTGTCATTTTAAATCACAACAAAGATTCAGTAAATTAAGAATCAGGGACTCTGGGCCCTAGTTTTCATGTTGTCACTACATGATCTTTAGTTTGTGTCTCAGGACACTCATCTATAAATAGGTGTTGAACTAAATCATCCTGAACATCATTCTAGCTCAGTTGATCTGTGATTCCAGGAAATCAGTAACATGCTAGCTAACTGATATAGGTTAGGGATTTTTAAAAAAATTTTTCAAAAAGTTTATTTATTTTGAGAGAGCAAGAGCACAAGTGGGAAAGGGACAGAGACAGGGAGAGAGAGAATCCTAAGCAGTCTCCACACGCGCAGTGCAGAGCCTGATGCAGGACTTGAATTCACAAACTATGAGATCATAACCTGAGCCAAAATCAAGAGTCAGACGCTTACCTGACTGAGCCACCCAGGTGCCCCTTGGGTTAGGAATCTTAAACAAAATTTTAAAATGTAAGAATGAGATCTAAGTGTACCTTGTAATAAAACAATTCAAGGAATAAATGATACTTAAATCATCCAAATCTTGAACCATCTTGGAAAATGCTCTATTGTGTTTTCAGAGCCCTACTTCTTTTGTAAGTGCAACCCACGATTTTTCAAAAATGTAGTTTCCAGGTTTTTCTGATATTAAATTATTTTCCTTGTATTTAAGAACTTGTTTCTTCTTGGACACTCAAGAAAAAGCCTCCCAGGGGTATGTCTGTCTGGCTTAATTTGCTTTTTCAGTCTCTCCAATTACTTATAGAGATGTGGATGCTAAGATCGTTAACATTTTTTCATGAGATCTGTCAACTTTATCAAATTTCCCTTGCTTTTCCCTAGTTCTAGGACTTTGGAAAAGTATTGGCAGGTGAGCATTAAACTCTCGTTTTGATGGGAGTGCAACAGTGGGTCCTCTCAAATCTTTAGGTTGCTTTGCAGTCAGTTTGCATGGAAGGCTCACGTGACAACGCCTTTAGGATCAGTTGCCAGGCTCTTTAATGATGGAAACTGTCGCTGGTTTCTTGCCCTCACTTTTAACTTCTGTTTTCCTAGAGCCAAAGTAGATGGGTCACAGAACCGTAAAGCCACAACCCCTCCTCTGAGAGGTGCCCACGTTATGTTGATTTCATGGCTATACTGCTGGATTGGTAAAGGGTCAAAGGGATCTATGAAAGCCAGTACGACTATTTTCTTTCATGTATGCAATGTTCTGGTTTCTTCCTTTTTATGTATTATTTTCATGTGTGTTGCAAGTGAATATACTTAGTATTGTCACGTGATATTCTTTGATCTCTGAGAGATAGAATATGGAGAAAGTTACTCATAATGACTGTCATTCTTGTTGGCTATAAAATAGACTTCTAAGAATCAGAGATTGCCCAAAAATGTAAGCCAGTGAAATTGCACAGAGCTCCTGGCACTTTTTTTTTTTTTAATTCAGTGGCAAATAAGATGCTCTGTATGCAAAACTCAGTTTTGAAGAAAGTAGGGGTGTGACATTTTGACTAGTGTTACCTATTTTGTATTTCTAAACCACTTTCATTTTTGCTTTTATCTGAGTCTTAAATATGTGACTCTGTGCATTAAATATCTTAGCTCCGTGCATTTACTCAAAGAAATTAAATAACACAAATACAAACATTACTCAGTCCCAAGAACACATACTGAGTGTTAAGTCCCATGTACAAAAGCACCATTCAGTGCTTTTAAAAGCTGGAGAAGACTGATTTTAGCGGCATGTTATCATCATTGGCTAGTCCTCTTACCTGACCTTAACGATTGGTTACTTACAATGAGGTGCAGTGTTAGAAAGGTGATTCAGTGCCTTCAGATTTCAGTGGACTCTAAGGAATGCTTCAGCCCCCAAGGCCAGGGTAGTGCACTGTGAGTTTCTATATGCTGGTGAACCACAATCTTGGGGTCTCTCCATAAGTATGAAAGGTATGCAGGGGTGAAGTATTTTACTGACTCTTTCTTCTCTGCCACTGGGCTCACAGCACTCAACTGAGCGAAGCCAGAATCCACATGTCACAACTTGGGTGGCTTAACTGGAGAGGAGAGTAAACTGGATGGAATGCAATACGTGGAGGATGTCCTGAAATATGTTCAGATTTGATGGCATGAGAGATACGTGCATTTTGCCTCATTATTTTCAGCAGAACACGTGCTATTTTAAATGTCCTTTCTTAGCCTTCAAAAAGCAAGTGCTCTCGTTTGCTTGATTTGTTATCAGAGCCATTTTCTTCTAGTCCAATGGTTAATATTAAGAAAAGAGACGATGGCTGTAACTGAATCTACTGTGGTAATCATTTCATAACATACATAAATCATCACGCTATCTCCCTTCACCGTATTCAGTAAGGTATGTGAGCTACTTCTCTCTAAAAGGTGGAAAAAAGGGAAACGCTAATAATTACATTACTCTGGACTTTCAGCTAATAGACCCCTGGGATTTCTCTTAGCTCACCAACCATTCACAAAGGGAATGAACTATATTCTTACGGCATTTAGCATCTGGGGTAAGTGCAAATTTATTTTTCATTCACACTGGCGAGGTTCTGCAACGCACTTGAGTAACCGTACCTCTATACCCTCAAGGGAGGTTGACAATAAGAGGTTTGATATTTGGGAGAAAAATGTTTGGGCTCCTCAAAATGAAAGGACATGGAAGAGCAAGGAAGCGGTAATTCTTGCATCAATGTTTTGTAACGTGTCTCTGTTGGGTTCTGAGGTCAAGAGTGAGCTGTTCCTCCTGGGTGGGTGTCGGGTGCCCAGCACAAATCAGCTGCTGCTGCTAAGTGTCAGTTATGTGGGGCCCTGACCCCCTTTCCACTTTCAGAACAAGAATAGAACTAATTGTAGCATCAGAATGCAATGCATTCCAAAATATATTTACCCCGAACTAGTAATCTCTTCGACATCCTGCAGAGCCATCAAGGCCAATTTTTTTTTTTTTTTGTCACTTAGAATTTTTTTTTTACATCGGATTTGGAATTCTAAACCTCAAATACTGGGAAAATCTAGTACACATAATCCAACTTGTGTGTCATTCACATCTTTTAATAATGAACTTTATGAAACCATCCATATCCTTTTACTACATTGGAATCGTGCTGTGTTAAGCTTTACTTAAAATAAGAAGACTAATTTTAGCGTGCTTCTTTTGACAGTGGTATTTGCCATAAGGGCATAGGGTCTGCATCCACATCTAACCCTAGCCTCAATCATGAGTTGGCAAAGTCTGCATCTCTTTTCTTCATTTTCTTTGTTCTTTAAACTTTATCTCCTTCTCAGAAGCCCTCATACCATCATTGCAGTAAACTCCACATATTGGAGAAAGACACTCCTTAACCTCAGCAGGAAAGTCTGATCTTCAGAAGACATGTAAAACTAATGCATACAAAAGTATAATGAACCAATAATAATGAGCAGAAATAGGAAACCTCTAACTTCGTCCCTGGACTAACTGTATCAAACAATAGGGATGTGTTTTGTAGCTTCTGCTGTGCCTGGAGCCAGAAGTCCTGTGTTTGAGTCTGGCTGAGTTTCTCCCTCAGCCATTCATCTTTCTCAGCCTCCAGTTTGTATCATTATTTTGATATAGCTGTGCTTAGATTACCATTTCTTTCCTTTTTCTTTAATTTTTTTTAATGTTTATTTTTTGAGAGCAAGAGTGAGCGAGCGAGAGACAGAATGTGAATGGGAGAGAGGCATAGAGAGAGGGAGACAGAGAATCTGAAGCAGGCTGAGCCATCAGCACAGAGCCCGATGCGGGGCTAGAACTCATGAACTGTGAGATCATGACCTGAGCCAAAGTCAGACACTCAATCAACTGAGCTACCCAGGTGCCCCTCTTTTTATTTTTAAAGCTTATTTATTTTTCTTTTAGTGATCTCTCTGTCCAGTGTGGGGTAGAACACAGGACCCCTAGATGAAGGGTCACATGCTCTTCTGACTGAGCCAGCCAGGTGCCCCTGGATTAGTATTTGTATCTATTATTGGGATATACAGTATTCATACTTAGATGACCATTTATTTCCATTACTAATGATTCTACAAGATGGTGTATACAGAATGTTCTGTAAAACATGAAGCACTTGCCAAGTGTTCTTTTTGTAAAAAAAAAAAAATTTTTTTTGCTTTGAAATCCTGCAAGGAACTCTAAGTAAAGATGTCAGAAAGCCTAGGGGGGCCTGAGTGGTTCAGTTGGTTGAGTGTCCAACTTCAGCTCAGGTCATGATCTCACAGTTTGTGAGTTCAAGCCCCACATCAGGCTCTCTGCTGTCAGTGCAGAGCCTGGAGCCTGTGTCTCTCCTCTCTTGGACCCTCCTCGGCTCGTGTTCTGTCTCAAAAATAAATAAACATTTTTTTTTTTTTTACAAATAGTTTATTGTCAAATTTGTTTCCACATAACACCCAGTGCTCATCCCCACGAGTGCCCTCCTCCATGCCCACCCCTCCTCCCCCCCACATCCATCAGTCCTCAGTTTTTGTCAGCATTCAAGAGTCTCTCATGGTTTGCCTCTCTCTCTTTCCCCCACCATTTCCGCCCTTCTTCTCCCCCTTGGTCCTCTGTTAAGTTCCTCCTAATCCTCCTATATGTGCACACATATGATATTTGTCCTTCTCTGCCTGACTTATTTCGCTCAGCATAACGCCCTCAAGGTCCATCCATGTTGCTACACATGGCCAGATTTCATTGTTTCTCATTGCCATGTAGTATTCCATGGTATAGATAAACCACATCTTCTTGATCCATTCATCTGTTGATGGACACTTAGGCTCTTTCCATGTTTTAGCTATTGGGGAGAGTGCTGCTATGAACATTGGGTACATGTGCTCCTATGCATCAGCATTTCTGTATCCCTTGGGTAAATTCCTAGCAGTGCTATTGCTGGGTCATAGGGGAGTTCTATGGTTAGTTTCCTTAGGAACCTCCACACTGTTTTCCAGAGGGGCTGTACCAGTTTACATTCCCACCAAATAAATAAACATTTTTAAAAGTTCAGAAATCATAACTTTTGAGACCTTAGAAAAGTCTTTTAATTATATAGCAGGCCTATTTCCTTGTCCTAAAAACCCCTTGGTTGAAATAGAGTATTTCTAAGTCCTTTTCAACCCCAGGTATTTTATAATCCATGAAATAAAATTATCTGCAGAGAAGACACTGTGACACCTAGTGCCGGGAATACTGCAGGGGGACTGGGAGGTAAGTAGAGGAATAAAGAAGACAGTGATTATGGGGGCGCCTGGGTGGCTCTGTCGGTTAAGCGTCTGACTCTGGATTTTGGCTCAGGTCCTTATCTCACGGTTTGTGGGATCAAGCCCCACATCAGGCTCTGTGCTGACAGCGTAGAACTTGCTTGGGATGTTCTCTCTCTCTCTCTCTCTAAATAATTTTTTGTTAAGGGATAGTGATTATGGGGGAATTGGGCTTCACCCTCCTGAAGGAGAGCAGGCGACTGCTGCAGGGAAGGAGGAGGAGGGGCCTGTGTGGCTACACCCCTAGAACTGGGGCTGTTGATTTGGATGGGTTCATGGGTTTGGGCTGAAGATCGCAGGGATGTCTGGGAGCTGAGTGAATAGGATTATTATACTTTTGGGGGGCAGTGTTTCTGGGTGGATAGCATCTAAGGCTGCTGGGAATTTGTGAGGGGGGCAAATGCAGGGGGGAAAGTGGCACTGGTATGGCTCCTGATACAACAGCTACCAGCCCCTCATCCCCCCTCCAATCCACTGGGCAGCCAGAACAGCAATTTCAAATAAAAACCAGGGGCACCTGGGTGGCTCAGTCCGTTAAGCCTCTGACTCTTAGCTCAGGTCGTGATCTCGGGGTTGTGAGTGGGCTCCGCTCTGAGCCTACTTCACAAAATGAAAAAAAAGATAAAATGTAAACCAGAAGACTTCTCTCCCTTGCTTTGAATCCTTTAATGGCTTTCTCTGTATTGAGATTAAAATGCAAATTGCTTATCTTGGGCTTTCAGGTGCCTCAGGGAATTGGCACTTGCTTTTCTCTCTAATCTGCTTCCTCCATCTCACTTGCCTCTTTCTGCTGAATTTCAGCCCCACCCATCAGCCAGGGGTAGCCAGGGTTTTCCTGTACTGGGGCCTTGGCATGTGCTGTCTCCCCACTATTTTTCACGGGGTTAGCTTTGATTCTTTGAGAGCTTAGCTTAAGTGTTTTCTTTTCTTTTCTTTTCTTTTAATGTTTATTTTTGAGAGAGAGTACAAGCTGGGGAGGGGGAGGGAGAGAGGGATAGAGGATCTGAAGCAGGCTCTGCCCCAACCGCAGAGAGCCTGATGTGGGCCTTGAACTCACTGACTGTGAGATCATGACCTGAGCCAAAGTTGGATGCTCAACCAACTGAGCCACCCTGGTGCCCCTTAAGTTTCCTCAGGCAGACTTTCTTCCACTGCTTCATGGGTAGCACCATCTGCCCCTGGTCTCAGCACCTTATTTGTTTGTTTCCCTAAGGACAGCAATCAGGATCTATAGTCGGTGTGCCCTAGCATAGCATCTGACTAAAGAATTTTTTGTCAGTGGGGCACCTGGGTGGCTCAGTCGGTCAAGTGTCCGACTTCAGCTCAGGTCATGATCTCGTGGTCTGTGAGTTTAAGCCTCGTGTCGGGCTCTGTGCTGACAGCTTGGAGCCTGGAACCTGCTTCAGATTCTGTGTCTCTCCGTCTCTTTCTGCCCCTCCTTCACTCACACCCTGTTTCTCTCTCTCAAAATAATAAATAAATATTTTAAAAAATTTAAAAAAAGAATTCTTTGTCGAATGAGTGAAAGGGGGTTCACATTTCTTCTCCTCTTTTTTCTCTTCTCCTACCTCTTTACTTATTTTGTTTTTTCCTCATTTTTTGCAAAGTCAGTATAGCTTACATAATTTTTTCCTGACTAAAGTAGTACCTGTCCATGTCAAAAAATTAAGTGATACTCAAGTATGTAAGGAAGAAAATGAAAACCACTGAAATTCCATCACCAAGGAAAACCCAGAGCTAACATTTTATTGTATATACTTAAAACCTAGTTTTTAATTTTATTTTTTTAAGTTTATTTATTTTGAGAGAGAGAAAGAGAGAGAGAATGAGCAGGGGTGGGGGGGGGACAGAGGGAGATGGAGAGGCTCCCAAGCAGGCTCCATGCTCAGTATACCGACTCACAAACTGAGATCATGACCTGAGCCAAAATCAAGAGTCAGCCGCTGAACTCACTAAGCCAGTCAGGCGCCCCCTGGTCCTTCATTTTAAAAAGAAGTTGCGATCAATACTTTTCTTTCCAAAATGTTAACAAAACCACGTTGTTTCCCCTTTAAAAGGCCTTCAATTAGTCAAATCTGTGCGTCCTTCCCAGAAACCATTTCCTTCCGTTGACATTGGTGCTATTCTTCTCTGCCTAGGAGTTAGGCTGACCCTGGCTTTTTCAGGCATAATATGGCATTTATCTTTGGTGGAAAAAAAGTAACTGTTATTCTTGTCTTTCACTCCCAGCACTGCAGACTGGGCATTTAAATGCCTTGGACTGTGTATTTGGAGAAGCTAACAGCTGCATGTGCTATTTCCAATACTCTTTGAGATCCACCCAGGATGCGACCATGGGAATGCTTGTCATTTTTTATGCAGTGGGGGTGAGAGGATGTAAAATTGGTGAGTGATATGCAGTGGTGAAAATTAGGTGAGAAATTCTTCAACACATTGTAGACTTGCCATCTGGTATCTAGAGAAAAGTACATTCCTTCAAGTGGCTCTCAGCATGTTTATCTGCCTGGACGTGGATCGTTTGAGACTCCATTAATACCAGTGTGCTTTCCCGAGAAACATATTCTGTTCACTACTCTGTGTGTGTGGGGGGGGAGAGAGAGAGAGAGAGAGAGAGAATAGCACTGTTGTAAATTACCAACCAACCAACCAAATGAAAAACCTTGATTTTTCTCTTTAAAAAAGAGATTGGAAACACAACAAACCATAGGCAAGTGCTTCCCTTCTTTGAGGTCTTGAAATACACAGCTGAATTGTATTTCTAGTTGTTTTTACTCACCTCCAGCTCAATTGATAAATGAGTCGTTGACACTGTTTTGGGATCTGACTAGTTGAGCAATCCTTGCTCTGTTCCAGGAAAATCCAATTTCCTGAATTTTCTCAAAATCTTTTGCAACACAAGGCCTAATAGAAGTTTAAAGTAAATCTTTACTTCTGTTCCTTTCATATAATAATATTAAATTATTTGAGGGGCGCCTGGGTGGCTTAGTCGGTTAAGCGTCCAACTTTCGCTTAGGTCATGATCTCGCGGTTCGTGGGTTCGAGCCCCGCGTCGGGCTCTGTGCTGACTGCCAGCTCAGAGCCTGGAGCCTATTCCAGAGTCTGCATCTCCCTCTCTCTCTGACCCTCCCCTGTTCACGCTGTCTCTCTCTCTCCGAGAAATAAATAAAAATATTTAAAAAAAATAAATAAATTATTTGATAATCTAAGAATTTTTTTTTGTTTGGGAAAGGATGTTAAAAATTAGAACTACAGTGTTTTCCTTGGCTATAAATGCTTAAAAACCCATCACTGTTAGATTTTGAATATTTGTTTTGGTTGGGGAGGGGACCAGCAGTTAGCGCATTTGTATTTGCCTAATTACTTGGTGTGAGAATATAGTTCGTTTTCAAGGCTATAGCAGACACTGTCAGCGCCTTGCCCACTTCCTTTAAGACCTTATCATTTATTTCACTGGCTTCAGACTTTTGGCTGCAGGTGTCTGAAAATGCTGACGAATTCATCCCAACCCCCCAGAAGCCCTGAACCCATCACTGATGGCAGTTAGGGTGTAGGTCCTTCACCCCTTGAGTGAGATGGTTGTGAGTTGTCTCTGAGTTTCCTGGTGGAGTTAAATTCTAGTCATGATGTAACAACCTGCCTTTATTAGCTATCTTCCCTTGTGCGCTGCTCTACAATTCTGTATCTTCCTAATAAACTATTTGCAGTCAAATCTTTGTCTCAGGTAAAATCACATCCCTACTTTGGGGTATACCTAATCTAAATCAAATTTCTTTCTTTAGGCAGCCATTTTAGTCTATTATCCTTGGTAGATTAAAAAAAATTCTTGGCTTAATCCATTTAATAGGTACTTTCTATATTTTCATCATCTGGTAGCCCATATTGTTAATTGTTTACTAAATAATATCTTTATTATTATTTTTCTTTGTAAAGAGAAAGTTTTGTGCATCTAAACCATGATTAAGACAATTAAAATGCAATGAAGGCATCAAAAAAATAAGTACCTTGGTTAAACACAATCCTACTGAGAGTTTCCACTTTTAATAGTGACACTTAGGGACAGAGTGGAATATGTAACATGTGCTAAATTTAATGACTAAACTCATAATTAAACTTTTATTACTGCTTTTCATAGTGTCTTCTATATTATAGGATAGCCTGGGACTTACAAAGAGCTTGTAATTTGGGGGCATCTGGGTGACTCACTTGGTTAAGTATTTGACCTTTTTTAAATGAAAACAATTCATTTTAATTAGTAATTGAATAAATGCAAGTTGAAACAAGTGAGGTGCAATTTTTCACCTAACAGCCTACTACAATTAAAAAATTTTTTTTTATGTTTTATTTATTTCTAGGAGAGAGAGAGAGAGAGACAGCGTGAGCAGGGGAGGGTCAGAGAGAGAGGGAGTCACAGACTGAAACAAGCTCCAGGCTCTGAGCTGGCAGTCAGCACAGAGCCCGACGCGGGGCTCGAACCCACGAACCGCGAGATCATGACCTAAGCGAAAGTCGGACGCTTAACCGACTAAGCCACCCAGGCGCCCCTACAATTTTAAAATACTAGTCCTTCATTCAGTAAGTTTTCTACATGCAGGATCTGTATATATCCCTGGGGGTTGGAAACTGGAAGTAAAATGACAGTCTCTGTCCTTAAGGGTCCAACTCTTGATATCAGCTCAGGTCATGATCTTATGATTTGTGAATTTGAACGCTGCATCAGGCCGTGCACCAACAGTGCAAAGCTTGCCTAGGATTTTCTCTCTCCCTCTCTCTCTCTCTGCCCCTCCCCCTCTTGCTCACTAATACTCCCTCAAAATAAAGAAATAACTTTAAAAAAAGAATTTGTTATGAGATCTGTATGCTGAAAACTATAGAAAGCTTATAAAGGTAATTGAAGAAGACATAAATAAATGGAAAAACATTCCATGCTCATGGATTGGAAGAATAAATATTGTTAAAATGTCAGTACTACTCAATGCAATCTACACATTCAGTACAATTCCAGTCAAAATTGCATCAGCATTCTTCTCAAAGCCAGAACAAACAATTAAAATTTGTATGAAACCACAAAAGACCCCAAATACCCAAAGTAATATTGAAGAAGAAAACCAAAGCGGGAGGCATCACAATCTGGACTTTACCCTCTACTACAAAGCTGTCATCATCAAGACAGTATGGTATTGGAACAAAAACAGACAAATAGACCAATGGAATAGAATAGAGAATCCAGAATGGGACCCACAAATGTATGGCCAACTAATCTTTGACAAAGCAGGAAAGACCACCCAATGGAGAAAAAAAAAAACCAGTCTAGTTAGCAAATCGTACTGGGAGAACTGTACAGCAACACGCAGAATGAAACTAGACCACTTTCTTACACCATACACAAAAATAAACTCGAAATGGATGAAAGACCTAAATGTGAGACAGGAAACCCTAGAGAAAGCAGGAAACAACCTCTTTGACCTCAGCCACAGCAATTTCTTACTTGACACATCCCCCAAAACAAGGGAATTAAAAGCAAAAATGAACTATTGGGACCTTATCAAGATAAAAGCTTCTGTACTGCAAAGGAAACAATCAACACAAAGGCAACCTGTGGAATGGAAAAAGATATTTGAAATGACATATCGGATAAAGGGCTAGTATCCGAAATCTATAAAGAACTCACCAAACTCCACACCCAAAATACAAATAATCCTGTGAAGAGGAGATGGGCAGAAGACATGAATAGACACTTTTCCAAAGAAGGCATCCAGATGGCCAACAGACACACGAAACGATGCTCCGACGTCACTCATTATCAGGCAAATAAATTTCAAAACCACACTGAAATACCATCTCACACTTGTCAGAGTGGCTAAAATGAACAAATCAGGAGACTATAGACACTGGCAAGGATGTGGAGAAACGTGAACTCTCTCTCACTGTTGGTGGGAATGCAAACTGGTGCAGCCCGTCTGGAAAACAGTGTGGAGGTTCCTCAAAAAATTAAAAATAGAATGCCCCACCAGTAGCATTTCTAGAAATTTACCCAAGGGATACAGGAGTGCTGATGCACAGGGGCACATGGATGCCAATGTTCATAGCAGCACTTTCAACAATAGCTAAAGCATGGAAACAGCCTAAATGTCCATCAACTGACAAATAGATCAAGAAGATGTGGTTTAGATATACAATGGAATACTACTTGGCAATGAGAAAGAATGAAATCTGGCCATTTGCAGCAACATGGATGGAACTAGAGGGTATTATGCTAAGTGAAATAACTCAGTCAGAGAAGGACACATCTCATATGTTTTCACTCATATGTGGATCTTGAGAAACTTAACAGAAGACCATGGGGGAAGGGAAGGGGAAAAAAAAGTTACAGAGAGGGAGGGAGGCAAACCATAAGAGATCCTTAAATACAGAGAATAATCTGAGGGTGGATGGGGACTGGGGGAGAGGTGAAAGTGGGTGATGGGCCTTGAGTAGGGCACCTGTTGGGATGAGCACTGAGTGTTGTATGGAAACCAATTTGAACAACAAATGATATTGAACATAAATAAGTCAGTAAAGAAAAAGAATTTGTAATTTTAGTTATAAGGTCTAAGGTCAAATACCATTTACTTCACATTAATGTAAGAGCCCTACATTACAGCTTTCTTACATTATAGTGTCTAGGATATCGGTGAAGGCAAAATAAAAGATTTTGCAGCACTGAAGATCAGAGGTGCAGAAGTCACCAACACCTTGAAAGACGGGCTAAGTGACTCTCCTAGGTTCTTTGGGAACAGTTAATTGCTTGGGTTTTCAGCTCTAGTCTGGGCTCTTACATGTACCTGCTATGCTGAAAATGCGCAGCCTTGGCCACATGAGTGATGGCTTCAGAGGTCAAAGTGGAATCAAGTTCATGCTCCCTGGCTGGAAGTACATTCTGTGTGGGCCAGTACTGTGTCCTATAATGTGAGGAGACAGGCAGCAGAACAGGGTGCCTGGGTCCAGGGCAAAGCAGAGTGGAGACTTAGTGCCATCAGATAAAATGCAGGTAATCCCTGCCCTTCAGTGTGTTTGTAAAGATTAAATTGACTAAGTGATAAAACACAGTGACTGATAACTAATACACTCTTGGTAAATGCTAGCTGTGTTTAGGGTCATTTATTGTTCAAACCAGTACACTTTCCAAAATGAAAGAGGGTGCTAAAATGATACATAGTATATAATTGATGTGTATATTTTATGTAGTTTAAAAGTTATTTATTGACTGATAAATTAGTTTTATGTGGATAGGCCTCTAGAGTAGTTCTATTTACAAACTTTTCAAAATAGAGTTCTTTCCAAAAAACAAAAATAAATGTCCATGTGCATTAAAGCACAATAAAGAAATAAAACCTTCATACGATCTTATCTGAACATGAAAAATAAAGGGAATGATTATTTTTATTACAATTTCACATGCTAAATCAGTGTTTTAGTCCTATCTGGCTTTAACATGCAGGTCACTGGCATTTTTCTGAAGAATGATCACTCTTTACTATGAACGTATAATTTTTAATTACTTCTAATGTCTACAGTATTTCTTGAAGTACGTTGTTAATAAAGTTTAAATTGTTGACACCTCCATTTCACTCTTACATGTAAAGCATATTTTGATTTAAACATAATGTCTCGGAGCACCTGGCTGGCTCAGTGGGAAGAGCAAGTGATTTTTTTTTAAGATTTTTAATTTTTTTAGTAATTTTTTTAAATTTATGAGATGCTAAGATTTTTTTAAAATACAGGTAAGTGGCATGCAGTATAGCTACATGAACCAACATGAATATATCCCAGAAACATTGCAATAAACAAAAATTTTTTGAAAACCCAGTTGCAGGGGCGCCTGGGTGGCTTAGTCGGTTAAGCGTCCGACTTTCACTAGGTCATGATCTCGCGGTTCATGGGTTCGAGCCCCGCGTCGGGCTCTGTGCTGACTGCCAGCTCGGAGCCTGGAGCCTGTTTCAGTCTGTGACTCCCTCTCTCTCTGACCCTCCCCTGCTCATGCTGTCTCTCTCTCCTAGAAATAAAAAAAATAAAATAAAATAAAAAAAAAAGAAAACCCAGTTGCAGAAAAATCCAAGAAATTTGTCATTTATATAAATCATATATAACTTAAAAGTAGGCAAAAACAATAATAATTATTATTTAGCATCATATATGCATGTAGTAAAAATATAAAGATGTATATAGCAATGCCAATCATTAATTTCATGATACAGGGTGCCTTTTGTAGAGTGGGAGCTAAAGAGCGAGTGATTCTTCATCTCAGGATTGTAAATTCGAGTCCCATGTTGGGTATAGAGATTACTTTAAAAAAAATCTTTAAAAACCCCATAATCTCTCTAGGAGAACTGAGTTATCTGGTAAAAACTAAGTGCACTCAACTAAAGGAGAGTATTTTCAACTGTAAGATTTTTGTATTAAAATGTGTAATCAGATAAAATATGATTTTTGATACTGATTGTTTTGGCTTCCATTTGAAGCACTTTTTTAAAAAATTAAGTCTTTGATTTTAATTCCTATATAGTTAACATACAGTGTTATACTAGTTTCAAGGTGGACGCTACAGTGATTCAACAATTTGATACATTACTCAGGGCTCAACCTAAGTGTACCCTTAATCCCACTCACCTATTTCACCCATCCCCCGATCCATGTCCCTAGAGTACCTTTTCTTTTCTTTTATTGTCAAATTAGCCTATGTACAACACTCATCCCAAACAAGTACCCTCCGCACCCATCACCCATTTCCCCCCTCCTCAACCTCACCCCAGTTCACCCTCAGTTTGTTCTCTGTATTTAAGAGTCTCTTAGAGTTTGCTTCTCTCCTTTGTGTGTAACTATTGTTTCCCCTTCCCTTCCCCCATGGTCTTCTGTTAAGTTTCTCAAGATCCATATATGAGTGAAAACATACAAGATCTGTCCTTCTCTGACTGAGTTATTTCTCTTAGCATAATACTCTCCAGTTCCATCCACGTTGCTACACAGGCCAGATTTCATTCTTTCTCATTGCCAAGTAGTATTCCATGGTATAGATAAACCACATCGTTATTCATTCACCAGTTGGACATTTAGGCTTTCTCCATAATTTGGCTATTGTTGAAAGTGCTGCTATAAACATTGGGTAGAGTACCTTTTCTTGACGAATAGTTCTAGAAGACAAAATCAAGGAAGTTATGTGCAGATATGATTTCTTTTAATGTCTCCCAAACTGCGATGCTATAAAATCATACAAAATCATAGGCCCTCTTGATTTAGTTACATTCCAGTGGACATTATAAACCTTTCTCTCCACAAGAGGATTTATTCCAAAGAGCAGTGGTGGAGTTTTAAAATAACATCTTGGGCATGATTTGAATGTTCATCATATAATCTTTTCACTTATTTCTTTTTCTGGGATTGAGAGATTTCAGGGTCTTCTTTTTTGCCAGTTCTGTTCTTCAATAATTGTAATTCTCCAAAAGCTTAAGAAGCCGAAGATTTTGGGGACTCCTTGTATTCTTTAATTAAAAGTCTAACTGATCTTGAACAAAATGCACCCCAAAACTAGAGGGTTCATTTACCAAAAATATTCAATACCATCAGGATGATGCAGATGGATTGCCTGCGGAGTTCCACTTGATGATGGCAGAGATGGAGATAGAGGGAAGTCTAGTTACTGCTGGGCTGATATGGTTAGTTTTCTCCCCACTTTAACTGAGAAACGATCGATATACAACACTGTATAAACTTAACGTGTACGGCAGGATGGTTTGATTTACTATAAACTGTGAAATGATTACAATAGTTCCAGCTAACATCCATCTTCTAATACAGGTACAATAAAAAGAAAGAAAAAAAAAGGGAAAAAAATGTCTCCAATGATGAAAAGTCATACAATTTATTTTCTTGACTTCTGTGTGCCATACAGCAGTGTCAGCTGTAGGAAATCAGTGTCAGCTGTAGGCATCATCTTGTATGTTACATCCATACTACTTTTTTTATTAATTTTTTTAAACATTTATTTATTTCTGAGAGACAGAGAGAGACAGAGTACAAGTGGCAGAGTGGCAGAGAGAGAGGGAGACACAGAATTCGAAGCAGGCTCCAGGCTCTGAGCTGTCTGCACAGAGCCCAACGTGGGGCTTGAACTCACAAACCGGGAGATCATGACTTGAGCTGAAGTCGGATGCTTAACTGACTGAGCCACCCAAGCGCCTCTACTTCTTTATCCCATAACCGGAAGTTTGTATCTTTGACCACTTTCCCTCATGTTTTGCTTTCCTCCTATCATCTGTCTCTCGTAACCACAGGTCTGATCTCTCTAAGAGTTTGTTTTTCTCTCTCTCTCTCTCTCTCTTCCTTCCTTCCTCTCTTTCTCTTCTTTCTTCCTTCCTTTTTTCCTTTCTTTTCTCTTCTTTTCCTTCTTTTCTTTTTTCTTTCTCTCTTCCTGCCTTCCTTTCTCTTCTTTCTTTCCTTTTCTTTCCTTCTTCTTCCTTCCTTCCTTCCTTCCTTCCTTCCTTCCTTTTCTTTCTTTTGCTTTCTTTCCTTCTTTCTTTTCTTTCTCCCTTCCTTTCTTCCTGCCTTCCTTCCTCTCTTTCTCTTCTTTCTTTCTTCTTCCTTTTTTCCTTTCTTTTCTCTTCCTTTCCTTCTTTCTTTTCTTTTTTCTTTCTCTCTTCCTGCCTTCCTTTCTCTTCTTTCTTTCCTTTTCTTTCCCTCTTCTTCCTTCCTTCCTTCCTTTTCTTTCTTTCTTTCTTTCTTTCTTTCTTTCTTTCGCTTTCTTTCCTTCTTTCTTTTCTTTTTTCTTTCTCTCTTCCTTTCTTTCTGCCTTCCTTCCTCTTTCTCTTCTTTCTTTCTTTATCTTTCTTTCTTTCTTTCTTTCTTTCTTTCTTTCTTTCTTTCTTTCTTTCTTTGTTTCTTTCTTTCTTTCTTTCTCTTTCTCTCTCTCTCCTTCCTTTTCCTTTCTTTCCTTCTTTCCTCTCTTTCTGTTTCTTTTTCTCCCTTCCTTCCTCTGTTCTCTTTCTCTTTCGTTCTTCCATCCTTCCTTATTCTTTCTCCTCTCCCTTCCCTTTCCCCCTCTCCCTCCCTCCCTTCCTCTTTATTTCAAGATTGCACATGATATACATTATTTGTCTTTCTCTGACTGACTTATTTAATTTAGCATAATGCCCTCACGGTCTATACATGTTTTCACATTTCACAAATGACATGATTTCCTCATTTTTATGGCTGAATAATATTCTGTTGTGCATATATACCACATTCTCTTTATTTGTCCATCCTCTGATGGACACTTAGGTTGCTTCCCTGTCTAGGCTTTTGTAAATAATGCTGCTGTGAACATAGAGGTGCAGATCCCTTTTCCAGTTAGTGTTTTAGCTTCCTTTGGGTAAATTTCTGGAGGTGGAATTGCTGGATTATATGGTAATATATATTTTTAAATTTGACATCTATTTCATCACAAAAAATTATGTAGTTTAGTTACTCAACATATTCAAAATTTGTAAATTTTGACAAATCTAGTTTCTCTTTGCAACTTCTTTGGGTGAAATTATGACTTATGTTTGCCCTGTAACCAATTCCAATTATAATTCTTCTCCATATCTTAATTTTTAAATGTGATAATTTAGTAAAATATTGATTTTAACATAGACAACATTCTCAACTAAAATCATTTATATTATCACTTCAAAAACATTTTTATTTTTGAGAGAGAGAGCATGAGTGGGGGAGGAACAGAGAGGCAGGGGGACAGGGTATCCAAAGCGGGCTCTGTGCTGACAGCAGTGAGCCTGACGCGGGGCTCGAACTCACAAGCCACAAGCTCACGACCTGAGCTGAACACTCAATTGACTGAGCCACCCAGGTGCCCCCCACAACACTTTTATTTTTAATGCTGAACTTTGAAAATAAATCTACAGGAAGATTCACAATAATGTCAGATGTTTCATCTTAAACAGATTAAATTTCCAAAAACTTTACTTAGATTCCATAACCAAAAAATTGAAACCGTTAGAATTAATTGCTCTTTGTAGGTGAAGCCACTGTGATAACAGTGATAATAACGTTAGTAACATTGAACTGTTTATAAAATCTTCTGTTTTCACTATCAACACATTATAAATTTTGCTTCATTTTTTATGTGAGCACAAAAGCTTGAAATAAAAATCCAGCACAGTTGGGGCACTTGGGTGGCTCAGTCAGTTAAGCATCTGACTTGGGCTCAAATCGTGATCTCACAGTTCGTGAGTTCGAACCCTGCATTGGGCTCTCTGCTGTCAGCATAAAGCCCGCTCCAGATCTCTGTCCTGCGCCTGGCCCCCTCCTCCCCCTTCTCTCAAACACACAAACAAACCATTGGCAAAGTCAATTTAGCAGAACATTCATGGATCTGTATCTTATGCAAGCATGTTTTACAGCTGTATGTGATGAATCATAAACTACAAGAACAAGGTTCTTAAGGTGGCTATTAACTTTTGATGTCCAGGATAATGCTTCCTCAGCAGACCTATATTTTGGGGTTTTCACCTGGTTATTGATTGCGCTCTGTCCCCATGCTTTGTGGGGTGGCAAATGATGACATTCTGTGCAATTTCTTTTGCTTCGTCCCTTTTTTTCCTCCAAGATTTTATTTAAATTCAAGTTAATACCTGGCCTGGGTGGCTTAGTCGGTTAAGCGTCCGACTTTCGCTTGGGTCATGATCTCGCGGTTAGTGGGTTCAAGCCCCACATCGGGCTCTGTGCTGACTGCCAGCTCAGAGCCTGGAGCCTGTTTCGGTCTGTCCCTCCCTCTCTCTCTGACCCTCCCCTGCTCACGCTGTCTCTCTCTCTCTCTCTCTCCTAGAAATAAATAAAACATAAAAAAAATTAAATTCAAGTTAATACATAGTGTCATATTGGTTTCAGGAGTAGAATTTAGTGATTCATCACTTACATGTAACACCCAGTGCTCAGTTCAAGTGCCCTTCTTAATGCCCACCCCACATCTAGCCCATTCCTCCCGCCCACCTCCCCTCCGGCAGCCCTCAGTTTGTTCTCTGTATTTAAGAGCCTCTTATGGTTTGTCTCCTTCTCTATTTTTATCTTATTTTTTCTTCCCTTCCCCTATGTTCATCTGTTTTATTTCTTAAGTTCCACAAATGAGTGAAATCATGCTATTTGTCTTTCTCTGATGGACACGTTTCACTTAGCACAATAATCTCTAACTCCATTTACATCGTTGCAAATGGCAAAATTTCATTCTTTTTGATTGCCAAGTAATATTGTATATATATACACCACATCTTCTTTATCCATTAATCAGTCAATGGACATTTGGGCTCTTTCCATAGTTTGGCTATTATTGATAGCACTGCTACAAACATTGGGGTGCATGTACCCCTTCAAAACAGCACACCTGTATCCCTTGGATAAATACCTAGTAGTGCAATTGCTGGGTTGTAGGGTGGTTCTATTTTTTAATTTTTTGAGGAAACTCCACACTGCTTTCCAGAGGGGCTGTACCAGTTTGCACTCCCACCAACAGTGTAAGAGGGTGCCTGTTTCTCCACATTCTCGCCAACATTTGTTTCTTCCTGAATTGTTAATGTTAGCCATTCTGACAGGTGTGAGGTGGTATCACATCATGGTTCTGATTTGGATTTCCCTGATGCTGAGTGATGTTGAGTATTTTTTTCATGTGTCTGTTAGCCGTTTGTGTGTATTCTTTGGAGAAATGTCTGTTCATATCGTCTACCTATTTCTTTACTACATGATTTATTTGGGGGTGTTGAGTTTGATAAGGTCTTCATTGATTTTGGATATTAGCCCTTTATCCAATACGTCATTTACAAATATCTTCTCACATTCTATAGGCCGCCTCTTAGTTTTGTTGATTGTTTCCTTTGCTGTGCAGAAGCTTTTTATCTTGAGGTCCCAATAAATGATTTTGCTTTTGTTTCCCTTGCCTCTGGAGACGTGTCTAGTAAGGAGTTGCTCCAGCCGAGGTCAAGGAGGTTGCTGCCTGTGTTCTCTAGGTTTTGATGGTTTCCTGTCTCACATTTAGGTCTTTCATGCCTTTTGAGTTTATTTTTGTGTATGGTGTAAAAAAATGGTCCAGGTTTATTTTTCTGCATGTTGCTGTCCAGTTCTCCCAGCACGATTTGTTGAAGAGACTGTCTTTTTTTCCATTGTAGTCTTTCCTGCATTGTTGAAGATGAATTGACCATACAGTTATGGTTCATTTCTGCCTTCTCTATTCTGTTCCATTGATCTGTGTGTCTGTTTTTATGCCAGTACCATACTGTTTTGAATTTTGCGTAATTTCACATTCATCATTAACTTACTTGGGAGTTAGAAATTTAACACTTAATATTACTAAATATAAGCTTCCATTTTTGAGGTTAGTGCTGCTCAGAGAGCTTATTGCAAAATAAAGCATCACCAAACAACAACACAATTAGTTGTAGATGTTCATCACTTAAGAAATGATTAAATCAGAGGCGCCTAGGTAGCTCAGTCCATTGAGCATCCAGCTTTGGCTCAGGTCATGATCTCGTGGTTGTGAGTTTGAGCCCCGTGTCCAGCTTTGTGCTGACAGCTCAGAGCCTAGAGCCTGTCTTTGGATTCTACGTCTCCCTCTCTCTCTGACCCTCCCCTGCTCATGCTGTCTCTCTCTCTCTCTTTCTCAAAAATAAATTAAAAAAAAAATTTTTTTTTAAAAAAGAAAGAAACGACCAAATCATTAAGGCAGGAGCATCCGGTTTGGTCTCCAGGCCCCTAGGAGCTTCTGAATTGGTCTCTGGGCCCAAGGAGCTTCTGGACTGGTCTTTGGTCCCCGAGGAGCGCCTGGATTAGTCTCTGGGCTCCAAAGCAGCAGGCGTGTCCTCTTTTCCCTGCAAGTATCTCACGTACCATGAACCATAATTTGCCACCTTCACACAGCCGCCACCAGCTGTGCCTTGAGAGTTCATGCATCTTGCAGACCTCAGCGTGGGCACACCTACCTGGCAGATCCAAAGGACACACGAAAGCAGTGATCAGACTTCTCTTGTCACTTTCGGAGACGGGAGGGGTTCACAGTCCCTGGCACCTTCATTTTGAGTGCGTGTTCTGCCCTGTGTTCTGAAAAGGAAGTGTTCTTTCCACTGTGTTTGGGAAAGATTGGGGGAAATGGAGATGGGTCATTGCTGGTCTAACCACATGTTAGAGTGACCTCTCTGTTCACTGCTGGGCTCAGGCAGCTCAGGGTGCTGTAACACAATACCCTAGACCTGGTGGCTTAAACAATAAAAAATGTATTTCTCCAAGTGCTGAAGACTGGGAAGTCCAAAACCAAGGTGCCAGCAGATTCCGCATCTGGTGAGAGCCAATTTCCTGGTTTGCAGATGGCCGTCTCCTCGTAATGCCCTCACATGACCTTTCCTTGATGTGTGCAGCAGGGTGAGGGAGAGAGAGGGGAGGGACAGTGTGCTCTGATCTCCTTCTGTAAGGGCACTAATCCCAGCATGAGGGCTCTACTCTCATGACCTCATCTAAATCTAATTACATCCCCAAAGGTTACCTCCAAATACCAGCACACTGGGAATTCAACAGATGACTTTTGGGAGGACACAAACATTCAGTTCAAAGCAATGCTCGTGTACCTCACATAGTACTGGACAAGACAAGAGGAAGCTTGGAAATACAAAGTTTAGGGTTATTTAGCCAATTCTAGCTTTAAAACATTTTTTAAACATTTATTTATTTTTGGGAGAGTACAGAGCATGAGCAGGGGAGGGGCAGAGAGAGAGGGAGACACAGAATCCAAAGCAGCTCCAGGCTCTGAGCTGTCAGCACAGAGCCCGACGTGGGGCTTGAACTCATGAACCATGAGATCATGACCTGAGCTGAAGTCTGAGGCTTAACCGACTCTGCCACCCAGGGACCCCGATTCTAGCTTCTTTTATGTGACTATTAGTAGTAATTCTCTATTAAAGTGAAAATATCCAGGGGCGCCTGGGTGGTTCAGTTGGTTAAGCATCAGGTTCTTGGTTTCAGCTCAGGTGATGATCTTACCATTCATGTGTTGGAGCCCAGCGTTGGTGCCTCCGTTGACAGTGTGGCCCCTACTTGGGATTCTCTCTCTCTCTCTCTCTCTCTCTCTGCCCCTCTCTCTGCTCACTCTCCTCTCCCCCCTCAAAATAAATAAACAAACTAAGAAAAAATAAAGTGAAAATATCCAAACAAGATGGCAGGCTAAATAGGCCTAAACCAGGAATCCCACCCCCCGACCCCCTACCTCCGCAAAAAGGGACCCTATGCATTGTTAGGTAGGACGGCACCTTATCTGGAAAGAAAATTTTACATATGAACACTAGAGGGCGCTTTAGACTAATTAAGAATCCTGCTGTAATTTACACAAGGAAGCACTCTTCCAGAATGAGGTTATATATTTCAACAGTGAATGATGTGTAAAAACTTAGGTCGGGGCGCCTGGGTGGCTTAGTTGGTTAAGCGTCCGACTTTCGCTTAGGTCATGATCTCACAGTTCGTGGGTTCGAGCCCCGCGTCGGGCCCTGTGCTGACTGCCAGCTCAGAGCCTGGAACCTGTTTCAGTCTGTGACTCCCTCTCTCTCTGACCCTCCCCTGCTCATGCTGTCTCTCTTTCTCTCTCTCTCCTAGAAATAAATAAAACATTTAAAAAAAAAAAAAACTTAGGTAAATCCACATCAGGCAGTTTTGATAGTCCAAAAACATAAACTCATTACAAATGTTATGGTGTGTTTTCTCCCTTCCCTGGATGCTGGAAGTTGTCTATACAGTTTTTGTTTTACTTCAGAATGTTCTCGGTGATCCCCCCCGCCCCCCACGAATGTTCTTTATTTTATTTTTAAAAAAATTTTTTTTAAATGTTTTATTTATTTTTAGGGGAGAGAGAGAGAGAGAGAGAGAGACAGCGTGAGCAGGGGAGGGTCAGAGAGAGAGGGAGTCACAGACTGAAACAGGCTGCAGGCTCTGAGCTGGCAGTCAGCACAGAGCCCGACGCGGGGCTCGAACCCACGAACCGCGAGATCATGACCTAAGCGAAGGTCGGACACTTAACCGACTAAGCCACCCAGGCGCCCCTAGAATGTTCTTTAAAAACAAATCATCGGCATGCCTTAAGGTTAAAGATAGGGTTGCAGTTTTTCCTCACTAACTGAAATTTTGTTTTTTCTTGGGGTGGGGTAGGAAAGGAAGTGGTATATGGCTAATGAAAACTGCTTTTAGCATTGTCCTTTATGGAGGAACCTAGTGCGATTGTCTGGGACACGTGGGTCCCCAATGTTCTTAGCATAAGTCTTGATGAGTGAGGGTGGATTATTAAGGCAAATCCTCTGGTCTTCAGGGAGGCAGTGAGAACAGAAAACATTTGACCTGACATCTGGTCTTGAGCCTGTGGGTCTGTCCCCACGTCTATGATTTTGGGCACATTTTATAATCTTCCTGGGTCTGTTTCTTAGCAAAGTGGTGGTTTGAGCTAAATAACACCTAAGTGTCTTTCTTTCTTTTTAAAATTTTATTTAAATATTTTAGGGGTGCCTGGGTGGCTTAGTCGGTTGAGCGTCCGACTTTCGCTTAGGTCATGATCTCGCGGTTCATGGGTTCGAGCCCCGCGTCGGGCTCTGTGCTGACTGTCAGCTCAGAGTCTGGAGCCTGTTTCAGTCTGTGACTCCCTCTTTCTCTGACCCTCCCCTGCTCACACTGCCTCTCTCTCTCTCTCCTAGAAATAAATAAAAAATATTAAAAAAAAATATTTTAAATATATATATATATATATATTTTTTTTTTTTTTTTTGAGAGCAAGAAGGTCGCAAGTGGGAGAGGGGCAGAGAGAGAGGAAGAGCAATAGAATCCCAAGCAGGCTCTGAGCTGTCAGCACAGAACCTGACATGGGGCTCAAACTCAGAAACCTCAAGATCATGACCGGATCCAAAACCAAGAGTCAGATGCTTTGCTGACTGAACCAACCAAGTGCCAGATGGATCCCTTTTCTCTCTGCCCCTTCCCAGCTCGTTTTCTCTCTAATAAATAAAAAAAAAATTTTTTTTTAAATTAAAATAAACACATTGAATGGTGTTCTCATTACATGGAAAAATGAAACGTTAGCAACATTCATCTCTGTTGGCAGGAAAATAATTTGGTGGCTGGAGTAGTACCATTCCTGTCTTATACAGACATAAAAACGTGACTCTTAGTATGTTTCTAAATTCGTACAATTATCAATAATCTTTTGCATGTGTTGGTGTGTGTGTGTGCACACGTGTGCGTGTGTTGGTATGTGCATATGTGTGTGTTTCTGTGGGTTCATGCTTCACCTGTACGGTCATGTACAATTAGTAACTCCTGGATGATAACTTAGATCTTCAAAGTTTCTCTACATCTTACGGTTCTGTGACGGTGAAACCAAAATTAAGGAGATCCCAAAGGGAACTTTCCTCGCTGGACAATTTCTTGATGACTCATAATGTCTGAACGCCTTGGGAGCAAACGCAGGGGAGGGGAGGAAAGGACACAGAGGCTGAACAAAGAGTGGGCTGAGGCGGGGCTGTGATGGTGTCCGTCCCCAGACCTCGGGCAGGCAGGCGAGTAAGTGGTGGAGTCTGCGGGGAGCCCACAGGGGAGGCCGAAGGGGGTCCACGTCAGGAAGGCTCAGCCCATCCGTTCATCAGCCCTGCTCGAGGACCTGGTTTGTGCCCAGCGCTGCGAACAGGGGAATGAATGTGGAAGTGTCTTCCCTCAAGCACTTTAAGGAATAGTGGGTAAAACGGGCATACAAGTCAACCACGATGAAAATCAGAAATGCTAAGAGGATGCCATGGGAACCCTAGGAGTTCGGGCTACGAGCAGGAGAAGACCTCATCGAAGAGGGCGTGCTGAGGGTCTGTCAAGAAAGACAGGAACCCCAGATGGACAGCAGTCCTTCTTGGGTATGAATGGAGGCAGCCTGAGCCCCGTCCTTTATGCGGGGTGGCCCAGAGGACGATACACGTTAAGGAATGGCTGAAATGCCTGTAGGAGACAAAGCTGTCAGTTCTCCTAGCAGTTCATAGTCTGATGAACATGCTGGCTTCAGTTCAAGATTTGTTTTCTTTCTGTTGTTTTTAAAAATATATTTAAAATTTTTTTAGTCGGCTCTGTACCCAACACGGGGCTTGAACTCACAACCCTGAGATCAAGAGTCGCATGTTCTACTGACTGAGCCAGCCAGGTGCCCCTCAAGATGTGCTTTCAAAATCCATTTCTGCTGTTCCTTAGAGAATCTTCATTTCTTGAAGGAGTGCAACCATTTCCTTGGCATTTATCCCCAAATTAACCATGTTGATCTTCATTAAAACTGTGTCAGAAATAATACCAGGGGAAGAGAGAAATCTTTATCATTCTTTTGAAGTTTATTTCTTTTGAGAGAGAGAGAAAGAGAGAGTGCACACATATGAGCAGTGGAGGAGGCAGAGAGAGAGAGAAAGAGAGAGAGAGAGAGAGAGAGAGGGAGAGAGAGAGAGAGAGAGAGAGAGAGGGAATCCCAAGCAGGCTCTGCGCACTGTCAGCACAGAACCTGATGATGGGCTTGAACCATGAACCGTGAGATCATGACCTGAGCCAAAGTCAGGTGTGGGGCGCTTAGCTGACCGAGCCACCCAGGTGCTCCTCCACTGTCATGTTTAATAAGATCATTTTTGTTCAAACTGTATACACAAAAGGGAATTTTGAAGCTCACAGAACTGGGAAGGTTTAAGGGGTGAAGACAGGAGTTGGGCCAGAGTTTCAAATGTTGCCATAGAACACCTCCCCTGTGGACCCATCTCCACTCACCTCTGCTTACAGTTTTGGATCCTACGAATTTATTTTTTATTTTTTTGATTAAAATTTTTTAACTTTTAGAACACAAGTAGGGGATGGGAGCAGAGGGAGAGAGAGAATTTAAAGGAGGCCCCACGCCCAGCTTGGAGACCGATGTGGGGCTCAATCCCACGAACTGTCAGATCATGACCAGAGCTGAACTCAAGAGTCAGATGCTTAACCGACTGAGCCACTCAGGCACCCCTCCCCACCCCCCACAGTTATTTTTTTTAAAAGGGTCTTTCTGGAGAATTTAGAGAAGTGGCCAAGTTCAGTTAAATAAGATGTGGCAGATGGCTGGCTGAAGTTTTGGCCATGATCGTACCAGTGATGAAAACATCTTAGAAAAATGGGTACAATGTGAAGTTACCTTGCATCCTGTTCCTCTACTTTTGTAGAGGAGAAAAGTATTTACTGTTGGGAATAAAACTTGTCACACATCAGCAATGAGCAATGAAAATTAAGAGTAATAAAGGGATTCAGATAACCAGAGCAGTGACTTACTATGAGGGCTTGATATATGCTAGGTATTTCTCCTAATCCTCTTATGTGTAGCACATTTAATTATCACAATGGTATGAGATAGCCAAGACTATTATCTCCACTGCATGGATGGGGAAACTGAGGCTCTGGGAGTTGAGGAGACTGCCCAGGGTCACACGTTTAGTGCATAGGAGCTTATCTTTGGATATGTTGTCTTAACCATCACAGTTACACGGCATAGTAATTAGCAAGTAATGTCTCATGAAGGAGTAAATACCATGTTACACAGATAACAAGCATATGGTAAAGAAGGAAAGAGGGAAAACTCACTTCCTATTTTTTCTCAGCACCTAGCCCAATTATTTTTAAAAAATTGTTAATGTTTATTTATATTTGAAAGAGGGACAGTGACAGAGCATGAGCGGGGGAGGGGCAGAGAGAGAGGGAGACACAGAATCCAAAGCAGGCTCCAGGCTCTGGGGCTGTCAGCACAGAGCCTGACATGGGGCTCGAATTCACGAACTGTGAGATCATGATGTGAGCCAAAGTTGAACGTCCAACTTACCAAACCACCTAGGACATCCCAGCCCAATTTTTTAAGTTTATATATTTTGAGTGAGCAAGAGAGAGTGTGTATGCACAGGAGTTGGGGAGAAGCAGAGAGAGAGGGAGAAAGAATCACAAGCAGGCTCCATGCTGTCAGCACAGAACCTGTTGTGGGGCTTGATTTCACAAAACCATAAGATCATGGCCCGAGCCGAAACTGAGAGTTGAATGCTTAACCACCTGAGCCACCCAGACACCCCTAGCCCAAGGGAGTCCCAGCTCCAGGCCCCAAGTTGAGTGGAGTCCATTCAGGGTTGAGGATGGGTTTACTGGGTCCCCTCAAGGCTTATCTGAAAACGTGAATGTGGGTTCCAGGCTACCCGCTAACTTAGTCCTTGGGAGTCTGGCTCAGGGACCAAGGAGCGTGCGGAACGAGAGAAGGTCCGCTCCAATGCACAGAGGAGACACTGCCTGAACCCCCTGCACAGCTCTGCCCTGACACCAGGGTGGGAAACAGTAGAGCCTCTCCGTGTCTCTCTGCCTGTTGCTCTGGAGCCAAACCTCCTGGGTTGACAAATGTGTCCACCCATCGTGGAGCCAGAGAAGACAAACAGATGGAGGCTAGTTTCCACGAGGGATGGGTGAGGAGGGCGGTGGGGCAGGTATGTGTGAGGCTGTCCCCCTTTGTTAATCTTTTTCCTTTTTTTGTTGTAAATTTTTATTGTGGTTAGATATGCATAACATCAAATGGGCCCCTTTTTATGTGTAAAATTTGATGGCATTAGGTATATTCACTATTTCCAGACTTTTAAAAACACTAAATTTTTTTTTTATTTTAGAAAGAGAGAGAGAGTGTGTTTGTGTGTGTGTGTGTGTGTGTGTGTGTGTGTTGGAGAGGGGCAGAGGGAGGGAGGGAAAGAGATAGAGACAGAGAGAGACAGAGAGAGAGACAGAGAGAATCTTAAGCAGGCTCCATGCTCAGTGCAGAGCTCTATTGGGGCTTGATCCCATGAACTGTGAGGTTACGACCTGAGCCCAAACCAAGAGTTGGCTGCTTAACTGACTGATCCACCCAGGTGCCCTTATTTCCAGAACTTTTAAATCATCCCAAATAGAAACTCCTCATCTCCTCTTCTCCCCAACCCTGGGTAGAAACTTCTGTTCTACTTTCTCATGAATTTGCCTGTTTGGGTTCCTCATAGAGACAGAACTGTACGGTATTTGTCCTTTTGCACATGGCTTCTTTCATTAAGCATAATGTGTTCAAGGTTCATCCTTGTTGAAGGCTGTGTCAGAACTGCATTTCTTTGTTTAAAGTAGAAGACCGGTGAGGAGGGGACATGAGGGCTCTGAGCTTGCCTTCCTTGGGCGGCCATGAGACAGAGCAGAGCAAAGGTGAACTTGCCCTTCGCAAAGTTCCAAGCTGTCGTCTGGTGCTTCCTTGCCATTTCCTACGGCCAGCAAGTGGCGTGATTGATCCGGCATCAGGGACACAAACAAGCCGGAACCTGACCTATCCCCCAAGTCCTCTCTTTACTGCCAAGAAGCCAGAGACTAGCGGATTGACTTGATTCGACTGAGAGAGAGAGAGAGCACTGGTCATCAAGGTCTGGAAAACCAGTGCAGAGGAGCATCACCCCCAATGAAGTCAGCAGATGGGAATTGGTGGGGAGAAGAGTAAGACGAGTTGTGGAGCAAGTGGGCGGCAGCTTTATTCACACACCATTGAAGCCCTGGGTCCCCGGAGGGAAGGAGCGAGAGAAGAGGAACCTGGACTTGGAAGGAGTGAGCTTTACGCTTGCTAGTCCTAAGCAAGACCAGATGGGACACGGCCCTCACCCCTCGGTAGCTGTCACGCAAAGCAGCAGGGGTCCCCCGTCGACCTGGAGTCCTGAAAGGGCCTGGGGACAGCTGGATGTTTTGGCCTCCCTTCCCCCCTCTGCAGACTCTTTGGTGATGGAGACATGGGAGAAGTTTCCAGGGTTGACTCTGGGTCACAGGCAGGAGAACAGAAGGTCTTTGTGGGGACATTGATGTGCTGCTCAGCTCTGCTCACAGGCCCACTGCCGGCTTGAAATTTCTACAGCCGTGACTTTGGAAAGGCTCCCTCCAAGGTTATGTACTTGGATGCTCTTGTGAGAGTGGGGGGCCTCCTCACCCCTCGGTGTGGTTCTTTCTGAGCTTTTTAGCACTGGGTTGGTAAGTGAAAAGGTAGCCAGCATTGACTGAGGCTGTGGGGAGACAGGAAGGAGGTTTCTAGGTCTGTGTCGCTGACCTAATTCTGCATTATGTTTTCATTGAATGAGTTGATTATTTTTATATCATTTCCTGGTAAGTGAGTTACCTTCACTGCTTTCAGTTTTTCCATGTTCCAACTTCCAGTTCCTTACCACATTTTATGTGCACTTGAAAATCCCCTTCTTAAGCTCTTTCTCCTTCTTTTTAACCCTGCAGGAGCAATATTCGCTGCAAATTTTTGAACAGTAGGATTGCTGTTGGTATATGGACATCCTGGTCTTACCCAAAAATTGTATGAGGCACGAGTTACTATTTATTGTCAAGGCTTTAAAAGAGCTGTGTTCTTGGGGTAGCATTTTAGTATTTAATGTGCCAATGGAATCTTCCTTGAGTGATTAAATATGTGTCATGAGAGCCTTCCTCTCACTGACTGAAAAGTGGTTTCTTGTTAACCAAGTTAGTTTTTCCTTTAAGTTATAGTCACCATGTACTGTGATTGTTGGCATTGCTTTTTGTGTTTTGATTAAAACAATTTTTTAAAATGTTTATTTTTGAGAGAGAGAGACAGAGCACAAGAAGGTGGGGGGGTGCAGAGAGAGAGAGAGGGAGACACAGAATCGGAAGCAGGTTCCAGGCTCCGAGCTGTCAGCACAGAGCCCAAAGAAGGGCTCAAACTCATGAACCATGATGAGATCATGAGCCGAAGTGGGACAATCAACTGACTGAGCCACCCAGGCACCCTTTGTATTTCGATAGTGATGAGAACATTAAAACAAATCACTTTAAAAAATATGTTCTCTTCATATTTTGAAACAGTGATTTGTTTTTAAGTTTATTTATTTTGAGAGAGAGAGAGAGAGCAAGTTGGGGAGGGGAAGAGAGAAGGAGAGAGAGAATCCCAAGCAGTCTCTGCACTGTCAGCACAGAGCCTGACTCCAGGCTCAAAACCATGAACCATGAGATCATGACCTGAGCAGAAATCAAGAGTTGGGCTCTTAGCTGACTGGGCCACTCAGGCGCCCCTGAAACAATGACTTGTGTTATCTTGATGTTAGTTTGAGTATTGGAGAGATGTTCTAAGTTTGAACTTAAACTCACAGGCATCAGGACTTTCTTGTTTCTAAGATTTGCTCAGATATGCCCAGTTTCTGCTGGTAAGACATGAGAAAAAGACTCTCATCTTATGTATGTGATTTTTCTACCCTCCACCTGGCTCCTTAGTAAACTTTGCGATTCTTTTCAGTCCTAAAAACTAAGTGGAGATAGTTACTGGATTAAGCATGGCTTTTAAAAAGGTTTAACAAGGAAGACATCATTGCTTAACAATTATTTGAAAAGGTCAGGACATTTCAAAAAGAATGATTCTGAAGTCAGTCTTAAGGATTCCTTCCTGTTACATGTCCTGTAAGTGTGATTGGCTTATGGGTGTGACACCTCTGTTAAATACAAATAGATTCATTTAGTAATGCTTTAAGGAAGAATTTCTCTTCTCCCCTAAAAAGGATAAATTTATTTTGCAATGAGTGATAACATTTACATCTGGTAAGAAATAGAATTGTAAAACTAATGACAGGTTTGCATGTTAAATGTACAGTATAGTATTTACGTTTTCTTTTCCTGTTGGCAAAGAGAAAAATGACGTTAGTGGAGAAAGCAGAGAAGAGCTTTCCGGTCTCTGTCCTTCACTGTTTACCTCTACGGGAGTTCTGTTAACTGGTTTGCAGTAGCTTCGATTAATTCAATTTAAAATCAGATTAAATTCTTGTGTGTCCAAACCTATAATTTAGACTGTTCTGAACTTTAAAAAAGAATGCTTAGCCAGTTTTTTTTTCCTCCAATCACAATTTAAGATAATTTCCTTAAAAAAGCGAGGAAGTCATGCCACCTTCCCAGATCCCAGACTTAGTTGTTCAGGGGCTATTTATGATGGTGGGAGAAATGAAGTAGACCACTACATACAATTTCCTTTTATCCATGGTGGAGGGATGCAGGTTGGGACCCGAGGGCTGAGTCTTAGTCAACACAGAGGAAGAGTTGGCCAGGATGGGATCCGCCATCTTTGATCTGAGTGTTTCCTTGGATCTTGGTTTTTATATGGTCTCTTCCCCCTACCCCATTTCCTCCCCATTTTTTCTTAATACAAAAAAAATTTTTTTATTTTTAATTTGATAATGTTTGGATGGACTCTTAACTTTGGAAAGACATTTTCTTTGGGTCCATTTAGTTCTCTGTTTTCATACTGTATTCATCAGAAAAACGTGAAGTGGAGTGAAGCACAGAAAAGGATTAAGTTATCTCAAGTTCCTTCTTGAGTCATTTCAGCTATAGTTTCTCTTCCTTTTGCTGCTTAGAAAACGGGGGTGGAAGGGCTCTGGAAGTGGGAATCCCCAAGCCACAAAATCTCTACTGCAACTCTGAGTCCTGCAAACCAGACAACTTCCCCATTGAATTCCAGCATTTGCCTTATTGAAGGAGGGCGTCTGGCTTAAGGAATCATGAGAAGGAATTAGCTCCAGTCCCACAGCATAGCAAACAGAGAACATAACCATGTCATGTTATTAGATAAAGAAGCAAGGGATTGGTTTAGATATACGGATGATTTATAGAGAGGAAATTTGGAGTGATGATTAAGACCAGAACCACTGGTGTTAGATAAATCTCATTCCAAGTCTGACTCAGCCATTGACTAGCCAGGTAACCTTGATCTTGCTAAGGGGTTTTCATCTGTATAGATAATAAGCAGGGTTGAGGGGCTCTTGTAGGATTAATATAGCTATTGTGATCTATAGCACAAGTTTAGTCTTCACTAAATGGATCACTTATTCATAAATGGACATATTCATGAATATTCATGTGTGTACAAAGAGAGAAATCAACACAACAGACTTCTTTGTCACTGTCTAGTTGAAATGAGATGGATATTGGCTTCAGTATGGAAGGTACTCAGGGGATAAGGTAATTTGACATGACATTCACTGGTACGGAGACACCAAAGGCCATTTCCCTGCCTCCTTGAGGCTTTGCAGTGGTGTGGCTGTTCTTTTTTTTTTTTTTTAATGTTTTATTTATTTCCAGGAGAGAGAGACAGGGTGAGCAGGGGAGGGTCAGAGAGAGAGGGAGTGACAGACTCTGAAACAGGCTCCAGGCTCTGAGCTGGCAGTCAGCACAGAGCTCGACGCGGGGCTCGAACCCACGAACCGCGAGATCATGACCTAAGCGAAAGTCAGATGCTTAACTGACTAAGCCACCCAGGTGCCCCTGGTGTGGCTGTTCTTTAGGGTAGGGGGAGACATACAGGTCAGTCTACTGGAAATGGGCAAAGATAGCCAGTGTGACGTTAGGGAATAAAGAATCCAATACAAGCTCAGGAACTGTGCTCAGATGTCATGGTTCTCCTGGTGACACTGTCTGAATGGATTGAATGCATTGTCTGTATAATTAGAAAACAATAATAAAACCGACTAAAAGTTGCTTTTCAATATCACCGTGCAATGACCATTCTAAATATCAGCAATAAAATATTCTGAAAAAGCTCTTTTATCAACCTAAGTTCTTTTTTTAATTGTTTTTTTAAAATTTATTTTTGAGAGAGAGACAGAGAGACAGAGCGTGAGGGAGGAGGGGCAGGAGAGAGGGAGACACAGAATTCAAAGCAGGACACGAGGCTCGAACGCGGAAACTGCAAGATCATCCATGACCTGAGCCAAAGTCAGATGCTCAACCAACTGAGCCATCCAGGTGCCCCTGTGGGCCTAAGTTCTAAACAATTACTGTGGTTATCATTGCATTTGAGTAATATATATGTAAACTGCAAATTAGCATAATTGTGTTATTTTTTAATGAACATTGTTTCTATGTCGAAGTTAATTTGGAGAACTCCTACTTAAACGCTGAACTACCACATTCACTTTTTTAAAATAGTTTTTTAAAATGTTTATTGGGGCACCTGGGTAGCTCAGTCAGTTGAGTGTCTGACTTCGGCTCAGGCAATGATCTCACAGTTTATGAGTCTGAGCCCCATGTTGGGCTCTGTGCTCACAGCTCATAGCCTGGAGCCTGCTTTAGATTCTGTGTGTGTCTCTCTCTGCCCCTCCCTTGCTCACACTCTGTCTCTCTCCCTCTCAAAAATAAATAAATATTTTTTAAAATGTTTATTTATTTTGGCAGAGAGAGAGAGAGAGAGAGAGAGGGAGGGAGTAGGTAAGGGGCAGAGAGAGGGGTAGAGAATCTCAAGTAGGCTCTGCACTGATAGCAGTGAGCCCGATGTGGGCCTTGAACCCACTAACCTTGAGCTCATGACCTGAGCTAATGTGGGAACTCAAATGACTGAGCCACCCAGGTGCGCCCATCCCCCATTTTTAAAAAATAATAAACATTTCTTATGGTGCAGAGTTTCTGCGGGTCAGTATGTGGGACCAGCAGGTTCATGGTTCTGGCTCAGCCTCTCGCATGAGGGCTGCTGTGAAGACACTGGCCGTAGCTGTGGTCAACAGGAGGCTTGCCTGGGGCCAGCGGGTTCCCAGCTCCACCTTGAGCTGGCCACCAGCGGGTGGGAGGTCTCTGTCCCTCACCTCTTAGGCCTCTCTCTTCACAGGGCTGTCCATCATGGTGTCCAGCTTCCCCCACGTGAGTGATCTGCACACTCATCCCAAGAGTAGTTCTAGAAGCTCAGAATTGTTTGCATTTGCTTCAGGTACAGCGGGAGTCTCTGACCCTGGTGGGGCTGCACATTTCTGTGTTTCGACCATAGATCTGCAGTAAACAGTGATAGCGCAGTGATGTACCCATGAAGAAATCTACTTCACATCTGCCATTCCTTGTGACCATTCCGAGATTTTATTCGTGTTGAAAACTTGAAGCAATGAGATGGTACAAGTGGCAAGGGACTCAGTTTTTATTTGTAAGTGTAAATTTTAGTTTATGTATGACAGTTTATTGAATTTGAATAACATCTTTGAAATTAGAATTTTTTTCTTTTAAAAGTCACGTTTGTTTTAAAACTAAAGAAGGAGAAAGACAATGCAATGTTGTATCAAGTATGATGATTGAGAAGTTAACCTAAATTGTAACTTTTTTGGATGCTTCATTCTTTTAAAGTTTATTTATTTGGAGAGAGAGAGAGAGAAAGAGCACAAGTGGGGGAGGGACACACAGAGGGAGAGAGAATCCCAAGCAGGCTTCATGCTGTCTGTGCAGAGCCCACTGTGGCCTCAGACTCACAAACCGTGAGATCATGACCTGAGCTGAGATCAAGAGTTGGATGCCTAATGACTATGCCACCCAGGTGCCCTGGACACTTCATTTTTATTGAAATTAGCTTGGTTGGTTGGTATAATATTATGCATAGATAAATTAATATTCATAATTTTTCATATATAAACATAGGTATATATATATAAGCTTTTCCTTCTTTATTCCAAACTACATTAAAATAATTAAAGGGCTTTGGTCCATTACATTTCTCCCTTATTTGAATGGTAATCTTTCTCCTCCTTTTTATTCTTTATTTTTGGGGGACATGATTGCATACATTGAGTTAAGTGAAATAAAAGTGTTCCTGCCTGTGTTTCTTTTCTGGCCATCACTGTTATTTGCTTCCCTTTGCAATTATAACTGAAAATAGTTAGAGAAGGGTGGTGTTGGTGATTTACTCCAGGTCAAATCTGCTGGGTGTGTCATTGCTTCTGGGATAATTTTCCACCTAAACTTAACCCTCTCTAATAAGAATTTTCTTGGTACTTAGTTAAATAAGCTTGTCCTGCTTCTGTATAATGATGCTTTCCTGACAAGACTGTATGAAGTCAGAATCTCTGGGAAACAGATAACTAAACATCTATTCTTTCAAACATACACATTATTCATTTTTTTCCCAGCATGCTTCTATACCCCATTTATATTTTTGTTTCCTTTTTTACTCTTAAGAGCAAAGCAGGAAGCAGCTCTGACGGGATATTCTGTGTTCTGAGCAAAAACATGAGATGCTTTCATCACCTACCCTACTTCTTGCTTGGATTAAGAGAGAGAGCTCCTTTCAGCCCTGAAACAACTTTGTGACAGCCTCATGGGTCCTCTCTGGACTTAAAGAGTCTGCTCCCCCTCACCCTGAAGTCACAGGCCATCCATCATCTTACCCAGCGTGAACCCAAACAGCAAAAAGTTCCTCCCAAAGACAGTCCATGAGCTATTCAGGCCAAAGAGGAAGACATTTCTGGCTTCCCTGATGGAGTCCGACCGCATGGCAGATGGAGTCGTATCTGGGCACAGGCACATAATATGCGCTTGAGTATATTGCTGAGATGAACGAGCTCCTCAGACTAATGTTAAAGCTCAACCAGGAACTTCTGAATATTCCTTAACTAATCCTTAAGGATCAGCAGCAACTTCTATGGGTCTCTTCACATCCATAGGCTTGGATATATTCACATGTGAGTTTCCCCAACTGTATTTACACAAGGGATCCTTTAATAGAATGAGTTGGGCCAAACCAACTTTTCTTTTTAAACATTTTTTATGCTTATTTTTAAAAAATTTTTTTAAAAGCATGAGTGGGGGAGGGGCAGAGAGAGAAGGAGACACAGAATCCGAAGCAGGCTCCAGGCTCTGAGCTGTCAGCACAGAGCCCGACGTGTGGCTCGAACTCACGGACTGTAAGATCATGACCTGAGCTGAAGTCAGATACCCAACCAACTGAGCCACCCAGGCGCCCCATGGTTGTTTTATTATTCTTAAATCATCTCCCTTTGAATTTATTGGCATCTCTTTCAGCATATGTGATGCTGATTACTGAATGATTTGAAGGTTAAAGGGATAGTGCAGTCAGTTTGGAGGCAGGAACATTTCTCCAAAAGAGGGTCAAAGTTTGTCATTTCAAGATGGGCGTGGTTTTTTGTATGGTCACAATAAAGGTAAGAAAATATTGCTTCGGATAAGTCTCTTACATTTACATATACAGGGTTTGGTGGCAATCCCAAGGGAGATGTACAATCATAATTTGAATATATGATAAAATATAAACCTCTGGATTTTCAACTTGTGAGGGAGAAAAAGGTCATTACTTTCCCTTATAATGAAAAACTCTGACTGAAATACTAAGGACCTTTAGAAGCCTCTGATGAAAAACCCTAAGAAGGTGATCCAGGTTATTTATTTAACCCTTTTTTTTTTTAAATAAGCATTTTATTTATTTCTGAGAGAGAGAGAGAGAGAGGCAGTGTGAGTAGGGGAGGGTCAGAGAGACAGAGAGACGCAGAACCTGAAGCAGGCTCTAGGCTCTGAACTGTCTGTCAGCACAGAGCCCGATGTGGGGCTCGAACACACGGACTGTGAGATCATGACCTGGGCCAAAGCTGGACACTTAACCGACTGAGCCACCCAGGCGCCCCTATTTATTTAACCCTTTAATCCAGTGTATTTAATTCCTTTGAGCTAACAAGGAAAATTATTTTTTCCTTAGGAAAGTACTTTACGGGGCACCTGGGTGGCTTAGTTGGTTGAGTGTCTGACCTCAGCTCTGGTCATGATCTCGCCATTGCAGAATTTGAGCCCCGCATTGTGCTCTGTGCTGACAGCTCAGAGCCTGGAGCTGCTTCAGATTCTGTGTCTCCCTCTCTCTCTGCCCCTCCCCCACTCACACTCTGTTTTTCTCTCTATATATCTCAAAAACTTTAAAATTTTTAAAAAAGAAAGTAATTGCCACATTAAATGAAATAGACTCTGGTGCCCATTTTTAAAAAATGAATATGGGAGCCAACAAAACCATTTAACTTGCTTGTATCGGTTTCTTTCTCTGAAGTAGGGGAGGTGTGCAGGCACACAGACCACTGTCTCACAGGCCCTGCTTTGTAAGGCAAAACATAAAGGATTGAAAGATCGTTGAACATCTATCAGTTACTCCATACCCCAGGAAGGGTGACTGGCTTCTAGAGGATTGCATACTTATTATTATTATTTAAATTTCCTTAAGTAATCTCTGAAACCAACGTTGGGCTAGAACTCACGACCCTGAGATCACAGACCCCATGATGCACCAATTGAGCCAACCAGGCACCAGCCCCAAGACTGTATATTTCTAACATTCCAAGGAAAGATGTCATTTAAGCTTTTATAAATGGGTAAAAAAGGCAGCAAGAGAATTTAGATTTTTTTAAAAGTTTGTTTATTTTCAGAGAGAGAGAGCGAGTGAGCGTGTGTGTGTGTGTGTGAGACAGAGAGACAGACAGACAGAGAGACAGAGTGTGTGTGTGTGTGTGTGTGTGTGTGTGTGAGAGAGAGAGAGAGAGAGAGTATGTGTGTGTGTGAGTAAGGGAGGGACAGAGAGAGAGGGAGAGAGAATCCCAAGCGGGCTCCATGCTCTCATTGCAGAGCCTGATTCAGGGCTTGATCCCATGAACCCTGGAGATCATGACTGAGATCATGAGCTGAAATCAGTAGTCTGGAGCTCAACTGACTGGGCCACCAGGTGCCCCAAGAATGTAGATTTTTCATTCATTTTTATTTTATCAACAAGCAAGTGATGCTTCTTCACTGAAGTTCAGTAAATACTTGTTTCTGTTGCATTCTTGTCTGAGTGGCTTCTCAAGGTTGGGGTGCCTTGCTCTGATAGAATATACTAGGTTAAAAAAAAAAAAAGAATGTGCTATCTTAAAAGCTCCTTTTTTGCCCTCACTGGAATTAACATTTTTAAAAAATGTTTATTTATTTTTAAGAGAGTGAGAGAGAGCCTGAATGGAGAAGGGGCAGAGAGAAAGAGAGACACAGAATCTGAAGCAGGTTCCAGGCTCCGAGCTGTCAGCACAGAACCTGACATGGGGCTTGAACTCATAAATTGGGAAATCATGACCTGAGCTGAAGTCAGACACTTAACCAACTGAGTCCCCCAGGAACTTCTTTTTCTGTAAATTCTTAATCTGTGCCCATTGGCAGCCACACTACACTATTTTCTTTAGGTTTTGTTATTTCGCTTTGAAAGCCTTAAAAATGCAAAGCCCAGGGACTTGGCATTAATTGTTCAAGTGACATTTTAAGCTTATACTTTGTATCAAATTTGACTTTCTGTTCTATTCTTTAAATTTCACTTAATTTTTACTGTTTTGGTGGTGAGGTGGGGAAGAACGTTTCTTTAGGTTATTACATTGACTGCACATAAATATTACATTTTAACAGTTTACCAATTTACTGAGTGTATGTATTACATTTTAACAGTTTCCCAAGGGCTTAGCTCATGCGTCAACTTATCCTGACTGAAACCAGTGTAAGTCTCACAGCATGTTTATAAGTTAAGCACTGTTAAAATGATCAACTTTTTACTGGTTAAGAAGCTTGGGTGTGGGATGGTTAAGTAACTTGCTGGACATGTTGGCACAGAGATCTATAGTCTGAATTCAGCTTCTGGATTTCCCCTTCTACCAGCTCCCTTCAAATCAGCAAGTTTGCTGGGACACGCCCTTTTTCCAGTTTAAAGGAGTTTTGGAGGACGCCTGGGTGGCTCAAGTCCGTTATGTGTCTGACTTCGGCTCAGGTCATGATCTCACAGTTCGTGGGTTCGAGTCCCGCATTGGGCTCTGTGCTGACAACTAGCTCAGAGCCTGGAGCCTGCTTCAGATTCTGTGTCTTCCTCTCTCTTTGACCCTCCCCTGCTCACACTGTTCTCTCTCAGAAATAAATAAAACATTTAAAAAATTAAAAGAAAAAAAGAGTTTTGGAAGAGAAACCCCAAAGAATGAATTTGTAGACTTTGTGACACTTTGGACTTTCTTTCTGAAAATTCTATGTAAGTCAGTCTTCACCCATTGTTAAAGTGAGCCCCATAAAATGAATACGATACACACTTAAATTAAGAATTTCAAAATATTAGAGGCGCCTGGGTGACTCAGTTGGTTATGTGTTCCACTCTTGATTTGACCTCACAGTTTGTGGGTTCGAGCCCCACATCAGGCTCTGCGCTGGCAGTGTGGAGCCTGCTTGGGATTCTGTCACTCCCGCTCTCTCCTGCTTGTGCGTGGTCTCTCTCACAAAGTAAATAAACTTAAAAAAGAATTTCAAAATGTTCAACATAAGAAGAGTCCATATGCCAAGGTCAATTTTCTCATTTAACAACTAAATGAAGGCCTACTCTCCTCAGAGCAGGGGAAATAGCAATGAACTGAGGAGACAGAAATCCTGGCTCTCAGAGAGCTGATGTTCTAAGGGTCTGGGTTGGGAGACAGACAATAAAATAAGTATGTAAAAACAGAATGTGTCATCAGATGGGGATTTGTGCCACGGGGGAAAAATAAAGGGATTGCAGTTTTTTAAAGAGTGTGCTTGACATGATATTTAAGCACGAACCTGAAGGAAGCAGGTAAGGGAGGAGCCTTTGAAGAAGCAGGAGAGGAAGTCTCCTGGCCGGGAAAATGGCAAGTGCAAAGCCCCGGAGTTAGATACCCTCCTGTTACAGTCACTGAAACCTTTAAGTGGGAAATAAGAGGCCTCAAGAGTCAATACGATGATTACATTAGAAACTTCAGGATGTATTAAGCAGGCTCCTGGATGGGCCTTTGTGTGATTATAAGACTTCATAATGCTTTAAGTGCTAAATTGTGGAAAGGATACTCCCTTAGCTCTTTGCATAAGGGGTAGTATTATTCCTGATTTTTGTCAACTCCTGTACCAATTTTAGTTTTCAAAAAACCTCTTTTTATTTTAGTATATTATTTTTCTGAATAAGGAATATATTCATAAAGTATAAAGTTCAAGGAACACACAGGGTATATAAGTTAAAAATTATCCCTGGGGCTCCTGAGTGGCTCAGTCAGTTAAGCATCGGATTTTGGCTCAGGTCATGATCTCATTGTTCGTGAGTTTGAGCCCCACATCGGGCTCTCTGCTGTCAGCATGGAGCCTGCTTTGGATCCTCTGTCCACCAACACCCCCCGCTCCCCTATCTCTGCCTCTCCCTTGTTCATGCTTTCTCTATCAAAAATAAACAAACATGGAGGAGGGCTCTTGTTGGGATGAGCACTGGGTATTATATGGAAACCAACTTGACAATAAACTATAATAAAAAACAAAAAAAAACCAAAAACAATTGTCCCTTTAGTGTTCTAGAAAACTAGCTCTTCTCCTGAGGGGTGAGAACGAATATTGCCACTCTGTCTTCTGTGCCTAGGGACCATCTAGGCCCGTAGATGCACGTGTGGTGCGGTGATTGGGGAAACTAGCTCTGGAGCCAGACTACCTGCGTTTCTGTCCTGGTTTTAGTAGTTGCTGCCTGGGTGACCTGGACCAACTGGCTACATGTCTAAGTGTCCTCATCAATAGAATGGAGCCAATAATCCTAGGGTTGTTGGGAGGATTAGATGAGATTATAGATTTATATCACATAAATATAGGCAATATTATGTACCTATCCTTTAGCACACTTCTGGCAAATAATAAATAAACAATAAGTGTTACCATTACCAACTGTATTTAGGTTCCATAGGAAGTTTTTAAGGAGGGGCACCTGGGTGGCTCAGTCGGTTAAGCATCTGAATTCGGCTCAGGTCATGAACTTGCGGTTCATGGGTTCAAGCCTCGCGTCGGACTCTGTGCTGACTGCCAGCTCAGAGCCTGGAGCCTGTTTCAGATTCTGTGTGAGTCTCTCTCTCTGACCCTCCCTTGTTCACGCTGTCTGTCTGTCTGTCTCTCTCAGAAATAAATAGAAAAAAAGGAAGTTTTTAAGGTAATCGTGTTATATGGATCAGAGAAACGAGTCTCAGAAAGGCCAGGACATTTCCTAGGAGACTGTACATTACATCTCCATGGTACTCAGTGGGAATTCAAACACCACACTCTGCTGCAGTTTCCTGGATGAGTGTCATTAAGTCAGTTGGCTCTCCTATGTGCCTTCCTTTCATTGGAGTACGGGGTAAGTGCCAGATGAATGTGAATGCAGGACTTGTAAGTGTGCTTGAGAGCCTAATCAGAGTCATATCTTCATTTGTGGTTTCAGGCAGGGACAGTTCACAGATGCACATAAATTTTGTTTTTACCTTAGGCAACTTCCGTTCTTCTCATCCGGGGCTTATGGAGACTTTGTTATGGTCCGTGCAGAACATGAGGCACAGCAGGTGAAAAAACTAGACCAAGTTCCCCCAGCCCCATGCTTGTTATAGCCAAGTGAGACGCAGACAAAGAGGTCTGTAAAATACCAACCGCAGTTTGCTCTCATGGGCATTTGTCCAGTTTGTCATTTCCTTAAGCTGATGGGTGTTTTTGAAACATTTTTTTTTTGGGAGGAGGGGAATGCACAAATAATCCTTAGCAACAACAGGCTCGGTTTTCATTGGGCATGCCTGAGAATGTACTCCCCATTTGATGGTGGGGCTAGCTTTGAAGGGTTAGTGGTTGCAAGCAGGTGCTACAGGATTTGCCAATAAAGAAGTCATTTTCAGGACAGCATATGAAGGACTTTGTGACCTTACAATGTACAAAGGGAAAAGGCTAGGTATGGATTTTATTTTATTATTTTTTTTAATCTTTATTTTTGATGGAGACAGACAGAGATAGAGCCTAAGTGGGGAAGGGGCAGAGAAAGAGAGAGATAGAGAATCCAAAGCAGGCTCCAGGCTCTGAGCTGTCCTCACAGAGCCCGATGCAAGGCTCGAACTCACCAACAGCGAGTTCATGACCTGAGCCAAAGTCAGACCCTTAACTGACTGAACCACCCAGGGGCCCCGATAGATATGGATTTTAAAGGGAACACATTAAAGATAGGAAATGTGAATGCAGTCTGCCTTGAAACAATGGCAGTTTTTTTAAATTATAGACGTCCTCAGCTATTATTTCTTGGATCCAGGAAGTAAAAAAACAAAAAATCTTGAACCATTAATTCTGGTTTGCTTGACATAATATGGTCTGCTCAGCTTTACGTGCCCAGGGGAAATAAAACACATAGTGAAAGTTTCCAAAAATAATAAATTCCTCAATCCGTCAATCAGGCTTTTTTTCCCTTTTCTCTTTTCCTATAGGTAATGCTTGTTTTGCAAACTTGCTGATAAATCATGGTAGGAACTCAATGAAGAAGTAATGAAGAATAACATAGCTTAAATATTTCTTATGATTTATTGCCTTCCATGAAAATCATTGCATTGCTCTCTTTTGTTTTTGGACCTTCTTGGAGACTGTATTACGCTCTGTCTCCATATCTACTCTCCTCACTCCTGGGATTCTGTGACTCTTATGTTCCTAATTCGCTTGTTCTTAGCCTTGAAGGGGACACATCTCTGATGGAAACCCGAACGTTCCCATCCCCGCTTCAGTTAAGGGTGGGATTCATTCCCCTGCAGAATTTTGCCTGCCTTTTTCTGTTCCAGCTAATGTCTTTGAGCTCAGGACTGTGCATAGCCCACATAAAAAGACTGAGTAGCTCATATGCTAGAATCAGAGCTGTGTCTCTGCAATGCTCATGCTACTGGTATGTTCTTTCCCAGACCTCCTAGACCTCTCATTTTCACGCTCTCTGAAAGTTGTCTGTGTGTCTGAGTCCTGGTGTCTTTTAGACCTTTTCTGTTCAGCTGTTGAGCAGAGTTCCAAGACATTAGTGTCTGCCCTGTGACCTGGCAAATAGCACTGGACGTCTAGCACCCTGGGGGCCAGGCCGATTTCCTTGTGGCCCTTCTTAGATGTGCTGCTTGGGACTGGCATCACATGATGTCCCGACACAGAGGGAGGGAAAGGCGGTGCTTGGCGGCCCCTCTCACCTCTGTTTTCCCTAAAGACACTTGCAGGTTGTGCCCCTTGCCAAACCCTTAAAGTTGTCAGGGTCAAGGGCACTGGATCTGCACCCCTTTCTCCCTCCTGGACCGCTTGCTCCTCAGGGAGACGTCTCAGGCAGGACAGAAGGAATCGCCCTTCATCGCCCACAGTAGCTGGAGACATCGGCTTCTCTTTAAAGGCAGGGTCCTGTCCTGTCATTTCTCAGAGTGGATGGACCTCACCATTTGTACTGACTTGTTAAGATCTGCCCTGAGAAGCAGAAGGTCTGAATGACACTCCTATCCCTTCCCAGGAACTCAGGCAGCCCTGTCCTTTCTCTGAGCCAAAGCTTCCCATGCCTCCGCCTCCATCGTGAACTCTTCCACAGCCAGTCCTGGTCACCCTCCGCTCAGCTCCGCTAGCCCAACCCCCCCTCCGTCCCCCATGGCTGGCACGCTCTTCGGGGTCCAGCCTGCCAAATCCGCTTGCAAGGGTTCTTTAAGTGCTTTATTTGTGTTTTTTGTTTGTGTTTGTGTTTTTTGTTTTTTGGGGTTTTTTCTTTTCTTTTGTTTTCTTTTTTTTTTTTTTAATTGCTAGAGGAGAGATAGAGACAGCATGAGCAGGGAAGGGTCAGAGAGAGACGGAGTCACAGACTGAAACAGGCTCCAGGCTCTGAGCTGGCAGTCAGCACAGAGCCCGACGCGGGGCTCGAACCCACGAACTGCGAGATCAAGACCTAAGCGAAAGTCGGACGCTTAACCGACTAAGCCACCCAGGCGCCCCTTGTTTTCTTTTTTTTTTTTTTTGCATAATGCTCTACAAGTGTTACCCCTTTCCACTACTGAGTAAGGTAGTCTATGTAGTGCGTCCACTACAATAGGGATTATATCTGACTCTTGGGCTAGATGCAATAATGTACATAAAGCTCATATTCTAACACTTGGAACACAAGGTGGGGATTCAATAAACATTAGCTTCACTGATTTGATCCTTTCTGTGCTCTTTTTCTGTTAGCAAGTGATGTGTATGTAGGCTCTTCAACTCTTGTTTGGTGAGTGCCATTACAGCATTATGGGTGGGAGAGTGGACCTTGGTCCCCAGCTATTTGGGTCCAGACTCATCCCCTAAGTGACTTTGGGAGCTTATGTAATTCGCTTAACCTCGACGCCTCGATTTTCTTACTCTTAGATTAGCACTAACAAGAGTTCCTATTCATAATGTTGTCATGATGATTAAATTAGTTACTATCTCAGGTGCTGTTAAGGCCACTTGCCTGGTACAGAGTGCTAAGTAAGTGGGAGAAACATCCTGTTATATTAGTAACAGAAGTGGGGCTAAAGAGGTCACTGTGGTATAAAGCAGTAGGCTTTCATTGCTATGAAGCATTTAGTAAGATGAATTCCTCTCCCTATCTTTGGGAAAACCCAGGCTAATAGATGCACAGAAGGGGGGCTCCAAAACTATACTCAAAATGTCCATTGGAGCAGCCTTCTTGGGGCCAGGAATTTCTGATTCAGCTATGGTAGATTTATTTCTCAAACCCCATTATAACAGTCACCCAGGGGGTTCTTGTTAGACATGTAGACTCAAGGGCCTTGCCCCAGACAGATCTCCGGAATCAGAATTTTCAGGGGGGGACTTGGAATCTGATCTCTAACAGCCCAGACATACAGTAGCACCTGGAAACACTAAATACTGAATCACCCGCAAAGTTTGAGGAAACACTGATGGCTGTGTCTCATACACTTTCTGATTTGATTCTTTCGGGATCTTGGAGTACAGACATTGAGGACTCTTTCTTTTTTTAATCCTCTCACAGAAATCGAATGTGAACCAGGGTTGAAATCCACTATCAAAGAGAATCAAACTGAAATCACTATTTCTCAGCATCTTTGGGATATATGTTAAAAATGTGGATTTATTTTTTTAATTTTTTAAAATGTTTTGTATTATTAGAGAGAAACAGAGAGAGAGAGAGCACGTGTGCGCGTGTGAGCAGAAGAGGGGCAGAGAGATGGAGACAGAATCTGAATCAGGCTCCAGGCTCCAAGCTGTCAGCACAGAGCCCGACTTGGGGCTCAAACTCCTGAGGAGTGAGATCATGACTTGAGCCACAGTCAGACGCTTAACCGACTGAGCCACCTAGGTACCCCCAAAATGCAGATTTATAAGCCTTAGCCCAGCCTGCTGAGTCTAAGACTCTAGTAGGGAAAGGTGGGGTGAGATGAGGAGTAGGGGGGAGTGAGACCCTGGAATTTGCATTGGAAACAGACCTTCCAATTGCTTCTTTTGCTGGACTTTGAGAACCACCCACTGAGCAGTTTTCCCTTAGTCGGCATGTGTCAAAGTGGCTGAATGAATGAAATGGAATCATTACTTCCTTGCTAGACCAATCTGGTAGAAACTTGCTTATTCATATACTGTATGTAAACTCATTGCCTGCTTTCCTTTGGTTGGTATAAGGTTTCTAGATGGTTGTCTCTTTCAATATGCTTTGATTTGACCTGGCAGAATTTGGTGGGAGTTATTTTTGGGTTTCTGCATTGCCACGTGGATGTGACAGGTCAGACCATGAACCCAGGGAAGGTGCTGTCGAATGCAGTTGACCGGTTGAACAGTCTGTAGTTAGGCATGGAGTGCTGGTTAAAACCAAGGGTCGGAAGAGACTGAAGCTGGCCAAAAGGGGGAGAGTAGAAGTTTGTAAGATGAAACGTTTTATGTAGCTGTTCTGACAGAAAGCCCGCTGCTTTTGTCAGAGGGCCACCTGGCACATTGTCTGGAATCTGGTCTGTCTATGCTCACCACTGCATCCCCAGGGCCTAACGCGTGCTTGGCACTCGACTGCGGCTCCATAAATAGCTGAAGAATGAGAATCCTTTCTATTGTAGCCACAGGGTAAGTGTGGTGTTTCCTCTTTTCCATTAAGACTAAGAGAAGTAACATTTCTTTATAGAGCGAACTAGGAAATTTATACACACGAGGTCAGTGCAAAGATTTATAAGATTCCTTTGGAGGGAATGAGTCCTAGGTCTGCTCATAAACGAATTGCAGCCATTTTATTTGCATCTATCAGGAATCTGTTGCTCCCGCTGGAGGTCAGAGGAGGAGATTAAGTGTGGAAATGTAGATATGAAGAGTCTCCAGAACTGTAAATAGGTAGTACTTATGCAGACCCCATCAGGGGAAAGGCTGAATTGCCAAGGATAATGCGCAACCACTGATACTCATAGCGGGTTTATCTCTACCATGGAAGTGGATACATCAGGCGACCAAAGCCTGATGGCAGTAAGAAGTTAAGTGGTCAACTTCTCCCATGATCTAATTTATTCATATTCGGCTCACCAATAAAATCTGATTCTTTGGTTTTTCATGTAGCTTGTCTACACCCTTGCTATTCAGAATGTGGTCCACGGGCCAATAGCATTAGCATAACCTGGGAGCTTGTTAGAAATAAGAACTCTTGGGGCATCTGGGTGGCTCAGTCGGTCGAGCGTCTGACTCTTGATCTTGGCTCATGTCATTATCTCACAGTTTGTGATCTCAAGCTCTGTGTTGGGCTCTGTGCTGACCCTGTGGAACCTGCTTAGGATTCCTCTCTCTTTCTTTTTCTGCCCTTCCTGGGCTCACACTCTATCCTTCTAAAGAAATAAACTTAAAAAAAAAATGCAGACTCCCAGGCTATACCCCATCAAGCCCGGCATGTAGGGTTCGCCTGACAATGTGGCATTTTGTTTTTCTCTGTCGTATTCACTGAGGTTTCGTTGGGATGAGTTAGCATCCCTGAGTTTGATTGACTTCAAGATACTGATGGAGTAGTAGCTGAGCCTGTAAGGCTGAGAGCTGACGCGGGGCAGAGGAGAATTCACCAAGGGAATGTTACTGAACGGGTGGCCAGTGGGCCTTCAGGCGACCTGCCTTTGTGTCGTATGCTGTGGCTTCCCTTCAGCATTGACACCCGCTACACCACTGCCTCGGATAACCGTATGCAGATGTTTCCCATTCTGCACATGGACTATGTGCTGTTCTCTCCTTTATAACCGCCTGAGCTTACTTTCTCCATCTGCTCCGCAGCCAGCCAGGACTCAGCAATTCCTGAGAATCTTCATGACGGTGAAGAAAGGAATCGAACTTGTTGAAATTCTATAGGGCACATTTGTCTATAGATTATTATTATTATTATTATTTTTAAATTACTTAAAGTTCATACTTTATTCAGACTTCCTTAGTTTTTACCTAGTGTCCTTTTTTTCTGTTCTAGGATCTCATCCAAGATACACATTGCATTTTGTGTTCATCGCTCCTTAGGCTCCTCTTGGTGCAGTTTCTTAGACTTTCCTTGTTCTTAAAGTTTATTTTTTTATTACTTTTGATGGAGAGAGAGTGGGGAGAAGCAGATAGTGAGGATCCCAAGCAGGCTTCATGCTGTCACCTCTGAGTCTGACATGGGGCTTGAACTCATGAATCGTGAGATCAAGATCTGAGCCGAAATCAAGAGTCAGATGCTCAACTGACTAAGCCACCTAGGTGCCCCAGACTTTACTTGGTTTAGATGACCTTGAAAGTTTTGAGCACTATCAGGTATTTAAAAAATTTTTTTTTAATGCTTATTTTTTTGTGAGACAGAGCACAAGCAAGGGAGGGGCAGAGAGAGAGGGAGACACAGAAGCGGAAGCAGACTCCAGGCTCTGAGCTATCAGCACAGAGCCTGATCTGGGTCTCGAACTCACAGACCTCGAGTTCATGACCTGAGCCAAAGTCGGATGTTTAATTGACTTAGCCACCCAGGTGTTCCAAAGGCTATCAGGTATTTTTACATCACCCCTCAATTGGGATTTGGGGGTTGTTGGATATTTTTCTCATAAATCAACTGGCATTAGGGGTTTTTAGGAGGATGACCATGGAAGTAAAGAGTCATTCTTCTCATATCCTATTAAGGTTGCATCAGATCAACATGGCTTTTCACTGTTGGTGTGGGTCTTGGTTGCCAGGCTGAGGTAGTGTTTGCAAGGTTTCTCCACTTAAAAGTTACTCTGTTCTTCCCCTTTCCCTAAGGTACTCTTTGAAGGAAGTTACTATGCATTGTCCACACTTAAGGACTGTGGGGTCATGATCCATTTCCTCGAGGGCAGAGTATCTACCTCAATTATCTAGAATTCTTCTGTATGGGAGATTGGACTAGTCTCCATTGTTTATTCATTCAGCCATTTATTTCTATCCGTATGAACTCATGAGTGACTATTTTATGCTTTGTGCTAGAATCTAGTACTGCTTTCTTTTGTTTTTCAAATTATAGATTTTTTTAAGTTTGCTTATTTTTCAGAGAGGTGGGGGGAGAGAGAGAGAATCCCAAGCAGGTTCTGCACTAGTGGGGCTTGAACCCACAAATTGTGAGACCATGACCTGAGCCGAAATCAAAAGTTGGATGCTTAACCGACTGAGCCAGCTAGGTGCCCCCCAAATTATAGATTTTTTTTAAAAAACCCAACTGTAGGGGCATCTGGGCGGCTCAGTTGGTTAAGCATCCAACTTTGGCTCAGATTATGATCCTGTGGTTCACAAGTTTGAGTTCTGCATTGGTCTCTGTGCTGACAGCTCAGAGCCTGGATCCTGCTTCGGATTCTGCGTCTCCCTCTCTCTGCCCCTCTCCCACTCATGTGCGCTCACGTGCTCTCTCTCTGTCTCAAAAATGAATAAACATTAAAAAATTAAAAAAAAAATAAATGAAAGTCAACTCTACTGCCTGACATGGGGTTCACACTCATGACCCTGAGATCAAGAGTTACATGCTTTACCAACTGAGCCAGCCAAGTGCTATATATATTTTTTTAATGTCCATCTGAAACATAAGGTTTTGCCATTGACATTTGCCTGCATACAAAGGAGATAGCTGGTAACTGGTCTGATTTCAGTGGGGCTGAACACCAATCCAAAAATTGGTGCCATTTGAAAAACTTAAGTTACCCTCATATTGTTTGCTGGAGCGGCCATGAAAGAGTTCCGCAGAGGGGCAGCTTAAACAACAGAAATTTATCTTCTCAGTCTGGGAAGCTAGAAGTCTGAAATTAAAGTGTTAGCAGGGTTGATTTCTTTTGGAAGGCTCTCTCCTCCGTCCAGGGGTGGCCATCTTCTTCCTGTGTCATTGCATGGTCTTTTCTCTGTACATAGGTATGCCTTAATCTCATCTGATAAGGGCACTAGTCATATTCGATTAGGGCCCAACCTAATGACCTCATTTCAACTTAGTTACCTTTTTGAGGATCCTATCTTCAAACGTCACATTCAAGGTACTGGGGGTTAAGACACCAACATATGAATTGGGGGTAGGCGGACACAATTCAGCTTTAATACTCCTTAAAGGGGTCTCAGATAGATACCCATTTTCTCCAGATCACTACCTAGAAGGGGCATCTCTGTTTATGCTCTTCAGTTTGTCATACCAGCACCACCACTGTTGCCGTGAGGCAATAGCATCTGTCCTCTAGGATGGTTTGAAAAATTGGCAGTTGGGGGTGGGGGATTCAGAATCCGCTGGCTTGCAATGAGGATGCTATGATATGGGATCCTAAGCTATGGGCAGCATGAGGCCACAGGAGGCCTGGGTGGTTATGGGATGAGAGAAGGTCAGGGCGAGCTGCATAAAGTAGGTAGTGAGACACTAAAATAGGAAGTTTGCGGTGACCTACTTTCTGTGCAACATGGTCCTGACCATTATCGAAAAACAACCTGCTTTAGCTCCTCGATCACACACAAAGTCTATAAGAATGGCCTCAGGGTCAATTGAAGAAAATTGGGTGATTTATATTTCAAGAGTGACTACCTCTTTGTATACCTGCTATTCAGTGTGATGGAGAAGAGTCTCGGTGTCTATTCTTAGCCTAGGCTTAGGTTGAAAAAGACCTGGCTTGATGTGTACCTTAGCCTGAAGGGGTGTGGGTATTGTGCACTGAATGTGTGTCCCTTGATCTTAAACCCAGTCTCTGAAGCTGAGTCCATCGTGACATTTCAGACAACAGACCCTGCTAGTGCTTGTGGTTTGGCATCTTCAGTGGATTCAACCATGGTGGAAGATATTGGTGCTGAATGTTTGAACTTCCTGTTTCCTGTCACTTTCGTCTTCTGAGGTCAGTAACAATCTGGGACACCATAGAACAATGAGGTTGATTCAAACAAAAGGGAGCAAGATGAAATGGAGGGAGCCTGAGCTGAGTTCTTATTCATCTGTGGCAGAGACTACAAGTTGCCTTCCCAAATTCCATTTTCAATTTCTTTTTTAGCAACAGAACCTTAGTCTTTAACTAACTCGGATTTAAATAAAAGTAAAAAATAAAAGCCTTTAGTCCTGTTAAAAACTACACTTGGGGCACCAGAGTGGCTCAGTTGGTTGGGCATCTCTTTTCGGCTCAGGTCATGATCTCACAATTGTGAGTTCAAGCCCCACGTCTGGCTCTGTGCTGACAGCTCAGAGCCTGGAGCCTGCTTTGGATTCTGTGTCTCCCTCTCTCTCTGCCCTTCCCCCAGGCACACTCTGTCTCTCTGTCTCTCTGTCTCTCTCAAAAATAAGCATAAAAAAATAACAAAGTATGCTTCCCTGCCTCCATTGCAGCCAAGTGTGGCCACGTGATGATGTTCCTGCCAATAGAGTGTAAGTAGAAATTTCCAGAAAGGTTATTCAAAAGGAGGGGCACACATTCTTTTGCTCTTTCTCCTTTCCTCTCCCTTCTACTCTGGAATGTGATGGCCGGAGTTCCAGCGGCCATTTTGGACCAGGAAGTGATCTTGAAAGCAGAAGCCCAACACGGGATTGTAGAGCAAGAAGACAGAGTGAGCTCAGGCCCTGGAGAACACCAGGAGCTGTTACACATGCACTGCTATGGGCAGACATTCAAAACGATCATTTTTAATATGAAAAAAAAAAACCCCACTGCTGTCTTAAGATATTGTTATTTTTTTCTTTTATATGCTGTTAAACCTAATTCTTTTAAAAAATATTTATTTATTTTTGGTTAAGTGCAAATGGAGCAGGGGCAGAGAGAGGGGGACAGAGGATCTGAAGCAGGCTCTGTGCTGACAGGCGGACAGCAGCAAGCCTGGTGTGGGGCTTGAACTCACAAAGTGCATGAGATGATGACTTGAGCTGAAGTCGGATGGTCCAGGTGCCCCAAACCTAATTCTTAATGAAGTTTGGGTACCCATTAAAATTGTCTAGGAATCTATTTAGACAAACTACTGCCTGGGCCCTCCCCTCCAGGATTCTGATTTTATGGTTTGGCAAAAAAGACAGACAAGTGTTGTTCTTCAGAAGCATCCTTAGGTGATTCTAATGTGATGGGGGTTGAGAACCCCTGGCTTCACTTACACTCTGTCTCTCTAAGTAACTACTGTGTTTGAACAATTGTGATTTCTTTTTTTTAATGTTTACTTAATTTTAAGAGAGAGAGCACAAGGTGGGGAGAGGTAGAGAGGGGGACAGAGGATCCAAGCTTGATGTGGGGCTCGAGTTCACAAACTGTGAGATCTTGACCTGAGCTGAAGCCAGACACTCTACCAACTGAGCCACCCAGGTGCCCCAAGAATTGTGATTTCTTTTTTTTTTATTAAAGTTTTTTTAATTTATTATTATTTTTTTAATGTTTTATCCATTTCTAGGAGAGAGAGAGAGACAGCGTGAGCAGGGGAGGGTCAGAGAGAGAGGGAGTCACAGACTCTGAAACAGGCTCCAGGCTCCGAGCTGGCAGTCAGCACAGAGCCCGACGCAGGGCTTGAACCCATGAACCGCGAGATCATGACCTAAGCGAAAGTCGGACACCCAACCGACTAAGCCACCCAGGTGCCCCAAGAATTGTGATTTCCGATATCACTGGGGCACTTGTTCTATTTCTGCAGCTCTGTCAGGGAAAGGAACAAAGCTGGGGATAATCTAAAAGAGAACTAGTTTGAAACAGTTTTGGGGACCAGAATGATAATGCAGATACAACATACTTTGAGAACCTGTAAAGCATTATCACAATGACCATATCTATGATGGCTACACAATGTGCCTTTATTTCTGAGGAAAGAATGAAACTAAAGCCCTCCACACTTCCCTTCCCTTTACCAAATTTAACCATGCTTCCCCTGGGGATTATGAGGAATTTAGCAATAGAGTGCAGGGAGGTAAATACATTCCTTTAAAGCTGAGCTGGATTGAGGGAGAACATGAGCAGCTTTAGATTTTTATTTTCCATTAATACTATTGATGCTTAGGTCTCTGAGGGGAATTAATGGGGATAAAATCCCTACCTAATTTCTCAGAATATCAATTTCACCTATTTGACAATGAATGCTCCCTTCTCTATAGTGTTCTTTTAGTTCCAATTCTTTTTTCAAGGTCATAAGACAGCTAACCCCTAATTTTATTTCAGAATTCATACTAATTCTGTGACTTGTAGATCACTGTCTAATAGTCCTGAATTTGTGTTTGTCAACAACAAGATCAGTTTTTGTCTTGTGGTAAGAGAAGTTTCAGGGGTGAGTAGGATGTCAGAACTCCCCTTCCTCCCAGTTTCTTCTGGGTTATTTGCTATAAATTTTCAACAAGAAATTCAGGAGTGAGAAGTGAATAATCAAGTAGTGTGTGTGATTGATTTGACTGAATGATGAAGAAAGTTAACATATTGTGTTTTATTATTTTTTTAAGTTTATTTTGAGAGAGAGAGAGAGAGAAACCACGACCAAGTGGGGGAGGGGCAGAGAGAGAGAGGGAGAGAGAATCCCAAGCAGGTTCTGTACTGTCAGCACAGAGCCTGATGTGGGGCTTAAACTCATGAATGGAGAGATCATGACCTGAGCCCAAGCCAAGAGTCAGACGCTTAACGAACTGAGCCCCACGGGTGCCCCTGTGTTTTATTCTTTTGATAGCAGTTTCCATCTGAGCATCTTAGTATTTTAGAAATAATGAGCAGTATATGACACATATGTGTTATTACATTTAAAGATAATCAGTAGGTTAGAAATGTACTGAGAAACAAAAGTGCCTTTGTGGGGACCATGGGATTTAGCACTGTAGGCCAAAGGAACCAGGACGAATTGTGACACCATGTGCACCATGTCTATACAGGCATGTAAGTCTTCATGCAGTGGTCTGTGAACTAGCTCCAGCTCCTTTCAGCCACGATCCCCCTGGAAAACTCTTGTCTTAGACAATCGCCCATGAATGGGAAACCCTTTGTGAAAGTTCGGTGTTCAGAGGAAAAGTTTCAGCACATTGTTGTGTTGGGCAGGAACATAGGAGTTTGGACATATATAATGATAAAGGGATCATTCATCAAGAAGCTGTAACAGTCATAAATATATGTGCATTCAACATCAGAGCACCTAAATAAGTTTAGCAAATTCTAACAGATCTGAAGGAAGAGATAGACAAGAATACAATAATGGTAGAGGACTCCAATACCCCACGGTAGAATGGATAGATCAGTGAGACAGAAAATCAACAAGGAAATATTGTACTTAAACCATACTTTGGACCAAATGCACCTAACAAACATAAATAGGATATTTTTCCAACAGATGGAATGCATATTCTTCTCAAGTACACAGGGAACATCGTCCAGGATAGATCATCTGATAGGTCACACAATAAGTCTTAGCAGATTTGAGAAGATTGAAATTATACCAACTATCGTTTCCAACCACAATGGTATGAAACTAGAAATCAGTAACAGAAGGAAAGCTGGAACAAAGATGCAGAAATTAATGTATTTCTGAACAGTGATGGGTAAAAAAAATTCAAAAGGAAAATAAAATATTAAAATGAAGGAAAATGGAAACATATCATACCCACACCTATAGGATGCAGCAAAAGCAGCTCTATGGGGGAGGTTTATAGCAATCAGTGCCTTCAGTAAGAAAAAAGATCACAAAGGGGTGCCTGGGTGGCTCAGTTGGTCGAACGTCCAACTTTGAATCAGGTCATGATCTTGAGGTTCGTGAGTTCGAGCCCTGCGTCAGACACTGTGCTGACAGCTCAGAGCCTGGAACCTGCTTCAGATTCTGTGTCTCCCTCTCTCTTTGACACCCCTTCTTTCAAAAATAAACATTAAAAATTAAAGAAAAAAGATCACAAATAAATAACTCAGTTTTATGCCTCAAGAAACCAGGAGGGTAAAGAAGGAACAGCCTAAGCTTGAAGTGAGCAAAAGGGAGAAGAAACAAAGATCAAAGCTGAAATAAATTAAGTAGAAGCCAGAAAAACCACGAAAAGCATTAATTAATAATTAAGAGCTGGTTTTTTGAAAGGGTAAATAAAATTGACAAACTTTTAACTAGACTAAGAGGAAAAGAAGACTCGGGACACCTGGGTGGTTCAGTTGGTTCAGTGTCCAACTCTTGATCTTGGCTCAGGTTATGATCTCACAGTTTGTGAGTTTGAGCCCCACAATGGGCTCTGCATTGACAGTGTGGAGCCTGCTTGGGATTCTGTCTCTCCCTCTCTCTGCCCCTACCTGACTTGCACTCTCTCACTCTCTGTCTCAAAATAAATAAACTTAACAAAAAAGAAAAAGCAGACTCATATAAATAAACTCAGGAATTAAAGAGAAGACATCGTAGCAGATAGCACGGACATTCAGAGGATCATAAGAGATTATTATGAAAAGTTATGGGCAAGCAAATTGGAAAACCTAGAAGAAATGGATAAATTCCTAGATACATACATTGTACCAAACTAAGTTATGAAGAGACTGAATGTCTGAACAGACCCATAAGGACATTGAATTAGTAATCAAAATCCTTCCGGCAAAGGAAAGTCCAAGATGAGAAGGTTTCACTGGAGAATTCTACCAAACATTTAAAGAGGAATTAACACCATTTCTTTTCAAACTTTCCCAAGAATTGAAGAAGAGTGAACACTCCCAAACTCATTTTTTAAAGATTTTATTTTTTTGTTTTTATTAAAAATTTTTAATGTTTATTTTGGGGGGGGAGGGGCAGAGAGGGAGACAGAGAATCCAAAGCAGGCTCTAGGCTCTGAGCTGTCAGCATGGAGCCCGACACGGGTCTCGAACTCATGAATCGTGAGATCTTAAGACCTTAAGAGCTACACCAAACTGGGAAATGCCTTCGTGGCCAAAAACAAAAGAAAACAAACAAAAAAAGGCAAACTATGGGAGAAAATACTTGCAAACTAGGTATTTGATATGAGCTCATACAAAACACAAAACACAAAACCCTAAAAGCAGTCTGATTAAAAAATCGGCAGAGGAACTGAATAGACATTTCTCTAAAGATGTACAGATGGGCAACAGATATATGAAAAGGGGCTCAGCATCACTCATTGTCAGGGAAATGCAAGTCAGAACCACAGGGAGAGAGCACCTCACACCTGTTAGAAGTGCTATCCTGACACAGACAAATAACACATCTTGGTGAGGATGCGGAGAAAAGGGAACCCTCGTGCACTATTGGTTAGAATGTAAATTGGTGCAGGCACTATGGAAGCAGTATGGAGTTTCCTCAAAAAATTAAAAATAGAACTACCATATAATTTAGCGATCCCACTCTTTGGTACATATTGAAAGGAATGAAAACAGTATATCAAAGAGATATGTGCTCTGACACGTTGACAATTGCCAAGATATGGAAACAACTTCAGTGGCCCTTCATGGGTAAATGAGTAGAGGTGTGAGGTGTGTGGTGTGTGTGTGTACACACACATATAATGAATGTGTGTTTAGGGGATCTAATATACAGTATGGTGATTATAGTTAATAATACTATATTATATACTTGAAAAATTTTAAGAGAGTAGATCTTTAATGTTCTTGCCATTAAAGAAAAAGGAATGGTTATGTGAACTAGAGGAGGTGTTAGTTGAAGGTATGTGGTAATCATTTTTAGCAATATATAAGTGTATCAAATCAACACATTATGCACCTTGAACTTATGCAATATTATATGTTAATGTACCTAATAAAGCTGGAAAAATTAAATATATTACTTTAGCAATATCAGTACATTAGCACTACATTTTGTACATAACAGTCTCTCCTCTTCGGACTGTTATTTTTGTAGTGAAATTGTCTTTTAGCAATTTATTTTAAATGTACGAATTTAACAATTTGTATTTGTAAACATATTTTAATTTTAGCTAGCTATGTGTAAGCTGAATTATTCTAATGTAGTTCCGCTTTTTTTTTTTACTTGAGATTTATTTTATTTATTTGTTTGTTTTTACAATGGGAAGCTTTTTAATATAGTATCAATTATTATCAGGATGATCTTAAATATCTTTATCCAAAATAAGAAAATATTCAAATAGAAAGCACCAAAATTCCTAATTAGGTTTCTCTAGTTCATTCCTAGCTTTATTTTTTTATTGAATATATTTGTGTAGTTCCGCTTTTATTAAAAGTGCTCTTGAGGGGCGCCTGGGTGGCTTAGTCGGTTAAGCGTCCGACTTTCGCTTAGGTCATGATCTCGCGGTTCGTGGGTTCGAGCCCCGCGTCGGGCTCTGTGCTGACTGCCAGCTCAGAGCCTGGAGCCTGTTTCAGTCTGTGACTCCCTCTCTCTCTGACCCTCCCCTGCTCACGCTGTCTCTCTCTCTCTCTCTCCTAGAAATAAATAAAATATTAAAAAAAAAAGTGCTCTTGATATCTTATCCCCCAACAATCATTAGGTTTATCAGTAGACTAACTTTATATAGTTCCTGCAAGATTATATTGTGTACTGTAATAAAAATACTGAATCATTATTTGCATATTTATGTATCTAATTGAATTTGTTCCTCCAGAGACTATCCAGTTATCCACACAAGCAAGCATTTGAATTATTAAGGGCTGAAAAAAATGTTTTCTTTCTGTTGTGGATCAATTTTGTTTTTACTTTGCATTGAATCATCATTTAGTTTTTCTTAAAAGGGCAAAAAATTTCAGCAGATCCATAAACTGGACCTGCACTCCAGGGCATTCCACATTCTTCAGAATGAGATCAGAAATAGAACAAAGAAATTATGTCATTAGCATTGCTTCTTACAGGCTCTACGAAAGGAATAAAAAAGAGTACGTATTCCTTTACCCTACACGAAAGCAGCAAACTCAGATTTAATTTGGGTTGAAAATATAAATAGGTAAGTTTGATCATTTATTGTTTGAGAGGCTTATTGACTTATTATGGAAAAGTAACCTATTGCTGACGTTCAAAGAGTCTCCATTTGAGCCAGGGTTTGTAATCACTTTCCTGATGAGAACCTGGAATCAAAGTGAAGACAGATGCGCGTGCCCCACCACAAAGTCTTACCTGGTGGTGAGAGTTTAAGGAACAGGTGCCCCTTCTTACCTAAGGTTGGTTCTACTCTTGGACTCACGTCCAGTCCCTTCCCATCTCCTCAGTAGCCTTGTTCTGTAATTTTTTTAAAATTTTTTAATGTTTTATTTATTTCCAGGAGAGAGAGAGACAGCGTGAGCAGGGGAGGGCCAGAGAGAGAGGGAGTCACAGACTGAAACAGGCTCCAGGCTCCGAGCTGGCAGTCAGCACAGAGCCCGACAAGGGGCTCGAACCCACGAACCGCGAGATCATGACCTAAGCAAAAGTCGGACGCTCAACCGACTAAGCCACCCAGGCGCCCCGCCTTGTTCTGTAATTTATCCTACACTCTCCAGGATCTTCTCTTTCACATTTGCTCTTGAACATGCATTAAAAAAAGTATTCGATGCATTCCACATGCCTCTCGAGGTACCAATTTAATCTCATCCTTACAATCAGATTTCTTGGCCATTCTTTTTTTTTTTTTTTTAATGTTTTATTTATTTCTAGGAGAGAGAGAGAGACAGCATGAGCAGGGGAGGGTCAGAGAGAGAGGGAGTCACAGACTGAAACAGGCTCCAGGCTCTGAGCTGGCAGTCAGCACAGAGCCCGACGCGGGGCTCGAACCCACAAACTGTGAGATCGTGACCTAAGCGAAAGTCGGACGCTTAACCGACTAAGCCATCCAGGCGCCCCATTTCTTGGCCATTCTATCTCCTTGCTACCTCCATTTCCTTACCTCCAGCTTACTTTCCAGCCTATTCCAAGCAGCATTCATTCCTTCCACTTTCTGAAACTTCTCTTGTTGAAGTCAATATTGACTTTTAATGTCATGGATCCATTGGACCCATCTGGTCTTTTCCTTGCTTCAGCTTTTACCTGCATTTGATTCATAGTCTTCTCTTTGCTTCTCAGGACTTTCTCTTACTGTGGCTTTCGTGTACTATATTCACTTGGTCCCTTGGTTTTCCTCCTGCCTCTCTGGCTATTTCTTTTTTTATCCTTTTATTTATTTTTTTCTTTGTTATCTCTTTCTCCTTTATTCACTAGTGCCCCCAAGGGATTAGGTTCTAAGTCCTCTTCACCTCAAACTTGAATTACTCTGTAGATCAGACCTTAACCATCCATGGCTTCAGTAAATAAGCAGATACTCCTAAATCAGTATTTTCATACACCTCTTGTCAAAGAGACTACTAGTTGTTTTCACTTGTATATCCCACCTTGAATTCAGTGTGTTTAAATATGAACTTCAGTTTATCTGCCCAATTGCACTTATCAGAAACATGAAAGTTAGCACTGAGTTCTTGAACTTTCATATTTCCAACATTCAACTGTCCCCTAATTCTTTCAATTCTATTTCTTTTTTTTTTTTTTTTTAATGTTTATTTTTGAGGGAGAGAGAGAGTGAGAGTAGGGGAGGGGAAGAGATACAGGGAGACACAGCATCCAAAGCAGGCTCCAGGCTTCAAGCTGTCAGCACAGAGCCCAATGTGGGGCTCGAACTCATGAACTGAACCATGAGATCATGACCTGAGCCAAAGTCAGATGCTTAGCCAACTGAGCCACCCAGGCACCTCAGTCAATGGTATTTCTTAATAATGGTGAAGCTGTTTACTTTTCTCCAACCTCATTGCTACCCTCAGTCTCATTTCTCACCTGAACTACTGAAACAGATTCTTACCTAGAAGCACCTGTATTAAATTTTGCTTCCGTTCAGCCTATTTCTACATTGCAGTTGGGGTGATATTTAAAACATAAAGATCTGGTAAGGTGAAGCTGTTTGCAAAGTCTTCCCATGGGTTTATAGTTCAGTGCTTAACCCTACAGATTCCTTCTTGATCATCTGGTCAACCTCTTTAGCCTAATCTCAGAGCACTCTTCCTCAGTTTCTCTATAATCCAGCCCCATTGAATAATCCTGTACATTCTTCAAATGCACCATGCTTTTCTGCCCTCTTCCCTTTAAACATGTGGTTTTCTCTGCCTTGAAACACTTTTCCATTTTATAGCTCTATTTACTTTAGTATTTATTTCCTGACTCTTATTTATTTGGTCTCAGCTTAAATGTCATTTCCATAGGGAGGTCTCTCCTCACCCCATGGACCAGTATCTCAACTGTTGGCTCCACAATAGAATTACCTGGGGACATGTTAAAATATCAGTGATTCGCTTAAACTGTGCTGGGATAGAATATGAATCAGAATTACCTAGAGGTCTTGTTAAAACCACTGGGTAGCTCTGATGCTGCTGTATGAGAACCACACTTGGAAACCATTGCTCTAGACTGGACTTAATTTGGGCTCCAGCCAAGTGCTTCTGTAGTATCTGTGCATCTCTTAGCATGGAACTCAAACATTTTATTGTTTTCACTTTTAAAAATTATCTTTTCTGCTAGAAAGGAAAGACAATTCTTTTTTTGTGAAATCAAGCACCCTGGCTTTCTTGTTCACCTTTGTATCCTTAGGGTCTATCCCTGTGCCTGGCTCACAAGGATTTATTCAATATTTGTTGAATGGGTGAATAAAAGGCTATGTTTGAGAGAGAAGATGGTATCTAAATTATCTATGACTCAAGGTAGTAATAATACAGAGATAAAGCTGAAGTTTTCTCTCTGTTATCTATCTTTAACTTGATTCTAGTTTGTTTTTGGTTTTAATCCAAAATCTTACCTAGGACAGTGCCTTGAGGTGTCTGTATTCTAATTCTCCTTTTTAAAAAAAAGCTTATTTATTTATTTTGAGAGGGGGACAGAGAGAGTGGGAGGGGCAAGAGAGGAGAGAGAGAGAGAATCCCAGGCAGGCTCTGCACTGTCAGCATACAGCCTGATGCAGGGCTCGAACTCACGAACGAGATCATGACCTGAGCCAAAACCAAGAGTCAGGTGCATAATCAACTGAGGCACCCAGGTGCCCTTATTCGAATTCTCCTTCTTATTTCTACCACTACATTACCTTCAACAGAGATAAGAAAAAATAAGTGAATATACTTTGGCTGATTGGGGTGCAAGACAGTTTCATGAAAATCTGACAATTGTGCTATGTACATGTGTGTACTCACATGTTTGTGTGAATGGTGGTATATAATTTACAAATGACTTAGAGTAGAAGAGAAAGAAGACCAGAAATTCTGCATTGGGTAGAGAGAGCTACACTGCCAAAAATTTAATTCTTTAGTATTGACCAAGTAGAGACTTTCTTCAGCATCAGTAGGGTTGTAGAAATGATGTTTTGGGGAATGTTCTGAACCGGATTAAAATCATTTTACTGCTTGCACACTATTTTGAATTTTATTTTTTTAAGCTTATTTATTTTGAGAGAGAGAGAGAAAGAGTACAAGAGCAGAGGAAGATCAGAGGGAGAGGAAGAGAGAGAATCTTAAACAGCCTCCTTGCCCAGTGAGTATGGAGCTTGACTCTAGGCTGTATCCCATGACTATGAGATCTCGACCAGTCAATATCAAGGGTTGGCTGTTTAACTGACTGAACTAACAAGGCGCCCCCACACTATCTTGAATTATCTAGTTGAGTCAAAGATAAGCACAAATCCTAATTTGTATTTGTAAGATACCATATACTTATTTATTTGCCATTTATTGAATATTTGCTATATGAAGCATAACCCTAGAAATGAAAGCCACTTTCTCTCCTCAGTCACAGTTTAGAATGAGACACATGCCAGTAAGTCAGTGTGTAAAATATGGTGGAATAAGTGTGGTGGTAGAGTATGTAACAACTACCTTGGAATATGCAAGTCCCCCTCCCAGATAAGTGGGGACCTGCTCTATTTCATTTCAGTTAGGATATTAGTGTGGGAGTTGTGACGGGAGAGTGCTTAATACAGGTCATCTCTCGTTTGTGGGGGTATACCTAGGGATACATGCTGACTTCTTACATGCAGACTTGTTTAAAGAAATTCCACATAAAAAGGTTTACTGGATTGTTTAATTTTTAGGGATTCATGCACGAGATTCACAAAACCGTGCACACTAGGCAATGTGCAACATTTTATAGATGTACATGAATCTTCTGAAGGGAGAGCTCACAGATTTATCATATTCTCAAAAGGATCTGTGATTTCTACAGGGATTAGAAGCATTTCTCTATCATGTAAGCTGATGGAGTAGATGAATTGATAAAGAAGAGATCCTCTGGGGGTGCCTGGCTGGCTCAGTGGGTAGAGTGTGCGACTATTGATCTCAGGGTCATGAGTTCCAGCCTAATGTTGGGTGGAGAGCTTACTTAAAATTAAAAAAAAAAAAAAAATGTTCCTGTGGTTAAGAGTTGCTAGAGGGATTTCCCCATAAATATAGTTGTTATCTGTAACAGATGATACATTAAAAAGTCTTCTAAAATCAAGCCATACTTTGCATACACTGGAGTATCTCAGTAAAAAACAAACAAACAAAAAACCTTGGGTTGAATTATTTTGCAAACTAAAAAATTTAAGGAAAACATTTTTCTGTATTTGGAGGTTCTATATATAGCCTTCCTATTGAGATATCCATGGTGATACCATTACGGCCACCATGATTACTGTTCCAAGGAATTTCAAGAGTTATCATTTCATTTGTATTTATCATGTGCCAGAGGCTCTAGATACTTTTTAAAAATGTTTTATTTCTTTATTTTTGAGAGGGAGAGAGAGAGAAAGAAAGACAGAGAGAACACAAGTGGCTGAGGGTCAGAGGGAGAGGGAGACACAGAATCTGAAGCAGGCTCCAGTCTCTGAGCTGTCAGCACAGAGCCTGATGCCTGGCTTAAACCCACGAACCCTGATGAGATCATGACCTGAGCTGAAGTTGGACCCTTAACTGACTGAGCCACCCAGGCGATAGATATGTTTTTCTGATTTTCACAACTACACATGGCAGTCATTATCTGCATTTTATAGGTGAGGAGATCAAGGTTCAACAAGGTTAGGAAATGAAGAGACAGCCTGTATTTAGTAGAGCCAACATTTGAACCCAGCATTGGCAGATTCAAAAGTCTGTGTTCTTTTCATAGCATGATACTGGCCTACTTTGTGGTAATGTGGTTTAATCAAGGTGTTCTGATTTAAAATAACTGAAATAAATTTGAACTAGCTTTAACAAAAGCAGGAAATTTGCTATAAGGACCAGGAGTGTCTTGAGGAATTCAAAGATAGGAATGCAGGTGGCTTCTGGAAGGAACTGGAACTGAGAACTAGAAAGCAGTCATTCTTTCTCTGACTCTTATCTTACCTCCTCTCTTGCATGCCTCCTTTATTGTGCTTTCTCTAGATTTTTCTGCAGCTCATATAGGTGATAGAACATGGCTGCTGCACAGCCTCAACCAAGCACAGAGATTAGCTGTCTCTAAATCCAAATTCCTGGTAGAGAGAATCTGATTGACTCCATTGCAGATAGACATCTTTTCTGGGTCCAGTCAGCTTTTGCCAAGGAGGCAGAATTACATCGTTCAAACATGGCTGCTTGGGATTTGAAGGGAACATCCTTTATTGGTAGGAATGTTTGGCTCTTGTCTTCTCTCACTCATCTGGTTTGACTATAGCCCATTCTAGGTACTCTAACTATTACATGGAGAAGTCTAAGGGGCCTTCTACCCAGGGTTTGACCCATGGTTATAGCTCCTTGAAGAGAAAACAAGTCTATGACAGACTTGGCTGATATGTTGTTGTGTCCATGATTTTCCCCTTTTGAAGTACATCATGTCATCATTGTTCCTTCAATCTTGTTCCTTATAGCCTAATTGCCTTTACACACACACACACACTCACATAGCAGTACACTTATGGTATCTGCTCAGAAGAAGCCACCTGCCACCTTGGAGATTAACTTTTGCCCTGGGCTACAGTAGCAGCAAACCACTGACTTTCTTCGCCAGTATAAAGTGAATAAAACCCTCTTCCAACCTGTTGTCCTTACTATCTCTTTAAGATAATGTTGAGAGTCTTTCCCCTATAGTCACTACCTATCTAGAAATGGGTCTAGTTACTTTCACTGGGCAAAGTGGGAAGAATAAATTCACCTGGGACATGTAGGGACAAATGGTCACCAGCTCCTTTCTCAGTTGAAGCCGTTTCTAAGGAAAAGGGTCAAATAGCATCACCCGGTTATAGATACGTATACTTTCTATATTCTTCTGCAGTTGTAAGGAGAAAGAAGCTCAAGGGGAAAATGTTATTGTTATATTTTTTTGGTAGGTGACCCAAACTAATGAATATTAAGTGTTCCAAAAGTTTGTTTGTGGGCCAGTTGTTCAGAGCTTGGAACTCATTTTACTATGGAAATGACATTATACTTGGTAGTTTATGTTTCTAACCATACCGTAAATGATCATTTGGTCTACAAGGTAGCTGAAATGCTAATTATCACCTTGTAATTTACTTGCTCTTAAAATTGGGGTCTGGAATCTTTGGTGTCTAAAGCCTTGACTTCATTAGCTTCCTGAATACTACTAGTTCTCCTGAACTTCTCTAAAGTTCAATTCTCTGGGACCTTCGTTTTCTCTTCCTCTAAAGGAGGTAAGGAGAAGCCATGGAGGCCTGTAGGTGAGTGATGGGTGGGGGCCCCAGGCATTGAAAGACGCAGGTGCACTAAGTTTCACAAAAGGAAGGATATGAGTATAGAGAATAGTGAGTTTAATGTCCTTAGTGACTCCCCCCAAAAGGATAAGAGCCTGGGGACTAAGACCCAGGAGAGAAGAGTGACTGGCTGCAACATTTGCTAAATAGGTATTGTTATGAGTGCCTGCATGTAAAATATTTATTAGTTTTTTCTTTCTTGCATGTAGTTCTTCCCCCCACCCCCCGACCAGCCTGCAGAAAATTAATAATGAATTTGACAGCATTCTGCATTTGTTTCCTGGAATCCCTGAACTTAACCTCTCTGGGATGAGGCATCACGACCGCACAGAAGCCGGACAGATAACAGGAAGGCCTCTACTTGTGTAATCACAACTTGCCCTTGTGTGGATCCTGCATAAGTGTTTTTAGTAGATGATTTCATCCCCTTCTCTGACTTGGACCCAGACAACTTTACATTCTCAGCAAACAGACCGACAACAGGGTTGAAATAGGATCTTGTACCGAAATAGTCTTTGACTCACACACTTTGACTGATCACTCTTCCAGGAAACCTGCCTCTTCCTTCTGACAGGAGGCCAGTGCTGACAGTTAACGTACTGAGGGGTGTTGCACTCTCTTCCCAGCGTATGTTTGATATTTTTCTTCCCGGTGAAGATGGGGTTCCGCAGAGAGAGGAACATTGTCTGGTTTGTTTGGGCAAAACGCCTGGCCTTTTGCCCTGAGCAGATGTTTAAAAATAGAATCAAAATGTTTTATACTGAGTTTCTATTTTTGTTTTCCTTACAGAAAAGTTCCTGATATGAGAACAAGGGGACTTGATTTCACCTATAACTTTGTTTCGGGAGTCAGGAGCACTCTACGAGAGAGTCACTTGACCTGGTTATTAGGTGCTAGTCTGTGTTGGGCCAGTAACTGCCTGTTTGACCCCAAGGAAGTCTGTTCATTTTTCAGTGCTCAGTCTCCTCATCTATGAAAGGGGAATGATAAAAACAACTAAAAAGGTATCGTGAGCGTTCCATGGGATGATGTTTGAGAGGGCGTCAGATGTGGTAACATTGCGATAGTAACAGGTTCTGATTTGTTTTCAGAGTTTGGAGTATCCTTCCTCTGTAACCAGTTTATTAATGAGCAGGCAGTGATTCTCTTGAAGATTTGTTTGTTCTAAACCTGGAGGATTGTACTCAGTGCCTTTAACTCAGTCCTTGCAGGAAAGGTGTACATTGTCCATGTCTTTGTCATTTCTGCCTTCATTTGAATTTCTGAACGCAGTATAAAATAAGGCACTGTATAATCCGGGCACGGTGTAGATCACAGTGTCCGCAACCTGCCTGTTGGGAGAATTTATCGTTATGTTTTCGGATGAGAGGCCTGAGTTGACATGATATCAATGGAACACCTTCTGGTCTGAACTGTCGAACAGAAATAATTAGCATGAAACGGACAGGCAGCCACTCAAGTTTATCATGTTCTTTTGAGTTCTGATTTCTACTTCCCCGTCTCTGATTTTAGTAGCTGCAGGTGGTAGGTACCACAACATCCTGTACGAGTACGCATAAAAAATTAAAGGTTGGAAAGATCGGAAGTGCTTTCTTTAGTTTTTCAGAATTTATGTAACAACAACATAATACGGGTGACTCTGAAAAGTTTTGTCTTCTATTGATCAAAGAGGATACAATATGGGGTTGGTGTTTTCCCATGTAACCATTGAGGAGATCTTCAGCCTTTATGTTTGCAGATTAGGTCATAGGAAAGGAAGACAACTTGACAGAGGACCCCTAGTCCCAGTCGAATGATCTAGGGTCTTTGCACCAAAGTTTCTATCGTTTGTCTTGTTCTCTCTCCCCTTTACACGGGCGGGGTGTGTGTGTGTGTGTGTGTGTGTGTGTGTGAAGGGGTCTTCCATCCTCACACTGTTCCTTGCTCGGCTGTGTTACTGTCTCACACAACTGCACTATTTATCTTTAATCATTGCTGCTTCTCGGGGCAGTCATAAAGTCGCCTTTCTGTCTTCAGAGAAAATCTGAAAGTTTTAACATATTACTAATGAGACTCAATGGGTTTAAGAAAGCACTGGTGCGGGTGAATAACAATTGGGAATAAAGGTAGAGGTGACTTCATATGATGATCATCTGCTTTTATTGTTTCTTGGGAAGTTTATAAAGGTTTATAAATGAGTCATTTTAAAGGTTTTTTTGGTTTTTTGCTTTTTTTTTTTAGTGGAATGCCTTGGCTAGAGAAATTTGTTCTGCCATCAGTAAAGCTTATCTGCTATCCATCTCTCTCTTTTCGCTTGTGCAGTTCCTTTTGCCCAGCACCCCCTCTCTGTTGGCTCCCCCCACTTCTGCCCTGGCACCCTAGATTCTGCAGGGCGGGGTTCACAAGGCTGCCTTCCTGGATCCAGATGGCACAGCACTGGGGCACTGCCCTGCCTGGTATACGTGTCTGACTTTTCCTACGCTGCGTGTTTTGTTTATTTTTGTGTTCCCAGCACCTAATAAAGATCCCCGGAGACAATAGGAGCTAAATAAATGTTTGCCGAATGAGTTGCTTCATTCAGGGTACGAGCACTGTATGTACTAAGGATGGAATACCAGAGGAAACCCCGTCTCCTTATGGGGGAGGAGGCAAGCGGAAATGGAGAGGGTGTGTCCCAGAAAAGTTACACCTTGAGTCACATTTTGGGCACAGAGGAACTGTTCATCAGGTGGGGGTGGGTGCGGGAAATGGGCACACAGAGAGCCAGAGGAATTAGTGAATGTGATATTTGGAGCCCCTGAAAATACTTTTATGTGGCTGGGACATAGACGCAAAGTGAAAAGGGCAGAAGATGCATCTGAAAAGGTAGGCAGGCTATACGTTCCTTTGATTTTGTGCCCAATAAAAAAAATCACTTAGGTTATTGGCCAGAATTACCTATGTGATGCACTAATTGATGGTAGGATACTAGCTGGGATTGGATCTCATAAGTCATTGGATTAGGTGAGTTATTTAACTAATTTTATGTAACGATTACTTCAGAGTAAATGGGTGGCTATATTGGTCTGTTTTTGAAAGGAAAGCTTGTAGAAATCACAAGCTGAGATCTTACAAGTTTTAGGGGATTCTACCTGACAAAATACTGGAGTCATCATTTAACCCTAAGTAGTCTATATCACAAGATAACTTTATATCTGAATCTATATTTTAACAAGCCTGTTCTGATACATAGCTACTAATCATTTAAAAATGTGATTAAACAGGGGCTTCTGGGTGGCTCAGCCGGTTATGCGTCTGACTCTTGATTTTGGCTCAGGTCATCATCTCATGGTTCGTGAATTCGAGCTCTGAGTCCGGCTCCATGCTGCCAGTGCAGGGCCTGCTTAGGGTTTTCTCTCTCCACACTGCCTACCCCCAAATAAAGAAATAAACTTAAAAAAATGTAAGGGCGCCTGGGTGGCTCAGTTGGTTAGGCTTCAGACTCTTGGTTTCCGCTCAGGACATGATCTCACAGTTTGTGAGTTCAAGCCCTGCGTTGGGCTCTGTGCTGACAGTGCAAAGCCTGCTTTGGATTCTCTCTTTCTCTCCCTCTCTCTCTGCCCCTCCCCTCTTTCTACTCTCTCTCCCTTTCTCTCAAAATGTATAAACTTAAAAGAAATGTTAAAAAGTATGATTAAACTTAGACATTTTTCTATAACTACTATTTCTTTCTTTTTTTTTTTAATGTTTTATTTATTTCTAGGAGAGAGAGAGAGTAGACAGGAGAAAAAGAGGGCCAGGAGAGAGAGGGAGTCACAGATCGAAACAGGCTCCAGGCTCTGAGCTGGCAGTCAAAGCACAGGGCCCGACGCGTGCTTCGGAACTCCACGAATCGCGAGATCATGACCTGAGCGAAAGTCGGACGCTTAACTGACTAAGCCACCCAGGCGCCCCTATAATGGCTATTTCTATGAAGATGCAAAAGATAATAGGGGTAGCTTAGTTGGTTAAGTGTCTGACTTCAGCTCAGGTCATGGTCTCAGTGGTTCATGAGTTCAAGCTCTGCATCAGGCTCTGTGCTAACCACTGGAGCCCTCTTCGAATTTTGTGTCTCCCTCTCTCTCACTGCCCCTCCCCTGCTCATGCTCTCTCTCTCTCTTAAAAATAAACATTAAAAAATTTTAAAAAGATAATATATGTAAAATATTTAGTACAAAGTAGCTTCCCTGGCACACGGTAGGTGCTCAACAGTATAATGGGTATCCCCCCTCAATGGTGCCAGACCTGAGGAAACTTCCACTTTATCTGTATGAACTTTGGGGAGAAACTGTAAAAAAACAAAAAACACCCTGTCTCCAAGTGTATATCTGTTGAAATATCCGCTAATTCTTTGGTGAGAGTTTGGAATTTCCTTGGTGACTTTAAACAAGATTTCCTCTATTCCATGTGTTCATTGTATGAGTCTTCGATGACAGGGCTGATCTGATGTGAGCACAGATGCTTCAAAGCCTTGGCGGGACTACCTGTTTGAGCAGTTGCTTACAGTTAAAAATAGTTCTAGCCCCTTGTACCCTAAGGTTTCCGTGATTCATGCTGAGGCCCTCTTGACGCGCACGAATATGTTTTCCTCCTGGATTAGTAGGTGAGCAGCAGTTTGCCCGGTGTCTCCCAGTGCCTACTTATGCTGGGGAGGAGTTGAGATGCCGGGTTGGAAAACAAAAACTTTAACTAGAAGTTTGCTGGGCACCATCCAGGAGCATGGCATGCCTTTGGTTTGTTTTGATTAAATTCCAAGGTGATACAATCATCTGGCTGTTAAAAATAATTAATTGCCTTGTTTTCTACTTAGAGGTGTAGTGGTTCCAGATTTGCAAGTTGGAATGGTTTTGCAGTGGGACCCTGGGACACGGCCATTGTTACTGGGATTTAGACTTTAGATGAGCAGGGCAGGCAACAGGGCGCATCACCAAGACGCAATTAAGGGAGCATTTCTTTGGAGATGTGCGATTTTTCAAGCCCTCGTTACTAGAATTAGTAGACTTATTAACTCACTTGGACAAAAACAAAGCAAAATCATACCAAATATAAAAGGTAGATTATTTTTTTTAAATGTTTTTGTTTATTTCTAGGAGGGAGAGAGACAGCGTGAGCAGGCGAGGGTCATAGAGAGAGGGAGTCACAGACTGAAACAGGCTCCAGGCTCTGAGCTGGCAGTCAGCACAGAGCCCGACGCGGCTCCGAACCCACGAACCGCGAGATCATGACCTAAGCGAAAGTCAGACGCTTAACCGACTAAGCCACCCAGGCGCCCCTAAAAGGTAGATTTTTAAGATCGCATTCCCAATTATAATTCAGTTAAATTGGAAAATAATAATAAAGATACTACCCCCCCCCCAATGCCATTTGAAACTAACAAAATACTCTCCTAGGTAAACCTTTGATCAAAGAGTAAATCAAAGAGAAATTGTACAGGGATTCCTCGGTGGCTCCGTCGGCTGAGCCTCCGACTTTTGATTTCGGCTCCAGTCGTGATCATACGGTTGTTGGATGGAGCCCTGCATCAGGCTCTGTGCTGGGTGTGGGACCTGCTTAAGATTCTCTCTCCCTCTTCCTCTGCCGCTCCCCCACTCATTCTCCCTCTTGATCTCTCAAAAACAAAACAAAACTAAGAAATGGCAATTCTTTAGAAAGCAGTAACAATTATACTTGTATACTCAATTTTTAGGGCATACCCAAAAATTTAGTCAAAGGAAAACTCAAAACAGTAATATATATACAGTATCTATTATATATATATTTTTATGAGGAAAAGACTGACAGGACATGCGGGTGGCTCAGTTGGTTAAGAGACCAACTCTTGCTTTCAGTTCATGTCATGATCTCACAGTTCATGAGTCCAAGCCCTGCGTCAGGCTCTGCACTGACTGCTTGAAATTCTCTCTCTCCCTCTCTGCCCCTTCCTGGCTCTCACATGTGCTTTCTTTCTCAAAATAAATAAACTTAAAAAAAAAGAGACTGACGAAACCCCTGCTTCCCTCAAAAAGAAAAAAAAAAGGGAGGGCGCCTTAGTCGGTTATGCAACCGACTTTGGCTGAGGTCATGATCTCACAATTTGTGTTTGAGCCCTGCGTCAGGCTCTGTGGGGACAGCTCAGAGACTGGAGCCTGTTTCAATTCTGTGTCTCCCACTCTCTCCGACCCTGTCCTACTCACATTGTCTCTCTTTCTCATAAATAAACATTTTTTAAAAAGAAATAAACAGTTTTAAAAAAATAAAAAAAGAGGTACTGATGAAATTAAAAGTTGATATTAATGGAATAGAAAAAGAGCAGAAATGCTAAATAAAACAAAAAATTGGAAAAAGTAAAAATATGCAGATTAGTAACGAGGCAACAGACAGAACCACAGTGACAGGAGAGTCAGAAAGAATTATGAGAAATACACATGGAAACTGTGCAGAGCTCTATAGAAACAAATTTGAAAATATAGAAGAAATGGGCAATTTTGGAAGTAACACAGAAGTGACCAAAATCGACTCATGTAGAAAATTCAAACAGATCAACAGAAGTCTCAGTTGGTACCTGCCCGGCCTGTCCCATCTGGCTTTGGTCCTGGACTTTACTATTTTCACACGCACTAAATTAAGATGGGGCAGTGGTCCTCGACCTCATGATACCAGGTTTTTGCGTGGTCTCTGTAGTGCATGTTGTAAAGAGTGTTTTACTTTAACACATGCTTAAGTAGAACTCTGTTTCCCCACAGTTATCTCCAAATGCAAGTTAACTTACAGCTCCCTTTAAGAGGCAGAGTGCAGAACACTTGCTAATAAGATGAAACATGTTTCTACATTGGTGGCTAAGGACAGCTAACTCATCCTGGCCCTGCGGCTGCTGGGAAAGGTACTCAAGGCTGCTGGCCCCGCCAGCTCTGGTGTACGAGTCAGTACCGCCATCCCCTCTCCCCTGCCCCTGTAGCCTCCAAGAGCATGAAGCTGCCGGGTTGACCCTGGGTTTGGCCAGTGTGAACTGTGGGAAGTCTGAATGTTCTCTGTGCGGCGGTTTTGTCATTTTTGTGTGGTGTAAACCGATAACTATCTATTTTTATTGTTTACTAACCGGAAAGTTTACTTTGGAAGAATCCTTCTTTGCAGAAAATGAGCTAAAGAAGTGCAACGTTTAATGAAAAGTTGAGTACGGAGTTTCTGTTTCTTAAGAAAGATAGGGATGAGGGGCGCCTGGGTGGCTTAGTCTGTTAAGCGTCCGACTTTCGCTTAGGTCGTGATCTCACGGTTCGTGGGTTCGAGCCCCGCGTCGGGCTCTGTGCTGACTGCCAGCTCGGAGCCTGGAGCCTATTTTGGAGTCTGTATCTCCCTCTGTCTCTGACCCTCCCCTGCTCATGCTGTCTCTCTCTCTCTCTCTCTCTCTCTCCTAGAAATAAATAAAACATTAAAAAAAAATTAAAGAAACAGAAAGATAAGGATGAATGTGTATAATTCACACATCAACTGAAGCAACTTCTGTATCTATTTTAAAAATGTATGTTATTATTACTTTTAAAATTATTTATTTTGAGAGCGAGTGAGTGAACATCAGCAGAGGAGTAATGGGGGTTGAAGAGAGAGAGAATGAACCCCAAGCAGGCTCCACACCATCAGCATGGAGCCCTACTCGGGGCTCCAACCTATGAGCTATGAGATCATGACCCAAGCCGAAACCAAAAGCCAGCCACTCAACCAGCTGAGCCACCAGGCGCCCCAAGTTTGCAATTATTTTAAGAGTACTTTGCCCAAAAATCATGATTTAACACCTGCAGTACTCAGTGTACTTAAATTTTATTCTGTGAAATATGGCTCCTCTAAATCTATTCCACTCATTTTCAACTCTGGTTGCTTATACATGCATGAAAAGTGAAGTCACCATTGTTGATCTGTTGGCTCCATTAGCAGAAGAGAATTTAACACACCGACCATGCCAGTTTCATGTAAATGTTACCAGATGCTTCCCAAAGAAAATCAGTGAATGTTTTTTACCTGAATGGTTTCATTATTTTCATATAATTCAGAAAAGCTTTTAGGAAAATCATTCCACAGAAGTTTAAATGTTCTATATTACTGTGAGTTCTATTATAAATTTGTTGAAAAAGTTTACCAACAAGAAATGAAATTTACAGGTGCCTGGGTGGCTCAGTTGGTTAAGCATCTGACTCTTGATTGCGGCTCAGGTCAGGATCTCACGGTTTGTGGGATCAAGCCCTGCTTGGGAGTCTCTCTGTCTCCTTCTTGCTCTGTCCATCCCTTGCTCGTACTCTCTCTTTCAAAATAAATAAATAAACAAACCTTAAAACTGAAATGTATATTTTTAACGGTTTTATTGAGGTAAAATTTATATACAAGAAGTTTTACCCATTTTACGTGCACACTGGGAAGATTTTCAGTAAATTTGTACAGGGATGCAAGTGTCCATGCCATTCAGTTTTACAATGCTTCTGTCACCCCTGCGAGAGCTCCTTGGTGCCTCTTTGGAGTCACACCCCATGCTCACACTCTGCCCCTGGCAAGTGCTGATCATGATTTATTTTTCAGTGAGAATAGAAATACGCATTTTTGTGGGGCACAATGTCGGAGTATACACACAATGGAATTACTAGAATGAGAAGTCTATGGAACAGAAATTTGCACATGTAATTGCAGAGAAGTCATTATTTCTTTCAAACAAACTGCAAGGAAAATAGGAATAATAGCCAAATTTTACAAATATTTTTCTACACACACTAAATTGTTGAACTAGAATGTTTTTGTGAGGAAGCTGAGTATGTGTTTTCTGTCATTACAGCCCGATATCAATCAGATTTTACAAATATTTTGAAGAACCGCTTTGTAAATCGATGCTAGTCAATTGTATTGATCATTTGTGTTTTTTGCAAAGGAGTCCTCTAAATTTGGGTTGTATTTTGTTTGAAATCATTTGTGTTGTAAATTGTTTGAAATCAGTTAGAATTTTTTTTTTAAGTTTACTTATTAATGTTTGTGTGAGAGAGAGAGTGAATGGGAGCAGGAGAGGGGCAGAGAAAGAGGGCCATGGAGAATCCCAAGCAGGCTCCACGCTGTCAGTGTTCCATGTGGGTCTCGAACTCCGGAACCGTGAGATCATGACCTGAGCCAAAACCAAGAGTTGGACACTTAACTGGCTGAGCCACCCAGGAGCCCCTAGAGATTTGTAATCAAGGTAATAGTTAATGGAGCAAGCAAAATAAACATTCAAGTTTTGAAGTTTTTCAAATTGCAATTATGGGAAAAAAGGTCACAAACAGAAAGGTACTAGAATTTATCCTTACGAGGTAGGAACTGAGCAAAGTCAATGATAAGAATTCAAACACAGTATGCAAGATTTAATTTTGAAATTTAATAGTTGCACTTGGAATATCTAGCATTGTGGATTCTTTTGATGCAAATACTATTCTTGTAGGATACACTTGTGTTTTCCTCAAGAATTCAAAATAGATTGAATTTTAGAAGGTTTGTGATTTCAAGATATCTAACTTTCATAAAACAATAAAAAGAATAATGAATAAGTAGATACAATTCATTCTGATGAATTTTTTTGTATTTCTTTTTATTTCTCAAAGAAAGGTATGACAAGCAAAAATACAAAGTCTTTTAAAATACTGTGGCTTAAATATTTGTATGTCTTAATATAAATATAAAAGTTAAGAATACACTCAGTGTAGGAGAGTTTTCTCTGAGCTTACCAGGTATTTGAGCGCTGAAGTTAAGGTATCTTCTCAATTAAAAATATTATGGTCTACAGAGAGTCAACTGAAGGGGTCAATAATTTCAAATGTATTAAGTATGAAGTGTACCTTTAAAGAAGATTGTAGTAATTTGTTTTATACATGTTTATTCGTTATTGAGAGAGTGGGGGGGCGCAGAGAGAGGGGAAGACAGAGGATCTAAGCTGTCTGTGTTGACAGAAGCGAGCTCGATGCGGGGCTTGAACTCATGAGCTGAAGTCAGACACTCAGCTGACTGAGCCACCCAGGTGCCCCAAGATTGCAGGAATTTTTATTAAAACAATGTAAAAGGTTGTAATGAAAATATAACATCTTTCATAAAAATAGCAATGATTCAATGTTAGTAACAAACTGAGTAAAGTACTTGAATATGCACCAAGACTAATTATCTTTGCCATATTTTTACACTTGATCTTAGCCAAAAGGCCAAGAAGCGATTTGCCATATTTTAAAAATTAAGATAAATTGATACAAAGAAGTTTAAAAATTGTTTTAAATGTTTGTGTTTATAAGCATGCTGTCTTATTTGTTTACAGTTTTATTTTTGAAAACAGTTTTTGGATTAAACCATTCTGTCAGCCCATCAATATAATAAAACCAACTGTTTTGCCAATCACTATATATTTTATTTTATTTTTTTATCTTAAGATAATGTTTTACTTATTCAGTTATGAAATTAGATAAATTTTGCCCAAATGAATTCTTTTTTTTTTTTTTACATTTAATATATTTTAAAAGTTAGGATGATGTTAATTATTTATTAGTATCTTCTTTCATTCTTAAAGTGATTTGAATGAGAAATTCTGTCTTTAAGAGTTGGATAATTGCACAGTCACTTAAACTTTTCCAGATCATAGAAAAAGATAAGTTGTCTCCCCAACTCACTTTGTGAAGCCAGCATACTTCTAATAGCACTATAAGACAATACAATGTGATAAAGAAGATATCATTCCAGGATACAATTTTGGTTCAACATGAGAAAATCCAGGGTTCTCAACATCACTCATCAGGGAATGCAAATCCAAACCATGAGGAGGTCAGGAGATCTCAGATTTGCACCAGTCAGAATGGCTAGTATCGAAAAGACAAGAAGTAACAAGTGTAGAGGATGTAGAGAAAAGGGAACCCTTGTGCACTGTTGGTGGGAACGTAAATTGGTGCAGCCACTGTGGAAAATAGTATTGAAGTACCTCAAAAAATTAAAAATGGAAATATCATACAACCCAGTAATCCACTTCTGGATGTTTACTGAAGAAAATAAAAACATTAATCTGAAAAGATATGCGCCCTTATGTTTACTGCAGCGTTATTTACAATAGCCAATATATAGAAGCAACCTAAGTGTCCAATGATAGATGAATGGATACAGGAGATGTGGTGTGTACACACAATGGAATATTACTCAGCTGTAAAAAAAAAAAAAAAAAAACCCACAAAAAATGGAATCTTGCCATTTACAATGATATGGAGGGATCCAGAGAGCATAATGCTAAGTGAAATGATTCAGACGGAGAAAGACAAATACCATATGATTTCACTTATATGTGAAATTTAAAAAACAAAACAAATGAACGAACAAAAAACTCAGACTCTTAAATACGGAGAACAAACTGGTGGTTGCCAGAGGGGAGGGCGGTGGGTGCAGATGGGCAAAGTAGGTGAAGGGGATTAAGAGCTACAAACTTCCAGTTACTTACAGTAAGTAAGTCACAGGACTGAACAGTACAGCATAGGGAACATAGTCAATAATACTGTAATAACACCATATGGTAACTGAGGGTAACTGCACTTATTGTGGTGAGCATTTTGTAATGCATATACTTATCAAATCACTATGTTGTAGACCTGAACTAATATACGTCAACTGGTCTACAATTAATAAAAAAAATGCCCCGAAAACCCCAGAAGTTATTTAAGAAAAGGGATGTGCACATCTGAATATGTCTAATCAAAAATCATTTTGTAGAAGCAGTACCATAAAATAAGTCAAGACATCAGCTTTGTTTGGAAAAAGTGTTTGTAAAATGTATTTCAGGCAAAATCTATAATTTACAAAGAGCTCTTACAAATAGGAAAAATAATAACTATTCTAAAGGCAAATGGAAAAGAGTATGTGTGTGTGAAAGAGAGAGAGAGAAAGAGAGCACACATACACAGTGTGATTAAATGAGCACAGAGAAAAATACTCATAAGACACCCTAGGCTGTTAGCTCTAGATGGTGAGTGAGGAGCTGATGTGAGTGGAAATTGGAAAAAAGATGCTATGACACACTTCTGACAGACACCTGAGAAAGACAAAGAAATCATTTGCATGCCCCCTAGGTGCCACAGCTGAGAAATAAAGAGAAAGCTGGGTTAGAGGAGGAAGAAAGATGTATGTATCCGAATAAAGAAGACTCTGGGCAGTAAAGTATTTCTTCACTGCTGGCCTTACAAGATCCTAATTACTTGTAACTAGTAATTCCACTTGGTAAGTATAGTTATGAAGGTCAGGCATCATATGAGCTTAAAAATTATTGGGAGGCCCTTGGTAAGAAGCACTTTGCAAAGAGCTGCCCCATGACCACAATGATTGCTTATTTAAACAGATCTTCGTGTATTTCATAATCTATGATTCCCCTGCAGAGTCCAAGGGCAGTGGGAAGGATACACTTAAGGAACAGGGATTTGTTAAGAAGGATCTCTCAGATTCTATTCTGCTGGCCATGCAGACATTGTTGCACATACTGAGTTTTGCTACAATTGTTAATACCTAGCAGAGTCATTGAGCCGCTCCTCCTGAGGATGGGCGGGTGGATGGCACTGTGGCATGGACTCTGGGAAGTTATACTGAAACAAGAGTCAACCCTCTGAAGATATGCTGAGGAACATCTGTAGAGCATCAGGTGTAAGGTGGTAGATGGGGAAAGCAAATAGGCTTTCGAGTGTAGGGGATATATTTCTCTTGCAGGATACAGACTAGGATCCCTCCTCCTCAAGCTACCTGCATGTCTCAACCCAGCATTCATCTAGCCATGGCTTCTACAATCTTAATTTTGGTTTCTTTGATCTATTGCAGATAGTATTTTTTAGTTCAATCTGGCTTCTGGTTCCACTGAAGACTTTATGGTTAACCATTTTGTAGGAAGAGGAAAGGGGGCAACCATTTGGTACAGTGCCTGGGATGAAGACTTATGGCAACATTTCTTGGGGATATTTTTTTCATTGACTGATATGTAGGAATTCGAAGGAGATGTTAGTATTAGTAGAAGGATTAATGCAATCTTTGCAAATATAAGGATCCTCAAGATTATTTCATCAGACTTTGTAGTGGAGAATCTTTTTCTTAAGTTTATTTATTTTGAGAGAGAGAGAAGAGAGAATACCAAGTAGGTTCTGTGTTGTCAGTGTGGAGCCCAGTGCAGGGCTCAGTCTCATCAACTGTGAGATATGACCTGAGCCCAAATCAAGAAGAGTCAGACTTTTAACTGGCTGAGCCACCCAGGTACCCCTCTAGTAAAGAATCCTAAGTCAGGGCTAATACAGTAATTATTTCTGCAGTTAGGTGATGAACAAGAGGGCTGGGTTCCATTTTCTCATTGGCCGATAACCCCGGCTTGCTACTGGGATTGTAGGTGGATGATAAGAGTCTTGAATGACTGAATCCTTCGGAGACTTGCTCTCTGGTTAAGCTCTCTATCTTGAGTCATGATGGGTTCTCATGTGGCCTAATGGCAATGGGATTGAGGTTATTTTGGTCAAGTTTCTCTTGTTGGGGCTCAGCTGGTTTTGACCTGGGGTGTGAGATGTTCAGATGCTCTTGTATGGATGAAGTAGAACCAAAGGACATGTCTTCAGTGTTTTGAAGACTTCTGTTATCAGGTCTGAGGTAATTGGATGGCTATCATGTCATCCTGAGTATATCTCTGGAATAGTTTCTATCTTCTTATTTTGTAGTGTTCTTAAGTCTTATTTTGTATTGTGTCTTACTCTTAGTTCTGTACCTTCAGTAAATGTTGATCCAATGTATAAATGAGCACCTTTAGATGCACCAGAAAAATGCAAATAAAGTTATAGCTGTTTAGAAATGGGAAATGGGCAAATTGTCAGTGGCAGAACACTGTGACCTTCGCCTTACATGTTTTCCTGTGGACAGAATTGCACTTTATTGCAGAAGCAGGTTTCTCAATACTTGTGTTTTTTCATCGGATTTTTTGAAACTGAACAAATCTTTTCCTTTAATTTAAGCTTTAGCACAGGATATAATTGAAGTGTCACATCTAAGGTATGTATTACTAATTTATTTACTAAGGTATATTAGAAGAGTAATTTCAACTGCATAAGAATGAATCTTGATTTTTTAAAATTTTAAATGTTTTTTATATTTGAGAGAGAGAGAGAGAGAGAGACGGAGTGCAACTAGGGGAGGGACAGAGAGAGAGAGAGACAGAATATGAAGCAGTCTCCAAGCTTTGAGCTGTCAGCAGAAAGTCCAACACAGGGCTCAAACTCACGAACCGTGAGATCGTGACCTGAGCCAAAGTTGGAACCTTAACCTACTGAGCACTCAGGTGCCCTGATTTTTCTTTATATAATTAAAGAAAATTTTGAAAAGAAATTCCACTTGATTTTCTTCCTGTGTAGGACCTGTAGTATATTATATACTACATATAGTATGGTATAGAGTATTATGTAGCATCTTACACGTACATGTTGAGAAAGCTAGTAATTCTATTTCTAGATATATTTTTGGTCTCATATGTAGGCAAAACTTTATGCTTTGGATTTATTTTGGTTTTGCTTTTATATGACTTTAGGTATGTTACAAGCTAATGGAATTCCCGTTACAGTTTGGATTACTTACTCTTAATATGAAGATTTTGTTTGCCTTTTCTTTAAGGAGGTATGTAATTCAGACTAGGAAATGATTCTTTATTATGAATATGAACATGACTGCAGTCTCATGTGGACAGTTTGTAATATCATGTTGTTACTGATCAGAAAAAATATGTTTATAGATTGTAGGGGCTGGATTTTACTTCTGAGTCTGAGATATCAAATGTGACATTTATTTTTGTGGTCTAAAAGAGGTAGTTCCTTCTTACCCTTAATTGAGGGCTCTTTTTTTATCTACCCTTTAAATAATGGCATTCCTTTGGTTCTCTTTTCTGATCTCTTTCTTTTTGTTTCCCATTTTCCTTCCTTAGATGAATAACATTGACCGAACTCTTATGTGTATTAGGACAGGGCCATGCTGTACAGCTGAGCAGGCTGTGCACTGCACAATTCCAGAAGGTGACATTCACTGCCCACAGACTGAGGTGGAGTCAACAGGCATTGTGCTAGCTACTTTACAAACCCCTCGTTTACCCTGGTAACCACCTATGAGATGAATATCATCATTCTTCTTTTATAGATGAAAAAACGGAGTTTGGGGTATGTTAAAACTTGTTTAAGTTTACACAGTAATGAGCGGGCAACGGAGTTTGCATGGGTCCAAAGCCTTTGCTTCCCTATACAGCATCCTACCTTTTGTGGGTGATCTTGCTCTTGGAGAGCTCACCCATACCACTACCTAAATGATGGTAATTCCTAAAGACCCACCCCCAGACCCCTCTGTTGAAGGCCTATGAGACAAGTCTTCCAGTATGTCCCAGAGGCACCTCAGATGCTGAAGGATTCAAAATGAATCATCATTTTTCCATGTGACTGCTCCTCCTCTATTCTTACTCTCAGTCCATGGCACCAGTAGCCTGGGCTCCTCTCTCCTCCTCACCCCCTACATCCAGCCAGATAGCAGGCCCCGTCACCTCTCTTTCCCAAATCTCTCTCCATTTGTCCCCTTCCTTTCTGTGCCAGACGTCATTCACGCCATCATTCTCTTATCCTGATTGCATCTGCTCTGACTTCTGACAAGCACCACCTAGCTCCTTCCCTGGCTGTTGCCTCTGGCTCTTTCTCCTCCCTCCACCTTCCCCACTCAGCTGCTTGAAGACTCAGCATTGAGTCACTTTCTCAGGAAAGCCTTTCTTGATTATTTTCACCAACCCTTTCCTTCAGCTATACTGCTCTTTTCTGTGCTCCCATAAAACACCGTGTTTACCATTTCACTCATCATAGTACCCTAATCATTGTTTTTCTTGTCTGACTCCTTCCCTGGACTAAGCTCTTTGAGGACAGGGACCACATCCAATTTATCTTTGCCTTTCTAGCATCTAGCAGCTTGCCTGGGAGGAGATCAATAAATGCTCGAGAGAATGAATAAATGCACACTATAGACGCATTTGGCAGATCTGAAAGAGTTTTGATCTTAGCTTTGTAATGTTGCTTGAAGTCGGACACTGTGATGTGTCCAGCTTTGTCTTAAGACTGCTTTGGCTATTGGGGGTCTTTCGTGGTTCCACACAACTATTAGGATTGTAGGTTCTATTTCTATGAAATTAGCCATCAGAATTTTGAATAGGATTGCCCTGAATCTGTAGACTGCTTTGGGAAGGTTGGACATTCTAACAATATTTTTTCTTCCAGTCCATGAGCACAGAACATCTTTTCATTCTTTGTACCTTTAGTTTCTTTCATCAACCTCTTACATTTTCAGCGTACAGGGCTTTTGTCTCCTTGGTTAAATTTATTCCTAGGTATTTTATTGCAGAGCTGAAAGAGTTGTTCACAGAATATTATGGTGTTCTACATGTTTACTTAGTCAGATTAACATTTTAATGTGATTTTTATAAACCTGCGTGGTGAAAATAATCGATGCAGATGTTATTTAATGATACATTTTTTCCCCTTTCTCCCCGCCATTTGTCTCAGCAGGTAGCACGATTATTGCTTAACATATGTTTTCATGGCAGCGGCTTCTTGCTTTATCCTGTTGACAGAAGATTCTAACTTAATTGCATGGTAATTTAAAAATGGATTCTGTGTTGAACTTTGGTTTAAGGCGCCAAACTTTCATGCTGACACTAATGAATAAACTAACCTCTCAGAAGGAGCTTTGTTTCTCTTTCCTGATTCTAGTCCATCAGCAGAGGTCACTACTCTAATACCTGGAGGTTGATTCTCTTAGAGCTAAGCTGCTGCTCCACTATATTTGAGGTTAGACTCCGCGGGGTGGTTATTCACAGGCACCTTTTCACCTAATGCAAATTCAGGTCTCATTCCAGCACTGCCCATATCTGGTTCCAGCCAACCAGCTAAATCTCCCTGGACATCGGGTTCCTTGTCTTGAAAATTAGGCACTTGGACAAAAGTAGCCAGAACAACTTTTCAATCTCAAATGTCCCCTGATTCTATTACTTTGGGTTCCTCCCCACCGTGTTCTCTTACTGTCTCATTTTCCTTGCCTGCCTTCCCTTCTTCTGCTGCCAATGGACTGGCCCGGGCCTGTCCTGCCATCATGCGCACGGATAGCTGTGTTCTTCAGCACTTGGATTTGACCTGCGGGTTCTCTTGAACATGGAGGGCCGAGAAGCGGTGTACTTGTGCTGTTTGGCACGGTGCTCACCGCTACTTGACTGGCACGCTCAGATCCCTTCCACAAAGGGCGTGCGGGTCCCTGCCTTTTAGGAAGCACATTCCGGGCTGCCTTTGCAAAAGCACCGTGAAGTCGAGCAGCGCGTACAGAACGATTCCTGCATCAGAGCAGTGACATTTCCAAATCGCAACGGTTCAATAGATTTGGGACTATGATTGTGATGTGGGCTGGAGGGGGGGTGGGTGGTATGGGGTGCAGGGATTGAATAGGTAAATCATCGTGTTTTAAACATCACACACATGAAGCATCCAAGGTTTTGCAGTGAGGAAGGCACACCACAGCGTTCCCTCGAGTTTCTGGATTTTTGTGTCACATTTTCTTTAACGTAATACAACCTGTTAGGTTACAGGGGGCTCCCACATAACTTTTCTGTAAAGCACCTCAAGCAAAACCACTGTCGTCATGGCGTGCTTCTATTTTTAGGAGGTAAACGAAGCCTGTCCTGATTCGGTTTGCCTGCGTTCTGACCCCCTCACCAGACCCCACCCCCCAAAGGCCAAATCAGGTGCAAGGTGTTTTCTGATGAGCCGCGCACGGGGAAGCGTCCCCATACAAAACGGTCCTCGGCCGAGTTGGGAAGGCGGGATCAAGAGCTCGGATGGTTGGGGGGTGGGGGGGAGCCAAGGTGTCCGGTCCCGGCAGGAGGGGCGCGGAGAAACCACACGCCCTGGAGGCCGCGAGGGGAAACGTCCGGGTCTGGGCAGGATGAAGGACGCCGACGGTGCGGCCACACCCGCTGGCCGGGCAGGGCGCGCGGCAGAGGCCCGTGGCGGCGGGGCGAGCGCGGGAGGGCCGGGGGTGGGGGCCGGGCCCGCGCGGGGTTAAAAGCGCATCACCTGCCGCCCCAGTGCGACCCAGATGGGAAGTAGGAAGTGCGGCGCCTGAGCTTCCTGTATAAATACACGCGCGGCTGCCGGCGCCGCCGCTGGCGAGCTGCGCCCCAGCTCCGCGCGGCCCGGGGCGCCTGGCGGGTCCCCTCCCCCCGCCCCTCCCCCCTCCGGTCCCGCGGCCGCCCCGCGGGGTGCGGAGCTGGAGCGCGGACGGCCGCGCCGGGAACGATCTGGCTCCGCCTCCCCGGGGCGCGCGGGCCCGGCTGCGGCGAAGCCCCGGCGGCGCCCGGGGGCCCGAGCCCTCCCGCCAGGTAGGTGTCGCCAAGCGCCGGGGCGGCCGCGGGCGGGTCGGGCGGGGGCGCGCGGCGAGGCAGGCGTGGAGCGGGACTCCATGGTCTCGAGCTTTCCGTTCCGCCGCCTCTGCCTGCGCCGCGTGGGCTTCGTCCCGAATGCCTGAGCCACCTGTTAACTTTTCAGAATAGACGCTTTACCCCCGGGTAAAGGTAGAAGGGAAACTCGTTCCGTCTCCAAACGGCCGCTGCGAAGTGCGCCGATTGGCAAAGTCAAGGTTAGGTCAGACCTCCCCGCGTCTTTCCTAAGCGGAGACCGGGAGTTGGCGTCGGCTCCGGTGTTTACCTTGCGCAGCACTGCGCTGACCCGCACAGATGGGGCCGAGATGGGGTCTTGGCCATTCGCTGTCCTGACTGTTTGGTCCAGCGGTTGCTGATAAGACAGAGCGAGACTCTGATCCCATATTGCGGTTCTCAAGTTTTCAGTTAAAATGAAAGGGATTCCTGTTCCAGAAGAGAGGAGGAAGGGATCTTGGGTTTTCTCCTCTCGGGGCACCTTTTGGTTTTCTTACGAGTTTGGGGGGTTCCGCTGGGAGCCTGCGCCTTGGTGCTTACACTTCTTACGTTCAGACTTCTCAGAAATGCATTTCCCTGTCTGGGAAAACGTCCTCTGTCTTCATGCTTTCACTGGGATGGGTCACTTTCTTCTTTCTTTCTGCTGCAGTATCTGATTAGACGTCAGCTGGGGGTCCCCATAGGATTATCCGTGTTCTTCTAAGGCAGCGTTTCCGGATGTTAGTTTGAACTCTGCAAGGGCTGAATTAAAGAACAATGTATCTCACATTTATGAAGCAGCAGATTGGGGGGAGGGGGGGGGTTAGGCCCAGAAGCAAAATAAATGAACTTTGAGATGACTCAGTTTTTAGGGTGTGGGTTAGAGGCAAAAGGAACCCAGCCAGCCTTCACGGAGTTGCTGGCTAATTAAATATCTGGCTGCTGCAGGGTGCGTGGCGGTGAGCCTCCTGGTCCCTGGTCCCTTTCAGATCTCACGGCTTTGCTGACCCCTCTTTCGTCTGACCCTGTCGTCTCTTCCCCACCCTAGTCCTTTTCATAAGTAGCAGCCCCTTAAATATTTCTGAAACTATCTGGAGGAACGGGAGGGGCCTGCAAGAAACTGATGTAGGAGATCCGCGGGCCACACTGGGGTACGTGCATTAAATCCAGGGCCACGTTTTCACACCCCGCCTGTATTACCCTGGCACACCTGTGACTGATCTCTTTTTCCCTTGTGGTGGGCACACACTTGGAGAAATAGGAAAGAGAAAGCCCCTTCTGTTTCTAAAGTAGCCTCTGACGCATTGACACTGCCTTGATGAGTAGATACAAGGCTAACGTGTATATGGAGAGTGGAAGTATAAAAAAAGATGTCGAGTCACCAGCATCAGGCTGCTTGACTTTTTTTAAAAAATATTTTTATTTATTTTTTTATTTCTAGGAGAGAGAGAGAGAGAGAGCGTGAGCAGGGGAGGGTCAGAGAGAGGGAGATACAGACTCTGAAATAGGCTCCAGGCTCTGAGCCGGCAGTCAGCACAGAGCCCGACACGGGGCTCAACCCACAAACCGCGAGATCATGACCTAAGCGAAAGTCGGACGCCCAACCGACTAAGCCACCCAGGCGCCCCTTGACTTTTTATTTAAAACAAACAGGAGAAAACATAACCCCAGAAACCCCCAAACCAATCACCCTAGATAACTTGCTCCTACACTACTGTGCTGGAAGTGAGGTGTGAGTGTGGTCAAGCACTGTCCATTTACCCAGAGTTTTACAAATATTTATAGTCGTCTATGCCAAATATCTTTGCACTGAGCCCCACAGAACATTCTCAGCATTCAAAAGCTCCCTTCTCATGAATGGCTTTAGTTCATTGGCAATTTAAAGGCATCCAGGCTTTCAAAGTAGGTCAGTTTAAGACTCGTCTTTTTTTTTTTTTAAATAATTAGTTTTTGGGTCTCCCAGATTGTGAACCAGGTTTTCTGAGCCAAACCTGACAGCAGAGAGAAAAGTTATGCTTTATCTAGGAAGAAAAAAAAGGCTTATTTTATCTATATAATAAGACCATTTAGCTTCCTGAAAACTATCATTCTCTTCAACAAGATGGGTACTTTTAATCTGAGAAAGTATACTTAAACTTGTGATTTTGAGAAGCAGGTTGAATATGTTAGATATTTAGAAACATTTATAAGGCCATCAGAATCATTACTCTGTGGCATTTCTGCTAATTCTGGCTCTTGTGTTTCCCCTGGCCTTGGCTTAGGACATTACTTTCTTGTTGAGTGAGGTTCTTTGTGTTTGAAATTGCCAGTTTGAGGTAGAGGTCAGGAATCATGCTGAACCCAGATGTTGGTGAAGGAACAAAGTCCAGACAGTTTTGGGACTAAACCTACTTTGTGCAACTGATTATTTTGGATATGGAAAGGAGCCCAAATGCCACACAAATCATACTTTCCGCTTTGAGCTTTGGGGAATAGGTATCTTCAGTCATTAGTCCTGAGCCCTGAGACTTTGTTTCCCAGGTACGCCCGCCTTAATCTGTAGAAACTCTTAGCTATAGGAAGCTATCAGTATTTTTAGCCTTTGAATTGCTGGAAGTAAACCCACACGAGAGCCAGGCCTTTAATATTTTCTCTCCTCCGTGTGCATTTAAAGAAGTTATCAATTGTGGTTCCTAGTGACTACTTTCTGTTGCAAGGTGTGTGCTGGATGCTGGAGATAGAAATATGGGTAAGGTGTGGCTTTTGTCCTGACAGAATTAGTGGAAACCTGGAAGTGGCTTTGGTCTAGAGTGGCAATTCTTTTTTTTTTTTTAATGTTTATTTATTTATTTATTTGAGAGAGAGAGAGAACACGAACATGCACACACAAATGGGGGGAGGGGCAGAGAAGGAAAGAGAATCCTAAGCAGGCTCACGCTATTGGTGCAGAGCCCAACATGGGGCTCCAACTCCCAAACCGTGAGATCATGACCTAGAGCTGAAACCAAGAGTCAGACTCTTAACCACCTGAGCCACCCAAGCGCCCCTGAGAGTGGCAGGTCTTCTTAATTTATATTGTTTTACCTGAGTATGTTAGATGTTTATCATCTTCACTTCTTTTTTCTTGTAATGTTTCCCATATGTCATCTGAGTGTTAAGTAACTTGAGGAGGCACCGCAGCACCAGAGTTAATTCACCTTTAGGTACAGGTGGGAGTCGTGCACTAATGTTCTATTTTTATTAACTTTGGCATTTGCTTTTGCTGGGTCGATGCGGGTGTCTAAACCCAGCACGTCACATTTCAGTGGTTATTCAGACATGGGAGACTATACATTAAAGAGTGTAAAAGCAGCGAATGTGTCTGCAACTCAGAATGAGAAGCTTCTCATTTATGACAAGACCTCCTTCCTTGAACTGAAAACACAATGACCGAAGTGAAAACTACTTCTCTTATTCACAGCTGGAGATACTGCTGATCACATGGCTTTTGTAGCATCTGTTACAGAGCATATTTTAAAAGCCATGTCGCATTGGCTCTCATCTCTGCAGTCATGAGTTTGAGGCCCAGACCTTTACTCAACTGGTTCTTTGTCTTTGGGGGAAGGGAGAAGAAGACCTCTCTCATTTGTGTCTTTGCTGGACTTGTGACCAAAGCTTCACAGAAACCCACAAACTGTCCTGTGTATTATCACAGAAAACTATCTGTTGACCTTCTCAACCAGTTGACTCCTTGTGAGTGGAGACTGGGTTTAATCACCTTTACATCCCTAGCGCCTAACGTGTGGAATTTAGTTCTTTGTGGGGTTGACTTTGTTTCCTGCATTACTGGGTTTTGGAGAAAAGGGTTTGGCAAAGGTGTATACTTGCTTAGTGTGGGATGGAAGAGAGTCCTCTCCCAAGCTCGTTTTAAAATTCATTTCTAATTAAAATTTCTTATAGGAAACTTTTGACTTTCACCAGAGAGGATAACGCAGATACGTGTTTTTATTCATTCGGAGCAAACATTTTGATTTAGACATTCATGCCTTAGCAACTGTAGTTTCCTGCTAATGTCATGACCCAAGAAATCAGCCCATCTCCTGCTCTGTGGGGCTTTCTGAAATAACATTTCGCCTTGCTCTGTTCATTACATCATTGTCTGACCTGCCTTTAAGTGGCGTTCCTTCCTGCTTCTGAGCTTTGTTGTTATGACAGGCAGAGGGAAGACAAATTATTCAGCAGGGCTGCATGAATAATTGTGAGACGCAAGGGAAGCAGTGATTAAAAAACGGGGCGAGCAGGGCACTCTGGCGACGCTGAGCTGGGAGCTCCCATGAAGAATGTAAAATCACAATGCCAAAAATATCATGGAGCTGTTCTGCTCCTATTCACTCCTACCTTCTCTGATAAGTTTTAATTGTTAGAAAAGCTAAGGATGGATTCTCTCCTCGTGGGCCTTTCCCTGTAGCGGTAATGAGAACATGGAAACAGGGTGAGAAAAAAAACGAATGTACTTTTTAGAAAAAGGATCAGCTTTTTGCAGATGTTAAAATTTGCCGTCCCAGATGCCCACGCCCTGTAGGATTTAGAGTCAGGTTATCGCAGAGTCATCTGCTCCCTTGGCCGTTGTCTCCATAAATCTTTCCATATATTTCTCCTGTATAGTTTGTAGGAAGAACATAAAAAGTAGATACTAGTCTCCCCATAAAAAAATTGTAAGTGTATAAGGTGATGGATGTGTTAACTAACCTTATTGTAATGTTTTCAAAACTTGTGTGGACTTCTATGTGTCCGTACACACATCTATGTCTAATCATTACACTGTATGTCTTAAACTTATACAGTGTTATTTATCAATTCTATCTCAATCAAGCTGGAAGAAAATTACATCTTATTACTAGCTGTAACAGATTTTACACATATCTTAATCTCAAATAGCAAAGAGACTGTTTAGAAAATAGTATTTGCGAGAGGCAAACCATCAGAGACTCTTGAATGCTGACAAAAACTGAGGACTGATGGATGTTGGGGGGAGGAGGGATGGGCATGGAGGAGGACACTTGTGGGGATGAGCACTGGGTGTTATGTGGAAACTAATTTGACAATAAACTATTTGTAAAAAAAAAAAATAGTATTTGCTGATAATTAAGATGCTCTTCCTAGGCGCCTGGGTGCCTCAGTCCGTTAAGCTTTCAACTCTTGGTTTCAGCTCATCATGATTTCATGGTTCATGAGTTCGAGCCCCACCTCAGGCTCTGCACTGACAGCATGGAGCCTGCTTGGGATTCTCTCTCTCTCCCTCTCTCGTTGACCCTCCCCCCTCAAAAGAAATAAAGAAACATCAAAAAGAAAAAAAAAGATATTCCTCTCAATGGAGTGTCTGCCTTTTTCACCTGCATACAAGTTAATAGGGATATATTTGCACATTGGTTCCATTTTTAGACGATTATAGTCTCACACATTTATAGTCTTACTGACATCTTTGTAACTGTTGGGATGAAGATGTTAAAGCTAAGGAATTTACAGACTGAAGTATTTTTTCATTTCCTGGTTTCCCCCGAATGCGGCTGGGAAGCAGGTGAAGAACACATAGTCCCTTTTCCTATCGCATGAGGCACAGAGGTAAACAGTCTTTTACTACAACGCTGCTACCTCGCAAAGCCCGAGTAGGTGAATGCGTGCTTCTGTCACATCTAAGAACCAAGTATCTCTTGGATTTGTTTATACTAGAGAATAGTGTCTAATCTCTCTTATTTTTTGCATATAATGACAGTGTCCCCTCTGGGATGCCAGGCATCTGTTGATGGCTTTGGGTGTTACTCTTTTAAAAAAATAATTAACTAGGGGCACCTGTGTGGCTCAATGTGTTAAGCATCTGACTTCGGCTTAGGTCGTGATTTCGTGGTTCGTGGGGTTGAGTCCCACATCGGGCTCTGTGCTGACAGCTCAGAGCCTGGAGCCTGTTTTGGATTCTGCGTCTCCCTCTCTCTCTGACCCTCCCTCTCGCTCTGCCTCTCCCCTGCTCATACTCGGTCTCTCAAAAATAAACAAACATTAAAAAATAATTAAATAGATATAAAATGTTTGTTTTTTGATATTACTGGATTTGTACTGGTTCATCTAGTCCCTCAATGGCCAGAGAGTGGGTCAGAGATGCAAACAGAGAGTAGAACTACAGCGTTGGCTGTAAAGAGGTCTGCCCTAAGTCCTTCCCTCCCTAAACACTAATACCCATTCCCTTGCTACTCTACCAGCCAGCTGGTCTACCTTCCATCCACCACAATACTTAGGGTTGAAATGTTAGCAAATGGCTAATGGTTGATGATGGTCAGCACTTTACTACACTCAGTCAGTACCATTTGAGTCATTAATAGCTTCTGTTAAGAGCATGAACTAGAATAGCAGCTAAATAATTGTATTGGGCAGAAGTGCCAAGGTCAACACAGTACTCATTTTCAGATTATGTTGAATCTAGTTGGTATTGGGAGAGCTTCCTAACAAGGCAGAGATGGGCTCTTTGGATTGCTGTTTCATTCTACTTTATTAGAATATTGGCTTCCTGAGAAAATCTCTGCATTGTAAAGGCAACACTGCAGACTTACCTTCCCCACCACCTACCCTTCTCAAAACCTTTCTCTTTGTTAGCTTTCTCTGAGTCATGCATTCGTATCTTTTATTACAGCTACCTCACAGGAATGACTCAGTGTCTTACACGGGCATGGAAACATTTCGAGAGTATTCCTGTGTCTCCTCGTGTGTTTTGTCCCTCATTCTTGAGTAAATCTTAGACTTCCGAAGCATAGTTTGGAATTAAGACCCCCAGCACAGATCACCTGGCTTTTTACGCCTGTTAGCATTCTCTTCTAGCAGTAATATCCATGTGATTCGTTGTGTTTGTTTTCTATTTCTCTGGGTCTCTTTGATTCTGCTTTACCCATTTGTCTGAATTGTAAAGTTTTTGCTCAATGGTGCAAAAATTCCTAAATAACTAGATAAGTATCCCGGTGAAACATTGTGCCTTCTGACTACATTACCTCCTCGTGCTGTGGAATGATTGCCGAGACTCTGGCTAGTGAGACAGGCATAAACGACATTAGTTAAAAATACTCTGAGTGTTGGCTCGCCCAGCCTCTGCGTTTTGGAGCAGATTGCTTCTCCAGGCCGCCCGCGAAGTCCTTCTCCATCGTGTGCTGCCAGCATACCGCCCCGTTGTGTGGTTAGTTCTATTTAAGCAAGTGATACTTGCAGAATCTGGGTGAAGTCTGCCCTCCCCGCCCCACCCACACCCGTGCCACCAACTTCAGAAAGTTTAAACCTAAAGGCAGCTGTCCAGTCCCCCCCTCCCCCCTTGCCTTCTCTGCCAAAATTCTTTTCTTGTTGGGTTCCTGACACGGGAGAAGGGAGGCTGGGTCACGTTTGCAGTAATGGTGAAAGCAACGATCCTCGTTACCATTTTAAAACAAGCAGGAGGGAGGGTGGACCATTCAGGTCACTTTCTTCTTTGAGGTGAACTGTGAGGTATGAGGCGGAACGGGTTGAGCAAGCCAGTGAGAGCTAACTACCACTGGCTCGCTCGACGAAGGCTGTCCCTGAAACCTGGAAGGGAGCGGTGTGAACGGTCAGTGTACCTGTAAACGCGTGGAGCCGTGAAAGGGTCGGGAGCTGCCGGCGTTTGTGTGTATGTGTGTGTGTGTGTGTGGTGGGGGGTCAGCTTCCTCTGGACACCCCCTGTGAGCTTCATGCCGTTTGCTCATGGTTTGGGGGGGCAGCTGAGTTTCTCTTGGTGGCTCCGTGTTGCGGAGACCAGGGAATCCTAACAAGATGTACATGAAGGGACCCTAGGACACCTTGGAGCCCCTCCCGACAGCTCAAAGGAGAGAACTTCAGGACCCTCCTGATTGTTGCTTGAAAGGCTTTGTCTGTAAGGAATCAAGGGTGAAAGGATTTTCTGGTTTGATATTATTTTCTTTTTATGAAGCACTCAGCATGTCATTCACTTTAAAAATTTTCTTTAATGTTTATTTTTGAGAGAGAGAGAGAGAGAGCCTGAGAGTGAGCTGGGAAGGGGCAGAGAGAGAGAGGGAGACACAGAATCTGAAGCAGGCTACAGGCTCCGAACTGTAAGCACAGAGTCTGGTGTGGGGCTCGAGCTCATGAACCACGAGATTGTGACCTGAGCTGAAGTCCGACGCTTAACTGACTGAGTCACCCAGATGCCCTGTGTCATTCAGTTTTAAAACCTTCATTACTGATTTTGCCCAGGGTGAAAACTCAAAAAGCAGGCTTTCAGACTGTGCCTGGTGAAGGCTTCAGCATCCGTGCTGGTGCCTGGTGGCTGTGCAGAGAAGGGTCCCGGGGACGTTGCCTGGCTCTCCCCATCCCCTTCCACCAGCACTGGCCACCTCACCTCTTTTAGGTTTACTCCAGATTCTGTTTTTGTTAAATTCCATTGCCTTGAACATGTTTGAAGGCCATCACTTCAGGGAATTGGTCTTATTGCTCACAGGGAAATAAATCCCTTTTTGAAGAATCATTTCGGACTGTTCACCTCTCAAAGAGATGAAATATGTGACTTCCTTCCTCTGTCTCAGTCACAAGTATGGCCTTGTTTGGAATGCTTGGAATTTCTGTTGTTGCTTTAACAAAACAAGTCTGTGCTTTGGAAAAGGCTTTTATCATCAAAATATTCTTATAGATAAAATATAGTTTAAAAAGTCGTGTGTATGGATATTAAAATCCTTTACTGAGGCATGATTGAGAGACAAGAGGCTGTACATACTTAATGGAGATGACTTGGCTTGATGAATTAGATAAACATGTGCCTGAAGAACAGTATAATGCCTGTCCCTGGCAATGCTACATTGTATACTTAAAAATTTGTTAAGTATAACAAAAAAAGGGTAGACTTTTTTTTAAGAGTTTATTTTGAAAGAGAGACAGTGTAGCAAGAAAAGGGTGAAGAGAGGGAGGGAGAGAGTGAGAGTGAGTGAGAGAGAGAGAGAGAGAGAGAGAGTCCCAAGCAGACTCTGTGCTGCCAGCTCAGAGCCCAATGCAGGGCTTGAACCCACTATCTTCAAGATCATGACTTGAACCAAAACTAAGAGACACTTAAGCGACTGAGGCACCCAGGCACCCCACTAAGACGGGAGATCTTACTGCACACACCCACGTGCACACACAAATAATGACAAATAAGGGGACAGGAGGAAACTTTTGGAGGTAATAGATACTTTTGTATTTTTATAACTTTGGTTTGTAACTCACAAAGTAAGGAGCAAGGCAGGAGATAAGACTATTTCAGGATTCTCTTTTTAAAAGTATTTATTTTTGAGAGAAAGAGTGTGAGTGGAGGAGGGACAGAGAGAGGCGGACAGAGGCTCTGAAGTGGGCCTGCTCTGTCAGCAGGGAGTGAGACACGGGGCTCAAACTCATGAATGCCAAGATCATGACCTGAGTTTCAGTTGGACGCTCAACTAACTGGGTGCCCCAGGCGCCCCTCAATAGACCATTTCTAAGAGACAATCTAAGGAGTATTCAAATATGTCTTCATTTTGTGAGTGTTCTATGTTTCTTTCTAAAAAATAGTCTAGGGGCACCTGGCTGGCTCAGGCAGTAGAGCCTGCGACTCTCGGGCTTGGGGTCATGAGTTCAAGCCCCACATGGGCACATTGGGAGTAGAGATAAAAAATTTTTTTCTTTAATCTTAAAAATTAAAAAAAATAATGTAGATTGAGACTGTAAGAGATAATTGGCTTTGCTGAAGAATTCCTATGTCTCCTGCTAGGTTGGAACGGCAGGATTTACCTGTTCATAGCATCTTCCTCCAAATGGGCTCTTCCCATAATTGACATTTGTGGTGTGGGGAGGTTCTGCCCTGTATCAGTCCCCTCTTCCTTCCAGAAGCATTTACTGGCTATATTTCTTCTCCTTTGTCACAGCCTTCTCCTCCCCATCTTCCTCCTTCCTTTTTAAAACAAACTTTATTAAACTTTAACATTTCAGTTCCAGTGTTGTTAACATACAGTGTTCTAGTAGTTTCAGGGCTACACTAAGGTCATTCCACAGTTCTGTGCACTACTCAGTGCTCCTCACGATAAGGGTACTGGCTGTTTCTTCTTGATGTTTGACTTGAGATTTCTCTTTTTGTGGGCAGAGATCATTAGCATATGTTGTATACGCCATGTTGGGAAAATAGAAATGTGAAGACAGCAGTTGGGAGAAATTGGATATATGTGTGTTATGGACTTGGGGTGTCTTGTAGAAATGAACAGGTGATAATTGTGTCAGCATCAGCTGGAAAGTGGAGAGGTAAAAACACTCATTTTTGCTCCTGATTGACCCTAAAGAGAGATATTTTTTGTTTAACTTAAATCCTGAAATTGATATGTAGTTAATTTGCTCTTGGATAGTAGCTCATTAACAGTTAAATAAGAATACCACGTCTTAAACCTTCTAGGGCCTTTCCCAAGAAATATTCTCATGGAAGCCAATCATTGGTTAGCTCCCTATTTAAATTTATTTTTAATCAAGTCTACTACCAATCAGGGAGTAGGTTAAAAGCCTGGACGATTTCAGGTTACTAGAGTTAATAGTAACTGGTGATCCTTTCTGGTATGACATTAAGAAAGTTAGTGCAGTTAGATCTCCTAGATCTTTTTTTTCTCCATCCAATACAATTTGTTTTTTCCTGCCTTGTCATACTTTTGTACCTCTTTGTTGAGACCTAAGCCACCATGGGGCTACGCAACAGATGCCAAACATGGAATTTGTTTTGCTCCAAAATGGGGATGAGAAGAATCTGGTTCTTACAGGGGGAGAGGGTATTTACAGTTATTTATGTGGCGAAATTTATTAGGATTGGCCACACTCTTTTGAAATCGTAAGAACTTCAGGATTTTGCTTCTCTTTAATTAAAACATGAAATTTCATGATGTTATGAACTATAGACGATTACTTTCATGATTGTTTTTTTTTTACCTCTTTTAAAGATAATTTGAATAAAAACAAGTGGAAGAGCTTCAGCTATAGTTTTTATTTTTCAGTGTAGGAAAATCCTTTCCTATAGTCTTGCCATGTTTGGAGACAGATTTTACTCTGCACAATTTTGGTGACCTTACAATAGATGTAGTCCTTGGCTGTTTGTCTCTCTCTCTCTCTCTTTTTTTTTAAATTTCTTTTCTTCTCTCTCCCTACCTCTTCTAACTTCACTCTCTCCGCATTTCATCCCTCCACGTAATATCCACTCTCGGGTGTAAGGGACCAGGGCTGGGCTTGGTCTCAGAAGATGGCAGTTTGAATTTTGCTCTGCTGTATACAAGCCCTGGGAACCTGGGCAGATTATTTAACATCCCTGTAAGGTGAAGGAAATAATCATCAGGGTTGCAGAAGAGTCAATGCAATGACACATGTGATGGAACACAGTTAGCACTGATCCCCTGTTGAAGAAAGTTTATTGGTATGAAATGTATTTCAGTCGTCTTAAGTGTGTAATTCAGTGGCATGAAGTACACTCACAGTGTCGTGTAACCATCACACTCTCAATTTCCAGAACTTTGCCATCATTCCAAACAGAAACTTTGTACCCATTAAATGGTAACTCTCTATTCTGTCCTTTCCCAGCCTCACCTTTCTACTTTCTAAAGTCTCTGAATTTGACTGCTCTAGATCCCTCATATTGATGGAATTGTATGATATTTGCCCTTCTGCGTCTGGCTTATTTCACTTAGCATGATGTCTTTAAGGTTCATCTGTATTGTAGCATGTGTCAGAATCTAATTCCCTTTTATTTATTTATTTATTTATTATTATTTTTTAAATGTTTTATTTATTTCTACGAGAGAGAGAGAGACAGCGTGAGCAGGGGAGGGTCAGAGAGAGAGGGAGTCACAGACTGAAACAGGCTCCAGGCTCTGAGCTGGCAGTCAGCACAGAGCCCGACGTGGGGCTCGAACCCACGAACCGTGAGATCATGACCTGAGCGAAAGTCGGACGCTTAACTGACTAAGCCACCCAGGTGCCCCTCTAATTCCCTTTTAAAGCTGAATAATATTCCATTGAATGTTCATATCACATTTTGTTTATCCATTTGTCTCTTGATGGGCATTTAGAGTGTTTCCACCTTTCGGCTGATTGTGCATAACGGTGCTATAAATGTTGGTGTGCAAATGTCTGTTTCCATCCCGGCTTCAATTCTTTTGGGTGTACATGGAGAAACAGAATTGTTGGATTTTAGGGTCATTCTTTGTGTAATTTTCTGAGTGACATCCTATTTTCAAGTATCTTTATTTATTTATTTATTTTTTTAACCTGTTGGATTGTAGAATACAACTCCTGAATGGCGTGTTTGTTCCTTGTGGTCTTTTCATTCCCATAACGTAGATGATATGAGTCAGGATGGTGAGGCCCCTTTCCATTTCAGGCCTCCAGGAGCATCTTGTCAAAGTGGCAGGCTCTATAGCCCATGGCTGTCAGAGATGCCTTTCCTGTGTGCCTAGAGATCACATAAGGTGAAGGTTTGCTCTGTTGGTGCCTGAATGTGATGGCTAAACCACAGCCGCATTAATGAATATAATATTTTCTGCTTTGGTCCTTCCCGTAGGGGTTGAGGAAACTGAAGACGGCTGAGGACGGGCTGATGGGCTCGGCTGGTACGTTCCACTATCTCACCATGACCGCCGAAAATCCGACGCCGGGAGACCTGGCTCCGTCCCCCCTCGTCACTTGCAAACTCTGCCTGTGCGAACAGTCCCTGGACAAGATGACCACACTCCAGGAATGCCACTGCGTCTTCTGCACAGATGTAAGTTTTCCTTGAAGCTTTCATCACGGGTGAGAAAATACCAAGGGGAGGGCTGTCAGAGCACACGGTAGATTTCTGTGGCTTTCTGAGAAGCCAGGGTTTGCTACAACAGGCTTCTGTTTTGGAGAGCGATTCCACGTTTGGATCTGTTTCCAAGTAGTGTCTGGAATGGTAAATCCGGTATTTACCATTTTTAGGTAAAGTATAATGTATGTGTGCGGTTTAATTACTGGTTGAATAAGCAGAATCTGTTCTTAAAGCGCTAGGTAAGAAACAAAATAGGAATTTTTTTTAACACATTTTAGTTAACTCCCATCAGTAAGGCATTGAATGATGGAGAGATCCGGTAGCAATTAACTGAATTTTCTTTCATATACTTGCTCATTTCCTACAAAGCACATGATACATAAGTCTCTTACTTCGTGATTATCTCCTTTTTTTCTATTTTCACAACATGCTGGATGGTACTTTCGTCTCATAATAAAGAGAGTGTGTAGACAGATCTGCAGGGCTGGGCTTGCCCCTTTTAGTCTGACGCTTGGTATCAAAGCCTGTGACCTTGATCGCACATTTCCCTGAAGGCTGGTCGAGTAAGGTGTGAAGATAGGAAACGGACTGTTGAATTCTGGCTACTGGAAGTGTGAACCCAATGGTCTTACTCAAATTTTCATTTATTCACTTATCTTTTGAGCTCCCACCGTGTGCCGGGCACTCTGCAGCATGTGGGGGCCACAGCAGTGAAGGAGATACTTCCCATAGGGAAGATGGGCTGATTGAAGGGACTGTCCAAGCGTGGCAAAGTCAGGGGTAGCTAGATGTAGCATACCAATGGGGTGGTGGGAGGGGGCATCCTGGTGGCAGTGATCTCTGAGCTGAGGCCTTAAACAACAGTTGCAAATTGATGCCCATGGGCCGCCTCTGGGCTCAACACATTTTTTTTTTTAACTACGTTTATTTTTTTTTTGAGAGGCAGAGAGAGACAGAGTGTGAGAGGGGGCAGGGGCAGAGAGAGAGGGAGACACAGAATCCAAAGCAGGCGTCAGGCTCTGAGCTGTCAGCACAGAGCCTGACGTGGGGCTCAAACTCACGGACCTGAGCCGAAGTCAGACGCTCAACCGACTGAGCCACCCTGGGCTCAACACATTTATATTTGGATCCCCAATTGGGAAATTTCATGAAAAACTGGTAAGATCTAGCTACTCTGGGCCTATATTCGTAGGCCCCGAAATAGATGATCTTTCCTCTCTTTGTATTACCTGCCTCTCTCCTGTATGTACTTAAGTCAACTAGTCTTTTAACCTGAGGATGGATTAAGAGTCTTGAAGGATATATATTGGCATCTCAGCATGGCAGAGGCCTGATGCCTAAGTTACAATATTTGCCATTTATCTGTGCTTTGGTAGGGCCTCATCTGGGCAGACTGTTAGTATTTATTAGACGAAAAGTGTAATAATCACCAGAGAAATGCAGGTTTCGTGCCCTGACTTGAGAAGGAAATAGTTCAGGTACAGCGACCAGTGCTTAAATCAGAGGAATCAAGGACAAAGGAATCATTAAGGAGATAGAATCATTATAAAGAGGTATGTTTACTAAGCATACTTTTAAAAATAGTATTAATTAATTAACAAATTAAGGTGAAATAAATATTTCTCTATTTCTTGTTAGTTGATCTAATCAACATGTTATGTTCTCAAACTTGTTTATACTGATTAAAAAACACTTTTTGGGGGTGCCTTGGTGGCTTAGTCAGTTAAGGGTCCGACTTTCGCTTAGGTCATGATCTCGCGGTTTGTGGGTTCAAGCCCCACGTCGGGCTCTGTGCTGACTGCCAGCTCAGAGCCTGGAGCCAATTTCAGAGTCTGTATCTCCCTCTCTCTCTGACCCTCCCCTGCTCACGCTGTCTCTCGCTCTCTCCTAGAAATAAAGTTTAAAAATAAATAAATAAATAAATAAATAAATAAATAACACTTTTTTGATGGAGGATTAGGGTGGAGAGAAGCCTTGGAATGATTTTTAGGTAAAAAGGAAAGTGACTAGGGATGCCTAGGTGGTTCAGTCCATTAAGCATCTGGCTCTTGATTTTGGCCCAGGTCATGATTCCAGGGTGGTGAGATCGAGCCCCATGTCAGGCTCTGTGCTGAGCAGGCAGCCTTTTTAGGATTCTCTCTGTCTCTCTCTCTCTCTTTTTCTCCCTCTCCTTCTCCTTCTGTCCCTCTCTCTGGTCATGCTCTCTTTCCTTCCCTCTTAATTAAAAAATGAAAAAAAAAAAGTAAAGTGACTTAATCCTTTCCTTAAGTTTTGAACTCTGGGATCCAAAGATGACAACAAGTAGTAGCTCTTATCCAGCATTACCTGTGTCCCAGGAACTGTGCCAGACATTGGGATTTCTCAACTTAAGAAAAACCAGCAGAGATCCTGGCTCTTAGGAGCTTATATTCTATCGAAGGCAGTTGTGTAATAAACGATAAACATAATAAATGAGCTAGTTGCATCGGATGGTGTAATAGGCTTAGAGAGAATGCCGAGCAGGACGAGGAGGGTGGAGTGCAGGTTGGGGGTGTTGCAGGTGTAATAGGCTGTCAGGAGGACGCCTCGCTCTGTGGCGTGTGTGTGCTTCTTCCTCGCGTCATGAGTGTGTGTTGCTTAAGGAAATGACCTTGTCCCTGAGGGAAGGCTTCCGTTTCCTCTGGTCTTGCTTTGCTGTGGAATGCTGTGCCTCAGAAACGATTCTTTTTGACCTTCTCACGTGTGTTTCGGACCCTCGCTAATCCTTGAAACAAAGGCGTGAGAAGCAGTGTTTGGTTAAAGGCAGGATGGAAGTTTTTGTCTGGGGGTCACTGATGTGTGAAAAGCAGGATCTGGAGTTTGGGTTTTGCTATGAGACCTAACAGTTCAGGATTCACGTTTGTGCATTGGCACTGGGTAGAGGTCCACACGCAGAGGCGGCACCTCGTATTGACGAGGAGCCGACGCCATCACAAGTATTGGTGCATGAGATCTCAGTTCCCAGTTAAAAACAACACGGTGGCTTCTCGGTTCTCCTTGGGCAGTTTGAGGGTGTGAGTGAGGACAATGAGAGTGTTCTGTCATCTATGATCGTACTTCCTCGTTGTCGGGGAATGCTCCAAACTGGAAAGTCCAGTGGCTTGCTAGTTTTGATATCCCTCTGACACTGGAACTTTAAAATTTTTTTTAATGTTTCTTTATTTATTTCTGAGAGAGAGAGAGAGAGAGAGAGAGACAGCGTGAGCAGGAGAGGGTCAGTGAGAGAGGGAGACACAGGCTCCAGGCTCTGATCTGTCAGCACAGAGCCCGATGCGGGACTCGAACCCACCCACGAACTGTGAGATCATGACCTGAGCCAAAGTCGACCACTCAACCGACTGAGCCACCCAGGTACCCCTGACACTCGAACTTTTAAAAAACGATTAAAAAATGTGTCTAATCCCCCCACATTTTAATTTGCACCCCAATATTACATGTTCAATGTTGATAGTAAAGATATCAAATGTGTTTTGCATTTTCAAGGCTGAAAAGAAATGTATGACATGTTTTAATTGGCCACATACTACTAATTTCCAGCTTTAAATGTGATTGGATGACATCTTCTAAGCACTGGCTGGGAAAGACTTCTTGTGCATACCGTGCCTTTAAGATGGTTTTGCTAAGGTCCTTCTCCCTCCCTTCCTCATTATGAGAGTGCCCAAACAGAATGGGCCCCCTGATGGATACAGTCTTCTACTGGTATACTTTCATAATTTAATAAAGCTTTTTATACATTCTGTCCTCATCCTGTTTCCCCTAAGAAGTATCCCCGACCATGTTGCTGTGAGCTTAAATTCTTTCTGTTCCCAAGATCCATGCGCTCTGGGAGAGCAGTGTGGATAGATGTGGGGTGTCTGACCTGACCATTCGATGTGAGCCAGCTCATTCCCTATCTTTAGGGAGATGGGGCCTTCCAATAGGTGCCCCAACCCACGTGTGTTCTGTGGACCTCCAGCTCTGTCAAACAGAGGTGATCCTTGACTAAACTGTCTCATGGTCAGATTAGCTCAGAAACTGGTATGTTCTCTACTCCTATCTCCGAAGGATTGTAATGCATTCTAGAGGCTCTGTGAAATCTTGTAGTTAGAACAAAAGCAAGGAGACCATGTTTAACTTCTCCTGAGGAGGCATTTTCATTTGACCACGCCACCTTTTTAGAGGAATACCCATTAACTTCCCCACAACTTTGGCTCTGGAGAATGCTGCTTCAAATTGTTCCATGTAGGCAGTTCTTGATTTAAATGACATCCAGAGAAAGGAATGGGATGGACGTTGCTTCAAATAACCCATCAGCGTAGGTCGTTTCTTGTTAAAGGAAACTTAACATGTTCTACTTCTGATGACGGTTTCTGTTAGACTGTTTGATCGGCTTTAATATACAGAAGAAAGTGTGGCATAAAGCAAGGAAGGCTAAAATTATAGGACACAAATGGGCATAGCTCTCATCAGCATGGCTGAGCTCACAGCCATGTGAGCTATTATGTGCATTGTGGAGCCGAAGAAGCCGATCCTGTGGGGTTATGGACAGAGGTGTTACAAAACTATTCGTTCTTATACTTGAAGGTTAGATATCTCCTTCAATCTCCGGGATGTCAGTCTACTAACTAATGATATGCAAAAACTGTCTCTCCCTCTCCCCTCTCCCATGGATTTAAATAACCGAAACATGAAAATTCAAATTTTCCTTTTCTGGCATTTGCAACATACTCTTTCAGATATAATAACACCACACAGTTATATTTCAAGTGAAGAAAAAAAAACCTCACAAAAGTCCGTTATCAAAGGAGGAAAAATTTGTGGGTTTGCTCCCCTGTGAGCAGTTTTTGCCTCTCTGATTTATTCTGGAAGCTATTTCTGTCAGGCACAAATTAAAGCATAATGGAGACACAGTTGTTGCTTGTTTTTATAACCCAGATAATTTCACCTGAAAAGAGTCGGTATGTTGGGCATGGCCTATTTACCTTTCAGATTAAAGACAGGATGTGCTGAGCAAAAAGAAAATAATGTCCAGCCATATTCTTTCCTTTTTTCCATTACACTTTGTTGGCTGTAAGTAGTTAGAACTCCTTTTACTATTCATTTCTCTGAGCCAAATGGATTTTCCAATGTTTAAAAATGTGAGAGGAAATATAAAACTTTTTAGACCAAGCCCTTCTTTTCCTTGGGGCCTGTTGAGTGACCTTTAAGAAAAACCCACATACGGTCTTGGAGACGTTCGGTTTGGAAAGATTTGCAGTGTGTGCGTGTCCTGGCGCATGTGTGTGCGTGTACCCATGAACACATGTGCACCCACACGGGTTGGTAACTTTCAAATGAAGCGGAGAGCCTGTGGCAGTTCTTGCCTGGACACTAACGGATATCGACAGTAGGATTTCAAGAGGAGTGCCATTTTTGGGGGGCGCCTGGGTCATGACCTCATGGTTTGTGGGTTTGAGCCCTACATTAGACTTTGTGCTGACAGCTCAGAGCCTGGAGCCTGTTTTGGATTTGGTGTCTCTGGTTCTCTCTCGGCCCCTCCCCCGCTCACCTTCTCTCTCTCAAAAATAAATAAACATTAAAAAAAAATTTTTTTTTTTTTTTTAATTTTTAAAAAGTAAGTGAAGATTGGGAGGTAGGAAGACCAGGTTCAGGTTCAGGCCTTGCCATCAGTGTGTGTGACTTTAGGCAAGACCTTTGGCTCTTCTGAACCTTAGAGTCCTCACCTGTGAGGTAGAGGGGGGTAGGGAATGATCATCCCTATCTTGGAGATGCTGTAGGAGGCATCAAGTGAGAGCCAGTCAAGAAGTCAGTACTGAGTCTCTTTTAAGTTGGGGCTGTTAGTCTTTTCTTTCCTAAGCTCTGTTGGTGTGCTGAGCTGTTCTGTTTTTCAATAATGTTTAGAGAAAGGAAGTCCTGTGAAGACTCGACTGGCTTCCTCTTTAGCCCTTCAAAAGAAGACGGTTTTATAGGTGACTTCAACCTTACTACTATTCTGAGACACCCGCAGACTGGCAGTTAGGATAGACAGAGAGATTTCTCTGTTGGATTTGTCCAGAGATTGGCTAATGGCTTGGGGCTCCAGATTGAAGAGCGAGAAGTAGGACTTTGAGGAAAACCAATACAACTTTAAAAGTGAATAAATGAGGGTATCTCTCCAAAGAACATGAAAACACTAATTTGAAAGGATATACATACCCCATGTTTATTGCAGCGTTATTTATTTTTTTATTTTTAAATTTTTTAACGTTTATTTTTGAGAGAGAGAGAGAGAGACAGAGCATGAGCAGGGGAGGGGCAGAGAGAGAGGGAGACACAAAATCCGAAGCAGCTCCAGGCCCTGAACTGTCACCACAGAGCATGATGGGGGCTTGAACCCACGAACTGTGAGATCATGACCTGAGCTTCGGCTCAACCGACTGAACCACCCAGGTGCCCCCTATTGCAACATTATTTATAATAGCCAAGCTATGGAAGCAGTTCAGGTGTCCCTTGATAGATGAATGGATAAACAAGATGTGTATATACACAAGGTACATTATTCAGCTATAAAAAAGAATGAAATCTTGCCATTTGCAACAACATAGATGGACCTAGAGAGTATAATGACAAACGAAATATGTCTGTCAGAGAAAAACAAATACCACATGATTTTGCTCATATGTGGAATTTAAGAAACAAAACAAATGAACAAAGGGAAAAAAAGAAAGACAAACAAAAAACCAAAACCAAAAACAAAAAACTCAGACTCTTAACTACAAAGAACAAACTGGTGATTACCAAAAGGGAGGTGGTGGGGGTTGGGTGAGGTAGGTGATGGGGATTAAGAGCACACTATCCTGGTGAGTGCTGAGTCCTGTATGGACACCTGATTATTGTACATTTGAAACTAATACTGTCTGTTAACTATACTGGAATTAAAATTAAATAATCAGAATAAATAAAGCCTTCAAAAAACTCCGTAACTGCGCATAGATGTGCACATGTCTGGTGGACGGAAGAGATTAGATGGCAGAGTATCTCAGGCTACCATTTATTTAAAAGATGCTTCCCCCCAATAAGAATATAGTAATAGAATAACTTGTTGGCTTGGTATGTATAGCCTAGTATCATTTTAGGTATTTTTTATTGAACTTTCTGGAACTGCAGGAAATAATGAGGCATATCATACACCAGCAACGTCACACATATTTTTTTTTTGTCGCCTCCTCTGGTAGCGACCTGCCAGCCCTTCCTGAAGCACTCAGATTCTCCAGTCCCCTGCCTTCCCATCCTGTGGTACTAATAACTGCACAGAAGTAAATTCTGCCGCTTCAAAGCCCTCTCCGGTTCCAGTAGCTTCTGCTACTAAAACATTCCAGTTTGCAGGGTTTGTCTCAGGCTCTTCCTTCACTTTACCTCGGGGCAAAGTGAATTTATCTCTGTCAGGTTTGCAGTGACTTCATCTGTCGTTGTTGATTTGTAAATGACTTCAGTCTTCTCACTGCTGAAACTTGAAAGAGTTCCGAGCATAAGGACTCGGCATTAGTCAGACCGCTGATTTGAAATGCAAATTCCGATCCTCTGTTTTCCTACCAAGGTGTGAGCTGCTGCAGGCCGCCCAGCAGCTGAGAAAAGGAGCAAATTGTAGGAGCGTGAGAAACGGAGTCAGGCTGACTCAGGAAGGAGTTGGCTCTCTGGGCCCATGATCTCATCCACGCCTAGTGCTCACCACTCATTCCCTCAAGGCGAGTGCTGAGATGTGGCAAGACCGAAGGGGCCACAAGAGGAAGCCACACTCTTAGGGCCGAGTGGCTCTGCTCTAGCTCCTCTTTCTGGATTCCACTGTGGTTTCACATCTGGGAGACTGGGTCTCAAATCTGGTTGCTTGGTCTTCATTGATTCAACAGACACAAAAATATTCATTGTGCCGTGGATTGTTCTGATGGTCAAGATACTGTCGCGAATAATCGGATCAAGGCCCGGTTTTCAGAGAGCTCAGATTTTAGTGGACACAGATATTGATGAGCAGATATGTGTTGGTATGATGGTAGATGCTCTGATTTGAAACAAAGCAGGGCAAGGGGGATCGCGAGTGCTGTAGCAGAGGGGGTTTCTACTTGCATTGGATGGTCTGGGAAGTCTCACCATTAAGGTATTATTTAGGCAGAGACATGGAGGACCCGGGGGAGCCGGCTGTGTAGATGTTTAGCAGAAGAGAGTTTTTGGTAGAGGGGAACAGTGTGACAGTCTGAAACTGGGGTTGTGTTTGGTGTTCAGGTACAGCAAGGAGGGGTGTGTGTGTGTGTGTGTGTGTGTGTGCCCACGCCTGTCTGTCTAGAAGGGGGGCAATAGGAGATGAAGTTGTAGGGGTAGTGGGGTCTGTCTGGAGGACCTTGCAGACCTTAGTAAGGATTATGGCCTCACTCGCCTGTGAGGACAGAAGCCTTCAGAGGGTTTTAACCCACAAAGTTAATGTGATTTAATCATATCTTAAATGGATCACTGTGGGGCATCTGGGTGGCTCAGTCGGTTAAGGGTCTGACTTCGGCTCAGGTCACCATCTCACAGTTTTTGAGTTTGAGCCCCATGCTGGGCTCCGTGCTGACCGCTCAGAGCCAGGAGCCTGCTTCGGATTCTGTGTCTCCATCTGTCTCTGCCCCTGCCCTTTTCAGGCTCTGTCTCTGTCTCAAAAATGAATAAACATTAAAAAAAATTAAAAATATAAAAAAGTAATTGGGTCACTGTGCTAATAAAGGTTATGCAGAGAAGCAAATCCAATAGGAGACAGATGTACATATCTTCATATGAGGTGTGTGTGTGCGCGTGTATGTGCGTATAGAGAGAGAGATTGAGAGAGGTTTAATATAAGAAATGCTTCTACAATTACGGAGGTGAAGTCTCATGACTTACTGCCTATAAGCAGGAGACCTGATGGTGTAGTTCAAGTCTGAGTCTGAGGGCCTGGGAATGAGGAGAGCTCTTGGTGTAAGCTCCTACCTGAGGCGGAAGACCAATGTCTCAGCTCACGCAGTCAGGCAGAGAGAACGAGTCCTCCCTTCCTCTGCCTTGTGGCTCTGTTCAGGCCCTCAGCTGATGGGACGAGGCCCACCCTCATCGGGAGGCAGTCTACTTTCCTTGGTCTACCAATTTAAAAACCAATCTCATCTGGAAACCCCCTGGTAGATGCACCTAGAAGTAATGTGACATCCAAATATTTGGGCATCCCTTGGCCTGGTCAGGTTGACACCTAAGATTAACCATCACAGTCACCTGTGACTCACTACTGTCACTCTCACTACTGCATAGAGAATTAATTACAGGAGCAAGGATGAAAGCAGAGAGACTCGTTACAAGATAAACGTCATAATCCAGACCAGAGGTGCTAGGGGCTTGGACCAGCAGGTGGTAGCCACTCATGTCCTTGGGTAGTCTAAGCTTCCTTTCCTCTTATATAATATAGGGATAATAATAAGTCATCTGAAATTACAGAGAAGATTGCAGTAGATAGTCTGGGTAAAGCGTTTAGACCAGCGCCTATAATGTAGCGAGTGTGTATGTAGCTCTCTACTAATTTTAGTGTGATCATTGAGATTTTGCTTGAAACCTCCAGGATAACACTGGCTATTCAATTATGGAACTTTACATTCTAAACTGTTTCTTTCTTCCACATTCATTTGAAGCCTATTTCTACATGAATTCTACCTATTAGTGCTGGTTCTGTTGAAACCTAATTTTTATTCTACTTACCAGCTCTGTAATATTTGAATGAGGCTTATCTTACTGTTGAGGACAAGATTACTCATTAAAAAGCCCCACAGTGCTCCATCTATTGTGGGAATATTAATAAATAGTACTTTGTTCCCCTCCCTCCACCCCTTCTTGTTGACATAAGCCTTGGAGTGAGCTTCATTTGCACAACATTCTTGCCTTTGATCATAGGTTGAACAAGTGCTTCAGGCTTTTCTATATTCTCTGAGGAAAGCATATGGTATCGGGATAGGAGGGTGGTACTAGAATATGGAACAAGATTTAATTTCTTTTTCACAAAGCAGGTTATAAAAAGATGGTATGTTGGCAGTCTGTGTTGGTATGTTATAGAGACTCTCTCTCTCTCTCTCTCTCTCTCTTTTTCCCCCCAAGGCCTACCTTGCCAGAGTTTAATTTTTCAAACCACATATTGGAATGCAATAGGCTGGCCAAACATGCAAATCACTACCAGAGAGCAGGCTAAGTGGGAACCCAATGAGAGAACTTACCCTTACCTCCACTGAGTCACCCTAGTTTACTGTTCTTTTGTAGTTACATGTTTATTCCAATTTCCTCTAAGCCCATTCCCATCCTCATGCTGATGCTACTCTTGCATTTGACATTGCCACGTAGCAGCCACGGTGCTGTGTGCACAGATGTGGTCAGTCCGGTTCTCACCGCAAGTACGGTGTGCTATGGGAGCATCAGGGAAGCCGCCGAAACTAGACCTGGGGAGGTGAGGGAAGGTGTCCTGTATGGCTGACACCAAGAGAGGACTAGGAGATTGCTTGATGGCAGTGTTGGTGGGGCTGTGGATGGAACCGTGTCCTAGGGAGGAGATGCAGCCACGTGTGAAGGCACAGAGCCAAGGAAGAGGGGCATACTGAGCACTGAATAGACAGACGGCCCTGGAATGTACGGCAGGAGGTATGGGGATGCTTGGGCATGAGGTTGGAGAGGTGAGCAGAGACTAGATGGGGAGGGTCTTGTGTACCTTGTTAACAAGCATTGCAGAGCCACCAAAAGGCTTTGTTTGGGACTGGGGTAGGAAGGGGGCTCGGACACAGAGTGGAGAATGGTCTGGAAGGGAGCAAATGAGCAGGATGAAGGAAGCAGGCTGGTGAGAGCTCGGAGAACACCCCCTCCTCCACATATGCTGTATAGACGATGGTAGATTGCCGTTTTGAGGTCCAGAGTATGAAAATTGTTTTTGTGTCCCAGTTTCTCCTTCCTATGCATTTGGATACTAATGTCAGATTTCCCAAAATGTTGCTATCAGAATGCTGCTCCTGTTATTCACGTGCTCCTGTTTGAATCTTCTTCCTGAGGCTCTCACTCAAGTTCCGTTGCACAGCGTCCATTCAGATCACCTCTTGCTGTGCCTCTTACACAAGGTATCTCACACCTTCATGTCTTTCCTTTCCAGAATCTTCCTCCTTTCTTCTTCTAATGCTCCACTGGCTCAATTCCTAATGAAGTCTCGTTGCCAGGTCAGGGCAGTTATAAATCAATACACACTTATTTTGACAAGCAGAGTACAGATTGGGGGCCTTTATTGGTGAAAAACTCAAACACGGTTCTTCCCCTGGTGGCCTCCGCTACCCTAGTGTAAAATGGGCGTCTCTCCCCTGAGAGCATTCAGGATGAAAACCGAATCAAATACATTTCATACAAATCTCTGCACTGCCTTACTTTCTAGCAGTCTGACCAAGATCCATTTTATTCTCCCATCCAGACTTGAAGTTCACTGAGGGCAGAAGCCCAGGAAGAAAAACATCACCAATGATCACTGTTGTCACAATAAAGCAACATGTACTCACCCACCTTACTTTTCAAAAAAATATTTGTAATGTTTGTTCATTTTTTGAGCAAGAAAGAGAGAGTGTGAGTGGGGGAGGGGAAGAGAGAGAGAGAGACACACACACAGAATCTGAAGCAGACTCCGGGCTCTGTGCTGGCAGCTCGGATGTGGAGCTCAAACCCACGAGCCGTGAGATTATGACCTGAGCCAAAGTCAGACACTCAACTGACTGAGCCACCCAGGCTCCCCTCAACCCACTTTATTCAGTGCGAGGCATTCCATCCATAAAATGATGACTGAAATCAGTCATTAAAAAATGTCTCTAAAGATCACGAAGTAGGTATAACAGTAATTCCTAGCTTACTAGTGTATCAAATTTTGGGGTTTACACATTCGCATTTTGCAGCCTTCAAACCTCAACCATTTACCAAACAAACCATTTACCCAGTTGCCAAGTCCCTAAAGTACTCGGGGCAGGGACATTGACTGTGCTGGAACCAGAGAGCTACTCCAGTTAATGACAGAACTTCTGCAAAATTTGCAGTAATTTCAGGGTGGGATGTGTAGGGTTTTAGTTCCTCTGTTTATGTCTTTGTAGAAATAGGAAGTCAAAGGCAAATGAAGGCCCCAAGGGACGGGTCAGAAGGAAGGGGCACATGGCTGATTTCTCGCTCCTCTTCCACTGTCTACCTGGAAGGTCTTTTGTTCCCAGACTTTGACTTCAGCTAAAATGCAAAGGTTTTGGTGACTAATTTCATATATGTTGATGGGGTAGAGAATGCATTAGGAATACAGTGAAACCTCAGTTACTTATTTTCTTCTCACTGCATTTTTCCTTAGTCTCTCTCTCTTTTTTTTTAAAGTATATTTCTTTTAAGAGGGAGACAGCATGTTCGTGAGCAGGGGAGGGGCAGAGAGAGAAGGGGAGAGAATCCCAAGCAGGCTCCATGCTGTCAGCCCAGAGCTCCACACAGGCTCAGTTTCACAATCCATGAGGTCATGACCTGAGCCAAAATCAAGAGTTGGACGCTTAACTGACTGAGCCACCCAGGCGCCCCGCTTACTCTGTTCTTTTTATTTTGTTTTATTTTTAATTTTTTTTAAGTTTTATTTATTTCTAAGAGAGAGAGACAGAGAGAGAGACAGAGAGAGAGCATGAGCAGGGGAGGGTCAGAGAGACAGAGGGAGACACAGAATCTAAAGCAGGTTCCAGGCTCTGAGCTAGCTGTCAGCACAGAGCCTGACGTGGTGCTCGAACCCACGGATCGTGAGATCATGACCTGAGCCGAACTTGGACACTTAACCGACTGAGCCACCCAGGCACCCCACTCTCTTCTTTTTAAAGACCAATTTTTATTCTTTTTTTTTTTTAATTTTTTAACATTTATTCATGGTTTTTAAATTTTTTTTAATGTTTTATTTATTTCTAGGAGAGAGAGAGAGAGAGACAGCGTGAGCAGGGGAGGGTCAGAGAGGGAGGGAGTCACAGACTGAAACAGGCTCCAGGCTCTGAGCTGGCAGTCAGTGCAAAGCCCGACGCGGGGCTCAAACCCACGAACCGCGAGATCATGACCTAAGCGAAAGTCGGACACTTAACCGACTAAGCCACCCAGGCGCCCCTCATTTATTCATTTTTGAGAGACAGAGACAGAGCATGAGCTGAGGAGGAGCAGAGAGAGAGCGAGACACAGAATCCAAAGCAGGCTCCAGGCTCTGAGCCATCAGCACAGAGCCCGACGTGGGGCTCGAACCCACGAACCATGAGATCATGACCTGAGCTGAAGTTGGACGCTTAACCGACTGAGCCATCCAGGCACCCCAACCAATTTTTATTCTTAATATGTAATACATGTTGCTTTTAAAACACAAACAAGAGCTTTCAAGGTGTTGATGCATGATCAGTTTGCCTTCCATCCAGGCTCCTTCTCTGTGTGCAAATCTATAAATACGTGGATGGATATATATTCATACACACCACTTAATAGAGAAATGGGATCTTTATCTATAGATATTTTCTTCAACCTGAGTATTACAGTTTAACTTAGTGTATTGTGGACATGCTTCTACATAACAATATATAGACCCACCTTCTTTTTAAGTATTAGTGTCCTATGGGATGGCCATGTCAACATTTAGTTAACGAGGCCTCCTAATAACGGGCCAGTGTTTGCTATGAGAAATGTTTCTACTTCTACAAATGTTGAACTGTATCTATTAAGGAAACATTTCTAGAAGTGGAATTACTTACTAAAAAGGGATGTGCATTCTAAACTGATAGTAATTGCCAATTGTTTTCCCAAACTATTGTGTCAACAGCCCCTACCAAATGTGTAGGAAAGCCCCCTTGTTTGACACTCTGGGTATTCAAATTTTTTACCTTCTCTAATCTGAGATGTGCAAAGAACATATCTCACTGTTGAATCAACGCTTCCTCTTTTAAGGAGGAAGCAAACTGTGGCAAAACAGGCTTATCTCATGAATCTATCTTTCAAAAATACACAGTATGTCCAGTGCAGGTTCAGTTTCAGCTGATTTTATACCATGGCATTCACAGTACTGTCAAGTTAGGAAAATGGGTCCTGTCAATAGGAGCATAGTCTCTGTTGGGGATGTGAATGAATGAGAAAGCATTATGCTTCTAATGTTGGCCCTCATGTTAGTGAGACAGGTGTTACCACAAAAAAAAGTTTATATTCGTTGATAAGATGTTGCCATGTAGGAAAAAGAACTTTTAAAAATTTAGACAAGTTGAAGCCAAAGAGGTTGTGAGCTAACTAGAAAAGTCAGTTAGCGTTAAACCTCTACTTTCTGAATATTTAAGTGTATCAAGGATTGGTTACATGGTGTTTTTCAGGTGTGCTTGGCACCTTCTGGAATCAGGCTAGACCCAGTCAGTGCCACATCTCAGGGAGACATGTGGCTCTGTGTTCGCCAAAAGCCTCAATGGTTTTGAATCATTTCCCATCCCTAGTGGGGGTATCCTTCTGGTTTGACTCTTTTGGTGTTTGTGAGTTATTCGCCATGGGAATGTAGGATGTAGGGTTTTTATTCAATCTCTTTGATCCTCAGTTTATGCATCTATTTTAAAAAATCAAGGAGGGGCATCTGGGTGTCTCAGTTGGTTAAGCGTTTGACTTCAGCTCGGGTCATGATCTCACAGTCCGTGGGTTCAAGCCCTGTGCCAGGCTCTGTGCTGACAGCTCAGAGCCTGGAGCCTGCTTCAGATTCTGTGTCTCCCTCTCTTTCTGCTCCTCCCTGACTCTGTCTCTGTCTCCCAAAATAAAATAAAGAGATAAAATATTTTTTTAAAAGAATAAATAAACTTAAAAAAATTGTACAACAGTTTTTTATGGAACTTTTCAAATATACAACAAAGGTGAAAGAATTTTAACAACGAATATCTATATTCCCCCCACATCTTAGATTCTGACATTAAATTTTTACTCTATCCTGCATCTGTCCACCCACCCATTGTATGGGTAGATGGATGGATACTCACTGCAAATTCTCTAGTAAAATGTGAGCACCACATTCTTCACTGGGTTTACTTGGATAGGTTGAATGGTTATATTTTATGCAGATAACTTGCATAGCTCTACATCGTAGCTCAGGGTTTTTTTTTGACCCTTTATTAATTTGGGGTTTGCCTCTTTCTGTAGTGCTAGAGGCTTTATGTGCATTCTGGGAGAGTCAGAAAGGCTGCTTGAGAGTTCAAATAGGGACTCTTTAGGGACACAGGAGGAGGAGGAGGAGGGGTCAGAAAGTGATAAATGAGTTCAGTGGAATCTCCCGATGTTTAATCCAGGATATGCTGATTCTCATTGGCTGTCCTGGCCCTGCTGGCTGGGACCTTGGGGCCAGCTGAGGGCTGGCAGTTCTGAGGGCTAATGTTTCTTTGGAGGAAATGGAAGGATGTAAACTTGGCCAGGCTTCTTGTTTTCTTTTTCCTGGAACCATGGGCTGCTTTTCTGGGTATGTGGTGCTGTAAGCACCTGGCACAGAGGGTTCTCTTTGGAACCGGTATGAGAACTGGGGCACCCTCTGTTAAGAAAGGTGACCCTGGGGGTAGAGAAGGGAAAGCCTCTGAGAGCTCAGTCGGAGAGTTATTGAATTACTTGTGCTGAAAACAGATCTTTATGAAGCTAATGGCTGCTCCCTGCTCTCACAGAAAGGCGCTTCCAGTCTAGCAGATGAATTCACTTCATTGTGCAGACTGGATCAGTCTGTAGCATTTCCAGCGGATTTCTCTTCAGAGCTGTTTCCATCACTGAGTTTCTTAATTTAGGTGCTTCATGATCACCTTAGGTAAAGATAGAAGTATATGATCACTCTTGCTTGGTGGGAACTGGAGGTTCTTTTGATTGGGGACCAGATTTAATCTCCCATATTGAATGACTGTGCTCAAACATACAAGGTGGATCTCTGCACCCTTTACCAAAAAAGAGGAACAGCACTATTTTGGGTTAAGTAATTAAAGAATCTCAGTTAGAACTTTGACTTTTGGATATATAATTTCCTTCTTAGGCTTGTTTTACTGTTCTGGAACTGGCTGAATGCATGTATTCCCTGTGGAATTGGAATTCCCTATGTTGGTTAGAAAGGATTCCTTCTTTCCTGTGGAGCTCATCCTTCTGAATAGTACAAAATAACTTAAAGGCAAGGCAATCATGGTAGACATCTCCCCCTTGGTTAGACTTGAGGGCATGGACTGTATTGAGCTAGAGGTTTTCAGATTTGGTTGCATGTTGGAATCACTGAGAGTATGAAAACACTGATGCCAGTTTAACAAAATTGCAGAATGCAGGATCAACATACAAAAATTAGTTGTATTTTTGTACGCTAGCAAAGGATAATGTGGTAATGGCACACGAGGACAATTATTAGCAAGAAGTTCAAAAGGACTAAAACACTTAGAAATAAATTTAACAAAAGAAGTGCAAAATTCATAGTCCGAAAACTACGAAACCTCACTGAAAGAAATCCAAGAAGACTGAATAGAAAGGCATTCCATGTCCATGGGTTAAAAGGGTTACTAACACAGGCATACGTGGGAGACCAGGCACATTTGTTTCTAGGCCACCACAATAAAGCAAATATCGCAACAAAGCAAGTCAAACTAATTCTTTCATTTCTCAGCACATCTAGCAGTTGTTTACACTGTACTATAGTCTTTTAACTGTGTGATAGCATTATATCCAAAAAAAAAAAAAAAAACTATGCACATTGCTTAATTAAAAATACTTTATTGCTGTGGCTCCCGGTGGCTCAGTCAGTTGAGCATCTGATGCTGGATTTCAGCTCCGGTCATGATGGCAGGGTCATGGGATTGAGCCCTGTGGTCAAGTTCCATGCCGAACATGTGGGACCTGCTTAAGATTCTCTTTCTCTCCTCCTCTGCTTCTCCCCTGCTTGTGTGCTTGCTTTCTCTCTCTCTGTCTCTCTCTCTCTCATAACAAAAGAAGCAAAACAACAACAACAATAAAATACTTTATGGCAAAAAATGTTAACCATCCTCTGAGCTTTCAGCAAGTCATAATCACCAATCACAGATCACCATAACAAATACAGTAATAATGAAAAGGTTTGAAATATGACGAGAATCACCAAAATGTGACACAGAGACATCAAGTGGGCAAATACCGTTGGAAAAATGGCACTGACTGACTTGCTCAGCACAGGGTTGCCGAGAGCCTTCAATGGGTAAAAAAATGTAGTATCTGTGAAGCACAATACACAAGGTAAGTTTGTATTGTTAAAATGACAGTGAAGTGGAGCTGCAGACAGAATTCCTATCAAAATCCCAAAGATCTTCTTTGTAGGAACCGAAAAGCTTATCCTGAATTTCATATGGAAAATTGAGGGTCCTAGAGTAGTCAAAACAATCTTGTAAAAGAATAAAGTTGGAGAACTCTCTTCCAGATTTCAAACTTACTGTAGCACTATGTTAATCAGAACTATGTAGCACTGTCATAAGGGTAGACCGGTCAATCAGTGGGATAGAATTGACAGTTCCAGAAGTAAATTCTCATGTTCATTTCAATTGATTTCCATGAAGCATGCCAAGGCAATTCAAAGGGGGGAAAGAAGAGTTTTTCAATAAATGGTGCTAGGATAACTGGATATCCATTGGCCAAAGAATGAAAGTGGACTGTTTCTTCACACCGTGGACAAACATTAACTCAGATGGATTATACTCAGCTGTAGGAGCTAAACCTATAAACTCTTAGAAGAAAATGTGGGAAATAGAAAAAATTTCATGACCTTGAATTAGGCAAAGTGTGCACAAAAGAAAAAAATTGGACTTCATCAAAATTAAAATCCTTTACGATGGACATCCTCAAGAACATGAAAAGATAAGCCACAACTTGGGAGAAAATATTTGCTAACTGTATCTGATATGGGACCCCTGCAGAGTATACAAAGGACTCTTATAACTCAATAATAATAAAACCACAGATCACCCAATTAAAGGGCAAAGGATCCAAATAGACATTTATCCAGACAAGCCTGGATCAAAGAAGTCTCCCAGCTTTGGGTGCCAATCGCAAGCCCAGGTTGTTAACTGCACTTTTGATCAACTGGCTATAAGTCAGGGGTTCCCATGACTGCCTCCTTGGCTTCAATTAATTTGCTAGTAGAATTGGGAGAAGCATTTTACTTACTAGATTACTGGTTTATTATAAAAGGGTAGGACTCAGGGACACCCAGAAGGAAGACATGCATAGGGCGAGGGGTGAGGGAAGGCCACAAAGCTTCTGCATCCTCCTAAGTGCATCACTCTTACCAAATCTCTGTGTTCACCAACGAGTAAGCCCTCTGAAACCAGCCTTTTGGGTTTTTATGGAGGCTTCCTTACATAGGTGTGACTGATTGAATCAGTCACCAATGGCCAGTGATGTAACCTCCAGCCTCTCTCCCCTCCTTGGAGCTCGATGGGTGGGACTAAAAGTTCCAGCCCTCTACTCACAGGTTGGTGCCCTGAGCCTGCATGTGACCCAGGGGCATCCCAATGTCACCTCGTTAACCCAAAAGATGCCTTTATCTCTAGCTACTCTGAAGATTCCAAGGGTTTTAGACACTCTGCGCTAGAAATAGGAAGAATGTATTTGTATTTCTTATTATAAGTGACAGTATCACAGCTGCCCTAGCCCATTAGTGTCCATTAGTTTGCAGTGTTTCTTATCTACCAAAAGCATACCTGTCTTCTATCCTTTCAAGGCTCTGCCCTCTGCTAGGAACCTACTGCCTTATCTGACTAGCCCATGTGAAAATCCTCCTGCCCTAATTATTTGTTAATGGTGACAGGATTATCCTAGAGACAAGGTTTTCATCAAAGAAATCTAAAGGTTGAGATTTCTGGTAATGCTGACAGAGTGAACTGTCAGTTCTGCATGGAGAGAGATTTTCGAAGGTATGTAATTATATACACCTAATTTTTAAGTCCTAATTGTAAGAAGTGCTACAAAGGAGACGCAAAGAGTGTTTATTTTTTTAGGTTTATTTATTTTAAGAGAGAGAATCCGGAGCAGGCTCTGCGCCAAGTGCAGCCCCCCACTAGGGGCTCAATCCCGCGAACCGTGAGATCATGACCTGAGCCGAAATCAAGAGTTGGACGCTTAACTGACTCAGCCACCAGGGCGCCCCTCAGATTTAGATTTTGTAAAAGTTCCTTTTGCCAGCAGTGTGGAGAATTAATGAGGAGAAGGCAAAAACAGATACGGGAAGACTAAGAGATGAGCTAAGGCCGAAGCCCAGGTAAGAGGTAACGGATGGAAAGTGGCGTAGGGTCGGGGCAGAAGAGACTGAGAGACGTCAACAGTCCTAATCAATACTTAGGAAAAGGGATGGGTAGGACTTCGCAATGGATTAAGTCATGTAATAATGTGTCCTGTAAGTAGCTCCTACCTGTGTTTTGGGGTCCATCAGAGAATAAGACCATGTCCTTGTACTTTGAGCTGAAGTTCTAGGGAGACAGCAAGATGATACATAAGTAATAGTAAGTGCTGTGAAGAAAAGTAAGGCCTGATGAGGAGGGAAGGTTGGCCTTTTTAGGCAGCGAGGCCTGTCTGGGGAGGTGACACTCAGCAGAGACCTGAAGGACGTGAGACTGCACCGTCTGGGGGAAGGACGTCCCAGGGAGAAGACATGGCATAAATCACGAGAGACCTTCTTCAGGAGCAGGTCTGACATGTAGCGAGCAGGTTCCTCTTCCCAGAGCAAAGGCGGAATGTGGTAGAAATGAGCTCAGAGCAGTAGCTGGGAGCTAGAACAGGTAATACCCGCGAGCCGTGGGAAGGAGTTGGAGAGGCCGACTACATGAGATGCACACTCACTGGGGGGTTGGGGCAGGAGAATAAGACATGATTGATATTTTACAAAGGTGTGTAAAGAGCACCTTGGCTGCCGCGTGGAGTGGAGACCAGCAGGGAAGCTGTTGCCACGGTCTTCGAAAGGCGTGGCCTTGCAGTGGTGGGAAATGTCCAGATGTGCGGCACGTTTTGGTTGTCGCATTTGAGAAAAAGAGGACTCGGGGATGTGCTCGTTTTTGTTCTGGCCGAGTAACTGGGTACTTGGCTCCATTTACTGAGATGGGGAAGCAGGTATGTTGGGGCAGGGGCTTCAGAAGCTCTGGTAGCTGTGAGGGCGTGTTACACAGCCGGGTGGAGACAGCTCCTAGGCATATACTGGGTACAGGGGTAAGAGAAGAGGAGCCATCCATTGCTGGGTGTCACAGCTGGGATGTGACATGTGGATGCTGTGCCATTCACAGAGAGAGAATGCAGAGCAAGGAGAGTCTTTGGGGGAGAGAACAATCCTTATGACTTAAAAAACATTTTTTAAATGTTTATTTACTTTTGAGAGAGCGGCAGAGTGTGAGGGGGGGAAGGGCAGAGAGAGAAGGAGACACAGTATCGGAAGCAGCCTCTGAACTGTACGCAGAGCCTGACACGGGGCTGGAACTCAAGCACCCTGAAATCATGACCTGAGCTGAAGTCGGATGCGTAACCGACTGAGCCCCCCAGGTGCCCCGAGAACAATCCTTATTCTTCTATGTGACGCTTCAGGGCCTGAACATGTTTCTGTGTTCTACCATATTAAGTGGAATGTCAACTATTTCAGAGAAAAAACTTTCCTTTTTCAGGTCATCAGTATTTTCAAAAAGTTCTGTTTAAAACATTTCCTTTAGAATTTATTAGCTGTTATGAAAATTGCATATTGGGATATCTGTTTAATGCTGTTGCTTAGTGGAATGTAATATTTTTAAAAGGAGATAAGAGTTTATTGAATGTACTGCAAAGGAGAGATGGTCTGCCGGGAGGCAGGGGAGGTGGTGGGGCTGTCATTAAGCGGGAGAGGTGAGGGCTATGGGAACATCTGGAATTTTCCTTTTTTCATGCCTGTGCTCGGTTGCAAGTAGCCCATTGGTCAATTAGGGCCTCTGGCTGTTTTGAGCCTATTTGTTCAGTGGTCACCATGGGCCCTTTACCCTCACCCAGGCTTCCGTTGCTCAAGCCTATTGCCTAAAGGCATTCTCCGCGTTCCCCCCAGACAGATGGACAATGACAGATCTTTGGCATTTGGGGGGAAGTCTCCTCTTCACTGGCTGCTTCATGCCAGAAGGGATGGGGGTGTGGGGATAGACACGCCATCCCCGCCTAAATGTGTCTGTCCATTGGGTTCTATGCAATTAAAGACCAGAGCACAGTACTAGTTAACATGCTGATAGGCGAGCTGGGTGAAACTCTGTGGTGCCCAGGTCCACGGGACACAGCGGGAGGGGACCCTCATGGTGTGGGCTGGAATCCTTGGTGAATCTTCATTCATCTGTGGAACCGTGGGGGACACTCAGACGTGTAGGGACGGATCTGGGCTGCAGATCAAGATGGTGGCCGGATCCTTGGGAGCGAAGGGAACCGTGGGGGCCTGAAAGAAGTGAGGCGGCCACAAGTCAGCCGTGAGTCCACGGCGTGTGTGGATGCTCCCTGGCTGAGCCTTGGCTGTGCCACACGCTGGGAATGGAGCCCTTGGAGAGGGAGAAAGAGGGGTCCTTCACCCTCACAGGGTGGGGGACAGGCCGACAGGTTCACCCTCAGACCTTCAGGCCCCACCCGGGAGCCGCCCTGGCCAGAGACCTTCAGTTGTCTGAGGAGTATTAGGGGGAAGCCTCGGAAGGCTGCCGAGAGAAAGAAGAGGGAGGGCAGGACCCCTCTGAAGGGTGAGAGGGCAAAGCCCTCACCCTTTTGGGCCTAGGCCTCTGGCTATTTCCCCCTGGGGCTTCGGATCCTCTCCCGGGAGCAACCTTGGCGGAAGGTGGTCAGTTCTGCAAGGACCGCTAAGTCGGGCCACCAGGGAACGTCCCCAGGACCCGGGGAGGGTCTTGGCCCCGTCGTGGCAGAGGTTCCCCGGGGGGGGCCCCACACGGGGGGTGACCACTGGGTGGAGGCCCCAGGTGCGGGCGGTGAAAGGATTCACCTGAGGCCGAAGAACCAAGGAGAGAGAAGTTTATAGAATATACCACAAGGGAGCGGTGGGCAGGACAACGGAGGAGAGGCTGTCTGCCTGGAAATGTCATTCTTGTTTCTTAGTGTAACTCCATGATGGTAGTTTTCTTTTTTCTCTTTCTTTCTGCCTTCATTTATGGTCTAGATGCCAGTTTCTTCCAGAATCGTTAACCATTTGCTTATGTTTGGTTTGTGTAATGTGCACGGTGCCGGGGGTGAGGGGTAGTTCCTATGAATGATTTTAGTTCTTTTGTGCTTCAGCCAGAGGTCTTGAGGAAGAGAGGGAGGGTTTGAGGTTAAATTTTTAGTGAAAGGTAACGGAAGACACGTAATGGACCAAAGATGCTTGAAAATTCAACAAGAAACAATAACCAGGTCTTATTGTCCTTCTTTCTCTTTGACAAGAAATGCAGGCTCACAACGAGGGGGAGTCAGGTACCTGTGTCATCGCGATACTTGATAGCCTAACATTACACATCTCTGTCTCAGACCAGTGTTTCTTAGAATTAAAAAAAAAAAAAGGGGGGGGCATGTAGGCTATCCTGTCATCAGTGAGGACAGCTCTAACTTCCCTCTTAAAATCATAGTTCACATTGGGGCGCCTGGGTGGTTCAGTCGATTAAGTGTCAGACTTCGACTCAGATCATGATCTCACAGTCCGTAGGTTCGAACCCCGCATCGGGCTCTGTGCTGACAGCTCAGAGCCTGGAGCCTGCTTCAGATTCTGTGTCTCCCTCTCTCTCTGTCCCTCCCCCACTTCTCTCTGTCTCTATCTCTCAAAAAAAAAAAAAAAAGACATAAAAAATTTTTTTAAATCATAGTTCACATAATATCGTGGCCACAATCAAGGACAAGAGTCCTTGATGACAGCTTGAGAAATCACTGGGTTTATGTGTCGTGGTTGTGATACCTAAGAACATTACATTAACAAATAGGACATCAATTATAGGGGCACCTAGATGGCTCAGTTGGTTAAGTGTCTTACTCTTGATCTCACCTCAGGTCATGATCTCACAGTTCGTGGGGTCAAGCATCACATCAGGCTCTGTGCTGACAGTGCAGAGCCTGCTTGGGATTCTCTCTCTCCCTCTCTCTCTCTGCCCCTCCCTTGCTTGCTCGCTCTTTCTCTCAAAAGAAATAAACTTAAAAAAATACAAAAAAATAAGATCTATTATAAACTTTTGGGAAAGCTTAGATTTCAATTTCACAAGTTTGCAATGTGCATTGAAATGATTTTTTTTCTTTTTCCCTGTAAGGACTCACATAGTTGCTATAGTTTCTCTTTAATGCTAAGCTTTTTCATTAGATGCAGATAGTTATTTTAAAAAAAGTTTTTAATGTTTATTTATTTTTGAGAGAGAGAGCTACAGCATGAGTTGAGGAGGGGCAGAGACAGGGAGACACAGAATCCAGAGCAGGCTCCAGGCTCTGAGCTGTCAGCACAGAGCCAGACACAGGGCTCGAACCCACGACCCGTGAGATCATGACCCGAAGTGAAGTCAGACGCTTAACTGACTGAGTCACCCAGGCACCCCTGAATGCAAACAGTTCTGAGGAGAGACTTGGATAGAGGTGTGTATGATGTTCTGTCACAAATATCTGTTCTGTTTATGGTGCTCTATACTGCAGTGGCTTAACCGGTTCTCTGCAGGGAGTGGAGAAAGGGTAATCTCAGAAGGTCAAAGGATTAACATTTCCCCAGAAAGCTTCTGATAGAAAGTCTAAGATCACATGGAGGTAGAAATAAAACCAAATACTCTGCAATTCAAGTGTTTTCAAAGGGTTCCCATATACAAAATCCAGGTTTGTGTTTGTGTGTACGAGGGCTGTAAGCCTTGTGAGGTAACCATAACAGGTATTGTTGTTGCTGTTCGTTCTCAATTGAGAGAAGAGAGTCTGGGGAGCAGTTTAAGTAACTTTCCTCTCGTCACCTGGTCGAGCGGAACCATGACTAGGGCCCAGATATTCCAACAGGCGTTCACGGCACCGTTCACTTCGTTTCCTCAGCCGCCTTCCCCGTGAGCCCAGAGACCGTACGTTTTCAGAGTCTCTCTGCTTCAATCTCGGGTGGCAGCCGTGGGTATCAAGGCGGTCACACTGGAGTCTGTGTGGCAGAGGGATGGCAGAGGGGACCTCAGGCCGAGAGCTGATGGACAGGCCTTCGTGTCGTTGACTCATTTGCCCCTCGGTGTGACTCTCCTTTCTGTGAGCCAGCTTTGATGCTCCTCTTGAGTGTGGCCTGTGCGCTGGAATTCTTCCCCGTATTTCCTGGCTCTGGTTCTCGTGTGCTTCCCCTTCTTCTTGGTACAAGAGACCACATTTAGCATAGTAACTCCTAGAGCAAGTGATGGTTCACCCTTGTCTCTAACAAGAAAATAAGAGCTAAAACACAGCGCCTGTACTGCAGTTCGCTATGGGAAGACCCCTCTTCCCCGCTACCTTGTAGTCTGCAGTTCATACCACATCATCTTTTCTTTTCCAGTTCATACTGAATCATGAGCATTTCCCCATGTGTTTTTGTTTTTTTTTAAATGTTTTATTTATTTCTAGGAGAGAGAGAGAGACAGCGTGAGCAGTGGAGGGCCAGAGAGAGAGGGTGTCACAGACCGAAACAGGCTCCAGGCTCCGAGCTGGCAGTCAGCACAGAGCCCGAAGCGGGGCTCGAACCCACGAACCACGAGATCATGACCTAAGTGAAAATCGGACGCCCAACCGACTAAGCCACCCAGGCGCCCCGAGCATTTCCCCATGTCTTTAAACGTCATTTGAAAATATTTTTCATGATTGCTCAAGCAGTCCAGTGTATGAATTTAGCATAATTTATAAAGTGACCATTTATAATTGGGTTCAGAATAGGTTCACAATTATGGCATCAGTATTCTGACCATAGAATTTATTTAATATTAAGACTTGTTTTAATGTTTATTTATTTTGAGAGAGAGGGAGTGGGATGCGTGCCCATAAGCAGGGGCAGGGGGAGGGCAAGGGGCAGAGAGAGGAGGGAGAGAAAGAATCCCAAGCAGGCTCTGCACTGTCAGCACAGAGCCCAATGTGGGGCTTAAACTCACAAACCCTGAGATCATGGCCTGAGCTGAAATCAAGAGTCGGATGCCTAGCTGACTGAACTCCTGCCCCAGTAGTTAAGCTTTTATAAAAGACTGGTACAATAGTAATATTTTTAATGTAGCAGGTTGGTATATAAATCTGTAAGTCTGAAAAATCTGAACTCAGTTTTAAATGATCACCACTTTATAAGAATCATTAATTCATCGACCAGCTTATGTATTTTTGGGATGTCTTCTTCCAACGTGAGTGCTTGACCTTTTTTTCATCATGCAGACAGAAAAGAGCTCACCAATTATGAGCAAACTAGTAGAAATTGCAGAGTCAACATCTGGATTTCCTAAGAGTTCTCTCTTCTGGAACTGTGGCCCTTAGTCTCCTGTGGGTGGTGTTGGGCTGGGTTGGGAGGGGGACGGGGGGAGTCAGAGGTTTCCATAATGCTGGCAGCCCCTCTCCTGCCTTCTGTCTGACCTCACCTTCACCCACTACCCATGATCCAGGTGCAAGAGTGAGAATACGAAGTTTGTTCTTGGTATTATCCCTCTTCTTTCTGTTGTTTTTTTTAATCCAATTTTTTCTTTCCCCAGGTTTTACTCAGACCTCCTCACCATAACATCCTCCAAAGCCCACAGTTTTGGGAAGGTCTCATTCTGCCAAATGGTCCTTACCATTATATTTCCCAGCTGTATTTGCTATTAAGAGTGTTCCTATGTAAGTCAGTGCCTTAATCTTACAATTGGCCCGTGGCCCACACAGGGGTTAGGGCTCCCAACACCCCACCCCACACAGTTGAAAATCCATATATAATTTTGACTCCCCCCAAAATTAGCTACTAATAGCCTACTGTTGACCAGAAAACTTACTGATAACATAAACAGTTGATTAACATGTATTTTGTATGTAATATGTATTTTATACTTTATTCTTACAATAAAGTAAGCTTCAGAAGATATTAACAAAATCACAAGAGAAAATGCATTTATAGTACTGTACTGTATTTATTGAAAAAACCCTGCGTATCAGTGGACCCATGCAGTTCAAACCCGTGTTGTTCAAGGATCAGCTGTATTTTGATTCTGTTTAGCCTGCTCCGCATGAGAGTCACAGGGTTCTACTTTGGGGAAAACTGAGGGAAAGGACCACTAAGTAAAAATGGAATAAAGAAGTCACAGGAGTTAAAAAAAAGAAAAAAATATTAAAAAGGCATTTGCCATTAGTGCAAAAGAGTGGTTCTATTTTGCCAAACCTATGGGGGATAAAAGGTGGTGAGCATACAGGAATTTGACTTGTTGCCTTGTTGAATAAACTCAATATCGAGGTCATACATAATTAATGCCCTGTCTCACATTCATTCCGAAGTAACGGCTCTTACCGTTCACACTTGGGATAACTGATGTTTCCCGAGTCCCAGAGCCCCAGGACTGCCAGTGAAGGAAGAAGAGGCTGCGGTGGTTACATAACCTTTGTGCTACTGTAATGTGATGGGTAATTGTCTTTTGTCTTCTTGACTTCTAGTGCTTGAAACAATACCTGCAGCTGGCGATCCGAGAGGGGTGCGGGTCTCCCATCTCTTGCCCTGACACGGTGTGCCTCAGCCATGGGATCCTGAAGGAAGCAGAGGTACGGACGAGGGCCATGCCCTTCCCTCTTTCCTGTTGACCTTATCCCGTAGGACCTTGACTATGTACTTCCCTACCAGGGGGTCTAGAAAAAAATACAGAGGCTAACTTTTTAAAGGAATACTTGATTTTTACGTACCTATGGATTCTTCATATAAGCTGTTCAAGCTGTACCTCAGATCTATTTATAAATGCTGTCTGAGTGTTGGAGAAGCTCTAGAATGGGCGAAGGTGCTAGAAACCACATTTGGTGGTTCAGGATGAATAATGGTGGTTGCTGAATAATGAGTGGTCTTGTGATCTTTAATAGTTGAAAGACAAACAGATGACCAATTTCAGCCAGTTATAGACATTATAAACTAGCGCCATCTACAAAGGTAGACTGAGTCGGACCATTTCCACAGGAGTTTCGTTGGATCTTTGTCGGGGATCAGGAATGTCTTTTTTAAATGAGTTCTCCCATTTTCTTAAGACTGTGATTTATCTCTTTGCTTTGTTTCTTCAGTCCCTGATCAGTAGCTTGCCCTTGAATCTGCTTTTAATCTTCAGGTCATGCTCACTTTAAATAAGAGGATAACCAGCTCTTGCCCATTTTTGGGAAGTTCGTAAGCCTAGGAAAGAGGACCCAAGAAACAGAAGAAATCAGTTATTCATTCAGCAAACAAAGTATGCCTGCTGTGTGTTAGTTCTTCCGGATGCATTCATATCTGGTCTACCATCTAATCCTTTCACCAAAACTTAGGAAATGGGAGCCCAGAGGGTTTAAGTAATTTGCCCAAGAGTGCATATCTAAAAAATAGAAGAGCTGAAATTCTGATCGGGTTCTTTCTGACCACCATAACTACTTGGCTTTGAGACTGGAATGAGGTAGGTGGTGTGTGGGTGGCTCAGTTGGTTAAGCAACTGATTTCAGCTCAGGTCATGATCTCATGGCTCATGGGTTCAAATCCTACATTGAGTTCTGTGCTGGCAGCTCAGAGCCTAGAGCCTGCTTCGGATTCTGTGTCTCCTTCTCTCTCCTCCCCTCCCCTGCTTGTGCTTTCTCTGTCTCTCAAAAATAAATAAACATTTTTAAAAAAGTGGAATGAGGTAGATAGATTATATGGTAAAGGACTTGGAGACTCAGTAGTGTATATGTGGGGATGTGTATATGTGTGTGGATATACTTTGGTTACAAATGCATACGCTTTTACATATATATCCTTTGACTTACAAGCTAAACAATTGGAAAGATGTTACTAGACCATTTGTAACTGGTCTGCATCTGGGTTGCCCACGTTTAGCTATCACCGAGGTGGCACAAGTGAGCTTGAAGTGATTTTTAAGGGAAGAATGAAGGGAATACATAATGGTTTAGAAGTGATTCGTTTTAGGAAACTCATGAAATAATTGAAATTTTTGATAAAAAAGTAACAATGCATATGTAATCCTGAGGTGAGAAATACTGGTTACTTTTGTTTGAGAAAGGGGTGGAAGGAAATTAAAGTGGAGGAAGATTGGGTTAGCTACCAAGGATACTATTAATTTGTACAACTTAGAAATGGGTTTAAAATAAGACTTGAGTGTTCAGAAGCATTGTTCTATACGTCATCATTCTAGAAAAGATGCTTCCTTTTTGGTTCGCTTCTCCAATATTCTCATCAGTGAGCAATGTTTACTAAGCATGCAGTGACGTGTGTCAGGTCAGGATTGAGAGGTGAGTAAGCCTGGCTCAGCATTGCCCTCCTGAAGCTTCTGATCTAGCAGAGTGACATTAACCTGTAACAAGTCAGATAGTTCTAGTAAGCCAAACACCTGACATGAAGCAGGCAGCAAGAGCTGTGTCTCCTAGGAAATCCTAGTTAATATATGTATGCAAAGTCTATTAAAAATAAGTGAAATGAATACTTTGGTGAACTTTCCAGAAGCCTTTGAAATGAACCACAGTCCTGTATTCTAGATCTTGTGCTCTCCAATTCAGTAGCCGCTAGCTCCATGTGGCTACTTACGTTTAAATTAATTACATTTAAATAAAATTTCATCCTTTGGTTGCACTAATCATGTTTCAGGTGCCCAGTAGTAGCCACACGTGGCTCGTGGTGGCCTAATCAGAGAGCCCAGAATATAGCATCTCCATCATTGTGAAAAGTTCAGTGGCCTGGTGGGTTCTAGACTTTTAAATGGATGGTAACCATTATCCACGGACACTTGGGTTATCAAATGTTAGAGCCCATGTATTCAGGTGAGTGAGTGAAGACAGGCCATGGTTTGTTTTGCAGTTCTCTAGAACAGAGTTTGACTTTTCTAATTTTCTTAGTATAGAATTTTCTTTTCACCTTCCCCTGCAATTCTGCCCTCTGTCTTATTTCTTACCCTTCCCCGTTGTACATCCTCATTCACACCTCCCTGGTACTCTGTACACCCAGCTTGACTCTCAGAATGGTTTAACTTTTTTAGGCTGTATGGAAACCAAACAAATCCCTCGTGTCCCTTAGAAATTACCAACGGGTATGTGAAAAACAAAACAAAATAAAAACATCCTTCGAACTAAAACCTATGGTTATTTTTTCAATTCCTCAAAGTCGGTTTCCCATTAGATGAGCAAGAAGACACCCAGGGCATTAAAGGACCGTTTCTGTATGCACTGGTCTGCTGAGAGCCTGACTAAAGATGGGCACAAATGTACAGTAATCACAGTTCTTAACCAACTGGCCACTTTTGTTTTCCTGCAGAGTAAAATATTGTGGGAGTAGTAGTGGCGCTCTCTCATTTTCAATTGAGACATGAATAGAGTATTATGTTAGAGATATTTGGTAGCTTTATCAGTTTATATGGGGCCACTCCTTTTTAAAAATTAATTTTAATTAATTAATTTAGAGAGTGCGAGCAGTGGAGAGGCAGAGAGAATCTTAAATAGGCTCCATGCCCAGTGCAGAGCCCAATGTGGGGCTCCATCTCAAGACGTCATGACCTGATCTGAAATCAAGAGCTGGATGCTTAACCCACTGAACCACCCAGGCACCCTTGGGAACCCTCCTTTCAAAGCATATACCACATACACATGAACTTGGGCTGGACCATCTTCTTTTCTGGCTTCCTTTACATCAAGCTTTCTCTTATACAGTTATTATAATAGGCAGCTCTTAGATATGAGCAAGTATATCACAATGGCATTATCCACCTCATTGTTTGATTGGACTCTGTCTCCGTGAGCACGTATCCTGCCTTAAAAAAATGTTTATACAGATAATGCATACATATACTTTGCATGTTAAAAGTAATGGTGGTTAGGACTCAAGTTCCCTTTGTGCTGCTGCTATTTATGTTACAATATGTGGTTCTTCATCATTCATTGTCTTCTAAAAGGCGTGGAAGTATAACATTTCTTCCCCTTCAGGGGACACCAGCAGTTTAAGCTCTTTTCTCCAAATGCTCTCCAGTGTAGATCTCGCTCACACGGTTGTCTGTGTTCCCGGCCTCGGCCTCCTGCTCTCTGTGGGTCCTGCCTGCCTTCTTACCGCTTCCCAGGGAGCTCTCAACTATGGCTCTGCCCTGTGACTTTTATTGACCAGAACAGGTTCATTAGCAAAGCACTTAATGCCCCATCCAAGTACCACTGGCATGTGGAGGAAACCGTAGAAAGGACATCTTCTCTTCCATGTCACACAAGTTGATGGGAGGCGGTGGCTGGAGGCCATCCGCTGGGGGCCCTGGACAAGTAAAACTCGGCCTTCCTTGCGCTGTCGGGTACTTCTGGCCGTGGCAGGGCTCTCCTCGTGGACTCGATCCAGGAATTGTGTCCAGCGCGGAGTTGTGAGAGGTGGGATCCAGATTGTTTGCTTCCATAGCGTTGCTTCCACCTCGTTACTTCCGTGCGAGGTGGTTCTGACGGTGATGAGTAGCGGAGCCCTTCCCTCCCAGCGGAGGGATAGTAGCACACGGCCACTTGCTGGGGGAGCCCTAGCCGTGTGTCTGTGGCCTCCCTGTAGACGTCGGGTGGCGAGCGCAAACCTGCCATTACGTGGCCTGGGTGATGGGGCTTCCTCTGTCTGCCCACTGGTGGTGGAGGCCAGGGAGCAGCTTCTCAGCCACCAGCCCTCCTCCCAGGTCCTGGGGCATCGAAGTGACCCGCCTGCATTTTGCCGCTGGAGCCCCCAGTGCACCCTCGCCAGGATGCGGGCCCTGCTCTTGGCCAAGAAAGGGGGCTGCAGGATTTCTCCAGGCCGGGCCTCAGGATGGGGCACCGCGGAGGACCAGGAGAGCGGACTGGGGGGCGGTGGAGCGCTAAGGAATTTGAAGCTGCGTTTGCAAACTAAATACGGTTTTTACTCATGTTGCATGTTTATTGGGATGATTTCAGTAAAGGCTGCTGGGATTATAGCGATCCATGTGCTCCCCGCAAATTACCCGTCAGCACAGCCCCCCCTCGCCGTCTCTCTCACACTCCTCTTTCCCATCATGGCGGCGTGAGGTGGGGCACGGGGGGCTGAGGATGCCCAGGCAGGCAGCCAGAGCCCTGTTGCTGCCGTTTCGAGATCTTCATGAGAAGGGACCACAGTGTGTCTATAAGTCCCTTTGGCTGCGATGTGTGTTAGTGGGAAAAGAGTCGAACCTGGGGGCGACAAAGGATAAAGGAATCTGCTATGCGGCGTTAATAGATATTTTTGAGGTTCCCAGTTGAATTTTATTTTAGAACATAAGGCTTTGCTTTAAAACTGCATATAGGGGCACCTGGGTGGCTCAGTCAGTTAAGCGTCTGACTTTGACTCAGGTCATGATCACACGGTTTGTGGGTTCGAGCCCCGCATCAGGCTCTATGCTGACAGCTCAGAGCCTGGAGCCTGCTTCAGATTCTGTGACTCCCTCTCTCTCTGACCCTCCCCTGCTCACGCTGTCTCTCTCTCTCAGAAATAAATAAAAAGCATTTAAAAAAATTAAAAATAAATAAAATAAAACTGTATATAAACGGCAGTGCCTGGGTGGCTTAGTCGGTTGAGCATCTGACTTCCACTCAGGTCGTGATCTCACAGTTTGTGGGTTGGAGCCCCACATCAGGCTCTGTGCTAACAGGGCAGAGCCTACTTGGGGTTCTCTGTCTCCCTCTCTCTCTCTGACCCCCCCACTTCCACACACACTCTCTGTCAAAAATAAACAAACATTAAGAAAAAATTAAAAGTGCTTATAAATGGAGAATAATGTTTCTGGTTCTAAGCTGCTTCTTTAAAGGCGGGTATAAGAAGAATAAGCAACAATGGGTTGAATGTGTCACAGGGATGTGCACATGGGCGTATCTTTTACCCACAGAGTAGGTGAGGGAGAAAGGCAGGGGCCATGTGGAAAGGTGTACTGAGGCTGCCGTAGAACACGTGAAAAGAGAATAGCCAAAGCGGCCCCCGTCAGGGAACCGTGAGAATAATTCTGGCCCCGGACTTCCAGCTTCTGACGTCTTTTTCTTTTTTTTTTAAATTATTTATTTCTAGGAGAGAGAGAGAGAGAGAGACAGCATGAGCAGGGGAGGGTCAGAGAGAGAGGGAGTCACAGACTCTGAAACAGGCTCCAGGCTCCCAGCTGGCAGTCAGCACAGAGCCCAACGCGGGGCTCGAACCCACGAACCGCGAGATCACGATCTAAGCGAAAGTGGGACGCTTAACCGACTAAGCCACCTAGGCGCCCCATCTGACATCGTTTTCACTTTCCAGGAGGGCCCTGCCTTTTGGTTCCTGAGCAGTGACGCCCTCTTATCATCTCTCACAGGTTTCAGTATCCTGTATGTAGGGGAGGAGATGGGAGCTTGGTTAATACCCTCAATGGGTAGATGTGCCACTTTTCTTTCTTTGGTAGAAAGGGCAGTTCTTACTTTCTGGGCTGAGATAGGAAACATTGGTAATTTTTGTACAAGTGTGATAAGGCACTTATCCATAAAACTGGGACTACTTTTTTTTCATTGCCAGTATTTTTGCAAGTCATAGCATCTCAAAAATTGCCAAGGGCTTGACATGATATAATGATCTCCTCGTGGTCAATTCCATCTTCAAGTATACTGGTCCCTTGTGTTCTTTGTTTAGTCTCTTTCATTTTTTTAAAGCAGCTGTAGCAGAAATAGGATTTAAAGGGCCAAACCCAATTAAAGACTAGGTTTTTATTTTTTTGTCTTCTGTCCTAGCTTTCTAGACCTTGACGAGAGGCACTTACCCGGAGCCCACCCCTAGCTTCGATGTTTGAATCATTTCATTTTCCTGACTAAAAGACAATGTATATTTTAATCACATATAATATTTTATATACAAAATATTGACCAGTGGTCAATATCATGGGAACACACCACTTTCAGCATAAATGCTTCTCTGGCAAACAGGCCACTGTCTGCCCTCCATTTCTTCTTTGGTTTGTGTAAGGCTTATGTCAGTGTAGGTGGTGAGGCCTGCCCAGAAATTATGATCATACTAATGTAGTAAACGAGGGTGTGCCTCACTTTTCACTTCTTTTAAAAAAATTTTTTTAGTGTTTTTAAAATTTATTTCTGAGAGAGAAAGAGAGAGACAGCATGAGCAGGGGAGGGTCAGAGAGAGAGGGAGACACAGAATCTGAAGCAGGCTCCAGGCTCTGAGCTAGCTGTCAGCACAGAGCCCGCCGCGGGGCTCGAACCCACGAACCGTGAGACCATGACCTGAGCCGAAGTCGGATGCTTAACCAACTGAGCCACCCTGGCGCCCCTTTTAGTTTCTTCTCAGTTGCGAATATTAGATTATCCTGTTCACCACCACCTGTACCATGTATACACCCCATGTCTAGGTGTATTCTGAGTGGCCTGGTTACACTTGGCTACAGTTGGAGTGGACTGGAAAAGTGGGGACTTTCAGCAAAGTAGGAACTGAGTCCTCAGGTTAATTTTTACCAGAAAAAAAGATAGTGATTATGGTCAATTAGTAGCTTTTGTTCTTACTCTTCTGGTGTTACTGCTCTCGTTCTGTTAAAATGAAATGAAACTTATTTTATCTTTTAATTAAATTTTCTTTCTTTTTGGAAAGAATTTCTAGAATGATGAGGATGAGAAAAAGTGGTTTTTTGTAGGAGGAGAGAGACATTTTTTTTATTTCTTGAATAGGCAGATTAATATATATTTCAAAGGAGAAATAGCAAAAAGACTTTAAATCAAAATGAGAATTTTTTCATTGCTGATCTGAGGCAGTCGTTCTCTTGATAGTTGAGAAGATACTTAGAAATATTTGTTTCAACGGCTTGTGTGTGGATCTGGTTATTAGTTGATTAGAACCCACTGAATAAAAAAAATATCAGTAGTCCATACTGACCTGAATAAATAAATAAATAATAAGTAAATGGGAGTGAAGGGACAGCTGTCTTTTAATTAATTAATTGCGTATTAAATTTACATCCAACTTAGCATATAGTGCAAAAATGGTATCAGGAGCAGATTCCTTAATGCCCCTTACTCATTCAGCCCATCCTCCCCTACACAGCCCCTCCAGCCACCTTCTGTTCTCTATATTTAAGAGTCTCTTATGTTCTGTCCCCCTCTCTGTTTTTATATTATTTTTGCTTCTTTTCCCTTATGTTCATCTGTTTTGTATCTTAATTTCCTCCTATGAGGGAAGTCATATGATATGTCTTTCTCAGACTAATTTTGCTTAGCATAATACCCTCCAGTTCCATCCACCTAGTTGCAAATGGCAAGTTTTCATTCTTTTTGATTGCCAAGTAATACTCCATTGTGTTGTGTGTGTGTGTGTGTGTGTGTGTGTGTGTGTATAAAACATCTTCTTTATCCATTCATCTGTTGATGGACATTTGGGCTCTTTCCATACTTTGGCTATTGTCGATAGTGCTGCTATAAACATTGGGGTGCAAGTGCCCCTTTGAAACAGCATTCCTGTATCTCTTGGGTTAATCCCTAGTCGTGCAATTGCTGGGGTGTAGGGTAGTTCTATTTTTAATTTTTTGAGGAACCTCCACACTGTCTTCCAGCGTGGCTGCACCAGTTTGCATTCCCACCAGCAGTGCCAAAGAGATTCTCTTTCTTCACATCCTTGCCAACATCTGATGTTGCCTGAGTTGTTAATGTTAGTCATTCTGACAGGTGTGAGGTGGTATCTCATTGCGGTTTTGATTTGTATTTCCCTGGTGATGAGTGATGTTGAGCATTTATTCATGTGTCGGTTGGCCTTCTGGATATCTTCTTTGGAGAAGTAAGGGACAACTCTTTCTTATAGTAGAATTCTAAAGAGCAAATACAGAACGAAGGATAGAAATAGAAGATTGTCGTTAAGTAATTACCACAGTAATAGCTATTGTAAGCAAGAATTATCAATAGATACAGCAGTTAGTGGAGCAAAGGTATGATGAGAAGCCGGATATTTGCAGAATCTCAAAATGTATCCCTACAAGAAACCTTTGCTGATTACAAAGGGCGGAGAAATTTGGTAGACACCCCCTTGACCAAGCTAAAAAGTCACCACCACTAGTAATGAGATGGGTGTCCTCATATACCTCCTGATGGCTTAACATCACTTCTGTGATATTCTTGCCAAAAATGCAAAGCCTCAACTGAACCATGAGAACACATCAGACAAACCCAAATCGGAGAACACTATACAACATAACTAGCCTGAACTCTTCAAACATTTCAGGGTTGTGAAAGTCGAAAACAAACTGAGGAATTGCCACAGATTGGAGAAGGCTAAGTAGAGACATGGCAAGTAAATGCAATCCAGAGTCTAGGACTGAAAAAAAAAAAAAAAGACATAAGTGGGACAGTTTTTGACCTTTGAATAAGACTTGCAGGTTGTTTGTTTTGTATCGATATAAATTTCATTATTTTAATTATTAGCTATGGGACGCCTGGGTGACTTAGTTGGTTAAAGCATCCGACGCTTGATTTCTGCTCAAGTCTGATCTCACAGGTCATGATCTCACAGTTTGTGAGTTCGAGTCCCATATCAGGCTCTACGCTGACCACGCGGAGCCTGCTTGGGAATCTCTTTCCCCCTCTGTCTGCACCCCTCCCTCTCGAGTATGCTCTCTCTCTCTCCCAAAATAAATAAATAAATAAATAATTATTAGCCATGGTTATATAAGGTGTTAACAGTAGGAAAAGTTGGGAGAATGGGATATAGGAACTCTACCCAAGTTTTACAATTCTTCATGAGTCTAAAATTATTTCAAAATAGAAAAGTTAAAAAGGAACATTCTGATATGATTTTGAACAATTTGGAATTTCTTTTTTGGCAGGAACAGGAGAGTTATATATCACAAGACACCTCTTTATAATCTCTCCTGTTGGGATTTCAGTTTTGCAATCAGTTTTACAGTCATTGTGATTATTCAGGGTTTTGTTTTGTTTCTAAAGCAGTAGTCCTTTAACCTGTGACGTGATAGAGCCTTTAATAATTATCCTCACATACTTATTTCCAGTTTTTAATTATAAAAAACCTTGCGCAAGAGTAACTTATTCCAAGTGGCAATGGAGTCGGGAGTTTAATACTTTGGACCATCTTGGTTTGTGTTGGTGTTGTTTCTACCAAGATCTGGCTGTCTCTAAAGCCATGGGTATAATAGAAACATTTTGGAAAACTTGTCTAATCTTAACATCCAAAAAATTGTAAGAACAAGAAATGGATTTTTTTTTCCCCTCAAGGAGAAGATTAAAAAAAAAAAAAACACCTTATGTGTCTTTACTGCCTTCTCAGTAATTTAAGTTCCTTCAGGGGAGCTTGTGTGTCTCCTTTCCTCATCTGTACCCCAGGCTTCCAGGCAGTGCTGTACCGTTACTGGATCATCGAGCAGAATACGGAGAAAGTGCAAATCTAAGTGGTGGGAGGCTGGGAAGAGAATGGTATGATGGAGCTAACCTTTTTTTTTTTTTTAATCACAAATTTCAATAGAGAAAAAAATTTGATTTGCCCTCCTAAGGCTTAATTCCATAAAAATCGTTGGTCTCTAAAAAATGATAAATAGGAGATTCAAAGTAGAGTAAGAAACCAAAAAGAAAAAAAATTAGAGACCTCTGACTTCCCTGTTGGCAGTAATGTGTCCCATGATGAAATTTATCTTTCTAATTTAAAATTAAACATCCATCTCTACTGTTGTTGACTTTTCACTGCATTAATTTGTGTCACTTATTCAATTAGTGTTTCACCTGTGTCTAAAATACTTCATCTTCTGTTTGCTTTGTCTTCCAGAAACTGTATTTGACTCAGCTGTTACATAAATTACATGTCATTGAAAACAAACAAACAATTTTTAGGAGCTGACTTTGAGGGGTTTGAAGAAGTTCCTCATCAGTCCAGAAACTACTTTAGATGGAGGCAAATCGCATACAGGGCTGCCCCGTAGAATTAGACCTTTTTTTGGGAGTGGGGGTTGAAAATAAAGATAGATTCTCACTGAGGTCTCTTGGGCCCAGATGACAGCATCTTCAAGTCACCTTCGCCCAAAAGTTGAAGTAATATTAGATTATTTGTCCTCCAACTGCAGTGAATCAACAACTAAGTCAGGAACTGAATTTGGGCTCCTGAATGGCCCCCATGCCTTTGGCTGCTTGCGTCTTCTGTCTCCAACTCAGACGGTTTTTGATTTGTTTGTTTATTTTTTTATTTTTTTTAAATTTTGTTTGCTTGTTTTTGAGACACCTTTGTCTTTTAGGAAAGATGCCCAAGTAGTATTATAACAGATGAAACAAAACTGGCTTTCAGTGTAATGAAAGCCTAACCTTCCTTTTTTTTTTTTTTAAGTATAGTACAACACCCATCATATAAAATTAACCATAATTTTTTTTTTACAGTGATTGTTCAAGAGCTTTATTTACGGCGCCAGATGAAAATGCAACCTTTTCCTCCTAGCTGGAGAAAAAATGTTATAATTAAATTAAATTAATGTTTTCCCATACTTGGAATGGAGAAGACCGAACTTGCCTATTTCATGGTCCTTCATACATTTTGGCTAACTTAGTTAAATTCACCTGCAAAATAAACAAATTGATTTTTTGTGTATGGAGAAGAGGATCAGAGTTTGGATACCTTAAAAAAATAGTATTATGTACAATTTTTAACGGCCTCATTTTTTTTTTACTCTTGTTTTCTTAAAGTGGACTTCCTTTCATTATTTCAGGAACTTCCATCTAGATATATTTTATACCAAAGAATCTGCAGTGTGTTAGAGTCAGAATTGCTAAGGCTAAGACTGTGTCCTGTATCAACTTGCCAAATGTTTAGAAGCCTAACATCACATCTTTTGCTTTTCTCAGTTATATATCTTTTAAGCAACGTCAATAGAGTTGACGTCAATGGAACTATTATTTTTAGAATGCCAGTTTAAGAGCATTTGGCTTTTCCTGCATCTGACTTTGAAATGCAATTTAAAAGGATTAATCTGAAATGTCATTTGGCCAGGTATGAATCATTGTCACTTACCAGTAAACCTTTGGGTTCATATTGCCATCTGAAATGGAGATAGAGGAGTCTAGCCACAAGAAATAGCTTTAGCATTTTAAGCATTTTCTTTCTTTTTTTAAAAAAATGTTTTTTTTTGAGAAAGAGAGAGAGCATGAGTGAGGGAGGGGCAGAGAGAGGGAGACAGAAGATCAGAATCCAGCTCCGTGCTGACAGCAGCAAGCTCAATGTGGGGCTTGAAGTCACAAACTATGAGATCATGACTTGAGCTAAAGTTGGATGTTCAACCAACTGAGCCACCCAGGCACCCCTTTAGCATTTTCTACCACAACATGGATGGCAATCAATGACAACCAAAGGCCCCATGAGGTGATTTTTTTGTCCAAAGGAATGTTTTTTATATTGCTTCAAAATTGCTATTCCCTAGGAGATGAATGAGGTTTTCATAATTCCTGAGGCACTATTTACCTGACCTTAGTTTTTAGGGTTCTAAAGCTAGGACTATAATCTTTTAAACATTCCTTAAATGAATGTGGAGAGAAGAGGAGCATCTTTCGTATATGTACACAAATAACTGGGGTGGTCCCAAAGCTTGGTTGACTGGTCTTAGTAGCTGCTGACAGAAGAACAGAAGGTGACCGGTGGGTCCTGTCGTGGTGCTTTGAGTAGCGACTCCCAGCCATGGCAGGGGACTGGGGCCGATGTTGGAATTGCTCTTTGTGTTACCCTGTGAACTGGTGGGGAGGAAAAGCATTTGGAGAATCACTGCTGTAAAGTAAGCCAGATGAGAAGGAGAGGTTGTAGAAGGCCGGAATTCTAGGCTCCACTGATGACCGAGACCTCATCTTTTTAATATCTCTGGTTTCAGATTGCCTGCTTGGTACCTGTGGACCAGCTTCAGCTTTATCAGCGGTTAAAATTTGAACGAGGTATGTACACGCGCGCCTGTCTATCCCGATGATGGGCTGGGGCTTTACATGTGTCATCTCCACACTTTCCTCCTAGGAAGGTCAGGGCACTTGTGGGCTGTCCACAGAGCCACAAGCGCACTCCAAAAGGGGAAAAACTCTAATTGCAACATGAAATTTCAGCTTTCTCAGCTGGAGGCAGAAAAAATGCAGTCGAGCAGGAACTAGAAGCTTCCTTATTTTGGTTGCCTTATATTTTTAATTTGGCTCATGTGAAGAGAGTTTCTGCAAAAGCTGGGACAATTTCACAAAAGATCATGTTCCTTAAAATGGGTTTTACCACCCATTTTCCCCTCCTGAAGATCACTTCAGAATATTAATCGACCCAAACATTTTTACTGCTGCTTGTGATACTCATTCTTCATTCCTTTGAGACTAGCAATCATAGTGATGGCTGAGTGTGTCCTTCTCATGCGATCTACAATGTATCGGATTCATTTTCCGTCTCACTTTGGCCTTGGGGTAATTGATACAGCTTTTTTCTTTGCACTGAATTTTTATCTGTAGGATTCATTCATTCATTCATTCATTCATTCATTCACTCACTCATTTGTCTTTTGGCTTTTCGCAGATCTTTTTTAAGGAACCCTTTCCCTCCTGTCACATCCTGTACATTTTTTTTTTTTATCGTTTATTTCTTTTTGAGAGACAGAGCATGAACAGGGGAGGGGCAGAGAGAGGGAGACACAGAATCTGAAGCAGGCTCCAGGCTCCGAGCTGTCAGCACAGAGCCCAACTTGGGGCTTGAATTCACAAACTGCAAGACTGTGACCTGAGCCAAAGTCAGACGCTCAGTCAACTGACTCACCCAGATGCCCCAACACCCTGTGCATTCTTGAACTGAATGGTCTCTTTTTCTATATCTGAGACATAGGAGAAAATTGTTCCCCTAGAATGCAGAGTCTCATTGAGTACCCAAAATAAATTCTCATCCAGCATGAACACTCAGTTTTCTGACTGATAACTTTTAAATCTGGATGGTAAAGTCTAGAGGTGAGGGTAGGGGGGAAGAGGAACATTTACGTCTCAAGTGGCAGGAAGTTTGATAAACCCAATTACCTTTATCTCATTTAGTTTTTGCAGTTACCCTGACAGATAATTCTTAACATGAAGAAAGGAAACCATGCAGAACATGAGGGGGTAAAAGCAGACTGGAGGTGGGGTGGTGGGTCACAGCATGGCCCTCACTGCCTAGGACCAAGGTTTGGCTAGTTTCATAGGCTTTTTTTTTTTTTTTTTTTTTAAGCAAGCCAAAAGCAGATTCATCTCTCCTGGCTAGATCATTTAACTACATTTTTAAGGCTGAAATACTAAGATGGAAGATACTAAAACATTTCTTGGACTAGATTACTTGAATCACATTTTTGCCTCATTGGAAGATGCAGAGAGTAGGTGTGAAAATAGGTGGTATGTTGTTGAACATAGAATCTGAACCAGCAAAGTCAGGTGAATTTTGGGTTTGCTTAATAAAGACACAGCCCAATGCATCAGTCCTGGGTGGGTTCTAAGCCAACTAGAGAAGTTAATGGTTGGGTAGTTTACATCTCCGATCTACCCATGTGGGCTGATGAAACATTATGGCCCAAGATGCTGATTTATTGGGTGTGATAGCCAAAGATGATAATGTCAAACACCTGGCCTGCCAGCCTCCCACTTTATCCCAATATCCTATTCTATAAAAATAAATTACTGTGGGAACGAAGACATTCCAACTGTTCATCCTACACATGGATGTGGCTGTGACCAGTGCTGTGATTTAAGGACTCTTACCTGGAGAAAGTCAAAGAAGTTAGGTTGCATTTTCAGTCCTCTTAAATGATGAGATCTGCCAGTCTCACTAGTCTTATTCAGTAGCCAAGGCTCAGCCCATTTATGGTATTCCCTCGGTCTGTACGCACCTCTTTTCTCTCATGCCACTGACCCCCTCGCCTGCCTGCAGCCCCGTCTGTCAGTGGTAGGCCCTATTCCTCACTGTTCACATTTTTAAAAATTTATTTCTGAGAGAGAGAGACAGCGTGAGCAGGGGAGGGGCAGAGAGAGAGGGAGACACAGAATCCGAAGCAGCCTCCAGGCTCTGAGCTGTCAGCACAGAGCCCAACATGGGGCTTGAACTCACAAACCGTGAGATCATGACCTGAGCCGAGGTCGGACGCTTAACCAACTGAGCCACCCAAGTGCCCCTCATTGTTCATATTTTACAGACTACTTACTAGCTAACGTGTCCTTTTGTAATTCGTGAGACAAATTCTAATAGTACTAGGAATTTTCTGTGAGTTTCTGTGACTCTCACTGATGAATATAAGCATATTTCAAAAATAGTGGCAGAGCGCGTGGGTGGCTCAGTCGGTTAAGTGTCCGGCTTCAGCTCAGGTCATGATCTCAGGTTTGTGGGTTCGAGCCCCGTGTTGGGCTCTGTGCTGACAGCTCAGAGCCTAGAGCCTGCTTCAGATTCTGTGTCTCCCTTTCTCTCTGCCCCTCCCTCACATGCTCTCTCTCTCTTTCAATCTCTTTCTCTCTCTCTCAAAATTAAATAAACATTAAAAAATTAAAAAAAAAAAAATAGTGGCTAAGAGCCTCGCTGGGAAAACAGGCCCTACAGCTTCCCAGCTGTGTGAACTTGGACAAGATACTTAATTTGTGTACCTTGATTTCCTTGGCTGCAAAATGCAGATAATATTGGTTTCCCTCTCGTGTCATTGGGATGAGGATAAAAGGAAATAAAACATGTAAAGCACTTCCTTGAGTACTTCCTTTGTCAAAATATCAACAGTCGTTGATAATAAAAATACTAATGATTTAAGTGGAGCACCTTTCACACTGAAGCATCGGCAGCGTTCTCCTCTTAATCTCAAAATGGTATAATCTTCACATTCTCTGTGAAATATCCCCATATTGAAATAGAGAATAAGATTATCTTGTTAGTGGGATTAGAAAATTTGAAGTTAATTGGCCACATTGTGTGTGTGTGTGTGTGTGTGTGTGTGTGTGTGTGTGTGTGTGTGTGTGTGTACACATACAGTCCTGAATTTGGACAAATTGATGACACATACGTGCCATGATAGTATCATACACAGTATTTCACTGCCCTAAAATTCGTCTAGGCTCCACATACTCCTCTCTTCCCACTAACTCCAGGCTACCACTGATCTTTTTACTGTGTCCATAGTTTTGCCTTTCTGGAATGTCCTATAGTTAGAATCATACAATATGCAGCCTTCTCAGATTGGCATCTTTCAGTGAGTAGTACACATGTAAGTGCTACATCCGTTTTATAGTAGGAAGAGCCTTGCTACATGGAAAACACTGCAGGACTCTCACTCTTCCCCGGATAGCTTGGATAGTTGTCCTCACACTTTACTTTGTGACTGGGACTTTTTGATGTTCTTGTAGTGTTCAGCCCCACTTCTGATTGGCTAATTTATTCATCATATGTGTTAATATATTCAGTCTAGTTACAGTCATGCTGGGGAGGCCTCAGAGCCAGTCTAATAGGTAGTTTTGCATATCTTTGCTTTGATGCATTGTAAATTGATCAGATAGTTTTTACTCATACATGGAATTTATTGTTTCTCACAAGTTCCAGCTAGATCTCCTGCTGCACATCCCATGAGTGGATAATGGATTTTATTATTCCTACTTAGTAGATGAAGAAAGTGAAGATTGGGAGCAGCTGAGACTTGGCCTAGCATCACATATGCTGTGTCTAAGCTTCCTCATCTATAAGTTGCATTTTAATTCCGTAACTTTTTATTAGGGTAATATGTATATATAAAACATAAAACTTAGCATTTCATCCACTTTAGGTGTACAGTTCAGTGGCATTAGGAACACACACAGAGTTGTGTAATCATCACTACCATCTGTTTATTACCCCAAGCAGAGACTGTGACCATTAAATAATAACTTCCCATTTCCCTTCACCCCCACCCCCACCCCCTGGCCCCTGCCAACTTGTACTCTGTTTGCTGTTCTGTAAATTTGCCTACTGTAGATTTTTCATTTCAGTGGAATTCTATAATTTTTCCTTCTGTGTCTGGCTTGTTTCGCTTAGTATAAGTTTTGAAGGTTCAAAACATTGTGGTGTGTATCAGAACTTCATTTCTTTTTATGGCTGAATAATATTCCACCGTATGTATATCACACATTTTGTTTATCCATTCGTCTGTTGAAGGACACTTGGATTGTTTTTACCTTTTGCCTTTTGTGAATAATGCTGAGTGAACATTGGGATACAAGTATCTTTTTGTGTCCTCACTTTCAGTTCTTAGGGTTATATACCTAGGAGTGGAATTGCTTGTTCATATGCTAAATTCTATGTTTGGTGTTTGGGGAACTGCCCAAACTCTGTCACTTAAATATAAATTTAACGAGACATTTTTACTATCACAAAGTATGGAACTACAGTTACATTTGGAAGTATGTTAAATCTGGTAATCACTTGGTTTAACTCCCTTGTTTTATAAGAAAGGAAAGCAAAGTCCAGACACATTTTGATCTGAGGTGATTTGCAAAGGTGATTTATAATTATTTATTTATTTATTAAAAATTTTTTAGTGTCTATTTATTTTTGAGAGAGACAGAGTACAAGTGAGGGAGGGGCAGAGAGAGAGAGGGAGGTACAGAATCCGAAGCAGGCTCCAGGCTCTGAGTCGTAGCACAGAGCCCAACGCAGGGCTTGAACCCACAAACCATGAGATCATGACCTGGGCCAAAGTTCAGATGCTCAAATGACTGAGCCACCCAAGTGCCCCTTTTATTTATTTATTTTAAAGTTTATTTATTTTGAGAGAGAGAATGAGTGGAGGAGGCACAGAGAGAGAATCCCAATTAGCCTCCACATTGTTAGCGTAGAGCGTGACATGGGGCTCGAACTCATGAACCATGAGATCATGACTTGAGCCAAAGTTGGACAGATACTTAACCAACTGAGCCACCTAGGTGCCCCTATAATTCTTTATAATCATTTCATGCGCTTCTTTGTTATCCATCCATGATAAGGAATTATTAGAAAAAGGCACTCCAAGTAAGAGTAAGTTTAAATTAATACAGTGTTACAAAATGGAATTTACTTGATTGAGATAATCTTTATCTAAATTGTGTACTTTGTTTTTATTCAATAGACCTCAAACTCAATATTTACCAGCTAGGTGACTTTGGGTTCTACGCCACAAAAATATTTTATGTGGAACTGCTGTTTACAAGGGGCTTCTGGGTTGCTTTAAACACTAATAATGTGAATCAGCTAAATGACTAACTTGTGGAAAGTAAAACTCACTGGCTGGGCTCTCAGAGTTATAGAGATTGTCGTTGCTCTGGAGAAAGGTAGAATCAGATCAGCGGCAGCCCAGTATCTTAGTTATTCATGTTTCCATTAGTTTTGCCCAGTGTTTATTGCCTACCAAGTTCTCAGTTTTTAGTTTGACATCCCGTGTTTTAATTGTCCTCTGCTTTCTGTTACATATATGATTAGCTTGCCTTTTATAGCTTTGTTTGCATCTGAGTGTTTGTGGGGAAAAAAAATATTTTGAATAGGAAGAAGCCTAACTCATCACTGTTTACATAAAGTGGAGAAACGGCATTTGGCATGAATTGGTTATTCGATGAATCCACTTTCCTTCCATCTGTGACTTTCCGTTGGCCACTACTGTGTTTGTGACTTTCCCTTTTTGTGTTAGTCTTCCAATATTAACAAAGAAAAGAGAATACTAAGTTTGGCATGTGTTAGTGATCACTGTTGTACTTTTTTTTTTTTTTTTTACAAATAGTTTATTGTCAAATTAGTTTCCACATAACACTCAGTGCTCATCCCCATAAGTGTCCTCCTCCATGCCCATCCCCTCCCCCACATCCATCAGTCCTCAGTTTTTGTCAGCATTCAAGAGTCTCTCATGGTTTGCCTCTCTCCCTTTCCTCCACCATTTCCGCCCTTCTTCTCCCCTTGTTCCTCCGTCAAGTTCCTCCTAATCCTCCTATACGTGCAAACATATGGTATTTGTCCTTCTCTGCCTGACTTATTTCACTCAGCATAACCCCCTCAAGGTCCATCCATGTTGCTACACGTGGCCAGATTTCATTGTTTCTCATTGCCATGTAGTATTCCATGGTATAGATAAACCACATCACTGTTGTACTTTCTACTGGTTCTCAAAGCATATGCCTGATGATTAATGCTAGAATTTTGCTGGTCGCTCAAGTCTGCTTGGTCAGAGTCTACTTTTCAGAATTTTTTTTTTTTTAAATTGGGTTAAGATTTTTCCATCTCTAGTCCTTACACACTCTTCCTGTTTTTCGTGAACCGTTTTTGCTTATTGTAATTGCACGTTGCTTCAAGTCCTTCGTAGGTTGATGTGTCTGTTCATGGCTATTTGTATTTTCAGAGTGGCTGGAAACTCTTAGAGACGGTGTCAGTGGCTCACTGTTCTCTGTCGGAAAAAGTAAAATGGGAATTTATTTTCCTGTTACCTGTTAATCCTACTGCATTCACTCATGTATTCACTCTCTACGTATTTGTGGACTCAGAATCTGTTGTGGGCCAGGGTCAGTTCCTGATGCTGCTGTAAGCTGCGGCCCCATTTTTCTCCGAAGCTCGTCTGTTCTCAGCATTTTTCACAAGCCTCCTTTTGTTGTGAGTCTCAACATTGAAGATGTGGCTCTTTGAGTTTCATCTCGCTCTTTTATTTGTCCTCGGTGAAATGCTCTCAGGCCCTCCTTTATATTTAATCATTTAAGGTTTTATTACACCAGGGCTCTGTGTGTAGTTATGTGGTGTCTGTTAGTGTCTTTTTAAAATTAATTTTTAATGTTTGTTTATTTTTGAGAGAGAGCAAGCATGAATGGGGGAGGGGCAGAGAGAGGGAAGCACAGAATCTGAAGCAGCCTCCAGGCTTTGAGCTGTCAGACAGAGCCTAATGCGGGGCTCAAACTCCCAAACTGTGAGATCAATACCTGAGCCAAAGTCAGACGCCCAAGGACTGGGCCACCCAGGCACCCCGGTGTTTGGTTTGTTTTTTTAGGGCTATATGACACTTCCATGACCTTACTGTTAGTTCAGTTTTATTTTTTAACAGCTCCCGTCTCTTACTAGTCATCTTCCTATCATATTTTCTGATCCTAAGCCCATTCTTCTCATGCACGAGCACGCGTGCACACGCCAGTTCTCCCTCTGAGCCTGCTCTTCTTGTACTTTGTGGTAAGTGTATGACTAAGTCTAGGGTTTCCTTACAAAGCTACTCTGTGCTTCCAGAGGCTAGCACCTTCTCCTCAGCATTCTGCCTCCTCTCCTTTACCGGCAGCTCTTTCTCGTGGGTCAGTTCTAGGTCTAAAACAGCGCCCTGTCGGCAGCTCAGCTTTCCTCTGAAAAACTAAAGTATCCACAAGAAAAGACATTGATCAGCAGGCAGGGTGATATTTCTGCAGGGGCCACGAATGACAGGCACAGTGTGAAGTCCTGCGTCTCCCTGCGTGCACGACCATCCTCACCTTAACAGCTCGGGCTGTTACAGAGAATGTGTCAGTATTGTGTGTCTGTCACCATGTGCACTTGGTAAATTATTACTGTCATTATTGTTGTTGTGGTTTTTGTTATTCATCACTGCCATCACCCCGTCTTACCTTTGTCCCAGTTTTCTAAACCAGACAAAGAAAGCATCTTCTAGAATCCAGATCATACCTTGGACTGAGGGTAAAGCACAAGAATACCACTTTTGTCCTCTGTTCGTCTTAATCCATATCTTTTTCAGCATGTTTCCATCCACATTGTCCTAGATGCTAAAGCATTGTTATACGGTGTGCTCTTCCTCGAAGCATGAACCCATCTTCTCCAAGATCCCTCCAACGAGATCATGACTTGCTCACCCAGAGCATTCAAAGTAGCCGCTCTAAAGAGAAAACGTTCCCATGCTGATAGTGGAAATGGAAATCTACTTCACATTATTATGTGTTTACTGGAGAATGGTATTCTAGGAGGAAAAAAGGCCAGATCCCATCACATACTCACAAACTATGGGTTATGCACACTCCTAGATTATTTGGGTCCTAATATGACAGTGTTAGACTGGATAACCTCAGAAGTTCTTTCCAGGTCTGAAATTGTGTTGCTTCTCCTCAGCAATCTTGACAGAGGGCTGCTGAAGGCCACGTCTATTTGAGTTTATTTACTATGGCAGATGTTAATTCTGATCAGTTTAGTTTAATTGCATTTTAACTATCTACAGAAGATCTTTGTTCTTTGGATATCAGAAAGCAAATTAACTTTGGCATAATTAAAAATGTGGAGGGTCATAAATGTTAAACTAGTTTGTTTTATTTCAGCTGATAAATTAGCTCAGCTATATGGTGTTTCCCACAGTAATGTGAAATCATGGGAGATATTTTTCTGGCACAGTTTCACACTGACAGAGAATGGGAGAAACCCCACTCATGTTAGCTAAGAGAGCTTGCAATAGAATAAAGGCCAAGCTCTACATATGTAATGCTGATAGTTTTCAGTGGGGAAACCTGGGATCTTGAGATCAGGTTTTGAAAACTGAAAACAATCGCTGGGGTCAGACATGCTCCTTAGGGCTCATGGCAGTTTTTTTTTCTTCAAATGTTTCTATTTCTCAATAATTGTCAGAATACAGAAGTAGAAATAGCTTTACAGAGCATTTCCTGCCTTGCATAATTTCTATGAACAAGCAATCTTAAGACCAAACAGTCATGAAACTTTCCTTCAGCGATCAGTTTCAATTTTCATAAGTAAATCCTGGCTCAAGTTTGTAAATTTGTCTGTCTCTGATGTAAGTATGTTGCGTTTAATCACTGCTAAATCATGTCCATAGTAAAGTGTTGGAAGCATCCCTCGCCATGATTTACACAGGCCCCTGGGCTCTCTTTTTCTAGATTCCTGAACTTCCTGCCATCTCAGGGCTACACGAAGCTTTCATCACTGCCAATGCACACAAAATTAGCTGAATATGCATTGGTGCATTTTCCTCCAACTTTGGAATGACCATTTGAATGGGGAAGAAACTAAATCTTAAACTTTTTGGACAAGTGTACATTTTCTTCATCTCCACGATCACAGTGTTTCCTAGGCCAAGAGCCAAGAGTTCTTGAATTCACACTAATAGTAATCAAACGTGTTTTTTAAAATTTCGCATTAACCCTGCACAGCTCCCCTCCCTTCAAGCTCCTCTCAGCTCAATGGGGTGGAGTCAGGCGTGAGGGGGCGAAGCTCTGGTTCTTGGACATGACTTGGCTTTCACCTGGGGTCTATCACTTGGTTCCTCTTTGGTGTGGGTTTAGGACTGCTAATATCTGATGCCTTTAGTGTTTTTTCCCTTAGGAAAAAACCATTTGTGGTCCACTCTGTTACCTGATGGATAGAAAGCAAAATTGTGCTCTTAATAACATATTGAAATTCTAATAATTTTTTTAAATGTTTATTTCTAGAGAGAGAGTGTGTGCATACACACATGTGAGCAGGGAAGGGGCAGAGAGAGAGGGAAAGAGAATCTCAAGCAGGCTCTGCACTGTCAGTGCAGAGCCCATGTGGGGCTCAATCCCACAGACTGTGAGATCATGACCTGAGCTGAAATCAAGAGTTGGACACTTAACCATCTCAGCCACTCAGGTGCTCCTGAAATTCTAATTCTTAAAAAATAAAAATGCATCTTTTTAGCATCTATAGCCATTTACTTGTAGCTGGTCTTCTAGGAGCTGGGCAGAAGTGCAGTCTGAAGGGGAGGTGCTGTGCTCAGATACCTCTTCAGTGTCCTCTGGCCACACTTGCATGTGTGGATCCCTATTCTGTTGTGGGTTGCTCTTCTCCCTGAGAGTCCAAGGCACCTTGTGCAAGAATCCCTCTGAGCAGTTACTTCTATTCTCTGGAAATATCTGAATGTAGGGCTGAGTAATACAGAACCTTGCTGTGTATACTGTCCTTATCCTTCATTACCACGCGGAATTGATCTACAGATACCATTTCTTACACTTCTGTTATGTTGCTTCATTCATTTATTCAACAAATACTGAGGTTCAGGAAGCTTTCTAGATCAGCGGTTGTCAGCTTGGGATGACTATATCCAACTGCATCTTTACTAGGAAATCCTGACAGTTTCACCTTCAAAATATGCTCCAAATTATCAGTACTTCCACTTCCAACGTATAATCCAGCATGTCATCTTGGATTAGATCACTACACTCTGTTGTCAGTCTGTGCCACCGCCAGCTCCTCTCCCTCCAGTAGCCAGCAGAATCTGCTAAGAATGGCATTCATATCATGGCTCTTCCCTAATCACCTAATCACAGTGGCCCTCCCCGCTCTTCCTCCGCACCGCCTGCGGGGGTGGTGGCCGTCCCCAATTCGGCATCATAGCAGCCCTGGGACCTCTGGTAAAGCCCAAGATTGTGAAAAAGAGGACCACGAAGTTCATCCAGCCTGAGTCAGACCAGTACATCAAAATCCAGCACAAGTGGTGGAAAGCCAGAGGCATTGACGACATGGTGCACAGAAGATTCAAGGGCCAAATTTTGATGCCCAGCATTGATTATGGGAACAGCAAGAAAACAAGGCGCATGCTGCCCAGTGGCTTCCAGAAGCTCCTGGTCCACAATGTCAAGGAGCCTGAAGAGCTGTTGGTGGACCCCAAATCTTACCATGCGGAGATTGCTTACAAGGTCTCCTTCCAGACCTGCAGAGCCATTGTGCAAAGTGCAGCCCAGCTGGCCGTCAGAGTCAACAATCCCAATGCCAAGCTACACAGTGGTGAAAATGAATAGACAGCTATGTGCACGTCGTATTTGTATTATGCTACAGGGGGAAAAATAAACCCTTCTCAGCATCCTTAGGCCTTATTGTCATCATCTGTAATCAGGTCCTTGATGACTGTTCCCACATTATGTCCTGTGATGCTCCCCTCTGATCACTTAGCTCCTTGTAAAATTGCCCTGCCTTCTTACATGTGTAAATCTCTTCTTCTGCATAATTTGGATATAAACTGGAAATATTTCAGATCAAAACCATGTGTAGATTGGCTGCTTGTTCATGGTTCTAACTTATTGACTTCAAGGTGTTTTCTTTGCTGCTGTTGTTGTTGTTGTTTTTTGAAATGTATGCAATACCTTTATGAAAAATATTTAAAGCTTCATTCAAAATATTAAAGAAAACTAAATGGAAAAGAAGAAATTAAACAAGAATACTATGCAAACTTCATGTGACTATCTCAACAGGTACAAAAAAACCATTTCTTAAATTCAACAATCTGCACATGATAAAACCAAAGAAAACAGAAATAATTAAGCATTTCTTAAACTTGATAACAAAACTGAATTAATGAATTAGACTTCAAGGTGTTTTTAAAAGACATACAGCTCTAAATAACTCTCAAAAGTGGAAGTAATGTTTTCTCAGTGTCATCTGGTTCTCACAGATGTAACAATCCCAGAGGCTTATCTCTAGCAATTCTAACCAAATTAATAGTTACCCAATTGAGAGAGCAGAAAGTGTGCATTTGAGCTGAGAGGTCTCTGTCATAAGACAAAAATGAAGAAGGCAGAGGAAAAAAAAATCATTTAGGTATTCGTTATATATTCAGGCCCAGAGGTATCAAAATACCTTTTCTTCTCATTCAAAAATGTCCTTTGTGAATTTCTACAGAAGGCTTATGTGTGCTGTTTGACTGCAAGTGATAAATCTAGTCCTTTCTCCATCTCCAGAATGAGAAACTGAGTCTCTGCTCCTTTGAATGTTAACTCCTTGTTAACTTATTCAGCTCCTTTTGTTAACACAGAAATATAAAGCTGAGGGGACTGTCAGATTTGGATAGATATGTCTTTTTGCCCCAGAATAGTTATTTACTCTGCTCTTAATGCTTTATCAAGAAGACAAAGGCATAACTTTTTTGGCAAGTGTCTTTTACATAATAACCAGAACAGTATATGGTTTTTTTTTAATTATTATTTGAGAGAGAGTATGTCAGGGGGGTGGGGGGGAGGAGAGAGAGAGAGAGAGAGAGAGAGAGAGAGAATCCCAGACACACTCCACGCTCAGTGCAGGGCCTGATACAGGGCTCAATCCCAGGACCCGGGGATCATTATCTGAGCCAAAATCAAAAGACACTCAACCAACTGAGCCACCCAGGTGCCCCACCAGAACATTATTGAAAAGCTGTGGGACAAGCTCAAGTACTTGTATAAAAAATATCTGTGCCCCAAAGCAAATGTTACATAAACACATGGTACTGTATTGCTACTGTGGGTGTCTCCTGTATTGATGGATTTTTCTCCAGCCTTTAATCATGTCAGATTCTACCTAGCAGCGCTTTCCTTCTATTTAAATTCTTTAAAAGAATAGCTGGGGGCTCTGTTTGAGAGAAGTAATCGGTTTAAATTAGTAGGTATCTGTTCTATGTTTTTTCCGCATGACCCTTTGTATTTGAAAAGGAAAAAATTTCCATCTGCTGGGTGTTCAGGAATGTACTGACTGCATCCCATGTGACTGGCATGGGGGTTTGCTTAGAAGTATGGTGGGGAGATCCAGAAATATGTGCTTGCTCTACATACACACACCTGCTGTGGTGCTGAGCGAAAGCAACAGCCTGTCCTCCAGGAGAGCCCTCACTGGAGTCGATGATCCCAGACAGAGGTACAAGAAGCAATTAAATAAATAAATTAAATAAACTAGAATATATAGCCAAATAGCAAACACTCTTTATTTTTTTTAATGTTTATTAAAAAATAATAGGGGAAGAGAGACAAAGCATAAGTGGAGGAGGGGCAAAGAGAGACACACACAGAATCCAAAGCAGGCTCCAGGCTCTAAGCTGTCAGCACGGAGCCCGATGCGGGGCTCGAACCCACAGACCGTGAGATCATGACTTGAGCCAAAGTCAGATGCTTAACTGACTGAGCCCCCCAGGCGCCCCAGCAAACACTCTTTAGAAGATGTGTGCCCATGGGAGACGCTTCAGATGGAAGTTCCGACCTGTATGCAGGGTGTTCAGGAGGGAGGAGAGGCTGGTCGGCAGATATGGCTGTAAGCACTGTCGCTGTTGTTTCCATTTCTCTTCTTGTGCTGAGTTTCCCACTTGGCCCTGGGTGCCTCGCGCTTGACTGTGCTGAAGGTGGGTCTACACCTTTGTGTTTTTACTCTGAGTTTGGACAATGTTCAGGGATGTGTTGGCAAACAGATTTTTTGGGGGGTAGGGTGGGCACAGGCTCTGATTTATAGCATTTGCCACTTTCTGTGGTGCAGATGCTTTCACTGGGGCTGATTTCTGAAGTGGCCGCTTCATGTGATGTCACTGAAGGCAGGGCTGGGACGAGCTGGAGTGGGTTGTAAGTGGGCAAGGTCCCACTTCAGGAGGTGACTGCCAGTGTCCCAGCTCAGTGTTTCCTTGAGTACAGAATCTTTACTCCAGTATCTGGAAGGAGTCTCTTCTTTCCCTTCTATGCCTTCCTACCTCTGGCTGCCTACAGAGTTGCTGTTACAGGGACTGTTTTCTTGTTTCCATCTCTGCCTATGTGGTGCATTAGCTCTTTCTAACTTAATTTCTTTGTGTTTTATCTCAGCGTGTACCATCTGCCTTGTACTGTGATCAGGAGGGACCAGTTTTACCTCCTGACTGGAGAGCTCATTAAAAGGGGAAACTTCATTGTGGATACTTGGATAAGAGAAGCATAACATATTTCTGTATTAAAAAACCTTTCTGTATATCAGACATTCCTTACCTCCACCCCTAAAAGTTGCTCACATTTGTTAATAATTTCATTTATGTTACCTTCTGAGGTGCAATGTCAGTTATCACATTGCTTGTGTTTTTTTACATTTTCTTAATTTGAACATCTCTGGTTATTTTCACACTGAGTTTTCTGAGAAGCAAACCTCTGTTTTTTTTTTTTTTTTTTTTTTAATGTTTCTTTCTTTATTTTGACACAGAGAGAGAGATAGAAAGTGAGCAGGGCAAAGGGAGAGTCAGAGAAAGAATCCCAAGCAGGCTTCACACTGTCAGTGCAGAGCCTGATGTGGGGGTCAAACTCACAAATTGTGAAATCATGACTTGAGCCAAGATCAAGAGTCAGACGTTCAACTGACTGAACCACCCAGGTGCCTGACAAACCTCTATTTTCATCTCTTTGAGAACCCACAGTCCCTAAAAGGTACCTGAAATTGATCAGTTGTTGAATGACCAATGAGTAATAGACATTTCCCTAATTTTCAGACGTAACATCACAAGACATGAGGCCAAAAGAAGTTTGAAATCATTCAAGTTGAAATGAGATTGAGACTTAGTCATGGCAAGGGTTGTGTAAATAAGTCAAACATGGGAGAAATCTGTGGGAGAAATGGTCTTAGACACCATTCATAGATGGGACCAAAGGAAGCAGTTTTGATGCTAAAGGAGAAGGAAGGTTTGGGGAAGAAAATAGGCCAGTGCTTTATGGACGAGCAAGTTATAAGAGAATCAGATACAACATGGATTAGGAAACATTTGCTGGATATAAGTAGGAGAGGGCAATTATAACCTTTAGAAAGCAGTTTATTAATGAGTTGGGAATAAAAACTTTATTTTAGAGACTGAAGGAGGTTAGGAGGGGATAGGAATGAGAATCAGTGAATGTGCATCACTCATCCAAGGACTGAGAGGAGCTAAGAAGTGAAATGGATGTTAGGTACAGGGAGATAGTACGTAGGGTTCCAGAAAGGGTAACTATTATTCATTTTGAAGTTAGAAAATTTTTTCATTGTCACCCTTATAAGCGACACTTCATAAAGGAGGTTTAATTTTGAAAGTGTGTATTTAAAGTTCCATGTTTTGCTAAGTTGATGTCTTTCTAAGTGTAGAGGCCCATTATTGAGGTAGGTGGAGATCTAGGGTCTAACATAGATCATAAGATACTTTCAACACCAGGACTGGTATTGGATGATTTTAGTGTACTGTGTCCATCTGCTGATGAGAGTACTAGAAAAGGATGGAAAATAGATCTCTTGCAAGGCAATTCAAGATGGTATTAGTAGTGTACATACTGTAAGTCAGTTTGCAGAGGAGTATATCTAGCTTTTGGAAAAACCAAGAATGAGTGCTTTAAATCAATAGGTAGTATACCAGGTAGTATCACAATACTGATTCAGGTATTTTACAGCAAGTAAATAAAAAAAAGTTGCCCTTGCCTCCAATCTGGAGAGAGAAAGGTCATTTCCATGAAATGAATAGAGCTCAGCAATGAACAAGATGCTGATTCTGTGACATCAAAATTAAGACAAGTACATAGTAGGTCCTTGAAAGAAGGTCCTTTAAGAATGGGCAGTCTATAATTAGGTAAAGAAGAGAGAGGGTTTTTAGGAGGAAGGAAAAACATAGAATGAGAATTGTATATATGGAAAAGAATGTGAGACAAATGGGAAATCTTAAATATGTTTCAGTGTTACAAAAAGTAGATGATTTTCCAGGAGACAGCTTAGATGCAGAGTTATTATATTAGTCTCTTGTTCATAGACCAGATTGATGATAGCCTTTTCAAACTAGCTTCTAGGGGAGCCTGGGGAGCTCTGTTGGTTAAGCCTCCAACTCTTGGTTTTGGCTCAGGTCATGATCTGATGGTTCATGGGATCGTGCCCCGAATCAGGCTCTACTGCTTGAGATTCTCTCTCTCCTTCGCTTCCTGTCCCTCCTCCCAACCCTCAATCATGTGCACATGCTCTCTTTCTCAAAATAAAGAAATGTAAAAAGAAAAACAAATACCTAGCTTTTAAAAATTATAAAAGTAGTATTTGCTCCCATTTTTTAAAATTCAAGGATAACTTTTTATGTTCCTCACATATTCTTCTGAAAATGTTTTAATTTTTTAAAAAATTTATTTATTTTGAGAGACAGAGACAGCAAGTGGGGGAGGGAGAATCCCAAGCAGGCTCCTTGTTGTCAGCGCAGAGTCCAAGGTGGGGCTTGATCCCAAAAACCACGAGATCATGACCTGAGCCGATATCAAGAGTTGGATGTTTAACTGAGTGAGCCACCCATGCACCCCTGCTTTTTTTTTTATGTTTTTTTTTTTTTTTTTGAAAAACAGAGCAAACATGAGTGGGGGAGGGGCAGAGAGAGAGATGAAGACAGAATCGGAAGCAGGCTGTGGGCTCTGAGCTGATAGCAGAGAGCCCTATGTGGGGCTTGAACTCATGAACCATGCGATCATGACCTGAGCTGAAGTTGAATGCTTAACTGACTGAGCCACCCAGGTGCCCCTGATTTTTTCTTTTAGGTTTATTTATTCATTTTGAGGTGGGTGGGGAGGGGGAGAATCCCAACCAGTCTCCACAGTGTCAGCACAGAGCCCACCCTGGGCTCAGTCCCAGGAACTGGGAGATCACGACCTCAGCCAAAATCCAGAGTCTCACGCTCAACCTGAGCCACCCAGGCACCTTCTTCTGAAAGTGTCAAAACACATATATTTTTAAACATATTTTTATATGTACACATTTTTATAAACACGTTTCATTTATATCTTCCTGAATGTGCATTTTTGAATTGGTAATATGTCTTTGGGATCTTTCCATATTGTCACGTTTGAGTCACCTCATTTTAAAGCTGCATAGTGTTCAACTATGTGGATGTACATTACTTGTCTGCTGAACTACACAAAAATCTTATGGGTCTGGCACAGTGTGTTAACTTTTTTAAAAAACCTTTAATAATAAAAATGAATTTTTATTATGGTAGATACGGTTCTCTGCAGGACGATATGTGTCGTGGGTATTTTCTTTCTATTTGCATACACACATTTCCATGCGCCTCACCTACAGAGATGATAAAATCATTGCATTGGAAAGGACTTTGAAGGTCACTTGGAAAGGCAGCTTTTGTCCCCTTTGTACCGTATGTACCCTGGGAGGTACGGTCCTTGTTGGAACTGGCCATTTGCTCACTATTGCTAGAGGTGGCCTTCCCACTGGAGATGCTTTCATCTGCAAGGAGCAGAACGGCAGACTTAGAAGAGCCTTCAACAGCGAGGGCACTGAAGTACCTCACACACAGGAAATCCAGAGGTCGGTGGTTGCAGGTTTGGTCGAAGAAGTGGCTCGACTGCTCCAACTCATGTAGGTTTCCCATCAGTTTTCCCAGATCATGCTCCTGGACATCCCAGCTTCAGGTGGTTGTGTTCAAAGGCAGCTGGACCGAAGAGCAATTTCTGTCCACATGTCAGAAAGGAGATCTCGTCGCAGAAGCCTCATGTCAGACCTCCCCTCCCATCCTTTTCGCCAGAACCATGTCACGTGACCAAGCTATGGACGTGCTAAATGCTGGGAAAGCGAGCATCAGCAGTGTTCTGTGTCTGAAGAGAATGATGAGTGTTCTCGGCTGGTTGAAAGGGGTTGGGCAGATATTGAGTAGATACTCTAGAGGTGGCTAGAGTGGCCAGTATCACTTTTGGGTAGAGTAAAAATCTATTTCTTGGTAACCCCACTTTGGGTGTGTGTTAAGCTTTATAAGCTATCTTTAAAGAACAAGACTTACAGCGAAATAAATACGTAGAAAGCTATAATGTCTCCCATTGGTCCCTTCCTCCACACTCTGTAACAAGTGGAGAAAAATACACAGGATCACTGTTTCCTGTGACTCACACTTTCCCCCTGCGTTTTGCATTAGACTCTATTGGCTGCATTGCTTCCTAAGGTTTTTTCCTTATGGGAATTAATCAAAATTGAACTGCTCCCATGTTTATTGATTCTTCTACTACTGTGGCATCCCAGCTCCTGGAAATAATTCGTTGGTAGAAATAAACAGGTCAGAATGTCTACCAAATAATTTGGATTAGAGTTCTGTGGACAAGTTGATCTTTGTATCATTTTAGGTTGATCTGCAGGGATGCTATAAATTTAACTATGACATATATCTTTTTTTCCTTTTCATTCATTATCTTCATACTTTTCAAAGACCCCTGATTTAGAATAGGTGGTAAATCGGTAGGTGATGTGGGAGTCTTTAATTCTAATTTATATACCAACCTTCATTTCTTTGGGCTTTAATGTTTGTGGAGCAGTTATAAGAGTTTGAAAGAAAATATAAATGGTATGGAAATAAAGGGTCAAGACCTTGGAGCATATGTGTGTCACTGTCCCCTTGACTCTTCAACCAGGCTGTCCCAAAGTTTTAGGGACTTCTCAAGGATCCATCTGTCTTGGGGTCTGAGGACCTATGAATCATAGGCTTCCCTTTTCTCATTATGTCTGGCCTATCATTCTCGAACCCCAACTCCCCCAAATTATTAGATAAGAAACTGTGTAAGGATGCTCTTTTTGAATAGTGAGCATAGATCTGATTGTTACATTTTCTAGATGAAAGATTAATGGAGACAATGTTTGCTGGAACATTTTGGACTTATTTCCCTTGATACTGAATTTGTAAAATTATTACCTTTAAAACTAAGCTCATACTTAATGCCTTCATTTCCTTTGTGCTCCATTCTGAGGGTCCGTTTGCCTCCTGTGTGGAAATTTCCAAGAATCACAAGCCTAGGGAGATTTAAAACTGGAATCCTATCAGCTTAAAATTTGCAAAATACATTGGTTCAGAGAATAAAAAAGGACCACTCAACTCCTCAGATAACATCATTTTCCCAAGATATGTTCCCTTAAAGGTCACATTATATGATAAGATCATGGGGTCTGTTATGGAATAGAAAATAGAAAACTGAATAAGATTTGTAAACATTTGAATAGAATGACAGTGGGCTTAGCCCCAACTCCATATGCTTTCCTACAGGTCACATGAGTCTAGCCTATGTGGAGTGTATAACTATCATTTTATGGTCTATGAAAGTCCATACATTTTGTGTATAGAACATGTGAATCTTTTACAAATGTCTCTAACTATCATATGGTAGGATATGCTACAGAATATCCAAATTGACAGGTAATTGGACTTCTTGGCTAAGCCACACCAGACGATCTTCGGTCCCTAAACTATTCTATTTCTTCCTTGCTCTTCGACTTCCCTCTAAGAAACCGAAGAAACTTCACTACTTCTTTCTCAATACCTAAAAGGACAAAATTCTTTGTGGATATTTCTCTTTTCTTTTACCTTGGTAGGTCCTTCAGGTCCAATTTTCCTCTAAGATGATACCCAAAATAATTATAGCAGGGACTTGAGATGTTGGCCTACTTTGAGTGCCGAACAAACGGTGAGAAGTATTCCAAAAACAATTGCAAATTTTGGTTGCCCTTATTTGTTCAGAAGGGCATTCCATTAGTACCTACTATGAGAAAGGCGGCAGGGCTGAGTGACCTTGTACGTGTGGATCCATTCTGAAGACAATCGTAGAAATAACTGCCCCTGAGTGTACCAAGCATCCGTAGGTGTCAGCCTATAATAGAAACATGAAGGGGGGAAACCCCCAAGCCTACGTGCAAGACAGATAAGCCATCACATTTTCTTTTTTTATACTTTAGAAGTTCACCTGGACCCCTGCCGAACATGGTGTCCTGTCGCAGACTGTCAGACAGTGTGCCCCGTTGCATCAAGTGACCCAGGGCAGCCAGTACTGGTGGAGTGTCCTTCATGTCACCTGAAATTCTGCTCGTGTTGCAAGGATGCTTGGCACGCAGAAGTCTCCTGTAGAGATAGTCAACCTGTTGTCCTGCCGACTGAGCACGGGTAAGAAGGGAACCGGCCTTTGGGATTATTCACTAGTTTTCTTAGAAACCCCAAATATGTCACTTGGCAAAGGACTTAATCTGGTGATGGGATGTAGAGATCAGTCATTTCCCTGTGGAACTTCCCTGAGAAGTGTCTCGGAATTGGTAAGTTGTTAACAAAGAATAATGGAAAAAGTATTTCTAAAGGGAATTTAGGTATTTACCCCTGGAGAATCTTCCAGACACTGCTGAAATTAGAGCTTGTATAAATTTTGATTTCTCTTTAGGCAGGGAGGTGCAGAGTCCACTGATTTTTCAGTAGGAAGTCACGGCTTGTCCACAGCTATTTGCTAAGGAACCAAGATCACCTGCTAGTGACAGACCTTGTTCTTTCTGCTTGCAAAGTGGTGCCAGGATTGTTTTCTTACCTGATTCTGTTGCCAGCTTGTGAGATGTGCCAGTCACGTCAGAGAGAGCACAGCAATAGAAACATTAGCCCTTCAGGGCAGGGCAGTGCTCGATTCATAGGTCCTAGAGGAAGAGAACTCATCTCTCATGCTTTATGCTCTTAAAAGATGGTGCCAAGGTTCAGATTTTGTTACAACAAGCAGCAATTAAATCTGTCCCTTTCAGTTCTTTCCCCCCCGCACCCTCCAAGTGTGTAGAATCATTCTTCAGGAATAGCAGCACTACCTGACTACGCTACTGGGCTGGAATCTTAGACCAAACGATCAAGAAGAAAAATAGGGGCGCCTGGGCGGCTTAGTCGGTTAAGCGTCCGACTTTCGCTTAGGTCATGATCTCGCGGTTCGTGGGTTCGAGCCCCGCGTCGGGCTCTGTGCTGACTGCCAGCTCAGAGCCTGGAGCCTGTTTCAGAGTCTGTGACTCCCTCTCTCTCTGACCCTCCCCTGCTCATGCTGTCTCTCTCTCTCTCTTTCTCTCTCTCTCTGCTAGAAATAAATAAAAAAAAACATTAAAAAAAAAAAAGAAGAAGAAAAATAGATCTTAATGCGCATGGCAGGTGTGGGTCCTCCTAGCCAGTACCTTCTGTGTTTTCACTGCCACGGCGGTAAGGTCTGTGGGTATCATATCACTGAGCAATGTAAAGAGTCTGGAGGAGAGAAGGGTTGAATTCTGAGATTGTCGCTTGGTGTCTATGTGACCTCCTATCAGTCACTCAGCCTCTATGAGTCTGTTTCTCTATTTGAAGAAAAGGGGGAGGGTAGGAACTAAAATACTAACTGTCCCACTGCTCTCTAAGGTCATCGTGAGTCCCGGATCTGATCCTGGATCTAACAACATATGTGAACTGGACGTCTCTGTGTGCTGGTTTAATGAACAGTGGCCAAAATGCATCCAGGACAGTGGCTTCCCTAACCCTGCACCTCAATTAGTTCCACTTATTTTCTGTGCCCTGTAAGGCTGCGAGCCTGTGCTGACCTAGTCATCCGTTTGGAGCTGGTCTCTTTAGTGACATTTATTTTATTTTATTATTTTTTTAAAGATTTTCTTTTTTTTCTTAAAGTAATCTCTACACCAAATGTGCTCCAACCCCAAGGTTAAGAGTCGCACACTGTACCAACTAAGGCAGCCAGGCACCCCAGGCTTTTCTTTAAAGTACTGATCATTGACTCCCCCAACCTCTTCCATCTGTTTATCTGAACAGATCACTAGATGGGTTTATCGGTGCTGCGACCCTGAGCTCCTTTTTCCGTTGTGTAGCAGACCACTTGTGTTTCTTAGTTAGACAGTGTGTGCTCAGGGAATGAGGTACTAATTTGGCAAAATAATGAGTTAGATCAGGTGTGGAAAATACAATTATATAATTCACTTCAAGCCAGATTCTCTTCTGTTTGGAGTTATCTGAACAATGAATAATCTGTATCCCTCCCATTTTTACCCCCATCCTCTTCATGGAAGCAAATTAAGCACAGATAAGGGCTCCTACCCATCAGGATGGGTAGGAGCCCTGGGAATTCAGTTGGTGACTATAAAGTGAAGTCTAGAAAGGTGTTAGCTGTTTAATTCATTATACTCAGCTCACTCTTCCCCAGCTCTGGTAGTCTACCCTCTCATGGTTCTAGCTTTTATTTATTTTTTTAAATTTTTCTTATTTATTTCTAGGAGAGAGAGAGAGAGTGTGAGGAGGGGAGGGTCAGAGAGAGAGGGAGTCACAGACTGAAACAGGCTCCAGGCTCTGAGCTGGCAGTCAGCACAGAGCCCAAAGCAGGGCTCGAACCCACGAACCGTGAGATCATGACCTAAGAGAAAGTCGAACGCTTAACCAACTAAGCCACCCAGGCGCCCCTGCTTGCTTTTTAAACAGAGCTTTTCTTAAAATAAGTGTTCACAAGGAAGACAAAACTAATTTTCTCTCTTATTGAATCAGTCCTGTTCAGTTTTTTTTTTATTTTTTTTTATTTTTTTATTTCTAGGGGAGAGAGAGAGACAGCGTGAGCAGGGGAGGGTCAGAGAGAAAGGGAGTCACAGACTGAAACAGGCTTCAGGCTCTGAGCTGGCAATCAGCACAGAGCCCGACGCGGGGCTCGAACCCACGAACCGCGAGATCATGACCTAAGCGAAAGTCGGAGGTTTAAGCGACTAAGCCACCTAGGCGCCCCGATTTCTTTTATTTTTTTAACATTTATATTTATTTTTGAGACAGAGACAGAGAATGAGTGGGGGAGGGGCAGATAGAGAGGGAGTCACAGACTGAAACAGGCTCCAGGCTCTGAGCTGGCAGTCAGCACAGAGCCCGACGCGGGGCTCGAACCCACGAACCGCGAGATCATGACCTAAGCGAAAGTCGGAGGTTTAAGCGACTAAGCCACCTAGGCGCCCCGATTTCTTTTATTTTTTTAACATTTATATTTATTTTTGAGACAGAGACAGAGAATGAGTGGGGGAGGGGCAGATAGAGAGGGAGTCACAGACTGAAACAGGCTCCAGGCTCTGAGCTGGCAGTCAGCACAGAGCCCGACGCGGGGCTCGAACCCACGAACCGCGAGATCATGACCTAAGCGAAAGTCGGACGCTTAACCGACTGAGCCACCCAGGCGCCCTGTGGTTCTAGCTTTTAAAAAACTCAGGCAGCCTTCCTGATCCCCACCCTATAATTTCTTATGCATTTTGTTTCTAGGGCCCTCTTTGGGACAGACCCAGAAGCCCCCATTAAGCAGTGCCCCGTCTGTCGGGTTTATATCGAACGCAACGAAGGCTGTGCTCAGATGATGTGCAAGAATTGCAAGCACACGTTTTGCTGGTACTGTCTCCAGAACCTGGATGTAAGTTCCACTCGGAAGTCTTCTCACGCGGTCTGTGTCTACATTGTATCGATGTGACCTCCAGGACCCACAGCCTTTCCTTTGAAACACGGAGCCTCTGTTTGTCCTACAAAAGACATTTACTTTTCTTAGTGATACTCTCTGAGCCTGCCACTTTAGATGTCTATAAAATCGCTCTTTGATTACCTTCACTTGTCACCTCAACTTTAAAGGCAAGCTTTTTGTTTTGTTTTTGCTTTAGGGACATTTCCTGTTTTGGGAGCACTGTCTCCTCTTATTACATAAAGAACTATTAGTGTATTCATTTTACATTGCTGTTGTAACAAATTGCCAGGAACACAGTGGCTTAACACAACACAGATTTATTATCTTTCATTCTGTACCCTAGAAATCTGATGTGGGTCTCACTGGAATAAAATCATGGGGTCCTTAAGGCTGCATTCTTTTCTGGATTCTAGGAGAGCCTCCATTGCTTTGCTTTTTCCAGCTTCTAGAGGCTGCCTACATTCGTTGGCCTGTGGCCCCTTTCCCCATCTTCAGAGCCAGGCACATCACCTCTCTCCGACCCTTCTTCCATGGTCACGGCTCCCTCTGACCACAGCTGGGGAAGCGTCTCTGCCCTTATGGGCCCTGTGATTAGACTGGCCACATCTGGATGATACAGGCTGCACTCCCCCATGAAGGTCTTAGTGTCATCACACTTGTACGGTCGCTTTTGCCATGTAAGGGCAACATGTTCTCAAATTCTGGGGATTAGGCCTCGGGCATCTGTAAGGCAGCCGCCTTTTTGCCTGCCGTACTTTGGTTGTTTTCCTCTTTCTGAATTTAAAGAAAAAAGCCACTCAAATCCATGAGATGTCTTCAGTAACTACTTCATTCCTTGCCAAGACAGCAGCATGGCTATTGTTTTCTTGGGGTTGCGTTCCCAGACGCAGGGGTCTGCCCCCCTCTCTCCTTTCCGTCACCATTTGTGAAGCACGTCTCTTGCCCAATTCAAGTACAGCTCATCCAGTCCTGGGCTAACGCTGATGGGAACCCCAGAGGTGAAAGGTTACATGAAGGCTGGGTGAGCAACTCTCGCTAAAATTCTAGCGTTTACTCTAGCACACGCGAGCCACCCCAAATAGGAACAGATACTCCCTATTTTGGCCATCTGGAATAGGAAAATGTGTCCATATCCGTGTGAGCCTCCATCATGGTGGGGGGAGGGGGCATTCTTTTCTCCAGTTTTCACTTCATTTGCTTAGTTTGCTTCAATTCAGTCAGCAGTTAGTATCACACACACCCAGGGAGTCAGAGTGCAGCTAATACAGGATGCGTGCCGCCCACCACGTGCCTGGGTTTTAACTGAAAACTAGATGGGTTGTTTCAGACGACGTCTGTGAGTAAGAATTTTAATCAGCCTGATCTCAGTGTTGCAAGCTGAGGTATAAATTGGGGAAAAGAAAATGGACATTTTAGACTGTAGAAGCTCAGTTGCTCAGGTTGAAAGAAATGTTTCCATTTTTTTAAAAAAAAAATTCTATCATAACCCCCCGAATTATAATGAAGTGTGATATTTGAGACCTGTCATGATTCCAAATGTGAGATATTCTGGGTGAGGTTTTCACTGACTGCACACCCCTCATGTTTTATAAAGGGAAGAAATATTTTCTGTGTTCCTTCAGGTTTAACCGGAATATTAATTGGGCTCATATCCACAAGGAGGCTGAGCCCATGAGGTTCTTTTTAAGAAGCAAGAATGTAAGGGAATAAATATGTGTGCCAGATCTCTCCATCCTTTGGCTAAAATCTGTCTGGGGCATGATGTTGCAAAGAACACACTGTTCTGTTACTTGGACTGCTCTGCTGCTCAAGATGAAATGGTACAGATGTTAAAAGGCTGGATACACAGACCTTGAATATTGAAGCATCTTTTCCTGGTCATTGTTTCCCGAGATCTCATTTTCTCAGTTGTAGCCGGGGGCACGGGCCTGGTGGTAATGATGTTTTGCTCTCGACGAATATTCTGTGTCAGATGGTGGTGTTGATCTTTGTTTACTGGAAAGTTCCAGGGCAGTGGGTCTGGGAGCTGGAGGGCTGTCCAGGAGCCAGGCCTGAGACAGATCGCCACCCAGCGCGGTTCGGAGTCTTGCTGGGGTGTTGAGTTTGCTTCTGTCTTTGTCCCCATCCCGGCCTTTTTCAGAGGACGAGGAGTTCTTCATCTTCTGCTGTGGGGACCTCAGAGGCCCCCCTCGGTTGCCTCTTCTCTCTCTTGTGACTCCAATTTCCACTGACATCACATATGCAGCTGTGTCCCATTTAAAAATGAGTCACACTTTTCTCAAGCCTATGTGTCCCCCATACTGCCATCTTCCCTCCCTCTCTTGCTTTGAGCCAAGCCTCAAAACAGCATAATCACCTCCTGTCGTTGACACTTACTTAGCTCCAGTCATTGGAGTACACTCGGCTGGCCACGATGTCACTCCCTGACCGTATTTATTCTAAGGCTTGGGTGAATTCAAGGGTTATTTCAGTTCTCATCTTACCTAGACCTCTGCTGCCTTTACCACTCTGACATCTCTTCTGGCTTCCCTTCCACCTTTCCAGCCACTTCTCCATTTCCTTCGCGGGCTCCTCCTTGACCCATTCTCTTTGCTCTTCAGTCTACACTCTCTCCTTAGGCGATCTCATCTACTTCTGTGTTGTTTCCCGCCCCCCACCTCCCCCCACATATGCCAGTTCCCACGGCTTTCCCCCAAAGTTCAGATCTGTGTAATCAGCTGCCTTTCGGACAGTACCACTTGGATGGCTCAAGGGTCTCTCGAGTTCAACATGTCCAAAGTGTAGCCATCATTGTCCCAACAGAGTTCATCTCTCTGTGGTCATTTCTCGTGGCCAGGCTCCTGCGTCTCCCCAGTGGCTTTCCCCTCACCCATGAGTTCTTCTCCTTCTCCCCCCGCCCAATTAGTTACCGTCTCAGTGTCTCCTGTCTGCGTTTGCCGTCTCAGCCACTGGCATTTTTTCTCACTGCTCTGCTGCGGCTGCCTTCCAGCCAAGGAAGACTCTGGTCTTTATTCCACCCGTGCTAGAGTCACCTTCCAGAGAGGATGGGTCAGGACACGGATGCTTTCTAGACTCAGTCAGGAGTCTTGTTGACTATGACCTCTTTTCACTCACTGCTTTGTAAAAGTGCTGAGGTACGTTCTAAGGTTTGGGGCCTTGGGATTCACGGAGGCTGTTCCTTAGGATCGCCCGAACGAGCGTTTGCTTCTGCCAAGCAAATATGGTTTGTGTTTGTTAGATCCAATGTGGTTAGTATTTGTGTCTCAATTCAAAACAGCATGTTTGTTGAAACTTCTCTCCTTGTTTTCCAGAATGACATTTTCCTCAGGCATTATGACAAAGGGCCGTGTAGGAATAAGCTTGGCCACTCAAGAGCTTCAGTGATGTGGAACCGAACGCAGGTACCTTGGCCTTTAAGGAAGCGTGAGATACAGTGGACTTGAGCTCGCTTAGAAAGCCCACCTGTTCTTCCTCCCCACCCTGTTCGCTACTTGCCCATCCAGCCCAGAAGGTTCTGGGGAGCCCTGAGCAGGGCCAGGGGAAAGGAAGGCAGCAACGGCCTGAAGTGAATCCGTGAGCGTGATCCTCTTGCGGATGAATAGGAGGGCAGGGCTTGGAGCAGCCAGGTCATTAACAGTGACCTGCAGAACGAAGGCAGACGTTCCCTCCTCCTGCAAAAATGGTAGAATGGCTTTCCTAAAGCTCTGCAAGTCCCGTTTCCTGTAAAAGCCGGCGCTCTAAGAGCCTGTGAGCCCCAGCTGAGGCTCAGATCCCTCTGTACCTGCCCTTGTGTGTTTCCGTGGCAGATTCAAAGGGAGTCCTGGTTTATTTCTAATGGTGTTTCATATTTATGAAAGGCTGTATTCTCTTAAGGCTGCCCGTGTTAATAGCCTAGTAATCATTATTAATATCCTGTGAGACTACCGAGGAAACTCAGGGAAAGAGAGAGAGCGCGTGCGCCAAGAGTCCAGGGTTCCACGGAGCGTGTGTCAGAGCTGGAGTTAGCGTCTGTTTGGTTCCCTCCCTCCGATCTAGTTCTTGCAGTCGCCCCAGTTAGCATCCGGTTCAGATCATGCCAGGCATTGGGCTCAAAGGTCCCTTGAATAAATTTTCTACACTCTAGAATAAATTATCATAAACTGGGTGGCTTAAAAAAAAAAATAGAAAAGTCCTTCTCTCAGTTCCTGGAGACTCAAGGCTGGAGATTAAGATGCCTTTATGGTTGGGTTCTTCTGGCGAGGACCCGCTTCCTGGCCTGTGGATGGCCTTCCTCTCACTGCGTCCTCACATGGCAGAGAGTGACGAGAGAGGAAGCAGCTCTCTAATGTCTTTTTTTTTTAATTTTAATTTTTATGTTTATTTTTGGGAGAGAGAGAACATGAGTGTTCTGGGAAGAACAAAGAAGGAGGAAGACAAAGAATCCAAAGCAGGCTCCAGGCTCCCAGCTGTCAGCACAGAGCCCAATGCAGAGCTCGAACCACGAACTGTTAGATCATGACTTGAGCCGAAGTCAGACACTTAACTGACTGAGCCACAGAAGCCCCTCTAATGTCTTTATTAAGGCACTAATCTCAATCGTGAGGGCTCCATCCCTGTGTCCTAATTACCTCCCAGCGACCCTCCTTTCCAGATTCCATTGTATTAGAGATTAGGGTTTCAACATATGAATTCTGGGGGTGGAGGGGACACAAACATTCAGTCTTAAGCAGATGGTAGAGTAAACATACAGGAGGATTTAACTGCTAAAGTAGCCCTTTCTTCCGCATTTCCAGGTGGTGGGGATTCTGGTGGGACTGGGCATCATTGCCTTGGTGACTTCACCCCTCCTGCTCCTGGCCTCGCCCTGCATCATCTGTTGTGTCTGCAAGTCCTGTCGGGGCAAGAAGAAAAAGCACAGCCCATCCGCAACCTAGAGGTCTCTGTTCACGTCCGTGTGCCACAGATGTCCGGGGTTCCAACGAGAAGCACAGTGAGAAAGCCCCACTTAGTGAACTTGCCTCCTCCTTGCCAACCTTTGAAAAGTGCCTGTGTCCAGACTTTGAACTTGCCTTTGGCACCAGGAAAGGCCCAGCCCTGGCGCACGTGTTCCCGTGTAAAAGAACTGGGCTGTGCCATCTAGGCTGTGTCTGTGGAACATGTCGGGAAGCTCTGGGGTTGCTGAGAAAGAACTGACCCACCATCGTTTTATTTACCTTCCCCCCCCTCCCCCCCCCCAAGGATCCCACTGGATTATTTCACTTCTGGCCAGATTCAAGGAGCCGGAGGGAAGTGAACATTCAGTGTAATAAATGTATTGTCGCGTTGGCCACACACATCACAGCTGAGCAGCCAGCGTCTGCTCTGTGTCAGTTTGACCTCGATCGCCAGGAGAAACGTGGGAGAAACCCCCACTGTGGGAGGTAAAGAATGACACCGCTTAAGGGGAAATTGTCCCAAGAGCCGCGAAGCAGGCTGTGTAGCTTAGGAGTGGGTACGTTGGGCTCGGCCTCGGCCAGCCACCGCGTTCCCGGCATTCCCGCAGTGACTTGGCAGAAACACAATGGGTTGCTCCTTGTGTGATCTCAGCTTCAAGCACAAAACTGCTGTGCGGAGGGAGTCGCCTTTTCCCAGGGAGAGGGCTGCAGCCTGTAAGACGATGCAGTCAGACCGAGCGGCTATCCCCTGGCCAGTGCAGCTTTGCAAAGGTGATAAACTCTCCTCCTCCAGCCTGTAGCCCTGGTCTGTGGGATTGTTTTGTGTGAAATACGCGTCCAGGGGCAGAGAGGTTCAAAACCTTCATGTGGATAGCAGAGACCTTTTCTGAGCTCTGCGTTCATGCGCCCAGCACATTTAGAATTGGACCTAAAAGTCCACGGCAAGAATGAGTATCAAAGTCCGTGTGTGAGTCTAGAAATCCAATATAACTTGCTGCCTACCTAGACCCTCCTTCCACTGGGCATGCGTGAGTATATCCAGTGGCACACACAAAACAAATGTTTCCTCAAAGCCTTTCTGTCTTCCCTTCTGGGACTAATACGCTTTATTAGAAATCAACCTGAAGATTTTTTTTTTGCATATTATATATGTAAATTTTGGTTGCAAGTCATCACTTACCGAAAGGTATATACTCACAAACCCAACTCTTTTATTTTTTTTAATTTTTTTTTTAAATGTTTTTTATTTATTTCTAGGAGAGAGAGAGGGACAGCGTGAGCAGGGGAGGGTCAGAGAGAGAGGGAGTCACAGACTGAAACAGGCTCCAGGCTCTGAGCTGGCAGTCAGCACAGAGCCCGACGCGGGGCTCGAACCCACGAACCGCGAGATCATGACCTAAGCGAAAGTCGAACGCTAAACTGACTAAGCCACCTAGGCGCCCCATAACCCAACTCTTTTAAAACAACACCTCGCGGGATATCATGCCATCTCAGTGCATAAAAACACTGAGAATCAAGTTAGTTACATATTTTTAAACACAGTTCAAGCAGCTGTCAACAAAGTTTAATGTTCCTCTTGGAAGCCTCTGTCAGGGCGAGCCAAATACTTCCTGTGTGTACAAGGCACTGATCAAACAACAAAACGTAAGAAGGAAACTGTAAATGCTTTATGTATCATAAATAGCTTGGGTCTGCATAGCCCCGTTGGGACTTAGTTTTCCCATTATCTGTTGGTGAGATTTTTGAAGACACGGGTTTTGAAAAGACTGTAACTTTTTCTCCGATGACAGGACACCATAATTGCCCTTAGTGACGTAGTCTGGTGCTTCATGGGAACACGTAAAACACTCTGGAGAGCTGTCCTCGGAACGAGGGACAGGCCATCTGGGACTGCCAGAACCCATGACATTTTCCCGAGGGAACTGGGTAACTAGGTTGTTAAATTGCTGCCCTCCTGGACCTATTATTAAGGACCGATGCTCTGCCTGTGTGATGGAATGTGTCCTCAGTGGGGATGTGTAGAGTTAAGGACCTTTGGTTCCCACGAACATGTCGATACCTGATAAACGTATAGTACATCTCAACGTTGTGTACACTTTAATTTACCATTTGTACAGTACATAGATGAGGACTCTCGGAAAACTTTCAAATGGCAACCAACCAAAAGCATTTTTAATCTTTTTTTTTGGGGGGGGGACGTCTCAATATTAAACGTCTTTCTTTTCCTTTGAAACTCTGAACACTTCAGAACAAGAATACCTTCTATCAATGTATTCCCTATTAGTATAAATAGAAATGTACATATATTTGGATAATTTGCTTTGTCTTAACACTGCCTCATTGTAGCACAGGGCATTTATAACTGCTCAGGGGATCACAGGAACTCAGCTGAAATTGAATTTTTGTATCAAGAATGTCAGTAGTGGTAATGTACTATTTTGCATGAGTGAACTCTCTAAGCTCTATTCTGCAAAGAATCTCTAAACAGGACTGATTTCAAGTAACCTAAAATCCTGTGTTATTAGAGGCGGAGCTTCTGGATTTTTTTTTTTTTTTTGTACGGGATAGGGTGTTGGGGGGTTGCTTTTTTGAAACAGATTTTAAACTGGATTTAAGTTTTTAAATATTGAAAAGTGCCTGGAAAGTAGTGACTTCTTCCTTAAATAGCTACACGAAGAGGCCTGTGTAAGATTGTCAGAATCAACAGGAATAGGTCGGTAGGTTTAAACCCAGATATATCTCTGGTGCCCCAAAGGGTGAGAGGCAAGCTGATCTAGAAACTTTGTTTACAAAGGAGAGAGCTGACACTTGGATAAAGAGACTGATGTTTTCATTTGGGATAATTGGCCAGTGAGAGAGTTTAACCTGTCTCCTTGCTCTGTCCATCAGCTACATCTTCTCCTAGTGATTCTCTTTGCAGACTAGGAAGAAAGGGATCTACATGACAGTGTTTGGGTGTCGTGGCAAAAACGTTTTGTGTTTGGAGTAGTACAGTCTATTTGAAATAGGAATCAGAACTCCTTCACCCAATTGTAATCTGGATGTAAGTGAAACACTAGCAGATGTAAGAGCACAACATGTAGCTGTCGCCCCTTCTGAGAATTTTTTTTCTTCTTATCAGGTAGGGAGGTCAGAGGAAAGCCATAGGGAAGCTGAATTTAGAATCCTAGGCATTCTGTTTGTTCACGCAATGGGTGTTAGCTCTGGACTTGAAATTTCTAGATAAAGAGGCCTTTGAAAAACAAGTAATTCACAGTGTGAATTTCCTTGTACCCTGCATCATGAAAATTTTACTTATCCACATTTGCAAGATGTATATGTTTATTTGAATGTAAATGACTGTTTCTTGAAACCCCAAATTGTCTCTTAAAACTTATTCCGAATCTATATGCATCTTGTTTTACCCTTCTTTACACAGTGCTTGACTTTCTGTTCATGAATGGATGCCTTTATGTATATAGTCCCATGTATATACATGTGTAGCTCTGAAGATAATTTCATAATGCCTTAGATGAATGACATTTTATAAAGCTGTCAAATTGATATCTGTAGGCTATTACATCTCATGTTGATTCACGATCCAGAAAGTTTTGTTATGTATTTAAGAAATTGCTGTTGTATTATATTTTTCTGATTATTTGAGAGGAAAATAGCTGTTTCAGTCTCTGTTGCCCCAATAAATGTGGAGCAGGAAAGCAAGTGTGGTTAACCTCTGTTGTGTTGTGCGTTTCTAGACATGTTTGATTTTATCCTCAAGGAACCACTAAGCACTATTACATCCTAGGTTCTGAATTTACAAAAAGTACCCAAATCTTTGATACCATTCGTGGAAATAACTCTTGCTACATTGTTTCTTTTTTTTTTAAATTTTTTTTAATGTTTTATTTATTTCTAGGAGAGAGAGAGAGACAGCGTGAGCAGGGGAGGGTCAGAGAGAGAGGGAGACACAGACTCTGAAATAGGCTCCAGGCTCCGAACTGGCAGTCAGCACAGAGCCCGACGCGGGGCTCGAACCCACGAACCGTGAGATCATGACCTGAGCGAAAGTCGGACGCTTAACCGACTAAGCCACCCGGGCGCCCCAACTCTTGCTACATTGTTTCTTAAAAGAACTGGGAAGTATAATGCCTTCACTTGCTGTAGACAATTTTGTTGTATGTGCGATGTGCCACACTGTCAGGGCATGGGCATTGGTAATAACCCAGAGAAACAACCAATAATTTAGGTCTTTGATCATTCTAATAAAAATACCACCAGCGATCAAAGCCATTAGTTTTATAAAATGAGGGTTGGATTGTTGCTCTCTGCTCTGTTCTAACCTTCCATAAGTCTCTTAGAGGTTTATTGTATTTCCTTGTTACAAATTTTAAAAGATTTACATTAGTGTTAACTTAAGTGCATCTCCATTGGATTAGTGTTCAAGGCAGGACTCACCAAAGGTTGAGTGCCAAACCTTGGTTAACAACTAGAACTTGTGTTTGTGCAAAACTGAAAGTTCACATTCCTGTCTACTGGTGTTGATGCCTTTCCGTTGAACATGGGTTCAATGGTTGTGATGGGTTACCTGAGTATGAAGACTTAAGATTGACTTAGAATTCAAATTTCATTTTGTAATCATTCAGGTCTGAGGAAATCAGTAAGATCATATTAAAAGAGTTTTAGTTTATGGTTTCTTCGTTTCCTTCATCATTTCCTAGAATGTCAACATTATTTCATTTTTTGCTAGAGTCATTGTTTCCTAAACTTGAATTTGTATCCCCAAAGAATTACCAAATGAACCACTTTATACAGCAGTGATTTCAATCAGTGCCCAACCAGCAAACTCATTGCCATGTGAATTAAGAGTCTAGTGAATCTGAAAGAGATTTATAATTAGGTTTTTCTGTAATTCATTTATTTTCATTTTTAAGATAATACATTTATTTTTTAGCCCCCAAAGATAGTATCCAACTTTACATTATAAGCAAGAAATGAATTTCTTCAAGTAATTCAATAACAATTATGTTACATATATATATATTTTTTTTTTACATGTTTCTTATAGGGCTTTTGAAAACAATCCTATGAGATAAATGGAGTAGATATTAGATCCGTTTCATCGAGAAAGCAGTGGTTTTATGTTCACATCTGCTCAAGGGCCACACTACTGATGAACAGCAGCCAGGAAAAGAACGTAAGACTCTTTCAAAATGCTTTTTTGCTTTTGTTAGTTAGTAATTCTGAGCCTGCCTTCACTCCTGGATCTGTGAGCCCCAAGAGGATGAACTCCACCCTCCGTTATCTGCATCAGTGGAGACATATGTAAGAGAATAATTTATTATTTCAAGTAAAGTAACCATTTAGAGTCTGTGTCTGACAGCCTACCTGGGGCAGGTGGCCACCCATGAGATCAACCCCAGTCACTCCCTGGGGTTTGAGGATCTTGCTAATATTGGAAGTAGAATCACAGGTGGGTCCATGTACTTACTTACTTTAGATGCCAAACTGTTTGTCTCTTCTCCACAATATGAAGTGTGGTCTCACCGTTTCCTTTAATGTTTACAGTCAACACTCATGGTGATTGTTAATTCAAATCCAAATCCTTTCCTTTTAACATTACCAACTTAGGGGCATCAGGGTGGCTCAATTGGTTAAGAGTCTGACTCTTGATTTCAACTCGGGTCATGATCTCAGGGTTCTTGAGATGGAGCCCTGCATCTGGCTCTCGCTGACAGCACGGAGCCTGCTTAGGATTTCCTCTCTCCCTCTCTCTCTGCCCTTCCACTGCTTGAGCGCTCGGTCCCCCTCCCTCAAAGTAAATAAACTTTAACATTGCCAACTTGTGCTGTAATGTGTATTTGTAAATGATCATTAAATCAATTGATTGGCAGTTTCAAAAACAAGAAATGGGGCTCTAAAAAATGAACTTATTGACTGAATTTCTGGTGTGTATAAAGTTGCTCTTTGAATTCCATTTTCTGTCTTTATATTTTTCAATTTTATCAGTACAGTTTTATCAATTTTCCCTTTTTTTGTACGTTGAAACTAGAATTCAGGCTTTGGGTGAGAAAGGAATTAAGTTTAACCTTTGCCATTAGTTCCCTAATGATCGGGTGTGACTAGAGGGACAGATTTTCTTTTCGGGGGGAATGGATGAGTGATTAACATTAATGCTATTGAATGCATTCAAATAAAATGAACGGGCAGGTTTTCTTGAGTTGTGAGACTACTGATTATTGATCAGTCTGGACTTTTTTTTTTTTTTTTTTTTTTAGGCCAAGCCTATTTGTTTAACTAAAAGCAAACAAGTTCAGAAATCCACACACTGCCCTGGAGGGGTGCCTGGGTGGCTCAGTCAGTTAAGAAATCCACACACTGTCCTGCATATTGCATGTCCCGAATTCCAGCCTGGCCCTGGGACTTTGGCACCGTGAGGGCGCACAAACAGAGCATTGGGAGAGGGTTGGCAAATCTGATGTCCCCCTTGGGCACAGAACAAGCAGGTGGTGTCCTCTGTTCTCCCTGCCCTCTGCCGGGCCAGATGGCGTGGGCTCAGGGGACAGACACCCAGCTTGCAAGAAGATGACTACAGCTCGAGGTGTCCCTTTGCTCTGGATCGGTGGTGTGATCTGTGGCCAACCATTTATCTACAGTGTCATTTTGTGTCTTGGTTCAGGCATAGAGTGTTGGATGAGATCATGAATATCAGAGGGACATTATTTTTTAGGAGGTGAGTGGAGGGAAGCCATTGCACTGTGTGTGCTATGGCTGTGAGTGTGGGTGACAAGTTTGCAGGAGCCAGTCACTGTTCCCAAAAGAGAAGACAGGACGAATACATTTCAAGGCTGTGAATGTGTGTTGAAGGAGGAATGGCCTCCTCAGAAGAAAGATTGTCTTTCTAGATTTAAAAAATTCCTTTATGTTGCTTTGTCACAAACAAATATTTCACAAACATTTATCTCTTTGTATGCTCAATTAAAATGGAGGCTATGTGGAGAGAGAAAGGCAGAATTCATATCAACATAAATTTTGGCGGAGGGGAGTTACCCTAAAAACATTTACACAATGCTATATGGTATACAAAGTATTTTTATTTTTTTTTTTAGAAAAAGCTTTATTTCTTTTTGAGACAGAGTGGGCAGGGGAGGGGCAGAGAGCGAGAGGGAGAGAAAGAATCCCAAGCAGGCTCCACGCTGTCAGCACAGAACTCAATGTGGGGCTCGAACTCACAAGTAGTGAGATCATGACCTGAGATGAAACCAAGAGTCAGACACTTAACCGACTGAGCCACCCAAGCACGCCTGCAAATGATTTCAAACACACTTTCTTTTCCTTTTCATACTACTCTAGCAAGTACATATTACTTTGGCCCTCCATCAGTTGACAGACTAGAGGTGAGATTCAGAGGCTAGGTGACATGGTACAAGGTCATACATACAACCGGTTAGTGGCAAAGCTAGAAACATCTGTCATGAGCCAGCCCAGAACCTTTTAGTTTTATTTTAACTTTTTAGAATGTCTTGAAAGAGCACAATAATTAACCTCAGCTCTGTACACCAAAAGTTTGGCATGATGTGGCTGAACTCTCAGCTCAGCAACTGGCCAGACTAAAGATCAAGGTATTGGTCGGGTGTGTTGTCATTTGGGGCTCAGAATTCTCTTCCAAGCTCACTGATCGTTGGCAGAATTCAGTTCTGTCTTATGCCTTCCTCGTGGTCTCATGTACCTTCAAGCCATGTTGAGTTGTCAAAAGTTCAGAAATAGCAGAAGAAAACCAATGAGTCTCCAATGTAATAATTACTAAAAGTTTACTGAGTGCACACCAGAAAGACAGTTTGCAAAGCGGAGCACTCACTGAAAGCAAAGCTTGGAAGGAGGCTTGGTGTTACACTGTTGTAAAGCAGCTTTTGGAGTGAGAGAACAGTGACTCATCTTCACAAAGATTGGTTACAATATGAATTCATCAGTGGTTGCCTCTTACCAGCCTCGGGAAGTAGTGCAGGTTTTGCATATAATCTTCTTTCAGGAGAAGCAAGAAACAACTCCAGTCAAGTTAGTCTTGCAAAATAAGCCAAGTCAAGCTTTGTCTATATGACTAAATTGGTTTTAAACTGCAATTCAGGGAACTTCCAAGACTGGCCTCTCTTTTTTGATGTTAACAATTTCCTCTGTTGGCCATTCTCTCAGCACGGTGTTAATCCCTGTTAGCACTGTTGATGTGGTCAGGCTGAAGAATCACACATTCAGTGTTTTCATCTGTTGAGTTGTCAGGCCAAGGGGTCATGTAGTCAACCCCTTCATCATCATTTCAGTGCTTATTGATTTCATCCAGTTGTCTAATCCTGACGGATACCATTTGGCATGTGAGTGGCTATAGACGGGTGTTTAAAGCCATAGAGAATACATACCTTACTGGAGAGGTTAATATGATGGCCATAAAAAGAATAAGAGTCCAGGATTAAAAAATTCTCCAGAGCAGAGATTCCCAGGAACCAAGATTTAGCCAATTAAATAACTCAAATGGGTTGTCATTTTTCAACTACTTACATAGGCACAACATGATGTATTAGCCATCAAATATCCTCATGATTACTTAGGATGAACATGATGTTTTATTTCAGGAGGTGGTATTGCTGATAGCCCCCACTCCCCAGTTAGGCTTCTAAATGTGAGCAATCGGGCAATTTAAGGAGAGACATTTCTATGGAAATAAAAGGTAAACGAAGGGTCATGGTTCAAGCAAATTACAGAATTGGTTTCTGAGTTTGGAGAGCGATCCGTTGAAAAGGTTTCTGGACATTGGATTCTAAGCATCTTCAGATGGAGTGAGGACAGGCAGTGGTGATCTGTCCGATTTTCAGATTTGCCATGTGAATGTTACTGATGATTTTTCCAAGTGGCCACATTGCAACAGGCATCAAGTCCGCCTGGAAGCAGTTGTGGTGATTTTCTAAGAAGTTTATATCAAATAGTTCGGCTTTAGCTTCTATGGTTTTGGGGGAAAGGGCAATTTTAATTCCATACCATTTCTGAGTCAAAAGAGTGGGAGAAAATTGGAAATGTTAACTTTTGGAGAGTTCTAGCTAAATATTGGGGGAGGAGGGAAATGGGAGAATTCAGAATTCAGCCTAGTTTACAGGTAAGAACACAAGACCTCAAAGACAATGAGCAACTTGGAATCTGATATACATAAAGGCATATTACTGAAACATAATTTTTCTCTTTATAATCATCCTTTTTTTCATGAAAGATAACCACAGTAAGCCTTATTTGTCTGCAAATTAAATCTAGTTTCAATAGAAACTAAATTGTATTGTTTTTATTTTTATTATATTTATATAATAGTGTTGTGAAAATAAGAATATTTAGTAAGAGTTTCTGAATTCTTTAGGGATCAAGTAGGAAGAAAGAGAAACAGTTCAACCTTTGTTGCAAAGATACACTTTACCAAATTGCTGTAAGTTATGGAGAGCTTAAAAGAGAGGAGAAAAAAGGGTCCATTAAATTTGTAAAACAGGGGCGCTCCGTTAGGCGAGTGTCTGGGTGGTTTGGTTAGTTGAGCGTCTGACTCTGATTTCTGCCCAGATTTTGATCCCAGGGTCTTGGGATTGAGTCCCATATCAGGCTCCATGCTGAGCACATAGCCTGCTTAAGATTCTCTCTCTCCATCTCCCTCTGCCCCTACCCCACTCATGTGCACACTTGTGAGTTTTCACTCTCTAAAATTAAAAAAAATGTAAAAAACAAATTGGAAAACAAACCATTAAGAACTGGCAATGTTTTAAGTAAAATCCTAAAAAGTTAAAATCCTCTTCATCAGTTCATTCTGTCTCCTGTAATTATTCCTGCTTTGCTTCATTTGGGTTAGCAGCTTTAAGAATCAGTTTTCCATCAGAGTTTTAGAAGTTCTTACCCAATTTGGTGTTCTGATCTTCAAGTTATGAGAAACCTGCCCTTTAGAGTACTTTTCAGGGTCTTCTCCATGAAACTCTTTGAAGACCCATACTTTGGTTTTAGTTCATTGTATATGCTCTCAGAGAAGAATCAAGAGTAAAACAATACTGTCTGTAAATGACAAAAAGACTTGGAAATGACTGTGGTTAAAGATGTGATGAGAGTTCCCTATAACACAGTTATTTGGTTGTTTCTATGACATACATTTTAACATTATGACTGATAACATTATACCAGGACATGACGGATTTTTAGGAATTTCATACAAATATCCCCTACAGAAAGTGTAGCATCACTTCTTATTTACTTTCCATCATATTTAATATGTATAAAAAATTACATCGCTGTAAGAAAATTTAGCTCTTTTAATAGAGAAGACTCCATTTTCCTAAGTAATCAAGGATCTGACAAAACAAAATCTCGGTTTTCTAAGTAGATTACATTAAAGGTAAAGAAAAACTTTGTTTACAATTTCTTATTAAGAGCAAGCCAATAATCTAAGAAAACTTTGTCCTTTTAACCGAGAGAAAACCAAATTCTAATTTTACAGCAGGGTACTTTTGACATTAAAACTCTCCTTTTTGTTCTTTTCAACTTAAATAAAGCCATTCAAATCTTAAATATGACTGCACATAAAATTCCTTTCTCAAGATTCCTTTTCCACAAACCTACAACTTTCTATATCCATTCAACTTTTGTCCTCTTTCTCTTTCTTTCCTTTTTTTTTTTTTTTTTTGTGGAACAATAATTTCATTTTAGGACAAAATTGCTTTCTTTTTTCCTTTATCAAAAACAAACAAGAAAAAAACCCAAACAAACCTCATGTCCTTCAGACCTTTCCTTATTAAAAAAAATAGTCTGTTTTCTTCACCTGCTTTTCATGTATAATTGTTTTTTTCATTTTTATTGTTTCTAGTGGTCTTCTTTTTACATAGTGATTATCAAATTTAGCTCTTAGTAATGTTTGCTTTCCAGAGAAACCTTGGAAGCAAGCAATTGTGTATGCACTGTCATATATTAGCATCCTGTAATTATTTGTAATTTGTAAATACATTTCATATTACATGTGCAATTTGTAATAAATATACATTTGCAATTTGTAAATACATTTCATAATTTCTAGAAGTGTGTTCTTCCTCATAAGATTTTCAATACGGCATAATACATGTTTATTAATAAACTCAAATATCTTTTATAAAAAAATTAAAAACCAAAAGTAAATATACTGTTTATCCTTTACTCTTAATCTTTTATTTATTTAGTTAGTTTGTTTTTATTAGAGAGAGAGAGAGCATGGGAGTGGGGGAGAGAGGCAGGGAGAGAGAAAGAATCTTAAGCAGGCTTCCTCTTCAGCATAGAGTCCAATGGGGGCTGATTTCCATGACCCTGAGATCATGACCTGAGCTGAAATAAAGAGTCAGTTGCTCAACCGACTGAGCCACCCAGGTGCCCCACTGTTTATCTTATTTTTAAATGACTTAGATATTCAATAAATATATATTATTTAGTTCAACCTAGTAGAGGTTTTTCTTTTTGCATTTTGTAAGTTACTTGCTTTTAATAATTATGTTTGTATTAGGCATTCAACAGCTAACCATTATCTTAAGAGATTTTTCTTACTGACAAATTTTAAAAACATGCCTGCTTTATGAAATCAGCAAAGTTAAACTACCTTTTATTTATCAAAGATTATTCCAGATCATGTGAACTTGAAAAACATTTGGGCTAGTTTCTGTATTTCTGAGAATATACTAGATTTATATAAACACTTAATTTTCTTTAAGTTAATTAACTAGAGCTCTTCACAAATAAATTTTGGCAATGCCAGCCATAGGTAAAAAAATATTATATCCATAACAAACATATACAGATATACCTAAACATGATGACATATGCAGAGATCTTAACAGTTTTTGTTTTAAAAGTTTTAGCCATGTTCCAGGCATAAAACTCAAAAGAATAGTTGTATTTAAACTGTTTTTTGGCAGATGGACTAAGTTAGGGTTACATGCTCAACTGATCAAAGCTGTTTTTTTTCCTAAATACTTTCATTTGCATGCTGTAAGGTTTTACTTTATTTTATTGTGTTTTCACACTGTAAAGTTTTAGAGCTGTTTTTGGAGTCATTTTGTCTTTTAGGAATGTCTCCATGCCAATCAAAGACTGCATTTCGTTGTCTCTGAGAGGTTTGAAATTCTTTCTTTTAAGGATGACCTTTATGGTGTACTTACTTAAAGACTCCCCAAAAGTCTACATACCCAAAATTTCACCCATTTTCCCAAAAAGGCACACGGTCCTGGTCCATAGACCAGCTGGAACCCGTCTCTGTCCTTAAATACTCTACGATCTTTTAACTATCAGTAGCCCTGTTTTCCAACAGCTATTACAAAACACAGGGAATCCTGTGTTTCCTCCATTTTTGAACAGAAAAGGATGACTTCCCAAGAAGCTTAAATAAACAAAATCAGAAAGCAAGCATGCACAGTAAAGTCGGAGGCTCAGAAGGCAAGGATAGTGGAACTCAGATCCAAGAGGGACTTACCTTCAAATTCTAGGGCTGATGAGAAACCAGAGAGTTGGTAGTGGACTTTCTGGGTACCAGCACCTGTTTGCTCATGGTCTGAGGTCTTTTTTGGATCCCACTTCTGATGCCATCAAGTGGCCAAAGGTCAGAAATAACAGAAGTAAAAACATTGATTTGCCAAAGTAGTAATGAGTAAAAGTTTATTGTGCACACACAGAAAGGACAATTTGCACACCAGCAACACTTAGACTAAAACATGGAGTGAGGCTAAGTGGTATATTGTTATAAAGCAGCTTATAGAACAAGAAGGCAGTGCTTGGTTATAATATTAGAATTTTTTTTAATGTTTTATTTATTTCTAGGAGAGAGAGAGAGACAGCGTGAGCAGGGGAGGGTCAGAGAGAGAGGGAGTCACAGACTGAAACAGGCTCCAGGCTCTGAGCTGGGAGTCAGCACAGAGCCCGACGCGGGGCTCGAACCCACGAACCGTGGGATCATGACCTGAGCGAAAGTCGGACGCTTAACCGACTAAGCCACCCAGGTGCCCCAATATTAGAATTTTCTTAAATGATAGGGAATTGGTCAGTGGTTACCTCACATCAACCTCGGGAAACAGTTTAATTTCTTGCTTAACAGTGGCATAAGCAAGAAATGACCCAGGTCAAGTTGGCCTTGCCAAATAAGCTAAATTAAGCTTCGTTTATGACTAAATTGGTTTTGTCTGCCCAGGGGGAATTTTCAAGGTTGGTTTCCACTTTGCATTTTATTTTAACCCACTTTTTCTCATATTCCAGATCTTTTTGGCTTTCTCTTCTCCATCTCTCTGACTTCCATCATTTCAAATTTGAAAGTGATGAACATGTTTTTATGTTGGTAATTTTCAGTCAGAAAGTTAACCTTTTGCTGTTCTGTGTCCCTGCTCCGTGAAGACAAACGGTCTGCAGACATGATGGTATCCGCTGAAGAATTCACCAACTCGGGAGAGTTCAGAGCAATACCTAGCTTCCTGCAAGGAGACTGTTGGTCCAAAGTTTCCGTTGAACCTGGTGCAGCCAGGTGTGAGTGGCGTCCCTGCTCCTGACTGGGAGGGCCATTCGGTCTTTGCATGACACAGATTTTCCCAAATGGACTTGGAAGAAAACCTGATCTCATCGTTTTCAACAAAGCTTCAGAAGATCCAGGATTGGATTGAACCTTATGTTGGTTTCAGAACGGACAATGCTTAGTAAGAGCTGGTTTAAAGTACATGATGGGCTGGGGCGCCTGGGTGGCTTAGTCGGTTAAACGTCCGACTTTCGCTTAGGTCATGATCTCGCAGTTCGTGAGTTCGAGCCCCGCGTCGGGCTCTGTGCTGACTGCCAGCTCAGAGCCTGGAGCCTGTTTCAGTCTGTGACTCCCTCTCTCTCTGACCCTCCTCTGCTCGCGCTGTCTCTCTCTCTGTCTCTCTCCTAGAAATAAATAAAACATTAAAAAAAAAATTTAAAGTACATGATGGTGTTTTCACTCAAGTCAGACCATGAAAGCAAGGAGTTGGAGTGAACCCATTGCTGCCTGTTATTGAAGGGTCTGCACCAGAAGTCAAGGCTTTTGCCTCCTCCCCTTCCCTGCCCCATGCAGAAATGCAGACCCCAAGCTTTAGATGTTTTAAGGTAGAGTGGCTGTTCTTCTGAGTAGAGGTGGACGTGTAGAAGATGTGAGAGCTTTGGATAATATATAAATTATCTTGCCCCCAGGTTCCTCTTCTAGGAAATTGGAAGTGATTTTTTCCCTAGATCCAATTCAATCTAACTTCTTGTGGAAGATGGAAGAGATCATCTGCACCCATTGTGAGCCTCATATACTTGAGCATAGTTAACACATGGGGATTTTTTTTTAAGTTTATTGAGAGAGAGAGAGAGTTAGCATGAGAAGAGCAGAGAGAGGGGGAGAGAGGGAATCTCAAGCAGGTTCAGTAGCCTCAGCACAGAGCAGACCCGGGGCTTGAACTCACAAACCCTGAGATCATGACCTAAGTCAAAAGCTCCACCGACTGAGCCACCCAGGTGCCTCAACGAGGGAATTTACAGGCAAGGAACTGGGGATTACCAGAAGAAGCTTCCAGGCACCAAATTGTGGGTAATTCCAGAAGCATGTGAAAATACTACCAGTTTATTTAAAATAAGCAAATTTAAAGAACAGTGGTTGAACTTCATGGTTTGTTTACAGCTCTCCATGGCTGAAAGGCTTACAACAAGTTGCTTGTGGAATTTTCAGGGACATGTTTCCTCTAGTATTTATATTAGAAACATCAGAACCTCATCATCCTTATTCGAAGCACAGGACAGATTATCTATTCTGAGTGTGTCAGTCTGAGGGTTCTTTTGAACATGGAGTTGCTTGCTCTTCGTAAATTTTTCTGTTTCTGGGGCACATTGTATGTTCTATGAATTGAATTAAATGTAAGGCATACATGTATACGTGTTAATGCACAGGATAGTATGTGATACTCTGTGTGTGTGAATGAGTAATAAATACATGGATGGATAGACACATACATCTACTTAGGTACAATGACATTTTTATTCAGGCGAAAATAATAAATTTTATTTTCAAAAGTAGAACACAGAACTGCTTCTGGATTTCAAACAGTAAATTAAGAAGTAAAAGCTACATAACATTTTGATTTTTGAACTAAAATGTGTTATTTTTCCAGGGATTGCTTGAAACCCTCACACAATAAACTGTTCTTAACACATGATTGTTCTCTTTGTGACAAAAATGTTTCCACTTAGGGCTTTTAACATTTGAGAGTAACATTGTTAAAGAGTGGTCGTAGGAAACCTCTTTCTAGCGTTTATACCCCATGTCACAAATATATCGTAACTGTAATCGAACCAATGTGACTTCTCACTTCGCTGAGTCACACAGCAAGTGGAGAAGCCCCGCAAAGGAAAGTTTATCTGCAGCAAATAAGGTCACCGGGAATACCTTCCAGAGCTGTGACTCCCCGAGCAAGGGTGTGCGGGTTCCTCTTTCCGAGGGTTAGGATGAATATTTAGACGGGGAAGCCTTGTTCTCGGACGCAGAAGCAGGTGGAAGGTCGCGCATGCGCCTTAAGGAACTGTGCCTATACACACATTGTGCGTTGTGGAAATGAGGCTTGTGCTCCTCCCTGGGCAGAGATTTTAGTATTATAACGAGGTAAATGTGGTCACTGGTCATCCTAAAAGTCACTCCTTGGTCGGTCCGTCTGCGCAGGCGCCAGCCAGGGCTTCCGTGCGAACTGGTCCGGGTGGTCCGGGTCAGCTGGAGGTCCGGGCAAGGCAGGGGCCATCCCTGGGGACACGGTTTCCCTCGGCATTTGCCTGCCTTCAGAGGTTAACTGGGAAGAAGGGCTTAAGGAAATCTGTGGGACAAAGGTGGGTGAGTCCAAGCAGGGAGTTTGGGGGGGTGATTAAAGGTCAGGTCCTGGGGTCTAGCTGGTGACAAATTCCTCCTATAGTTTTATTCTGTCTCATTCTCGAGAGGCATAAGGGGAAGGTCTGTTCTCTGTAGCTACTTCGTGCTGGACATGGACATGGACCTGGGAATTGGCAGAGGAGCAGAATTACCCCTCAGCTAGTTTTAGATACATCCCTGGGTCACCAGATTTCACCCCAAGATGCTCACATCCTTGCTTTACTATCATTTGTAATTTTATAGCCTCTATGCACAGGACCCAAATACTACCAAAGAGGTAAGTACTCGAGGCCCAATCGGTAATAAAAGCAATCTTCATTTTGTTTCCCTTTGCTATGATCCTACGGAGATTTACTATGGAATTTAGTTCCCCAGGAGGCTCTAGCATGTTTATAGCTTTTTGCATTTCTAGGATAATAACGACCAGGACTAACCCCAAGGGGGTGTTCATGTGAAAATCAGACCACGGTAGAAGGGACTCGAGTGTTGTCTATTTGGCCAGGGACTAACAGTAAGCCGTGGCACGTTTAACACAAAAGTCACGGAGAAAAAGATTTACTCTATTTAAGGGGCCTGACAGCAAACAAGAAGGCCGAAGAAACCAAAACAATAGAACAAGTATTATACAGATAGAGATTATTAGCTTAAATCTGATGACCCTTATTTAATGAGGCTTTACTTATCTTGTGAGTTATCTCCATAATAGAGATTTCACATCAGGGAGTGGTTCACAGGAATATCTGCTGTCATGTGGTGCTGGTAGTGTTTCCTCCTGGGCCTCTGGTGTAGGTAGATGTCTTTTTACTCTGGTAATCCAAGGTGTGACTCTCTCATTTTAAGGAAGAGTGTGTGCTTAATAGCACTAGGCAGGGCCTGTCCGTATAGGGTCTAGTTGATCCTGGGGTGACCCAATTTTCTACATTTTGATATATACCCCAGGTCCATACAGGTGAAGCTTCATTTCAGAAGGCAGAAAACATTTCCATATCTGTTGAATGTCCCTACCACCTGTTGGAGATTAATTATATGCTTAAGGGCCACAGAAATCTCTGGAGGTTAGAAGGAGTCAGAGCCTTTTGAAGAGGGCCTCACAAAAGTCATTTCAAATGGGCTGGGCTTTTAGTTAGCCTTTTGGGGCCGCTCTCATTCTAGTGAGAGCTACTGGTAGTAACTTTAACCAATTTTCCTGTGTTTCCTGGTGCAATTTTGCCAGAGGTGTTTTTCGGGGCCCTGTCAGCACCTTGGGTATCCCCAGAGGATTGAGGCCTTCCAGGTAGAGCGTAAGGTCAATTTGATGTTTAAGGCCTTTGTTGCTTTATTAGCTCCTTCTGTCCTCCAGGGAAAGGCCTTTGTCCATCCAGTAAATTTATCTACAAATACCAAAAGCTATTGAAGGCTCCAGGGGGCCTTTGGCATTACAGTAAAGCCTGTTCACCAGTCCTCCCCTCATATTTGACCCTCAGATTTGAGTTGCTCTAAATAGAGTGGTACTGACCGTCCACTTTGTACTTTGGTCTACAGTAGGCACATTGGTTTGTTATTTTCTCAATAATTCCCTGTATCGCTGGTGCTCATAATCTTTATTAATAGTGCATGTGAAGCTTCCTTACCCCGATGGGTTGAGTCGTGTGTACTCTTAAGGAGTCCCCTGCAATCTGCTTATGTACTTAGATTCTCCCATTGTTGTTTAGCATTCATCCTCTGACTATTAGAGGCTATTAATAGCCCCGTGTTACAGCCTTTTTTTTCCCCCCAATCTCATTCTGGAAGTAGGATGGAGTGAATTTACATAGTGGTAGAGAGGGAATTAGGAGCGATGGAAGAGTCTCCCCAGATTCGCAGACCTTTTCCCTCCATGTGGCTCTGTGGGCTTGAATTACAGAGAAGGCAGATTTAGCATCAATCTAAACAGTTCACACCCTGTGTTTACTCACTTCTAATGCTCTGGTTAGTGCAATTATTTCTGTCTTGTGGGCTCAGGTGCCTGGAGTTGTCTTTTTGTCTCCATGAGAACATTTAGGGATACGAGTGCCTAACCTGGCCTTCTTAGTCCATTTTCCACAAACCTGCTGCCATCTGCAAACCAGATTTCCCTTGCTTTGGAGAAAGGTTTACTCTGGAGATCTTTGCAGCTACAGTAAACTTGACCAAGTACTCCATGGGGTAGGGTGGCAGCTTTCTCTGGGTGGGTATACACCAGCATGGCCTGATGTAACATTCTGTTTTGATTCCAGCAAACTTGAAACCTGGCATGGGGCCCAAATAGTCATAGGCTGGCTGATTGTTTCTCTGTTTCTTTTACCAAGAGGCATGTGGCTGTTATGGTTCTTAGGCAAGGGGCCCAATCCCTGGTCACCGTGTTCAGTTGTTTAGAAAAAGAAGCTACTATTCTTTCTTAGGGTCCCACCATTTGGGTCACCACCGTTACAGCTAGGTCTTGTCTTTCATGTGCCTACAAATCAAAGAGCTTGTCAAAATCAGGTGATGCTAAGACTAGAGCCCCCTAAGTAGTGCTCTGTGTTGTCCAGCTTCAGTCTGCTGGGCTTTGGGAAGAAGGGCAGTTTTACTTCTGATCCCAAGTCACGTGGAATCGTGATGGAGAGTCAGAGCCAGATATTCAAGGAATCTAGGAGAATTCAGGAGCCAGCCCAGTTTTATAGGCAAATAGCAAATGCTAAGATAATTAGAACTAGAGTCTAATGTCCACAAAGATGTGTTATTGATACATAAATTCTCCAAAATGACTCCCATTCCCAACAAAGAGAGCCAAATGAAGACTAATTTGTTTGTAAAGCAAGTCCAGTTTTAGCAAATTTAGTCTAATTTTATACACACACACACACACACACACACACACTCACACACACACATATAATTTATAGTGATTGACCATGCCAGTGTTCGAAATCTGCTTTGCTGGAGGGTGCCTGGCTGGCTCAGTTAGTAGAGCATGCAGCTTTTGCTCTTGGGGTAATGAGTTCGAGCCCCGTATGGGATGTACAGATGACTAAAAATCCAAAAACAAAACAAAAAATACCCAAGAAACCAAAACCGCGCAAAACTATGTCTATTTTAACTTACCAAAGATTATCCCAGATCACATGAACTTGAAAAATGCTTGGGTTTGTTTTTACCTTTCTGAATTTTAGAATGCCTAGTTTTTATAAGTGCTTATCTTTTTAACCAATGAGGTAGAGCTCTTACCTGTTCCTGGTGTATGTTTCCCAAAAAGCATCTGCCTCCTTCTTCTGGGATGGTAAGGGAAGGGGGAGGGGCACAGAGGTGGACATTTCAACAGGGTACAAGGACAAACAGAACAACAAACAGACCAAATGACCAGGTGCCACAGAGATTTCTTTCCGTCTCCCAGACCCTGGACTAGTGTCTGTTGGGTCACTCCCGTTTCTCCAGGCTGGGGCCTCCAAGCCTCCAAGTGGCTGGGTCTTGTGTGCTCTTTGGTCACAGGGATGTCTAGGCTCTACACTAACCGTTTGATCTGCTGGAGTGTTAGCAGACAGGCCTTGCTTACCTGGCGTATTCTGACCGTTATGCCAGCTTGCTCAGACTTTGTGAGACAGCTCTGCTTTTCTCTCTAAGAGCTGTGCCACGGATCTGGCGTAAGTTATCCCCAAAGAAATCTTCCTGAGTAAAAGTAATCAGAGTGGTCGCTGGGTTTCAGGCGAGGACAGAACGCCAGGCCAGCAGTCACAAGCCCTGAGAATGGAGACTCCTCCCCAAGGGAAGCTGCGCCTGGTGCCTGGAGCTTCAACTGGTTACATCTTGTGAGCTGTCCCTGCCCACTGCTTCCTCCAGTGGAAACCAGGGAACCAGAGGCCAGAACCTCAGAAAGACCAACAGTCCCCTCTGGGTCACCAATTTGTAACTGAACCAAAGTGACTTCCCTCTTTGCTCAGTCACAGCAGGTGGAGCAGCCCCACAAAGGAAACTTTATGTGCAGCAAGTAAGATCACCGGGAATACCTTCCAGAGCTGTGACTCCCCGAACAAGGGCGTACAGGTTCCTCTCATAGAGGATCAGGAAGAATATTTGGACGGGGGAACCTCGTCCTCAGATGCAGAAGCAGGGGGAAGGTCCCGCATGCGCCTTAAGGAACTGTGCCTACACATACATTGTGCGTTGTGTAAATGAGTCTTGTGCTCCTCTCTGGGCAGAGATTTTAGTATTATAATGAGGTAAAGGTGGTCACTGGTCATTCTGAAGGTCACTCCTTGGTCGGTCCATGTGCACAGGCGTGAGTCAGGGGTTCTGCTGAACTGATCCGGGTGGTCCGGGTCAGCTGGAGGTCCGGGCAAGGCAGGGGCCATCCCTGGGGACACGGTTTCACTTGGCATTTGCCTGTCTTCACAGGTAAGCTGGGAAGAAGGGCCTAAGGAAACCTGTGGAAGAAAGGTGAGTGAGTCCAAGTAGGTGGGCAGTGAAGGTCAGGTCTTGGGGCCTTGGGTCTAGCTGTTGACCTAACCAAGGAAGTAAAAAAAAGACTTGAAAAAAATCTGCAGACTTAATTTTTATAACCCATAATTTTTTTAAGTTTAATTATTTTGAGAGAGAGAGAGAGAAAGAATCCCAAGCAGGCTCCATGCTGTCAGCACAGAGCCCAAGGAGCTCAAACTCATGAGCTGAACCATGAGATCATGACCTGAGCTGAAATCAAGAGTCTGACACTTAGCCAACTGAGCCACCCAGGCACCCCTCTATTACCTACCCCTTGTAATGAAAACAAAAACATGTACTGATTGCATCTTAAAACAGAAACGATAAAGAAAAAAAGGGAAATGACTGTATTCTTTCCTTATTACGTATTCATAATCTTCAGGGTGTTTCTCAAATGTTTCCACATAAACATCCTCAGCTGGTGCAGGAACACAAATTCCCACCACCCCCCACCCCCACCCCCTGGGAGAAAGAGGAGAGGACCTGGAAGTATTGTCCAATGTGAGCCACTGAGGACTAGAAAGTTATTTCACATCTCCTGTTTTGTTTTCTAATTTTATCGTCTTTAAAATTCATCTAAAAATTATGATCTATGCATGTCATTTTGATTTCATTTTAAAGATGACATTGCATATTATCAAATAAACTTGAAGACGCTTCATGTTCACCTTGTTTCCTCTAGTACCACTGTGTATTCCTGGGCTGCACCAAAGCCTGTTTGAGGAACACAGACCCATGGCTGAACCCACTGAGGAAGCCAAGCCTTTCAGACTCCTATTCTAATTATGAAGCACATATTCAGAGCCTTCTTTGTACAGACGAATGTGTGGCCATTACTCACGTCAGGCGGCTTACTCTGGTTTAGGAGAAAAAGCACACCAGGCCATAGAGTGATGAATAACCACATCAGGTCATGCCTGGTAAATGCCAGGTGATAAATGCCAGGCAGAGATATGTGCAATAAGCATTTGGAGGGGCACAGACATTGCTGAAAATTTTTGGCCAGGGGTTCACGGAGCCGAGACTGGGTCAAGGCTCTGAAAGAGTGTTAGGATTGTGATTGCAAAGAAGGGGAAAAGGGCATTCCAGAGGGGAGGTGTGGTGACAGCAAGTTGTTTTGGGGTGTAATAAATAGCCTAATTAAGGTGAAACAAAGCTCTTTGTAGGGCCGAGGAGAGCTGGATGCAGATGAGAAAAGAGATTTGACTACCAGCCTCAGGAGTTGGTGGGAGTCGTTTAAAGGGTGTGAGCTTGAGGGGTGATTTGTGCATGGGTACGTATTTGCCAGTTAATCGGCCTGCAGCGTGTAGGTTGAATTGTCGGGGAGTAGCTGGAACGGTTAGAGAGCTATGACAGTAGTCAGGGTATTTAACTGAGGCTTGGTCCAAGGTAGTGTCCCACAGAGAAAGGTGGGATGGGGAAGGGCGAAACAAATGAGAAAGATGTTACACCATATAACATTTACTAGCATTTTGGTGATGATGTCATTTACAGATAAGCACTTTTTTAAAGTACTCTGTTCTACTCCAGTTTTCTTGCTTGCACATGTTACTGAATGAAATCCAAAAGCCCCCATACAGTTTCTCTCAGTCTTTACCCAGAGTCAGCTTAGAAGGGGTTTTGTTAATGTAAAGCTTACTCATGAGTTTTACCCCTTAATTGCATCTTGGAATAAAGCAGAGAATAGATTCGATCTGGGAAGCCAGATCGAATGTAGGACAGTTGGGTGGGACATGGATTTCTATTGGTTTCCTAACTTTTCCTGAGTCTTGTGAAGTAAGGGGCACAGGAGAATTTTAGTACTAATGAATTCACTAGTGTTTAGAAAATGCTTTCAACCCAGCTACCTTCTCCTTTTTTGGGGAAAGCTAGGAGCACTGTGGTCCACAACTGGCTTAACAAAGACGGCAAATGGAGCTGAGTTCTGAAAGTGCCCTGAGGAAGTCAGTTGGCCATGTTGTTTTCATTTACTTGGAAAGGAATTCCCTTTGAACGTGCAATAAGGTGTGTTCTTCCCCTAATGGGGTTGCTGTTCTGCCTGCTAATAAGATAAACTGATGTAACTTTATGATACATGTCTTATATGTGAAAAACTAAAGTTTATAGCAATACCTGTTTTTTAAAAATGTTTTTAATGTTTATTTATTTTTGAGAGAGAGGGAGGCATGCCAGTCGGGGAGGGGCAGAGAGAAAAGTAGATACAGAATCTGAAGCAGGCTCCAGGCTCTGAGCTGTCAGCACAGAGCCCCATGCGGGGCTCGAACTCATGAACTGTGAGATCATGACCTGAGCTGAAGTCATAAGCTCAACCTACTGAGCCACCCAGGTGCCCCTATGGCAATACCTCTTAACTGCGTGATTGTATTTTATAATTGATGATGAGACCATCCTCATTAGAGTATAATTTTGCCCTTTGCCCATGAAAGCCATTTGCTCTCTGTATGTACGTCTGACACAGTAGCTGTGGGAGCTCTGTTTAATTAGAGCTGAACAGAGATCAGGGAACAGAAATGAGGAACACCGAATTCTGGCCAGATTGGACTCTGTTAATCAATACCCATTACTGTAGCAGAAAAAAAGGGAATAGTTGCATAAAACGATCATAGACCAATATGCCTTTCCATGTAACAAATAGCAGAGCTCAGCTCCCTGTCCCTCTGTGCTGATCAATTGATGAACAGGAAGGAAAGGTGTAACATAGAGAAATGAGTGGACTCTTATCCTAAGTTCACCCGTAGATACTGGCACACACAAATGTTATTCTATCAATTCTGCTAATACTTTCGTTGTAGTGAGAGGGTGAAGAATTGAGTCATACAGAGAAGACTTTTTTTCTTCTTCCAAGATTTTATGTAAATTCAAGTTAGTTAACATATAGAATTGATTTCAGGAGTAGAATTTAGTGATTCACCACTTACAGAAGACACCCAGTGCTCATCACAAGTGCCCTCCTTAATGTCCATCAGCCATCTTGCCATCTCCCGCCCATCTCCCTCCATCAGCCCTTAGTTTGTTCTCTGTAGTTTAGAGTCTCTTGTGGTTTGCCTCCCTCTCTGTTTTTGCCTTATTTTATTTTTCCTTCCTTTTGCCTGTGTTCATTGTTCTGTTTCTTAAATTTTACATATGAATGAAATCATCTTGTATTTGTCTTTCTCTGGCTTATTTTCCTTAGCATAATACTCTGGTTCCATCCACATCATTGCAGATGGCAAGCTTTTATCTTTTTGATGGCTGAGTAATATTCCATTGTGTGTGTGTGTGTGTGTGTGTGTGTGTGTGTGTGTGTACATATTTATATATTACATCTTCTTTATCCATTCATCAGCCAAAGGGCATTTGGGCTCCTTCCATAATTTGGCTATTGTTGATAATGCAGCTATACACATTGGGGGTACATGTACCCCTTTGAATCTGTAGTTTTGTATCCTTTGGGTAAATACCTAGTAGTGCAATTGCTGGGTTGTCAAATAGTTAAAGACAGAAGTCTTTTAGCTAAAAAATCTCTGATTCTCAGAATGATGGTTTTATCTGGCTTCTTCTCTATAGTTTCTTTTTTTTTTTAAGTTCATTTATTTATTTTGAAAGAGAAAGAGAGACAAGCACCCAAATAGACTTTGCACTTGTACAGAGACTGAAGTAGGTCTGGAACTCATGAACTGTGAGATCATGACCTGAGCCAAAGTCAGACGGCTAACTGACTGAGGCACCCAGGCGCCCCTCTTCTCTGTTATTTCTTAATGATCAGACACGTGTCCGTTTCCTTAGTTTTTTCATATATTAAATTCTTGGATTAATTATTTTGCTTTCTAATTCATTAATTTGTTTTTTAATCTTTGTTATTTTCCCTTCTGCTTTTTTTAGCTGTGATTTTTTTTATTTTTTTACTTCTTGGGTTGAATATTTCACTTATTTTTATTGTTTCTTCTTTAATTATAAAAGTTAGAACTAGGAGTTTTTCTTTCCATATAACTTTGATAGCATCCAACAATTTTACTAAACAGTATTGTCATTGTTGGTCTTCTCCTCATCACCATATTGATTTTTTTTAAGAATTAAAAAAAGTTTTTTTTAACATTTATTTATTTGTGAGAGACAGAGAGAGACAGAGCATGAGCAAGGAAGGGACAGAGAGAGAGGGAGACACAGAATCTGAAGCAGGCTCCAGGTTCTGAGCTGTCAGCACAGAGCCTGACAAAGGGCTTGAACCCATGAACCGTGAGATCATGACCTGTGCTGAAATCGGATGGTTAACCAACTGAGCCACCCAGGCGCCCCACCATATTGATTCCTATGTTCACTCAGTAATGGTTTGGTAAAGTAGTTTTGGTTTCCAGGTGTATTTTGTTTTTCCTTAAAACTATGACAAATTTCTAAGATTGTCTGCGTTGGGGTCATGTAGTCGGTACAACCTCCACCTTTGGGAGTTTACTTAGAATTTCTTTGTGGGAAATAATTGGAAGATATTCCATAAACAAGTGTTTTCTCTGAAATGTACGAAGCTTTTTAGTTATTTAATTTCAGCTTTATTGAAGCATAATTGACAAAAAAAATTCTAAGATTTTTAAAGTATATGTGATAGTGATATATGCATATATTGTGAAAGGATTTTCTCCCATTCAGATAACACATCCATCACCTCACACATTTATCTTTTTGTGTATGTGAGAGAACATTTAAGTTCTACTCTCTTAGCAAATTTAAATTATACAACAATAGTCACCTTTATTTACATACTATATTCAGAACTTCTTCATCCATAGCTGAAAGTTTGTGCCTTCTTACCAACCTCTCCCTCCTTTCCCAACCCCTAGCTACTACCTTTCTACATTCTGTTTCTATGAGCTTTGACTTTCAAAAAATTTCATATGTAAGTGATACCATGAAGTATTTGTCTATCTCTGTTTAATGTATTTCACTTAGCATAATTCTTTCAAGAGCCTTCCATGTTGGCAGGATTTCCTTCATTCTCATGATGGAGAAATTTTCATTGTGTATGTGTGTGTGTGTATATATATATATATATATATATATATATATATGTATGTGTATTACATCTTTTTTAAATGTTTTTTTAAAAATTTATTTCTGAGAGAGAGAGGCAGTGAGAGCAGGGGGGGGGGGAGGGGTGGTCAGAGAGAGAAGTAGATACAGAATCTGAAGCAGGCTCCAGGCTCTGAGCTGTCAGCACAGAGCCCGATGCAGGGCTTGAACCCATGAACTGTGAGATCATGACCTGAGCAGAAGTCGGACACTTAACCAATTGAGCCACCTAGGCACCCCTGTGTATTAACATCTTTATTCATCTGTTATTGGGCACTTAGATTGTTTCTATATTTTGGCTATTTGTGAATAATGCTGTAATGAACGTGGAAGTATAGATATCTCTTCAATACCTTGTTTTCTTTTCCTTTGGATATCTACCCAGAAGTGGGAGCTCTGCCTCATACGGTAATTCTATTTTTAATTTTTTTGTAAAACCTCCATAGTGTTTTCCACTGTGGCTGCACCAATTTACGTTCCCGCCAGCAGCACATAAGGGTTCCCTTTTCTCTATTCTTGCCAACATGTGTTATCTTTTGTCTTTGTAATGATAGCAATTCTAACAGGTGTGAAGTATTAGCTCATTATGGTTTTGATTTATATTTCCATGATGATTAATGATGTTGAGCCCTTTTTCATGTACCTGTTCATTGTTTTTAAAAAATGTTTATTTATTTTTGAGAGACAGCAGAAGACAGAATATGAGTGGGGAAGAGGCAGAGAGAGAGAGAGGGAGACACAGAATCAGAAGCAGGCTCCAGGCTCTGAGCTGTCAGCACAGAGCCTGACACGGGGCTTGAACTCATAAGCCATGAGATCATCACCTGAGCCAAAGTCAGACGCTTAACTGACTGAGCCACCCAGGTGCCCCTACTTATTCATCATTTGTGTCTCTTCTTTGGAAAAGTGTCTACTGAGGTCCTTTGCCCATTAAAAAAAATTTTTTTTTCATATTTATTTTTGAGACACACACACACACACACACACACACACACACACACACACAGAGCATGAGCAGGGGAGGGACACAGAGAGAGAGGGAGACACAGAATCCAGAACAGGCTCCAGGCTCTGAGCTGTCAGCACAGAGCCTGATGCGGGGACTCGAGCTCACAAACCGTGAGATCATGACCTGAGCAGAAGTCGGTCGCTTGACCGACTGAGCACCCTGGTGACCCAGGTCCTTTGCCCATTTTTAAATTAAACTGTATGTTTTGTTTTTGTTGTGCTATTGAACGTAGGAGCTCTTTATATATTTTGGAAATCAACCTCCTGTCAGAATAAAGATGTTGCAAATATTTTCATCCATTCTGCAGGCTGTCTTTTCACTTTGTTGATGGGTTGCTTTGCTGTGCAGAAGCTTTCTAGTTGGATGTAGTCCTACTTGTTTATTTTGCTTTTGTTGCTTTTGCTTTTAGGGTCAAATCCCCCCAAAGTCATTGCCAGAAAGGACATGCAGGAGCTTACCACCTATGGGGTTTTTTCTTGAAGTTTTATGGTTTCAGGCCTTGTATTCAAGTCTTCCTGCCTCAACTTGTACCTCCAGGCCAGGCCCATAGCTGTCATGTTGAGACATCTCTTTCTGCTCCTGGTTCTGGTCTACTGTTTCTTGAACCACAGGTCTTCATTTTCTTGGTTTATCTCCTTGTTTTGCTGGAGTACATCTTCAACGAAAATATGTGCTGAAGGCAAAATTCCTGAGTCCTTGCTTGTCTGATTTTTTTTTTTAGTCTTTCCTTGCATTTAATTGAGAGTTTCACTGAGTACTGAATTTTATTTTATTTTGTTATTTTTAAAAAATGTTTATTTTTGAGAGACAGAGAAACAGACAGCTCAAGCAGGGGAGGGTCAGAGAGAGAGGGAGACACAGGATCTGAAGCAGGCTCCAGGCTCTGAGCTGTCAGCACAGAGCCCAATGTGGGGTTCAAACCCACGAACCACAAGATTATGACCTGAGATGACACTGGACACTCAACCAATTAGGCCACCCAGGCACCACTGAGTACTGAATTTTAGATTATAAATTTTTCCTGATTGGAATTTTACATTAATTCCATACTTTCTAATATCTAATTAGTATTCAGGAGCCTTATTTTCTTCTGTTCTTAACTTTTTCAGTCATGTTTGTAGCTATGGGTCCTGTTTCTTTGTCCTTATTAATTCATAAGTCTTTGGATGGTATGAAAGAGGAAGGGAATAGAAAAACTCTTTGTTTTTCAATCTACTATTGAATCTTCAGAGTTTTCACATGAAGGTAAATACATTTGATCAAGATGGTATGTGGTTTCTAGCAAATAACCAGGGAATGTTCAGTAATAACATTCACAGGAAAGAATGAACCCAAACCAATGTGGAGGAGGAGTCCTATTTTGATAATAGAGAAGGTTTAATAAGGGTGCCTGGGTGGCTCAGTTAACTATCTGAGTCTTGATCTCAGCTTAGGACTTGATCTCAGGGTCATGAGTTCAAGCCCAGCATGGAGCCTACTTAAAAAAGGAAGAGAGAAGACTTAATATATCACCCATCCCAGAGTAATTTTAATTATAGAGTGGCCATTTGTCTGAAAATTTAAAGAATAAATGTTAATATGGTTTTGGAAAGGACAACATAATACATTGGTTCTGAAATTAAGCAGTTGTTTTACCTTGGACAAATTGCTTATGGGGCTCTTTGTATTGTATACTAAGCACTTTTCTGGATGTCTAGGACACCACAAGTAATATGCTGTGAAAATGCTCCAAATGGATAGACATATAATCAAATAATTTAGCATGGTGTTCTAACTATAACTATATTCTAGGTGGAGTGATGGTACAAATAAGGGAGTGATCAATTTTACTTGAATGGGCCCAGAAATCAGTTAACATAATTGTGCCTCTAATTTTTTTTATCTTGATTGCAAAGATTCTTGTGTTTTCTTTTTTCTTTCCTTTTTTTTTTTTTTGCTTTATAGTATGTTTTATTTTCAAAACCAAATAGGGACTTAATGAAACAAAAGCAAAATGTTACAAAAGCTTTACTTTACACTTCCAACAGGTCCAGTAAGATATCTCAACTTGTCAACCTTAACAGTGTTCTAAGTATTGAACCAAATGATCTACCTAACATCAGTATTTAAATCTTTAAGTTTATTGAGATAAATATTGTAGCGATAGTTTTTTCTATCCCTTACTTTTTTTAAAAAAAAACAAGGAAGCATAAATTCAGTGAAATAATAATGTAAGCCTTTGCAAAAAATTTTAAAACTACTTGTGAAATTCTGTTTTGACCAACCATACATGTGTCTGATAGTTCAAATGGATTTAAAAATTTTTTTCTTTCATAGTTTATTTTCAAGTTGGTTTCCATATAACACCCAGTGCTCATCCCCACAAGTGCCCTCCTCCATGCCCATCCCCCCTTCCCCTCTCCCACACCCCATTCAGCCCTCAGTTTGTTCTCAGCATCAAGAGTCTCTCATGGTTTGTCTCGCTCCCTCTCCCCAACTTTTTTCCCCTTATTCTCTTCCATGGTCCTCTGTTAAGTTTCTCCTGATCCACTTATAAGTGAAAACATATGGTATCTGTCTTTCTCTGTCTGACTTATTTCGCTCAGCATAACACCCTCGAGGTCCATCCATGTTGCTACATATGGCCAGATTTCATTCTTTCTCATTGCCATGTAGTATTCCATTGCATAGATAAACCACATCTTTTTGATCCATTCATCACTTGATGGACATTTAAGGTGTTTCCATGATTTGGCTATTGTTGAAAGTGCTGCTATGAACATTGGGGTCCATGTGCCCCTATGCATCAGCACTCCTGTATCGCTTGGGTAAATTCCTAGCAGTGCTATTGCTGGGTCATAGGGGAGTTCTATTGTTAATTTTTGAGGAGCCTCGACACTATTTTCCCGAGGGGCTGTACCAGTTTACATTCCCAACAGTGTAGGAGGGTGCTCATTTCTCCACATCCTCACCAGCGTCTAGAGTTCTCTGATATGCTCATTTTAGCCACTCTGACTGGCATGAGGTGGTATCTCAGTCTGGTTTTGATCTGCATTTCCCTGATGAGGAGGGATGCTGAGCATCGTTTCATGTGTCTGTGGGCCATCTGGATGTCCTCTTTGGAGAAGTGTCTGTTCACATCTTCTGCCCATTTCTTCATTGGGTGATTATTTATTTTTTGGGTGTAGAGTTTGGTGAGTTCCTTATAGATTTTGGATACTAGCCCTTTATCTGATGTGTCATTTGCAACTATCTTTTCCATTCTGTCAGTTGTGTATTAATTTTATGGATTGTTTACTTTGCCGTGCAGGAACTTTTTATGTTGATTAGGTCCCAATAGTTCATTTTTGCTCTTGAGTCTCTTGCCTTTGGGGGTGTGTCAAGTAAGAAATTGCTGCGGTTGAGGTCAAGGACGTTGTTTCCTGCTTTCTCCTCTAGGGTTTTGATGATTTCCTGTCTTACATTCAGGTCCTTTATCCATTTTCAGTCTATTTTTGTGTATGGTGTGAGTAAGTGATCTACTTTCATTCTTTTGCACGTTGCTGTCTAGTCCTCCCAACACCATCTGTTAAAGAGGCTGTCTTTTTTCCATTGTTTACTCTTTCCTGCTTTGTCAAAGGTAAGTTGGCCATACATTTGTGGGTCCAATTCTGAGTTCTCTATTCTATTCCATTGGTCTATGTGTCTGTTTTTGTGCCAATACCATACTGTCTTGATGATGACAGCTTTGTAGTAGAGGCTAAAGTCTGGGATGGTGATACCTCCCATTTTGGTTTTCTTCTTCAATATGACTTTGGCTATTCAGGGTCTTTTGTGGTTCCATACAAATTTTAGGATAGTTTGTTCTAGCTTTGAGAAAAATGCTGGTGCAATTTTGATTGGGATTGTATTGAATGTGTAGATTGCTTTGGGTAGTAATGACATTTTAACAATATTTATTCTTCCGACCCATGAGCATGCAATGTTTTTCCATTTCTTTGTGTCTTCTTCAATTTGCTTCATAAGTTTTCTATAGTTTTCAACATGCAGATTTCTTATATCTTTGGTTAGGTTTATTCCTAGGTATTTTATGGTTTTTTGTGCAATTGTGAATGGGAGCAGTTTCTTGATTTCTCTTTCTGTTGCTTCATTATTGGTGTATAAAAATGCAACTGATTTCTGTATGTTGATTTTGTACCCTGCAACTTTGCTGAATTCATGGATCAGTTCTAGAAGGCTTCTGGTGGAGTCTGTTGGATTTTCTATGTAGAGTATCATGTCATCTGTGAAAAGTGAAAGTTTGACTTCTTCTTTGCCAATTCTGATGCATTTTATTTCCTTTTGTTGTCTGATGGCTGATGCTAGGACTTCCAGCACTATGTTAAACAACAGCGGTGAGAGTGGACATCCCTGTCGTGTTCCTGATCTCAGGGGGAAAGCTCTCAGTTTTTCCCCATTGAGGATGATGTTAGCTGACGGCTGCTCATAAATAGCTTTTATGATGCTTAAATAATTCCTTCTATCCCAACTTTCTCGAGGTTCTTTATTAAGAAGGGATGCTATATTTTGTCAAATGCTTTTTCTGCATCTATCGATGGGATCATATGATTTTTATCTTTTCTTTTGTTAATGTGCTGTATCACATTGATTGATTTGCAAATATTGAACCAGCCCTGTAACCCAGGAATGAATCCCACTTGATCTTGGTGGATAATTCTTTTTATGTGCTGTTGGACTCGATTTGCAAGTATCTTATTGAGGATTTTTGCATCCATATTCATCAAGGATATTGGCCTGTAGTTTTCTCTCTCTCTCTCTCTCTTTTTTTTTTTTTTGCTGGTTCTCTGGTTTGGGGATCAAAGTGATGCTGGCTTTGTGGAATGAGTCCAGAAGTTTTCCTTCCATTTCTATTTTTTGGAATAGCCTGAGAAGAATGGGTATTAAGTCTAATTTGAATGCCTGGTAGAATTCCCCAGAGAAGCCATAAGGCCCAGGGCTCTTATTTGTTGGGAGATTTTTGATAACTGATTCAATATCTTCACTAGTTACGCATCTGTTCAGATTTTCTATCTCTTTCTGTGTGGATTTTGGTAGTGCATGTGTGTTTAGGAATTTGTCCATTTCTTCTATGTTGTACAGTTTGTTGGCATATAATTTTCATAATATTCCCTGATAATTGCTTGTATTTCTGAGGGATTGGTTGTAATAAATCCATTTTCATTCATGATTTTGTCTATTTGGGTGCTCTCTCTTTTCTTTTTGAGAAACCTGGCTAGTGGTTTATCTATGTTGTTTATTTTTTCAGAAAACCACCTCTTGGTTTCATTGATTTGTTCAATTGGTTTTTTTTTTTTTTTTGGATACTATATTGTTTATTTCTGCCCTGATTTTTATTTGGGAACAAAGGCACTCAAACACACAGACAAAACCAACAAACAAGCAAACTGAAAGGGTAAAAGAAAAAGAAAAAGAAAACCCAAAAGACAAAGGACAGTCTAAAAGCATAAAACCAGAATTCCCAGCTATACATAAGGAGCAGGGTGTATGCAGTGCTGATGTAAGAGCACATACAAAGAGAGAAATGACAGGGCGGGGAGAAAGCAAAATTGGACAATGACCAGGCAAAGAGACTAAGAGGCTTAATTCAGAGAGAGAAAGAGGAGAATATGGTAGGAGGCAAGGAGACAGAAATGAAGATAATATTACTCAGAGAAACTATATAGTTTGATTACTCCAAAGAGAGAGAGATAGAAAGGTAGCAGTGGAGGTGTAGAATATACATCTAGAGAATGGATTAAATGTGACTGTTTAAGCAAACCAATGACCACAGTGCCCAGTCCAGCAGAGGGGAGGGATATGAATGAGACAAGGAAAATATACCTGAATAGAAAAGAAGAATGGATCTAGAATTAATCACAGCAGTGCATCCATGATGGCCTTTCCCTGGGCTCTGGCTAAGAACAAAAAAAAAAAAAAACAAAAACAAAAAGCCAAGCAGCTCTCTAGCAGCAATGGGAGTGGTTTGGTGTAGGCAGGTGTCGCCTCCACTTTGGTCATGCAGGCCACTCCCTGAGATCCCAGGGAGAAAAATGGAGGCTCCCCAGTCCCTTCCCAAACCAAGCATTGCAAATCACTCTTTTGGGTCCAATCTCTCTGTGCCTCGGGCCTAGCCAAGGTGGGCCGTGTTCTATGTCCCAAGCCCCACCTCATTTCCAGGTCTTAGTCTACACTCTATTGATACTACCCAAACTGTAATCCCTCAGACCGGGGTCGCTTGCCAGCCAGGGATTGAGCTGGGAGAGCAGCGGGGCAGTTTCAGACTGGGCTGCTTCCCTGCTAGAGATCGAGCCAGGAGAGCAGCCGAGCAGTTTCTCCTGGCACTGCCTGGGACTGGGGCCACCCAGTCCAAAGTCAGCGCCACAGCTAGAAATAGGATCACTCTCTGTCCTGGGCCGACATTTTTCTCTTCTCCAGGGACAGTTCTATGAGCACTTTCAGCGATCTTTCTCTTCCCCTTGGCTCTCCACGCTCCCTGTGATGGGGATTCCCTCCCCTCCCTCTGTGTCTCTGGGTCCCAGCCCATTTTTATCTTCCCCAGTTCACACTCACGCACCTATGAGGCTGTCTTCTTAGTGGACTCTGTCTCTTTTCCTCCTAAACTCCTGCGGTTCAGTGGCCTATGGCTTCAGGCCTTCTCTGTTTGAGAGATGGGGGAGAGCGAAATGTATGGAGCTCCCTACTTCTCTGCCATCTTGCCTCTCTGATTCTTGTGTTTTCTGACATGCTAGTTCCGTGGTACTCTACCTGGAGAATTAGCACCTTACTTCCTTAGAACAGTGGCCTTTGTGCACCTGAATGAATTCACAGATGGTACCCAAATAGATAAGTCAGGATCCAACCTGAAGACAGAGCTACATAGTAATTAGAATAAAAGAAGTTTGATGTAAAGACTTAGAATCTCTGATAGAGGATTAAAATAATGGGAAACTGGTTCTAAGAAGTAAAGAGAACTCAGAAGAACTCGGAAATCAGATATAAGGGTCAGTCATTACATGTAGGACTGAGATGGAATATTCCCTCTCCATCAAGGCTGAGATGCAGACTTCTTTGGAGTAGGCATAGCTTTGGCTCACTGGATAATGGAAGAGTCACAGAGATGCTGTGCTCATGGGTTTTGCTGGAGATCCGCCCTCTACGGCACTGGGGAGCCATCCACAAGAAAGTGCTGTGTCCTGCAATTCACTCCAAGGCTAACTGAGGGAGTGCTAGGAAAGCAGCTGACCACTGAGTGCTGCTAGCTGCCCCTGTACACTCCAGGAGTCGGGTGTTGAAGGAACCATTCACTGAGGAACGATTCATTGTAAGAGTGGGCTGTGCAGAAGCCAGCCACTGCAGGTGCCCATGCTGGAGAAATCAGGAGCCGTAGGAGCCTGGCAAAAGGAGCTTACTAAACCATGAAGAGGAAAATATCTCTCTTCCTCCATTGTCCCCCCATCTCCCTCTACTGACAAAGCTTGATGTTGTGCCAACTGGCAAAGAAGAAATATTTAAAGGGCTCATATCCATTTCTGTAGAACAGACAATGAAGGATGAATTTGGAGCTTAGAGGCAAGTAAATTGATAATTGACACAATAGGATAGATTTTTGGGACTCTAGCATGGATCATTCCTTTGAAAATTCACATTACACTTCAGTGTCCATCCCTTATGTTCTACAGATGATCTACTGGTTTGTTTTCCTCCCATATTTGCTTAGAAAAGTTTTAACCATTCCATTTTGGCATTTCCCTTGAAGACAAAAATTTAAAGACATGTCTGAGCTCAAGGTGCTGTTCATCTGTCCCCATAGAACGATGGGGTTTTGTGGTTTTCTATTTCATGAATCCTAGATTTGTGGTCCCTTGGTTAGCTAGTCCAACATCTCGCTGAGCACTCCGTGGTAACTTTGGTTGCCATTATCTTGCTTTTGTCTTTCTCCTCTCATATTTGTAGCCTTAGTGTTCTCAACAGTCCAAAGAACCCAGGACTTCTCATGGGTAGGAGTTAGAATTAGTTTATAGTCCCTCAGGATTGACTTTAATTATCTAGAAGTATTTCATAGAGTGGAACACATTCCAAGTGTGGTGTCGGGTGTTGAATATAAATATGAGACAGCCTTACTCCCCATCACCAAAATACTGTAAATTTCCTGGCAGTTGGACTTTTTTTTTTTGCTGTATAAATTTGCCATTTCTTGGTTTCAAGGAAGGTTAGCAGGTGATGTGATCTAGTATGGAGTCACCTATGTGTTAAAGCTACCTTGTGACATAGGATATTTCAATGATGGAGAGATTGAAGTAGAAAATATGCAATGGCAACTTGATTCAAAGGGACTTTCTTTAACAAATATAGAAGCCAAGCCACTCATGTCTTAAAGGAGGGAAGATGGCAGCCTTTAAAAAGAAACAGGGTGGCATTCATGCTGAAAGAACCACCTTAATCAAGGAGCAGTTTCATAGTGGCCCATGACTAATAATTGAAGCCCATTCTGGAGACAGGAACCCAACTGAGGCTGGTGGAAGAAGGTCCAGAATTGTAGAATTAAGCCCAAATGTCCTCTTTGGCATTTTCCCCAATGCTCGTGCAATACTTTGATAGTATGTATGAATCCAGTAAGGATAGAGATGTTGTAAGGTCTTTTAGCGGTGATACACAATATGAAGAATTAATGTTTGCCATTATTAATAATAGTGATAATAATAGTAATGGACAAGAGTGTTCACTATGTGCCAGGTGCATTGGCATTACCATTTAAAACAATATTTACTACCACTTAACAAGGAGTAAATTATAATTCAAGTGTATTTTTTTTTTTATGAGAAAACTGAGTCTTAGAATACCTTCAGATAACTTGATATGGAAAATGGAGGGCCAAGTTGTGAGCCTGGGTATAAGCTCTATGAAGGCATAAATCAGTTGGTACCCCTAGTGCCTTGAAAGTGTCTTTCACCTAATGGGTGTACAGCAAATATTTGTTGAGTGAATGAATAATTTCCATATTTGGATGTTTTCCACTGTCTTCTTTTCATTGTTTTGTATTGAAGTTACCTAGGAGTTTGGGCCAGAGCCCTCTTAGCTCTGTAGAGCAGATATTCCATGGGGTTCTGAGGCTGGGAAGGTACTAGAAGAAGGTAGTAATCTTTGGCTGGTGAGCTGGAGGTCTTTGTAGGAACAGGCGATTGAAAATGAGTGGCATAAATTAGAAATAATGACAGACCTTCAGAGGTAAACCATCACTTAGTAAATAGTTTTTTCCTTCTATTTAATGTATTTGATGCAGGAATCTTTAATTTAGGAAGTATAATCTAGGAGGTATAGAGCTTTGGGGAATCCCTGGGAGGTCTTCAGGAAGTCTGTGAATACTGAAATTGTATACAAAATTGTGTTGTGTATGTATTTAACTGAAAATAAATTTCTGTAACTTTTAGGGGACTGTCACACTAAAAAGATAAATAGTGTTCAAGTAAATCATTTATCATTTAAGTTCTGGGGGGGTAGGTATTTTTGTGTAATGTCGGAATTAGAAAGATGCATTCTTTTCGTTGGTTTTTAGTAGAAGGAAAAATTTTGTTTTTTTCCTACAAATAATGGATGCAAGAGCACTTTTAGGTATAATCGACATTCCTGAGCTTCGGGCTGAGGCATAGTTCTTATTGAAAAGTCGAAGTCACTCATTAAGTCAAAACCCAGAAGAAAATATTAATTAATTTCCAATGTACTTCGTGGCTGGATGGAAATAAGTTGGTCTCTCTTTCTGACCACCCAGGCTGCAGCGACCCTGAATGCCTTTTCTTGTTCTTTCATGCTTTGGGTCCACGCTAGCTAAAACAGGGTCTCTTAGAGCTTTTCTTGAAACAAACTGGTGAGCATTGACCTGTCCCCAAATAAAACCCACAGACCTGCTCGCCTGAGTTTGGCAATCAAAGCCCCATGGCCGCTAGCAAGTTTGCCTCTGCTTTGATCTGTGATGTGTATGACACTATATTTTTTGGCTGCTCTAAGGCGGACTGCCAATTAGATCCAAATGTGTCAGATGGCCTTGGAGAAGGTTCTAGTGGCCAAGTTTCCATTAGTGGTTACTACTGATTGATGCCTGCAGCATTTTGTTCATTTAGAAATAGAAACCTATTCCCATCTTTAATCTTGGGGCTGGGAGTGGAATCAATGTGGAGGAGAAGGTCCCAGAACACAATTAAATCTCTTTATGTCTCTCAACTTCTAACTTTTGTTTTTCTCTTAATGCAGGAAAGACTCACAACAACAGGAGGCTGTGATTCTCTTGTTCAGAGTAGGGTATGCTTTTCATTTTCTCGTGGGGCAAAGGATGAGGGGAAGAGAAAGAAAGCCACATTTATTGAAACGCAGCGCTGTGCCTGAAACTGTGTTCAATGCTTTTGGGTGGGACCTCATTTGATTAGGAATTCTCGTTCTGTGTACTGTTGCGGAAGCCGTGGTTCAGAGAAGAACATACGTTCTTCTGTATTGTATACGTTGTAAGTGGCCAAATGAGTTCACGCGGCTGCCTGTTGGATTCAACAGCCTGTGCTCTCTCAACTCTATTGTGAGTGATTTTGGTATTAATCCCTTTTAAACCTGAAACGAATTTTGAGAGAGCCTCAAGGACACAACGGGAATCGGGATATTTAGGGTAGAAGCTAACCTGTGAGTTACCAACATAGGAAAACCCACATAGACCACCATAGACCAGGGACTTAATTTCTAGTTTTCATCTTTTGCATTAATACTTAGAAGTGGGCAGGTATTTATATTTTGTGTCCAGTCTTAGGCTATAGTTTCTTGAAGTCAGACCACTCTTCCGAGAAATGAACTGCACCCGGGGAAAGAATGGAGGAGAGAAAAACCAAACCTCTTCTTTGTTAATGAGTCACATTGTCCACACTTGGTTTCTCATTGACACCAGCTGGGACGGGTTTTGCCCATCTTTCAAGGAAGATTCTGATGATCGTTCGCGGCCTGCATCTCATTTGTGGTACCAGTTGATTCTGGAAACTCAAAATTCACTCAAGCGAATAGATGTTTCAAAACACTTTCTTTTTTCTCTCCTGTACTTATTTTTGAGGTGTATAATTTGATATTTGTGTTACACAAAAGTTGTTGAAATATATACTTTACTACGGGAAAGAAGATGTATGGTAACCAGAACTTTTAGCTGTGGTGAGTAGCCTAGAGCAGAAGTTGACAAACATCAGTTTTTATTTTATTTTATTTTTATTTTTTTATTTATTTTTTTAATGTTTATTTATTTCTAGGAGACAGAGAGAGAGAGACAGCATGAGCAGGGGAGGGTCAGAGAGAGAGGGAGTCACAGACTGAAACAGGCTCCAGGCTCTGAGCTGGCAGTCAGCACAGAGCCCGACGCGGGGCTCGAACCCACGAACCGTGAGATCATGACCTAAGCGAAAGTCGGACGCTTAAGCAACTAAGCCACCCAGGCACCCCTATTTTATTTAATTTTAATTTTATTTTTAATTTAATTTATTTTTCTTTTTCTGTTATAGCTTATTGTCCAGTTGGTTTCCATATAAGACCCAGTGCTCATCCCCACAAGTGCCCTCCTCCCATCGCCCCCCTTCCCCTCCCCCACCCTCATCAGCCCTCAGTTTGTCCTCAGCATTCAAAAGTCCCTCATGGTTTGCCTCCCTCCCTCTCCCCAACTATTTTTCCCCTTCTCCTCCCCCACGGTCCTCCGTTAAGTTTCTCCTGATCCACTTATAAGTGGAAACATATGGTATCTGTCCTTCTCTGCCCCAGATAGTCAGTATTTTAGACTTTGCAGGCTGTGTGGTCAATTCAGCTGCTACAGGGTGAAAACAACCATGGACAATCTGTAAACAAATGGGTACAGCTGAGTCCCAATCAGGCTTTCGGAAATAGGAGGGCTTGTGAGCTGTAGTTTGCCAAACTAGAGGAGAGCCTAGAGGATATGTCACGTTTGTCCATATATGTGACACCCACTGCCAAGCATATAATAAATGCTCAATAAGGTTTTTAAATGGCCAAATGCAGATATATGAAGGAGCAGCAAAACTCTTTGACTATGGCCTGGAATCCTATGTTGGAAACCTAATATCCAAGTTGATAGTATTTGCAGGTGGGGCCTTTGGGAGGTGATTAGCTCATGAGGGTGCAGCCCTCAGGAATGGGATTAGAGCCCTTATAAAAGGGCCCCCAGAATGCCTGCTTGTTTTTTCTGCCACGCGAGGACAGAGTCGGAAGTCGGTAGTCTTCGATCTGCAAGAGGCTCTGGCCGGAACCGGACCCCGCTGGCACCCTGATCGTGGACCTCCATCCAGCCTCCAGAACGGTTAAGAAATACATTTCTATTGTTGATAAGCCACCTAGTCTGTGGTATCTTGTTATAGCGGCCCAAGCGGACTGAGATATCTTTCCAGACTTTATTCCTGTTACCTGTTATAAATTAGGAGTTGGTAGGAAGAGACTCCATTTATAGATAGAAAAATGAAACACGAGAAAATAGGACCCCAAAAGTTGTAGGCAAATTTTCTTTTAGAATTCAAGCTGCTTTTAGTTTTTCCCAGCCCCCACACCTTAGCCTTACTGTTTAGTTCTTTAATTGGGGTTTAATTGACACACCGTGTTACATTAGTGTCAGGTGGAAGCTAACCTGTGAGAAACCATAGACCAACAATAGGAAAAAACACCATACAGCAGGGATTTCATCTTTTGCATTAATACTTAGAAGTGGGCTGGTGTTTAGTTTTTCTTTCCAGTCCTAGGCTATAGTTTCTTGAAATCCAATCAGTGTTCCAAGGAGTAAACCTAGTGATTGACAACTTTGTCCATTTTGCTGTGCTCCCTAGTATATCGGCCGTGTGTCACCACACAACACTATCACAATGCGGTTCTGTATTCCCTTAGCCCCATGACTCACTCTTCTAGAACGAGAAGACTGTGTCTCCCACCTCCCTTCCCCCATTTTGCCCATTCCCCCACCTCCCTCGCTCCTGGCAACTGTCATCTTGTCCACTGTATCTTTGGGTCTCATTCTTCTTTGTTGTTTGTTCATTGGTTGTTGTTTTAAGATAGAGTTTGGGCTTCTTGACTGTTTAATGCTGTCCTTGCCAAACCGCCTGGGTTTTATTTTGTCATTTATTCTAAGGAAAGCGGCTTTTTTCAAAGAGAATACTATTTCTGCTGTATCAGATAAGGTACTCTATGTGGCAAGAGATGGAAAATCCAGTACAAACAGTGTTAAACAATACAAGGAATTTGTCGGCTGACCTAATTGAAACGTCTAGATATAGAATAGGTTCCAGACTGGCGTGGCTTAGTCAGTCAAGTTACCAAGAACCCACTTACGCTTTGCTGCTTTGTTCGGCACTACCCCGTCATCCTTCGCCGTCAGATTCCGCTCTGTGGGACACTCCTTAAGGCTCTCTTGCTTGGGAATGGTGGAGTGGGGAAAACGAACTTCTCAAACTTCTGCTGACCTTGGCTGGCTAAAGAAACAGGTATGAGTGGACTAACATGTGTCCTGGTTTGGGTGTGGGAAAAAGAGTGCAGCTCGGCAGGTGGGTTGAATATTGGGAAGTCTTAAAAACTGGGAACAAACCAGAGAGGAGGTGCATTCTGGGAAAGCGAACCCCTTTGGAGGTATGCCAGAGTCGTGCAGGTATGCTCTGCCCAAAAACAGCTGGAGTCCCCACAGTCACAGGAGAATGGGAGAGACCAGGGCGGGTGGACAGGTGGCGAAGGACCAGATCCCAAAGCATGTGAACAAGTCAGTCTTTATCTCCCAGTTGAATGGGGGTTTGGGAGTGAGGAAGTCAGACTGGAACATTAGAACATTAGAAAAATTACCACAACACCTTTGTGGAACGAGGTTTAGGGAGAAAAGCAGTGAACCTCCCGCTAGCAGCTGGATGTGGCAAGCCAGTGGCAGGAAGCAGAAGGGAAGAGTAAGAGCCACATAGGCCGAACTGACCCACTGGATACAGGGAGAAGTGAAGCAACAGAATGACTTCTGGGCATCTATTCTAGCAACTGGGTGCATCGTACAGCAACCGTGATGGGCTGTCTCTGCGCCTTTGTTGTGGGAGTGGATGCGTTGTGTATTTTTCAATCTGAGATGTACTGTGTAATCCTCATAGGTGATGAAAGGAACTTGAACAGAGGTGACAGTCCCCACATCGTCTTCTAGTTGTTCAAGTCTGGTGTTGGGGGGGTGGGGAGTGGGAGTCTCTGCAAGCATCTGTAACCAGGTTACAGCCTTGCTTCCTACCATCTCTGTGAACTATAGGGCACTGGCCCCTTCAAATGACTACTGGGTGGGATCATTGTGGAGGAAAACTGGGCTCTCTCTGTAATCTCCTCTGGCTGCCCTTGCAAATGGAACATGTTCTAATGGTCAGAGCCACCATCAGCCCTAGAGGGGAAAAAATAGCTCTCTTTTGCTCTGGTAAGAGCCCAGCCTGTGGGTTCACTGTATGCACATGCCTTAGGTATCCTATGGGCGAGGGACATGAGGAGGGGGCAGTCCAGAGCCCTGTGTCCATCTGGCACTCAGCCAGGCCTCGTAAAGAGCATTCTCCAGGCCTGTGGGGGAAGAAGAATTGAAAAGAGCCTTGTCATTGTTGCGGCTGTGGGGACATATGTCAAAAACATTGCTACAACTGGGGCAAAAGCGCTCCCAGCGTTACATCGCAGACGACATCCTGCCTTAGACTGGTGACACTACAGCTCCTGGGCCAGCCGGCGGGTGACCCCTGGAGGGGTGGATGCACTGAGATCATGTGGACAGTCACGACTGTGCAGGACACCCTCTCCTCCTTCACAGTCTCGGTTCCAAAGACCTGCGTGTTAGGAATTGTGGGCGGGGATGAGGGAGTTGGGGGTGGTAGTGAGATGATGATTTAATAAAGATTGGTTCTTTAGTTAAAAAAATGCTTTGAGACTGTGGCAAAAAGGATTCTAAATTAAAATGCACTTGGCATTCTCATTAGAGATCCGGGAAGCCTTTGAAGGCTCCAGTGTGGGTGAACTGCTCTTCTGGTCAAACCAGTCCCTCCATCCTGGCTGAATGGGTAGCAGCTTCAGGCAGTCAGGTGAGTGTGGGTGGGTGTGGCAGGCAGAGGTAGGAAGTAGGCTGTGAACTGTGCAGAAGAAGGTTTTCAGCCTTCTCTTTGGCTTTCTTTGTTCCCTGGCCCTTCTGTTTCTTTGCTGTCAAAGTGCTCTCTCCTGATATGGTGAAGCAAGACTTCGTTTTAGACGCACATAGACAATTAAAGTGGAGAACTCTGATCAGTCTTATTCAACCTATATTATATGTTCATGAGGGGCCACGTACTGTGTTGTGGCTGAAGGTCACAGGAGGGATGATGATAAACCAGATCAAGTCCATGCTCTCAGGGTGCCCACTGTCTAGGGGAGAGGAAGGCCTCTTTCTAAGGAAATGTTTCACATGTCAGAACATAGTAAGTGGAGGGCGCCTGGCTGGCTCAGTCAGTTAAGCATTCAACTACAGCCCTGGTCATGAACTCGTGGTTTGTGAGTTCAAGCCCCTTGTCAGCCTCTGTGCTGACAGCTCAGAGCCTGGAGCCTGCTTCAGATTCTGTGTCTCCCTCTCTCTCTCTGCCCTGCCCCACCCTACTTGTGTACGCGCTCCTGTGCGCTCATTCAAAAATAAAAATAAACATTAAAAAAACATAGCAAGTGATCTGGGAAAGGATTAAAGAAAATAGCAGACAATGCAAAGACACATACAAGTATTTGGACAAGAGACATGTGAAAGGTTTCAGGAAGGAATGGACCTGGAGAGGGAGGGAAGGAGGGAGAGAGGGAGAGAAAGCAGGAGAAAGTTAGAATAGATAGAATTGTTGGCTGGTAGGGAACTAGAAGTTTCCAAGAGGGTGTGTTTCTGTGCAAACTCAGCCAGGGTGGGTGACTACCTAGCATTAACTTGCTTCCCTCAGGGTTCTGGAATGCAGGACAGGCACTCTCTCATAGTTGGAGAAGTTTAACACCTGACAGAGTTTGAAACCAGCTAAACGGTGCCTGATCCTAAAGGTAGACTTGGGACAGGGGGTGGTGGGTGGTTTCCATAGGAACAGATAAAACAGCCTCTGATTTAATGGCTAACCCAGGAAAGAAGACTAGAGTTATTCCTGGTCTGTTGTACCTTTGTTAATATTTAGTGAGAGTCCTTCCTGGGTGCTGTGGAAACCCCCTGATCACAGGGAGTGGAGACTCAGATGCAGGTGACCCAGAAGTCATTGTATTGCTTAACATAGGACACTGAGACACTGATTTTTTTTTTTTTTTTTAGGGATCTCAAAGGTACTGAAACCAAAACAAAATATTTCCTTGAGGCTTCTCCTCTGTGCCAACCAAGACAAATACCTGTTATTGAGGTCTTATGTCACATATTTAAGAAATGTGTTTCCAAAAGCTTGAGTCAATTATACGTCCACCTTGTTTTGGGTTTTTTTGTTTTGTTTTTTTTGTTTTTTTTTTTTTGTTTTTTTAAACATTTTAATTTATTTCTAGGAGAGAGAGAGACAGCATGAGCAGTGGAGGGTCAGAGAGAGAGGGAGTCACAGACTGAAACAGGCTCCAGGCTCTGAGCTGGCAGTCAGCACAGAGCCCGACGCGGGGCTCGAACCCACGAACCACGAGATCATGACCTAAGCGAAAGTCGGACGCTTAACCAACTAAGCCACCCAGGCACCCCACGTCCACCTCGTTTTGATTCAGTGGTCTCTCCTCAGATGACTTGGTCAGATTGTTATGGTAGCAATTCTCCGAGTTCGCAGAGCTCTTGCTAAGGAAAGTGGAGAAATGCAGAGGTGACCCCACAAACCCACAGAAGTGGCAGTTTGGGGTGGGGAGTGTGAACAGAGAAGGAAGTCCCATCTGTTGAGTATCTACTGAGACCCTACTGTATTTGGTACTTTGTAGGCAATATTTTAGTTAATCCTCGAGACTCCTAAATGAACTAGGCAGTATCCCCAGAGGATGATGAAGAAATTGAGACTCAGTGAGGTTAAGTAACTTGCCCCAGGCCTCTCTGCTCAGTAGTGATGCAGTTATGACTCATGAGCCGGAATCCAGGGCTTCACCACCCTCCTCTGTTGCTCATGGGTCGAGTGCTGTTCTATCAGAAAACAAACAGTGCTGTTCTTTCATTGTGCTAATACCGGGAAAGGAGAAAGTGCAAACAGTGCTAGGCCACCAACATCCTTGCTATTGCTAGGGCAAAGCGTTTGCATTTTTTTGTCCACTACTGTGGTAAGAAATAGATTTGACAGGGGACCCGGTACAGTTTCATACATCAAATTTCATGAAGGCATTTTCCATTTCCTAAGTGTTAAGTGCTCTGTCCTTCTATTGAAGTAGATCTGTTCTGTTTGTTCAATTTTTAAACAATGCTGGTCCTGACCCTCTAATTTGGAGGTTGCCTGCAGAGTGAAAGCACTCACCGGGTGTGACAAATTGGAGATTTGTTCGTAGCTTTGGACAAAGGAATTTTGACAACTGCATTTCTCTTTTGCATACACCCCTCTGCCTAAGGACACGATGTTATCCTTTCATGGCTTACTTTTCTCATAAAAGGTGTGTGGTTCTATTTATAAAATAAATGGGCAATTTATCTGTTTCCAGGAGATTTTCAGTCTAATGTGCAAGCAGGGTTATACCCCAGGATTGGCTCTGCTTCTCAAACCTTCCTGGGAGCAAAGGACTCCAGCTAGCCCTCAATCAAGAAGGAGTTTTGAATGTGAAGAATCTGATCGTATCTGCAAGAAAAATTCTTCTTGTTTAGGTCACTATTCTAGATATTCTCCCTTAAGACTCCTACCTGTGAGCAGGTAGAACTTCTGAAATGATACTCTTTGACTTCAGTCATGGAAATTATGCTAGCTTTGCTCGTCTCAGACCTGTAACTTTTGAGGGGATTGGAGAGAGATAGGTGACGTTTGGTGAAGTGGGCTTGGTGATCCCCTCCAGCCTGAGAGGCTAGCATCTGAGGATCATGCTTGTCAGATGTGTGGGAAGACACCTTTGGGAACATCTGGAGGTTGTGTGTATGCTTTGAAGTGATACATAGGAGCAGTTGTTACTATTAGGTGTGATGAAGGGAAGAGCAGAGATCTTTACCTTGTCTGTAAAAGAAGGCAGACCTCTTGACACAAGTAACATTGCTCTTCGCCTGACCACCGAAATTGTTGCTCTTTATTTGACCAATAAATCCTATACATATTGATTCCCTGTTATATGGTAAATAACCACTCCAGGCTTTGTGGAGGCTGGAAATAAATGAGATGTGGCCTCTGCTCTTAAGGTGCTTATGATTGATCTTAAGGGAGAAGAGAGGTTACAAAAACAAAACACATGTGAAAAGTCCATAGCACATATCTCAGTGCTGCTAAACGGTGTGTTGTAGGGGCACCTGGGTGGCTCAGTCAGTTAAGCATCTGACTTCAGCTCAGGTCATGATCTCGCAGTTCCTGGGTTCGAGCCCCACGTCGGGCTCTCTGCTGACAGCTCAGAGCCTGGAGCCTGTCTTTGGATTCTGTATCTCCCTCTCTCTCTCTTCCCCTCCCCTGCTCGTGCTCTCTCTCAAAAATAAATAAAACATTACCCAAAAAAATGGTGTGTTGTAAATCACAGGGGTGGGGGGTAGCAGTGGAAGGGGGAAGGCCAAATGTTAGATTCATCGAGTTCAGGCCTGCCTCAACGTCTATCAAAGAACCTCCATGTTGGAAATTAAAGACAGGAATGAGGAGGCAGCAGATGTCTATTTATCTGGAAAATCCTACTCCGTAACCTGTGGCCCTTGGGATCTGTTTAACTTGCTTCCTGGTGTGGATTAAACTCAGGTTTGGAGACCTCCCATGCCCCATAGCACACACCTGAGGCCTTGGCAGAGCACTTAACTGAAGGTCAGTGACTTCTGAGAATTGGTGGATTAGCTCAGGCTACCGTAACCAAATCTCCTAGTCTGGGTAGGTTAAATAATAGAAATGGATTTCTTGGAGTTCTAGAGGCTGGAAGAATGTTCTTATAAGAACATCCATTTCATCATGGGAGCCCTACCCTCATGCCCTCATGTAAATCTTACCCCTCAAATGCTCTCCCCTCCAAATAATATCCCATTAAGGGTTAGGGCTTCAATATACACATTTTGGGGGATCCAACCATTCAGTACATAACATTTGGAATGCTCATATTTTATGATGAAATGGAGAAAGGGATAGACATAACAACTTCTACCTCCTCTGCTGCCTTTGAACTTTGCAATAGATAGAATGCATCCTAAAAGCTATCATTTGATGTGTTGACTATTTCAAGATCACACTGATTTCAGCGTTTTTGCTGTATCTGAAATTGAGACTCTTAAATTGGAGGCCTGCCATCGTTCATGCACCAAATTACGTGTTGAGTGTGAACGCGTCTAGAATGCATGCACTTGATAAATGTACACTCTGCTAGACAAATCATACAGCTTACCCATCAGCTTCCATAATTTAACATCTGGGTAGTAGAGAGGCCACTGCTCCATTCCTTCCCAAATAATTGCTGCCTCCTGACTTACTGGCACTATGTTTCTTCTTTGGTTCTTCCATTCAGTATTTCCAATGACTTTTACCTGGTTGAGGTTTCTCCTCTGTCTCTTCATTAACCAGAAAGACCTCATTAAAGTAGCCAGGAGTTGGTGTTTTTATTTTTCTGGCTCCAGACCAAGAGGAGACATGCCTGGCACTTTTTTTTTTTAATATTTTTTAATATTTTTATTTCTAGGAGAGAGAGAGACAGTGTGAGCAGGGGAGGGTCAGAGAGAGAGGGAGACAGACTCTGAAATAGGCTCCAGGCTCTGAGCTGGCAGTCAGCACAGAGCCCGACGTGGGGCTCGAACCCACGAACCGCGAGATCATGACCCAAGCGAAAGTCGGATGCTTAACCAACTAAGCCACCCAGGTGCCCCCATGCCTGGCACTTTTATTGAAGATAAGCAGGGCTGGGCTGTAGTTAAGTGTTTATTAAGAAAGTTCCAAGGAAAGCAGTGTGTGTGTGTGGGGGGGTGGGGGCTGGTGAGGCAGGGTGAGTACCCTGAGTCAGTATGAGAAGAGGCCTCTGTTGTGTTGGATGAGGCAAGGTTTGGGCTGTGAGAGGAGAGTCCCACAGCCTCCGTGATGGCCCAAGGCCACTGAGCTTGGGAGGCTTCTCTTCAAAGGAAAGCAGGGTCCTGCGCAAATTCCAAAGAGACCTTGTCTTTTCAATGCCATTTTTTCTTATCAGTATTCAGTTTCCTGGAATGCTTTGCCAATATCCTAGGGAGGCATGTCTGTTCTTCCGGATGACCCAGCCAAAGTACATCACTCAGGTTATTAAGAGGATATCCTTATGATTATATGAAACCATAGAAATGTGAATGGAAGAGCTTTAAGGATTGTTAGTCCAAGTTGTTGATTTTCAGTAAAGAAAGCAAGGGCCATAGGGTTGGTGTTTTGTGTCCATAAAAGAGGTGGAACTAATTCGAGGCCTCCTGAGTCCTACTCAGCTCACTATTTATTATGCCCTAACTTGGAAAGCTTGTGCATTTGTTTGTGTGTGTGTGTGGTGGAGATAGACTTCCTTTGAGGATTGCCTGGTATTTTAGCAAAATGCTCAGAATTTTGTATACCCATGGTTTAATTGGCAAGGTTGGCATTTATTTCCCATCTTTAGCAAGGCAAGTGGCAGACCTAGAGGTAATAAGGTTGAGACAATGTGCTGGGATAAAAATGTCTTAAGGCAACACAACTAAGCCCATGTTGTGTTCAGGGCTCTGAATTTTCTTATTAATTCATTCTTGGGTTAGACTGAACCACTGCCTTTTTCTAGGTTGTTTTCATGGGCAGTTGTATGAAGAGATGCTCTTTCTTCCCACTTTGCAGTATATATTGGGTGGGGTGGATGGATGGGTGTGGTATTAGAGAAGTGAGCAGTGTAGGAAATGGAAATGGCACTTGTATTTGTATTATCCATTATCTTTTTTTTTAAATTGAAATGTAGACTCTTGGGGTGCCTCGTGGCTCAGTTGAGAGTCCGACTTCAGATCAGGTCATGTCTCCCAGTTTGTGGGTTCAAGCCCCACGTCAGGCTCTGTGCTGTCGGCTCAGAGCCTGGAGCCTGCTTCCGATTCTGTGTCTGTCTGTCTGTCTGTCTGTCTCTCTCTCTCTGCTCCTCCCCTGCCTGTGCTCTGTCTGTCTCTCTGTCTCAAAAATAAACAATAAATTTTTTTAAAAATGTAGACTTTCATATCTTAAGGCTTCTTCTCATGAGGAAATTAAAGATGAAGGGTACATTTTATGACAGGTTGTGTGTTCACAAAAGGTCCCTCAATAGGAAGTCAGGAGAGCAAGTAATCTCAGCTATGCCCTTAAGAAGCCAAGAGCATTTAGTAGGAAAGATTTCGCCCTTGAACCCTGGTTACTTTGTCATGAAGAGGTGAATTAGATGACTTGACTGGTTTTGTAGCGCCCAAATTCTAGATCATTCCTTTTGTTCCGAGACCCTGTTCCTGCAATCCTTCTGATAGGGCTCTGTGTTCTGCCAGACTCTGCAGCAGCTGCTCATACATACAGTCCTAGATGGTCAGGCCTGCTAGTTGACATCCTGAGGGGCATGACTAGGAGGCCGCCTGCCTTCTACAAAACACCCATTAGCAAGACTGCATGATTTGGAGATAGACGGGATGTCCAGAAGGCATCTTGCTGGAAGAATTCTTTCATACCTTGCATCCGAGGCTTATGGTGATGGAAGTACCCAGCTCAGTGTCTGGTACTGAATAGCTGCCCCGGGTGTTTAGGTCCCATCCTGCTGAGTGTGTTACTTATAGAGGCCAAGGATGGCTCTTGGTAAGTGGTTTTGATTGCTTGAGACAAGACCTCAGGTTGCCTTAAGTAAAATGGACCTTGGGACATTCTTTGATGGCTCCGTGCTCCACCACTCTACTTTGGCCCATCTGTCGGTCTTTTCTGACTGCTCGTGGGAAATGCCTGATTGCCTCAGCTGCCTCCACATAATTTTGAGTGGTTTCTTCTCTCCACACCCCCCAAAACTTCCTGTCCCCTGTTCACTCAGGTTATAGCCACTCTTCAGCATGACAGTCAAGGATTTCCTGTCCCCAGTTCCATCTGTATCTATACATGTATCTGGGTACATATGTAAATATGTAGTCATGGGGGGGGGGAGGACAACCTACAAATTGAGGCTGTGACAAGTTAGCAAAACAGACTTCAAAGCTTCTGCCAGATGGTAAAGGTGGTGAACCTTATGTTTAGGGAAATACTGAATGGAACATTTTGGCTTCTAAAATAGGAAAAAAGTTAATCCTCCCAAAATGATCTATAGGAGAAGATGAAGACCAAAGTGCTCAACTGCTTTGTATAATAAAATTGAGGGAATGTGAGCTTTCTTGGGTGGAAGCTGGGTAGGCAGGTGGTAGGGAATCCTTGCACCTAGCACAGAAGTAAGGAATCTAGAAATGTCTAGTTGGATACAGTAACCTAGAAAACTGTTGATGATTTAAGGGAAACAGACAAATCCCCTGTGGCAGGACTGAGAAACTTCAAGAACACTGATGTCTTATATTTAGGGGCAAATTTTTCTGGAAGAGCTGTAGTCTCCTTCTATGAAACTTTGAGGAAAGGCTGATTCTATAAAACAGGGCTGATAATTGCATCGGGTGGAATATTTGCAGAAGGTGGGAAGGTGGTAGCCAAAGGTGAGGGGCTGGGCTGAGGAAGCAGGTCAGCCTCTGCAGGAAGCAAGATGGCGAGTGTGATGAGAAACTGGCAATTTGGGGGATTTAGGGTGAGATGAACCAGGAGAACATGCTTCCGGGATGCCTCAAAAATACCAGGGAGGTGAGTGGGTTTCTTACCATACGTTAGATCATAGCTCCATTATTGACAATAGCTCCTATTCAGTATTTTATTTGAATATCCATGAAAAGAGTGACCCTTAAATAGCTGGTAAACTTGATGACCTTGAAATTCTGTAAATGGACATGTCCACACACAAAAGGTACAAAATGATCTAGCATCTGGTGGACATTGGAGGACACCATGGGCTCCCATCCTGCCAAGTCCATGACTGCACAGTAAAATCCTACATAGACCTTTATAAAATTCTTTGCCCTGTCTGCCCCCAGACAGTTGCTTCGGTCACCCAGGGTGAAGCCCAGGCATTGATAGCTAATAAGTATTTAGGAATCTACTATTGGCTTATTAGTTTATGCAACAAATTTAGTTCATTGAGCACCTACTCTACCAGGTACCATGTTAGGTGATTCACCGGAGTGAACTCCTTGAGGATAGGGTCATGTCTTACTCACTGATGTATCCCAAGAACTGTCTGGCCTGGAGAAGGCAGGTATGTCCTTGTGTATTCTGAGAATAATTGAGGTGGGAATCCCTCACCCCCATTTTATAGATGGAGAAACGGAGATGCAGAGAAATCAAGTGACTTGTCCACATCCTACAGTTAATGAGGATGTCATTCTGGTCTGTGTGATTCCAAAGCCTCTTTTCCACCAAATCACGCTGCCTCTGCATTTTGGGTAGGCATCATTCAGTTCAAGGAACATTCTACAGTATGGCATTGATATTTTTAGAAAGGTCTTCAGTCGATTCCTAATAATACAGGTAAAGTTGAGAATAGTATACCAAATAGCCATTTTAAGATAAAAATACAAATGATTTTGCTCACTTCGACTTCAATTTTAATTATAGATGTCAAAGTGATCTGTGGGGGTATCAACAAAAATAATTCTTTTGTTTTTTGTTTGAGAGAGAGAATAGAAGAGGAGCAGAGGGATAGAGAATCTTAAGCAGGCTCCATGGCCAGGACAGAGCCCAAGGCAGAGCTAGAATCCACAACTTTGAGATCATGACCTGAGCCAAAATCAAGAGCTGGATGCTCAACCAACTGAGCCACCCAGGCACCCCTCAACCCCTCAACAAAAATAATTCTTTCTTAAAAAATGTTTTATTTATTTCTGAGAGAGAGAGAGACAGTGTGAGCAGGGGAAGGTCAGAGAGGGAGATACAGAATCTGAAGCAGGCTCCAGGCTCTGAGCTAGCTGTCAGCACAGAGCCCAACGTGGTGTTCAAACTCATGAACCAGAAGATCATGACCTGAGTCAAAGTCGACGCTTAACTGACTGAGCCACCCAGGAGCCCCTTAACAAAAATAATACTTGATAGATTTATAAAATATTAAAAATTAACATCCCAAACTTCACAATATGTAATTATTGTATAATTAAGCAATATCTTTTAGTTGCAGGGTGACATGAATAAATCATTCAATCTGGAGTTTGGGTTCAAAACTGGCACAATGTATTAGAAATTTAATTTCCTCATCTGCCAAATAAGAGCTAATTTTACCCACCCAATCTACCCTGTGACTTTGGAGTGAAAGTAACAGTTGAAAAAACTTTGCAAAAACTTTTGATAAAAGGTAAGAAAGCAGGGTGCCTATGTGGCTCAGTTGTTTAAGTGTCCAATGTTGGCTCAGGCCATGATCTCACAGTTCGTGGGTTCGAGCCCCGCGTCGGGCTCTGTGCTGACTCCCAGCTCAGAGCCTGGAGCCTGTTTCAGATTCTGTATCTCCCTCTCTCTCTGACCCTCCCCTGCTCACGCTGTCTCTCTCTCTCTCAGAAATTAAAAATAACAACAAAAACAAAAACCACTAAAAAGAAAATATGTAAGAAAGCTTCCTAAAAGTGTAGGGTATTGTTTTTTTTTCCCCTTGTAGTTCATCTTCACTTTGGTTTTTTTTGTTTTTTGTTTTTTTTTTTAAATTTATTTCTAGGAGAGAGAGAGAGAGAGAGCATGAGCAGGGGAGGGTCAGAGAGAGAGGGAGTCAGAGACTCTGAAACAGGCTCCAGGCTCTGAGCTGGCAGTCAGCACAGAGCCCGACGTGGGGCTGGAACCCACGAACCACGAGATCATGACCCAAGCGAAAGTCGGACGCTTAGCCGACTAAGCCACCCAGGCGCCCCATTCATCTTCACTTTAAAGAAGAGTTGTGTATAGATGTGTACATGTATACACATATACACACGTATGGACACGAATATGCAGTATCCCCATGTCCTTCGGAAGCCAGACTATGCTAGCACTCTGCCTGGCTTGGAGAAACCGCTCAGCCATAGGCGTGCAAGTGCCAGGGCAGCAGTGACCTCAGTCTCCCCTTTGTGCCATCAAGGTTACCTGACACGTTTTTGGGGGTGATTGAGCTTCAAGTCTTGTTTCTCTTTCTGCCTTTGGGCGCCTTCTGTGGACGTCATTGCTAGGTATGGGATATGAGGAGGAGGGGAGGTTGGGGAGTGGGGAGCCCTGGAGAGCCACGGCCACTTCCCCAGCTCTCAGATGAAAGTATTTCATGAACAGAGTTGCGGTGCCTCCCAGCTCGGGCTGGGACTCTCCCCAGCGGGGAAGGGCTGCCAGCTCCCACAAAGGCTTCGCTGTGCAGGCAGGACCGGGCTGGCCCAGGAGGGGCCGGTGCCCACGAGGAAGCTCTAGGAGGAACCGTCCGCGGGGAAGAAAGGCTGCCGCTGGCTGTGCTGTCCAGTCCCGGAAGGGGATTTCAAGAAGAACGTGAAAAATACGTTGTGGTGCCCTTCTCAGGGGGGGCGTCCTCATTGGGGCATTAAGAAATCTGGAATCAAGAACTTGGTTTTACCATCCAGAGTTTTTCGCTTTCGAGTCTTTCCTCCCCCATCTCCTGGTGCTTCAAGACACCCAAGGCCCAAGTCTGAACCTGGGATAGAAGGTGCCTGGGACCTGTTCAGCTCAGGCTGGAGTTCATCTAAGATCTCCCTGATTTTCTTAAATATTTAACAGTGGCAAGGGGTGGCGATAATGTCTATTTTCATTTTCTGTCTCGCACCCCGGATCGTGAGCTTTATCAGGGCTGATAGTAGACCTGATTTGCCTTTGGTCCTCATGGGAGGTCTGTGGCCTGAAGGTGAAGGCCTGGGGCATTTCCATGGCAGTGGTGTCCTTCTGGTCTTCAGGCTCTGCCGTAGCTTCCAGAATAGTAGCTGGGGTGCTGGGAGGTAGGGGTCTGCATTTAGGTCTGAATCCTGCTGCCACTTAGCCTTGAGACCTTAGGCAGTTGACCGCATCGTCTTTTCCTCTTCATACGTATTGGATGGAAACACTTCGTCCAGTTATAAAGCAGTGTGGAGTTAGAGTAGTATTGCTACGTTTTGGTGCTTACGTTGTGACAAGCTTGATTCCTGTGGAGTATGTGTGTATAGGGACGGAGTTTAGGGTCAGAAAGAAAGATCCTCTAAATTTTGAAAATGCAGTTGCTGAAGGCCATGAGGGGAGGAAAGAGCACAGTGGGGACATCTGGGGTGGTGTTGTGTAGACCAGAGAGCTGGGGTTGGAGCAGGAAGAGGAAAGCTGGCTGGGCCTTCTGTTAAAAGCTATGAGAGATGGGGCGCCTGGGTGGCTTAGTCGGTTAAGCGTCCGGCTTTCGCTTAGGTCATGATCTCGCGGTTTGTGGGTTCGAGCCCCGTGTCAGGCTCTGTGCTGACTGCCAGCTCGGAGCCTGGAGCCTATTTCAGAGTCTGTATCTCCCTCTCTCTCTGGCCCTCCCCTGCTCACGCTGTCTCTCTCTCTCTCCTAGAAATAAATAAAAATTAAAAAAAAAAAGCTATGAGAGATGACCATTTCTTTTCTTTTTTAAATATTTATTTCTGAAAGAGCATGAGCAGGTGAGGAACGGAGACTGAGGGGGACACAGAATCTGAACAGGCTGCAGGCTCTGAGCTGTCAGCACAGAGCCCGATGTGCGGCTCAAACTCACAAATCGTGAGATCATGATCTGAGCTGCAGTCAGACACTTAACCAACTGAGCCACCCAGGTCCCCAAGGGATGACTTTTTCTTCTCTTTTTTTGTTCTTTGCTTTATTTCTCACGTAGTGTTGGACTCCATCTCAGTATATATATAGTTCTGCCTCACTTTTTTTAAAAGTTTACATCCAAGTTAGCATTTAGTGCAACAGTGATTTCAGGAGTAGATTCCTTAATGCCTCTTATCTATGTAGCCCATCCCCCCTCCCACACCCCCTCCAGTGACCCTCTGTTTCTTCTCCATATTTAAGAGTCTCTTACGTTTTGTCCACCCCCCTGTTTTTATGTTCTTTTTGCTTCCCTCCCCTTATGTTCATCTGTTCTGTCTCTTAAAGTCCTCATGTGAGTGAAGTCATGATATTTGTCTTTCTCTGACTTATTTCACTTAACATAATACCCTCGAGTTCCATCCATGTAATAGGAAATGGCAAGATTTCATTCTTTCTGATTGCTGAGTAATACTCCATGTATACATATACCACATCTTCCTTATCCATTCATCCACTGATGGACATTTGCACTCTTCCCAAACCTTGGCTATTGTCGATAGTGCTGCTATAAATATTGGGGTGCATGTGCCCCTTTGAAACTGCATACCTATGGAGAGATGACTTTTCTAATGGGAAGAGAGGGTAACTTAATCTCTCTCTTTACAGTGTCTTACGTTCAACTGTTAGAGATTTGTTCTTTTGGATGAAACTGTTTTTATTATTCTCATTTAAATACAGATGTTTCTGGAAGGGTTAACATGTTAAGCCATCTGTTCCTTTTTCTGTTCACTTTGTATGCTAATGGCAATTGAGAAGTAACCCACCAGTTTACAAAGCCCTTTCAAATCCATTGTATTTGGACCCAAATGTTTCTGTCAGAGTATTCTAACTCTAATTAGGATTTGAGGAAATGAGAACTCCGAGTTGCTTGTAAAGTCCTAGTTGCCTTGAAGCCCCATTGCTGGCCTCTAACATTAAGTCAGAACGTTAGTAGTGAAAATGGTAGGTGCTTTTTCTGTCAGAATATCCGCTTGGTTTCTTTAGCTCTTTGAGGAAAGTGACCCGTAAGGGTGAGACCGAAGCACTGTAGGTGAAATGCTTGAGAAACAAGTCAGCCAAGGCTGCTGGGGTTACTCTTCTGTGTGGGTCTCTAGTGCCATCTAGTGCTTTGCTGACATCATGGCAGACGAATGGCTCTTGGTCCTAGGAGGATGATTGTAGTGAAGTAAGTCCTTAAGGTGACAGCTGTTTCTCTCAAACTGGGGTCTATGGGCTGTATTAATTTTCAGAGGTTTGTGAGAATTATTTTCACTAAATGACACTTTCTCAGATTCTTTGGGTTGGGAAGAACCTGATGAACAAATCTCCGTAGGATCCCGTGTTGTATCCATGAGTAGTTGTATATTAACAGGTGCACAGAGACAGAACAATAATTGACGTCCCCACCCCCGCAAAAGGAACCCCTCAAATAACCCAGGGTCCAACTGGCCGTTTCATGCCACTGGCCTAGGAGACACCTGTTACATAGGGGGAGCCTCTAAATATGCATTCATTCCATCACTGATGGCGTGATCTCAGGCACAGCGAGCTCTACAGGAGGAAGACACATCCCACAGTCTTCTCAGACAGTGAGCGAGTTCTGGGATTCTTACTCCCCTGGAAGCACGTTGCCTGAGTATGGGTTATATAGAGCTTCAAGAGACAAGTACCAACACAGTCCTGCTCTAGAAACAGGGCTGAGTTTTGTTTGTAAACGATAGTTAGGACCTATGGCAAGATAAGAGCATTTAAGGCATGAAACACAGAATGCAAAAAACTTATTTATAGCCCCCTCTTAGTACCACAATTAGGGTTAGAGTCAGGAACACTAGCAGGGTGTGTGTGAGCCCTGTGTTTAGAATTGTTCCCATTAGGAACAATCTCAGCTTCCTGAGATACAACTCTTGCCTCTAGAATGGGAAGAGGACATACTTGGAAACCTTTGGCTTTTTAGATATTTTCATTTCTGCTGTTTGTAGCCCTATGTGTGAGGTATTACCAAACCTGCCTTGTTGTAGATGTCACCTGGCCACTTCTTGTTGAGTTGTGGTGGGGGCGTGTGACAGTGTCAGCCAAGGTTAAATCTAACCTCCACATGGAAAGGCATGTGCTTTGAGCCTTTCTGTTAAGAAATAAGAGTCAATCTCATAAGGTGGAGTCTACAGGCCTAGGATAAGACTGATGATGCTTACCCTTCATTTTTATTTCATTTTCTCATTTGATTTTAGCAACAGCTGTGTGTGCACAAAAATTTGTGAGTCAAAATATGCTTCCACGTCTGACTATTTAAAGGAAACTATGGTTGGCTCCTTTGAAAAGCCAAGATCTCTTTTGCAAAGTAAAGAACTCAACAGTTAAACCTGATAATCTAGGAGTTGGTGACCCTATGTTCATTCGGGGACTCTGTTATTGCATACATGTCCTTGAACAAGTAATGTATTGGCTTCTGGATCTTTATAGCAGCAGAAATGCACGTCCCTTTATTTACAAAATTAGAAATTATGAGTAGGTTTAAGGCTCAACTCTCTGAAATCTATTAAGCCCATGATGTGGAGGTTAAATAATAAAATTTGTAATGAAACCAGTAAAAAGTATTGCTGTGGTGCACCTGGGTGGCTCAGTCGGTTAAATGTTTGTTAGACTCTTGATTTCAGCTCAGGTCATGATTGTGAGATCAAGCCCATGTTGGGCTCCATGCTGGACATGGAGTCGCTTAAGTTTCTCTCTCACTCTCTGCCCCTCCCCTGTTCACTTCTGCATGCGCACTCTCTCAAAAAAAAAACAAGTACTGCTAGAATATTAAAAATTATGAAGGAGATAAACTCAACAGAAAGAGATTTCTGGTTATCATTAAGATGTTTGAGTAAATGCACTGTTAGAAAATACGAAGAGACTTCTGTAAAGCCTGAAGGACACCAGGAATTTGAGAGGTTGGTGGCATTGATTCTTGTGTCTAAATGTGTAGCTTTCCTGATTTGAGTAGATCTATCCTAGCTTTTATTTATCAAACGTGGCCATTTACCCCCTGAGAATTGAAACCATAAGAAGACCTTCTTCTGGACTCAGTAGGTAAGATCTAGAAGATAAAGATGGAAGGGGCACCTGGGGGCTCAGTTGGTTAAGCTGCTGACTTCAGCTCACGTTATGACTTCACAGCTCATGAGTTTGAGCCCTGTGTTGGGCTCTGTGCTGACAGCTCAGAGCCTGGACCTGCTTTGGATTCTTTGTCTCTCCTCTCTCCCCTCTTCTCCCTTGCTCATGCTCTCTCTCTCTCTCTCAAAAATAAATATTAAGAAAATTAAAAAATTAAAAACATAAAGATGGAGGAATAGACTTGAAAAACAAGATCTATGTTGTGAAAGAAATGTCTTAACATTAGCCACTGGCCTGTAGGTACATTATGAAAATCACCTCCTGGGAGTTTGTATAAATTCCCTGATTCCAGAAGGAATCTCTGTGCACTGCTTCCTGTGTTGGCCTACAGTTACGTATGTCAGAAAAATAGCATTTTTAAAATGCTGCAATTTTTCCCCCCCATATAGCAACATGATACAGTGATTTGGGGAAATAATTTCAATTCAGGAATTTTCTTTAGAATCAAAATCTAACTCCCACCCCCTCCAGGGTTTTAGAATTTACTGTTTAGAGTCCTACTCCAGGGAAGAGCCTCGCTTGGGCTTCTCACAGTGACATCCCATTAAAGTCCTGTGGCAAAGAAGCTTTTCACGAGTACCCAGCTGGCTGGCTGTCTCTAGATGTGTCAAACAGGCAGGCAGCTGTGAGTCATCAAATACGCATGGAGGTCATTGGGGAGATAATCTTTATAAGAATGAAAAATGGGTTTGAGTGTTTATTGATTTCTTCATGGCAGCGTGGAATGAGGAGGCTGCATCAGGTAACGCAGTGGGTCCTTAGAGTGTGGTCCAGGACTGGCAGCATCCAAGTGGCGCACCTGGGAACTTGTTAAAAATGCGGCCCTGACACCCTCTCAAACTGTTGGTGGGCATGTAAATTGGTGCAGCCACTCTGGAGAACAGTGTGGAGGTTCCTCAAAAAATTAACAACAGAACTCCCCTGTGACCCAGCAATAGCACTGCTAGGAATTTACCCCAGGGATACAGAAATGCTGATGCATAGGGGCACATGTACCCCAATGTTCATAGCAGCACTCTCCACAATAGCTAAAACATGGAAAGAGCCTAAGTGTTCATCAACGGACGAATGGATCAAGAAGATGTGGTTTGGGGTGCCTGGGTGGCTCAGTCGGTTAAGCGTCTGACTTTGGCTCAGGCCATGATCTTGCGGTTCGTGGGTTCGAGCCCCACGTCGGGCTCTGTGCTGACAGCTCAGAGCCTGGAGCCTGTTTCAGAGTCTGTGACTCCCTCTCTCTCTGGCCCCCCCCTCCTCACGCTGTCTGTCTCTCTCTCAGAAATAAACCAAAAAAAAAAAAAAGAAGATGGGGTTTATCTATATGATGGAATACTACATGGTAATGAGAAAGAATGAAAACTGGCCACTTGTAGCAATGTGGATGGAACTTCAGGGTGTTAAGTTGAGTGAAATAAGTCAGGCAGAGAAGGACAGATACCATGTTTCCACTCATGTGGAACTTGAGAAACTTAACAGAGGACCATGGAGGAGAAGGGGAAAAATAGTTGGGAAGAGGGAGGGAGGCAAACCATGAGAGACTCTTGAATGCTGAGAACAAAGTGAGGGCTGATGGGAGGGAGAGGGGAAGGGAGGTGATGGGCATGGGGGAGGGCACTTGTTGGGATGAGCACTGGGTATTCTATGGAAGCCAACTTGGCAATAAGCTATAATAAAAAAAAAAGTAAACTATGTTCTCAGAAAATAAAATAAAAGATCTCTTCAATGGCAGGGGGAGAAAAAAACTAGTATATAAAATGTGACATGGGAAACTGGAATTCGTTTGATACTGACTTTAAGATTTCTTTTCCCTGTAATAGTATAGGACATTAGGGGTCAGCCGCTCCACCTGAGTTAGAGGGAGACGGGACTTTTCAGATACAAGAGAGCATGTACATGGGTCTGGCTATCTCCTCAGTGAATGCCATAAAAGGAAGCTTTTTGTTGTGGCAGTGGCAATTCAGCATTCTCTGAAAATAAATGAATTTTATTAAAAAAACATTTGTATACATTTAATTAAAAAAAGAAGAAATTTTTAAAAATGCGACCCTGAGGCCCTGCTCCAGACCTACTGCACCAGACATTCTGCATGCAGAACTCAGACATTTCTATATGGCTGAGAGAAGGTTGAAAAGCACTTTAAGGATTATCTTCCTTGATGAGGAGATAAAGCAAAGACAGCCTGAGGGACAGAGGAGGCAGATGGGAAGCGTCCTATTGGCCTTCTCTTGGGGTTGAAGCTGAAACGGTTCATAACAGTCTCCAATTCCTTATCCCAAACCCTAACATCACCAAAGCTCTGAAAACCCAGAATTTCACTGTAAGTTTGGCACCAACATCTTTTTGATGGCAGAACCTGTCTGGAATTCATGAAGCTATTTATCCTCATTCTATTTATCCCACGTAGAGTGCACAGTTGTGTTTTGCCTTGATAACACATTTGATTAGGGGCTGTGTTCCCAGATCCTGCTAGAGCTCTCGGTAATGCAACCTGTCTGCTCCCTAAAATTCTGAAAGCTGCTTCATTCTGCAGTTTACCTGGCCCAAGGATTTAACTTAAATGATGGTGGAGCTGTAGGTTTAAGGGCCTGTGGTCCTTTCTCAGAAGCAGCTGATAAAGCCAACTCCTTTGTCTCCTTTCTTCCTTTTTCCTGTAGTGACCCAGCTGTCTGAAGTATAGGGGTTCTCCAGGCCAAGGTTGGACAGCTCCAGTTCAAGTGCTCAGGACAGATGGGCAGCAGAGGCGGTGGGTCTGGAAGCCACTACCAGAGCTGAGAGACCCACCTTTGCTGTCCAGTGCTCCCCAAATGGCAAATTCCTTGAGTGCAAGGCCATAGTCCCATTTCTTTGAGCCCCAGTACCTTGCACACCGCCTGGTATGATAAATAAATGGAATTGGTCTTGTGATGGAGAGGTGTAAACTGGAGCGATGGAAGCAGCTCCAGGTGCCTGGGCTGAGGGGTTCTGCTTTGCTGGCCTCTTACTAGGGCCACTCAACCATCAGGGCAAAGAGCTTACCTTCCTTCTCTCTTTAAACAGTTACCTAAGCTGAATATTCTATTCAGATCTTTTAAATTTGTCCATAATGTCCTTTTTTCTGTTTCTGGATCTCATCCAGGACACCATAGTACATTTAGTCATTATCCAGCTTCTCTTGACTGTGACAATTTCTCAGACTTCACTTGTTTTTGATCTTGAGTTAAACATTTTTTTGTTTGTTTTTGAGAGTGAGACAGCAAGAATGGGAGAGGAGTAGAGAGAGAAGAGACACAGAATCCGAAGCAGGCTCCAGACTCTGAGCTGTCAGCACAGAGCCCAACGCAGGGTTCAAACCCACAAACTGTCAGATCATGACCTGAACCGAAGTTGGGTGCTTAACCAACTGAGCCAGCCAGGAACCCTGGTGATCTTGATAGTTTTGGAGAGCACTGGTCAGGTGCTTTGTACAGTTCCTCTCTAGACTGTGAAGTTTTTCTCCTGACTAGCCTGGGGGTGTGGGTTTTGGGGAGGAAGATCATGGCGGTGAAGCACCATTCCCATCCCATTAGATCAAGGGTTAGTCTGCCTCTTGACAAGTCTGTCTGAGGCTGTGGTTGTCCATTGTCATCATTGTCCTTAAAGCAGGATCCCAGGTTTTAATTTTGTGGGGTAATGCTCACCTCCATGGAGTTGGCTCTGGCTGGATCAGTGTGCTTACCTAGGTGAGTATGGCCAATGGGAAAAACCCAGCTCAAACCAAATTGAAAAAAATGTTTCTTTTTATTTCCTTCTTTCTTTCCTTTTTTTTTTTTTTTCTGACAAAACCCAGAAGGCTAGTTTCAGACATGGCAGGATCCAGAAACTCCATCACAGTCATTAGGAATCTGTCTCTCCTATCTTGGCTTCACTGCTTCTGGGTTGGCTCCATTTTTAAGCTGGCACTTTCCACAATTGATAAGAGGATTCCTAGAAATTTCAGAATCTTGATAAAATCTTTTGAGCTCGGATTTTAGGGGAAAAGAACATGCTTTGACGAAATCTAGTGGAAGCCCCAGGGGAGGGATTCCTTGTGTCTGTTTAGGTTGGCTGTTTGTTCCAGAATTGGCAGCAGAGTCTATGCTGCCCTACTGCCCTGGGCGCTGGGACCCAGTCACATGGCCATTCCCAGAGCTTGAGGGGTGGAGCCAGCCCCATGCAAACCAAATGGACAGAAAGGGAACAGAAAGGTATCGTGTGTTGGCCAAACTTGTTAACCTAGAAGTAGTAATATGTGCGATAGATGTTCTGAGAACAAAAACATTTATCCAGTGTTGACCATGGTAAGCCAGGTGCTTTTCTAAGCATTTTACATGTACTAACTCATGGAATCTTCAGAGCCACCCAAGGAAATATACACCATTGTTAGCTTAATCTTATAGACAAGAGAGCCCAGGCACAGAAGGAACTTGTCCACAGGAGGTCTCCTAATAAATGCTGGAGGGGATTTGAAGAGCACTGCTCTGACCCAAGATGTTCTTAAGCATCCTACTATACTGCCTACCAAAAACTCACTGGGCAGTTAGCGCAGCAGGTGCTGTGATGTTTTTGCCCAAATCTCCCTCCAGGCAAGTCGTTTACTCATTTCTGCAGTTGCTGTAAGTGTTGGCTGCTAACTGCGTTTGGAGTCCCTTGCCTCTAACTGCGCTGTGTAGAAGAGAGCACCCTAGTCAGGTCCACTCTGTCCTTGGGGACTGCCTGTACTCAGGGACTGGGTGATGCAGAAGTCCAAAGGCCTGGCCTTGGCAGGGCCATCCCAGCTCCAGAGCTCCCTGTTAAGACTAGTCAACATGTCTGTGTGCCCAGTGCTGCTGCCTTCACTGTCTTACAGGTTTTCCCAGGGCACTGCCAGTAAAACTCACTCCTACACACAGACCTCAGCCTGAGTTGTTTCCCAGGAACATGACTCAGGCTAGCTAGTTGCTCTTCATCTATGTGTCTTCCACAGCATAATGGATCCACTGTCTGAGATACTCCAAGATGAATGAATGCTAACATGTAGACACTTCTATAGGGCTATTGAGAGGAGATTTAATAACTGCATCTCTTCCCTGATTTAAAGACTCCAAAGTACATGAAATGTCTACTTAAAGTCTCTGCTTATAAGTCACTCCATTAGCAAAGACTTTCCCTACCACCTGATAAGCAATTCCACCCCCTCCTTATACTATCACTCTATCCTTCTTGCTTTGCCTTAGTTTCTTGCAATATTTACATCAAAACTTTCCCTCTATTGTCTATTTGTCTACTAGATAGAAAAATGGCTAGGTACAGATATCTTTAAAAAATTTTTTTTAATGTTTATTTCTGAAGTAGACAGCTGAGCAGAGGAGGGTCAGAGAGAGCGAGGGAGACACAGAATCCGAAACAGGCTCCATCCAGGCTCTGAGCAAGCTGTCAGCACAGAGCCCGACGTGGGGCTCCAACCCATGAACCATGAAATCATGACCTGAGCCCAAGTTGGACACTTAATCAACTGAGCCACCCAGGCGCCCCATCAGATATCTTTTATAGAAGATATTTATAGATAATAGGGATGTTTACAAATCTCTCCCATATTCTGCACGCACATGTGCATTTCTTTTCCCACCCCCAACAGTATACAAGTTCTGTGAGGGAAAGAATGTTTTTACTCCCTGGTTTAATCCTCAGTGCTTAACGTTAATCTCTGCCTCATTCTGGGTGTTAAATACCTGTCGACATGAGTAAAAGATAAAACAAGCTGATTAAATAGAGAAGGCAAAATGGCAGCTTGCAGAAGGAATAAACTGATGGGACAGGCAGCATCTGCTACAACCCTGTTGCTCAACATGTGCCCCTTCGTGGGGCTCAGAGGAGAGCTGTGCCTGCACAGTGCGCCTGTGCCAGGCTGGAAAGGGCTTGCACCCCAGTCTCACCTCTTAGACCCCTTTCCAATAGACAGCTTTGAGTTTGCTAATTCTAAGGTATGTGATTCTAGATGAGTCACTTAGCTTTCAGACTTAAATTTTTTATCTGAAAAATGGGGAATCTGTGCTTCTTACCTGATGGGGACCAAATGTGACTACTGTTCATGAAGTCCTAGGAGAGCCACGCACAGAGTATATGCTCAATAAATAGTGCCTCTTACACGTTGTGGGATTTGTGCCAATATGAGGAGACGGGGAGCCTGTTGGGGGGTTTTATAGACCGGATTCGCACTGTGGACTGGAGATTGGATGCGATGAAGGCTCAGTGTCTTAGTTCCGAGTCTGTGGCTTTAGGTGACAATCTGAGTGGAGGATAATTTTCTTAGCAAAACTTTTTGTTTTGATCTGAGTAGGGTATTTTTCCTTTAAAATCTGTATAGGTCATTTTGCAATGCAGCGCAGTGCACTGCTTGAGTATGAACTCTGGAGCTAGGCCACTTGGGTTTAATTTTTGGCCCTACAACACACTAGTGGTGATGCTGGGCAGTTATAGAACTACCTTCTGATTAATGTCTTTTTTTTTTTTTCTAGGAGAGAGAGAGACAGCGTGAGCAGGGGAGGGTCAGAGAGACAGGGAGTCACAGACTCTGAAATAGGTCCAGGCTCTGAGCTGGCAGTCAGCACAGAGCCCGACGTGGGGTTCGAACCCATGAACCGCGAGATCATGACCTAAGCGAAAGTCAGACACTTAACCGACTAAGCTACCCAGGCGCCCCTGATTAAAGTCTTTGTAAAATGGGGATTATTTAAAGGGGACTAGGTATGCTGTGCTCTGTTTTTCTTAGACCTCATAGCTAACTATTTGGTCAAGCACATGGACTGGTAACATCACCACTGGCAGGTGACTGCCCATCTATTATAATGTCTCTGGACAATAAGGCAAAAGAGTGGGGTAGTGAACACGTGCATTTAGAACTGGCTGGTAAAGCCAGCTGATACGGCTAACTAAGGTTACTTTTTGCAGCCATATAAAGCAATTGCCAGAATCCCACCACGACAGAACCTCCTGGGCCTAGCAGGCTGTCCTTGGACAGGTAGGGTAACATTGCTACCAGCCTGAGCCCACCTTCAATCAGAAACTGAGGGGACTTGAGAATTCTCCTCCCTCTCCTACAGTCTCCCTATGTTGACGTTATCTATTGCCTTCTTTGAGCTTTGTAGTGAACCAAGATCTCCAGGATTTAGTTCTCCTAGGCACCCAACTCCATCATGTGTAGGACCCGCTGGGTTCTAAGCTGTCAACATTTCTTGTTCCCCAGACCATCCTTTCTTTAAACCCTTCTGAAAGGAAGAGGACTTGCTGATTGGTGAGCGTGAGTCTCATGGGCCATACACAACACAGTGGGAGGAGTTATTCCTCCAAAGCAGGATCAGACTTGACTCTTTACCTACTTCTCCGTGAAGCTGTAGGAAGGGTGAGGGGCATTAGGACTGCCTGCATCCTTGAGGTAAGCAGGCGGAACAGGACCCCTTCAGCCGGTTTGCCCTCTGGCCCAGATCCTTCGCCAGTGCCTGTGGGGACACACCAGGGTGACCTTGACTGCAGCTCTGGCTCTCTGCATTTCAAGAAGATGCAAGAAGGGAGCCCAGAGATCTGCTTTTCTTTTATGTTTTTAAAGTAGATGAAGTATGGATCGTTAACGGAGCTGGTCTTCTGATCCTCATTTGGGGTGGGAGAACTTTGTCGATGTTCTGGCAGATCAGAATTGAGAAGATTAGGAATGGTGGGCAGGAAAGGAGTGTGAATTCCCTGATCTCTAGCCCTTTGAGGTGTGTGCTTTTTATTCTTTCACCTTTGGAGTGGCAAGAGAGACTTAGCATGGTGAGCTGATTGGTTGAGAGGCGAGGTTCACTTGTAATGCCCATGTTGGGTGTTTCTCTGAAAGAGGGCAAAAAAGAAAAAAAAATTCATGTCGTCAAAATTCCAAGTGGCCTTTTCGTTGCCTTGAGGCGAGCAGTGCTGCGCTTGCCTTGGCCACACACATCTGGGTGTTGACGGTAGCTCGGAATGTGCAGGTAGGAACGTGAGGGGTCCCTGGATCCCAGGGGCCGTACCTGTACCCCCGCAGCCTCTCATGGCTCAGGACCTGCAGCTGCGTGTTGGGGGCACGCTGCAGCAGGAGGCACAGATATCCCCCTCTGTGATGGGGTGTCTCTCTTGCCCTTGACAGGGCTGTGGCAGCATCTCCCGGAACCAGAACTCTCTCCAAAGGTGAATTGTTGCAGAGCCGTTAAGTTAGTGCTGTGTCTGCAGGCAACACATGGGGAGTGAAAGTATTAAAAGGGGAAGGTCTCCAAAGGGTGATATTATTCCAAGAGGTTAACGAAGATTTTTGGTGCATCCCAGAGCTGTGGAACGGCAGCGCATTGCCACTCGCTTTTAGAACCTGCCTGTTGTGGCTGTCAAGGTCAGGTTGCCCTCGGTGTCCCCCAGTGCCCATCAAAACTGTGCACAAATAACCAAGACCTCAGCTGCCTGCCTACAGCTGCCGTACCCTGAGCTCGCTGGGGTGAGCAGTGGGAGGCTGCTTTGCCTTTCTCCGCTGCAGCAGAACACCCTCCCATTCCCTGCTTCTTAGGAGAATCCTAGGCTTTGCAGTCGATGATGGCAGAGGAGAGTTGAAAGCACTGCCAAAGAAACTTAATAATTCCCAAAGCTCTCCATCATTCCTTCTTCTCTAGGCTACTGTGACTTCTTCTGAAATCTCTCTGTAGAGCCATGTCTATCTTCAGGCACAAATTTCCCCTTGGTATTCAACTATTGTGGAGCATTTGGCACTTCCTGTTTCTAGTATTCTAAGATGTTTGACATTGGTCTTTCTGTTAAACCTTTATTTTTAAATAAAATTAATATTTTTTTTTTACTATGAAAGGATTGCGATCATTAAAGAAAACTTGGAATCTAAGAAAACTTGGAATCTAACAAGAAGAAAAGGCACCCAGGATCCCCACACCCCTAGACAACTGGTAGAGGGGAAATCAAGACCTAAGAACACACCAAGTAGGTGCTAGATGTGGGAGTGTTCTGGCTCGTTTAGGGTTCTACTAGGAGTCAGGTTGTCCCCCTCTCTGGGCAAAAGGACTTTTAATTTCAGGCATGTCACTCTGGAAAAAAAATTATCTGTAATGTCACTTGAGGGCAGGGATACTTTTCTTATATGTCTCCCCCCCCCATAGATTTTATTTAATGATACTTTGTAGCTTCTTTGAGGAATAATGGACAAATAATAAACTATACCTATTTGAAGTATACAATTTGAGTTATATACGTATACATATATACATACATGTATTTGATCTTGATTTCAGATACACACATATGTATATATACATACACATATACATGTATATATATATGTACGTGTGTATGTGTGAATATATATCTGTGAAACCCTTACCATATGTGATGTATGTATACATATACATACACATATTTGTGTGTGTGTGTGTGTGTGTGTGTGTGACAGAGAGAGAGAGAGAGAAACCATCACCAAAGTCAAGTTGGTGACCGTAGTTTCCATTTCCACAAGCTACCTTGTGCCCCTCCATAGCCCCAGGCACCCATGGCTCTCTGTCAATATAGATGAGTTTGCATTTTTGAGAATTTTATGGAATCTTATCTTTTAATTAGAATCTTACTATTTTTCTGGTTTCTTTTACTCAGAATAATTATTTCCATTTTCCTCCAAGTTGTTGGGTGAGCCCATAGTTCATTCCTGTTGATTACTGAGTAGTATTTCAGATAAGAACATTCCACAACTTTCCTATGGGACATTTTACTTGTTTCTGGGTTTTGGCTATTACAAGTAAAGCTGCTGTGAACATTCATGTATGTCTTTGGATCTGTGCTTTCATTTCTCTTGGATGAATAGTGAGGAGTGGAATGGCTGGGTCCTATGGTAGCTGTAGGTGTACTTTAGAAACAGTTTTCCAAAGAGGTTAAAGCATTTTATACTTCCACGAGATTTCCACTTGCTCTGCATTCTTAAAAACACAGTTTGGTCAGTCTTTAAATCTAGCCATTTGACTGGGTGTGTAGTAGTATCTCACAGTGTTATTACTTTGGACTAATTGTCTTAATGATTTAATATTGTTGGATATCTTTTCATGTGCCTTTCATATCTTTTTTGGTGAAGTGTCTATTCAAATATTTCTCCTAGCTTTTTAAAAATCCTGTTGTTGTGGGTGGTTTTTTCAATATATATTCCTGATCCCAGTATTTTAACAGATACATGCTTCAATAAGATTTTTCCCCCAATCTGTTAAGTTTTCAAAATACAGATCTCCCTTGACCTAAAAGGAGGTTAGGTCCTGATAAAGCCATCACAAATTGAAAGTATCCTAAGTAGTAAATGCATTTGATACCCTTAACTTACTAAACATCATAGCTTAGCTTAGCAGCCCTTGAATGTATGCTAAGGTCAGAGCACTCAGAGCACTTAGGTCAGCCAACAGCTGGGCAAGATCATCTAACACAAAGCCTATTTGATAATACAATGCTGAATATGTCATGTAATTTATTGAACACTGGACTGAAAGAGTGAAAACCAGAAAGGTTTTGTGGGTCCAGAATGGTTGTTTGCATATTGACTGTCACCCTTAGGATCATGGGGCTGACTGGGAGCTGCAGTGACCACTGTCCCGCGCCACGAGACCATATCCCACCATACGTTGCTAGACTGGGGAAATGATACAAATTCAAAATGTGAAGTATGATTTCTACCCCGTGCATATGGCTCTTGCACCATTGTAAAGCTGAACAATTGTAAGATGAAATCTTGTAAGCCAGAGACTCCCTATAGATGTCTTTGGATGAAGTTCAATTTATTCTTTTCCTATTTAAGAAATCTCTGCCCATCTAAGGTCATGAGGATTTTCCTCCATCTTTTTCTATAGGTTTGATAGTTTTTGTTCATACTTGGGTTTACAATCCGTTTTGAGTTAATTTTTGTATATGGTATGAAGAGTGGACGCTCATCTTTATACACACGGATATCTTAGCAATGACTCGATCATATGTTGGAATAGTTTAATAGCAGAGATGGGGGAAGTTACAACTTAGGACATATATTCCATATTGTTGTGACAATAGAATGTATTCAAATAACAGCTTGTGCATTGTGAAGAGGAGTTTGCAGACCTCAAAGGAGAGAGGACTTAAAATCGTTTCTTTGGCTTGTGATACAAGAAGTAGGAGTTCTTACAGGAAAACTAAAAACATTTTTAATGGTTATTTTTGAGAGAGAGCATGAGCGGGATAGGGGGAGAGACAGACACAGAATCTGAAGCAGGCTCTAGGCTCCAAGCTGGTAGCACAGAGCCCGATGTAGGACTTGAACTCACAAATAAGCTGAGCCGAAGTCAGATGCTTAACTGACTGAGCCATCCAGGCACCCCTTATGGGCAAAGTTTAAAAAACCTATTCCAGGGGCGCCTGGGTGGCTTAGTTGGTTAAGCGTCCGACTTTCGCTTAGGTCATGATCTCGCGGTTCCTGGGTTCGGGCCCCGCGTCGGGCTCTGTGCTGTCAGCTCAGAGCCTGGAGCTTGCTTCAGTCTGTGACTCCCTCTCTCTCTGACCCTCCCCTGCTCACGCTGTCTCTCTCTCTCTCCTAGAAATAAAAACATTAAAAAAAAAAAAAACTATTCCATTATCCAAGTAAACATACATATCCACATATTTTAAAGAAAGTGGAAATCAATATATGCTTGTCCTTTTAAATTTAGGGGCACCTGGGTGGCTCAGCTGGTTGAGTGTCTGACTCTTGATTGTGGTTCATGTCATGATCCCAGGGTTGTGATATTGAGCCTCACATTTGGCTCCATGCTCTGCTTGGGGTTCTCTTTCTCTGTCTTGAGCTCTCTCTCTCTCTCAAAAACCAACTGATTTTAAAATATGCAACTTTCCATATATTTAAATATTCAAATATTCAAATATTATTTTCATAATCTATCACATGTATATGCTTAGCCAATTACCTATGTTTAACATTTAGGTAGTTTCCAATTTAGGATATTAAAATGATTGGAGAGATGGATATTTTTGTGTGTATTTGGATTATTTTCTCAGAATAAATGACCAGAAATAAAAGTATTGGTGAAGGGTCAGAAGAACATTAGGATTTCTGTATTTGTGGACAAATCACTGTCTGGAAGCTTTGAACTAATTTAGACTCCTCGTAGCAGCAGATAGAGTTTAATTATTTTATCATTTTATCACATACTTGACATCAGGGAACATTATTTTAAAAAATATTTGCCAAGTTGACAGAATAAAATGTTACCTGTTTTGTCTTGCATTTCTTTGACTTCCAGTGATTTTGGACTCTTAAAATATGGACTTTGTGGGGGCATTTCTGTTTACGTTCATAAGTCATCAGTATTTAGTGGCTGGTGGTTCACTATGGTGGTTCACAGTTGGCAGTGAAAGAGAGAGACAGTCCCTGCCCTAATGGAACTTAATGCTTGATCCTGTCCTGTCTCTGATTTTAAAAAATTGCAATGGTAGACATTTTTTGTTGACCTATAAGATCTCATTAGACTATTTTAACTCTTTGTTGTTTAGGTTTCATATTTCCTTTGCTTGTCTTTTACCTCAAAATTTCATTCATGGTGGTTTTTGATAGGAGGAAACAATAGACAAAATGTGGGAAAATTGCTCTTTCTTGGATTTATTTTCTTTAAAATTTTGCTTACAGAGATGTTCTACGTCCCAGATCACAAATTCATGTGTATTTCTTCTAAGGTCTCCTGAGTACAGTGTTTCCATTTAGTAATTTAGTTCTAGTGCATCGAAACTATGTATTGCTGCATAATAGCAGGTAGTGATTTATCTTCCTGAAAAAGTTAACTTGCTATTTTAGCACCATTTATTAAATCTTTCCTCCTACTGCATGATTAGTAATGCTACCTTTATCAAATTCTAAGTTCTTACTTTAAAAAAATGTTTATTTTGAGAGTGAGAGAGCACAAGATAGGGGCAGAGAGAGAGAGGGATTTCCAAGCAGGCTGTCAGTGTGGAGACAGATGTGGGACTCTATCCCATAAACTGCAATATCATGACCTGAGCCGAAATCAACAGTCAGATGCTCAAATGACTGAGCCACCCCAGGTGCTTCTTGTAGTTCTTTTTTTTTAATGTTTATTTTTTTTTGTGGGGGGTACTGAGATTGAGGAGAGATAATCTGCAATAGTGCAGAGCCCAATGTGGGGCTTGATCTCATGAACTGTGAGATCACAACCTGAGCCAAAGTCGAGTTGGGTGCTTAACTGACTGAGCCATCCAGGTGCTCCCTAAGTTCTTCTTGAGTACATATATATTAGATTCCATTTCTAGGTTATTTGGTTATTTGATCAGTGTTTTTTTTTGTTTTTTTTTTTTAAGTTGGTTTGTTTATTCATTCAGAGAGGAAGATAGAGAATCCTAAGCAGGCTCAGTGCTGTCATCACAGAACTTGATGCAGGGATTTGAACTACTGAACCATAACATCATGACCTGAGCCAAAAACCAAGAGTCAGACACTCAACTGCCTGAATCACCCAGGCACCCCTGATTATATAATCAGTTTTTATGTGTCCACTACATTGTTATTGTGGTGTCTTACTCTGTTTTATTGGGGGGGGGGTCTCAAGTTCACTTAGTCTCATCCAACCTATTCTAGTAGCTGCTGGAGTTCAGGCTGACCCGTAGGGCAGTATGGCTTTTGTGACATCACTGAAGACACTAGCGTTAAATATTGTACTATGTTTTCAAAATGAGCTTCCCCCCCTACTTCTGACTAGAATGTATCTCGAGGTTGTTGTAAAGATTTGGATAATCCAGAGAGGCACAAAGAAGAAACTCAAAATTCCCCAAATTCCATCACCAGAGCCAGTCATTTAAAATGTTTTGAGTCTCATATTTTTAGTCTTTTAGATATGCATATGATACATGTATTTTATATTACCCTGCAGATACTGTCTTTTATTCTGAAGTATCTCAGAGCATTTTCTATGTCACTGAATACTTTGTCTTTTAAAACATAATTGCAATGATTTCATGTGATATATTGGATGTATCACTGTACATTAATTAAATCAGTCCTCAAGATTATATGCCCCCTTTTTTTTTCTATTTCATATGGTGCTGTGATTCTTGGGTGGCTGAGTGGACTTTTCTTCTCCTTACCACCCCTCTTTTCCTCTATCCCCGCCTTTATCTCCTGGTAAACTGGAGAACAGTGATAGTTTTGATAGCCTAAAGGTATAATACTTAGCCTTCCCAAACTTGTCAGAAGTAGCAAGGTCATAGTTGTCATAGAATCCATTGTTAAGAGATGCAGTTCTTTGGGGGGTGCCTGGGTGGCTCAGTCGGTTAAGCGTCCATCTTCAGCTCAGGTCATGATCTAATGGTTTGTGGGCTTGAGCCCAGCGTCGGGCTCTGTGTTGACAGGTAGCTCAGAGCCTGGAGGCTGTTTCACATTCTGTGCCTCCCTCTCTCTCTCTCTTTCTCTCTCTGACCCTCCTCTGCTCATGCTGTCTCTATCTCAGAAAAAAATTTTTTAAAATTTATTTAAAAAAGATGGAATTTTGGGGGCATTTGGCTGGCTCATTGGGTAGAGCATGTGACTCTTGATCTCAGGGTTGTGAGTTTGAGTCCCATCTTGGGTACAAAGATTATTTAAAAATTGTAAAAAAAAAAAAAATCCTAGGGTTATACTGGATCTTGGCTCTTGGCTTTGCCTTTCTCACTGGGTTGTCCTGCCTATAAAATGTGGATTATGGGGCGCCTGGGTGGCTCAGTCAGTTAAGTGTCGACTTTGACTCAGGTCATGATCTCCTGGTTCATGAGTTCGAGCCCCACATCGGGCTTTGTGCTGACAGCTCAGAGCCTGGAGCTGCTTCAGATTCTGTGTCTTCCCTTCTCTCTGCCCACCCTCCTACCCCCACCCACTCATGCTCTTTCTCTCTCAAAAATAAACATTAAAAAATTTAAGAAGTGTTTATCTGGTCACAAAGATTAAATATTAATTTCTTAGATCTGTGCTTGCAAACTGAAGGTTAAAATGATTAGCAGTTTATATTAATATTAGAGGGAGAAAGTTACATTCTTTGAGGGTATTCTATGAAAATGCTGGTGGATGGAAAGCTGCCTCTGAATATTCAGAGAACTTTGAGGGTCTGCCAGCCTCAGCAGGGCCTCTGGAAACCTGTGTGGAGGGCAGACAGCTAGAAGCAAATCTGATATGTCCTGAGGGAGGAGGAGGAGGAAGACCAAGGAAATCAGGGCATTCCCAAATACACATTTGGGACCCTGGAAGGGGACCTGAGTTTGAAAATCTTGGAGCATAAAGTTGATTGTTAGTCACAGTAAATTTCTAGAAAGAAAAATGCTGAGCCAAAGGGTATCCATAAGTTTAGAGCATTACCCATTCTGAAATGTGATTTGGGAACAGCACGGCTCGTGAAGTATGCCACACTCTCAAGCTACGTTGGGAGCTGGGGCTTGAAAAACATTAAGTGCTGTCAAGAGGCTGGTGTGGAAGTGTGTGGTGTGAAATTCACAGACCTTGGTTCTCACACCTTGGTACCATGTGTTCCTCGCCCCCACCTTCAGTTTAGCACATGGTGATGTTATGTTTGAGAGTTCCTTCCCATTTATATTCCTTGTTCTTATTTTTGATTTATGTAATTCCAGCTAGTTAACCTACAGTGTTGCATTCATTAAAGGTGTACAGTATTAAACGATGTGTTTTTAAAAGTAATCTTAGCAAATGTAGTGGATCCCATACAAGGAAAGTGATGACTGTAGCTGGGTCAGAAAGACATCTCAACTTGTTGCTTAAATATGAGGCCTTTTTGCTTTTAAACCTGCTACGTAAAACTTTCTTAAACTGTTCCCACACACAGTATCTCAGAAGAGTTCCATAAATTGGTCAGTTCTTTGGCTATTAAAACCATCACATTTAGCTGACTCACTGCTTCCTGTTCATTTTTTAAAAATGTTTATTTGGTGGGGGGCATGGGTGGGAGAGAATCCCAAGCAGGCCCAAGTGCAAGGCCTCATGCACAGAGACCAATGCAGGGCTCAAACCCATGGAACTGAGAGATCATGACGCGAGCTGAAATCAAGGATCGGATGCTTAGCTGACTGAGCCCAGGTGTCCCTTGCTGTTGATTTTTAAACTTCGTACTCCTCACACTCATCCTTTACCAGGCCCGCCCAGCCCAAAGCCCAGCTGCCGAGATTCCTGGTCTTCTGGGAGTGCCTGGGGAAGTGGGGAGTGCAGTGCTCACCCATCTTCCATTCTGCCTTCCGGGCACTTGGGCTCCGGTGAATTCCAGACTTTAGGGTTTGTTTCCAGATAGTGCAGGGGCTTCCCTTGGCTCTTTGGTGTGTGACTGTAGCCTTTCCTGCTTACAGAGAGAAAATGGCTTTTTTTCTTAATTAAAAAAATTTGTTTTTTAATGTTTATTTTTGTTTTTTTTTTTTTACAAATAGTTTATTGTCAAATTAGTTTCCGCATAACACCCAGTGCTCATCCCCACAAGTGTCCTCCTCCATGCCCATCCCCCCTCCCCTCCACATCCATCAGTCCCTAGTTTTTGTCAGCATTCAAGAGTCTCTCATGGTTTGCTTCTCTCCCTTTCCCCCACCATTTCCGCCCTTCTTCTCCCCCTTGTTCCTCCGTTAAGTTCCTCCTAATCCTCCTATACGTGCAAACATATGATATTTGTCCTTCTCTGCCTGACTTATTTCGCTCAGCATAACACCCTCAAGGTCCATCCATGTTGCTACACATGGCCAGATTTCATTGTTTCTCATTGCCATGTAGTATTCCATGGTATAGATAAACCACATCTTCTTGATCCATTCGTCCGTTGATGGACACTTAGGCTCTTTCCATGTTTTGGCTATTTTTTTTTAATGTTTTATTTATTTCTAGGAGAGAGAGAGACAGTGTGAGCAGGGAGGGTCAGAGAGAGAGGGAGTCACAGACTGAAACAGGCTCCAGGCTCTGAGCTGGCAGTCAGCACAGAGCCCGACGTGGGGCTCGAACCCACGAACCGCGAGATCATGACCGAAGCGAAAGTCGGATGCTTAACCGACTAAGCCGCCCAGGCGCCCCACCATGTTTTGGCTATTGTGGAGAGTGCTGCTATGAACATTGGGTACATGTGCTCCTATGCATCAGCATTTCTGTATCACTTGGGTCAATTCCTAGCAGTGCTATTGCTGGGTCATAGGGGAGTTCTATTGTTAGTTTCCTGAGGAACCTCCACACTGTTTTCCAGACGGGCTGTACCAGTTTACATTCCCACCAACAGTGTAGGAGGGTGCCCGTTTCTCCACATCCTCGCCAGCATCTAGAGTTCTCTGATTTGCTCCTTTTTGCCACTCTGACTGGCGTGAGGTGGTATCTCAGTGTGGTTTTGATTTGTATTTCCCTGATGAGGAGGGATGCTGAGTATCGTTTCATGTGTCTGTTGGCCATCTGGATGTCCTCTTTGGAGAAGTGTCTGTTCATATCTTCTGCCCATTTCTTCACTGGGTTGTTTGTTTTTCGGGTGTGGAGTTTGGTGAGTTCCTTATAGATTCTGGATATTAACCCTTTATCTGATATGTCATTTGCAACTATCTTTTCCCATTCCGTTGGTTGCCTATTAGTTTTCTGGGTTGTTTCCTTTGCTGTGCAGAAGCTTTTAATCTTAATGAGGTCCCAATCAGTTTATTTTTGCTCTTGATTCCCTTGCTTTTGGGGATGTGTCAAGTAAGAAACTGCTGCGGTGGAGGTCAAGGAGGTTGTTTCCTGCTTTGTCCTCTAGGGTGTTGATAGTTTCCTGTCTCACGTTCAGGTCCTTTATCCATTTTGAGTTTATTTTTGTGCATGGTGTGAGAAAGTGATCTAGTTTCATTCTTCTGCATGTTGCTGTCCAGTTCTCCCCACACCATCTGTTTAAAAAGCTGTCTTTTTTCCATTGGATATTCTTTCCTGCTTTGTCAAAGATCAGTTGGCTGTATACTTTTGGGTCCACCTCTGAGTTCTCAATTCTGTTCCATTGGTCTATGTGTCTGTTTTTGTGCCAATACCATACTGTCTTGATGATGACAGCTTTGTAGTAGAGGCTAAAGTCTGGGATGGTGATACTTCCCGTTTTGGTTTTATTTTTCAGTGTTACTTTGGCTATTCGGCGTCTTTTGTGGTTCCATACAAATTTTTGGATAGTTTGTTCTAGCTTTGAGAAGTATGCCGGTGCAATTTTGATTGGAATTGCATTGAATGTGTAGATAGCTTTGGGTAGTAATGACATCTTAACTATATTTATTCTTCCTATCCATGAGCATGGAATGTTTTTCCATTTCTTTGTGTCTTCTTCAATGTCCTTCCTAAGTTTTCTATAGTTTTCATCATACAGATCTCTTGTGTCCTTGGTTAGGTTTATTCCTAGGTATTTTATGGTTTTTTGTGCAATTGTGAATGGGATCAGTTTCTTGATTTCTCTTTCTATTGCTTCATTGTTGGTGTATAAAAATGCAACCGATTTCTGTACGTTGATTTTGTACCCTGCAACTTGGCTGAATTCTTGGATCAGTTCTAGTAAGCTTCTGGTGGAGTCTGTCGGGTTTTTTATGTAGAGTATCATGTCATCTGCGAAGAGTGAAAGTTTGAATTTCTCTTTGCCAGTTCTGATGCCTTTGATTTCCTTTTGGTGTCTGATGGCTGATGCTAGGACTTCCAGCACTATGTTAAACAACAGCGGTGAGAGTGGACATCCCTGTCGTGTTCCTGATCTCAGGGGGAAAGTTCTCAGTTTGTCCTCGTTGAGGATGATATTGGCTGAGGGCTTCTCATAGATGGCTTTGATGATGTTTAAGTAGGTTCCTTCTATCCCGACTTTCTCAAGAGTCTTTATTAAGAAGGGACGCTGTATTTTGTCAAATGTTTTTTCTGCATTTATTGACAGAATCATATGGTTTTTATCTTTTCTTTTATTGATGTGATGGGTCACATTGATTGATTTGCTAATGCTGAACGAGCCCTGTGACCCAGGAATGAATCCCACTTGATCTTGGTGGATGTCTTTTTATGTGCTGCTGGATTCGATTTGGAAGGATCTTGTTGAGGAATTTTGCATCCGTATTCATCAAGGATATTGGCCTGTAGTTCTCTTTTTTTGCTAGATCTCTGTCTGGCTGGGGAATCAGAGTGATGCTGGCTTCATAAAATGAGCCCAGGAGTTTTCTTCGATTTCTATTTTTTGGAATAACTTGAGAAGAACTGAGATTAATTATGTTTTAAATGTCTGGTAGAATTCCCCAGGGAAGCCATCAGGTCCAGGGCTCTTATTTGTTGGGAGATTTTTGATAACCGATTTGATTTCTTCACTCATTATGGGTCTGTTCAGGTTTTCTATTTCTTCCCGTGTGAATTTTGGTCGTGAGTGTGTGTTTAGGAATTTGTCCATTTCTTCTAAGTTGTCCAATTTGTTGGTATATAATTTTTCATAGTATTCCCTGATAATTGCTTGTATTTCTGAGGGATTGGTTGTAATAAGTCCATTTTCATTCATAATTGTGTCTATTTGGGTGCTCTCTCTTTTCTTTTGGATAAGTCTGGCTAGAGGCTTGTCAATTTTGTTTATTTTTTCAAAAAACCAACTCTTGGTTTCACTGATCTGTTCAATTGTTTCTTTGGTCTCTATGTTGTTTATTTCTGCTCTAATTTTTACTATCTCTCTTCTTCTACTGGGTTTCAGGCATTCTTGTTTCTCTGCCTTTAGTTCCTTTAGGTGAGCTGTTAGATGTTGGACTTGCGCTTTTTCTAATCTCTAGAAATAGGCCTGGAGAGCAATGTACTTTCCTCTTAGCACTGCCTTTGCCGCATCCCATAGATTTTGAATTGTGTTTTCCTTTTCATTTGTTTCCATATATTTTTTAATTTCATCTCTAATTGCCTGATTGGCCCATTCATTCTTTAGTAGGGTGTTCTTTAACGTCCATGTTTTTGGAGGTTTTTCAGACTGCTTCCTGTAATTGATTTCAAGTTTCAAACCATTATGATCTGACAGTGTGCATGGTATGATCTCAATTCTTTTATATTTATTGAGGGCTGCTTTATGTCCCAGTATGTGATCTATCTTGGAGAATGTGCTATGCGCACTTGAGAAGAAAGTAAATTCCCTGGCATCAGGCTGAAGTCAGCCATTTAACCGACTGAGCCACCCAGGTGCCCCAGCTTTTTAATTTTCTTAAAATATTTTTTTAACCCCAGGTACTGATGTTCCTCAGCAGATCTCGGCAGCTCCCCTGCCATCTTTCTGGAGGTGATGGGGCACCAAGTGGGGTGGAGGTTTTAGTGCTGCTGCAGCTGAATGAAGCTCTCAATGGGCATGTCCAGCCCCAGTATCTGCGGTGGTTAGGATGGGCTGCACTTACAGACCTGTTCTCAAATGCAGCTCTAGTCACCCATTCTGTCACTACCAGCACCAAACAGTGTTGGAGATGGGAGCTAATGAAATAGAAGATTAGAAAAAGTACAGTAAATGCTAGGGAGAAGTCATGACACAAAATGCATGTCATCACCCATTTCAAAATTCTTTGAAATTACTGGAGGTCACTCAGGTTCACAGGATCAGCTCTGAGTTTTGTAACATAGAAAAATACCATCACTCAAAGAAATCTTGCTTTATCTTTAGAGGAGAAAAAAAGCGATTGCTTAGGAGCAGTAACTTCTCCTGGAACAGATAAATTGCTCCCCTGGTCCTTGTATGGAGAGCCCTCTATACCGTAGGGAACAATGTCCTCAATAATATCCTCAAAGTCAGTGTCACTTGTTACATTCTGTAATGTGAGCTAGTGGCATAAACATGAAATTTGATTTGGTAAGAGCAGTTCTGGGGGCTGAATGTGGGGGTGGGGGAACCAGACAATTGTGTCCAGACCAGGTAAGCAGTAGTTTGACTAAATAGATTGATGTGAGCATAAATCTTTTTTTTAAAAAATAGCTTATTGATCTATAATTGACACATAGGAATTATATATATTGAATATATCTGATATTTTGATAAACCTACTCCTTTTGAAATGATCATCACAACCAAGCTAATTAACATATCCATCACCTCACATATCAACATGTTCACCTGTGTGTGTGTGTGTGTGTGTGTGTGTGTGTCCATGTGCATGCGTGTGTGGTGAAATAAATGTAATTAAAATGTACTCTCTGAACAAATTTAAGGTATACAGTATTGTTAACCATAATCCCCATGCTCTAGAATTTACTTATCTTGCAAAACTGAAACTTTGTATTCTCTGACCAAGACCACCCTCCTCAGGACCTGGCAACCACTATTCTTTGCTTCTGTGCGTTTCTCTGTTTCTAAGTTTGATCATTTTAGCTTGTGCATGTAAGTGAACTCAATGAGCATAAATCTAGAGGAAAAGACAGCCCAACAGTCCTTCATAAATATTAAATCTCTTAGCTGGGTTTTGATACAATGAAACATCAGTGACTTTAAGGTTATTTTTTTCAGTAATAGCTGAAGACCAGGAAAGCCACGTTGTTGGCTGAGCTCAGACCCACATGCTTAATAGCCAAGCAGGGAGTAGGTTTGACATTTTGTGAAAGGTGAAGCTTAATGGGATACTTGCCACATGGAGAGCCTCCCCAGTTTCCATTTGGGATTGGGTGGAGTCCAGGCAAGGCTCAGACTCATTTTGATTAATAGCTTCAGGTTTACTCCAACACATAGACAGATTGGCAAAGGAGGCCCTCAATTTCCACTCTGAGGAGAATTTCTACTCCAAGGAAAATGGCCCAATCTGCAGGTCAGGGGACAATTCTTACAAAAACTGTGGGTTAAATATTGTATGTGTATGCTATTTTTTAATTCAATAATTATTGAGTATCATCTATGCATATGGACTCAACCTCTTTGTAAAAAATGTTTTATTGAATGTGGTACTAGGTACTACAGCATAAATTCTTGACATCTTTTGAGCTTGCCATTGGCACATGTTCTTTTCTTTCTTTTTCTTTTTCTTTCTTTCTTTTTTTTTTTTAAGGTTTATTTTGAGAGAGAGCATGCTTGGAGGAAGGGCCAAGAGAGAGGGAGAGAAAGAGAATTCCAATCAGGCTCTGCACTGGCAGAGTTCGAGCTCACAACTGTGAGATCATGACCTGCCCCAAAATCAAGAGTTGGGCATTTAACCGACTGAGCCACCCAGGCACCGTGTTCTTTTAGAGTGTGTCAAATACACATATACTTATTTTAGAGAGGCGGAGCGCATGGAGAGAATCTCTAGCAGGTCCCACACTCCATGCAGAGCCTGATGGGACGCTCGATTTCATGATGCTGGGATCATGATCTGAGCTGAAGGCAAAAGTCAGATGCTCAACTTACTGAGCCACGCAGGTGCCCCTAAAGTGTGTCAAATATTCTTAAACGAAGAGACTTTCAGAGTAGAACTATTATTTGCTGGGGAGATCTGCAGGACTATACTTGGATGTTTGAGGTTCTCACACTTTAAAAATGTGTGGACCATTGGGGTGCCTGGGTGGCTTAGTCGGTTAAGCATCTGACTTTCGCTTAGGTCATGATCTCGCAGTTCATGGGTTCGAGCCCCACGTCGGGCTCTGTGCTGACTGCCAGCTCGGAGCCTGGAGCCTGTTTCAGTCTGTGACTCCCTCTCTCTCTGACCCTCCCCTGCTCACGCTGTCTCTCTCTATCTTTCCTAGGGAAAAAAAATTTTAAAAAATGTGTGGACCATTGCCAAAGGCCATACTAGAACGTTAGCCTGCAGAACATTAGAAATGTTATAAAACACTTACTTTGACCATCAAAAAATCTTAGCAAGATGCCCAGTGCACTGGTACTTCCATTATGTTGCATGTATTCAAACTGGCCCTTCACATCCATTCCCTTCAGAGAACCTGGCCCCTGAGGGATGAGCTTCCCTAGGACCTGGTGATTGTTTTCTTCCAGGACTTGGATGCTAATCTTTTACTGTTAACAAGGATGACTTAAATTTGAAAATAGAAGGAAAACCTTCTGGGATTTGTCCTACAAAGTGCCATCTAGCTTTTATCCTCTCTTCCCTTGACATCCTGGCGTCTTCTTATCTCTTCCCTTGGGGAAAAAAAAATAATTTCTTGGCTTTAGGAATGCCAACAGAAGTTCTAAAATTGACCCAAGGAGTCTTGCTGTGATATTCCCGGGAACTCTGGTATTCCAATCAGCATCTTCTGCCACTGGAAAATAGATCAAGTTAGTGGGTACTAACAAAAATTTTTCTAAATGATACTTTGAAATGTTGAAGCATTTGTTTAGTCTCTATATGTTGAGCAAAGCACATCTAGCAGTGTTTTTTGCCTGAATATGTCCCTGGGTTTTAGATCTTCCTTGCCATCTACCCCTCCTCCTTGTTACTCTTTGAAGAACTGCAGCCAGAGTCCAGGAGTTACTTAGGCAGGTTCCCTGTCCTTCCCAAGGGCTCCAGGATCACTTCTGAGCTGAAAAGTTACTGAAGCCCTATTTTCAGTACTGGTTACATTAGTTCTAGTTACATTAGTTCTGTTCCTAAATGCTTCTATAGTCTGTCCATTTTCCTCTTGTCCACAGGCCTCTACCTGGTATGAGCCACCCTTGGCTCTGGCCTGGAGACATTCATGAACACTCGAGTGAGAACAAGCGGAGTGTGCTGGCCCTGTTTCCACGAGGACTCCTAAGCAGAAGAGTGACAAAGTCCTACGTCAGTAGGTTACCTGCCGCTCACAACATTCCTTGGAATTCTGCCCTTTCTGGGGAAAGGAGTAGGTGTGAAAACTTAGTCCTTTGGTGGGGTTTCTGTTGGAATGATGAGCTGAGAACAATAATCCGGGATTTCTAGCAAGATTCAAAACAGTCACTTAAAAAAGCTTTTCTTATTATTTAATTTCGAAAGAGACAGAGCGTGAGCCGGGGAGGAGCAATGAGAGAGGGAGACAAATCCAAAGTAGACTCTGGGCTCTGAGCTGTCAGCCCAGAGCCTGACACGGGGCTCGAACTCACGAATTATGAGATCATGACCAGAGCCAAAGTTGGATGCTTAATCAACTGAGCCACCCAGACATATCCAAAATGGCCACTTAATTTTTATTTTTTTATTTTTGAGAGACAGAGCATGTCTCTCAAAGAGAAAGAGACAAAGAGAAAGAGAGAGAGAGAGAGAGAGAGACAGAATTTAAAGCAAGGTCCAGGCTCTGAGCTGTCAGCACAGAGCAAAATGGTCAGTTGAATAAGTCAATCTTGCACTCAAAGAAACAGATTTGAAGAAAAATTTCATTTTTGTTTTGAGTATAAGCAAATAGAATATTACATATTTTTATATTGTGTTTCCTTTTTTTAATTCAAGGAAGTTAATAGTAGAGATTACTATCTGTATCTATATTCTAGGTAAGAATTTACAAACATTACCTTATTTAATAATATAAAACGTGGAAGCCCCTTCCTACTATCATTTCCCCCAGATGGTTATGTTCAGTCATGAGATTTTTCTACAATTTTTTTCCTTGAATATACATTAATACTTTGTGTTGTCGTTGCTATAATTACTCTTTACTTACAGTGGAAGGAGAGTCTTTGGCAATTTGCCTTTTCACTTAACTATACATCTTGGACATCTTTCGATGGGTACATCTAATTATACATCATAGTGTTCAAGAATTGCATAGTTGTTTATGTGAATTAAACATGGTTTATTTAACCGTCATTGTATTGAAGGGAATTTGTGCTATTCACACCTTTTCAGGCTCACTTCGCATGGTATGGGAGTGCTTTTGAAGGCTAAATTCCTCGGAGTAGAAATGTGGTTCAACATATTTTCAAATGGTTTTCCAATGCACACCTCCACCAAATGGACCTGTATCTGCCCACCTTTGTCAATGCTGGGTATTCCACCTTTAAAAAAAATGACCCAGTTGATAAAGAATAAGAAAATCATATACCTGGTAATAAGGTATTCAAGATGAAGAAAGACAATGAGTAATGCCCTCGAATAGAGAGAGACTCCACGTGGAACCCTGGGTGACTGAAAGTTTAGAGGAACAGAGAGCTCTATATCCTAGTATGGAGGCACTTGAAGTTCATTTGCTCTTTGTAAGTTGGGAATTGTTTTTATACTCATTTTATTGTGTGAGTTCTAGCAAGAGAAAGTGAGCTGCTGTGCCCAGCACAGTGCTGGCATGATGATCGATGGCTATATATTTTTCTTATTTTCTGGGGATGCCCCTGGTAAAGGGAGAGAATGGATGACAGACCTGTTACAAACCATCTGCTTTCCAGGATCCTAGAGTCTCAAAAATTAAAGATTAATCATGGTAATTTATATAGTTATTAATGTAGGAAAGTGCCTTATGTGCAGGCTAATTTATTGGTGCTGCTCTAGAGCTGTGCTTGTGTGTATAAGTGATGTATATGCAAACAGGCATTTATGACATCCCATAACAGCTGCTGTCATAGAAACATGAACAAATTGCTTGGTCTGTAATGGAGCAAATCCCCAATCTCGCCCCCTGTTTGTACCCACCATTCTGTGCTCCTAATAAAAAATCACACTGAAAAGATCAGCAGGAGTATCAAAATGTACGAGCATTCTTGTCCTGTGTTCTGTAGTGTACTGGACACATACATGTACAGTGTCAATTCTTCTGCCTTCCTCAGACCAGCTCCCACCTTCGTCTGCCATGGTTCTTGTCTCCTCTGTTTTCACTGATTCTAAACCAGAGATCCCTGACCATCCAAGCCATTTGAAAATGTTACATTTGAAAGGTGCACTGGTTAGCTGTGGACTTCTGTCTCCTAACCCGCTAAGGAAGATGAGGGTCCTCAGGCTTGTCTTTTGGACTCTTGATGTCCCTTTGCCAATCCATCAGTGGTCCATGTGGTAGGTGGCTGTTGTGCTTTGGGAGGGAGCTTAGCTAATCAATCATTATTAGTCACTAACCTGTTCTATGTACCAACAACTGTTTTCACTAAGTGATGGCAGCATTAATTGGGCGATAACGAGCCCCTCCCTAATTACAAACGAGCACTGCTCTTTATCCTCCGTAGACGATCCCTTCTAGATGAAGGACCACTGAGGGAGGCTGGGACAGGCACAGGATGGCAGGGTGTAATTTGTTTTTAACCTGCTTCTAAGGAGTTGTTTAATTAATATGAGATCAGCGCATTTGAAGTCTTGAACAGGTGCAACACACACTTGTAACCAGCTGTGTAATTGACCGCAGTGTAACAAGCCAGGGCTGAGGATTCAGATCTCCCTAATCACCTGCTCACCTCCTACCGTGGCTGCAAAAGTGCCTGTTCTTTTTAGTGCAGGATTCTCTGATTCTGTCTGGAAACCCCTATTTGTGTTGGGATGCATATGAATTATAGGTCTTTGAGCAACAATTTGTAAATGGGTTCATTTCTGTTCACTACACACCATTAAGCATTGCTGCTCCTTTTTCTTGTTTCTTTGCTTTTGTAGCTTTGCTAAAAAAATCTGGGGTTGATGGTCATGGCTAGATAGGTCTCCAGGTTCAGATCTCAGAGCCAAAGAATTCTAGAGTTTTAGGAGCCTTTAGGAACAGCTGTCTAATCTAGGGATTGGTGAACTGCAGTACAGGGCCAATCTAGCCTGTGACCCAATTTTTGTAAATAAAGTTTTATTGGAACATTGCCATACTCCTTCTTTTACTTACGTATTATCCAGGCTGCTTTTGTGCTACAATGGCAGAGTTGGATAATTGTGTCAGCGACCATATGATTCATGAAGCTGAAATCATTTACTGTCTGGCCCTTTGTAGGAAACATTTGTTAACCCATGAGATCAAGGGCAGAATTTTTATACTGTCATTGAATCTCTCTGAACAACTCCAGCAAGAAACTCACTATCTTGGGTTGCCTGGGTGTTTCAGTTGGCTAAGTCTCCAACTTCTGCTAAGGTCATGATTTCATGGTTTTTGAGTTCGAGCCCCATGTTGAACTCTGTGCTGACAGCTCAGAGCCCGGAGCCTGCTTCAGATCCTGTGTCTCCCTTTCTCTCTCTGCCCCTCCCCCGCTTGTTGACTGTCTCTCTCTCTCAGAAATAAACATTAAACTCTTAAAAACCTCACTATCTTATAGGCAGCCAATGGCATCAAGATAATTCTGATTCTGTGATATGGGGAATTATCTTAGTGACTCACTTTTTCACTTTGGTCCTATGCTCCAGAGTCCACTAGATCCAAGCTCTCTCCGACAAGATCCTTCAAATATTTAAAGACAGTCCTCTTTCTGCATGATGTAGTTTCTTCCTCAGCTTTTCCTTGCAGAGTGTGTTTTCCACACCTTTATGAGCTCAGATTCTCCTTTGGGTACATGATAGTTGGCCAGCATTCCTTTAAAAACGGTGAGTTCTGAATATTTTGAGAATCTGAAAGGAATCATGGGATCTTTCTCAAAAATGTTATGTACAGTTTTGAGTTTCATAGATTGTTCAAAACAAGTCTGTCTGTTGACTCTTGCTGAGCCTCTAAATGGTGTCAGCCCGAGCTGAATATGATGTTCACTCCAGATGGATAACAGTACAAGGAGAACAAGATGTATTCAACATAGCAGACATACGACAATTTAGCCTAGAACTTTAACTTCTGTGGCTCTTGTCAGCAAGTAAAATCCCCCCATCTTTTTACCTATACTGTTGTTTCAGCACAAATCTCATACTCTTGCAAATAAAATTTTTAATCTGAAAGCAAGACTTCATGGTTACTTTTATTAGGTTGAGTATAGTCCATTGTCTGATTCAGACATCTTTTTGTGCCTTAACTCCATCTAAGGAACTTGTTCTTTCAAGACTTATCCACAAATTAGATACGAATGCCATTTCTTGTTTGCTCAAAGCACTGATAAAATTGCTGAAAATGACAAAGCTGTGTAGGGCTGTACCATGGCTTTTGAAGACAGTTGCCAAGTCTGATGTTTTTCCATTAATCAGCTGCTTTAGTTGGTTCAGTTCACATTATATTATATTCAGTCACATTATATTCAGTTTCTCCCAGATTGTAATTTCTCCCTATGTGAAATCTGAATATATATTTTTTTCCGAACACAGCAGATGGGGATCTAGGCTTCATTCTAGTTCCTGTCCTGCCTGTCACAGTGCCTGGCTTCAGTGTGGCTTGCTGATTGGCTTACAGCCCATCTCCTCAACCACAGGGAAAGCTCCACAGGAGAAACTGGGCATCTTCTGTTCACCCATTCCCTCAGCCCAGAGGCGCAGCATGGAAGATACTGGGTGCTCAATGAATATTGTATTTTATGGAATCTAAGAAGCCGTCAGTTATAATCTATACGATTATTTTATGTGCCATGAAGAAAAAGCACTGCATATTGATATATGCTGAGGTATTAATGAAAAGATATGCCATTGTTTCCGTCGTTAAAGTGGGAAGTAATGTGCACCTTAAAATCCACATGTTTGTGGTGATTGTCAAGTGGCAGGGAGAATCTGTGATCTTCCAGTTTCCAAAGCTTAGCTAACATTTAATCTCCAATCAATATCTAAACCCAAACAGTTATTGAATAATTGCTACCAGCAATATTCTGGTCGGGTGCTCCCTTGAAGTCCTCCCCAATCATCCTACCTTGGGTTACTTCCTCTTCTCACCCCCCCCCCCCCAACTACAGAAATTGAGTCTGGCAACACGATTTAGGACTTCATTATCCACTGGCTTTTATCGATCCCCATTGTTTCTAGTGAAGTAGCAGTCTTGTCTACAGCTAAATTACAAGCCCCTTGAGCATTGGAACTCTTTAAAAATTATGTATTCACAATGCTTCCCCTTTCTATTAGCTCGAAAGGAGGCGTAGCAATTTCAGCACTTGTACGATTGGATATTAAGAGTAGAGAAACCCTAAGAAGGCTTTTAGACAGCTGGATAGGAGATGAGTAGGAATGAAGGAACGTGTGAGAAAGTATAATGTAAGGAAAAGGATGGATTCCAAAGGACAGGAGCCAGGGGGCGGGCTTAGTCGGGAGTGAGTGGTTGGGAGATGAAGAGTGAAGGAGCAAGAGTAAGAGGGAAAATCCGAACGAGGCAATAGGAAAGAAGTGGGGTTGTGGGTTGGTTGTGGGAGGTGGGAGTGGGCACATGGGAATAAATGGGAAACACAAATCTTTTGTAGTCTGACTAGCTTCACTCCTTTTTTTCCTTGACCTTCTTCTCAACACTGTGCAGAGTTAAAATCCCAGGGAAGTCAGTGGAACTGGTTAAAAAAAGACCTACCTATGTAAGGCATTGGGTTGCTGACCTAGCAACACCCTCTTTCTAGATTTAGACAGATATTTGGAGTCTTGGGAAGAGAAAAGCAAAGGGATAATGGAAAGAAGATCACCTTTTTTTTTTTTGCATCTGCTAGGATCTTTACATGAGATCTTTAATTAATACTAAATGAAATCATCCTCCTTAAAGACTTATGATACTTGGCCAAAGTCTCAAAGGCATGATCAGGCAGGGCTGTCAGGCAAACTGTGGTCTGCTGGATCCAGAGCCCATGCTGACACTTGATGACAGACTCTTGCCGTTCAATAGAGTATTCTCTATTACGAAAGTACTATGAAAGATCTGTGCTTTTAGGTACTCTTGTATCAAATACCCATTTTTCATCACTTTAAGAGGTTTTTGCCAGTCACGTTTTAGATCTTTAGTTATACAAGTTCATAGTAACAGCAATTGGGAAGCACTGATCAGCAAAATAAGATTGTTAACCATCCTGTGTGCCGTGACTTTTAAAATCACTAAGACAAAGAAACAAATCCCTTTCATTTCAAAGTCCTCTGAATGTGAATATAAGCTCAAATGCTCACTTGCAGACAGACACTAAACTTAATAGATCAACGGCCTAGAATTCCATCCCTGGACCAAAGCACTAGTTTTAGGCCTTCTTGTTGTGGGGGGACCGTGTTTTGTTTTATTTTCTTTCCTAATGAGCAATTGGACTAAAGGATCAGGTTTAATTATAACCAGAGTCCCTTTCTGTGTGTACATCACTGCAGACCTAATTGCAGCCTGGCATCCCTGCTGCGTCCTGAGTGGTCATTAGCTTGCTGATAATGGACTGTTCTTGTCAACAAGGCCTCATTAACCATTGTTTTTGCAGCAAAATAGTTGTAAGTGTTTGAACTTGTGATTGAGGATGCACTGGGCTTACAGTGCTAAGGAGAAGTTTCCTCGTGCAGTTGTGTGGCTGCAACCAAGGACTTGGGGCTCAGATGAGGGGTGCTCTCCAGAGAAGCCCTGGCTCTGGGCTGTGGTAGCAGGGACGTGATGTAACAGGAAGAACTCTCCCTTGAGAGCCAGGGGGCCAGTTTTCCAGTCTCAGCTCTGCAGCTGGCGTGGGCTAATCAAGTAGCTTTTTATTCCCATCTCCTCATCTGGAAATGAGGAGGTTTTATTCCACGATCAGTAAGATCACTTTTGCCCATTAAAAATAATTTTGCACGGTGCTTCTACAAATTTTCTGTTGTTTTCGTATTCATGGTTTTGTCGTAGGTTATACACTAGAGGGCAGTGGTACATTAATATTATAAGCCATGAATGCACTCGTACTGAACTCAGCTGGAATTCACCAACATTTGAGTTACTAAGCGACCTTCTGTACTTATATACTCACACCAAATAGAAGATGTTCTGTCTCCAGTTGACATTGTTTATCTCCTGTCTTTAGAATGTTTCCAGTGTTGGGAACCTTGCTACTTCACAAGTTCCCTTTTTCTCTTCCTAGTTCCAGTTAATAGGAAATAATTCCTTTGATGAAAGAAAAGCTCACTTACCCATAATTTTTAGCCAGTGACCCTACAACACTACAGAAAACTTTGTCCCTTTTATTCTCAGGAGGATGGTCCAAATATTTCATAGAATCCTGTTACTGAAGAGGTACCATTGGTTGGTAACTGAATAACTGTATATGATCTGTGTATCAGTCATCATATCAAGGGTCTTATTTATGTTTAATTATCATCATAAACTCTAAGTGGGATTCCATCTTTGTCCTTACTTCTAGAGATTCAGACCCAAATCACTTAACCACTAAGCAGTGAACATGGGATCTGAATCAGGGTCTGTGATTAAAATCCCTGCCTTTAGCCACAACACCTCCTTTTACAGATTTGAAGACCAAGGCCCAGAGACAGTAAGCAACTTGTTACAGATCATACAGAAAAATTGAAGAGTGGGAACTAGATTCTGTCTTTGGGGAACACATTCAGGTTTTTTTTTTTTTTTTTTTTGCACTACAAAAAAACATTGTCATTTACTCCCTGAGTTCTCTTTTTTCTGTATGAAATGTCTCCGTTTCCCCTCGTTGTTGTTCTGATCATTTGCTTGGTCTCCTGTCGTGTCCTTTGAGTATAGTTTTAATTTGCTGCATCCTTTCTAAATTATGAAACTCAAAATTCACAACTGTGCTGTTTAAACAGTATAGAAGGCATTGAGACTATACTTCCTGTTATTTGGACTTAATTTTCATTGTCTGACTTTGCATTCACATTTTGGTATGAAGATGGCTATTTCGAGCATCAGTTGGACAATATCCCTTGTTTCTTTCAACTTTTCTTTACTGCTTATGAACTGTAGAAATAAGACCAAATGATCCTGTCACATTGAAGAAAAAAGATCCTCCTGATTTGATGAGGATTCCTCCTGAGTTGATAATAAACTGTAGCAAATTCCTGGTTTCTTAAGATACTCAAAGGATGTGCATGTGAACATTCTCCAGATTCTGGATGATGATTGGATTCTCATTATAGGTCAAGGTCCACATTGGTTTTTGCTTCCCTGACAGAAATGCACCTGTGGCATGTGGTAGACCTGTTTTTTTTGTGCCTGTTATCTTTCACCATAACGCAACCTGGCATCTCAGGCTGTAAGGAAGGCTGCTTGAGAAGGGCTGTTGATCCAGGGGCCCTGCCTTCTCCATCCTAGAGATGGGCATGAGAAGTAGACTGTTCTGGCACTGGGAACCTTGACTCAAGCATAGAATGGAAAACACCGCGGCTGATTCATCCTGATGACCATAGTGTTCCCCGAGCAGTCTGCCTATTAAATCTTGTATCTTCACTCAACATCTCCTTTGCTCTGTGAGCCACTTCGCTTCCAAGAATGTATACGCATATATATGCATGTATAAAAGTCACAATCAGTTTCTGCTAATTGCAGTCCTCCGTTATACAGTGATCTGTGGAAGATACTTACCTTTTGGAAATAACCTTATCAGAAAGTTCTGTCCCATGACCTAACAGAATAGCTAATTTAACTGAGTTAGTCCTTGTCTTATCCCATTTAATGTAGAAACTCTTTCCCAATAGTTTTTTTTTTTTTGGATTGTACTTCTAAAATTTATTTGCCACAACTAATGCAATAGACATGTTCTTCAAAAATTAGCAATAAAATTTTATACCTTGACGTCACTAAGGGCAATTGCTAGGCAGTAAAAAATCAATGTTGACATTCAATATTGAATCTTTTGGAATGGTAATCAGATGAGTGTTGTATAAATTTAAAATCTGGTGGACTTTTTTCCCAAAAGGGAAACATTTTTATACTTTTAATATTCATGTTTGAGACCTGTTATATAATCTCAGCAACAAAATCCTGAGTTTAGGCAGTGTCTTCTATACTGTAGGTATAAACCCTAAAAGCAACAGGACTTTCAATTGTATTTCAACTGTGTTGTCATCTGCCCACCAGGCAACTCTTTCGTGTGGGAAAATTCCCAATTCATTCTTATTTTCTCCCTGAGCTTCAGATTCACATTCTCTGCTTTCTGCAGAAAATGTTCGCTTCATTGTTCTAAGGGCACACGCAGGTCCATGTGATGATTTTATCCCAAATTATAATTATCTCCAACACCTGTATCAAGAACATTGTTTGCTATGTTGTAAGTCTCTTCTTTCATGATCGAAGGTCACAATTTCTCCCTGGTTTCAGTAAGAGGAAACGAGCTAAGTAACTGATCTGCTTTGCTCTCATGGGTCCTCTGACTCTTTTGGGGTCATGGTCAGAAAGAGTCAAATTTATGGCCCTCTTCTGGCTCAGTCATGGCTTCATTTTATTTTTCTATACTTATTTTCATCTGGCTTCATTTTTTTCTTTTTCTTTTATCTTGTTTAAACTTGCCGAGTAGTATGCATTTTTATAAGCTTCTGAAAATCCTTTTGTCACCAGCTAGGGGCACAAATAAGTAAAAGTAAACAGACGGATCTATCCTATTCTCTTTGTATCTCCTGCTTTCCTGATCCCTTTGTCTATCTCTGAGGCTTAAAATTTGGAGTTCTTTTGAATCCTCTCTATCCCTCCTTCCTTATAGCTTGTCAGTCTGCACACGTTGTTGAGTTGTGCTTTTACAGTATCACTCACACACTGGGGGAAAACGGGAGCTGTGGGCACCCGGGAAATTTGGGATAGTATTTGAAGAGATGTGGTGATCTTGCATCCTCCAGATCTCTGAACTTTTGGTGAAGTCAGTTGCTTTTTCCCCATCTATTCTTTTCAAATGTTTATTTTTTTTTGTATTTTTTAAAAATTTATTTCTAGGAGAGAGACAGGGTGAGCAGGGGAGGGTCAGAGAGAGAGGGAGATACAGACTCTGAAACAGGTTCCAGGCTCCGAGCTGGCAGTCAGCACAGAGCCCGAAGCGGGGCTCGAACCCACGAACCGCGAGATCATGACCTAAGCGAAAGTCGGACGCTTAACCGACTAAGCCACCCAGGCGCCCCTCAAATGTTTATTTTTGAGAGAGAATGGGGGAGGGACAGAGAGAGAGGGGGAGACACAGAATCCAAAGCAGCCTCGAGGCTCTGAGCCTGATGAGAGGCTCAAACTGACCAACTGAGATCATGACTGGAGTCTAAGTCTGGTGTTTGATTGAGCCACCCAGGTGCCCCTTCCCTATCTATTCTTTACTTCGTACTATTATTTTACCTGGATTAACTTGTTACCAGTTTACTGGACAATTACTAGATAACAGGATAATTACAATTATCCTGTAAATGACTTTGCTGTCTTTAGACCAGCAGTTCTGAAACTTTAGCTTTCATCAGAATCCTCAGAAGGACTTGATAAAACACAAATTGCTGGGCCCCATTTTCAGAGATGCTGATTTGGTAGGTCTGGAGCAGGCCTGAGAATGTGCATTTCTGACACAGCACTTGCTGCTTCTGCCCTGGGGACCATGCTGAGGACCATTGCTCTCCTCATCTACCCTACATGCCGTTCTCAGGGTATAGCTCTTTGAGATGTTTTCTCAAACCTTCACTGGCCCTTCATTGTGTACTGAATTTAGTTTCACATTTCAGATGTCCTACCTCATATTCGAGACCCAGAAAAATAATTTAAATGCCACCAGTCTCTTTCATTCACTAGTGTTTCTCCTTAGTCATACAATATTCTTCCTGGCCTCACCTCTGCCTATTAAAGGTCAGCTCCTTCTCCAGGACTCTACCCAAACCACACCCACTTCCTGAAGCTTTGCCTGATATTACAAGTTCTTTAAAAATGTATTAATTTTTTTTTTTATTTTGAGAGAGAGAGAGAGAGAAGGGGAGAGAGCCAGGGAGATCTCGAGAGAGAATCCCAAGCAGGCTCTGTGCTATCAGCACAGAGCTTGATGTGGGGCTCAATCTCACTAAACCACAAGATCATGACCTGAGCTAAAACCTAGAGTCAGATGCCTAACCGACTAAGCCACCCAGGTGCCTCCTGATTTTACCAGTTTTAATTGAGAGCTAGTCCTCTTTTATTTTCCTACAGTGTTTAGAGCATTATACCTATACTTTTCAGCATAGTTACCTTGTCTCATTGACTGAATTTAATAAGCTCTGAAACAAACAGCAAAGACTCTCCATGTCTTTTACATGCTTTTCTCTCTCTCTCTCTCTCTTTCTTTCTTTCTTTCTTTTCTTTTCTTTTTTTTTTTAACATGGAAGGTCTTTAAATTTGGACTAGATACTTATATATTTTTTTGGGGGGGGTGAGGGCACAGAGAGTGAATGTTTATTATGAAATGCTTATAGAATTTCCCCAAGGTCACATTTCTTCTATGGCAAAAATAACATTGCCCATTTTTACTGATGCAAACAAAATATTTCACAAAATATAAGCAATTAAGAAATAAAGACCCCCTTATTAACTCATCATGCCACAGAATTTTAATGGAACGGTAAGTTTTGTCTCCTCTTGATTGCCAAGATTTATTAAATCTTAGAGCCAGTTTATGAACTAAATAATATAGATGACAATCTATCCTAGAAGTACTTCTTCTGTTTGCCAACTTGTTAATAAGAAAATGTTCTTTTGATATAAACAAATGGCTATATGAAGATAGAATGACCCCTCCTACACTGTTGATGGGAATGTAAACTGGTACAGCCACTCTGGAAAAACAGTGTGGAGATTCTTCAAAAAAGTTAACAACAGAACTCCCCTATGACCCAGCAATAGCACTGCTAGGAATTTACCCAAAGGATACAGGAGTGCTGATGCATAGGGGCACATGGACCCCATTGTTCATAACAGCACTCTCAACAATAGCCAAAACATGGAAAGAGCCTAAGTGTCCAACAGCGGACGAACACTAGCCAAATCAGGAAAGGGCTTAAATGTTCATCCACTGACAAATGGATCAAGAAGGTGTAATTTACCTATACAATGGAATACTACATGGCAATGAGAAAGAATGAAATCTGTCCATTTGTAGCAACGTGGATGGAACTTGAAGGTGTTATGCTAAGTGAAATAAGTCAGGCATAGGATGACAGATACCATATGTTTTCACTCATGTGGAACTTGAGAAACTTAACAGAGGACTATGAGGGAGAGGAAGGGGGGAAATAGTTAAGGAGAAGGGAGGGAGGCAAATCATAAACGACTCTTAAATACTGAGAACAAACTGATGGAGGTCGGGGAGAGGGGAAGGGGGGTGATAGGCAAGGAGGAGGGCACTTATTGGGATGAGCACTGGGTGTTCTATGGAAATCAACTTGACAATAAGCCATAAAAGAAAAAAAAAAGAATGTCCATGAAATACTTTCTCTGGTATTTTATAGGTGTCACCTATACACAGAATTTTCCATCAGATGTATTTAGAAAATTCTAAATTAAACAGTATTAAATTTTATTAATTTTTATTAAACTCCAGGACTCCCCTGAGTCTATAATGGGCTAAGGTATTCTAGGAATCTTTATTTTTTTATGTTTTTCTTTTTTTTTAAATTTATTTCTAGGAGACAGAGAGAGAGAGAGACAGCGTGAGCAGGGGAGGGTCAGAGAGACAGGGAGTCACAGACTGAAACAGGCTCCAGGCTCTGAGCTGGCAGTCAGCACAGAGCCTGACGCGGGGCTCAAACCCACGAACCGTGAGATCATGACCTAAGTGAAAGTCGGATGCTTAACCGACTAAGCCACCCAGGTGCCCCTTCTAGGAATCTTTAAAAAGGGAGCCTATGGTATTCAACATTGTTTCCAAATTCTTTATTTTTTTACATTTTTAATCAGCTTAGCAGCTCACAGTGTAAGTCCACTTCCGTCACTATTTGGGAGCCTAGTCACAAATCTCCTGTGTAAATGTTTGGAAAAGAGACAGTTGCCGTTTCAGTGACCCTAATTAAATTAAATGATCTGGTAATGCTATGAATTCGATATGTACACACCTCTGCCCAGCGATGAATTTGGTGACCACTCCAAATTCTCACTTAGTGGGTTTTTTTGTGATACCCGATTCCTCCAAGTCCTGGGGCATGAGTGTGGTTGAGGATGGAGGAGGGAAGCTGCTGGGCAAAAGATAACTGCCTACTTGATTTGGTTGCAATTGGCTCTTGCTGCAGAAACAGGTTCTGGTCAACCTCATTGCCTGTGCGGGCCCAGACCCTGGACAGAGCTCCTTTTGCAGGTCTCTCTGGAATATGCTCTTTTCAGATGTGTTGACAGCAGTTGAAAAATTAGCAAGGGTACTGGTAATAAGAGGTCCCATCAAGGAGCTTGGAAACCAAAGATTTCACTGCCAGCATTTGTGAGGCTGAGAGTCTGTTGTTCCTGACTGCTGCACCCCTTTGGGGAATGCAGATGGGGGGGCGGAGGCTGTGTGGATTGGTATTAATAGGGTCACACATATCCCCAGCCAGCCTTTTCCTCCTGGTTTTCTAGGTGATCATCAACTCTACACGTCATTGGATTCCATCTGTTGTCTGGCTGTCCACAAGAAGAGATCTGCTTTTGCATTCTTTGTCAGCATCTGATTAAAGGGCAGTGGCAGCATCCAATCTCTGATGCCTTTCTCTCCAACCACTCATCTGGGCAGCATTTTCTGTATCTTAGATGTTGACCTCCTAGTTTAGACATGGGAATTTTTTTTTTAAACCATTGTCTTAAAACGCAGTGTAGGGAAATATTTTGGAAGTATTTGTTGTCAGAATACCCAGAGAATGAGATCTTTCCAAGAATGTTGACCCATGATTTTGGTAATTTAGTATCGCATATTCTCTTATTATCTTGTGTTTTGCTTGATTCAGAGTTTTCTTTCTGAATCCTACAGTGTCCAGATGAAGATTTTGTTAAGAACTGGGCCAAGGGGCATTTATAATAATTTCTGCTAACTTGATATGAGGTCCTCTTTCATTTAAGCCCTAGCTGCTTTTATCTTTTCCTAGGGTATACTATCTTGCTGATTTTTTTTTGAAGCCATTTTTTTGGATTTGATGTTGAGAGTGGTCACTTTAGTCTTCTGTCAAACAGGAATAAGCATTCTTGAGATCTGCTTTTAAATCAATGTCCTTGACACCATCTGGGTTTTAAAATTGCCCAGGCAGGGATTAAAAAAATTCATTAGATGCTCATTTTCATGTTAGATTTTTGTAAGTTTCAAATGACCTGCTGAATGTCAGCATATCTTGGGACTTTTCTCCCAATATTCTAGGATTCAATTGGTTACCCTTCATTCTTTTTTTTTAAATTTATTTTTGAGAGACAGAGCATGTATGGGAGGGACAGAGAATGAGGGAGACATAGAATCTGAAGCAGGCTTCAGGCTCTCAGCTGTCAGCACAGAGCCGGACATGGGACTCAAACTCATGAACCTCAAGATCATGACTTGAACCAAAGTCTGAGGCTTAACTGACTGAGCCACCTAGGCACTCCTACCTTTTATTCTTTAGTCCCTTCTTTGGGGAGGCTTCACTTTGCAGCTTAGCAATGAACTCCAAAGTGGACCTGCGTCTTGCTTTGTTTCCTAGCCATGATAACATAACAGACGGGAATCAACAACAGAAGGTTTTTTAAAGAACAGAAAATAACAGTGAACCTGTCAAGGTGTGGCTAATGTTTTCATGACATTCAGGTGAAGGGGGAGATGACCATGAATAGCAGAGTAGCTCCTCCTGAGGTGTAGGAAGAGCCATCATGTGCTGGCCTGGAGGACCTTTTTTCCTTACTGCTGCAGTAAAGGCAGGTGGAGGAAGGCATGAAGGAAAGCCCCCACCTGGGGAGCTGGAGACCCCTTTCTTTCATACAGTTCTCTAAGATCTCTGGGTCAGGGTAAGGGTGGATGAGCCCTGCTATTGTCCATAGCATCCCTAAGGAACCAAAAATATGCCAAAAAAAAAAAAAAGTGCTTGGAAGAAGCTCATTCTTCCTTCCCTGTACCTGCAGGTGGTGGCTTTGGATCACCACCGCTGTCGCATCATTCCTGGGAAAGCCTCCATCTTGCTCTGCTTTCTCAAAGATTAACACCTGGTTTTCCTGGAGAAGATGGTGTTACTGCTCTTCCTGAGTAAGATGTGTTCCTCATGGTGGGGGGGATCACAGGACAGCGGTTGTGGAGAATCTTTTGGGAAGTGGATGGGGGCAGGTGTGGTGTTTTAAAGCTTAAATTGGCCAAAGGGCTAGTCACTCACACTTCCTCTGGAAACTTGGGTCATAACCACCCAACCGAGATATTTTGCTCTGCTGTTGTCATGTGGTACGGAAACCCTCTCTCTTCTGGCTGAAAACAATCCTAAAGAAAGTCAGCATCATGGGGGGAGGGGAGGAATGGGAGGAATGTCCCTGGCCAGGAGGCCGGAGGTGCCCCAGGAAGCGGGTTCCTCTGAATAGTTAAATGGCTGCCTCTCAACTTGCACAATGTCACATTGAATTTGAAACAGGGAACTTTTTATATTTTTCCCCTGATTGTGCTGGCACCTGGCAGATGCCTATTTACCACAGGCATCAATACACATAGTAATCAAAGGAAATCAGAGGCACAGATTAGCAACAGCTGCAAGTCATTAGTGACAGACACGGGAAAGCACAATTCTGCACCCAACTTTGAAATAACCAATATGAGTATTTCAGAGCATGAGGGTTACCGCAGGGCACTCGCTAACAGGAGAGCAGCCAAACAATAGCCGGGCTTGTCTCTCGAGAGAGCCCTCTCCTCAAGGCAGAGCCACACAATCCATATTAGAAACCAATCAATCACACATTATTGGTCTGTGGGGTGTCATCCCTTCTCAGAGGAGCCGTGTGCGTCTTCTGATCAAAGGTGGTCTTCACTGAGAAATAACCTCGGGCTGGTGGGAAGACTCGTTCTCCCCGATCATAATTTTAGTGCTGGGAGTTCGTGTGTATTCCTGAGGACTTAATTATGTCATTGACTGAGTTGGACAGGACCATAACAATGGGAAAAGAAGACCTTTCCCTTTTCCAGTGAGTTACATTTTTCCCACACTTCTATTGGAAAATCAGCTCTGATGGATAGCCACTCTCCTGGTAGTTACATATCTTCACTGGCAGCTCTAACCTTAGCCTACTCCAGAAAATACTATTCAATTTTTAGCTTTTCTCTAATCAATTCATTCAGTGTCTCGGTGGAATACAAGTTGGTCATTTAAAAATTTCTAGCTGTTGCCTGATATGTCCCAAAACAAATTTAGCTAGCATGGGTTTCTATTTTAGACCATCTCTGGAAATGCAGATTTACTGTACAACTGGGTAATGGTTTAGAGATAAACAGACACAGTGAGTTGCTGTCTGATTAGCAGGACTGGGCAAAATTTAGCGTTTTATATACATACATAGACACACACACACACACACACACACTGCAATAATTGGACCATTGGACCGGAGGATGTAGATTAAATTGGTCTCATCACTACATGTGGTCTCTTCTCCTACTTGATACTAAGGTTGGATTATTTTCTGTTGAGAAATCTCTCCTTCCTGATCTCCCTCCCTCAAAATATCTTCTGCAGGTTTTTCTTTCTTTCTTTCTTTTTTTAATATTTTATTTATTTCTAGGAGAGAGAGAGAGAGACAGCGTGAGCAGGGGAGGGTCAGAGAGACAGGGAGTCACAGACTCTGAAACAGGCTCCAGGCTCCGAGCTGGCAGTCAGCACAGAGCCCGAAGCGGGGCTCGAACCCACAAACCGCGAGATCATGACCTAAGCGAAAGTCTGACGCTTAACCAACTAAGCCACCCAGGTGCCCCCTGAAGGTTTTTCTAAAAATTCTTATAATAAGTAACTTGTTTTGGAGATTAGGATAAGGAAGGGCGGAAAATGCTCCCTTTTATCTAATTCAGAGCCAGCCGTGAAGTATGAGCTCTTTAATAACCAGCAGTATGCTGTTGTTTTAGAAGCAAGCCCCCAGGCAACAGGAGTTCTGAACACACCGTGCATCCTAGGCAGTCAGATGCATCCTTAACATGTTGTTTAAACCTTTGGAAGTGAGAAGTTATTTCGTACCCGATTAAGTAGCATAATCTGTAGGCTTAGAGAGATGTGATTTTTTGGGGTCATTTTATAAGGAAGCAAAGACATGGTATTAATTCATAATTGTATTGACTCCTTGAGGCACTGTGGGTACAGCATCAAAGTTAACTAATGACCTGGGCCTTGTGTACTCAGTTGGTGAGGATATGGACAGCTTCTGTGTGAGGTCATAGTTTGACTCTGGTTCTGCGTTGCGTATGTTTTCCCCCTCATTCTGCTCTTTCTTTCCTTCTCTCTTCCTTTTTCCCTGTTGCCTCTCCTTTCCTTCCCTCTCTTTTATGATTTAGGCCTTAGAGGGACTAAGCATTGTTACATGGAATTCTCTAATTAAATATATTCATTTTTTGAGAATGAATATTCGGGTAAAGCTACCATAACAAAGCCCCAAATTTCTGTGGTTTGATGCAATAGAAGTTTCTTTCTTGCACCCTTAAAATAAAGGGGGTGTTCCTAGTGGGTGGGCATCACTCCATCTCTCTTCCACACGGTGACTCAAGGACTTCCATTTTGTGGCCCTGTCTGCCTTGGAATCTTCTGTTTCCAGCTGGTGGAAGAGGAAACTGGGTGAAGGAGGGCATAGCCATTTCTTCCTCAGTTTGGTCTGAAATAGGAAAACATCACTTCTGCTCCTGTTTTGTGCGGAGAGCTGCCCTTTGACCCCACTCCTTCCTGAAGCCCTTGCTGCTTGGGTGTGTCATTACTTATGTGCAAGGAAACAGATTTGTGTGACTTAAAGTTATATGCAACTTTTTAAGATGAAAGGTGTTGGGTTTCTAAGAAAGAAAAACATGTCCTTGGCAACCTTGTTCTTTACTGGGTAGGAATACATTCTCTTTTGAAAGAGGCACATTAAATTGTATGAATTCCCCCATCTGACTGCAAGGTTGATGTTTTATCACATATTAGAGGTCCTTTCCTTTCCTACCAATATATGTGGCCATGAATATGAGAGAGAGTTTGGAGTTTGAAGTACCAAAATAGGCTGAGGTTGTCTCAGCTGTCATAGGTGTAGAGTGCTTTGTGCCTTGTTCTTCATCTTGGCCTGGGGGCCACACCAAATAACTGGGCCAGTAGGGGGTGAGCATGGGAAGTAAACTGAGAAGCACACATTGCTTTTCCCCAAACCCTTCATAACTGGAGTCAAAGGGCAGGAAGAGGCCACAAGATTAATTTTTGAATGTAACACCATTCATTTCATACTGCATTTGCTTTCCTTTTTCTTTAAATGGTCTCAAGCTAGTAAGCTTAGCTCTCAAATGAGAAGGGTCTTCTTCTAAGCTTTCAGGTAGAGAAGATATTACCCATATTTTCTTGATAAAGACCCTGAAACTCAGGAGTTAACAGAGACCAGCCTGAGGTTATGTAGCCAGTTGTTGCATGAGCAAGAAGAGGTTCAGGGCTCCTGGATTTCTGCATGACACCAGGTGAGAGAGGAGGACCGAGGAGAGGTACGAAGATATGAGGATACAAGCTTTGTACACAAGATAGCACATTTCTCTGAGTGGAGAGTCAGCCAACCGTGAACACATTTGGAGCTCTTCTTCTGAGGAAAAAAAATGCCCTCTTTCTGCATCCTAGCCCCTACCATGCTAACCTGAAACTTAGCTTCTGGTACCCCTGATCCCCAAGAAGTGTAAGTTCAATTATACTCATTCTTTTGGGAGTCTGAGAAAGTAGCATGGGGTCATAGTACTGCTTATAAAAAAATAAAGAGAACTGATGACTATCAGAAAAGAGCTTTTGAAAAAATGAAAAGACAAGACTTACTATAGGTTGAAATAGATAAGTGTTGTCCAGTTGGCTTTTTTCCCCCCTTTTACCGTAAAATACAGAATAGAGAATGCCAGAAGATTTCCTTTTTAGAACTTGGTAAAAAAAAAAAATTATAGCAGATGAACATGAGGCGAAATCAAAGGGGGATTTTGCTCACATATGAAAGTTTATAAGAAATCTAGTTGAGTCTGGTTCCAGTATTTGCTGAAGTTTGTGGCTGTGTCAACAAAGATGGGTTAAAGTAAGCATATTTTAGATCCTAAACAGAGCAGTCTCATAGTCTGGAATAGAGAGTAGCTTTAAAATGTTTTAAAATGGGTTTCCTTTTCTTTCCTTCCAGCTGCGCCTAGTGCTAGGGGAAGATGAACTGGCATGTTCTTTGTTACACGGCAGCATACCCACCCAGGGGAGCGAGGCACAGCAGATTTTCAAAACCTAAGTCCTTTCAATCAGCTGATGGTGGAGTTGGGGAAATGGAGAAGCTACATAACCATGCATTGAGGCACCGTAACACCTAGAACATTCTACCATGTTCTCCAAAATAGGACTCATGCTCTCACTGATAAAACTGGCCCAATACAATGGAGCAGTGATTGACATACTCTTACTGGTATTTGCTTCGGATCTTTTGGCCTCTCTAGGCTGTTGCTAGGTCTTGGCTGCGGCTATAATTGGAATCGTGAGAAGGGCATTCATTCCAGGTGAACTTCTTAGTCTTCCGTACCTTCTGGATTTTACTTTTCTCTACCTAGATTGGCATTGTCTTTACTTAATGTATCTGATCAGTCCCCTGAGCACTGAAACAGAACAAAGCAATCCTTTGGTGACCCAGCATTTCTTTGTTGTTTATCTGTTTTGTCCCTGATGCAAATTCAGTTTTTTCAAAACTGTTGGGAATTTTGAACTTCTCTTTACAAAATGCTCTGTAGATTTTGTGATTATTGTAATATGAACTTTTTATGAGCCCCAATCTAATACTGAAGTTTCCCTAAAATGTGTTTTTGTAGGTTTTCTTTCTTCACCTTTTTGACTTAAATTAGGGGATTTGGCAAAACCATTAATTTTCCAAATCCATTTCTGTTTCCATAAGAATAAAGCCTACTTTAAAAACAATTCTCTTGAGTAGAGTTGACAACCAAAGTTATGTTAGTTTCAGGCATACAATACAGTGATTTGATAATTATATGTTCTGCTATGCTTGCTACAAATGTCCCCATACAATGCTACTACTGCACTATAGACTGTATTCTCTTTGCTGTTCCTTTCCTCCTTGTGACTTTTTCATTCTGTAATGGGAAGCCTGGACCTTCTGTGTCCCTTCACCCATTTTACCCATCTCCCCCACCCTCCCTTTCCACAACCATCACTCTGTATTTCTAGGTCTGATTCTACTTTTTGTTTACTTACTGGAACAAAGCCTGCATTGTGAAGACAAAGGATTCCTAAATAGCCTTAATATTAGAAAAGCTTGTTAACATTAAAATTAACATAACTTATTGTGTAAGGTTTCAACCTTTTCCAAGTGCTCCTCTATCTCTGCTCTCTATGGGACAGGGACCGTGTTTGGAGTATCTCAGGTTTGTCCACAATATCTACACAATGTCTGGTATGTAAGGTCCACTTATATGCTGATTTTTTTCAGCAAATGTACAGTACTATAAGTATATTTTCTTTTTTAGGATCTTAACATTTTTCCTCTAGCTTTCTTGTAAGAATATGATATATAATACATGACATACAAAATATGTGTTAATTGACTATTGACATTATCAGTAAGGCTTTTGGCCAACAGTAGGCTGTTAATAGTATACATGGATCTTTGTTGGACAGGGATCATTGCCTAACCCCTGCCTTGTTTGAGGGTCAACTGTAGTTGTTAAATATTGTTGAATAAATATAATTTCCCATTTAAACAGCATAACTACTTTATGAGGCTGGGGATATAGAATTGATTCTTCATATGCCTAGTTATGTTCTATGAAGTCGTTGTGAACACTGAATTAATGAATACAGAATGATTACTGCTAAGGAAGATACAGGGTTAAGTCCCTGTGAGCCTCTGCTCACCAAATTCCTATCAACTGATCAATATATCACCTTATTTTTTTGTGTTTAAAGACATGGTATTTAATATACCTTGTGGACTCATTAACATTGAGCTATGGTCAACAGCACTCTAACTCATGCCTGAATGAAGCTTATCCAACACACATATTTAAAACACTTCCCAATCTCTTTGCACTTAGAACTGAACTTAGAAGTTTGGTATGACACTTTTTAAACAGTGAAATCATTAAAAAAAAAAAACTCAAAAAAGAGTACAAAAAGTGTGGGAAATATGGCAATAGACTATGGAAAAGACACGTGTTCACAGTATGGCACCCAAAAGAGGAAGGCAGAGTGTGTCCTTGTACACGAGCAGCTGGTAGTATGCATATTGGGCAGCTCAAATCTTTTGTCACTCTGTCTATGGGCGTGAATGACTGAAGGCACCATGGATAGTGATTTGGAGGTTACAAATAAATAACGGCAAGTAGGTGAGTTAAAAAATGTGGAATCCTTGAGTAACGAGGGATTGTATTAGTACATACTTTCTGTGTGTTTGGAAACTTTAGAGAGAAACTCCAAGTTTAGAATTATTGTCTGTAACCATACTAGTGAACCTGAAACCTGGGTCTTCTGACTCCTGGGTCAGTGTTCATTCCAACACCCTGGTCTACCCTCTCAGAAAGGAGAGAAATCCATGAATTGGGCTCTTAAGCCCACAAAAAACACCTGTTTTTGAACAATGTATGTTACCAGTGCTTAAAGTGATTGAGCTTTGTAATTTGAAATGACTCATGGAAAACTTGGAAATGGCCTAGTTTGTAATCCGGATTGTTTCTCCTCTATATCAGAAAACTAAATAATCACTGAAATCTTGTCCTATGCCTGTAAAAGGAAAAATAACTAGGGTTTATTCTTCTCATGCACAGATCAGTTGTGCAGAAGGGAGCCTCACAGCTCACTGCTTTCCTCTCGCTCAGAGGACCGTGAGGTAGTGCTCATTTCGTACAAGCTTCCGGTATCAGGAGGCGGCTGTGGAACGATGAAGATGGGTCACTGCCTTCAAAAATATCTTGAGGGTTATTCTGTGTCAGTTTGGTGCCTTCATCCTCTACAGATGCCAGCTAATTCAGGGAACTCGGCTCTCGGTGGAAAAAAAAAATCAAAACTGGCCAGATTAAGACTTTAATTTTAGATATGTAATACTGACAGGACTGAAAATACAGCTATGTATTCTAATGTTGGGCATGAGAAAAAAATAACTGTGGCTTATTAATTTTTTGACCCTTCCAGCGTTTTCATAAAACATTTTCCAGTTATGTTCTACTGGACACAAGTATTCTATGAGATCTTAAGATACTATCTGTAAGAAAAATACCCCCTCCCCCCCCCCCAAATTTGAAGGTCCAGAGAGTTTGGGAAATACTGGGTTAATGGGTTTAGCCAGTTTTTTTTTTTTTTTTTTTTTTAACTAAAGTACTGAAAGTGTTAAAGCCTATTTACTGTAGACTTCTCAGAGTGGCTAATCTTGTATGTGTGATTTTGGTCTCAGAGCAGAGAACTGTAGAACAACCAGCAATATCCTCTGTTCCGCAGATCAAGTTTTGGAAAATGCTGTAGTGCAGTGTAATGTACACATTCCAGGGGAGGTGACAGAAAATAAAGGTAAAATTTCCACTCTGCTGAGGGAGATGGAAAAGTCCAGTGAGACTGATCATATCCCCTACCTTACACTGCAGTAGACTCCTAGCCTGTGAACCTAGACCTCTAGTAGCAAATCTTGGTGGGGAGAGAGTGACTACCCACCCAGGGTAGTGGGAACCAAGTTCCCCTGTGGCCTTGCAGTACATAGCAGGCCAATCCAATGAATCTTCTTCCTGAGCTGAGGGGGCTTCGGGGAGGTTGTGGGAAGGATGCCCTTCAGAGTTAAGGGTCAGGCCAGGGCTCTAAGAAGCATGGGGCTTGTGGGGCACCTGGGTGGCTCAGTCGGTTAAGCGGCTGACTTCAGCTCAGGTCATGATCTCGCGGTCCGTGGGTTCGAGCCCCATGTCGGGCTCTGTGCTGACAGCTCAGGGCCTGGAGCCTGTTTCAGATTCTGTGTCTCCCTCTCTTTCTGACCCTTCCCCACTCATACTCTGTCTCTCTCTGTCTCAAAAATAAACATTTAAAAAAAAAAAAAAAGAAGAAGCATGGGGCTTGTAGTGGGATGAATGGTCCTTTGTGTTCCTTTCCTACTCCTGTGACTATGACCTTATTTGGAAATAGGGTGTTCGCAGATGTATTAAGTTAAGCATGTTGGATGAAGTCATCTTGGGTTATCTGGGTAGGCATCCCTGATAAGCATCCTCATAAAAGAGAAAAGGCAGAGGGAGATTTGAGACACAGAAGACCACAAAGCAAGGAACTCCTGGAGGGACCAGAGGCTGGAAGAGGCAAGGAAAGACTCTTCCCTGGAGTCTTTGGTGGGAGTGCAACACTGCTGACGTCTTGCTTGCAGGCCTCCAGCCTCCAGAACTTGAGGGCATAGATTGCTGTTGTGTTAAGCTACCACGTTTGTAGCTGTTAATGACAACCCCAGGGAACTAACACAAGGCTGTAGATGAGGAGGGGGAAACTGATGCAGAAGTAGGCAAAGCTAGAAGATGAGGGCTGGTAAGTTCAGATGTCAGAGGTCATCCTGGAGAGCCCTCTGGGAAGTGGAGCTACAAAAATCTGAGTGTTCACGTGGCACACAGAGTTCACACTGGTGTAAATAGCAAGTCCATGCCCAGCTGTTGTGGTAGAATCAGAGGAATAGTACCTGTAGGTTGCTTGGAGAGTGTGGCCACCACATGAGCTGCGAAGGATGTTCTACTGCCTGGCTGAGGGTTAGGATAGGGTATCACTCAGGAGTAATAAAAGATGGCTTGGTGGGGCCCCTAGGTGGCTCAGTCTATTTAGTGTCCAACTCTTGATTTCATCTCTGGTCATGATCCCAGGGTGGTGAGATCAAGCCCCACATGGGGCTCCATGCTGAGTATGAAATCTGTTTAAGATTCTCCCCCTCCCTCCGCCTCTCTCTCTTTCCTCACCTTGCCTCTCTCCTGCATGTACACATGCTTACTCTCAAAACAAAAATGGCTTGTCAAAAAAATAACTAAAATTTTCTCTGCCTTGGAGAGATAATTAGTGTTGGTGGTCTTGTGAATGGATTTTAGAGTGGAGTCCATCCACAGCTAGCATGGTCCTTGACTGCTGGGTCCCACACTGCATAGGGTGCAGGAGAGCATTTCCAGGACACTGCATTGTAAGTTTGGGGAGGGGGCAATGTACCCTAATGAGAAGACTTTATCCATGCTTAGCCATTACAAATAAGCATTGCTAAGAAATGAAAAAATTGATACTCTTTTTACCTTTTAGGGGGATGACAGAATATATTATTCCCACAAGAATAATTGCATTGCTTTGGAAAAAGCACTGCTAGGCCCTTTGGCTGAGAAAAACAAGTCTTCCTGGGCACATTGAGGAGGAATCAGAGGAGACGAAGACAATACTTTCTTGTTTTACATAATAATGTAAAACCTAGGGGACTGGAGGCTGTGAATGGAAAGGGAAGGGGGTGAGTGAGGAGGATGCAGCAAGAGCAGGGCTCCCAAGAACATGGCCTGTGGAAGAATATGGCTCCCGAAAAATTTACTGTAGTCAAGAATGGCCAATATGGGCCTACCTTCATCTGACTACTGAAAAGGAAGCTCTTTTCCTGCTTTGTGCTTTTGTCCATTACCCTGAAACTGTCAGCAAGATTCTACTACACACGATAATCTTGTATTTGAGATGCTTCAGAAAATATGGGAAAACCATGGTGTGCATTATGTGTTAGGGGGGACATGGCTGGGAAAGGTCTACCTGTCATAAGTACTGGGATGGAGGTGCAGAGATAGCAGGTCGCAGAGTGAATGGACTCCAGGGAGGCAGGGGCAGATCCTGAGGGAACACTCTAGAATAATGGGGGTCATTCAGACTAGGCACCTGAGTAGTCTCAGCATGGAGCCCCATGTGGGGCTTGATCTCACCACCCTGGGATCATGACCAGAGATGAAATCAAGAGTTGGACGCTAAATAGGCACCTGAGTAGAGTGAGCTGTTCTCAGGAGTTGGAGGTTGGTGGAGAAGGTTTGGGAATGCTTTGTTATCATATAAACAGCTGAATTAATTGTTCTGTGTTGTCACACCCAATAACATTCTTTGGTAAAGCATCTGCCCTATATTCAGAATGTCCCACAAAGGCTATGTATATATATAAGCGTATGTTTATTTGCAGGGAGCAGGGTGGATACTAAAGAGGGAAGGAAACTACATCAATTAGAAAAGGCCCATAAAACCAGTGACCTGTGATGCACAAATGTGATTCTCCTTGAGCAAGGTGAACAGACAAATAGGATGGCAGAATCACAAAGCTGTTGGTAGGTGCTAGTGTAGGTGATTGTGGAAGGAACAGAAAGTTAGGATCGAGGAATATGCCATTTAGCACTGATACGTGAAGTCATCTTGAGAATGGTGAAGTGGCTGGTTTGAATCTACTTGGTAAAAACTAACAAAAGTGGGATTTGATGCTAAATGTTTTCATTCTGTCAGATTATCAGGTGTATTCTTTTTACATAGAAAAAGGGTTTTGAATATTCAATAATAGGTGGGAGTGAAATATCATTCAAGACTGAGATACCACTTCAACCCCAGGCTGTCAGATTCGTAAGCATAATGTAACAGGACATCAAATGTTATGTTTGAATTCGTAATGACTTGGAGGAAAAATTTGTTATCAGAGACCCTTGACTTTCATGTGATGTTTTCCTGTGGGATTAGATAGATGTCTGGTTTCTGATTCCTTCTGAGGCTTGATTGAGGATTAGATCACTCATTCCCAACTGGCCATTTTTCTCCGAGGATGGGCAAATCAGAGCTAATTGATACTTTTTATATTTAATTACACTTAATTTCTTCTGTCTGGCTGCCCTGAAACTGAGAAAAGGAAAACAGTGCTCTACATGCAAATCTTCTAACATAAACATTTCTTAACCTCATTTGCTGCAGGATTAGTCCAAATATAGAATCCTTAAGATAAAAGCTGTTTAAACTGGCTTCTTATCTGTGTTTTGATCCTGTCTCTGGAGCCACTCTTTCTGGAAACCATCTATCTCTGTGATTTCTGTGATGGGAATTTGCTCATTGTCTGCTTCCCTGACACTCAACTCTTGCATATTTAGTATTAATAGTCATTTCCGCCCTTTTGTTTGCCTAAACTAATTCCATGACCCTGAGGTCTACTGCTCCCCCTTCGAACCACCAGGCACAGGGCTCTGGTCATAGTGGTCTTCCCGATGGTTTTAATGGCATTACCCCCTCCTTCAAAACCCTGATACTTGCCACTTTCTTCAGGATACATTTCCCTGGACAAAGGCCCCAACTCATGGTTCCAGATCTTTCTACCAAGTCCTCAGGACTGATGCCTGCTTGCTTTCCTCCCTCCCTCTGTTAGTGTGAGTTCTGGATCCTGGTCTGGATACCCTCCTCACCTCCACTTGTTCTTCCCTCTCTACTCTTGAGGACCATTTCACCCAATAAATCTCTTGAATCTCTAATCCTGTTTCGGTGTCTGTTCTTAGGAAGATCCAAAATGACATCAAAGGGTTTCCAGCCTCCCCTCATACTTACACACTCTTAGACCCTTGGTCTGACCCTAGACCCCTTATTTCTTGGTGAGTTCTTTGGAGACTTACCTTTCTTTCCAGTGGATCTTGGGGTAAGGCCATTCTGGGCCTTCCTGACAGATGTCCTAACTGTGAATCTCAGAGTTTGGGTGGAGTTTTCCCTATTGAGAACACTCCTACTTCCTTTCTGCAAATATCTCCACCCATCCATGGAACTGAGCACTTACAGGGGAGAAACATCTCTGTGCACGTTAACACATGTCCTGTTCCATCCTTTTCCTCAGAGGCAGGAAATACCTATTACCCTTAGAGTTTGAAATCCAAGGCAGCAACAGTTTATTTAAAAAAAATTTTTGTCCCCCAGTGTCTATTTCTGCTCATGGACTCAGAGGCTCACCTGGTTCTAGGTATCTCTTCAGTGAGCACCTTTTCCAAATACTTCTTTTTCCTTCACTATATTGTCAACTTTATTTATTTATTTTTTTACTTGTAATCTTCTTGAGAGCTGCTTCTTCTGTTTGCTCATGTGTAGTATTGAGGGCTAGATTATGACATTTTAAAGATCTTTTAGGTATGGGATTTCCGAGAAAGATCTGTCAGAGATGGTTTAGATAGATGATTTTCTCCTTTTGAATATCGTCTCCATTGTCTTTGATGATGTACCTTTCATTTATGCGAATCATTTTGCAGTTTGCTCACATGCATTGTATCAATTGATCCTTGTGTCCATCTGTGAAATGTCAGAGTAAATATTTGCTGCCTCTTATGTGTCAGGAGCTTGAGACATGTTGAAATTAAATGACAAGCCTCCAAGTGCCTGGAGGAGTCACTGGATATGGTGCCTCTTGTTCTGCCAATCCTCTAACTCAAGATGCTTTTCTTTTCACTTCATGCCCTGCAACTACTAACCCAGCATCCTTCAGTAGGTACCTTTGTGTTTCTCTTATTCTCAACCATCTGCACTTAGGGGCAGAGGGTTAGAGAAGGTGTCACAGATTTAACGCCTGAAAAGATAATTCCAGAGAAGCACAGAGAATTCCACAGTAGGGAGGGGGGCGACTATGGCAGACCAGAGAGCACATGTCCTATCTGAGAGGGACAGTCTCCAGTCAATCCTAGCCCTTTGTGCTAATTAGGAATGCTGGCCCAGGGTGGCTACTTTTGCAGTTTTCCAAGGGAAGCTGGAAATCTATATTTTAGTATAAAATTTGCAGCTTAAAATTCTCAGACTAAAAATAGAAAACTCCAGGAGGCCAAAATACACACATCTAGAAGTGGTATGTGAATCCATGGATTACCCCAAGTTAGGGACTTTGGATTTGGAGGGATGAACTACGTATGTTTAACTTACTCTGTATTTCTCCCCTTGAAACCCTATGAAGTCATTTGGTGAATTTTACCACTTTTCCTAAAAGTTTGGTTGTAAACAATGTAAAGAGGAACATCAATTGTTGGATGCCTACTGTGTTCCAGGTTCCGGGGAGTATGGCAGGTGCTGGGTACCCCCTTGTCGCTGGCTCTAGCAACCATATGATACAACTAGTTTTATCCTTATTTTACAGATGAGGCAGATGAGGCCCAGTGCTGACCTAGCTTGTGGAGGCCACGCAATCAGTAAGTAGGGGAACCAGAATCAAACCCAGGTTTCTGGCCTCAAAATGCGTTCTTGGTCTTCATGTACATCTATTGACAACATCCTCAGGAGAGAGAGAGAGGATGAAATGAAAAATGTGGTACTTGTATTTAGGAACAAGTCAAAAGGGCTCTTGCTATAGGTATGGAGAAGTTAAAAGACAAGCATAATCCTCTGTTTTTGTTTTTTTTGACTGAAAGAGGTATGTTTTTCTTTGTAAACATAGGGAGGCAAGAAAGATTTTTCGCAGTAGGATGTGTTCCTCCTTTCTTTCAAAACCCGAAGCCAGAAATAGGCTCCCAACCAGGTAGTGTCTGGCTTTTGTATTCAGACTTGTCTGCTTTGACCATAGTGTCCCACAAGGTGGCCACTAGATTCTCATTGCTACATTTTTACTCCTGTGTCCAGGAAACAAAGGTCGGGTGAAAAAAAGACTTTTTTTGTTGAGGATCAAGTCACGTCCAAAGATAACAAGATCCCAAGAACTTCCTCTACCCCCTAGGGTTTAGAACCCAATTCCCTCTGGCCAGATGGCCGCTACAGAAAGGCGGAGCATTCCCCCACTGCGGCTGCTTTTTGCTGGCTGCCCACGGATGGCAGCTAATGGCTCCCAGCTGTACTGCCTCTGAAGACTGGGGAAGATGAGGCCTTTGAAAATAATTTAATAACCAGACTCCTCCAGCGATGGGCGGGGTTGATGCCAATCCTGTTGGACCACTCTCTCATTCAGAATCTAGCTGGCTGGTGTGCTTTGGAGAGAGAGGAGTTGCTATGTGTGCATTTTGAAGCCCTCTTGGTGTTTCCTAGAAGAATCCTGTCTATTCTGTAGCATGGATGAAAAAAATTAATCTCCAAATGCTAAAATAAAATAGATATGTATATCCTGTGCTTCTTTAGCTCCAATTTAGAGAATTTTAGGAGCTACCTTTTAGGGCTATGATTTACCCAAATCACATATACTTTAAGATCAGTATCTTCAGATGAATTTGACACATTTATATCATAGAAATAATTCAATTGCTACAAAATTTTTAAAACTTGGCAATCTAGAGTTTCCATTCTGTCTTTGAAATACCACATTCTTTCAAGGGTTGGCTTCAGGTACTGTGACCCATCAGAGAGAGTAATCAAAGCTCAAAGGATATGAGTCGTGAAAACTACTGGTAACCGGACTTACAGGGATTGGTGTGTCTTCCTTCTTCATTTTCTTCTTCTTTCTCCTTCTTGGATGGGGAAGGGGGATGAAAGAATTTTACCAAGATAAAATTTAATGGCTTCCTCAAACTCCTTTTCTAGAAATGTTTAATGGTATTCGGAATCTCCCCCTCCTTCATGAAATTGCAGACAAAATTTATTGAACACACTCATCTTGAATGTCGCCTGTGCTCCAACCCAGGTGCTGAGTTAGATGCATAAACAACGTGCTGTTTTCTTTATGTTCTTTCAGAGCACTGGCTGAAAAGATCAGTTGCCTGAGCAATTGCCTACAGAGTTGTCTAGTTCTAGAATAATTTCTTTTTGGATCATCTTACCTCCCTAGGAGGTACCGTGGCTTAGTGCAAAGAGCATGAGGTCTGGAGTCAGATCTGAGTTTGAATTTTGACATGGCCTTTGCTTCAACTTTAAGCTTTACTTTCCTCATCGAAACACAACTTGCAGGATTGCTGTGAGGAATTACCTCATGATGAGATCCTGGCAGGATAGTTTGTAGGCCTCCTTTTACTTATTTTTGTAAATGTTAATTTTTGAGAGAGTGCAAGAGCACGAGTAGGGGAGGGGCAGAGAGAGAGAGAGACACAGAATCCCAAGTAGGCACCAGGCTCTGAGCTGTCAGCACAGAACCCGAAGTGGGGCTCGAACCCATGAACCGTGAGATCATGACCTGAGCCGAAGTTGGACATTCAACAGACTGAGCCACCCAGGCGCCCTATAAGCCTTTTTAAAAATAATTGTGAATTATGGCTTTTATTGCTATTATATGGTGTGTACTTAGGTACATAAAATCAGGCAAAGAAGGTCTTCACAGTGCTTTCATCTGGCTCACATGGAAAAGAAATGGGGAAAGTGGATTTCTATTAAGTTGCTTGCAATTTAAATCTTATTTTCATCTTGCTTTAATCTTCAGAGTAATCAGAGGTAGATACCATTAAACCTGTTTTAAGGATGGGAAATTAAGTCTTGAAGGGTTAAATCCCTTCCAAGGGTAATATCTTTGGAGGATTTTCCATTTTGGTTATATTCTAGAAATTTAAAAACTTCATATTTCTATCTTGGCTTTGAAATATTGGATCTTCTGAAGGGTTGTCTTCAAACATTGTTCCATTCAGGATTCTGTACTATTCAAGAATATGATTAAACATGCACAGTGCATTCTAGGCAAGTAAAATCTATGGAGGAGGCCCACTTTCTTCTTTATGGTTACTGCTTAGCATTAAGCCTTTAGAGTTCTGAGATTTTCAGCTTGATTCAAGGGCTGGCTCACTTGGCAATGAGTTCAATAAGAGCAAGAGATAACTTACCATGAGAAACTTAGTCAAAATTCTGAATTCAGTGGAATCCCTTTTTTCTTTCTATACAAGTATAAAATCCAGAGGAAAATGTTGCATAGTATATGCATGGCTACTATTAGGTGAACTTGCTAAGGGGACAGATACAGAGCTTAGCACTTGACAGGAGTAGCTTGCTTCCCTCCCACCCCACCCCTTCCTTCTACCTTTCCTTCAATCCTCCCTCCATCCCTTCTTTCTTTCTCTTTCTTCTCTCCCTCTCTATTTCTCCCTTCCTTACCCTCCTCTCTTTTTTTGATTATTTGGGAGAGGCTGTCTGACTCACATCCTTTCCAGCCTTTCTGTAATCAAATCCCACTCCCTGATTGTAGAGGTAGGGCATATGATCTAGATTAGGCCAGTCAAATTCTCTTAATGCGGAATTTAAAATTTTTTAACGTTTTATTTTACTTTTTTTTTTTTTTTTTTTTGAGAGACAGAGACTGTGAGTGGAGGAGGAGCAGAGAGAGAGGGAGACACAGAATCCTAGGCAGGCTCCAGGCTCTGAGCTGTCAGCACGGAGCCTGCCATGGAGCTCAAGATCATGACCTGAGCCGAAGTTGGGCACTCAACCAAATGAGCCACCCAAGTGCCCCTTAACCAGGAATTTAAATATTGTGTGTAGATACCAGGGACAAAGCAACTGGAGGTGGGTCATGTAATAGCTGCACCTTAGCTGGGCAGTCTGTGGAAGGGATCCTGCTGCTGACTGCTGGGATTGCCCACGCTTTTTGCCTTTCATAAGGTCTGCTTGTTCACCTCTTCCATAATTTGGCAAGCTGTCTCAGTATCTTTCCAATACATTGTTTTGCTTAAATTACCCAGAGTGAATGTTGCTTAAAACCAGAACCTTAACTGACTGGACACCTATGATCTGTCTTAATCTTCACATCAGTCTACATGGTAAGTGTTATTCTTCACATTTTACAGATGAGAAACTGAAGCTTTGTGAGCATAAAGCTTTGATCAAGATCCTGCTGGTAGGAAGAGGCTGAGCTGGTGCTCAAATTCAACTCTACTCAACTACAAAAGTGTCTATATTTGATACCTACTATGGTTTAAAAGTTAAAGAAAAAAATAGCTGGAATAAAATATTGGTAATGTTTGAGACAATCCACAACTCTTTCTAAAACATGCTCATGGATAGGAAGAATAAATACAGTTAAGATGTTATTACTACCTAAGGCACTCTACACATTCAATGCAATTCCAATCAAAATTGCACCAGCATACTTCTCAAAACTAGAACAAACTATCCAAAAATTTGTATGGAACCACAAAAGACCCTGAATAGCCAAAGTAATCGTGAAAAATAAAACCAAAACGGGAGGGATCATCATCCCAGACTTTAGCCTCTACTACAAAGCTGTCATCATCAAGACAGTATGGTATTGGCACAAAAACAGACACATAGACCAATGGAACAGAATTGAGAACTCAGAAGTGGACTAAAAATTTTTAAAAAATTTTATTTTTGAGAGAGAGAGAGAGAGACATCATGAGCAGAGGAGGGTCAGAGGGAGACACAGAATCTGAAAACAAGCTCCAGGTTCTGAGCTAGCTGTCAGCACAGAGCCTGATGTGGACCTCGAACCCATGAAACCGGAGGTCATGACCTGCGCCTAAGTTGGACACTTAACCGACTGAGCCACCCAGGCGCCCCTCCACAACTCTTAATAGCTTTAAATTATAAAGAATTCTTAAGAGTGGAAAATGGGGCTCTGAGTGGCTGAGTCAGGTAAACATCCAACTCTTAATTTGGGCTCAGGTCATGGTCTCATGGTTCATGAGATCGAGCCCTGAGTCTGGTTTTACACTGACAGCATGGAGCCTGCTTGGGATTGATTGATTGATTGATTGATTCATTCATTCATTCATTCTCTCTCTGTCTCTGTCCCTCTCTCTCTGAAAATAAACAAACATTAAAAAGAAAGAATTAGATGGGGCGCCTGGGTGGCTTAGTCGGTTGAGCGTCCGACTTTCGCTTAGGCCATGATCTCGCGGTTCGTGGGTTCGAGCCCCGCGTCGGGCTCTGTGCTGACTGCCAGCTCAGAGCCTGGAGCCTGTTTCAGTCTGTGACTCCCTCTCTCTCTGACCCTCCCCTGCTCCCGCTGTCTCTCTCTCTCTCTCTCTCTCTCCTGGAAATAAATAAAAACATTAAAAAATTAAAAAAAAAAGAGTTAGAAAAAAATTTAAAATACTAAAAAACGAGGTGGTGGACATGAATATAACTTAAATAAAATAATGCATCATCCATGTTAAAAAAAAAAGCCTCATCAACAACACACACACACAAAAATGAGAAAACCAATGGTATGCCATTTTAAACTACCTTGCTGATTAAAAAATATAATAAATTTGGGCAAAAGTTTGAAAACTTTTCTGTTTTTACAGGTCTGTGCAAACTTTAGAGAAAAAAATTTGTTCAAATTTTGCTTAGAATCTCAAATGTGCTCCAAACCTTTGATTTAGCCATTCTAAGAACATAAACAGGGATGTATGGGAAGATTGATGTACAAGGGTATTTTCATAACAATATTTACAATAGCAAATGTAGGAAGCAAACCAAATGTCTAATGATCTGGAAATGGTATTACAATATTCTCACAACGATTATTTATTGAACATCTGTAATGTTTAAGGCAAGGCACTGTTCTAGGCAGTGGAAGAACTATAGTGCACAGTGTAGAGTCTCTACTCTCATGAGCCTTACATACTATTGGGGAAGACAACAAGCAAATTCATGTATGATTATGGTCCATGTTACAGATACGTATAATAGAATCAAGGGGATAGAAAGTGTATCAGGATCTGGATTGAGTACAAGATTAAGTATGCAAAAAATATGGACTATATCCATGAACAATTGTCATAATACTAACAAATCACTGCAAAACTCCATGGTTGAAGGTAAAACAATTTATTCTCTCCACATGCTATATTCTTAGAGGTGGGTAGACAGGGTTTAGCTGATGCCATCTGCATTTGAGCCTGGCACCAAGTTGAAAATTATGCACAGGTCTGGGTCATGTGAGTTTCCTCCTCCTCCTTGGACCGGCAGGTCATCTGGGGCGTGTGCCCCTCATGGTGAGGACCGAGTCTTGAGAGGACAAACCCCATCACACAAGCGTACTGCCAACCACTGTTTGTGTCATGTTTGCTGACATTCTATTGCAAATTCCTATTTGCAAATCATTCTGACAGGTCTAATCTCCATGGGAGAGGGAAACCCATTCTACATAGAGTAGAAGAGGTAGATGAATGAATATTTGATGAACAGAAACTCAAATAATCCTACAAGGAGAGAGCATCCCTGGAAGAAAGAAAAGCACATGCAAAGGTCCTGTGCTGGGAGCAAGCTTAGTCCCACGAGAAGGCTAGTGAGGTTTATGTAGAATAGGCAGGAGAATGGGAGAGGAGGCAGGCAGCCTTGCATCATGCGTGGTCTCAGGACCAAGGTTAGCTAGAATTTAGATTTTATAGGAGGGTGTTAGACAACCGTTGGAGGTTTTCAGCACATAAATGGCCATCGAATTTACATGTAACATGACACTACTTTTATTTTTTTATTTTTTAATATATTTTTTAAATATTTTATTTATTTCTAGGAGAGAGAGAGAGACAGCGTGAGCAGGGGAGGGTCAGAGAGAGAGGGAGTCACAGACTGAAACAGGCTCCAGGCTCTGAGCTGGCAGTCAGCACAGAGCCCGACGCGGGGCTCGAACTCACGAACCGCGAGATCATGCCCTAAGCGAAAGTTGGACGCTTAACCAACTAAGCCACCCAGGCGCCCCAACATGACACTAATTTTATACAAAAAGATCTGTCTCCATAGAAAAAAGACTGGGGAGAAGAGACAACTATAAATAGTGGCTTTATATCAGCAGTATGATTATATATAATTTCATATTGCATTATTTGTAGTTTCCAAATTTGGGAATAATCATGGATTTATTTTTTAAACAGTAAAAATTTCATCTTAAGATTTCTATAGAGATCTCATAGGAAATTAATTAGCAAAGATACACTAGTATGCCACTTTTAGCCCTAATTTCTTTGTTCTCTATACTTTGAAGTGCTGATGAGCTCAAGACCAATTAAATCTAATGATGTTTTGGTCATATCTGTATCTATCCATATCCATGGGAATAAATGTGTATACACACACACACACACACACACACAAAGATTAGCATGTCTTTCATCTTACTCTAGAACATTTCACACATAGGAAAGCATAGAAACTAATATAATAAATCATGTATTTACCACTCAGCTCGTTCATATAAGTTTTTCCTCTCTCCCTTCTTCCCCCCTCCTTCCTGTTCCTTCCTTCTCCATGACAAGTTAAAATCTTACAGATAGAGTTGAAAGTCCAGTAATGAATCTGATCTTCCTCTCCTGGCATCTGCAGAGGGAACAAAGTATCCTTAGTTTGGAGTTTTAATTCTTGTGAGTATTTTACACTTCTGTGTGTATCTATAAACAGTTTATAATATTGATGTTGCTGTTTCTATCACATATCTTTAAATGTATTCTTTGCTTTTCTAGCTTCTCATACAATATACATTAATACACATCCCCTTATACATCTAAACTGCTCTAGAGTATCCTGCTATATACAAAGATCACAATTTATTGATTGTCTTATTGATGGATCTTTAATCTGTTTCTATTTTTTCCACAAACAATGTAAGAATAAACATCCTTGTCTGTGTCTTCTTGAGAGAGCTTCTTCATAGAATATATGCCTAGATGTGGCATCACTGAATGACAGAAGTCTTTTTTTTCAATTGGCCTATACTCCACATACAAAAAGATGCATCTACTTAAAGTGGTTTTTGTATATTCAGAGTGTACAACCATCACCCCAATCTAACTTGAGAACATTTTGGTGACCCCACAAGAAAACCCATTATCCACTGGCAGTCACTGTTGACTCGCCCATCCCTACAGTTCCTATTAATCTATTAATAGGACCTGTTAATCTACTTTGTGTTTCCATTAATTTAGCTATATGGAAACTCCAACTAAGTGGAATTATACAATATGTGGTCTTTTGTGTCTGGCTTCTTTCATTTAGCATAATGTTTTCAAGGTTCTTTCACGTTATAGCAAATAGCAGTATTTTACTTCTTTTATGGCTGAAAAATATTCCATTGTATGCATACACCACATTTTGTTCATCAGCTAATGGGCATTTAGACTTTTCCAACTTTTTCGCTGTTATGAATAATGCTGTGAACATTCATGTGCAAACTCTTGTGTGTTTCAAGTACTCTTGGGTATACACTTAGAAGTGGAACTGCTGGGGTTGTATTTTTGACATTTTTGAGTTGCTGCTGACCTGTTGTCCAAAGTGGCTGCAACTTTTACATTCTGACTGGCAGTGTGTGAGAGTCCAGTTCCTTCACAGCCTCACCAACAATTGTTACTGTCTGTCTTCTTCATTGGACCCCTCCTAGTGGATGTGAAATGGCATCCTTTTATGGTATTGACTTGTATTTTCCTAGTAGCTAATAATGTTCAGGATCTTTTCATGTGATTATTGGCCCTTAATACATATATATCCATATCTCTAGTATAATGTTGAAAAGAAATGACAAGAGTGGGCATCTTTGTTTTGTTCTTGGTCTTTCAAGCTTTTAGTGCTTTACCATGTTAACTGTAGGCTTTTTGCAGGTACGTTTTGTTAGGTTGAGGAACAGTTTCGATTCCTAGTGAGTTGAATGTTGTTGTCATATAATGGTTTGAGATTTTGTCCACTGCTTTTTCTGCATCCTTTGAGGTGACGTTGTGGCTTTTTTATTAAGTAATCTCTATGACCAATGTGGGGTTTCAACTTACAACCCTGAAATCAAAAATCTTGTTGCTCTTTGCTCTTTATTCTACTAATATGGTGAATACATATTTAGGAATTTTCCAAAATTTCCTTCTATTATTGATTTCTGATTCCATTCCACTGTGGCCAGGGAACATACTTCTTATGAATTCAATCCCTTTAAATTTTTGAGACTTGTTTTGTGGGCTAATATATAGTCCATTCTGGTGATTGTTATACATGCATTTGAGAAGAATTTTATCCTTGTTGGGTGTCATGTTCTATAGATATATTTTAGATATTGTTTATGTTGCTCAAATATTTACTTGTTGATCATCTGTCTAATTACTTTATCGATCATTGAAATGCAGTATCGAACTCTCCAACTGTTAGTATTGAATGGTCGATTTCTCCTTTTAATTCTGTCAGTTTTTACTTCATGTGGTTTGTTATAATTATTATATATTCTTGATTGACTCATCCTTTTATCATTATAAAATGTCCTTTCTTATCTTTAGTAATAATTTTTGTATTAAAGTCTGTTTTGTCTGATGTTACACCAGCCACTCCACCTCTCTTTTGGCTGTAGTTTTCATAGCATATCCTTTTGCTTTCATTCTGTTTGTGTCTTTGAATATAAAATGTATCATTTGTACACTATATATAGTTGGTTCATATTTTCTGTTTTTATCCATTTTATCCATCTGTCTTAATTATAGTGTTTAGTCCATTTACATTTAATGTAATACTGATAAAGTAGGATTTATTTCTGCTGCTTTGCTATTTATTTTTATGTCTTATCTTATTTTTCCTCTGTTCCTCTACTACTGGCTGAGTTAAAAAATTTTTTGAGTTAAAATTTTTTGTACACTATTGTAATTCCCTTGTTTTATTAAATATTACTGAATTGTTTTAAATGATCATGCTAGAAACTATAATTAACATCTCAATTCCTAACAATTTAAGTTATAAATTAATAGAGATAACTACAAGACTATACAAAATCTTTGTTTCTGTGTAACTCCATTTTTCTCCTTCCTTTTAGTGCTAATATTGGCATACAAATTATATACTTATACATTCTTGTACCCTTCCATATAAATTTACTATGTGCGGTTGTCTTTTAAGTTAGAAGAAAAAGTTACAAGCAAAAAATACACTTATGTTATCTTTTGTATTTGTTCATGGACTTACCTTTATCTCTCTAGATCTTTATTTTTTCATGTGGACTTGAGCTGCTATTCAGTATGCTTTCATTTCAACTGAAAAGACTCACATTAGTATTTCTTATATAGTATGTTTGCTAATGACAAATTCAGTTTTTGTCTATCTGGAAATGTCCTATTTTCTCCTTTATTTTTGCATGATAGTTTCGATACAGGTTTTTATCCCATTGGCAGGTTGGTAGTCTTTCTGAACTTTGAACAAGCCATACTAGTGTTTTCTAGGTCTGTTTTTTGATGAGAGGTCACTGTGAATCTTGTTGAGGACCTCTTACACATGATTGCATCTTTCTTTCTGCTTTCAAGAAATCTTTTACTCTGACAGTTTATGATGTGTCTAGATGTGGATATCTTTGAGTTGATCTTACTTGGAGTTAAAAAAATTTTTTATTTTTGTTTATTTTGGAGAGAGAGGGTTGGGGGACAGAAGATCTGAAGAGCCCCCAATGTGGGGCTCAAACTCATGAACTGTAAGATCATGACTTGAGCTGAACTCAGATGTTCAACTGACTGAGCCACCCAGGGTACCCTGTTACTTAGAGTTTTTAAAGCTTTTTAGGAAATGTAGATTTTTTTTCTTTAATCAAATTTGGAAAGTTTTCTGCCGTTATTTCTTCAAATACTGTTTCTACTTCTGTCTCTCCTGTGACTCACATTGTATGTACTTGGTATGCTTAATTGGTGTCCCATACATCTTTGAGGCTCTATTAATTTTTTTTTCTCTGTTCTTTAAGCTGGATGATTTCAGTCAACCTACCTTTACATTTGCTTGTTCTTTCTTCTGCATGCTCAAATGACTTCTAGTGACATTTTCATTTCAATTATTGTACTTTTCAACTCCTGAATTTCTATTTGGTTCTTTTTGAGAATTTACATTCTTTTACTGATACTCTTAATTTGCTTGTTCTCCTACTTTACACTAATTAGGCATTGTTTCACTTAGTTATTTGACATACTTAAACTAGCAGTTTTAAAATCTTTGTTTAGTAAGTCCACTGTTGAGTTTTCTCAAGTACAGTTTCAATTTATTGCTTTTTCTCTACACAGACAATACTTTTTTGTGTGCCTTTGGCTATCTAATAATTTTTTGTTGAAAACTGGGCATTTAAAATGATACACAATGTGAGACTCCTTGAAATTATATTCTTTCTTGAGAGTTTATTGTTATTTGTTTTAATTGTTTGGTGGTGGTTGACTTTTTCTGAAGTATTTCTGTAAGGTCCTACACAGTCAGAAAATTCCCAATGAAATGTGACCAAAGGAACTCCATTATTCAAAGAGTGGGTAGGGGAGGAGTACCTAGGAAAGGAGACTGAAGTCAATTGACCAGGAAATCAAGTTAGAGGAGTGTTAGGGCAAGGAAGCAAAATGTTTTAGTTAGAGGAAGTGAATAACAATGTTGTATGTTTTGAGGTGTCAAATAAGATAAAATTAAGGGCATATTAGAACTGATAACATGGAAGTCATTGAACTCCTTATACAGTTGTGATGGAACTGAGTGGTGCATGTGAGAAAAGCCAGATTGGAGTACACAAAGAATTTTGGGATATGAAGATAAAGGAATTTTAACTCTTGACAGTACTTGGAGACTTTTTCCATGAAAGGAGGAGAGAGTGATAGTGTTAGAATAGGTGAGAAGTACATGGGAGGCTCTGAGAATTTAGAGACACACAGACCTGGTTGAATCTAGTAGAAAGGGGCCAACAAGAAAGGTATTAATCATACAAGAGAGACACATTTAATGAAAAAAGTTCTTGATCAAAACAAAGAGGACTGAATCTGGAATATGGATGGAAGGATTGATCTTATAGGAATGAAATATGGGTATGAGTGTGGCTTTTTTGGGCAGTAGAGGGAGTTATTATCTGATAATTTTTATTTTCTGCAAGAGGTCATCTGCTATTGATAAAGGAAATATTGGGAATATGTAAGAAACTTTGTAACTGAAGTGGAAAATGGGAGAGTTTGGGATGAGAGACAGATTTTAGGGGCCAAATGAACTCACTGATAAGAATTTTTGATGGTTCCAGTCAGTCTGGTTGAATTCCTCTGGTATTACTTAGAAACTGGTGAAGCATTCATTGAGTGTGGGATACTTGAATTCATCTATGATTGAGATTTTGTTAGCAGTTGCAATTAAAGATAGTAGGGCAAGGAAGTTTTTTAACATTAGCAAGAAAGATAATATTGTATGATCTCACATATATGTGGAATTTAGAAAAGCTGAACTCATAGAAACTGAGAGCAGAGTGGTAGTTATCAGGGGCTCGGGGTGGGGGAAATGAGGAGATGTTGGTCAAAGAGTACAAACTAGAGCTATAAAATGACTAAGTTCTGGTGATGTAATATACAGCAAGGTGACTATAGTTAACAATATTGAATTATGTAGTTGAAGGTTGCTAAGAGAGTAGATCTTAAATGTTCTCACTACACACAGAAAGATGAGAATTATGTCAAATGATGGAGGTGTTCACTAATTCTATTCTAATCCTTTTGCAACATACGTGTATCAAATCATCATGTTGTGTACCTTAAACTCACACAATGTTCTATGTCAATTACATCTCAGTAAAGCTGGGGGAAATAATAGAGAGTCGTTGAGATTATAAACCACAGAATCTTAGATAAAGAAAAGGAGAGAATGAAGCCTGGAAAGTGTGGAAAAAGAAAAAGTAGTAAGTGTCCCATAGGTTTCAACAAGACTGAGGAACATGTGTGTTGGAAGTAACCAAGTGTGTAGGCTGGAATGACCATAATCTGTGGTTAGAGGGTGGCTTATATTAATGAGTGGTTTCAGAGATGGAACAGCTCTGAGTGATGTCAGTGGGAGAGGTTAGCTAAAGTGGCATGGGAGAGGAAGTTTCTGAGGTCATAAAGTTGGATTGGCCATGAAGATAATAAAGTCATGTGGGATGATCACAGAATTTAGGGTTAAAAGAATGACTGTGAACCAGTTGCCAAAGAATTCAACAAATGCAGCTCATATAGTGAAACTTGAGTGTGGGGCCCTGGGTTGTACTTGGTCAAACTACACTCAGTACTGTTATTGCCTTGATCTGCCCATGTTTACCACCTTCAGTTAATATTTTTAGAATCTCTTCTTTATCTGATTTTAAGTTCTTTTAGGTTCGAGTGTAATGTGTTAATTGTCATTGTGTAACTCAAATTACGTTATGCCATACGTGTTATGCTGGTTAAGTGAATAGAAAAAGTAACCAAAATATGAGCCTCATTTTCAAAAACAGAGAGGCACACTTGAGTTTTCCTGAGATCTATTTTATTTTATTTTTATTATTTTATTGTATTTTATTTTTATTATTTTATTGTATTTTATTTTTATTATTTTATTTTTTTGAAGACAAAGGACAGGTGATTTTTGTTGTCAGTTTCCACCATGTGTTTTTTTTTTTCTTTTTTTTTTTTTAAATAGTTTATGGTCAGGTTGGTTTCCATATAATACCCAGTGCTCATCCCCGCAAGTGCTCTCCTCCATGTCCATCACCCTCCTGACCCTCCCCCCCCACCTCCATCAGCCCTCAGTTTGTTCTCAGCATTCAAGTGTCTCTGTAATCAATTTTAGATAACCAGTTTCTCCTCTCTCCAGCTAGTGTAACAAGTTAGACACCTGTTTTAAAGAAAGATTAGGGCACATTGAGACTTCGGTGAAACTGGAGAGAAGAAACAGAGCTTGTCTGTTGTATACCTTTAATTATCTGCATCCTATTTGCCTTTCTTCCCCCTCTCAGCACTGCACCTCAGAATTTCTTAGTGTCATGCATAACTTTGTCAAACCAAATTGAGGGCGATTCAGATTTTAAAACCCTTATAGATTCAATTTTGTCCCCTGGAAGCCAAGATAAAATAAGAGAAAAATTAAAATCTGTTGTCATATGGATCTATTATAATGCATCCATCTTCTGAAGTTGTCCTCTCGATGATTAAGCTTTTTAAGAATGAAAATTGTTTTCCATACGGTCTGACTTCTCTGTTCCTTAACATTTTCACTCATTTAACAGAAGTGTTCTTGATGCTTTGTATTTAAGAAAGTCCTGAAAATGAAGAATGATCTAGTATATATAATATTATATACATAAAACATGAAATTCCACATTCTATGATTTGTTAATACTAACAATTTTTTTTTGAGAGGGAGACAGAGACAGACCATGAGCAGGGGAGGGGCAGAGAGAGAGGGAGACACAGAATCTGAAGCAGTCTCCAGGCTCTTAGCTGTCAGGACAGAGCCCAGCATGGGGCTCAAACCCATGAACCATGAGATCATGACTTGAGCTGAAGTCAACCGTTAACTAGCTGAGCTACCCCAGGAGCCCCTTAATATTGATTTTCTTAAACTTGGAAATTAAAAATACCCATGCAGGATGAGGAAAGAATAAATGAAATGCTGAAAAGACAGCACATTTAATTCAGTGGCCTGAAGGTTTAACAAGGGTTTGATTTCTATTTTCTTGGACAAATGGTGTTTGTCTTTGGTATATTCTCATATTTGTTTCTGGGATAAAATAAGTTGGCTTTGAGAAGTGTTACCATATTGATCCCTGTGGTTGACCTTACTGGAGAGGGGAATGTGCTTTTCTTTTCTTTTCTTTTCTTTTTCTTTTTGGATCTCTGTCTTTCTCTGAAGCTATGCAGGAAGTTACTGAAGAGATAATCTTCAATGTAGTATTTAATTTGTATATGATAGTTGGATACAACAATCAACATTCTCCTGCCTTTTTCTATTAATACTACTGCCCTCCCTTCTCTCAGGGGTCCAGTATTCTTTGTACATCTTTATGCCCACAATCCAATGATGTGATACTTGATGAAGGCTTCCCATTCCCCAACATGCTCTATGCTTTGCATTTCATTATTCCCTTCCCTTGACTCCTTCCATTAAAATATTCCCTCCCTTGTGGTCAGTGAATTAATATATGTCAAGTATCTGCTCTGGCTGATCACAGTGTTTGAATCTAATGCAAGAATTCCTCCTGTAGTTTGAGTCAAAGTTTACCTACACAAACTCCCCCCCTCCCCCCCAAAAAAAGACAATTAAGGGTCAAATTATATTGCATCACATGCAGGAATAATTTTCAGAGGAAGAGGAGGTCAGTATGGATTGGAGTAGCTAGAGAAAGATTAATGGAATCTAAATGCATCAGTATCTGGAGATAAAGGGTTAGTGTTTTATTTCCTTATTGAATAAAATACTGGAATAGCTAGAAATTAATGAAATTAAGATTTATGGTGTCTCAGGGAGGTTTCTGGTCAAGGCTGCATATGATCCTCAAATCAGTCAACTTCCTACATTGTGCACTTTCCTCCTATCAGCTAAAGGCTTGCAACTCAAAATTTTTCCCCATTCATGGGGCACTTTGCAGAAGCCAAGGTCAAACATGCATAGGGCTTTGCTCCCAGTAGGGTCCTTATGAGGTTTGACTGAGGGTGAAGACGATTCCAGTGATGTCATCCTGGTCACCTGAGTCTTTGGATGCATGACATTTATAATTTAGGAAGGGGTTATAAACTAACACTTTGAAATGCTTGGAGCTTATCTAATTTTAATAGCTTTTCAGTGACATGAAGAATCAGACTTTTTGCAAACCGCTTTCTGAGAATTAGACCTGATAATTCTATTTCCTCTGGTAGACCAGTTAGCCTGCTACTCTTGTTCTTTTTTTCTTAAATTTTATTTGTGGAAGATTTAATCTCATTCCCCATCACAATATTATTTTTCATAACAGCAGGAAGAAATTTGGTAAACTATTGTAGTTTCTTAAATTTGTGAATTTAATTCCCACTTCATCAAAATGGGCTTCTGTCAGAGGATGAACCCAGATGCACTGTGTTGTTCACGTTTTAAATGTCTCCAGCCTGTCGAAGCAACTGCATTAAAAAATCTTAATAAATATGGTTGCTGACTTTCTTTCTCCCTCTGTGTTTGTCATGCAGTTAGAGTATTTACACTTGAGCTTTTTCCACTTCCATGGCAGTCCATGACTGCCCTCTCCATGCCCCCTGTTTTAAGTTACTGTCTCCCTCATGGTCTCTCTTCCATGTACTGAACTTTCTTTCTTTTTTTTTTTTTTAATGTTTTATTTATTTTTAAGAGAGAGAGAGAGACAGCGTGAGCAGGGGAGGGTCAGAGAGAGAGGGAGTCACAGACTGAAACAGGCTCCAGGCTCTGAGCTGGCAGTCAGCACAGAGCCCGACGCGGGGCTCGAACCCACGAACCGCGAGATCATGACCTAAGCGAAAGTCGGACGCTTAACCGACTAAGCCACCCAGGCGCCCCATTCCATGTACTGAACTTTCATTCATTCTTTTCTTTGATGGAAAAAGGGGCAAGGTCATAGAACAAGCCATGTAGACACTGGCCTCAGAGACGCCCAGGTTTGAATCCTAGGTCTGCTATGTCCTTGCTGAATGAACTTGGATATTTTAACTTTGCTGACATTTAACCTCACTACATTTACCTTGAAAAGTTGTTAGGATTAAATAGAATAACCCATGAAGCAGAATTTGACACAATGATTTGCATATCGGAACATTCAGTCTGCCAATTTATTCTACTCATGTTAGGAATTCGGCCATACTCAAGAAACAGAAGTTTCTTATCCACAGAGGGTTTATTCAAAACCTAACTCTGTGTTCTGTATACATTCTATACAGGCTGTTGTTCATCTCTTGTTGGGATTTTTTTTTTTTAGTTATCAGCATTTCCTATACTATTTTTATTTGCATAGCACTTGATATTTATAATATGGCTTTTGTGCTTTTATGTGCTTTAATGCGCTTTCATGACATGTAGCATACACATCCTGAAATTCATCTTGTTAACTTATCATTTTGTATGGGGTATTGCTTAGACAGTCTGCTTATTCTTAGCATCAGTTGTTTTTTTTTTTTCTTAGTTTATTTTGAGAGAGAGAGTGCATGCATGAGTGGGGGAGGGGCAGAGAGAGAGAGAGGAGGCGAGAGAATCCCAAGCAGGCTCTGCACTATCAGGGTAGAGCCTGATGTGGGAGTTGAATTTCTGAACCATGAGTTCACGACTTGAGGCAAAATCACGAGTCGGATGCTTAACTGAGTGAGCCACCCAGGCATCCCTGAGCATCACAGTCTTAATTGCAGAGTTCACTTGGTCAAGAAATTCAATTCTAACAAAAGAATTCCAGGCTCTTGCACCTGGAATTCTGTGAAGACCATAGAAACTATCTGTCGAGCTCCAAGAATACATGGGAGAGGCTTAACCTGAGGTTTCCCACTTAACCTCTTGCAAATTATACAGAGAAAGAAGTTGAAAGAAAAAAATCCACAAATTCCATTTTCAGTGATTCTCTTAAACCCAGCTATCTCTTAAAACTACAAATTCTATGTTTTGCCAGAAATGGTCGAGGCCAGGGGAAGCAGGCAAGGTGCTGCATGTAAGTTGGGGAAGGACATGAAGGGGTAGCATCAGCTATGCTGAATTTTAGAAAAGCCAAGAAGTGTTCACTTCCAGAAACGGAGGATCCCATCTTCAATGGCAACTGCAGTGAGCAAGGATCAATTCAGGATGAACAGCTTGTTCCAGAGTGCCTGGACCTCTCCTGGCTTTCACACTGGAAGTCCCATGTCTTAGGAAACTCCTCAATGCAGGGCAAACTGAGATGTTTTTCACATTGGAGGAGATGGAAAGTGTGGGGTGATGGGAAGGGCCTGAGGGCTATGCAGATGGCAAATAGCAGAAAGTAGAAGCCAAAATGCACCAACAAAAAGTGGGTCAGCTACCTTAGAAAAGGAGGGATGGGTCCTGTGTGGTGGTAGCTGGTGAAGAAACTGGAAGATCACATGGGTAGAATCCCTTCGGAACCTAAAGAGTAAAAGGAATGTGGTTGGACAGAAGCTTCCTTTTTAAGGGAAACAAGCTGTTGCAACAGACTGGAACAGAAAAAGCCTATGACTTGTAAAGCTTGGCAGACTGGAACTCCTTAGGCCTTCCCTCTACCCCCTTGTAAGCTTTGTAAAGAGCTGGTACAGGAAAATTAAACTCATTCAAATATGAGTAACAACAAAAAGGTGTTGGAAGAGCATCTGCACAGAGATGGTATTTAATTGTGAAAAAGAATCAGAAAATTTCCTCTCTAGACCAATGAAATGCACCAGAAAACTATTGCCAAGAAGCAGATAAAAATTTTAATGTAACATTCCATGTGTAAAAAACTAAATAGAGTAATAGTTATTAATGACGGTATACAAAGCAGAAATGTAATGACTCAGGACTGGACAGCAGGAGATGTTGAACGAAGGAAGATTTGAATTAGAGTTTGGCAGAAATCATGAAAGAAAAATCATTGTTTCATGACTAAATTTAAAACACAAGAAGAGTAGATCCCATTGAAAGCATAGTAGGGGAAAATGTAGATACAAGAAAAGCAAATGAAGTGAACAAGAAATATGGAAAGAAAAAGGATTAGAGGCAAACTTAATAGGAATAAAACACAATCAGGGCACCTGGGTGGCTTAGTCGGTTAAGCGTCCGACTTTCGCTTAGGTCATGATCTCGCGGTTTGTGGGTTCGAGCCCAGCGTTGGGCTCTGTGCTGACTGCCAGCTCAGAGCCTGGAGCCTGTTTCAGTCTGTGACTCCCTCTCTCTCTGACCCTCCCCTGCTCCCGCTGTCTCTCTCTCTCTCTCCTAGAAATAAATTTAAAAAAAAAATTAAAAAAAAAATTAAAAAAAGGAATAAAACACAAGCAAACATACATATGGGGTCTCCCCCTCCCCCACCAACTAAACCAAAACAGAAGAACAAACATATAAATATTCAAGTAAACTTTTCTAAAAATAAGGTAAGGCATGAATCTACATATTTGAAGGGCTTACCATGTATCAAGGAAAACTGACTTAGAAAGGTCAGGATCAAGTCATATCCTTAAAGTGATTAAAGAAAGAATATTTTGGGTGAACAGGTGAAAATATCTAGTCACTTATGTGGAATGCAGCTGGGCAGGCATTGGACTTCTCTAAACAATTCCAGACAATGGTGGAATAATACTTACAAGAGACTTAAGGGAGGAAAGAATAAGCCAGAGATTTTATATATGGCCAAGATGTCTTTCATGTCTAAAAGGCTACAAAACAGTTTCAAATTTGTAAGAACTCAGGAAATATCTATAGAAGCCCTTTTTGAGAAAACAGAGGGTTAACTCTCACCAACCAAACGATGCCTGGCGGAAATTTGGTAGAAAGGCTGGCCTTTAACATTAAACGTATTTAATTGCAGATCTAAGTCTGAAGCAAAAGAGGGGACAACTGAAGGGGTGAAGTTTGAAATCAGTAGGGAGATGTGGGACCCAGAATGTATGGACAGGGGCTGAACCTTGAAAGGAGGGAGATACTACCTTCATTGTAGCAAAGGGAGAAGGAGAAGCTGATAAGATGCAGGAGGATGGCTTCTGCTTTCTCTGTGAGGTAAAGTATAGTCCACCCACTGAAAGTAGGGTGTCAGGACTGAAGTAGGGTGTCAACAGTGTAGGGGAAAATGTTAGGAATCGCGTAGGAAATTAAGCTTCCAGAGAATCATGGCAGAAATATGTATGAGTCTGCTATTTAAGGAAAACCTTCAATGAATCTGTTAAAGTGAACTATTTATCATAAGGTACTCAAATTACTCATTCTGTAAATTGGGTATTGAGTACTACACAGAAGTTTAAGACAGATGTTAGTTATTTTGCACCTGTGGGCATAATGTTTTGCATGTTTTTAATGCAAATCCTTTCACCTAATTTCCTTTTTTTCCTACTGTATTACGACACACCGGGTACGTAGAATCTTTCTGGTACTCTGCCCACTTCAGGTGTTCATTCACTTAGGCTTTGATATGTTAATAAATAATATGTACCTTTAATATTGTGCTTAATATTGTATTAAAAAAATTTTAAATGTTTGTACTAGAGAGAGAGCAGGGGAGGGGCAGAGACAGACACAGAATCTGAAACAGGCTCCAGGCTCTGAGTTAACAGCAAAGAGCCTGATGCAGGGCTCGAACTCACCAGCCATGAGATCATGACCTGAGCCAAAGTCAGATACTTAACTGACTAAACCACCCAGGTGCCCCTCTGATTAATATTTTATAACAGTCATTCCTAAGGATCCACATAAAATGATTAATTTTAATCATTTAATTTTCAGATTCTGAAAAAGCAATACTTCAATTTGGAGTTCCTGGTGAAGCTTAGGATAAAAATTACAATGAAGTTTATAAATGTTAAGCCACATACATTTCTGATTTAATAGGCCAGGGTGTAATAGATGTCAATATCCCTCACCCAGAAAGTCTGAAGAAGTTTTTAATGAAAAGTGATATATGGAAACTTATATGGACACTGTGTTCATAAGTCATGTTGCAAATGGCCCAAAGAGCCAATAGCAGATAGAAATTTAAAAAGCCAACTTTTCAAGCACCATAGAGCTATCAGACTATACTAACCAAAGGTGAGAATAAGCATTCTGTTCTTGGGGACCTTTAAATGAATGATAGTTGAACTTCTTGCCTCTTGGTATGGCCAGCATAGAATTTCCAAGTCTTCCTTATCAGTTCCCTATTGACCCAAAGACAGTCTTTCAAAGACACTCTCAATCCAACTGCAACTAAATGAGTATATACTTGACACTGTTTTGTCTGCAAGATTTAAGAAGTATACTTATTTGTTAATCTATGGTCATTATCCAAATATGTTCATCATTTTGTATGAAAGAAAAACATCTGAGAATTAAACAACGTCAAAAATAATACGGTTGTCAAATTATTACTTGCAGAAGTAAAAAGAAGGCTGAGGTATTGAAAAGTAAGCCAAAGAGGAAAGAACTGAAAAAAGCTTGGAATCTGTATTCATTGTATAATTTTCTCAAGGTGAAGACAACTTGAGAACATAATATGCCTTCGCATGGAATGAGTCTGAGACTAAAAATAAAAAGGGTAGTCTAATTCAACATGAGAAAGTAATCTCACCTTGACATTTTATTCTTTAAGGAGTGCCCTGGATCCACTGGTCACGGTTTTAACCACTGCATGTTTTGGGGGATGAGACTGTGATGTAGTTGAGAAAGGAGAAATTTTGGAACCAACCTGGACTGGGTCCCCTTCTCACTGCAGTATGAACTAACTGTGGGACCAGAATATAACAATGCCTTCTTTCTAGGATTGTTATTAAATATTAGCCATAATGTGAGTAAAGTAGTTAACAGAGTACTGGGCACATAGTGAATGTGTGATGAATGGTAGCTATATTTATCATTACTATTTCATGGCAAGAAATTTTATTAGGGTTAAAAATCTCAGAGTAACAAAACATCCACAAATCTCAAACAGCCATCTGTTTCAACCAGCATTCATACGATGAAACTCTAGCTCACTGAAATGATTAGGATTCCCTCTTAAAACTCACCATAATGAGATTTGGCTTGCACCAGAGAAAAGCCATTAATGACCTAACTGTCAAATCCAGTAGCCTGTTTTCAGTCATGTTCTTATTTATTTCCTCTGTGGCATGTGGTATTATTGACTATTCTTATCTTAATTCATGTACTTGGATTCCTTAGCAATGTTGTCTATTGATTCTTCTCTTGTTTCAGACTCCTTTCCTGGGATTAGGACTTGGTAGGGGACTTTTCTCCACTGCCTGATCTCCTCTTTGAAGACTTCCCTTAAGTTCATGAGGCAGAGTCAATGCAGGTCAGCAGATCTTTGTTCCCTCTTGCAGGATTTGTCCCTCTTCCAGGCATTGGGGCACAAGAACAAACGAGATTGGAGGTGGTAGAAGTTCCCAGTGTTTGCCATATTGAATTCTTCCTGAGCACATAGCAGGTTATGTTGCTCAGCCCCCTGGAGGACCTGGGATTGTGTAACTAGTTCTAGTCGTGAGATGTGAATGCAATTCATGGCTTGAGGCATTTAAAAGCCAGTACACTACTTGCTCTCTCTTCCTGTGGTGCCATGACCCAGGAAATGAGGTGTTGACCTGACAGTGTTTCACAGTGGAAAGAGCCTGGGCCCATGATTGCCAGATGGAGGGAATTCCTACCAATGTGCATCAGACTTTGTATGATTGAGAAGAAAACCTGTACCAAACTACTGAAATCTGTTTGTTGTTATGCCCTATCCTATCCTAAATCACTACAGTGTGATGTACTTGGAGGAAATGGGTACACGTATATAAAAAGATGCTACAAAGAAAATGTGCAAAGCACACAGGATGGTTTTTGGAGCATTGAAGAGCGGGCATTGAACTCATTCTGAGTGGGAAGTACTTAGGGAAGATGTGAATGCCTGGTTCTAATTCCTCTCTTCCCAGAGTGGACAGATTGGTCTTGATTAAGAGAGGAGGCACTTTCCTCCACTGAATCTGGACAGGCCCAGATGGAAGAGAAACAGCTGTAGACTATTTAATAGATGTTGTGTCAAAGGTTGAAGGAATTCACCGGCACATTTTCTCGGTGAAGTAAGAGATGGTTTCTGCTATGTATTAGAGCAGGGTCAACAAACTATCTGCAAGGCTAGGTAGCCAATAGTTTAGACTTTAATCTCTGTCACAACTACTCAGTTCTGCCATTCTAGCAGGAAAGCAATCATACACATTATAAGTGAATTCTCAGTTCCCAAAAATCTTTACTGGCAGAAGAGGTGGTGGGCTAAACTTGGGCTGTTAGCCATAGTTGGCTGTTCCTTGTATTCAAAAGTTGAGGCCTGAGCTGCAGTTTTGAAGTGAATGTTGGGGGTTTGCTGTAGTTCTTTGCAGAAAGTAGGAGGCAGCAAGCATTGAGAGGTGACAAAGAACAGCATATGCAGGGATCTGAGGGTGTAAGTGACATTGGCTATGGCCCCATTTGCATTGTTTGGACAGTTTGGATACAACGCTGTGGTTGTCTCAGGATATCTAGGTGCAGAGAGTCTAAGTTCTTCCTTCTCTGGGATCTGGAAGCATTGCTTACATTTCTGGCTAAACTTAGTTGTTTCTCTCCCCAGAGTGTGAACATTTTGCAAGGTCCTTGTTTATGTTTGTAGTAGCCTGATTTTCCTCAGTTTCTAGACAAGGACCACATTCTTTCACCATGGGCATTTGCCCCTCACCTCACTGCAAGTCAGCAAGCACCCTCTCCTGAACCTGAGTCTCTGCTGCCAGGTCCGTCTCCCTTCATGTTGAATCCATCTGGGCCCATCTTGTCCTTTGAGGGCTGATGAGTAATGCAGTGACTGTTAGCTGGTCGGAGGACTGAAGTCATGCAGCAATTATGGCTACACACACACACACACACACAGCCACTGTTTTATCTGTTTTCCCCATCCCATCTTCCTGTCTTTGGAACAAAAAAATTCTCTGACTTCACATGGCCAACACAGCTGTCCGACTGGCTACAAACACAGAAGTGAATGAAGTCAGCTAGAGGATGAGTCACTGCACAACAGTGTCCTTTACACCCCCTGTCTCCCCACCCCCTGCCTCTTCCTGGCTGGGATTTACTGCTTGGGAAGGAGCCATGTGCCACAGCTCCAAGGACACTGTGCAAGGAAGCGCCTTTTGGAGGAGGAAGTAACTCACTTGGCCAATTGGTTGTTCACTCCCGGTCCCACCTAGTTGAATAATATTATTTGGAGCTAATGAGGAGATGGCAGGATCCAATGGCGCATAGGCCATTGGCTGAGTGGCTTGGTGGTATTTAGATATTTTCTAGAAAAAGAACACACAATATATTATTTAAGGCCCAAATGCATACAGTTAGTTACAGCCTAATAGTGCTTCCTGAGGCCTGACTAAGAGTGAGCCTTATAACCAGGAAAGCTCATAGGGACTGATGGTAATCTTATTTCCGCTGCTGTCGTCCATCCTCGTTCATGAAACCTCATGAAAACGAGCATCCCTGCAGGACAGATGGCAATGTCTGATCATCTGAATCCAGGCTGTGAATTTTTCTCGTGATCAGTGCTTTATTTGGATCAATGTTGGCATGGATTTCAAATCTACAATAACAGTATCATTGATTGGGGTGCCTGGTTGGCTTGGTTAAGTGTCTGACTTCAGCTCGGGTCATGATATACTGGTTCTTGAGTTCAAGCCCCGTGTCTGGCTTTGTGCTGACAGCTCAAAGTCTGGAGTCTGCTTTAGATTTTGTCTCCCTCTCTCTGCCCTTCCCCTGTCCATGCTCTTTCTCTCTCTGTCTCAAAAATAAACATTAAAGTTTTTTTTTAAAAGCATCACTGATAGTATTTTTTTAAAATGTTGATCTTGAGGGCGAGACTGAGTTGGGGAGTGACAGAGAGGGAGGTAGATAATGTCAAGCAGGATCCGTGCTATTAGCGCAGAGCCTGACATGGGGTCAAACCCCACAAACCATGAGATCACAACCTGCACTGAAACCAAGAGTCAGTGGCTTAACCAACCAAGCCACCCGGGCGCCGCTGACTGATATTAAACAGTTTTGCTCACTGTGATTTCTACATTTCTGTTAGGCATTTGTCCTAGCGCGAGGATGATGCCACTCAGAATACAGGAGGCTTAGAAATGTGTCTCCATTCTCACACTGACTGCTTTTCTACCTTTCACTCCCTCAGCCAACCTTCTTCTTCTTTTTTTTTCTTTACAAATAGTTTATTGTCAAATTGGTTTCCATATAACACCCAGTGCTCATCCCCACAAGTGCCCTCCTCCAAGCCCATCCCCCCTCCTCCCCACATCCATCAGTCCTCAGTTTTTGTCAGCATTCAAGAGTCTCTCATGGTTTGCCTCTCTCCCTCTCCCCCACCATTTCCCCCCTTCTTCTCCCCCTTGTTCCTCCGTCAAGTTCCTCCTAATCCTCCTGTACGTGCAGACATATGGTATTTGTCCTTCTCTGCCTGACTTCTTTCTTTTTTTTTTTTTTTAATGTTTTTTTATTTATTTCTAGGAGAGAGATAGACAGCGTGAACAGGGGAGGGTCAGAGAGAGAGGGAGTCACAGACTCTGAAACAGGCTCCAGGCTCCGAGCTGGCAGTCAGCACAGAGCCCGAAGCAGGGCTTGAATCCACGAACCGCGAGATCATGACCTAAGCGAAAGTCGGACGCTTACACCGACTAAGCCACCCAGGCGCCCCATCTGCCTGACTTACTTCGCTCAGCATAACACCCTCTAGTTCCATCCATGTTGCTACACATGGCCAGATTCCATTCTTTCTCATTGCCATGTAGTATTCCATGGTATAGATAAACCACATCTTCTTGATCCATTCGTCTGTTGATGGACACTTAAGCTCTTTCCGTGTTTTAGCTATTGTTGAGAGTCCTCAGCCAACCTTCTTGAACCATCTTTTGTATCTCTCTCAAAGTTGTCTTTCCTTCTCCTTGTGCTAAGCCTCCCAGTAGACTGCACTTGGCTTCTCAGGCTGAGGAGGAGGCCAACAGATGAAGCTGACCCTGGAGGAGCAGCTGTTGGTCCTCCTCGCTGCCAAGGCTTGGCCGCAGGTCCCTGGGGAGGCGGTAGGCACCTGGTTCACACAGGACCCACACAGCTGGTCCAGCCTTTGACTGGCAGAGCGTGGCTTCCTTCATCACCCAAGTGACTGGCCTGTGATCTCGCTACAGCCTGCTGAAGCTGAGGGGGACGCGGTGACAGTGGCACACCTCAGTGGAGCAGGTGCAAGTCACATTTCACTAATGAACAGCGGACACTTTGCACACGGAGGCTTTGATCCGAGAGCCTAAAGGCCCTCCTGTTGGACAGGATGTTGGCCGAGGCAGAAAGCTGTGAGACGCCCTGGGAAGGATCCTTTATGCAAAGAAGTTGCGCGGCGGCCGTCATCAGCTCACACTTGCAGACTTAAACACTCCCAATCTCAGAGACCTCTTCGGGAGAAAGCAGCGTGTTTGTGGAAGGCTTTTAGTTGATTCTATATTAGGACCATCCCCAAGATGAATAAAACATTTTTTCTACATTAAGCCTAACGCTGTCTTCTACCCATCGGTTTCTGTTCCCCTCATGGGTTTATACAGAACAGTTCTACTTGAGGAGGGTGGCCATGTGAGAATATTCCATACATTTGGAGATCAGTCTCCTATCTTCCAGGAAATGTTAATAGAGCATCTTTTAATAAGTGAAACATAAATTGATAATACGAATGGCTATCTTCATGTGCACGTGCATTCCTCCTGCACAGCAACCTCAAAGGCTGTATGCAAATCTCTCCTCTCTTCCCCTACAAATTCAGAATTGCCTTTTTCTTTTATATGTTGGAAAAGACCTTTGAGGTCACCCTTTCTAAGCCTTCATTTCATATCTCGGGCAATGGAGGCTGACAGAAGGAAAGGCACACAGTAGTTCAGAGCTGAGCTGAGACACCCTGAGCTGGTTGGGGGCTTGTGATCTCTGTCACGTTGCCTGATCATGTCTGCGGTCGCGTGCGGAGGAGATGATGCATCTGTGCTTGGTGAGGGTCAACTGTCCATCCCACTGTAAGTCCATAGGCCTTGTACCTTCTCACCTTTCTTTGCCCACAGCCTGCTCTCAGAGGATGACCTGATGGGAGCATTTTGTGTGTTTCAGCCAAGGTATTTCCACTCTTGGATCTGCATTCCTGCTTCTCGGTTTTCTCTGGGGAAGTGCAGAGAGATGTGCGAAGGTTGGAGGCTTCTTAATGCAGATGAGGGAGGGGCAGTTAGGAAGAGGGTAAGGAGAGGATGCCTGTAGGAAGTCTCCTTGGGGCTAGGACCAGGGTACTTCCAAGTCTGTTTGGTGTAGCCAGTGTCAGAGAGGCATATTCTCTCTGTGTGAACTCTAGGGGAGCCACTGATATTAGGAAAGATAAACCTCAAAGAAGGAAAAAAGCATAAGCAATTTATTAAAAGCTTAGATACACCAGGAAGCAGGTGGGTTCACAGCAATAAAACTAAAATCAGATGGTCGCTGCTCTAGACTAATGTGACAGGACAGTGCGGCTGGAGAGTAGACGCTGTCCCAGGGCTCACTGCGTATCAGGCCACAGGCAGAGGCTACCTACCTGCGCAGGTGCATTTGAGGGAAGGGGACAGTACTGACTCACGAGAGGAGGGGTGGGAGCACTTCAGGGGAAGGGGTTTTGGAAAACCTGTGAAGGGACAGTAAGGAGACGTGATTCGGTGCCCAATGGGGGAGGGCATCGAGCCAGGTCAGCAAGAGCCCTGTAGGCCTGGCAAGGTTGTCTTTGTGGTCATTCTTGGTTAGGCTCAGACCAAGTGCGGATATAACGTTGCGAAGAGAAAAACAGTGTTTTCAAGTCTTTGTTTTCACTCTTGGGTAGAAGCTTGTTGGAAGGTGGATAGTGGACACAAAGTTCACTGACTCTTGTGGTTACCCTGCTGCGGGGAGATACCCCTAATAGGCTTCCTCTCCTTGTCCGCACAGGCTGAGGGCTCAGGAAGGGTCAAATCCGGGGCAGTCAGACCTCTGAGAAGTCAACTGAATAAGGCTAGGGAAGGCAGAGACAGATGCTGCAGATCTTGGCAATGCCGCATTTCCCTTGTTCTCCTCTAAGTTTATCAAAACTTACCTGTCCTGTGTACCATACCATCCGGACCTGGCTGTTCCAGAGGTAATCAATTAATCTTGTAGGATATGTAGCTAACAAACCCACGTCACTATCAGAAAGCGTTTGGCATGGAGGCAGGAATGGGCAAGACAAGTCCGTTTACTCAAAAGAATGGGAAAATTGAATATCAGATGTGCATTGTGCAGGGGAGGAAGAGAATTAACCAGCTTGCAGTGTCCTATAGGAAATGGAGTTCTAAGGCTGAGGACCTCATACACACCCTCTGCTCTGCGTCTGTCCCTTGAAGCTCCTAGCATTCTCTCTACCACTGTCAGAAAACACTTGTCCCCTCACTGGCCTGCCATCTATATGGTCTTCCCATTGCTAAGGGTTTTCAAGAGTATTCTACTCCTCAACATATTTCCCCTCACAATTACATTTGAATTAGCAGATTACACATATTTTTTCCTTCTCTCTCTCTCTTTGGTTGGAACTTGCCTTTTTGAATTCAGCTGGCATTTGCTTCCATGTTTTGAAAAAGTTTTGGAGAGTGTAATCCTCCCCTTTGCTATTTTTAATGCTTTAAAGTGTATACAGTTGAATCAACAATGACTGTTCAGTTTTGCTGCTTGCTATTTTTTATTTGAACTTTGCACTTCATACTAAACCTTCAGGGTGGATTTGGGCCCCGTAAGTGCGAAATGCCGGTGCTTTTTTACCGATTGGTGGACCCCACGGATTGTTTTCCCAGAGTCTAAGGTGATGAATGCAGATTCTTTTTCTTCGGGCTTTTCTCAGGAGGGTTTAGAGGGATGTGAGCTGGTGTTTAGATTTACTCACACAGTTCACTGTGCTTCCTCTTACAATTTCCATTTCAGGTTTCTCCTACCATTTAACATTTACTTTCCCCACTATTTTTTTGGTCTCTTTCATAATTCTTGTATTTATTCTTGCTTTGGTATGGTTGGAAAGTATGCACTGGGATTTCAACATTTACCCTTGTTTTGCAATTTGTATTTTTTAAAAGTTGTTTGGTTATTTGTATTTTTACTTTGCTGCAATCCCAAATTGCATAAATGGCTATTCCTACCCTTAGGATATACAGTTAGAAAGCATTTAGATTTTACTTACTTGCTCATTTCTTCTTTCCCTTTTTTTCATCAGAGAACCCGTGGGCTCAAACGGACAAGTAGACGAGGTCCCCCAAAGGCTTTGTCATCCCCTTGTGATCTCTGGTTAGTTTCTCACTTGTTCTTCTTGGCATGGGTCTCCCTATCAGAGAGTTCGTGGGCAATTAGAGAAGAACCTCAGAATCGATTACATGGTGGAAACAAAATCCCAGGAAGAAAATAGCTCCGTTTTGTGGCAAGGTGGAGACAGACAGGCAGAGAAGGCTCCCTTTGGCCTCCCCACTAACTAACGTGAGGAGTAACCTCACATACTACATACACTTGTCCTCAGCTTTGTGACCCTGGAACTTCCCCTGAAGCCCGGAAGCAATGATCATCTGTCTTCTGTTGATTGGAATGTGGTCTGTATTCGAGTCTCCACTGAGCTTAAAGTCCTTTTCAAGAGACAGTCAGTCTTCCAACGCACCAGCATCTAGCATAGCACAGTCTGGAATGTAACTTTGCTGACCAAATAGGTAAATGCAGATTTCCCCCAGTGCTCCATATGGTAGGCATTCAATAAGTGTTTATTAACTGTTACTAATAACATAGTTAAAAAATCCCTGGCCACCAATAGCTCCACACTGTTTTGGTCTCTGTGAAACCTATCCCTGTGTCTCTTGATTATATCTAATTCATGATTTTGTCTTTGGGAAGCAAATATTTAAAACAAATCTGGATTCGAGGATTTTCTTTATTTTTTAAACAGAGCTTATGAGAACTGGGGGGTAAGGACAGGACAGTTAACACACTGAGTATGTGTTTACTAACAAACTGGGGTGGGGTGAATATTACCTCTGAGACTGTGAAGGAGTCATGTTTATTTGATCAGTGCAGACAACGAGCTTCCCTTGGAACTTTCTCTTATGTGGTTCTTTACATTGATCAGTAAACAAAGCAGCTCATGGCTACATTTCTATTTGACTTTGTCTGTGTAGAGGCAGGAAAGGTACTGCTTTCTTTCCCATCTCGATGGCAGATTAGATCATTCAGCCTAGCCTGGTGTTATCCTTGATAATACAATGATGACTTGAATATAAAATCATAATAGGATGAATACTTGAGCTGAAGCTCCTAAGAACTAATTAATTGCTTAAAGCTAGAAGGGGTAAAATTCAGTGCTTTGAGCAATTCTGTTAGAAAGATAATATTTCTGTATATAAAATGCTGGCATAGCTGCTCTTATCTTGTTTTTTAAAGAATTTTAAATGTTTATTTTTGAAAGAGAGAGGGAGAGAGAGTGAGCCAGTGAGCAGTAGAGAGAGGGAGACAAAGAATCCGAAGCAGGTTCTAGGCTCCAAGCTGTCAGCACAGAGCCCAGTTCAGGACTCGAACCCTCCAACCCATGAGATTGTGACTGAACTCGGACACTTAACTGACTGAGCCACCCAGGTGCCCCTGTTCTTCTTTTTTTTTTTTTTTTTCTGAGAGAGAGCATGAGCAGGGGAGGGTCAGAGAGAGGGAGACACAGAATCCGAAGCAGTCTCCAGGCTCTGAGCTGTCAGCACAGAGCCCGACGCGGGGCTTGAACCCACGAACCATGAGATCATGACCTGAGCTGAAGTCGGATGCTTTACCGACTGAGCCACCCAGGTGCCCCTTGGTGCCCCTGTTCTTGTCTTTTAGTATATGTGCCTCTCCTTCCTTTCTCTCTAATCCTTCACCAATTAAGTACTATTTTGAGCAAAACATGTCGTCCTGGGTCACTTGAAAATTAAATTTGAAATGACATCAGTAGGAATATCTGCAGAAATTTGGTTTTGGGAATGAGAAATAATGAACGAGTACAATGAGTGCCTGGAACATACTAGGTGCTTAATAGCTATCAGCTTTATAAATGGGATACCAAACACACAGAAACAAAGGCAAAAATATGGAAGTGTATGTGTGGATGGGATCTAGGTACCCCTGTGGCACTAAGGAATAAGGTGACAAAATGGCATGTGTAGAAAATCCTCTTAAATTGCTGCGGTCTTTCTGGAACTCAGAACCCAGAACTGTTTAGAACATAACAGCTAACTGGACGTGGTATGAACTCTAAGAGGTGGTCATGGTAGGAGGTGTGCAAATGACACACCAGTTTCAAAATCTTACTTGTGTCTTTTGGTCAAGCTATTATATCTCTTTATGTTAAATGCTTTATACTCTTGAGTTTGGGGAACATAGTATTTTTCAAGAAAAAGCACTAGAACTAAAATTTAACCAAAGATCCTTTTCTTTCTTTCTTTTTGTTTTTTGTTTTCATGGTTTAGTCATTTAAAAGTCAAGTGAAAACCTTTTATTCCCCCTGGGAAAGAAGTGAACCCCTCATTCAGTGTTGTGTTTCTTTGACTAGTGGAAGATGCTCTCATTTTCCTGCCATCCACTGGGTGTGCTCATTCAGAATTAATCTATGACGTTACTAAATAACAAGCATCCTCATGATAATTGTAGAGGACTTAGATAGAAAAATTGGGTCTTGACCTTGTGCCCCAAGGACCAATAAAGTCACAGTCACTTAGAGATCTGGAGTCAAAGGCTCCCCATTTAAAATGCCCGCATCCAATTCTGTAGAGTTCTGCGTGGTATCATTAGTGGAGTCTCCCTGCCCGGTCTCCAGAGACAGAGACCAGCTCAATGGCAGCATTTGCTCTAATTGCCTTGTTTGTATTAACGTCCCCCGAACTTTAATTCAACTTGTTTGGAAAGGTTCTTTTTCCTTTGTTCTGCCTCTGGCTTCCCGAATGATTTGACCTTCTGTTGCACATGGCTCCTTTCTGAACTTGGCCTTTCTCTGTGACTTGGCTCTCGGAGTTTTCAGCTCTGGCTACAGAACACCGTAAAAATGGATGGAAATCTTTAGAATGAGTTTTCCAGTCACCCATCTCGCTTCCCTCTTACAAGCATGACTATTTTTCCTGTCTATGCCCTGAGCCTTCTCTTGGTGTCTTTGCTCATGAGGCTAACTCTACCTCCAAGGTCTCCCAGCCCTCCCTGCTCTGACCATTTTTATTTATAACCATTCTTCAGTTGTTCACCCTCCATGAAATCCTTCTGAATTCTTGCAGCTGGAGACCCCAACCCTTCTCTGAACTCTCATGGCTATCTAACCCCATGCTGCCTCAGGGCAGTAACCATGCACTGTGGACCCTCATTGAGGTTTGGGCTGTAAGCTTTTTAGGAGGCTGTGCTTGGCTTCCTTTTTTTTTTTTTTTTAAAGTCTTTTTAACATTTATTTATTTTTGAGAGACAGAGCATGAGCAGAGGAGGGGCAGAGAGAGAGAAGGAGACACAGAATCCAAAGCAGGCTTCAGGATCTGAGTTGTCAGCACAGAGCCCGACGTGGGGCTCGAACCCATGAACCGTGAGATCATGACCTGACCGAAGTTGGACGCTCAACTGACTAAGCCACCCAGGCGCCCCTGTGCTTGGTTTCCTTGATAGTTTACAACCAAGAGCCCTCTTTAGAGAAATTACTCAGAGAGGTTTATTGAAGGAAGATACTATTATACCTCGAAGTAAAGTGATCCCTTTGCTAGACTAAATTTTTTTCCCTAATTTTTCAATTGGATTTTGAAGTTACATTGACACAGCCAACTTCTAATGCAGAATAATCTCTACCTCCTCCCAAGACAGGATCTGTAACCGCCCCGCCCCTGCCAAATCCTAAGTAGAAAGACGCACAGGTGTATTGGTAGGTGCATGTCTGTGCTTGGGGAGAAATGGGAGTTGAAGTTTTGGTAAAACTGGTTCAGAAGTAACAGCCTCATAGCGTGTGTGGCCTATTATTTTATGCAAGGTATTTTGTGTCTTGGAAAGCATTGTCTTGGTGTTCTCTGAAACCCGAGACCTAGATCCCCCCTCCGTGTCTGGCTTCAATTCAAATTTCCTAGAGTTACAGCTCAGTCCCTCAGGTGCTGATTCAACCAGCCCTGTTCACTCGTGCTAAGTTTTCTGGCAGCAAGACGTATATTCTAGATTTTTTTCCCCCCTTTCGTCTCTGAAGAATACGTATTCACATCAGAGAAGAACTTTTTCCCAACTGCTTTGCCGTCAGTGCGTACTAATTCCAAAGTAATTTTATAGCTGATGGAAATAGCTCTACAGCCTTGGAGTTATATTTAATTGTTGTTTCACAAATTTCCAATGAAATTCTGCTTTCCACTTTGGGAAAGAAGAGATCTTTATGTCACAATCCTGTCTAACGTTATTACTAAAGCGGCAGTAGTAAATTTAGATGTAAAGAAATTCTATTCAGAAAATCTGCCCACTGCACATATAACACAGTTATTTGTGAAAAGAAAATCCAGAGACCTAAAGCACAGACCCTGCTTTCAAGACATCGACAGATATTTTAATAAATTAACAGTGTACCGTGTCTTAAAGGAATATAACGCTGGTATTATAAAGAAAATACAAAACAAAGTATTTAGCAGTCTTACAAGAATGTTGTCACAGTTAGTGAGATAATGTGCTTTAAAAACTTTGAGATGCTTTGATAAAAGGTCACATTTCTGTTGAATGGGAATATCCATGGTTGTGACAGTATAGGGCTGTGTGGAATAAATGAGTTATTAGAGAAGAGGAATTTAGAGTGCTGACTGGCATGTGCTAAGTTGTCCTATGTGCCAGTTATTTGCATTGACTACTTTTCATCCCTGAGCTATTGCAAATATCTTTACAGATGGTTGCTGTTTTTCCACCATTTTGTGAGTAGGAAGAAGGCCCTGGTAATAGTCATTCCAAGTACGTAAAATAGGTGACAAGGAAGGATTATGCCCCCAGAGCTATAGAGTTATCACAGATTCTTAACACTTCATTGTATGTTCAGTACAACATAACCAAAGGAAGAAAACTGTAGTATCAAACATGAATTCTGCACACCATGAACGTTTGTCAAACTTGCAAAGACTCCCAGGAATTCAGCAGCTCTCAGATGTGACACCGTGCTGAACCAGGCCAGTTGATCCCCAGATCCCTATATATGTTGCCATATAACTTTGAATATTTGAATAACAGGAGCTGAGTATTCTGATCAAGATCAGACCCTAAGTAGTGAAAAAAGAAATGGAGCATGTTACTTATTGAAGTGTCAACAAAGTAAAACAAATTGATTGATTAATTGCTGTTGCTATTGTTATACTGGTGATAGATAATGTAGGGGCAGCCACTCTCTATTTTTAATCACATGACGTGGTCAGAGTGTTCGAGTGGGGTTTGTCTAGCTGTGTGACTTTGAACCAGTGATGACCAACACTGGACATCAGTCCCACCTCTTGAATTACAGGCAGGGGCTCAAGGGGTAGAATTACATTATGGATACTATAAGAAAACGGTTTGCCACTCATTTGAAAGTGTCTTTTAAAAGGAATCGTTGAACATGTGTGTGTTGCACAATGTTGATTTGTCAAAAGATTACAATTTAGCCCTTGAAATAAACGTTTCCCAAAATAACAGCATTTGGGAAACTTTGGGCTCTGTTTTAGCCTTTTTTTCACAGGAACTAAGAGGTCTTTCACATTCTGAAGGCGGAATACTGAGTAATAAGTGAAACAAGAAGTCCTCAGTCTCCATCTCTCTGCCTGAAGACCCACTGGACTATTATTAGCATGGGATACAAAATAGATTTGGTAAACATTGGAAAAGTCTTGCCAAGCAGCGTCTCAAAGACATATGGTCTTTTGTAAGTGCCATGATCATTATAAACAAGCAAGATGTTCTAATTAAGAAGTCTTTGTAAGGCAACTTGCTCTGTAACTTCGCACTGAGGTTCTGAAACAGTCAATACTTTGGGGGTTGGGTAACCCCTATTCCTTCCTCCATCCAGGCTATAAGCACTGAAATAGAGAGCTGCCATCTCGGCTTTGACCACTAGAGGGAGGGCAACTACGTGGAATTACTCAGCCACGGGGCTGGATTCTCCAATGCACACTCACCTCGGCTTTCACCACAAATCAATCTATCATAGAAACTGATTTTCTTTGACTTCTTGAGGGAGTGGAGACGTAGAGGAATGTGTTTCATCAAGGCATATTTGCCTCATCTTTTATGTTCATTGGGGTTATGGTGTGGATGTTATTTTCTTATATTTTTTAACAAATCTCATTAAGCACAATAGAGAGATGGTTGAACGATGGAATGAAGAAACACATGGGCGTTTTTTGAATCTTCCATTCCTTTGCGGTATGCTGGGCTCTTCTGTAAGATTATCTCTTTTGAGGTAAAGAATTGAAATCTTTACAACAGTTTCATAGGATAGAGATTGGAGAGGAAAACTTGGATAACTCTCTCCACCGTACAATTCTATGATTCTGTATCTCCTCAGCTAGAGTATTAATGTCTCAAGGGTAAAGAACTAGGACTTGGGTGTAACACCTACTGCTATGGCTGATCTCCTAGCAAAAGCTCACCGAAGAGTCCTTGATTGGAATGAAAGATAAGACTGGCTTGTGTATATGATTATTTGCCATCAGGGAGCACCATAGAGAATGATTTTTAAAAGTTTTGATTCTCCAGGCATATAAATGGATCTCCTCAATAGTATTTTTAATCTGTTGAAATTCAGGGCTGCGGTGGTTAAACAAAATGGTCTTAAATAGTACTCCTTTTCTCTTCGCTATAATCACCTTCCCCAACATACATACAAATACATACCCGCCCTAGGTGCGTGTGCGTACACATGCACACACACATCCTAAGGCAAACACTTTACTGAAAGACACTACCCTAGACGATAAGCAATTGTGGAGAAAAGTCTTTCTCATCCCCACAAAGCAATAACCAGGAGTGCAATCAATTAAAAAGAAATATTCATGATTCACCAGTGTGAGAGGTATGTAGGGGTGTTTTATAACCTCATGTAATTATAATCATGAAAGGTGGAAGCTGAAAACATTTAGAGAGGAGAGTGATATTAAAAACCATCCTCTTTTATTGTAGCATTTTTTTTTTCTAATGAAGGGAGAAACTGAGGCTAGGGAGTCACACAGGTTGTGGTTGGTGAGCCAGGACTAGAACTTTGGTCTCTTGGCTCGGAGTCCATTTTGTTATGACTTGTAGGAGAAATACCAAGGCAAGCCGTCCCCAGCATTTATAAATTGACCTCTCTACCCAATTATGAAGCCTAACTGTGTAAAAACTTAGACTCTGGAAAGGAAGTTCAGTTGGAAAATATTCCTAAATTTTAAAAAAATGGACTAGGACACAAAAAGCAGTCCTTTTATGAAGATCATAAGTCTAATGGGAAACAAAAAAATGCCTAAAAATAAACTATGGAATGAGACTTTGTTGTTACTGATTTAGACCCGTTAATAGCAAAGCTACAGATATTAAATAAATACAGGGTTTATATTCTGCTTTTGACGGAGTCACAGAACTATGTATTGAGGACATAAAGATAGGGTTGAGGCTGCTTCGTGTTGAATTTGATACCATCCCTTTAATATAAAAAATGCGAAAATATCCAAACCTACCATAATTATCTTAATACTAATAATAGAGTTGCTGTTTCTGTTTGGTGAGACTACAAATTCAATTAATTCCATTGCCGGTTCCAATAAGCTCTTTATGAGTCTAAAGGGATTATTAACACGGTGAAGTTTGAAAGATTGAATCACAATTACCATTTCCTGCAAGATTTTTGAAGCTTTGAGCAGGTTTGCTTTCATGAAAATAATCATCTATTAACCTAGTGCTGTAGAAGGAGCAAGCTCGGAAGAGAGGGAACAAAGAAAGAAGGGATGAAAGGTAAGGAGGGGATAGTGCCTGCCTCATTCTCAGCTATTCTCCACGTGAAAAGTCAATGCCAGTGGTAGCTTCTTTGTTGTTGCTTCAGGCTGATACCCAACAGACCAGTTCTGTTTAGGATCCATTTTGTAAGACCAGGATGTGTGACAACTGCAAAAGTTGGCCTTTTAGGGTCCGTGTGTGCACCTGTAGCTTCACGGACTCAGCCGGACTGTGTACCTATGCGTTAAGATTAGGCAAATGTGTTGCATTGGAGCACGTGGTCATGGTGGTGTCCATGGTGGCAGTGAAGGGTTATTTCATAATCGGGCACTAAAGAAACTCGTGATGCTACTTATTTGAGAAGGTCCTCAAAAGATCAGTAGCAAACTGTCCATTGGTTTATGAATTAATTTTAGTCTAAGTATCACCGGTGTCCTGGGCAGAATATTCCCACTTAGGAATCAATACAGTTTTCAAGCCATGGCTGCCATGAGGTGAGTCTTTGCTGTAACCTGACACTGTGTTTTCAGGTGTTTTCTTTTCTTTATTATTATTTTTTTAAATGATTCCCGAGTTATTTGTTGCTTCTATTTTACAGAAAGCTATAGAGATCAGCATTTTTTCCAGTGTCCTATTATTCGTGTAAGGCTGGTGTTATCCTTGATATAAAAATGCCTTCTGCAACTCCTGTTCCGTCCCCTCTCTTAGCCATGCGGATATATACAGGACCTCACTGTAGACTGGGAGAGAGTTTCTCTTGTAGGAGTGAGGTATTCAACCTCCAGGATCCAAAGACAGGTCTCATGCATGCCTTCAACCTGGCTGATTGACCGTGTAGTGACACAGGAACTGGCCACCTCTCTCTTGTCTGGATGTGGTAACTTTCCAGGCTTCACCACTGATTCTGCGGATTAGCTACATGCCAGTTAATTTAGGCTCAGAGCCAGGTGCTGCCCGGGACATCTTCTGGCCAGCGACCCTTTGTCTGCTCTGCTGGCATCCCATGACTAGTCTGTTGTGATTTGTGGATGCCTGTGGGCTGCTTGCTCAGCACACTGGAAAGGGCTGGTCATTTCCTCCCCTAGACTGGGACAGGAGGCAGAGCCTGCAGGCAGAGAGCTATTAGAATGGCTGTTTCTTGCGTTTCTTGAATACAATCAAGCCCTTTCTTTACGGTCTCTTCCTGTTCCTCTGCTTCTCCAACACTCCTTTGCATCTATCTGGGATTAAAGTGGTGCCTTAGGCATTTCAAAATCTGGAGGAAAGGCTGGGGGTCTTTGCAAATCCCTTGCTCCCACTCTGCCCGGTACTGGCACTGCTGTCTATCCTCCGTCAAGTTTGACTTTCTCCCTGGAGTCCAGTAGTCCCTGGGTTGGCTGTGTTGGCTCCAGGGAGCAGCGAAGCAGTTTTTTACATTGTACTTGTTTTGAGTCATAGGGAGGCGAATGGGATTTTAAAATACCCATTATCCTTAGTAACATGGAAACATTACATTCCGAGAAGTGTGACTACAGAAGAGAGGAGAAAATGGAAGGGGGGTGGTTGGGAAACTGACCTCTGGGGTCTCGAGCAGAGTGGTTAGATTGGCGAGGGCTTCCAGGTGGAGGGGTTTTTCCTGGTTTCCCTTAGATTTTATCACTGTATTTGCTTTTGGGCTCTTGGAATCAGAGCACCCAGAGGGATGATGTCCTACAGTGCCAGGTGAGTCTCCCTCTCTTCATCAAGAGACTGTTATGGAGCGTTTTCACCATCTCTGCCTACTGTTGTGAGTTTAAGTTTCTAGCAAAAGAGTGGAGAAATAAGAAATCAGAAGGAAAAGTGACTCTGGGCATCCCCAGAGGGTGCCATCCCACAGAAGCTGTCTGTGGACAGTGCCATCAAGAGGTGATCTTTACCAGCTCCTGAATTTCAGAGGTCCTGGAATTGAAAAGACCCCAGGATCACTACTGGGAAAAATGTGGGCATTGAACATGTCTGGTGGCCCAGAGGAGCCTATGATGCTGTGCAAGCAATAAAATCAAGAGGTGGAGAATTAGAGCAAACGTTACAGAGATGATGCCTGAAACCCGCCCAACCTTCAATGACAGGGACATTGACAATGACCGACCACCCAACACCTTTCCACCTGGTCTTGAGCTGGGACTGGCCCAAGTGAGTCAGGAAAGTAAATAACCTTGATTTCGGGTAGAGGAGTAGTGGTCCACTTAGTCTCAGGCTGCCTCAGTAATTCCCATGGCCAGGGGCAGGGATAGGATCTGGGAGGCAGAAGAGTGCCCAGTAGGGATGCCAAGGAGCTGTTTCTGGCGACGGAGCAGCTGGCATCCTGCTCTCGTTGAGAGTGGCTGGCCCGGGAGGATCCTAATTATTGCACAACTGCCGCCTCCATAATCACGGTGACAGGAGCCACGGGGCCGGAAGGAGAGGGAGCTAGAGCTGGTTCCTGCTGAATATGATACTGGAATCATTGGGCTTTTTTTGTTGTTGTTGTTGTGTTTTTTTTTTTTGCCCCGGCTGCAAACAGAAGGCTGTTGCCAGCTGCCTGCTAAGGTGAAACCAGGTGCAACTGAGGAAAGGGCCAGCCCCTTCCTGCCTTATCTCTAGACCATGCGCCGACCCTGCTCTGGGCCCTCTGGCTGCCTGCTAGGCCTTTAGGACCCTTCTCTTTACAGGAGTCCTGAGGAGGAATTCAAAACATGGTAAGGGTTCACAGGCTCAGGCAGGGAAACGAACCTAGGTTAAAAAACAGTGAAGCAAGAGACTTCTGTGGGATTATCCCCCCATCAAAGATTATGATATTTATTATTTAGGGATATTTGTTAGATGGCCTCTTGAATTTGAGTAATCAAAGAAAAAGAAAGCTATTTCCCACTTCCTCAGCCTTTATGCTTCGTGTGAGAGATTCCCCCAACTTTGGATAAATTCCCAGGTGTGTGGGTGAATGGTCTTTTTGGTAACATACATCGTGCCAATGAGGCTGACTTTCCACTAATGCATGAGAATCTGATGGGGGTTTCAGTTTGCTTGAAGAGAAATCTAGAAATAAACTAGGGGTGTGAGAACCAGGACACATGGGCATGAGTGTGGGTGAGGAGAGAGGCAGGTCTAGAGAAGGAGGTACATCCTGCTTTGATTTGTCCGCTTGTTGCATGGATCTTAGGAAAATACCAAGACCGGTCATTTACAGGGACTTCTGATGAGGTGCTGGTATCCCCTGCAAGTCATCTGTAGTGTTCTCTGGCTTCTGATGCCAAGGAAACTTGTAAAAGAAGAAAAGGCCTAAGGGATTTGTTGGCTGATTTTATTCCCCTTGGGAGACAGGTGACTGGTTACAGGATGGTACTAGCTCCTGGAAAGTCAGCTTGCCATGTTGGCATTTGGAGTGGCTCACTGGAGGGAAAACCTTGTAGAGTCCCAGAATTTAATGGCTTTTTATCGACTTTATTATTCCCTTTTATTCAGCACAGCATTAGTTTCATTGGCCTGTGGCTCCAGAGCACTACACAATTATAGCGTTCCCTGTTAAGTTGTACCTTGGAGTTGCCTTGTGTGAGGCTGGTCACTCGTGTCTTAGTCTTTTCAGGATTCCTCTGTAGTGACTGGCTTCATTTCAGTTGCTTCACAAGATGGCAGGTCAATGTTCAGAATGGCAAAGTGGGAAGACAGGTCCTCATATCCTAGTTCTTTATATAAAGAGCCACTGAAAAAGAAACCTGGCTGTTGGCACAAGCTTTTGTTCCTGGGCTCTTCTCTTGATTTTCTCCAAATCAAAGTTGGTTTATGAGACTGAATGTTATTATAAGAACCCTTATCCCTGAAAAGTGTTTCTTACATGTTGTCGTGAGAGATTACGATTTCTCCACAAACTTTCAGCTGATCCTCTGAGAGAAAATGGGACTTGTGCCTTGTTTCCCCCATTTCAAGAGCATTATAGTGGATCCTAGACTTTGACATTCCAGGTAGCTTCAAGAGAAAATTAAGAATTTTGACAGGGAGGTGGAATTGGGATTTGGAAAAAGGTAGAATTACCATTTTGAGCTACTGTCACTACTATAACATTCCCTTTGTGTCCCAACTTTCAAGGTCCTGGAGTTCTCAAATGGTGCTATCCTATACCCACTGGGACATGTTAAACTATGGGGTAGTTGGTTTTCCCTTAGATGATGATCCAAACAGAAAATCTCAAGAAGACAAGAATACAATAGGTGTTGGTATTCTAATGAGTATAGTTTTGGAAACATAATGAGAGTCCTGTATTTGGAGGCAAAGATTAATTAGTGGAGTAAATGACATCATATATGACTAGCATAATGAATCAGTTACTATATATTCACACATGGAATAATTTATGGCACTTGGAGGAGGCTGGGCAGAAGCTGTGCTGCCTGGACAATCTTCTGTTGCCATAAACCCCTGGAAAATATATTATCTTTCTTCCTCTGGGTCTTACAATACCCCCAGTCTCACCTTTACACTGTATTTTTTCAGTATGGAGTCGTGGGGATGGGGTTGAGGGTAGAGGTGGATGTCTCCCTGTTTTCCAGCTTCATTTCTAGGCTGACTCAGTTCTCTAGAACTTCAAAATTCTGTTTCCCATCTAGGCTTAATAAATAAAGAGTTATGTGATTCATGGGAAAAAATGAAGTTGGACCCTTAACAAATACCATATACCAAAATCAACTAAAGTTGAATCAAAGACCAAAATGTAGTATCTAAAACTATAAAACTCTTAGAGAAAACATAGAACAAATGCTTGATGATAATTATATTTGGCAATGATTTCTTGGAGATGACACTGAAGGCTTAGGAAACAAAAAACAGATAAATTGGTCTTTTTGGGAATTAAAAAAATTTATGCTTCAAAATATAGACAGTAAAAAGGCAATCCATAGAATGGGAGAAAATATTTGTAAATCTTATATCTGATTATGGGATTAATGTGCAGAATATATAGAGAATTCCTAAAACTGAACAAAAACAACACAATCCAAAAATGGGAAGCAGACTTGAAAAGACATTTCCCTAAGAAGTTATGTAAATGATCAATAAGCACATGAAAAGATGCTCATCCTCACTCATCATTAGGGAAATGCAAACTAAAACTCCAATGAAATGAGATACTTCCCTTCCACCATTAGGTTGGCTACTAACAGGACAACAAAGCACAAAAATAAGCAGTGGCTGGGATGTGGAGAAATTGGAACTGTTCAGCAATGCTGGTTGGAATGTACAGTGGTACAGCTGCTGTGGAAAACAGGATGATAGCTCCTCAAAAAATTAAAAATAGGATCACCATATAATCCAGCAATTCCATTTCTCAGTATATACCCCCCACCAAAATTGATGGCAGGGCATTGAAGAGATTTTATATTTGTACACCCATGTTAATAGCAGTAGTATCCATAATAACTAAAACATGGAAGCAGCCCAGAGACCATCTGCCAACAGATGGATTGATAAGGAAGATGTAGTATATACAGTGGAATATTATTCAGCCTTAAAAAGGAAGGGACTTCTGACCTACACTACACCATAGATAACTTTTGAGGACATTATGTTAAGTGAAATAAGCCAGTCACTAAAAGACAACTGCTGTATGATTCTCCTTATATAAGGTATTTAGAGTAGTCAAAATGAGAAAGAATGGTGGTTGCCAGGGGTGGGGTGGGGACAGAGAAGGGGGAAGTTATTGTTTAATCGGTACAGAGTTTCAGTTTTACAAGATGAAGACAGCTATGGAAATGGATGGTGGTGACAGTAGCACAACATTATGAATGTATTTAATACCACCAGAATGTATACTTAAAAATTAAGATGGTAAATTTTATACCTATTGTACTATAATAAAGAAATTGGAAAAAAATTAGGTGATTATCCTTTGTACTCTGGTTGGCTTTGTACACATATTTTATGTACACACATTTTAATCAGAGTTGATCAAACAGTTGATTTGATATGGTGTTATTTTGCTATTTATAAAATCTAAGTGCTAAATAATAGGTGATGTTATGTAAATTAGTGTGTATATATAAGTGGTTTAATATATAGGCATTAATAATTATTTTTATGAATGGAAACTCTCAATACATAGTAAGTGCAAGATGAGAACACAAAACTACTGTGGTGTAACTCATATCTGTAAAAACATGAGAAAATAGGAAACGCAACAAAATATAAACAGTGGTTATCTATTGGTAGTGGGTTTGCAGATAATTTTTCTACAAAGAAAAGATAGTCATAAAATGATAATTTATATTTAGATAATACTGGATATGTGTCTCCTTCACACCTGATTAAAGGGTCAACTGATTATAGCTGAATAAAATTTGGGAATCACACTCCTGATCAGGAGTATATCACTATTATGGAATAGTTCATTAAAAAAAAAAAAAGTTTAGAGAGTGCATGTGCACAAGTGAGAGAGGGGCATAGAGAGAGGGAGGGACAGAATCCTAAGCAGGCTCCACTCTCAGCACAGAGCCCAATGCAGGGCTCCATCTCATGACTGTGAGATCATGACCTGAGCCAAAAATCAGGAGTCAAGATGCTTAACAGACTGAGCCACCTAGGCATTGCTGGAATAGTTTCTAAAGATAAAAAAGATCTGTCTTAAAATATTTTGACTTCCAGTGCTTTTTGCAGGGACATAATCTGCCATGAATTGGATGCCTCCCAGCCGTGGGAGCTTAACAAATGAGGCTTATGATCCTTCTTTCAGTTCATCTTGGTAACATTTTCTTACTGAGATGTAAAAACCACAGCTGATGAGGTGGCAACATTAATTAGCATTGGGGAATATGCTGGGATGTAAGAGAGTCACTGGAACTATTACAGGCTATGAATGCATGTAGAAAACAGGTAGAAAGGAAGGTAATGCTCATTCTTAGAAGATGGATAATATTGCCCCAGTCATATGTATAGAAGAGAAGAAAAAAAATCTTGTTTTAAGAGCTGACCAAAGCATTTCTTTTATGGGAAGCTTCCATTGCTTGGCTTTGTATCTGGGTTGACCATTTTGTTTGGGCAAACCATGCTGTCATGGCCCAGGTGGTGTGAGTAAGAGAAGTCTTCACTGAATGATTGAATGAGAACTGAATAGGGCATTTGGAGTTTAGGGGCAAGTGGAGGAGAGAGGAAGAGGAAGTTAAGTGTGTGTGTGTGTGTGTGTGTGTGTGTGTGTGTGTGTGTGTGTGTATGTGTGATGGGTGGGTGTTAGCAATGGAAAGAGTCTTAAGAGAAGGCAGGAAAAGTTTTATGCTGCTGGTAGAGTGATGGTGGGGATAGCTACAGAACTTCTACGAAGATCAGAAGTCTCTTTTCTGTTATCTGGGCTGCATTGTAAATAACCATCCCACCTCCTCAGCCAAAAACACCTTGAATTTTCAGTAGAGTCTGCTACATCCTAAGCCATGCATCAGTAGTCTTGTTGGAAAATCAAGAAAGGTCTGTAATCCATGAATGAGTTGACATAAAGAAGAGAGAAGGGAATTATCACAAGAAGAGAGAAAAGATACATTATTAGAATTTCAGTAGAGAGCTGGAACCAAATATGTCACGGTAAAACATAAGTCTCCCAAGACCCCGTGCTAAATATAGAGGCATGCTGAGCTGCACCTAGCCGAGTCAGAGACAGGGTCACCCCAGTTGACGTCTGTGTTATGGGTACACGTTTACAGAGGCAGATATTTAATAGTTAACACTTGCAGATTGATGGATTGAATTTTTGGCTAACCAAATGCCCATCCCAGGAAAAGCTCAGTTCAAAGTTTGGATTTTTATGAGTTTACAGGTTTAGTCTTTCCCTGCTTGTTTAGAGAAATATAATTTGTACTTGAAATTTGCAGCTGTCAATGATCTGTTCTCTTGCCAATATTAGAAAAAATGGGCACAGGATGAAAATAACTATAAAGACATTTAATCAGTTACAAGAATGGGGTTTATCTTTCCCTACACGGTCATGTTTTCCAAAAAGTCTTCCGGGAGTTTAAACTGATTAATATTTGTCACGTCAAAACCACATAATTGCAAGTCAGCCTGCTAGCATGCCTGTGGTCTAACAGCCCAGGACAGAGCAATCAATTTATCATTAAAATTTTAGTTGTTTATTGACCAAATAAAAGAGCAGGATTGGAAATTATGTCCATGATGTTAGTCATGATTTGGGGGGGGAGGGAGGGCTCTTATTTTTTGTTAGTAATTAAAACATTGGATCCAGGATATTTCTACTTGTGTGAGCCAAGTCCATGAGTGTTATAATGGAGCACAGCCTATCAGTTAATCAAGGTATTTAAAAGTAAGGGTGGGGGAACTCATTTTGGACAGTTCAGTTGCTTATGAGCTCAGAGGGCTTTCTTTTTTTAGATAACCTTTTTCCTTTTCCACTCTGTTTTTTATTAGATGATCTCATTCTATTGGGACCAACAAGGAAAAATGAGCATATAGAGATTATCTGTGCTTAAAAATTCACATATGGAAGTATAATTTTAAGTTGAAGTATTAGACAAACTAAATATGGCAACTCAAGATGCAGTAGCACGTAGAAAACTTGACTTTTAGTTTATACTTCATTTGTTGCAAGTTCTGGGATGTTGGGCAAGTCACTTAGCTTTTCAACTTATCCAATGTAGTGGGTGGGGTTAATAATACATGTCCTACCTGAAGACAAAGGGTTGAAAGAAGTGATCACTGGCACACCCTAGCTATCTAGCACTTTCGATAGCCCCTTGGTCTGCTGTATTTTTCTTCATAGCATTTATCACTACCTGATCTTTACTATGCATATGCTTATCTTTTTATCTTCGCTTTATCCAAATAGTAAGTAATACTCATGAAAACAGAGTTCTTTCTATTTTAGTGCCAGTGCTAAGGCAGTGACTGACACATAATGTATGATCAATGAATCTTTGTTGAAAAGATGACTCTGAGCTCTAAGACCTAAGATTATCAAAAGGAATCCAATGGAGCATGCTGGTTAAGCTCTCTTGTCAAGATGCTATGGTTCAAATATTCACTGTACCACTCTCTGGCTGCATTGGTACCCATCTCAGAGAAACTGTTAGAACAGACATCATGGGGACAGATAGAAGGATTCTAGACTGGTCCACTACCAGTGTAAAAGTGAAATCCTAGTGACATGACAGGGAGAAAGGAACTCGGTACCCAAGTTCTCAAAATGAACACTGTCCCCTTAAAGATGTCCATATTCCCACTTCTTTTAATTTGGGTTAAGTGAATTAGCTGCCTAAGGCTTCTCTTTTATCACAAATAAAATAGGCCTGATGATAGTTCCTAACTCTGAGTTGTTATGAGATGGAACAAAATAATTCATGTAAAGTAACCACAGGGTCTGAGTTAATGGTCAGTTGTTGCTGTGAGTTTCTGGATTCACAGAGTGTGGGCTCAGCTTTTCCAAGCCAGAATGAAAAAAATGAGATGATATCACAATAAAGACTTCAAATGACAGAAGCAGAAACCCTCCAGATCCCGGGTGGGCTCAGCACTGGGATCTGAGAAAAGCATATAGAGGACTAGCATCATTTGGGGAACACTAAGCCCACTGCCTTCTTACCTGTTTCCAGCTAGCTTAGTATCCAGACTGGATGTAGCCCAAGGTAGAACTACATAGACTGATGGAGAAGCATACTTTGGAGAATCAGGCAAGACTTCCCTGCCCTATCCCAGCTGCTTGCTCCTCAAGGCTATACACACTTAGCTTTTCCTATAAATGCCCATAAATGATTTGTGGATATACCTGCTCTGTGCTAGACCCATTGTTTTCTACTTATCTTCTTAGCTCTTTTTTTTTTTTTAATGTTTTATTTATTTCTGAGAGAGAGATAGAGTCAGCATGAGCAGGGGAGGGTCAGAGACAGAGGGAGACACAGAATCTGAAGACAGGCTCCAGGCTCCGAGCTAGGTGTCAGCACAGAGCCCGACGCGGGGCTCGAACCCACAAACCGTGAGATCATGACCTGAGCCAAAGTCGGACACCCAACTGACTGAGCCACCCAGGTGCCCCATTATCTTCTTAGTTCTTCAGAAGGCTGTCATAGGCAGTGTGCAGGCCTTTTTCCCTTGCAACCCTAAAGATGTTGGAGTACACTAATGATGGATTTTCTTCTTCATGTTAATCAGCTGTATTTTTAAATTTTTTATTTATGATAGATTTTTAAGGTATCTCAACTGGAGGGCTTCCCCAGAATAGGGCTGGTTTCTGATCTGTGAAAGCAGATCTACACAGGCAATAATCAGAAGCCAACAGCCTTTTCCAGTTTCTATGTGTGCTGTCTATAGATGTTTTCTTTTGCTTTTAAGTAGGCTCCACACCAAGTGTAGAGCCCAATGTGGGACTCGAACTCATGACCCCAAGATCAAGACCTGAGCTGAGAATAGCATAACCCATGGAATCACCCAGGAGCCCCTGTAGATGTTGTGATCAGATATTTCTCCTCAGAAGCTGACCACCCTGATAAGCCTGGATTCGTGACAAGGTGTCCTTTATTTTTAAGGTGTAGAATTCAAGCCTGTTTGTATAAACCTATTTCAGAGAAGTGCTGATATAGACACTTTAAGAGAATGATGCCCATTTTGAGGGCTTTGGTTCTAAGTTCCTCCCGATTCTTGTTGTTCCTGGGATTTCATTTTTACACTGGTATTGGGCAAACCTGGAGCACCCATTTATATCTCTGTAATGTTTGAGCTGATTGTTTGTCTGAGACTGGTAGGCAGCAACACCTGAGAGATTAAGGACCATAGGACAGGAGAAAGGCACTATTTTGACAATGTCAGGAAAGAAGAATTTTGAACATCCAGACTTCTATTCCCTGCTGGATCTTACTATAATCACTTGGAAATTTTCCTGAAGTGTCTAAAGAGCAAGATGGCTACATACATGAAAAATTGACCGAATGTGCTTACTCTTTACAGGAGAAAGCACTAATTTCAGCTCTTCACTGGCCCAATGAGAAAGGTTTTGTGCCTACTATTTCATGTACATCAAGAACCAAATGCCCCAGCACAAAGTCTTGACATCTCTTGACATTTGTTTATGTCTCATGTGCAGTTAAAAAAGGTGAAAGTCTTTTTTGCTTTGTGGTTCTTTGAGACAGGAGGTGAAACTGGATCCAAAAAATGATAGCTAAAGAAGTAAAGTCAACCAGAATGGGGAGGGGGATATGATCAAGTAAAGCAAGTGGGTCTTCTAATTCTACCGGGTTTGTGAACGATTCCCTTCTCCCCACCACGTGCTTGTGATCTCATATGTCCCTGTCATTAAATCTGTCAAAACTTTGCTTGGGAAAAACCAAGAAACCTCTTTAGGAACCTGATCTACTCACTAGCTCAAAGGGGCGAGGGACAGGTTAGTCCTCAAGTCCTCTTCATTTGGATAGCAACCCACTCTGCTATTCTGAAATCACTCTGCATGGATAGGTAACAGGGACAGCTAACATTTATAATTTGTTAAATGTTTATTTTTAAAAGAGAGAGACAGAGTGCAAACAGGGGGAGGGGCAGAGAGGGAGACACAGAATCCAAAGCAGGCTCTAGGCTCCGAGCTGTCAGCACAGGGCTCGAACTCACAGACCCCGAGATTGTGACCTGAGTCGAAGTTGGGCTCTTAACCGACTGAGCCGCCAGGTGCAGGGACTATGTGTTAGGGGTTGTGCCAGACACTCCATGAACTTCCCTGTTTCCTCCCCCAACACCCTCGGGCATCTGGTATTACTGTCATTCCCCTGCTACAGACGGGGCATTTGAGGTTGAGGCTGGTCAGGCGACTCCGTTGCCCTGGCCCTTCTGCAGTCGCTTTGTGCAGGAGCTGGGATTTTGACTCCATGGTCTGTGCCTCCAACCAGCTTACTATCAACAGTATTGGAGCTGTTTTCTGTGGGTGACATTGATTGGTGGTTTGATGACCCTGTCAGTGAAATACTGTAAGTGAGAAGAAGGATGGATGTGGTTTTTCTGTTCCGCCTGAAAACGATTTGTAACCTGTTCGCTTGGGTCTCTGCCTCCATTGTTGTGAAGCCAATGGATTCTCCTCACAAATGTGATGAGAAATCTGGGAAGGAAGCAGCCTTGGAGAAGAAAGGGAGCCACGATAGGCTGACGGCATGGAAATAATAATAATTAAAAAAAAAAAAAGAAAACAGGCATTCCTAAGGACTGATCGTCGGTGTTTTATTCCCAAGGGAAATTTTGATGATAAGTGTCACGAATTCAACCCTCCTCCTCATTTCACATATTGGGCATATAATTTGTGTGGGGATTACAACTTGAATCTCTTTAGGTACCTCTGGTTTCTGACACAGCAGCAGCTTTTGAATCACAGTCGTTCCCCTCCCCACCCCCCTTGCCTCTTAATCTCCAGAACAGCCAATTTACAGACGGGAGGAGTTTGTGCTTTATCTGTTCCAACCACACTCCCACTTTATGCCTTTGTATCAAGAACCAGCCTCGACTCTGTCGCTCGGTGCAGGTTTGCTGATATGTATGCACTTGTGTGTGTGCGTGCGTGTGTGTGTGTGTGTGTGTGTGTGTGTGTGTATGGATATTCCTGAAGATGCTGGAAACCGCGGCGAACAAGTGTAGGAAGGTGAGGACCCGTATTGTATAACAAACTGAAGGCACCAAGGAGGCTGCATTTGTTGTGAGTTAAAAGGTTTATACAAAGATTTTCTTAGTAATGTCTAAGATTTTAATAGGGTAATTAATCTTTCTAAGTGTTAGTGCCAGATTATGGGATCAGCTATTATCCCTGGCTGCAAAGTAATCCTGTGTGGGTTGCAATGAACAGGCCTGAGTGAGGAGAATACTCAGGTTGCCAAACAATGATATGGCTGTGGCGAGCTTGTTTAGGTTTTTAAATGCATTTTCTGGTACAGGTAAAAGAAACCCTGTCTCCATGGGACGGCTACTGCCCTTTCACAGCCATTGAGTTGAGGGCAAAGGCAGAGAAATAAATATACATGCTTTGTGCTTTTTATTCCTTAATGACCAACTACTATTATTTTTAAAGTAATGATGACCATATCACAGGAGACCTTATTTTAAGATGGAAAGTACAATTTAATAGAAAGATCTGTAGGAATAAGGGCAAAGGTTCTCCTCTAATTCTATAAGTTCTACCTCTTTCTCTGTCTTCTTAAAAAATTTTTTTAGTGTCTATTTTGGAGAGAGGCAGACAGAGTGTAACCAGGGGAGGGGCAGAGAGAGTGAAATACAGAATGTGAAGCAGCCTCCAGGTTCTGAGCTGTGAGCACAGAACCTGACTGGAGACTCAAACTCAGGAACCGTGAGATGATGACCTGAGCTGGAGTTGGATGCTCAACTGACTGAGCCACCCAGGTGCCCCACCTTTTTCTCTTTTAAACAAAATTGTGTGAGCATGGCCAAACAATCCAGAAAGCCAGCAAAAATTGAAGGAGAAACCCTAGCAGCTAATGAGACTTGGTTATCATCTACAAGCATGATTGATGATTTAATATAGCCTATCAAAATATTGATTGAAAATAGATGGCTTATTTCATTGTAGTTTCCTATGGAAGCTATATGGAAACTACATATATATATGGGGGAAAAGTTCAGAACTTACTGTAACCTGTAAAAACCCTGCCAGGAAGATCATGTTGCAGTCCAGCCAATGGCCTCTGCCCTGGACTTTTTTACACTTCCCCTTGGCTTTGACCAGGTTTCTGCTCTGGCTGTCTAAATGGAGCAGTTATTCAGAACGATGTGTCTGTTTGTTTGGCAACTGAAGCTAGCTGTTGATTGTTTTCCCCAAACTGCTCAATTTTGTTGACCTGAAATCTTGCACTTCTCAACTGCTAGAATGACCACTCTGGTAAAAGTATCTCTCTCTTGAGCTGTAACTCCCCTGTCCACGGGGCCATGCCTCTGGTGCCAGTCCCACTGTCCCAGCTGCTTACCTTAGGAGGGGCCACTAGGTTCTTTCTTCCTTGAACAGTGCCTGTACTTTGTGGTTAAATTCTGCTTCCTTCTGAGCTCCAAACAGAGCATGTTGGTGGGCCATGGGTGGAGATGTTTGGTAACCTACTGGCTTTTCATACAGAAGTGATATGAGAATGTTGACTTCAATAGGATGCACTCAGTATTTTTCCTGTGTGGGGTGGAGCAATGGGTTTTGTGGGGCATTTTAGGGGGTGAGGAAGAACTTGGGCTGGGTGTTCTGGAGATCTTAAAGTCACACCAGTGCTTTCATTCTATCTCAGACAGCTGTACAGTTGTGTCTCTCTCCTTGAGAGGCCAGACATCCAGTACTTAAGCTGATGGGGAAAAGCCCAGTAGAGAAGGGAGGAGTGCTCAGAAAGTGAGATGGCGATAGAAACCTGTGAATATCAGCATGCACGCTCCCCTTAAAATGGTTTATGCAGCAGCCTAGGCTGGGGTACATGTCATTATGCCCCCATATATTAGATGATGCTTGAAAGTAACATTCCCAGACCACTACTACTGTTGAGGGGGATCTTATCCAAGGATGGCCATGATATTCAATGAAGATCAAATAAGAAACGGTGTTTTCCCAGCCATAGGGGTGTACAATGCTCCTCTGGTTGACGTCCCATGCAGGATTCAGATCATGGTGCAGGAGGGGTGCATCAGGGTAGCAGTTGCAAATGAGTGAATGAGAGCTGCAGCATAAGGCAGTCAGTCCTGCTAACAAGCAGGCAACCATCAACATTTTGCAGACCTCACACAGCATGTTGATGGGACAAAAACATCCTGAAGAAATCAGCTGATGAAGAGTGGTGATTTAAAATGACTACAAGGGGCGCCTGGGTGGTTTAGTGGGTTGAATGTCCAACTCTTGATTTCGGTTCAGGTCTTAGTCTCATGGATGTGAGATTGAACCCTGTGTTGGGCTCTATGTTGGCCATGCAGACTGCTTAGGATTCTCTGTCTCCCTTTCTTTCTCTGCCTCGTCCTTGCTCATGTAGTACATGCTCTCTCTGAAATAAAATGTAAAATAAAATAAAAAATAAAAAATAAAATGCTGCTTAGCTTTCGTGCCTAGAAAGCCTGAGGTTTTGGGTCAGCTCTCAGGGACAAGAAAGCTAGAAGGTCTTCTGAAGCCAGGTGGAGATAAGTGGGAGAGGGTTAGCCCTCTCTGGAAGAATTTGGATTGGGGAAAAGTAGGGACTATTTGCTAGGTGAGGAGGAACTGGACATTGAATTTAGGTAACTTACAATTCCCACGATGGGTTTACGTTAATGTGCACAGGTGGGTCTTAGCTCAGAGTGTGGATTTCAACATATCTTTTTGTTTTCTTACTAAAACCCTGAGTGCTGTTGAGCTGCTGGTCTGAGTGGACTCTCACTATTCCAGGAAAGATTCCGGGTCCTATATTGGCCCAAATGGAGAACTATAAACTCAGGCAGAAAAGTGCCGTGCTAAATGTAACTTTGGAATGGTGTGCTCAGTTCTCTCTTAAGTGGGCAGTTGTCTTGATAAAGTAAGTCCTCATCTATACTGCACTTGAAATATTGTTTAGGACACGCTTTCAATGTGGGGGTAGCTGTATTTGCATGGGCTTCACCCTCCCTCATTGTTAAATGAAGAACATGGGAGTAGAATAAAGAGAGTGAGATTGGGGGAGAGAGGGGGCCTCCCTCCCCTTGAAGGAGAGCAGGCTAGAGTAAGAAAGACTTCATTCTGACCCAGTCATTTCTCTTCTTGCTAATGATATGGTCATATCCTTATCTTGGAATCCCAAAATTTTTTTTATTTTATTTTTCACTTCCGTAGTGGGTTTATGGAAATTCCTATGCAAATCACTAAGAAAAGTGAAAAGTCAGTAGAGAATCAGCCTAAATATGGGAAGGATGACTACAATCTAACATTATTTATTGTAGTTTCTCATGTTTCAAAAACATTTTCAGTTACAGAATCACTTTATAGATGTGAATATATGTATCAACTCAGTTTATGAGAGTCCTGGGAATTTCTCACATCAGTTAAAATAATACCATTTCCATGGTCGTTTTTTTCTTCCTAAGATTTAAATTTCATTATTATTGGGGCACCTTGGTGGCTTAGTTGGTTAAATGCCCAACTTCGGCTCAGGTCATGATATCACAGTTCATGAGTTCGAGTCCCACATTGGGCTCTGTGCTGACAGCTTGCCTGGAGCCTGCTTCAGATTCTGTATCTCCCTTTCTCTCTGACCCTCCCCTACTCACGTTGTCTCTCTCTCTCTCTCTCAGAAATAAATAAAAACATTTTAAAAAGTTTTAAAATATAAAATTCATTATTATTTTTAATGTTTACTTATTTTTGAGAGAGAGAGAAAGAGAATCTTAAGTAGGCTCCATGCTCAGTGCAGAGTCCAACATTGAGGCTCAATCCCAAGACCTTGGGATCATGACCTGAGCTGAAATCAAGAATCGATGTTCAACTGAGCCACCCTGGTGCTCCTGAAGTTTATTTTTTTAAGTTAATCATATGGCATGTAAAAAAAAAAAATCAGAATGTGCAGCAATAAAGTATATTGCCTAAAAAAATTAGAATATACAAAAGAAAATTAGAATATACAAAAGAGTACCTAGTAAAAATTAAATTTGATTTTTAAAACTTTAACTTTTTTGAGCATAGAGTTGTGCTGCTCTCACATTCTTAAATAGAAATCTCAAATCTATGTTTTTAGTTTGGAAGCTTCTTCTGTTTTTAAGATAAAGAGTATTTGTCAAATGGATCTACTTCTTCATAGCCTTAAAAACTTTTTAAATCTTGGAAAATGGTATGTCAGAGAAAGTTTGGGGATACTTATACATATAATTTAAGAAAAAACTTTATTTTTGAGAGAGAGAGCATGAACAGGTGAGGGGGGAGAGAGAGAGAGAGAGAGAGAGAGAGAGAGAGAGAGAGAGAGAGAGAATCAGAAGCAGGCTCCAGGCTCTGAGCTGTCAGCACAGAGCCCCATGCAGGGCTTAAACTCACAAACTGCGAGATCATGACCTGAGCCGAAGTCAGACACTTAACTGACTGATCCACCCAGATGCCCCTACACATGTAATTTTTAACAGCTGGTCTACCTGATTTCTCCAGACTATCCTTTCTTGCTTCTATTTGCTGATCAGGTTCCTAGTGGACAACACAGAACTTCACACGTATGCATTTGGGATGTGTGCTCGGCCACTCAGGTTAATTAAGTGGCTGAAGTCCCATTTCCAACTCTCAGTTAGAGATAATCCCCTGGGGGTTTTGTGTCTTTAAATAGACCTCTCAATTTTCATTTTACAGTCCAGGTCTGGTGTTGAAACGCATGCTTCCTTCAGGTTGTAAGTCTTCTTTCCTCTCTACCTAACTTCCTCTTGATTTCCCTTTCTCTTCGATTTCCTTTCTCCATTCTTCCTTCCTTCCTCTTAGATTTTCTCCCTTTTTCCTTTGTCTCTCACATCCTTTCTTGCTTGCTTGTTATTTTCTGTAGATTTTTTTTTAAAGTAAATAAGGGGTCTGATTCTTGGAACGAGAAACACCATTTTAGAGCCAAGTAGGCTAATATCATTAAACACACACAATTAGCCAAGGTGCTGAGGAGGAATAATTTATAAATTATGAAATTACCAGGGAGTAATTTTATGAAGAGAGATTTTATTTATAGCAATTTTATTATGCTATCGGCATATGTCAACATATATTTACATGCATAGACATGACTATTTTTATTCTCAAATGCTTACTCATATCGCAGGGAAGGGCTTTTGGAGATCATTCCATTCATTTCAGCTTATAGGAGAGGAAACTAAAGCCCCAAGAGCTGAGGCCACTTGCTCAGGGTCAGAGACACATGTCAAGGCTGGGTGCAAAACCCAACCTTCAGACTTCTAAGCTTCTCCTTTTATGTCCCAGAGTTATGTATTTGTTTTGCCTGTCATTTTCCCAACCTTATTTTGGAAAAAATTCTATAGGAAAACTTAAAGATTGGTAAATACTATGATGATATTCTTACCAAGATCCTGATACTCTCTTCATCATTTGTTTAACATTTGCCACATTGTTTTCTCTCTCTGGGTCTTTCTGTCTCCATTTTCCTGTGTGTGTGTGTGTGTGTGTGTGTGTGTGTGTGTGTGTGTGTGTGTGTATTTTGCATTTTCCTTCCCCCTTATTTAAGTTATTCAAAAGGGAGTTGCAAACATCACTCTTTTTTTTTTTTAATGTTTTTTATTTATTTTTGAGACAGAGAAAGACAGCATGAGCAGGGCAGCATCAGAGAGAAAGGGAGATAAAGAATCTGAAGACAGGCTCCAGGCTCTGAGCCGTCAGCATAGAGTCCAATGTGGGGCTTGAACCCACGAACCGTGAGATCATGACCTGAGCTGAAGTCAGACGCTTAACTGACTGAGCCACCCAGGCACCCCACAAACATCACTCTTAAACAGCTCAGGATGTGTCTTCTAAGAACAAAGGCATTCCCTTACAGAAGCACAATGAATTATCCCAATATAACATTGATACAATATTAATACACAATATTGTCGATAGATTTCCCAGCTCTCCTCCCAATATTTGTTTTTTATTATTTTATTATTTTTTTAGGTTTATTTATTTATTTTGAAAGAGGCAGAGACAGTGAGCAGGGGAGGGGCAATGAGAGAGAGGGAAAGAGAGTCCTAAGGAGGCTCCATTTGGCCAGCACACAGCCCAGTGTGAGGCTCAAACTCATGAAACTGAGGTCATGATCTCAAGGTTGGATGCTTAACCAATTGAGCCACCCAGGCACCCTCTTTTTTAAGTTTACTTATTTATTTTTAGAGTGAGAGAGGGTGTATGTGCAGGTGGGGGAGAGGGAGAGAGTTGGGGGGGGGAGAGAGAGAATCCCAAGCAGACTCCATGCTCTTAGTGTAGAGCCTGATGCAGAGCTAGAACTCATGAGCTGAGTCCCCCAGGTGGTTCTGGTTTTTCTTTTTAACCTATGACCTGAGTAAGAAGTGCACTTTGCATTTAGTTGTCACCTCCTTTTGGTTTCTTTTAATCTGGAATGATTCCCCCATCAGCTGTTTTAGGTTCTTTTATAATACAGTTTTGAAGAGTCAAGTCCAATTGATTGGTTGAATTTGGATTTGTCTGATTGTTCCCCCATGCATAGCTCCAAGAGAAGCAGGTTTTTTTTTTTTTTAATGTTTTATTTATTTCTAGGAGAGAGAGAGAGAGAGACAGCGTGAGCAGGGGAGGGTCAGAGAGAGAGAGAGGAAGTCACAGACTGAAACAGGCTCCAGGCTCTGAGCGGGCAGTCAGCACAGAGTCCGATGCGGGGCTCGAACCCACGAACCGCGAGATCATGACCTAAGCGAAAGTCGGACGCTTAACTGACTAAGCCACCCAGGCGCCCCAAGAGAAGCAGTTTTAAGGCAAAAAGACTTCATAGGTGATATTATGCCTTCCGATTATGTTGCATCAACAGGCACATGTCAGATTGCCCTATAATTGTGGAGGCTCACATTGACATGGACAAAGACATTTACAGGCCAATAAAAAACACTATAAGAAGAAAATCATTGCACCCTGAGAATCCTATATGTGTGTGATAGAAAAAGTAACACAGTCAAAATAGAAGCCAATTTTGAATCATTCACAGCAGTATGTCTTGGTTCTGAGCCTTTCAATCTGGTGATTGTATTCATAGGTACTGATTTATCCAACTTTCTGTGCATTAGAAGGAGTTCTTTAACTTTAGTGAAATTATATTTCAGCAGATTAACTCTGGCGTTAGCAAAATTGTGGGTTACAGGTTACTATTATCCAGAGTGGGAAGCAGAAGGGAGCCTGGGGGCTGGGTTCTACAGGAATCATGAAGGAGCAGGCAGCATTGGAGGAGAGAAGGTACCAAAAATATTAACATTGGCTCAGACAATTCACAGGTTTAAAGTTCATCTCTCACTTTATTCCTCTTATCAAAAAAACATGTCAATATGTTGAGTTACTTCTTATTTCATTATTGAGAGATGAAATAAATACCTTTTCTTGAACATGTGAATGATAAATTTTGGTTATTTCTCTCATGCCCAGTTTGGAGCTTTTAAAGAAAAACAGGGAATTTCCCCTCTATCCTTGGTCTGATGGACTTCCTTTCCCGAATTCCTTCACCTTACCTTCTCTATCTTTTGTTCCTTGATTTATTCTTCTGACCTCATTGCTCATTCGTTATTTTGTCTCTGTCTCATTTGTCAGTTCAATAAAAATCTAGTCACTCCTGTCCTTGAACCTCATCTTACTGTGATGATTTTTCTCTCTGGAAATTCTTAGGAGATACCTTCTTCATTAACTTGACCTTCTTTTCTCATATACATCTGCCTGATATACTCCTTATCCTAACTCTACATATAGGAACTGGAAAATTGCCTTTGTTTCTAAAAGTGTAGCATCTGGCTTTAAGTTTTTTCTCATTGTCAGTTTCTGTCTTATTAAAAAACATCAGATGGATCACAGTTTAATCTTAGTTTCTCTCTTCCTTCTGTATAGGAATAAGTTTTGTTCTCACTTCGTACTATGCATTTCAAAATATTGAACAACTCCTGTCATTTTATAACTGGAGGTATGGTAAAGCTCAAATCAGAATGGCTTTGCTCAACCCTGCTAAGTGTTGGATGGTATGAATTCCAAGAGCATGGTTTCATAAAAGAAATGCAAAGTGTTAAGTGTGTGTTGAGGGCACTCATGTGGATTCTGTGTTCAGGACTTCAAGAAGGGTACATTCAGAAGTGAAGAGGTTGGCTGCTTTACATCTGGCAACTTATCTTCCCTTTCTAGGTTCCAACCTCAGCAACACTGATCAGTTTTTCATGCTGAAGGCTCTTATATTAGCTGTGATTTATCAGTTAATTAATAACTGAAAATCCTGAGTGTTAATCTTTTGAGGAGTAGTTACAATGCCTTTAAATATGGCTAGAAACAACCAGTGGCCCAATGGCCGAGCATGATTGGGAAAGTGTTTCCTGGGGATGGTGGTGAACCAAAGTGGGCTTTTCTTCCATCTAACAGACCATGCTTGTTCTCTCTGATGCTCTGTCTCCCTCTCTGATTCTGAAAATGTGATCATTTTCATGATTTTTCTGGATTACATGAATGGTTATTACAAACATATGCTCAGGTTCTGTTGGTTTTGAAGAAAACAGAATGTCTCAATTCAGTTTCAAAAATAAAACCTGTTGCTATTTTTTCCCCTGTAAAAATTATTCAGTCTACAATTTAGCATCTAGTGTGTTGTGACCATATTAGTTTTAGTGTATTTTCTTTGGCTTTTTTTTTCAGTGAAGAGTTTTGCTGACTTGTACTATGTAGTTGCTATGTAAAACATATACACTTTCTCTTTTTAAGCCAAAAATTATAAGAATTTCTGTTACAGCAAATTCATAGTGATCATTTTATTTTTTTTTTTATTAAATTTTTAAATATTTTGATTTATTTCTAGGAGAGAGAGAGAGAGAGAGAGAGAGAGAGACAGCATGAGCAAGGAGGGTCAGAGAGAGAGGGAGACACAGACTGAAACAGGCTCCAGGCTCTGAGCTGGCAGTCAGCACAGAGCCCGACGCGGGGCTCGAACCCACGAACCGCGAGATCATGACCCAAGCGAAAGTCGGACGCTTAGCCGACTAAGCCACCCAGGCACCCCAATAGTGATCATTTTAATGGCTACACAGGATCCTACTGTGATCATGAGCTATAATTTATTTCATTTCCTTGTTGTTGCTTCTATCATGTAGATCCTTAGTTGTGAATAGAAACAAAAATCTTTGTAGCTAAAGATTTTCTTGCATTTCAGGATATTTCCTTGGGGTGTTGTGAATATTGATACACAACTTTGCAAAAGAGTAGTGTGCTGTATTTCCATTATCAATATATGTAATCACATGATATATGTAGCCGTGAAAATATACGTGATACTTTCACTATCAATGTTGTGTTTTTTAAAGACTGATGGGGGTCAGAGTGGCTAAAATAAGCAAATCAGGAGACTATAGATGCTGGCAAGGATGTGGAGTAACAGGCACCCTCCTATACTGTGGGTGCGAATGTAAACTGGGGCAGCCCCTCTGGAAAACAGTGTGGAGGTTCCTCAAAAATTTAACAATAGAACTCCCCTATGACCCAGCAATAGCACTGCTAGGAATTTACCCAAGGGACACAGGAGTGCTGATGCATAGGGGCACATGTACCCCACTGTTCATAGCAGCACTTTCAACAATAGCGAATGCATGGAAAGAGCCTAAGTGTCCATCCACTGACGAATGGATCAAGAAGATCTGGTTCATCTATACAATGGAATACTACATGGCAATGAGAAAGAATGAAAACTGGCCATTTGTAACAATGTGGATGGACCTTGAGGGTGTTATGCTGAGCAAAATAAGTCAGGCAAAGAAGGACAGATTCCATATGATTTCACTCATAAATAGAACAGGAGAAACTTAACAGAGGACCATGGGGGAGGGGAAGGGAGAAAAATAGTTACGAAAAGGGAGGGAGGCAAACCATAAGAGACTCTTGAATACTGAGAACAAACTGAGGGCTGATGGGGGGGCAGAGGGGTGAGGGGCATGGAGGAGAGCATTTGTTGGGTTGAGCACTGGGTGTTACATGGAAACCAACTTGACAGTAAACTAAAAAAAGAAAAAAAGAATGATGGGTTGCCTGGGCAGCTCATTCGGTTAAGTGTCCAACTCTTGATTTCAGCTCAGATCATGACCTCATGGTTTAGAGGATCGAGCCCAACATCGGACTCTGGACTGACAGTATGGGACCTGCTTGGGATTCTCTCTCTCCCATTCTTTCTGCACTTCCTCTGTTGACCCACACACACACTCTCTCAAAATAAATAAATAAACAAAAAGTATCTTAAAAGACTGCTAATTTTATAGGTCAAACTTAAAAATATTTATTTTGAGGGGCGCCTGGGTGGCTCAGTCAGTTAAACATCCAACTTCAGCTCAGGTCATGATCTCACAGTTCATGGGTTCAAGCCCCGCATTGGGCTCTGTGCTGACAGCTAGCTCAGAGCCTGGAGTCTGTCTTCGGATTCTGCATCTCCCTCTCTCTCTGACCCTCCCCTGCTCACACTGCCTCTCTCTCTCTCAGAAATAAATAAAACATTAAAAAATATTTATCTTGAATGTATTGCCATACTAGGAAGGTACAACCTTTTCCTTGTTTTGTGATCCCAGATGTATTTCCTCTTTCGCGAATTATCTGTTTAAGTCCTTTGCGCATTTATCTTTTGGAGTTTTGATGGTTTAAATATCAGATTTTTTGTGTTTTCTAATAGAACAAAGATAAAAGTCATTTGGTTCTTTAATCTGTTACATTTTTTCCCCCTGGTTATGTGCCTTTCACTTAACCCGGTTTTACCTCTGTTTTTTTCTATCAAGGAGAAACACATTTAAACTGTAAAGAGTGAAAGGTGCATGAGTAACAGGGAACTGAATCTCAAGATGGTAAGAAGCACTTTGCTTCTTCAAATGAGTGAAGTTATTCATTCTTTTGATGAATTACTTTTCAAGGTAATGAAAGAATTTTGGAGATGCAGTCATGGACACAGTATTGCTCATTGTTGAGGAAGATGGTATTTCTAAAATTGAGCAAAAATGCAGATCTAAGTTTACTATGCTAGTATTTCAGTGTCACTCTAGCAAAATTCTAAATGAATTCTTCTTCACAAAAGAAAATAGTGACCAGTTAGAAAGAGTCCATAAACAATAATTCATGTCAGAGTAACTCTCTTTGCATGGATTATGAGATGGAAAGATAGAATTCTGTGAACATGGGCTATTTTATTTCTGCAGGGCATTCCTTGGAAATTTTTATAATATTCTTGCAGGCAAGATGGAGAAGTGTGGGCTGGATGATAACCCTGTTAGGTGGATTAACTACTGCTTAATGAACTCACACAACAGGATACTAATTGATAGGAACTTCAACAGGGCTCCAGTTTTAGCTATAGCTTGACAAACATTTTTCTAATTACTAGAATGGCGAGATCAAAGCCTTCTGACCAAACCTGCATCGATCCCAAACTGGGAACCTTAATGAATATGCTAGAGGAAGGAATCTTTCTGAAAAATCTCAGTTGGAGATCATGGTAGTAGACATACATGTGAAGTATAATGAGCTCAGTTTAAAACAATGACTTGAGCAAATGTAAGATGGGAGTCTTCATGAAAGAGAAAGAATTGAGTGTCTCCACTGTATGAAGCTTCCAAACAAGAAAGAAGTATGGTAGGACACAACACACATATACTCATGCATTAATGCAGGGTGAGGGGTACTGGTAAGTCTGAAACCAGGCAGGCTAGGAATTCTGGCAGGAGTCAGTGTTGTGGTCTTGAGTCTGAGGATGGTCTGGAGTCAGAATTACTGTCCTTTAAGGTGTTCAGCTGGGATTGGATGAGGCTCATTCACATGATGGGGGGTAATCCACCTTACTCAGAGTCTACCCTTCACAGCAACGTCTAGATTGGTGTTTGAACAAACAATTGGGTAGCATAGCCTAGACAACTGACACAGAAAATGATCCTTCACAAAACTATTCATGGAATACTGAGCTGAAGTGATATAACTGTCATATTCCCATCAGTAATGGTCAACATTTACTCTTCTCTGCACTGCTGGGAGCACGTTTCATAGTTTGGATTTAGTTCTGGATAACAGTTTTATTAAGCTCATTTCCACAGGAACAAATCCTGTGGAGAGTTGGTTGAGATGGTGAAAAGCTATAAAGACCGTTTAAAGAATATCTGGGGGAGCTCTGGTGTTCTTTAGGAAAAATTAGACCCAGAAAGTGCTGTTGGTCAGGACTCTTTGCTTGGAAATGACTCACACTGACTTACACAGCAAAGAAAATGGACTGACTTATGTAACTGAAAAGCCAGGAGATATCCTGGCCTAAAGTCCAACTGATGTCCAGATTGCAGACCACATCAGATCTCTTTCCTCCTTCTTGGCTCTGGTTTATTTGGCTTCATTCTATGGCAAAAATCTCTCCATGAGGTGGATGCTGAAACTTTGAGTGTGCATCATTCTAAAACTAACAGCCCTTAGCAAGAAAAGAGCTTCTTTTTCTCAAATATTCTGTAAAAATTGTGGAATTACATCTCATTGATATATCTTTTGTCAAATGCCTGTTCAGAAGCTAAGCAGGAATGGGGGCAGGAGTTCGTATGTGTTTATTGGTAGGTTTGGGTCACATACCCATTCCAGAAGTGTGTACCTCCAATCCCTACAAACCACCACATGCATTAAGAGTGAGCAAGCTAGGGGCGCCTGGGTGGCTCAGTTGGCTAAGCGTCCGACTTTGGCTCAGGTCATGATCACACGGTTCATGGGTTCAAGCCCCGCATCAGGCTCTGTGTTGACAACTAGCTCAGAGCCTGGGGGCTGCTTCTGATTCTGTGTCTCCCTCTATCTCTACTCTCCCCTGCTCATGCTGCCTCTCTCTCTCTTTCTCTCTCAGAAAAAAAAAAAAAAAGAGTGAGCAAGCTATGGCATGAAAGGAAAACTAGATGCTGTTACCAAAAGGGGAGATGGATATTGGCTAGCAAAAAGTGGCATTATTCATTAGAAGGGACTTGACGACTATTTTTCAAACATTCGTAGGCTGTGATGTCTGAGGAGGAAGGAACTGGAGTCAGTAGGCATAAATGAAGAGGAAACAAATTTTTGTCTATACATAAGGAGTCCTATCCTTCTAGAGTGCCAGTACCATGTCTATTGTAAGGTAACCTGTGCCCTGTCTCTAGAAGAATTTACGGAGAAATGTATAGATGTTCTAGAGGCAATTCCTGTTTTGTTTAAAATAATTGCTTAGCTATACTAGAAAATTCCACTGTCCTCTGATTCTATTATTCTGTTCTCTGCATACATGTGTGTGCCAGCATACACACACAGTCTTGTCGTTATTGGATCCACCAAGAGAGAAATTTAATCCAATTGCCCGATAAGGGCATTATTTCATGTCAATTGTTTTTGAATTGTTACTTCTGTGCCTGTGAGTTGATTCCACATTTATTTCTTTAAATATAGCATTACCCAAGACTTAAGTGACTACCTATGTGGCACAGAGGACATGACTCTGACTAGGAGCAAGGGAATAGAAAGACCTAGGAGCAGGGTCCCTTTATCCTTGTATACAGGTCACTTCCACAAACAGAATATTCAATTTCCACTTTATGTTTCAGTTCTAGCACCAAATGCTGAGAGAATGTAGCCTGTAAGAAAGAAATAACACTAAAGGGAAACCCTCAAAGATAATTCCATTATCCATAACACCAGGCGCTTCCTGGCATTATGACTAATAAAACTCAGCTAAAAACATGTTCTAAATATTTTTATGTGTAAAAAATAGAAAATTGTAATAAAATAATGGCTGTTATTTCAAACCATGACTATAAAATGCCCCTGGGACAGAAATGCCTAATTATGAAATAAAACAACTTTTGTATCCCTCAGGCAATGTTTTCAAACTAGTGCTCTCTCTAAAGTAGTCTCTGTAATTAGTCCAATTCCCCCAGAAGAAATGAAAAGTATAGGGGAATTCATTTAGGGCTGTAGCTCAGGTCTGTGTCTTGGATCAGGACCAAAAGGACTATTAAAATGTTACTGCAAAGTAAGATTATCAGCATCATGGGTCTGAGGAATACTTCTACCCGGAATTACTTGATACTTGCTTTGAGTCAAGATATTCATATATTTGTTTTCCAGCAGGTAGTTGAGAGTGATGAATTCTAGGAGGATTTGGATGACCTTTAATGAAAGTTGATTCCCAGCAATGGTTAGCTGTGAAATTACTTTAAGCCTTAGCTTTTCCAGCCTCTGACATGGGGTTAAAATGACTTTACCTACCTAGAAATAGGAAGGCTTTTAAAAAACCTGATGGGTAAAGAGTGGAGGAAAACATCGAGAGTTCTCTTATGCTTCCTCTTAAAGTGCTACAGTACTTGATGGGGAAACTATTCTAGAATTTTTTTTTTTTTTGGCTAGAAACATTTTTCTTTTCTTTTTTTTTTTTATAAATAGTTTATTGTCAAATTACTTTCCACATAATACTCAGTGCTCATCCCATATAGCTACTCCGGCTTTCTTTTCATTTCCTGTAGCATGATATATATTTCTCCATCCCCTTCCTTTTAATCTGAAGGTATATTCCAGTCTAAAATGAGTTTCTTGTAGACAGCATATAGATGGATTTTGTTTTTTTATCCATTCTGCTACCCTATGTCTTTGGATTGGAGCATTCAGCCCATTTACATTCAATGTTATTATTGAAACAGGTGGGTTTAGAGTCTTTGTATATTTTGTAGGGTTCATGTTTGTGGTGGTGTCTCTGGTATCTTTGTTCCTTGCAACCTTTCCTTCAGAGCATCCCCCTCAGGATTTCTTGTAGGGCTGGCTTCGTGGTGACAAATTCTTTCAATTTCTGTTTATTTGGAAAGGTTTTTCTCTCTCCTATTTTGAATGACAGGCTTGCTGGATAGAGGATTCTTGGCTGCATATTTTTACTGTTCATCACCTTGAAGATCTCCTGCCATTCCTTTCTGGCCTGCCATGTTTCAGTAGATACGTGTGTCATCACTCTGATAGGTTTCCCTTTGTATGTTAGGGCCCTTTTCTCCCTAGCTGCTTTCAAAATTCTCTCTTTGTCCTTGTATTTTGCCATTTTTACGATGATATGTCGTGCAGAAGATCGATTCAAGTTACATCTGAGGGGAGTCCTCTGAGCCTCTTGTATTTCAGCATTTACTTCCTTTCTCAGGTCGGGGAAGTTATCTGCTATAATTTGTTCCAGGACTCCTTCAGCACCTTTCCCTCTCTCTTCCTCTTCTGGGATTCCTATGATATGGATATTGTTGCGTTTGACCGTATCGCTGAGCTCTCGAACTCTTCTTTCCTGTTCCTGGATCAGTTTGTCTCTTTTTTTGTCAGCTTCTTGTTTTTCTATCATGGTGTCTTCTAAATCACTTATTCTCCTTTCTGCCTCTTCAATCCGTGCATTGGAGGCCTCGAATTTATTATGTATCTCAGTTATCGCATTTTTTAATTCTTCATGCCTATTTTTATTTTCCATTCTGTCTGTAGGCATAGTTTCTTTGATGTACGCTATGTTTTTTTCAAGCCCAGCTATTAATTTTACCATTATTATTCTAAAATCTTGTTCACTTATGCTTCTGATATCTGTTTTGAGCAGTTCATTAGCTGTCATTTCTTCTTGGAGTTTCTCTGGAGGAGAGCTCTTTCATTTCATCATTTTAGTTAGCTTTCCGGCTCTTTTTGGTTTTAAAGACCTGTTATGCTCTCTGTGTCTATGAGCGCTGCTGTATCCAAGAAGACTCTGACTTTCCAGGGCCTATCCTTTCACAGAGTGTTTTTTGAATGGTATCTTTTGGTCTCTCTTGTTGGGACCTTGGTTATTTTATTTTCCTATTCGTAGTGATATTTGGGATTATCCACCTTGTGTACTCTGGATTGTTTCTTGAGGTAGCCCTGAGTAAGAAAACAGTCACAAACACACAGGGAGCAGGAGCACACAAATGCACAGGCTAATTCCACTAACATGCAAAGCGAGTGGGAAAATGAAAAAGTAAAGAGAAAAGATGGAGGAGGGAGGGCGAATAATAGGGAGTATAAAATACATAAAAGGGTCAAAAAGGGGAAAAGAAAAGGAAAAAAGAAGAAAACCGATGGACAAAGAACGGTTTAAAGCATATACCTGGATTTCCCAGCTACAATTAAATAGCCGTGTATATGCAGTGCTGGTTGAAAAGCATAGAGAAAGAGGGAGAACCAGGGCGGGATGAGGCAAAATTGGAAATAGAGTGAACAGGCAGAAGGGATAAGAAGCTTTTTTCAAAGAGGTAAAGGGTAGAATATGGTTGGATAGGTGAGAGAAGGATGCTGGAATTATCCAGAGAAACTATAGCTGCTGACCAGAGTTAATCAGGTTAGTGTTCTGGGGAAAAAAGAGAGAAAAGAGAAAGAAGAAGAAAAAAAAATAGAAAAAAAAAAGGAGGCGGGCAGCTCTCAGGCAGGGATGGGCGCGGCGTGACCCACTGCCTCAGGCGGGAGCTCTGCCTCGGCGGCTGTGGGGAGGAGAGTGACGGTGCTCAGTCCCTTCTTGAACCCCGCGTTGCACCTCGCTTTCTTGGGCGTGGAGACTCCCTGTCCCGGGGGTGCAGCTGAAGCTGGTTGCACTCCTCAACCCAGGCCAGGCCCAATCTCCAAGTCCCAGTCCGCGCCCCGCTGACATCGCCTTAGACACAGCTTCCCAGGCAACACCCTCGGGGCGATTCCAGGCCCCCTGCCGCGCTCTGGGGGCGGAGTCAGAACCGCTGCTTCCGTCTCTGGGTCGGGCTGGCGCGCATGCGCGGGGGCTTGCCTGCCGGGTGCGCCGAGCCCTCTGGAGTGAGGAAAACCGGGTCCCTCTATGCTCGTCACCCGAGACACGAACTCACAGGCAAATCTCCCAGTTTTTAGCTCCTTGCCTTCCCTCCAGAGCCCCAGCCCGCCAGGAGCGCAGACGCCTGGGGTCCGCGCGGCTCTTCCAGGGGCCCCAGGCGCCCGGGAGCTACAATGGCGGCAGGTGCGCCGCTGCTCTGACGTCCAGCCGCCAGGAGCAGCGCAAAGAAGCCGTCTGTGCGCTCAGCCCCCCCGGGACCATTTGGCGAGAGGGACCTGGCGTGCAGGTATTTGCAAGTACAGTCTTTCTATGCCCCGAGCAAAGGTTTTTTCCCCCCTGAGCGGAGGTTTTTCTGTTTCGGACTCTCTCCTTTTGTTCTCTCACTCGCCGTAGAGGGTAGAGGGGGGTCGCCTCCAACCCTGGAGTCTCCGATCCCGGCCCGATTTTATCTTCCCTGGTTCGCACTCACGTTAGAAGGCGCTCTCAGTGGATTCTGCGTCCTTTTTCTCTCAATCTCTCAGGTTTCATAGGTTTCCAATGGCTTCAGATCTTTTCTGTGTGATGTATGGGCGCGAGTGCAAGTACGGGGCTCCTTCCTTCTCCGCCATCTTGCCTCCCTCCCTATTCTAGAATTTTAAAAATCAGTATGAAGCATTTTATGTTTTGCTACCTAGAATTTATTCCTACTATTTCTAAAGACATTTAGAATTGTGCATGATTTGTTAGAAAATGTACCATTTTTTCTATTTTTAGGGAAGCAGTTCAGTACAACATTGTAAAAAAGAGTTGGATACTTTCTGGCTTTCAGAGATCATTGATGTTTTCTCAAGTTGGGATGCTTTGCCTCCTGTGTGTGACATTGGGTCTGTAGCTATGACCTCATAATCTTGATTAGTTCACAGAGTGGGAATTGAATGCAATCTACGTCAGTCAATGTCCTTGCTGGAATTTGGGTACTTTGGATAGAATTTAATAAGGGGACTATTTACAATAGTGTGTTCACATTGTAGAGAAACCACCTGGTATGATCCAGAAAGACTGAGGAGAGGAAGTGTTCTCAGAACTCTGAAAGAGAAAGGCATATGGAAAAGGCTGCTTGATAGGACCTGTGACCCTTAGTCTGGGGACAGAGCCCTCCTGTGGTGACAGTACAGAGAAGATTCTGGGTGAATGACCACCTGATCTCTACCTTTTCCTCTTTCTGATTTCCTGTCTATTGGATTATCTTCACTGGACAGTACAGGAAGCTTCATGATGGAGTAGTCCACGCTGATTTTGGTCTATCTCTAATTTCCTATCTACTCTAATGGGTTATCCCCCAGAGAACCTAACTGGCAGCCAGCTTGCTGCTGATGGAGGGATGCACACAGGTCGGCCTCCAGGATACAGAGTAGAGGAGTATGCAGTGCATGTGGTTGGGCTAACGAAAGAGTCCCAACACAGTCTACAGGAGCAGCCATTTTCTTTTTTTTAAAAATAGTTTATTGTCAAGTTGGTTTCCATATAACACCCAGTGCTCATCCCCACAAGTGCCCTCCTCCATGCCCATCACCCCCCTTCCCCTCCTCCCACCTCCATCAGTCCTCAGTTTGTTCTCAGTATTCAACAGTCTCTCATGGTTTGCCTCTCCCCCTCTCCCCCACCATTTCCCCCCTTCTTCTCCCCCATGGTCCTTTGTTAGGTTCCTCCTAATCCTCCTATACGTGCAAACATATGGTATCTGTCCTTTCCTGCCTGACTTATTTCACTCAGCATAACACCCTCAAGGTCCATCCATGTTGCTACACATGGCCAGATTTCATTCTTTCTCGTTGCCATGTAGTATTCCATCGTATAGATGAACCACATCTTCTTGATCCATTCGTCTGTTGATGGACACTTAGGCTCTTTCCATGCTTTGGCTATTGTTGAGAGTGCTGCTATGAACATTGGGGTACATGTGCTCCTATGCCTCAGCATTTCTGTATCTCTTGGGTAAATTCCTAGCAGTGCTATTGCTGGGTCATAGGGGAGTTCTATTGTTAAATTTTTAAGGAACCTCCACACTGTTTTCCAGAGGGGCTGCACCAGTTTACATTCCCACCAACAGTGTAGAAGAGTGCCCGTTTCTCCACATCCTCGCCAGCATCTAGAGTCCTCTGATTTACTCATTTCAGCCACTCTGACTGGCATGAGGTGGTATCTCAGTGTGGTTTTGATTTGTATTTCCCTGATGAGGAGGGATGCTGAGCATTGTCTGTTGGCTATCTGGATGTCCTCTTTGGAGAAGTGTCTGATGGTATCTTCTGCCCATTTCTTCACTGGATTGTTTGTTTTTCGGGTGTGGAGTTTGGTGAGTTCCTTATAGATTTTGGATACTAGCCCTTTATCTGATATGTCATTTGCAACTATCTTTTCCCATTCCGTTGGTTGCCTATTAGTTTTACGGATTGTTTCCTTTGCCGGGAGCAGCCATTTTCAAAAGCAGAAATGGGTTAAGAGGCTGCTACCCTACTTGACTAGCTATGAAACAGAATCTCAGATGTGGATGTGGGAAGATTTCGTTGTCTTCTTGCAGAATAAGATACATCGAGGCCTCTGGTCAGGGGTCCGTAGCGTGAGAGCTGATGGAGCCTTGGCTTGCTGTACAAGCCCTCTACGTGATCCAGCCTTGAGTATCCTGCTTGCATATGTCTAGTTGTTCTTCTTGTCTTCTGCAACATGAATGCAACTTGTCTGGATTGAGAAATATCACATATTGGAACGCTTTGAAGAATACTTGCCTTAGGACCATTAGACAGGTTTGAAAAGACAGGAAATGATAGGGGAATATTGGAAGACTTAGGCCACTGAAGGTGACAGTTCAGAATAAGAGAAGATTTTAAAGATCATCTGTGGACTAAAAGCAGGGTCTGGGGAGGTTTTCTTTGCCTTTTTTTTCCTAAGTAAATTCAATGAAAACAAAACACTTTTAAGTAGTTAACACTGAGTCCAGAAAACCAAACACCCTATTTTCTCTAAGATTAGGCAATCAGTTTTTTTCTTTTCTTTTTTCCGTTAGGAGGGTTTTCTCTAGTTCCTGAATATTGGCTTCACTTTGAAAGGCTAAATGGTGTCTTAGCCATTTTATAATTAATATTTGATCATACTATCTTAAAAATTAATATATCAATATATCAAACATAATTTTAAGAAACCTATATCTTCAAATAGAATAATGTATTTTAAATGATCTCCTTAAACACAAAGATATGCCCATTTTTATTTCTTCTCAAATTTTCTTTTCTCTTTCATTTCTTTTGCACTCACCCTAGAGCTTAATTCTGGGAAAAATGTTTTCAATTGACTCCATGGTTTCCAAGTTTAAAAGTAAAATTGTGCAGATAATTTATGCTAGGATCTCAGAGCTAATTTGAAAATAAAGTATTCTGAGTCTTGAGTGGGGAATGGATTCATATTAGCCAAAGGGACCACTATTCTCTAAACATGGGAAGGGCATGGGGAGAGCCCCTCAGGGAGATGGTCATCATTCAAAATCAGCTTCTTTCACAATGAACAAAGTAAAGGGGCACTGTTTGGATTGCAGACCTGATCTGTAGGCAGACAAGTAGAGGCGTGTCTGTGTGATGCACTGATTGACATGGGAGCAGTGTAGAACTACATCTCTGGTTTTCTGATGCTGTCCCAGGAAGATAAGATAGGATTTGGTCTACTCCACTGGATGTTCAATCAGGCTGTGATGGTGATGGAAACTTTGTGGCTGACCTAGGGGTGGTCATTCACAGAGACCAGTCCGGGTATTGCCCTCTGGCTTTTGAGAAGAGGAACTGTTCCTGATTTTGTCATGGCCCAGAAGTCACAAGAATCAGAAAGAAACCTAATTGAAAGTTAGACTTAGCCAAATAAAGACTGACAAACCCTTAAGGAGAATTGAGATAAATCTTTCTCTTCATCTATTTATTTCTAAGAGCTGCAGAGGAAAAAAGTTTATTGATAGAGCATAATTGGTCTTGCAAAAGCTATCAGTACAGTAAAAACCAAATTGTAGAAGAGAAGTTAATTCATTTCACTAAGCAAGCATCTCCTCTTGCTTAACTACCCTAAAAAAAAAAAAGCACAAATAAGTCACTAAGAAAATGTGAAGTCAAATTTGTGTGGAATTTACATTCTTAATGAGACAAGTTGGGTTATTTCAGAAGCTCCTTCTGTGTAATGTAGTGATATGGGAATCATGGGAAGGCAGTTTTTTTCCTGGTCTCTTCTACTTTTTTGATGGGGGTTGAGGAGAAGGAAATATCAGGAGGAGTTTGTGGATTTTTGTGGACTTCTCTGGATTAAAAAAATGTTTAATGTTTATCTATTTTGAGAGAGAGAATCTGAAGCAGGATCCAGGTCCTGGCTGTCAGCACAGAGCCTGATGCGGGGCTTGAACTAATGAACAGCAAGATCAAGACTGGAACAGAAGTTGGATGGTTAACTGACTGAGCCACTCAGGCACTCCTCATTGGATTTTTTAAAAATGTTTGTTTATTTTTGAGAGAAAGAGTGTGAGTGGGGGAGGGGCAGAGAGAGAGGGGGACTGAACATCCAAAGCAGACTCTGCACTGACATCAGCGAATCTGTTGTGGGGCTCAAACTCAAAAACTTTGAGATCATGACCTGAACCAAATTTGGATGCTCAACTGACTGAGCCACCCAAGCACCCCTCATTGGATTTTTAAAAAAAATTTCACACCTGAAGGAAAACTCTAGCTCTGTGAAATTGATGTATTTTTAAAGCTAAAAACAAGAGTTATTAAGTGTGTAGCCATCTAATTTTGAGACCATGGGGATCTGAGTGAGCAGGGAATGAAAAAGGGAGAGGAATGCAAGAGATAGAAGACTAGCTGCATCTTCTGATGGAGACCAGTCACAGGACTGTGTGTTTGTGGTTTCCCATGAGAATCAATTAGCATTAATAGAGTAACGATGTCTGAGGGGCAGCTGACTTTTAGAGGGTAGAGGTGAAGTGGGGGAAGGGTATATATTACAATTACATTTGTAGATACAACTTTTCCAACATCCAGTATTCCATAGTGACATTGCAGTGTTTCATAACATCTTAATTTGTAATGGAGAAGATGACTCCCTCCTTGCACCATTACGAAGGTTAAGCAAGGCAACATGTATAAAAAGCTCAGGGATAATGATTATAATTATAATAATTATAACAAAAATGTTAAGGAAGTCTTAGAACAATTCCTATATGCCATGCACTGTAGTAAGATTTTTTTCCATATATTAACTAATTCCATACTCCAATGGCTCTAAGAGGTAGTGATATTATCTCACTTTACAGAGGAGGTCATTGAGATGTAGTGAGAGAGAAAACAACTTGCTTAGGGTTTCAGTAAGTGACAGAGCTCAGACTCAGCACAGGTAGCTAAGGCTCCAGAAATCTGGTGTTGATCACTCTCTTCTGTCGACTCTGGGGCAGAATTTGAACTGATAATTCTGTTTTTTTTTTTCTCAATTATTTTTTTATTTTATTTTATTTTATTAAAAAATTTTTTTTTTACAAATAGTTTATTGTCAAATTGGTTTCCATATAACACCCAGTGCTCATCCCCACAAGTGCCCTCCTCCATGCCCATCCCCCCTTCCCTCCCCCCCACAACCATCAGTCCTCAGTTTTTGTCAGCATTCAAGAGTCTCTCATGGTTTGCCTCTCTCCCTTTCCCACACCATTTCCCCCCTTCTTCTCCCCCATGGTCCTCAGTTAAGCTCCTCCTAATTGAACTGATAATTCTACAAGCCTGGAGAACAATCACTGAGTTACTCTAGTCAACAGCCCCCATCCATGCCTTGGCCTGCCAATCTCCTGAAATTGAGGAAGCTCAAAGGCCTGGAAAGGTCCATGGGTCTATGGGAATAAAGGAAAAGACTTTAACATTTTGTCATGGAAATCATAAAGCCACATTTTAAAGTCAATTTTTAAGAGTCTCATGCTCTACTGAGTGGTCAATTTTTTAAAAAGATCCATAAAGAAAGGGATTCATAGGTAACCATGGTTTTACCTCTCTTGATACTAGTTTATTTCACAAAGAGTTTTGAGCAGTCACGTTGCCTAGCATTATGGGACACTAAACGGGGAAGAAGAAAATTCCTTCTCTTACCAAACTTACTGTGTGGTGGGAGAGACAGGTAAGCCCAAGGAACAGATTAGCAGTGTCAGCCAACCTGATCATAGGGTCACATGTCATGCTTTTTGGGAGAAGCAACACAAATACACAAGGTAAAGCAAGAAAACGAGGTTAGTGCTGGCGAAAAGGAGCAGAGGAGTAGAAAGTGGGAGAAAACAGGCTGTGCCCATGGACTGCAAGTGGTTCAGTCGGTGGAAAGACACTGTCTGCTGGGGGTGAGCATCACGTAGAGATAAAGCTGGAGAGGTGAGCCATGGTCGGCTCATGGGGCCTTCTAGGTCAGGGTGTAGTGGACATTAAGGGAAGTGGAAATTATCAGTGTGATTTAGGCTGAGACGTGCAATGGCTCCAGCACTATGCTTACAACAGGTCTGGAGCCTAAGATCTCCTGGGCTAGAACTCATCTGTTTTGTTTTTCACTTTTTTTTTTTTTAATTTTGAGAGAGAGAGGGAGAGAGTGTGTGAGTAAGCATGAGCAAGGAAGGGGGGGAGGGAGGAGAGAGAGAGAGAGAGAGAAAGAGAGAAAGAGAGAGAGAATGAGAATCACAGACAGGCTCCATGCTGTCAGCACAGAGCCTGATATGGAGCTCGATCTCCTGAACTGTGGGATCATGACCTGAACAAAGAGCTGAACAGTGGGGTCAGATGCTTGACTGACTGAGCCACCCAGCACCCCTGTGGTCTAGTATTGATCTTGAAGGGACTTTCGGGAGTATTTTTTATTTATACTAAAATTATATTGAGCACCCACTGTATCTATGAAGAGCCTGTAAACTGTAGGAAGGAAAGATAAACTTGCACTTGAACTTTGGCATGCAGCATGCCCTTCTTTTATTTTGGTGCAAACTTGCAGGCAGTTATGTATAGTCAGATTCTTTCCTTGCAAAATCACCAGTTATTTGTCTGGGGAGGAAGTTGAACTTGATTTCTAGTCTCAGTTGTGCTCCATGAACCTGGGACAAATTAGTTAAACCATCTTAGGTCTTTCTTTTTTTTTTTTTTCTTAATCTGTAACATGAGAAAATTAAGGAAATCCTCATTAAAGTTTCCTTTGAGCATTACAATTCCCCTATTGTGATTTGAAACTTCAAACATTCCAGGGGCATGAAAAGTGACTAATTTTTACAATGTACTATTCTTCTTGTTATGGTTTTCTCTCCCTGGGAGCATAAGATACGATGCTGGGCTAGTACCAATCTTGAAGGGCCTTTGGGGAGTATATTTTTATTTATACCAAATTGATATTGAGCTGTCCCGGGTAGGCTCAGGTGTGGTTCTTATTGAAGAGAGAGGTTGAGATGACAATGGGCTTTGATTCAACATCCCTCAAGCTAAAGAGGGAATTTGGAGACCACCTTATCCATTCCCACTAGTTACAAATGGGGACACTGAGGTGCCTTCATTATGTGATGTTTCCGGTTTCCAGCAGTGGGTCAGTGGCAGAGTGAAGTCCAGGGTCCCAGGGGCTTCAGACCCCAGCTGAGTCCTCTTTCTTCTCTGGTGGGGGTCACTCCCCTCACCTCTGCCTGGATGACGTTGGGTGACATCTTAGACAATAAATTGGAAAGAACGTTGGATTTTGGAAGATTTCAGATGTTCTTAAGGAGAAGTGGCTATCACTGCCGCTTAGGACTGTTAAATATTTTCCTGGCTTCAAGTAACCTATATATATATATATACACACACACATATGTACATATATGTATGTGTACATATATATAGATGATCCATGTTGTGGCAAGACTTTCTGTTATACACACACACACACACACACACACACACACACACACACACACAGAATTTGCTCCGTTATTCAGGTATGAGATTACTCCCCCCCCCCCTTTTTTTTTGCTAATGGTTTCCTCTCTAGTTTATCTAACAGGAAGATCCTTTTTTTCCTCCTTTCTCCACTCTTGTTCTCTTACATCTGCAAGTAAATGATCTTCCTCTTAGTTCAGGAAGCCGGCAGCCTCCAATCTGCAGCCCTTGGATAGCCAGCTAATTAAGGGGAAAGCAGGTGTGGATGGGTCTATTCAGCCTGTAAATAAGTGCCAAAAATTAAAGTTATTGGTCTGTGAGTGCTAGCAGGTGGAAGCTGTTTTATACCTTTAATAGAAGAGGGGAGGAAGGGGGTGTTAGAAGGCCTTAAGGGCAGGAAAGAAAAAAAATGACGTTTTTATGACTAAAAGCTCTTCAAAAGAGAATGGGTCTATTTCTGAATCATTGTCTTGTTTGGGATTAATCCTGAAGACAGAATTGCCTGCCCTAAGGGTCTAATATTCCCTGAGCAGGGCTTCATGAACTGTATGGCCTGGGCAGAAATAATTCATGGTCTCAAGCTGATACTTAGCGGCGTAACTCATGACTGACTGCCGACATAAGTGCTTATGTTCTTTTGTGATTTCTCCTCTCTTTCTTACATATGCTCAAATGCCCAGAGTTTCCCCTCTGCAAAACTCCTCTCTCAAATGCTGAGGAAAAAAATATCTATTGTTGGGCCACTTAATGCATTACTTAATGAAGTGATTTGGAAATAAAATTTCTGAAGAAATGAGTGCCTGGGAGCATATATCTATCTCCCTTTGTCATTTTCTTTTTTTTTTTTTTTCTGATTTCCTCCCTCCCCCTTTATTCTTCCTTTGTGTTTAATAATTTATTTTAACGTTTCTTAACTGGAGGACATTTTTCAGTAGGGGTGTTATGGCAGAAGACCACAAAAGCATCAGATCCTATGTATTCAAAATACATTAGTGCACGGCTGAAATGCTAACCCGGACAAGAGAATAATTACAGTGTATCTTCATTGAAATTGTACACATGGCTTTGTGATCACGCTCATTAATTTAGATCCAAATGAAGCAAAATTATTCTGCATGGCTGCTGAGTTAATTTATGCGATATAAGTAAAAAAAAGTTAAATAAAGTGTGATGGAAAATGTGATTGCAGCCGGGCAATTAGGTCCAGAAGGAGAGAGGTTCCCTCGTCTCCCAGGCTCGGTGGCCCCTCTTGTCTGCAAAGATGATCCTTGTTGTGGCAAGACTTTGTTCATTTAAAGGCTGTATCTTGGAATGTCTTGATGTATGTTGTGAAGCATCTTCTTTACAGTTGTTTTGGTGTGGGGGGCAGGGAGAATAATTCAGTGATATGAGAGATGAATTGCTTGAAACTCTTCAAATATTCAGGTAAAAGAACATCCGTTTTTCTCTTGATGTGGCCTGAGCTCCTGGCAGAAGAGCTGGAAAGAGGGCTGTGCTCTAGTGGGTAGTATTTTTTTTATTAAAGATTTGAGCATCTTCTGTGGGTTGCATATTAAATGTTGTTTCAAGTAGGCAAAGAAATAAGCTTTTATATATATTTTTACATCAAGTAGGAAAAAAGTATCGTCGTGATTACTGGTGCAGCAATGTAAGATAGGTCTTAGGAAAAACTACTCGTTGCTTTCTACCTCACTTCAGCTCATGTCAAGTTATTTGAAAGAGGTTCACTAGTTTCAATTTAGAGATCAGGGGCATACTGCCTAGTTTGTCTCACAAGGAGGAAGGATGATTATATTTCTCTGTATAGAAAAGAGATGGGTTTTGAATCTAAATGTGATTCAGAAACAGCCACAGAAGCTTCTGTCTTTTATGTATTGAAATTTTCATTTCTGTGAGAAAAAATAGATTTAAACATTTTCCTTGGCCTCCATTCTTGAGATGCAGTGATAAATGTAACCGGGCTCTGTCCTGACTGCTCGAATCACCTAGACTAGAAGAATAAAAAGCATGGGCAAATAGCTAGTAGTCTACCACTAGCCAGGGGGCGCTTCCCTATATGATGAAGATTCAAAGAGAAATAGTTCAAAATCTAAGTGAGGGTGGGACATGGGCAGCCTTTCCATGGATGCTGGCCTTTAATATTGACCTGGGAGGAAGGAGCTCGCTCTGATAGAACCTAGATATTTGGGGCAGAGGAGGGAAGGGTAGAGAAATGAAGCAGTCAGGAGCTGGGCAAGGACCTGGAGGGGAGGGTCCTGTGTGACAGTCATGAAAGAGAATTCTAGAAAGGGAGATTGGGATCCCATTGTGGGGACTGAGGTTGGATTGGGGCATTTGCATTTTCACATGCAGGCAGGAAAGGTGCAGTGGCATTTAGTGAGCAGCTGGGTGCTGTCAGTGGTACAAGGGATACTGATAGGTGGGAACAGGGACACTTTGGAGGCTGGCAGGTCAGTAGAAGATTGTGGTCACTAGCAAGGCAAGTGACAGTCAGTCATGAAACTAGAGAGATTTCAGTTGGAAGGATGATAACTAGATTGTCACAGGGGTTGGATGTGGAAGAGGAAAGGAGAAGGAAGACATAGTTATTGGCACCTTTTTTTTTTAATTTTTTTAATGTTTTATTTATTTCTAGGAGAGAGAGAGAGAGAGAGACAATGTGAGCAGGGGAGGGTCAGAGAGAGAGGGAGTCACAGACTGAAACAGGCTCCGGGCTCTGAGCTGGCAGTCAGCACAGAGCCCGACGCGGGGCTCGAACCCACGAACCGTGAGATCATGACCTAAGTGAAAGTTGGACGCCTAACCGACTAAGCCACCCAGGTGCCCCATCATTGGCACCTTTAACGGAAATCCAAAGGACTTGCAGATTGTGATGGAAGGCAAATTCAGTTTTACACCTATGTGTTTTTTTTTTGTTTTTGTTTTTTTTTTTACAAATAGTTTATTGTCAAATTAGTTTCCACATAACACCCAGTGCTCATCCCCACAAGTGCCCTCCTCCATGCCCACCCCTCCTCCCCCCCACATCCACCAGTCCTCAGTTTTTGTCAGCATTCAAGAGTCTCTCATGGTTTGCCTCTCCCCCTTTCCCCCACCATTTCTGCCCTTCTTCTCCCCCTTGGTCCTCTGTTAAGCTCCTCCTAATCCTCCTATACGTGCACACATATGATATTTGTCTTTCTCTGCCTGACTTATTTCGCTCAGCATAACACCCTCAAGGTCCATCCATGTTGCTACACATGGCCAGATTTCATTGTTTCTCATTGCCATGTAGTATTCCATGGTATAGATAAACCACATCTTCTTGATCCATTCATCTGTTGATGGACACTTAGGCTCTTTCCAGGTTTTAGCTATTGTGGAGAGTGCTGCTATGAACATTGGGGTACATGTGCTCCTATGCATCAGCATTTCTGTATCCCTTGGGTCAATTCCTAGCAGTGCTATTGCTGGGTCATAGGGGAGTTCTATTGTTAGTTTCCTTAGGAACCTCCACACTGTTTTCCAGAGGGGCTGTACCAGTTTACATTGCCACCAACAGTGTAGGAGGGTGCCCGTTTCTCCACATCCTCGCCAGCATCTAGAGTTCTCTGATTGGCTCATTTTAGCCACTCTGACTGGCGTGAGGTGGTATCTCAGTGTGGTTTTGATTTGTATTTCCCTGATGAGGAGTGATGCTGAGCATCGTTTCATGTGTCTGTTGGCCATCTGGATGTCCTCTTTGGAGAAGTGTCTGTTCATATCTTCTGCCCATTTCTTCACTGGGTTTACACCTATGTGTTTTGAGAGGCTTCTGGAACATTAAGTAAAAGAGGTATAGCTGTCAGTTGGAAATTCAAGTTAGAGATAGTTTGAGGACATGAGCCTGGGGAGACACTGGAGAAGGTCAACCGTATAACTGAAGCCATGCAAGTGGGTGACATTGGGAAGAACAGATGAAGGAGAAGTAAAATGAAGAAGTCTGGGGTGGATTTCATTGCTTAGGAAAAAGAGAAGAAGTGGAGGATAGAGTGGAATAATTGGAAACAAGGGGGCCCCAGGGCCTGGTGGAATCCAGTGACATGTGTGGAGGAGGGAGTTTTATGAAGGACAAGACCAGTAGAGCTGAACACAGCATGTGGATGAACAGAGATTATGACCTTTGAGTCTATGTTTGGAAAGTTGGTGGATACTTAGATGCAGTGATGGAGACAGAAAATAGACTCGAGGTACAAAGACTCAGCTACACAGTGGGTTCAGGGTGCTATCCTTTCTTTTTTAAAAAAAATTTTTAATGTTTACTTTATTTCTGAGAGAGAGAGAGAGAGAGGGAGAGAAACAGCATCAGCAGGGGAGGGTCAGAGAGAGAGGGAGATACAGAATCTGAAGCAGGCTACAGGCTCTGAGCTGTCAGCACAGAGCCTGACACGGGGCTTGAACCCACAAACCATGAGATCATGACCTGGGCTGAAGTCAGATGATTAACTGACTGAGCCGCCCAGGTGCCCCAGGTGTTACCCTTTCAAGGTGAACAACGAATGTGGAGATCTAGAAAATAGGGAATCTTTTGAAAAGATAGGATATAGACCTTTGAGCCCGACAAGTTTTTCCAGCCCATTTTCTCTGAGGACCCCCCACCTCTTTTAAGCGTGAACCTCATTTCACCACTGATTCTCTGTCATTTGCTGGGACTCCTTGGATCAGGGCGGTCCTTTCTCAGTGGGAACCTCTCCTCTCATATACTGACTATGAACATCTCCATTCTCTGAAAGGACTTCATTTTCACATTAATACCTTGCCTTCTTGTCATGTTTCTGTGGCATACGAAGTGCCTGCTACCATTGGCAATGTTGGAGGTCATGATTCTGGACTGTAGCAATTCACACACCTATCGGCTGCAGTGAGGTAGGAGTGAGTTTAGCTTTTGCCCAAAGGTCATGAGCCAGTTGGCTAAGGAGAGGACTTCAAACCTCCCCCTTCCCTCTTTGCTGTCTTTTGTGTGAGTGCCCATCCGTCCATCCCTTAAGCCATTTTGCACCCCATCGAATCCATACTGTCATCCAAAGCAGTTATAAAGACTGTAAGAGCATTTTGGTCAGAGGAGTGGGAAGGAAAGAGAAAGATAATTTAGTGAAATAGAATAGTTGCACATTCCAAATTCATTTCACCGACCTTTTATTTTCATCACAAATAGAGCAAATGTCCATTTCCCCGTTTGCCTTTCATTTTACCTAGCTATTGATATTTCTAATACTGCTTCACTTAGAGTAGAAAATGCAGTATCAAGGATTCAAGGAAATACGTGGTTAAATCTTTGTTCCTAAGATTCCAAAGATAAGGGGCTAGTCTTTCTGGCATTATTTTTTTTTCCCCCAAATTTTAACCCTTGGAGTATCCTCCTCTCTATTCTGGACCATATGATTTATGCAAGCATTGTTTTGACTTAAGACACTTGGAAATAAGGTTCTCTTTTGCATATCAAGGAGTGTACAAAGTTCCAAACATTCTCTGAGATGTTGTGAGATCACTTGGTGGGGGAGGGGTGGGAAGTGCTGGCTCAACAGAAATGTCATAGCTGTCCCTGATTTGTGGGGACACCAAAAAGCAATGGAAGTAGACCGAGGAGAAAAAAACAGCAGTCATTTCACACTATAATCCCCAGAACAAAGTTTTGCTCATTTATAGTTTCCACAGTTTGGAGGGAGTTAATGTCTGGGGTTTTTCCTTGGCCCTTTCTGTTCGTGAACAATTATCTTGAGACTGATTTGCTAGCAAATAGTATTGCTCAAAACTGAGAGTAATTCACAAGAATGTATTTATTCAGTGACTCATTAAAGCCACATTCACGTTTTTACGAGGCTATACAATTTTGATTTTCTACGTGAATGTTTGGCATAGCATTATAGATTGTTACACTGGCTCCAAGGTATTTATATCTAATTCTTATGAAGCTTTTACCTCTATTTCCTTAAAAATTTCAGCATAATTTTAACTTTTGTTACCTTAATATAGTACCTTCCTCTATGTCTCTCCCCTTCTTCTGTTAGCTTTAGTTCCTAATGCTCTTCTTAGGAAGGCAAGAACCCAATTTCTTTTTTGAAAATTTTTATTATATTTGTGAGCGAGAGGAAGAGAGTGTATGTGAGTGGGGAAGGAGAAGAGGGGACAGAAAATCTGAAGAGGGCTCTGTGCTGACAGCAGAGGGTCTGATGCGGGGCTCAAACCCGCAAACCATGAGATTATGACCTGGGCTGAAGCCAGATACTTAACTGACTGAGTCATCCAGATGCCCATCTGATTTTACCTAATACTCAGGACTCTTGTCCTGGAAGTTTACTCTGCAACCACTTGCGAATCCTTGTGAGGACTCCTTATTCTCTTTTAAGACCTCTGCAACACCTTCTCTTTCTTTTTACTTTAATCTTTTGCCCCTGACTTGGATTCACTTTACTCTGGCTTTAGGTTCCAGGTCTATATGGTCCGTAGTTTCTCTGTATTGTGAGTTGAATTCTGCCCTCTCCAAAGATAACGTTCAAGCTCTAATCCCCAGTACCTGTGAATGTGACCTTATTTGAAAATAGGATCTTTATTGAGATGCAATCATACTGAGTTAAGATGGACCCCAGTCTAGTGGCTGATGTCCCTACAAGAAGAGGAAATTGGACACAGATAACACCGAATACCATGTGAAGATGGAGGCGCAGATAGGAGTGATGCATCTATACGGCAAGGAACACCAAGAATTACCAGCAACCATTAGAAGCTGGGGCAGAGGTGTCTGTAGATCCTACCTTAGAGCATCCAGGAGGAGTCAACCTGGCCAACACCTTGGTCTTGTACTTCTAGTCTCCAGATTAGTTTACCTCTGCTTTATCCTCTTAACCTCTAGCATATAGAGAAGAAGGGATAAACTCCTCTCCCGGGCCAGTTTTCTTCTCTGCTTGCACACTTCAGATCATTTCTCTGCCATCCCTTTTCTTCCCAGGAGCTGTGCCAGCTGGACCAACTCTGCACTGGCCTTGGCCCCATGGGAGGGACCAGAAGTAGAGAAACTTCTCACCCTCTAATTTGGTGGTGTGCTCTGGCAGCAGACACATTCTCCATGCCTACAGCTCCTGTCAGGGCTCCCAGTCTCACTGGGTCCCTGTGCTGCCATTTCTTTCTTTTGCCCATTCAGTAGGTGTGGAAATGGCTTCTCCCTGGCCCCCAAACTCCTGTCCATAATACTGCAAGTGATATCTTTATTAAAATATCTTTTTTTTTAAGTTTATTTATGTTGAGAGAGAGAGTGTGTGTAAGCAGGGAGGGGCAGAGAGAATCCCAAGCAGGCTCCGCACTGTTGGTGCAGAGACCAACACTGAGTTTGAACCCATGAACCATGAGAACATGACCTGAGCTGAAGTCAAGATTTGGATGCTTAACCAACTGAGCCATCCATGTGCTCTAAAATATCTTTTGATGAGGCATCCATCCAACCTGTATCACTTTCCTAAAATCCTCTGGGATCTTGGACCGATCCTTTTCATGGTTAGATGCACTCTTGGTCAACAATATTCTTTCTCCTTTTCAAAATTCAAGTCAAAATTCACCTTTCTCTAATGTTTTTCTAGATTATACCCTTGCTATTTCTGGAAAATTGTAAATGGATATGCGTTCTTTTGAGACATTTGTGTACTTACATATTTTCAGTCTAAATATACTCAACTTAGGAATTAGATTGTAAATGGTTCAAGGTTAAAGGCAGTATATACAGCCTAATTTAGATGTTCTTGCTCCATAACCTGCCCAGCCTCTGCAAGATCTTGTATATGCTGCCTGTGGTAGGAGAAAATGAGTAAGAAATAGCCAACTCCAGATGGATACAAAGCCAGATACTCTTATCTTGTAGTTGTGGAATATATCAGATTTAGAGTTTATTGTATGGGATGCTTTGAATTCCTAGAGAGAAAAGTATACATTCATAGTCTCAAAAATTATTTTATAGTTTAAAAAAGAAAGGAAAAAGTTTCTTTATTCTTACATCAAATATGACACTTTTATTGTATTTTTCCCCCAGCTTTATTGAAATAAAATTGACATTTAAAATTGTATAAGTTTAAGATGTACACAGGGATGATTTGCTTCATGTATATAGTGGGAAATGTTTACCTCAGTAAGCTTAGTTAATACATTCTTTACTGTGCATAGTTACAATTTTCTCATTAAAGTCCTGCCCTCAGCAGCTTTCAAGTATACAATACAGTATTATTAACTATAATCACCATGCTGTACCTTAGATTCCCAGAACTTATTCATCTTATTTAACTGAAAGTTTGTACCCTTGACCGACATTCCCCGTTTCCCCCATTCCTAAATCTCTGGTAACTGCCATTCTAATTTCTGTTTCTATGTGTTTAATGTTTTTAGGTTCCACATGGAACTGAGATCATGCAGCATTTGGCTTTCTTGGAGTTATTTCATGGTGAATGATGCCCTCAAAGTTCATCCCAAGCTAACGCAAATAGTTCTGTCTTATGGCTGAGTACTATCCCGTTGTATATAGAAGCACATCGTCTGTATCCATTCAGCCATCAAAGGGCACTTAAGTTGTCCCATATGTTAGCCATTGTGAATTAGCACTGCAGTGAACATGGGGGTGCAGGTAGCTCTTTGAGATTTTTGGTTTTCATCTTCTTTGATTGTAGGGCCATATGATAGTTCTATTTGTAATTTTCTGAGGAAACTCCATACTGTTTTTCATAGTGTCTATACCATTTTACATGCCCACCAACACTACACAAGGGTTGCCCTTTCTCTACTCCTTGCCAACATTTTTGATCACTTATCTCTTTGATTATTAGCCCTTCTCACAGGTATAAACTATATCTCCTTGTGATTCTGGTTTGCACTTCCCCAGTGATTAGTGACAACAGGTACCTTTTCATGTACTTGTTGGCCATTTGTATATTGTTTTTGAAGCAATGTCTATTCAGCTTCTCTGCCCAATTTTAAATCAGATTACTTATTTTCTGCTATGATATTGTAGGGGTTTCTTTTATATTTGATATTAACCCCTAATCAGATATATGTCTTGCAAATACTTTTTGCCATTTCCAAGGTCACTGTTTCATTTTGTTGATTTGTTTGATGTGAAAAAGCTTTTTAGTGTGAAATAGTCCCAGTTGTTGAACTTTGTTGTTGTTGCTTGTCTTGTTGAAGTCACTTACAAAAAGCCATTGTCAAAAAACTGCCAAAGAGTGTTTATTTTATGGTTTCTTCTAGGAATTTTATGGCTTCAGGTATTACATTCAGGTCCTTAATCCATCTAAAATTAACTTTTATAAGTGGCATATACCATTTACTAAAGAGTCTGTTCTTTTCCTATTGAGTGTTCTTGGAAAGCCCATCAAACCTATCTAATCAACATACTAGTAAGACTGTACCTGCATGGTTTTATTTCTGAGCTCTCAATTCTGTAACCGTTGGTCTACAAGTCTGTTTTAGTACCATATTGTTTGATCATTGCTCTGGAGTGTAGTTGACATCAGGAAGTGTGATGCTAGCAGTTTTCTTGTTAAGATTGCTTTGGCTATTTGGAGTCTTTTGTGATTCCACATGAATTTTATCATTTTTTTTCTATTTCTGTGAAATGTGGCATTGGAATTTTAACAGATACTGCATTGAATCTGTAGATAACTTAGAGTAGTATGGGTATTTAAATGATACTAACTTTTTTGATTCATAGATATGGGCTATCTTTCCATGTGTTTTTGTTGTTTTCAATTTCTTTTTTCAATATCTTATTGGTATATAGATCTTAAACTTCATTGGTTAAATTTATTGCTAAGTATTCTGTTGTTTTTGATGCTACTGTAAATGGAATTGTTTCTTTTCTTTTTTTTCAGATAGTTCATTGGTAGTATATAGAATCCACTGATTTTTTAAAAATGTTTTATATCCTGCAACTTTACTGAATTTATTTATTAGGTCTGATAGTTGTTTGGTGGAATCTTTACGAATTGTTACATATTAGATGTCACTAGCAAATAGGGATCATTTTAATCCTTCCTTTCAAGTCTGAATGCCTTCTTCTTTTTAATGTTTTCTTTATTTTTGAGAGAGAGAGCCGAGCAAGTGAGCGTGGGAGCGCACAAGCAGGGGAGGGGCAGAAAGAGAGGGAGACACAGAATCGGAAGCAGGCTCAAGGCTCCCAGCTGTCAGCTTAGAGCCCAACCCGAGGGTAAACTCACAGACTGAGAGATCATGACCTTAGCCAAAGTCACTCGTCCAACCAACTGAGCCACCCAAGTGCCCCTAGCTGGAATGCTTTTTATCCCTTGCCTGATTTCTTGGACGGGGGCTTGGAGTTCTGTATTGAATAGGAGGAGTGACAGTGACCATCCTTGTTTTGTTCCTGATGTTAGAGGGAAAGCTTTCGACTTTTCACCACTGAGTACAATGCTAGCTGTATTTGGGTTATATACAGACTTTATTATGTTGAGGTCCACTTCTTCTATGCTGAATTTGTTGAGTATTATCATGAAAGGATGTTGAATTTTTATCAAATGCCTTTTCTGCATCAACTGAAATGATCATTTATGGTTTTGGTCTCTGTTCTATCGATGTGATATATCACATTCACTCATTTTGTGTATCTTGAAATATCCTTGCATCCCATGGATAAATCCTATGTTATCACGATGTATGATCATGATGTGTCCTGTTAAATTTGGTTTGCTAATACCTTGTTGAGAATTTTTCATCTATATGCACCAGAGATACTGGCCTGCAGTTTTCTTTTCCTGTAATATCCTCATCTGACTTTGGTATCTGGGTAATGCTGGCCTTGTAAAACAAGTTTGAGAGAGTTCCCATCTCTTCAATCATTTTTGGAAGAGTTTGAGAAAAATTGCTGTTAATTTTTCTTTAAATGCTTGGTAGAATTTACCTGTGAAGACTTCTCCTGGGTGTTTGTTTCTTGGAGCTTTTGATTATGGGTTTAATTTCTTTACTTGTTACTGATCTGCTCAGATTTTCTATTTCTTCATGATTCAAGCCTGATAGGTCATGTTTCTAGGAATTTATTTCTTCACGGTTGTCCAATCTGTTGGCATATGATTATAACCTTTTATGAGCCTTTTGTATTTCTATAGTGTCACTTGTAATGTCTCCTTTTTCATTTATAATTTTATTTGGGTCTTCTCTTTTTCTTGGTAGTATAGCTAAAGCTTTGTCACTTTTGTTTAACTTTTTAAAAAAAATCTGAGTTTTGTTGATCTTTTCTGTTGTTTTTCTGTTCTTTGTTTCATTTATTTCTACTCTGGCCTTTGTTATTTCCTTCCTTATTCTAATTTTTGGCTTTGTTCTTGTTTTTCTAGTTCCTTGAGGTGTAAAGTGAGGCTTTTACTTGATCTGTTTTTCTTAATGTAGGCATTCATCGCTGTAAAATTTTCCCTTAATTCTGCTTTTGCTGCATCTTATGTTTTGGCATGTTATGTTTCCACTTCTGTTTGATTCAAGGTATTGTTTGATTTCCATTTTGGTTTCATCTTTGGTCCATTGGTTGTTCAGAGATATGTTGTTTAATATGCATTATTTTTGAATTTTCCATTTTTCATCCTGCTCTTGATTTTGTTCCACACTATTATAGTCAGAAAAGATACTTGATATAATTTACATCTTTAAAATCGCTGATAATTGTTTTGTGACTTAACATCCCGGAGAATGTTCCCTGTGTCCTTGAGAAGAATCTGTTTTACTATTGGATGGTGTGTTCTGTATATGTCTTTTAGGTCCATTTAGTTTAAAGTTTAGTTCATATTCAGTATTTCCTTATTGATTTTCTGTCTGAATGATCAATCCATTGTTGGAAGTGGTGTATTGAAGTCCCCTACTATTATTGTTTGCATTACTCCTTTCAAATCTGCTAGTATTGGCTTGATATATTTCAGTACTTCAGTGTTGAGTTCCTATGATTTAAATTATTCCTTTGATGAATTGATCCCTTTATCATTGTATAATGATTGTCTTTGTTTCTTGTAAAAGTTTTTGACTTAGTCTACTTTGCCTGCTTTAAGTATAGCTACCCCTGATCTCTTTTGATTTCCATTTGTATGGAGTACTGTTTTCCATTTTTCTCACTTTGAGCCTATGTGTGTCCTGAACCTTTAGTGAGTCTCTTCTAGGCAACATAGAGTTGCATCTTGTTTCTTAAATCCATTCAACTTTTTTGATTGGTGCATTTAATCCATTTACAGTTAAAGGAATTATTGATAGGTTAAGGACTTGCTCTCGCCATCTTGCCAGCTGTTTTCAGGCTATTTTGTAGTTCCCTTGTTCCTCTTTTTCTCTCTTGATGGAATTATGTTTCCCTGATTCTTTATCCCTGTAGCTTTGAATAGATGTCTGCATTTGAAGAAGGAGTACCTCTTCCAGACTTTATGGACTGACTTCCATAAGGGTAGGAGCACATGGAGTGCGCTGTGACCTCATGTCTAATGATGCAGGTCACCAAGTTACAGGGGCTTGTTTTGGCAGTGGGGCCAGAAGGTGCAGTGGCTCATTCGCTCAGGCCGTTGGGGTCTAAGCATTGACAACAGCAATGTCAGTTCTGAAAGGGAGTTCCATAGGGGGTTCCAGAGTTCGCAAGGGCTGTAGGGATTCTCAGCATTACATCCAAGCCTGGTAGTTAGAGACAAGAGCAAGCAGTGGTAGCAGCTAGAACTGGTGGTGCATGTATGTTTGGCTGTGAGAGCTAGCTGCAGGCTTCTGTGTAGTGGTGGGGGCCGATTGCAAACAAATATGTAGTGGTGGGGGGCTAAGGCAGGCAGCAACGACCAGGGCCAACTGTGGGTGTGCTGGCAGCTGCATGGGTCCTGGTTGTCTGATATGCTGTGGCTCCTGGGTCTTGTCTCAGGTGCACTGAACTGGAGGCTAATGATGGGGGTTGGGCCAGAGGCATACAGGTGCACAGATGGGGTTGCTGGCTGCAGATGAATGCAGTGGTGCGGGCCAGTGGCAGAAGACAAATCACAATCTGGGTCCACAAGCACCCGGTGGGGCCCTGGGTGTCAGTGTGCTCTCCAGTGGCTGCACCATCTCCCCCTGGGCCTGTTGGTGACAATGGAGACTGGTGATGAGTGTCAGGCCCATAGAATGTAAATGCACAGCTGGAGTGGTTAGCCTAGAGTGTGTGCGTAGAGGTAGGGATCAGCCCTGGGCTTCTCGGCCGGCGTGTTACACTGGAGCAGCTGTAGGGGCCCAGGCTGGCTGCTTTTGTGGTTCCTGGGCCTGGTGGGGTAATGGAGGGGAATACAGGAGCAGGGAGAGACTCAGGGAGCTAGCTTCAGTGAGGACAAATAGCTGTGGGGTGAAAGCCGGTGAAATCTGCAGTAGGTCTGTCGAGGTGTGCTGGTTATTGGTTTTGTTCATGGCCATCGTGGCTAGCTTTATCTGTAAAACAGGCTACTGGGCACTGAGATTTCTCTGACTCTGTGGGTGCTTTTGGTAGCCACTGCTTGTGTCTCCCTGTTTCTAGATCTATCTATACATCTCAGCTTTGGCAGTCTCTGGATTGGGTGAAATGGAAGGAGTTCTTGAGTTTGGGGAAATGGATTGCTCATCCCACTCTTCCTTTCCCTGTGAGTGGAACTCTATCTAGCCAGGGAGTTCACTCTTGACACTGAACAAGGCCGGCTTGGGGAGATGGAATGACGCAGGGAAAATGAAAGTGCCATTCTTCATTCTTGTGTTCCCATTCTCAAGCTTTGTTTGTTTGTTTCAACATGTTGCTAAAGTTTCTTAAGTGGGCTCCAGAGATCCTCAAGAGATGCTTTTGTTTGTGGGTAGCTGTCTAATGTTGACTTTTGTGGTGGGATGGAGGCTGGGGAGTCCTACTCTGCCCTCCCGGTGACATTAGTCACTATAACCCTTCTAACTACTAGTTGGGAGTCAGAATTGTGAAAGCCTACCATTCAAGGAAAGGGAGCTAATGGATCATCTAACTAGAGTTTGATGGTAGGCAAGTGATTTGCCAGTAGTCACACTGTTCATAATAAAGAGGAGACAATCTGGAATGGTAGAATGGGTTGGAATTCATCTCGACAGCTCATTATTTAGAAAATTTCTTTCACTCTCTGGCCTTTGTTTTCCTCACTTTTCAGGAATGTCACATAAGGAAAGGAATTGTCTTCCTTAGCTCAGGCTGCTATAACAAAATACTATAGATTGAGATGCTTCAATCACAAACTTTTTTTTCATAGTTCTGGAGGTTGGGAACTCCAAGATCAGGGTGCAGCCTGGTTAGGTTCTTCCTGGCTTGCAGATGATTGCCTTCTTGCCATGTCCTCACAAGAGGTATACACACACACACACACACACACACACACACACCCTCTGGTCTCTTTTAATGAGGGCACTAATCGCATCATGCGGACTCCACCCTCATGAACTCGTCTAAACATGTCTAAACATCACTTCCCAAAGACCCCAGTGCCTAATGCCATCACATTGGAGGTTAGGGTGTGAACATTGTTTTGGAGCAGCACACACGTTTAGCCTATAACAGGAATGATAATGTCTCTAAAGGAACTGGCTAATGAAAGAGTTGAAAAACAGAGATTTCCTCCTCATTTGCAACTGGCCAGTGAAATTTCCCAGCTGTGTTGGGGCAGTACATTAGATCAGATTCTCTGTGAGGTGCTTGCTGGTATCTGATAAGTGACTATATGTTTATGATACCCGATCCATGGGCTGGTTTAAGTGAAATGTCCCTTTTCACTATGGCAGTAGAAAGCTCAAAAATGGCAGTGATTGTACTGCAGAGCTTTTATGAATGTTTAGAAAGGCAATTTTCATGGAGCTCATTGTATCTCTTGCCTGCTGAGTCACTGTTGAGGCCATCCTAGAAACGGGAAATTAGCTTGATGTAATGGAGAGAGTGCTACTTTATGTCAGTGCTTAAATCTGACACATCTGAATCTGTATTTAGGCTTTATCATATGTGCTTTGTAGTGTTTGGGAAATTACCTTTATGAAGTTCAGTTTCCCCATATCGTAAACAGGACTGAAAGTTTCCTTGTAAGATCAAATGAGATACACACAAACACACAATGGTGTGAGGAATTGTGGAGGGACGTAGCTGACTATGACAGAAAGGTGGTGTTCCTGGCATATGACACCTGGTGGCAAAACCCTAAGCTACTAACAGTGTGACTGTGGACAAGTCACTCATTCCCTATGGGGTACTAAAGAAGCATCTTGATTCATTTGAATTCAATGTGTGTTCATAGAATATCTGGCTTGTGTAAGGCAACATAGCTGAAATCAAAGCTCTACCTTATGTCAAGGCTTTATCCTACCAGGTGGTCTTTTGAGTTAATTAGCTATTTTAAATACTGTACAAATGCTTTTACTGAACTCTTGAAAAAAAAAGAAGAAGAAGAAAAACCCAAATATCCACTTAGATTGGAATTGGGCAAGAATAGTTAACTTAAGCATATCCAGATATTTCCCAACTTATGTCTTTATCTTTCTTAGCAAAGGACAAACAGAACTCTAACTGCTCTCTAGTTGGACCTCCTTAGTTCCCAAAAAGTCTTAGAAATGTTTCCAGTCTCAGGAAACCATGGCCCAAGAAGCTTTGCTCATAATCATTGTCTCAGATAGTGGGAATGGGTGAACTTAATCTTCACTTCCTCCTACCACAGATCATGCTGTGGCCAAAGAAGTGTGGCAGACAGACTCTAGGGTGACCCCATAATGGCCTTTGTCTGCTAATGTTCACATCCTTATGTAATCAACTCCCCCTGGAGGGTGGGTCGAAGCCATGGCCTACTCATAACCAGTAGAATATGGAAAAGGGAATAGATGTCACTCCTGGTCTTGCTAGTAATCTTGCTCTGGAGACTCTGTCTCTCTAGCTAGATTTAAAGAAATAGTTGGCCATATTGGGAGGGCCATGTAACAGGAAGCTTTTAGGAACTTCTAGAAGTGTGGCTTGCACTTGATAGCCAGTATGAAGCTAGGACACTAGGTCCTGTTGTAAGAAAATGAATTCCACCAATGGTTTGAGTTTAGGACGGATTCTTCCCCAGTTCAGCTTCCAGATGATACTAGCACCCCAGTTGACACCTTGGTTACAACTTTCTGGAATCCAGAGCAGAGGACTCTGTTAAATTGTGTTTGGACTACTAATCCAAAGAAACTATGAGATAACAAATATGTATGGCTTAAAGTCTCTAAGTTTGTGGTAATTTGTTACCCAGGAATACATAATTTATACAAGAGAGTAGATATTCTGGTTTATGCAATTTGCTATATAGCCATTTATAATTGAAAAAAATATGTTTGTGTTCTAATTTTTTCAAGTTACTTTTTAAGCAAGGGCAGTAGTAATATCTTAGCAAATATTATAAAGCACACCTAAAGTACTATGCTCTTAAATCTGCTCTAAACCTTTGCATGTGCAAAAACAGTGTGGCATTTGAAAAACAGATTTTCTTACCCATGGGTGTAGTTTTCCACATTAACATTTGAGGTTGGGAGGGAAAGGAGATTTTATTAAATGTAGAGTATTAAACTGATTGCATAGGACATCTTCCCTTTAGCAACATATCGTACATTCATCCATTTTGAGCTTTATGTAATATTTTCCCCCCAGATATCATTACTGATGCTTTTTAGTTTGCTAACTGACAGATTGGCAAAAAATAGATGATTTGGCAAAAGTCTGGGCTCTGGAGTCCTCCCCAGTTAGGTGTTGCCCTTGTACAGCCTCAAAAAGCCTCCACAGGCAGGAACTTGCCTTTCTTTTCTGTGAGTCTCCGCTTTCTCCCAGGCCAAGCCCCAGAGGTAGGAAGCTGGGGCCCAAGCACTAAAGTTTAATGAGCCAGTCATGCAACAACAAGGAGAATTAGCTCCTCAGAGGCTGAGATGATTTCTACTTCATAGCACAAAGCCACTTAATAAAAACACATAAAACTTGGCTTTCTTTTTCTTCAAAAGAATGTAAAGAATTTATCAGAAAAGGGAGCGTGAGCTGAAACTCATGGAGTTTGTCTTTCTTTCCAAATAGTGCAACAATGAGGATAACCATTGTTCACTAGCAATGGTATATCTGATCGTTATGCTATGCTGCTGTATTATTCAAATGTCATTAATCTTTTTTAAAAATTTTTAATGTTTTATTTATTTCTGAGAGAGAGAGAGAGAGAGAGAGCGCTAGCATGAATAGGGGAAGATCAGAGAGAGAAGGAGACACAGAATCTGAAACAGGCTCTAGGCTCTGAGCTAGCTGTCAGCACAGAGTCTGACATGAGGCTTGAACCCATGAACCATGAGATCATGACCTGAGCCAAAGTCAGATGCTTAACCGACTGAGCCACCCAGGTGCCCCTCGATTGTCATTAATCTTTAAAAAAATTTTTTTAATGTTTATTTTTTGAGACAGAGACAGAACATTAGTGGGGAAGAGGTGGAGAGAGAGAGAGAGAGAGAGAGAAAGAGACAGAATCCGAAGCAGACTCCAGGCACAGAACATGACATGGGTTCTCATGAGCTGTGAGAACTCATGAACTGTGAGATCATGACCTGAGCTGAAGTCAGATGCTTAACCAACTGAGCCACCCAAGCGCCCCTCAAACATCATTAATCTTAAAATACAGAATATTGTTCTTGAGATTGCCATAGGAAATCTTTTCCCCCCTAGGGATTCTTCAAGAAATAGGTATAAACCAGAGATTCTCAAACTGGGCTGTACATTGGGATTTTCTGGGAGCTTAAAAAATCCCAATACCCAGGTCACACTATAGATTCACACTAGAAAAATTTTTAAGTTTATTTATTTGTTTTGGGAGAGAGTGCGTGCGTGAGAGTGAGCAGGGGGCAGAGAGAGAATTCTAAGCAGGCTTCGCTCTGTCCTCTGATGTGGCTCAATCTCATAAACAGTGAGATTATGACCTGAGATGAAACCAGGTCACTTAACTGACTGAGCCACCTAAGTGCACCAAGTCATCAGTATTTTTTTTAATTTTTTAATTTTTACAAATAGTTTATTGTCAAGTTGGTTTCCATATAACATCCAGTGCTCATCCCCACAAGTGACCTTCCCCCCCATCCATCAGTCCTCAGTTTGTTCTTAGCATTCAAGAGTCTCTCATGGTTTGCCTCTCTCCGTTTCCCCCACCATTTCCGCCCTTCTTCTCCCCCATGGTCCTCCGTTAAGTTCCTCCTAATTCTCCTATAAGTGCAAACATATGATATTTGTCCTTCTTTGCCTGACTTATTTCGCTAAGCATAACACCCTCAGGATCCATCCAGGTTGCTACACATGGCCAGATTTCATTCTTTCTCGTTGCCATGTAGTATTCCATCATATAGATAAACCACATATTCTTGATCCATTCATCCGTTGATGGACACTTAGGCTCTTTCCATGCATTCGCTATTGTTGAAAGTGCTGCTATGAACATTGCAGTCCATGTGCCCCTATGCATCAGCACTCCTGTATCCCTTGGGTAAATTTCTAGCAGTGCTATTGCTGGGTCATAGGGGAGTTCTATTGTTAATTTTTTGAGGAATGTCCACAGTTTTCCAGAGGGGCTGCACCAGTTTACATTCCCACCAACAGTGTAGGAGGGTGCCCGTTTCTCCACATCCTCGCCATCATCTAGAGTTCTATGATTTGCTCATTTTTGCCACTCTGACCAGCATGAGGTGGTATCTCACTGTGGTTTTGATTTGTATTTCTCTGATGAGGAGGGATGCTGAGCATCATTTCATGTGTCTGTTGGCCATCTGGATGTCCTCTTTGGAGAAGTGCCTGTTCATATCTTCTGCCCATTTCTTCACCAGGTTGTTTGTTTTTCAGGTTTGGAGTTTGGTGAGTTCCTTATAAATTTTCGATATTAACCCTTTATCTGATATGTCATTTGCAACTGTCTTTTCCCATTCTGTTGGTTACCTATTAGTTTTCTGGATTGTTTCCTTTGTCGTGCAGAAGCTTTTGATCTTGATGAGGTCCCAATAGTTTATTTTTGCTCTTGATTCCCTTGCTTTTGGTGATATGTCAAGTAAGAAGTCACTGCGGTAGAGGTCATGGAAGTTCTATCTAACATATATAGAGGTTCTATCTAACACATATAGAGGTTCTATCTAACACATACAGAGTGTTAGATAAGCATGGAGGAGAGAAACATAATTCAGATGGGGCTAGGATATAGAAAAGGGTATTGAATGAGTTGACAATTGATTCTATGAACGGAGATTGACTCAGTTGGAGAAACAAGGGAAGAGCATTATAGGCTGAGGGAATAGCATGTAGGAAAACAGGAGCAAGGAAAAACTTGGCCCTCATTATAGGGAGAATTTTGTCATCCCCCAAACACCAAAGATGCCCCCATCCTAATCCCTGAAATCTATGGCTGTGTTATGTTTCATGGCAAGGGGAAATTCAAGTTGCACATGTTATGAGGCTTACTAATCAGTTGACTTTAAGATAAGGAGATTACCTGGATTATGCAAATGGACCCACTGTAATCACAAGGGTTCTTTAAAGTGGAGGAGGAAATACAAAGGGAAGTCAGAGCCAGAGAGTGGGATGACAGTGCCACATGGTTATCTCCAAAGACAGAGAAAGGGGCCAGGAGCCAAGGAATGCAGGTGACCTCTGCAAGCTCAACAAGGCAAAGTAAGTAATGTTCCCCTAGAGCCACCAGAAGGAATACAGCCATGCCAACATCTTGGTTTTAGACTTCTGACTTCTAGAACTGTGGGATAATAAATGGTTACTTTTTCCAAGCTACTAAGCTTATGGTAATTTGTTTTAGCAGCAATAGGAAGCCAATACAGTCTCTCACAGGGAACTGTAAGTGGAGATTTGCTTGGATAAAGTATTAGTGAGCCATTGACTGACTGTTGTCAGGGGGTGAAATGAAGCAAGATCACATTTTAGAAAAGTCACACTTGTAGCAGTATTGATAATGGTTTGAAATAAGGTCAACTGCAGAAGGGAGCAGCAGGGTATGAATTGAGAGATTAGAGCACAAAGTAAAGCAGTACTTTGAGCCAGACCAGTATGAACGTTAGTAATTATTGCTTTATATTGAGTGTATGCTTATGTATAAATGTAAATTTTTACCTTAAATTCTAATTAAAAATTTTTTAAATGTTTTATTTATTTCTGAGAGAGAGAGAGAGAGACAGACAGACAAACAGCGTGAGCAGGGGAGGGTCAGACAGAGAGGTAGATACAGAATCTGAAAGAGGTTCCAGGCTCTGAGCTGCCAGCACAGAGCCCAACGTGGGGCTTGAACCCATGAACCATGAGATCATGACCTGAGCCAAAGACGGATGCTAACCGACTGAACCACCCAAGCTCCCCATAAATTCTAATTTTTTAAGTCTTAAAAATATCTCTCAAAGGAAGTGTTCATACCATTTTATCAGTGAGAAGACAGAATCTCAAGAAAGAATAAAGTTGCTTAGGATTATGCAGCTAATTAATGGTGAGTTAAGTTTGGAACAAGGTCTGTTGACCTGGAAGCCCATGGATGTTCCTTGGTGTCACTGTGTTTGATAAGACAGATAGCAGTTAACCTGGAGATAAGGGAGAAGATTTCTAAAAGTGCAAGAACTCAGGGCTATTGAAAGCAGCATTTAGTGCCAGAAAAGCATCTGAGGGTTTTAGAATAATAACTGAAGTTCAGGAAACACATCTCATTCATGAAGAAAAAAAAGATAAAACACTGACTTTGTTTGTTTTCTATAAAGTACTCTAACCCTAGGAGCACCTGGGTGGCTCAGTGTGTTAAGCATATGACTCTTGATTTTTGCTCAGGTCTTGATCTTGGGGTCATGAGTTCAAGCCCCACGTTGGACTCCACGTTGGGTATGAAGCCTACTTAAAATACTCAAACATCTCACAACTGTGCCAGCAACTTTTAATCAGGGTGCCATTGAGAATCCCCACTCTTTAGTTCTGTCTGATGGGTAAGTACAAACCAGTGCAGAATAGATACAACTGGACCTAATAAATAGGGAGAGGACCACACCAAGCTAAAATCAAGAGAGTTGGCTTGCTTTCTGGGAACATGTAAAACTCTTCCTGCAGGATGATAAAAGAGGTCATGATCAGGGAAGCTCAGAGTTCTATTCAAACACCTATGTAAGTATGAAGAATGACCAAGTCTATAACGGATGGATCTGCTCCTTTAGTTCCGTCAACATTTCTAACATTCAGATTGTTTAGCAATTTGGTAAATTGCTAAGGGCTGAGGACCTCTGGACTATGTTTGATCATTTTTGTCTCTTTAGTGCCGACCAGGGGTCATATTGAATATTTTCAACTTGCCTAAATGCATATTAAAGCATGTTTTTCTTGGGGCGCCTGGGTGGCTTAGTCAGTTAAGCGTCCGACTTTCGCTTGGGTCATGATCTCGCGGTTCGTGGGTTCGAGCCCCGCATCGGGCTCTGTGCTGACTGCCAGCTCAGAGCCTGGAGCGTATTTCGGAGTCTGTGTCTCCCTCTCTCTCTGACCCTCCCCTGTTCACGCTGTCTCTCTCTATCCTAGAAATAAAAAAAATAATAATAAAAATATTAAAGCATGTTTTTCTTATAAATGCTCCTTGTTTGGGTTATATGATGCTGCCAAGACATTAGCCCTAATCAATGATAGCTCCATTCCATTTGTTAATGATATCCAAGGAAAATCCAAATTCTTAGGTTGTGTTATAAATTCATCATGCATGTTGCCTGAAATAAGAATGACTTTGATGGGGCTGAAATATTTACCTTTATACCCCAAAGATATTATCATTAAACTATATATTTGTTTCAATGGAATTTTATGTATACTACTACTATGCTTTTGGCTTGAGGGTGACTTAGCTCACAGGGCTATAATGGTATGTTTTCTATGGACTCATACAAAGAATTAAAAAAAAAAAAACATCTGAAAGGAAAGAAAAGAGCGGATAGAACTTCTGTACTGTGGAATCAAAAATGAACACACACTAATGTTAAGATGGGATGAGAGACCTGAGATCCCCAGAAAGATAGAAGGAGAGGGAAATCGATGAGCAGACTCAGAAAATGTACAGCCAAAGCAAAACGGTGAAGATTGAAAAGCAGAGGACCCATCAATAGGTCAAGGGTGCAGAGATGCTGAGTAAAGGCAATATGACAGACCACTGAGATGGAGAAATTCTGCTCCTTGATTACATGGATCGATAAGAGGGAAGCTGTTCAAATACTTCCTCCTGGGTGGTGGTAAAATATGTCTGTCCAAAATGGGGCTCCCTTCAGTGCCCAAACTGTTCATCTTTCAGGCACAAGTTTTACAGCCAAGCTTAGCTTCTGCTAAATCCTCAGAGTACAGCGCTTTCAATTGTTGGGTGGGTATTAAGAGTTCATTAAGTGCTGAGATTAATTGAATACTATAGTTGCTGACATTCAGGGCCATTGCATATGTTTGTGCCAGTTTCTGGAGGTCTCTTAGTTCAGGAGTCCCCAAATGCTGACCCAGATACTATCTATGTCAAAATCATTTTGAAAGAATATATAATAAAACACCGCTTTGGAGTTCCTTTCCCCTGGAGATTCTGATTCAACCTGTCAGAGAGTGCCCATACATCTGTATTTTTATGAATGCCTTACAGGGATATAATACAAAGGTCTGTAAAGGGGGAGCTAGTAAGTATTTTAGATTTTGCAGGCCATGTGGTTTCTGTTATAAGTGCTCACCTTTGCCATTGTAGCCTGAAATCAACCATAGGCAACATGTAGACAAATGAGCATGTTTATATGTCAATAAAACTTTGTTTACAAAAGCAAGCATCAGGTTCCTCAAAAAACTAACCATAGAATTACCATATGATCTAGAAATTCCATCCTGGGTATGTACCCAAAAGAATAACAAACAGGGACTCAGATACTTATATGTACACCCATGTTCATGGGAACATCATTCACAGTAGCCAAAAGGTGGAAGCAACACAAATGTCTATCAATAAATAGAAAAGCAAAATGTAGCACACACACACACACACACACACACACACACACACACACATTTATTTATAATGGGACATTATTCAGCTTTAAAAATAAATGAAATTCTGACACACGCTGCAATTTGGATGAACTTTGAGGACATTCTGGAAGTAAAATGAGCCAGACACAAAAGGACAGACCCAGCATCATTCCACTTACATGAGATACCTAGAGTAGTCAAGTTCACGGAGACAGACAGTGGAAACATGGTTCCCAGGGGCTGGTGGGAGGGGCAGTGGGGAATCAGTGATTAAGGGGCACAGAGTTTCAGCTGGGGAAGATGAAAAAGTTCCGGGCATAGACTGTGGTGATTATTGCCCAACAGTGTGAATGCCCATAATGTCACTGAATTGTACACCAAGAAAGGCTACATGGTGAGTTTTATGTGTATTTTACTGCAATAAAAATAAATTTAAACACAATTAAGGAGCAGAAAAACAAAAAAAAAATTAAAAAGAACGGATGGCACAAGGCATGGATTTTTGACTCATGGTTATAGTTTAGCATCCCTTGATCTAGTGCACTGCTAGGGTGTGGAATCACCAGCCAGGGTTCATTTCCTCCTGGTGTTAGGATGCAACGAAACCCTGCTTCATTTTTCTCTGATTTGAGATTATTTTCAGATCAAATTATGTCTTGTATTATAATGAACTACTATAGTCCTCCAAAACCCACTTGCCATTAAACTCTAGGTAGGGTTTTCCCAGAGGAAATACTCCAAAAGCATTGCTTGCCTTCACATGCTTGTTTCTCGTTATATCTGTTCTCTCCTCCCTGATTCTTTGTCTGTTAAATTGGTTTCTTCTCGTCAGGAAGAGGAAGTGAGGACAGAGAGACCAGAAATGTTCTTTCCTAACTATTTCTTGTTGGGCAGTAGAGTGGAGTACTCTGTCATTCATGGAGACACGAAGGATTTGTTGATAAGTATTCCCTTCCAGATGCTGTTGATTTACTTATTACCTCCCAATGTCAGTTTAAAGGTCAAGCCTTGGCAAAAACATATATTCAGTTACAAATTTGGACCTAGTGGATTTATACAAATTAACAAGTCTTGATTACTTATAAGGAAATCACCTATTATTTTTTACATATAATGCTGGAATATTTAATATGAGGCAATCATGGGTGTTTTATCCATGAAAGTGTCTTCAGTCATACAAAATTTTGTACCTAAAAAGTTTTTTTCCATCCCTCCCTCCGTTCTTTCTTTCTTTTCTTTCTTTCTTTCTTTCTTTCTTTCTTTCTTTCTTTCTTTCTTTCTTTCTTTCTTTCCTTCCTTCCTTCCTTCCTTCCTTCCTTCCTTCCTTCCTTCCTTCTTCTTCTTCCTTCCTTCCTTCCTTCCTTCCTTCCTTCCTTCCTTCCTTCCTTTCTTTCTTTCTTTCTTTCTTCTGCTTTAAAGACTGAAATAAGAACCAGGCTTTACAAAACTAGTTTCCTTATTTGGAATGGTTCTTTGTCCTCTCTATTTTCTGACAAAACCTCTCAGAGAAGTCACAAGATTGCATGTTTTAGTGAGCTTCCAAATAATGCCTGTATTAGTAGGGCATATATTTAGGGCATAGATAAATACTTAAGGATGAATATTGATCAGTTCTTATTTTTATGTCTTTGCTCTGATAGACTGTAGACCTTTTTTTGTATTTGTCACCGTTGCTTACATACCTTGGATGCCTTTGGAAAATGTAAAACAATGATGGAAATGAAGGACTGATGGATGAGGGAATGTGTGTGTGTGCACACTCATGTGCAAGCACGTGTGCATTTGTGCACACTGAGTATGCAGTTGCAAAACAGCTTATCTTGAGAACAGTCAAAATGTATATATCTTTCCTTATATTGCACAAAATAAGTTTATACACCTAGACTTACCACGTTCCTAAGTTTTACTTCAGTTTTAGTGAGGGATTCTGGAAAGGGACACTGTCTTCCCAGAGCTTGTTTTAGAACCTGTTTTGTTGAGGAGCTTGTCTATGGTGGTATTGAGACTATTTCACTGAGTCTCAGTCTCCACGGATTTGTGTGCTTAAGTACAGATGCTGGTGTGCTTCATTCATTCACACATTGACACACTAGCATGAATCAGTACTTCCCTTGTCCATGCAGATGGTGTGATGGAGATGCCAGGGACAAGGAGGTAAGAAGGCGTGACTGCATGATTGACCTGGATTCATGGTAGTGGAAATAAAATGGAGTGACTGGAATAAGGAGTGGATGAGATAGCAAAGATTAGAACTGCAACGGTAACATTTCAGTGGTAAGAAACTTCTCCTGTGCCCCATCCATGCTAATTGCTTAACAGACTTAAGCTCACTTAGTCCTTAACAACACCATGCAGATTCTACTGTTATGCCCACTTTACAGGAAGGTTGAATAACCACGATTACAGAGCTACCAACTCTCAGCACTGGAATTCAAAGCCAGTTGAATTTCAGGGTCTAAGCTCTTAATCATACGCACCTTAGCAACACGCTGCCACTGACCTTAGCATACTTGGGATGGATAGAAGAACCCCACTACTGGTGTCTGGGGAGTGTGGCTTAAGAAAGTGACAACATAAGGGAATGTACTGTGGAAGTAGCGTGTAAACTGAGTCCTAACTCAAGGAAGCTTGTACTGATAGATGTGGGAGTATTACATATCCTCTTTGAGCCTAATTTTTCTCAAGTGTGAATGGGTGATAATTATTGACTTTTTAGCATTTACCGTGAAAATTAAATGAGTTACTGCATGAAAAGTGCCTTGCTCAGTAATTGGTAAGGAATAGGACCTCAGTAAAAATTATTCTATTTTCATAATGATTAAGATGAAATGTTCCTGGCTAGCTGCATATTCCAGAGTTACTTTATTTGATTCTGGATGAGAAAATGGTAATTATTGTCCATATTTTTCTACAGAATGCTTATTTGTTTGAATAAGGGCCATGGAAGTGGTGAACTAAAATCAAAACAAATAAACATGAAAGGAAAGAAAAATACTCATTGAGCAATCAAACTACCATTGGTTTTTTTTTTTTTGCTGATAGTAATAGGACATAAAAGCATAGTTTAAATTTCTTTTCAAATTATAGTAATACTTTTCAGTGTTTGAGAGAACAGATTCCCTTCTTGAAGATGTTTGAGTGCTTTGCTGAAATAACTTAACTCCCAGGGCTGAGTTCAAATTATGGACCTCACATTTCCCATCTATTGGCTGTAGGGCGGTGACAAGTCCTTAGCTTCCCTAGGCCCCTTTTGCTTCATCAAACAAAACAATATTCAGCTCAAATGAATGAAGAACATACAGCGTGTAGCATAGTGCCAGCTTTTAGTTCACATTCAATAGCAATGAAACTCCCCTTGCCTGTTGGCTCAAAAAGAATCCAAAACCCACTAGCAAAAAGTTCTCTTTATTTTTGCCACAAAGCAAAGGAATGTCCTCGAAGCCTCAATGTCTGAGTTTCTTGTGGGTCGTATTGATCTTGGGAGAAGCCCTCAACATGCAACCCAATTGCTTTTCCAAGACTGAGGTTTCTTTTTTTTAAATTTTTATTTTAAAACATTTTTAACATTTATTTATTTTTGAGAGACACAGAAAGACACGGCATGGGTGGGGGAGGAGGAGGAGAGGGAGAGAGAGGGAGAGAGAGAGAGAGAGAGAGAGAGAGAGAGAGAGAGAGATCCAGAGCAGGCTCTAGGCTCTAGGCTCTAGGCTCTGAGCTAGGTGTCAGCACAGAGCCAGATGTGGGGCTTGAACTCAAATAGTGAGATCATGACCTGAGCTCAAGTCGGATGCTTAACCAACTGAGCCACCCAGGCGCCCCAAAATGAAGGTTTCTAACACCTTGGTTAGGAACTGTGTTTGCAGGATTTGTGATTTTTTTTTTAAAGTAACCTGTTTCACAAATGAGAAACGGGTCTTGTAGCTGGTCGCTCTGCAGTCCTAGGTGATGTGGAAAAGCATTGCTCTCTTACCTGAAGTGCACTTCTAGGGCCATCTTGCTGGCTCAGAGATCTGATAGGCTGCCAGGGAAGCTGAGGCTAGAGGAGCGACATTCAGCTTCTCCCAACCCCAGAAACTGGTCGACCCAGCCCCAGCATATTGTTGGTGTTTTATTAAAAGGGTTGATTTGGGGGAATGTTGTGTTTGCCATGCGGTGTCATGCCTCGAAGCCTTGGTTTCCAGCCTTTATTTATAAGCCTAATTGTTGCTATGGAAATTCAATATTTAAAGAGGTAATTATTGCTGATCTTGTTGCATGTGTCCATTTCTGATGTCCAGCTGTTAGCTCTTTAGCTCCAGTCTAGCAGATTAATTACTGCTATTGATTACTTTGAGCTTCTCTCTTCACACCTGCAGTCTGTGTAATTAGCTGGTGGCCTCCTCTGAAAATTAGGAGCAGTTTCATCCTGGCACTTTGCCATTTCCCAGCCATGTGCACCGCACTGATGAACAAAAGCAAATCTATTTTAAATAGAGATATCTGGGTAATGAACTCTTTGTGTTTTTGAACTATCCGTGGATAATTCAAATTACCCTCTGTTAGCAAATATTGTACCTCATTTGATGACTATCTGCAAAGAAAAAATTCCAAAACACTGGTTTTTATTCCCATTTCCACCTTGCAGAAATTTGCCCCTGTGTGTGTGTGTGTGTGTGTGTGTGTGTGTGTGTGTGTTTTTAAAAATCAAAACAACTTTCTAATTCTGCTGCTGAGGGTATTGGGGTACTGGAATAGGTTTCCTAATGGAGCCCAGTGGAAGCCATTGCATTTGCACGGAGTATTCCAGGCATCCATGCATTAATGTTCATCCCGTTTGTTAGATTCAGACTCCTAGGCTGAGAGACACATCACCATCTGTGGGATCCATTGATAGACCTTGGGAATAAATTCAAAAGAAGTTTCCCATTTAAAAAATGAGTCAGGAAGAGCCATGAGAGCAGAATTACAGGAATCTTCAAAATTTTCTTCCCAACTTTAGTTCACTTAGAAAGTTTTTATTCCCCCCTCTCTGCATATTGGAAACCAAATCTGGCATTGCCAAACCTCAAAATCTAGAGTTCTGCCTCCAATGTCCTGTTATGATACTTTCTCATCTGTCGTGTGTTACTGCCTAAACACTCAGGAAATACAAGTTGGTAGTGACATTGGGAGTGGACTTCCCAAGTAATGACATGCAATGATTACTAACATGGCCAGCTGTTCCCTTCCATGCTGACAGGGCCCCACTAATGTTCCCTTTTGCTATTTCACTTGTGTTGAGTTATTATACTAAGGACTTATTGCTTATTGTAGGAAAAAAAAAACCGCTTTCCTCCTGCCCACGGCATACATCTGCCAGTTTTAATTTCAAGCTTAACGTAGATAAGTACATCCCAAAGCCCACCCAGCACATGGAAGGAAAAAAGTTAAGAAAGTTATCCCTTGTCAGAACAATGAAAGCACCATCTCATTTATGTCAAGCACAGACGTGTTTGGTTGGATCCTAGGGACACGGGGGTGCTTCATCAGCCCCAGGATAGCCTCTACAGAAGCAAAGCAACACAGCTTCCTGCCAGCCAGGGAATCAGGTGGGAGATGGGCACCGGGTGGGAATGTGTGAAAAGAGTAGGGACATTCACTCATCTACTCAATGAAGCTTTGGGGCATCTAATGGGGAGGCTGAACACCGGCCCTCAGACCAGAAGGTCCCCAGCTGGAGTCTCATCATTTCCACGGCTTCCAGATTAAAATTTAAATTGTGCGCTGCCATTTGGAGGCCTTCTGGGCAGGGTCTTGCAGAGTCACCAGTTATTAGGAATGCCTCCCATTATCACAACCCTAAAAGCTATTTGAACAGCAGCCTAATGTGACTGTGATTTCCAAGGATCATTTGCTGTTACTGCGGCTCTGCTCAGATGTGAGTAGGAGCAGCTAACCAAAGTTTCCTTCTCATAGTACCAGAGAGGAACATCGGAGGCACCAGAGAAATATTTGGCTGGCCATAAATATAAATTCACCCCAAGTAAACAATCTTTTGTCTCCCCCTTTTGGGCAAGGTCATCTCTAATTCTGGCAAATAGCAACACTTTGTCCATTACAAAGAATTTAAACTTTAGAAACTCACTGGTTACAATTTCAACTCAACTGGAAATATAAAAACAGAATTTTAACAGGGTGCTACAGTAAGATGCAAAGTGTAGTGTGTATAACATTCCATACTTAGGGATTACAGAATGCCTTTCGAGTGACAGGAATTTATGCATATATACATATACACGTATATACATATATATTTTAATTTTTGGCATTGCAAAACAAAATTCAACATGCTTAACCTTATAAATATTTGAGGCTATGCACAGAATATGTATTGTGAGGCTAGACATGTCACAGATCTTTCCAGTGTATGAACCTGCTTTAGCCATTAATTTTTCAGCACCAGCAGAAGAGAATTGAAAATCTATCTCATTAAGTTTTTAACCCTGATTTTCAAAACCAGTTAAATTTTTTAAGCCATGATGAAGACTAGGTGTTTACTGTTGTTATCTTCAAAGTTACTGGGAGTATTTAACATCTACTCTGTAATACTGTCTAAGGGTATGCTGACAAGTAAGCGAAATGAGAGATGAGAATTTGTCTAATGAATAATAAAAACAGTGTAGCTAGCTGACATGTATCAAGTGCTTATCATGTGCTGGGTATCATGCTAAGTTATTTGAGTACTTCGTCTGTTTTAATGCTCACAGCAAATCTATATTGTGGATCTGGATTTTACAGATGAGGGCATTGAAACTGAGAGGTTGTGTAACTTATTTGATCAAAGCTATGGTCAAATCTAGTAAGTGACTTCATTTGTCTACCAAACTAGACTTGTAATTATTTCTGGTTATTGTATTCCAGCTACGCAAGCTTGATGATGATATTTTGCTCCATTTACATGGATTTTTAGTATTTGGATTAACTAAACAGAATATTCACTTGTAAACCTTGTGTTTTGGGACCTACCTAATATTACTTATGCCTTAGTCTAATATTTTGTTTTCCTGAATTTATTGTAACTATTAAAAAAGTTGTGCTAAGAATTCCAAGATCTTGTTGTCTTGTCCATGAGGAGAAAACCTGCCTTAAGGACATGTAGGAATAGAAAAGAACTGGGTATCTGTGCAACTGGGGCCTGACCCGGGTAATGATGCTCAGTTACTGTCAAAGGTTCTCCTATCAAGAAGCCTTTTCTCTGGAAGAGTCACAGGTTATTATCAATTCTGTTACTGGAAATGCAGAGAAAATCTCCCTCCCCTACAATTTTCCAGTTTCTTTCTTGCTGTGTACAATTACTCTTATTTCATTTAGTTGCCTCAAAAATTTATTTTCTGGACAAACAATCAGAATAATGTCTCTGTCTCTCTATTTATGCATAACACACATGCATAGAATGTATTCTGATTTTCCATAAATGTAATTCGTTGTGTGTGTGTGTGTGTGTGTGTGTGTGTGCGTGTGTGTGTATTGTAGTTACATGCGCACAGGCATGAACACTCAATTGCTGCTCTGTGCCATGTTTCCAATATATTTTCTGGAAAGGACCTTTAAGAGAATGAAAGGCAGAGCCTTCTCTGTATCAGTGGGTGTGTAAATATCTTCAGATTCTATAAAAGCATCTTTATTTTCTCAATCATAGATTATTGTTTGAAGGGGAGTTGTTGATGCTCTGTAGCAAATATCAGCTAATCCTCAGGAAGTTCCTGTGGAAAAACAGAGTCCAGTTTTCCTGATCCTGTATTTTCTCTTTCTCTATCTAATAATGTCCCAGTCCTATCTCCCTAATGAGCTGAAACTACATTAGTGAAATCTTAGATAAATTGACTCAAACCTTGGTTTGATGATCCTACTTAAAATATTCAATTAATTCTGTTTTGCTACAAGCCAATTTATGACTGTGTATTTATTCAAAAAATGTTGAAGATACAAAGCAGTGGGAGACAAGATAATGAATTATTCTACCTTCCTTCATGTGCTGACTACAGTAAGGGAGGAAGAGAAAGAAGAAAGAAATGCTCTTGATGTTAGGTACGTGGGTATTTTCTTGTCATATCAGATAGTCTTTAACTGATATAAACACATTTGTATCCCTCTAGGAGATACTAATTAGTGCAGTAAATGTTGATTTATTAATTATTGTTAAAATTCTCTTTATTTACCCAGTACATAGTTTCTATCTTTTCTCTTTGGCCTTCCTGTTTCCCTACTTCCCCCACCCCCAGCCCTCTGCCACCCTTCCTCCTTTCTCTCCCTCCTTTGCAAGGTAATGCCTGCGTTACTGTGATCATAAAGCTTTCTTTCTGGTGAATAATGAGTGGCAGCTTGATAAAAGCTGTGATATAGAAACAGATATTATAATCCACTTTTCTGTGACAAAGCTTAATAATTGATCTGTACAATTTGAGAGAGAAGAGAAAAATCTGAGGCTTTTAGAGTAATTTACAGCCGCCATGTCACACTCAGTGTGTTTTTAATGAGCTTCCCTAGACCTACAGGTAGTACACGTTTTCTCTGCCGATGCTCAGGGCACCTCGTCAAGACATCCTGTAGGGTAGTGTGTTCAGAGAAGGTCAGCCAGAGAATAGAATTGCGTTAGGTGATGCTGAGTACATAATTGACTTCCTCCATTTCTGGTAAGTGATAGAAGGCAGGGTTGAGAAGAAGCTGCCCCTTTTCAATTCTCTCTCCCTCTCTTCCTCACTTAATTAAAATTGCTTTTCTTACCCCTCCTTCTACTATGTCACTTTCCTGTTTGCATTCTTACAGCCTAAATTTTTTTTTTTTTTTTTTACAAATAGTTTATTGTCAAATTAGTTTCCACATAACACTCAGTGCTCAACCCCACAAGTGCCCTCCTCCATGCCCACCCCCCCTACCCCCCCACATCCATCAGTCCTCAGTTTTTGTCAGCATTCAAGAGTCTCTCATGGTTTGCCTCTCTCCCTTTCCCCCACCATTTCCGCCCTTCTTCTCTCCCTTGTTCCTCCGTCAAGTTCCTCCTAATCCTCCTATACGTGCAAACATATGATATTTGTCCTTCTCTGCCTGACTCATTTCGCTCAGCATAACACCCTCAAGGTCCATCCATGTTGCTACACATGGCCAGATTTCATTGTTTCTCATTGCCATGTAGTATTCCATGGTATAGATAAACCACATCTTCTTGATCCATTCATCTGTTGATGGACACTTAGGCTCTATCCATGTTTTAGCTATTGTGGAGAGTGCTGCTATGAACATTGGGGTACATGTGCTCCTATGCCTCAGCATTTCTGTATCACTTGGGTCAATTCCTAGCAGTGCTATTGCTGGGTCCTAGGGGAGTTCTATTGTTAGTTTCCTGAGGAACCTCCACACTGTTTTCCAGACGGGCTGTACCAGTTTACATTGCCACCAACAGTGTAGGAGGGTGCCCGTTTCTCCACATCCTCGCCAGCATCTAGAGTTCTCTGACTGGCTCATTTTAGCCACTCTGACCGGCATGAGGTGGTATCTCAATGTGGTTTTGATGTGTATTTCCCTGATGAGAAGTGATGCTGAGCATCGTTTCATGTGTCTGTTGGCCATCTGGATGTCCTCTTTGGAGAAGTGTCTGTTCATGTCTTCTGCCCATTTCTTCACTGGGTTGTTTGTTTTTCGGGTGTGTAGTTTGGTGAGTTCCTTATAGATTCTGGATATTAACCCTTTATCTGATATGTCATTTGCAACTATCTTTTCCCATTCCTTTGGTTGCCTATTAATTTTCTGGGTTGCTTCCTTGGCTGTGCAGAAGCTTTTAATCTTGATGAGGTCCCAACAGTTTATTTTAGCTCTTGATTCCCTTGCTTTTGGGGCTGTGTCAAGTAAGAAGTTGCTGCGGTGGAGGTCAAGGAGGTTGTTTCCTGCTTTGTCCTCTAGGGTGTTGATAGTTTCCTGTCTCACGTTCAGGTCCTTTATCCATTTTGAGTTTATTTTTGTGCATGGTGTGAGAAAATGATCTAGTTTCATTCTTCTGCATGTTGCTGTCCAGTTCTCCCAACACCATCTGTTAAAAAGGCTGTCTTTTTTCCATCGGATATTCGTTCCTGCTTTGTCAAAGATCAGTTGGCTGTATACTTTTGGGTCCACTTCTGAGTTCTCAATTCTGTTCCATTGGTCTATGTGTCTGTTTTTGTGCCAATACCATACTGTCTTGATGATAACAGCTTTGTAGTAGACGCTAAAGTCTGGGATGGTGATCCCTCCCGTTTTGGTTTTATTTTTCAGCATTACTTTGGCTATTCGGGGTCTTTTGTGGTTCCATACAAATTTTTGGATAGTTTGTTCTAGCTTTGAGAAGTATGCTGGTGCAATTTTGATTGGAATTGCATTGAATGTGTAGAGTGCCTTAGGTAGTAATGACATCTTAACTATATTTATTCTTCCTATCCATGAGCATGGAATGTTTTTCTATTTCTTTGTGTCTTCTTCAATTTCCTTCATTAGTTTTCTATAGTTTTCATCATACAGATCTCTTGTATCCTTGGTTAGGTTTATTCCGAGGTATTTTATGGTTTTTGTGCAATTGTGAATGGGATCAGTTTCTTGATTTCTCTTTCTGTTGCTTCATTGTTGGTGTATGAAAATGCAACCGATTTCTGTACGTTGATTTTGTACCCTGCAACTTGGCTGAATTCTTGAATCAGTTCTAGTAGGCTTCTGGTGGAGTCTGTCGGGTTTTCTATGTAGAGTATCATGTCATCTGTGAAGAGTGAATCCTCTTTGCCAATTCTGATGCCTTTGATTTCCTTTTGTTGTCTGATGGCTGAGGCTAGGACTTCCAGCACTATGTTAAACAACAGTGGTGAGAGTGGGCATCCCTGTCGTGTTCCTGATCTCAGGGGGAAAGCTCTGAGGTTTTCCCCATTGAGGATGATGTTAGCTGAAGGCTTCTCATAGATGGCTTTGATGATGTTTAAGTAGGTTCCTTCTATCCCTACTTTCTCTAGAGTCTTTATTAAGAAGGGATGCTATATTTTGTCAAATGCTTTTTCTGCATCCATTGACAGGATCATATGGTTTTTATCTTTTCTTTTCTTGATGTGATGGATCACATTGACTGTTTTACGAATGTTGAACCAGCCCTGTAACCCAGGAATGAATCCCACTTGATCTTGGTGGATGATTCTTTTTATGTGCTGCTGGATTCAATTTGCAAGGATCTTGTTGAGAATTTTTGCATCCGTATTCATCAAGGATATTGACCTATAGTTCTCTTTTTTTGCTGGATCTCTGTCTGACTTGGGAATCAGAGTGATGCTGGCTTCATAAAATGAGTCCGGGAGTTTTCCTTCGACTTCTATTTTTTGGAATAGCTTGAGAAGAATTGGGATTAATTCTCTTTTAAATGTCTGGTAGAATTCCCCAGGGAAGCCATCAGGTCCAGGGCTCTTATTTGTTGGGAGATTTTTGATCACTGATTCAATTTCTTCACTCATTATGGGTCTGTTCAGGTTTTCTATTTTTTCCCGTGTGAATTTTGGTAGTGAGTGTGTGTTTAGGAATTTGTCCATTTCTTCTAAGTTGTCCAATTTGTTGGCATATAATTTTTCATAGTATTCCCTGATAATTGCTTGTATTTCTGAGGGGTTGGTTGTAATAAGTCCATTTTCATTCATAATTTTGTCTATTTGGGTGCTCTCTCTTTTCTTTTGGATAAGTCTGGCTAGAGGTTTGTCAATTTTGTTTACTTTTTCAAAAAACCAACTCTTGGTTTCATTGATCTGTTCAATTGTTTCTTTGGTCTCTGTGTTTATTTCTGCTCTAATTTTTTCTATTTCTCTTCTTCTGCTGGGTTTAGGGCGTTCTTGTTGCTCTGCCTCTAGTTCCTTTGGGTGAGCTGTTAGATTTTGGACTTGCGCTTTTTCTAATCTCTTGAAATAGGCCTGGAGAGCAATGTACTTTCCTCTTAGGACTGCCTTTGCCGCATCCCATAGATTTTGAATTGTGTGTTTTCATTTTCATTTGTTTCCATATATTTTTTAATTTCATCTCTAATTGCCTGATTGGCCCATTCATTCTTTAGAAGGGTGTTCTTTAACCTCCATGCTTTTGGAAGTTTTCCAGACTTCTTCCTGTAATTGATTTCAAGTTTCAAAGCATTGTGATCTGACAGTGTGCATGGTATGATCTCTATTCTTTTATATTTCTTGAGGGCTGCTTTATGTCCCAGTATGTGATCTATCTTGGAGAATGTGCCATGCGCACTTGAGAAGAAAGTAAATTCCCTGGCCTCAGGATGTAAAGTTCTAAATATATCCGTCAGGTCCATCTGGTCCAATGTGTCTTTCAAGTCCATTATTTCTTTAGTGATTTTCTGTCTGGTTGACCTATCCATTGCTGTAAGCGGAGTATTAAAGTCCCCTGCTATTAGCACATTCTTATCTATAAGCTTGTTTTTGTTTGTGATTGTTTTAGATATTTAGGTGCTCCCATATTTGGTGCGTAGACATTTATGATTGTTAGTTCTTCCTGATGGATGGACCCTGTAATTATTATGTAGTGCCCTTCTTCATCTCTTGTGATTGTCTTTAATTTAAAGTCCAGTTTGTCTGATATAAGTGTTGCTACTCCGGCTTACTTTTGATTTCCTGTAACATGATATATATTTCTACATCCCCGTACTTTTAATCTGAAGGTATCTTCCAGTCTAAAATGAGTTTCCTGAAGACAGCATATAGATGGATTTTTTTTTAATGTTTTATTTATTTCTAGGAGAGAGAGAGAGAGAGACAGCGTGAACAGGGGAGGGTCAGAGAGAGAGGGAGTCACAGACTGAAACAGGCTCCAGGCTCTGAGCGGGCTGTCAGCACAGAGCCCAACGCGGGGCTTGAACCCATGAACCGCAAGATCATGACCTAAGCAAAAGTCAGATGCTTAACCGACTAAGCCACCCAGGCGCCCCGGATTTTGTTTTTTAATCCATTCTGCTACCCTATGTCTTTTGATTGGAGCATTCAGCCCATTTACATTCAATGTTATTATTGAAATATGTGGGTTTAGAGTCTTTGTATCTTTTGTAGGGTTCATGTGTGTGGTGGTGTCTCTGGTATCTTTATTCCTTGCAACCTTTCCTTCAGAGCATCCCCGTCAGGATTTCTTGTAGGGCTGGCTTAGTGGTGGCAAATTCTTTCAATTTCTGTTTATTTGGGAAGGTTTTTCTCTCTCCTATTTTGAATGACAGGCTTGCTAGATAGAGGATTCTTGGCTTCATATTTTTACTGTTCATCACCTTGAAGATCTCCTGCCATTCCTTTCTAGTCTGCCAAATTTCAGTAGATAGGTCTGTCACCACTCTGATACGTTTCCCTTTGTATGTGAGGGCCCTTTTCTCCGTAGCTGCTTTCAAAATTCTCTCTTTGTCCTTGTATTTTCCCATTTTTACTATGATATGTCATGCAGAAGATCGATTCAAGTTACGTCTGAGGAGAGTCCTCTGAGCCTCTTGTATTTCCACATTTACTTCCTTCCCCAGGTCGGGGAAGTTCTCTGCTATAATTTGTTCCAGGACTCCTTCAGCACCCATCCCTCTCTCTTCCTCTTCTGGTATTCCTATGATATGGATATTGTTGCGTTTGAGTGTGTCGCTGAGCTCTCGAATTCTTCTTTCCTGTTCCTGGATCAGTTTGTCTCTTTTTTTGTCAGCTTCTTATTTTTCTATAATGGTGTCTTCTAAATCACTTATTTTCCTTTCTGCCTCTTCAATCTGTGCATTGGAGGCCTTGAAGTTATGATGTATCTCATTTATTGCATTTTTAAATTCTTCATGCCTATTTTTATTTTCCATTCTGTCTGTAGCCATAGTTTCTTTGATGTCCCCTATGTTTTTTTCAAGCCCAGTTATTAATTTCACCATTATTATTCTAAAATCTTGTTCACTTATGCTGCTGATATCTGTTTTGAGCAGTTCATTTGCTGTCATTTCTTCTTGTAGTTTCTTTGGAGGAGAGGTCTTTCATTTCGTCATTTTAGTTAGCTTTCCGGCTCTTGTTGGTTTTAAAGACCTGTTATGCTCTCTGTTTCTATGAGCACTGCTATATCCAAGAAGACTCTTTGACTTTCCAGGGTTTATCCTTTCAGAGAGTGTTTTTTGAATGGTATCTCTTGGTCTCTCTTGTTGGGACCCTGATTATTTTATTTTCCTATTCGTAGTGATATTTGGGACTCTCCACCTTGTGTACTCTAGCTTGTTTCTTGAGGTAGCCCTGTAAAAGAAAACAGACAAACACACAGGGAGCAGGAGCACACAAACGCACAGGCTAATTCAACTAACATGCAAAGCGAGAGGGAAAACGAAAAAGTTAAGAGAAATGACGGAGGAGGGAGGGCGAATAATAGGGAGTTAAAGTACATAAAAGGGTCAAAAAGGGGAAAAGAAAAGGGAAAAAGAAAACCGATGGACAAAGAATGGTTTAAAGCATATACCTGGATTTCCCAGCTACAGTTAAATAGCCGTGTGTATGCCGTGCTGGTTGAGGAGCATAGAGAAAGAGAGAGAAGACAGGGCGGAATGAGGCACAATTGGAAATAGAATGAACATGCAGAAGGGATAAGAAGCTTTTTTCAAAGAGGTGAAGGGTAGAATATGGTTGGATAGGTGAGAGAAGGATGCTGGAATTATCCAGAGAAACTATATTGTCTAATTACTCCTGAGAGAAATAGCTGAAAATGTCAGTAGGTGTAGAATTTACATTTACAGAATGGACTCGTGATTGTTTAAGCAAGCTGGCGACCAGAGTTAATCAGGTCAGTGTTCTGGGGTAAAAAGAGAGAAAAGAGAAAGAAGAAGAAAAAAAGAAAGAGTAAAAAAGGGAAAAAAAAGAAAAAAAAAAGGAAAGAAAAAAAAGGGAGGAGGGCAGCTCTCAGGCAGGGATGGGCGTGGCGGGTCCGATGCTTCAGGCGGGAGCTCTGCCTCGTGGCTGTGGGGAGGAGAGTGACGGTGCTCAGTCCCTTCTTGAAGCAAGCGCTGCTCCTCCCTTTTTTGGGCGTGTAAACTCCCCGTGCCGGGGGCGCAGCCGAAGTTGGTTGCATTCTTCAACCCAGGCCAGTTCCAATCTCCAAATCCCAGTCCGCACGCTCCGCTGAAATTGCCTTAGACACAGCTTCCCAGGCAACCCCCTCGGGCTATTCCAGGCTCCCTGCCGAGCTCTGGGGGCGGAGTCAGAATCGCTGCTTCCGTCTCTGGGTCGGGCTGGCGCGCATGCGCGGGGGCTTGCCTGCCGGGTGCGCTGAGCCCGAGCCCGCTGGAGTGAGGAAAACCGGGTCCCTCTGTGACTTGTCACCCAAAACACGAACTCACAGGCAAATTTCCCAGTTTTTAGTTCTTTGCTTTCCCTCTCGAGTCCCAGCCAGCCAGGAGTGCAGACGCCCGGTGTCTGCGCTGCTCTTTCAGGGGCCCAGCCGCCCGGGAGCTACAATGGTGGCAGGCGCGCAGCCGCTCTGAAGTCTAGCCTCCAGGAGCGGCGCAAAGCAGCAGTTTGTGTGCTCAGCCCCCCCAGGACCAGTTGGCACGAGGGGACCTGGTGTGCAGGTATTTGGCAAGTACGGTCTTTCTATGCACCGAGCGGAGGTTTTCCCCCCCCCAAGCGGAGGTTTTTCTGTTTCGGACTCTCTCCTTTTCCCCTCTCACTCCCCGTAGAGGGCAGAGGGGGATCGCCTCCGGCCCTGGAGTCCCCGATCCCGGCCCGATTTTATCTTCCCCAGTTCATACTCAGGTTAGAAGCCTCTCTCAGTGGATTCTGCGTCCTTTTTCTCCCAGTCTCTCAGGTTTTGTAAGGTTTCCAATGGCTTCAGATCTTTTCTGTGTGATGTGTGGGCGCGAGTGCAAGTACGGGGCTCCTTCCTTCTCCGCCATCTTGCCCTCTCTCTCTACAGGCTAAAACTTTAATTGCCACTCATGTTGCTTTTATTGCTGAATTTAAAATATGAAATATTTTGTGTAATAATCAGACTCACATTTCCAGACTGCTCTGTCTGATATAAGCCATCTATTTTTCACGTAGTTTTCTAAAGGCAGGCAGCAACGGTATTCCCCTCCCTAGCATGACAGTGAGTGTTATTGTGTGAGACAGGTTAATCACGTTATGCTATGAAGCAGTCATATTCCTAGGGATTCTTTGCTGTGATTTTTTTTTCTACCCGAACTCCTGTACTTTGGAGGACTAAATATAGCTACCAATCCCTCCTGGTCATCAATAACTGTAGCCAAAATATGCATTTACCAAAGTCACAGATTTTCTGAGATTTCTTCTTATGCCAGTTAGGAAAACAGGTACTTAAAATAGGCATACATCAGCCAATTTAAATAAACTCTATCTTCATGGTCTGAAGGAAAGTAATTGTACAGAGTGCATTTCTTCTGCTACATTTTTCAATGTAATTCTAGGTACCTACTGTATTAGACAGTATTTCATGAAACATCTACTTCATCACATCCAGAGAAATTCAGAAAGTAAACTTGTATAGAATCAGTCATAAAATGGGGAGCCTGGGGGGTTCAGTCAGGTAAGCATCCAACTCTTGATCTCTACTCAGGTCATGATCTCATGATTCGTGAGTTCGAGCCCTGCATCAGGCTCCATGCTGATAGTGTGGAGCCTGTTTGGGATTCTCTGTCTCCCTCTCTGTCTCTGCCCTTCCCCTCCTCAAAACAAATAAATTTAAAAAATCAGTTATAAAATCCATTGCCAATAAGGTAACATAGGTATTTTGACAATGTTGGTGAGAAGTAGAGGCTAATGAAGACAGTAAATACATAAAGATACTCAAGGAATTGAGAGGTGTGTGTGTGTGGGGGGCGGTTAAGAAGGCTTCCAAGGCTGTTATGTGAAGCTGAATTTATAGACAGGCTGTGTAGTGTTCTTGCTGGGCTGGATTTGTCTTGCGTTTTCTTCCTAGGACTTCTGGAAAGAGAGCTGTTCTCAGCTGTTCAGAGGAGGACAGAACCTGAACATCCTCTTAAGGCTGTCAGTTCTGTCTATCGTGAAAGCAGACGTGGGAGAATAAGAGCCTCGGGGTGAATCTGTCCTGTGTCGCTCTGGAGCCTGCCATGGAAACGTCTCATATTATGTCCTAGTTTTAGAGTCTGAAGAAAGAGGGAGGGAATGAGAGGTGCCTCTGACGAACCCTTGGAAGTCAACCATATGTCTGGGGTTGTGGTAGAACTCCCTGGTTATCTGAACATTTAAATGGCTTGATCTTTGAAAGATCACTTTATATGAAGAAAACGGTGACAGAGGAAAAGAGGATAATGTGTTTGTTTCCAGAGGTCTCCAGAACAATGTGCCCGTGCCTCTGTTTCCACAGGCTGAATCACTCTCTTGTTGGAGGTGGCTGGGGATGGGTTCGCAGACACTGGGCACCCAGGTGATGTATCCTTGCAAATGTGGGGCATCTTGAGCATTTCTCTCTGCAGTGACTCTTCCAAATTTTACATTTCCATAATCACACTGAATTAGGTACTAACATTTAAGTGCTTTCTTGGGGCTTGGCAAAATTAAAAAATGAATTAGCCACCGAGGAACCAAGAAATTAAATATCTATTACTAGACATGGCACACTCTCATGGACTTCTGTGTGGGGTAAATCCTTACCTCTTTAACTAGCATAATTCAGCACAGTTACATTTAGTGGGGGCCAGGCTGTACTACCTTGTGCTGCTTGCCCAGGGGATTAAAACTGCCCTCTTCAGTGTGACTATTTTAGCCCCATCCCTCCTTGTCCGAGCCTTCTGGACAATGTTTTGCATGTTGTGATGATGATCAAGATGGACTTTTTCTATTTTCTAGATTCGCCCTATATGTTGTTTAATTCTTTTTATCACTTGCAGTAGGAAATCATTATTCATTTTGTCATTTACAATATAGACCTAGAAATATATCATTTAAATCCTGATGTGAAGTTAAACTTCTACAAGTAGCATCTTCTGGCCATGGCAACTCCTACAAATTTTCATGGTTATGTTTTTATGCATAATTAAGAGAAAAAGGACTAAACTTAGAGCTAATGGCTATTCCATGGGTTTCTAGTAAGGAAATAATGAATGTAGTTATCCAAATGATAGGTTTAAGGAAAAGGTTTAGTTTAAAGTAAAACCTCCAGCTATTAACTGAGTTGTGATGTGACATACTTGAAGACTGAGTCTTCAAATTAACCTGTCTCCAAATTTAGTAATACATTGACTAACCTAAGACATGGTCAGAGTATGAATTTAAAAAAAGATTTTTCAATGTTTATTATTTTTGAGACAGAGACAGAACAAGAGCAGGGGAGGGGCAGAGAGAGAGAGAGAGGGAGACACAGAATCTGAAGCAGGCTCTGAGCTGTGAGCACTGAGCCTGATGCAGGGCTTGAACAAACAAACCGTGAGATCATGACCTGAGCTGAAGTCTGATGCTTGACTGACTGAGCCACGCAGGCACCCTGAATTTTTGGTAAACAAACTTGGCTCTGAAAAGTCATGTAGCGTGGATAGTATCATTTTGCATAGGAGGCAATAATACCTGCTTTAAATCATTTGGAATAGAACTTTTTCTTTTATTTATAAAGCTTTTTGCAATTTTTCAATTTACTGTTATTAGGTACAGTTTTTCTTTAATTGATTTTTATGAAATGTATACTGAATGTATTATGGAGTATATATTGAAAACTCAGGCATTTTTCTATCCAAATAGTTGGGTATTTGCAAAAGACAGTGATTTTTCTTTTCTATAAGGGTGTGCTCAGGGGAGTTCTCCTTCTCTCCCTCCTCTCCTCTCTTGTCTTTTTCTCCCCTTCCCTCTTCTCTCTTCCCTTTACAAATATTAGCTGAGTGCCTTTTCTTAGCCAAGCAGGGTACTATGGGATACAGAACTGAGTAAGATGTATACATCAAGCACTATCTGCTTAGTCTCTTAAACCCTAGAACCTAAAAAGTCATTCTTAATTCCTTTTCTTCCTCACCCCTTCAGCCATCCGAAGGCTGTAACTCTAACTCCAGAATATGCAACTTGGATCTGTTATATCAACGTTCTATTGAATCTGCTGCCATACCCATCGGCTCTAACCTAAGTCGCCCTTACCTTTCACATGACCTATTACAGTTGCCACCCTACTGGTCTTCCAGTATCATCTGTTGACTTCCTTGTCACCCATCGTCCACTCACTAAGGTGGTCTTCAGGGATACAAGTCAGATCATAATTTCCCCTGTTTCTTCCACCATCCAGTAGCTTCCATTGTTTGTACTGTGCTGTGAATTCCTAGTTCCTTCTTTCAGCCTTAGAGTGGTGGGCCTGCACACCCCCCTGCCCACCATTTCCTAGGGACACTCATGCTCTTTCTAGTCCTCTGGCAAATCAAGCTTGTGTCTCTGCCTCAAAGTATTTGCCCTTGATTTTCCCTCTGTCCAGAACAATCTTTCTTCTCATCTTTATGGTTGGCTTTATCACTTCATCTTGTCTTAGTTCAGATGCCGCCTTCTTAGAAATGCTCTCCCCTCCCCCGTCTTCCCTTCCCTCCCCTTCTCACATTGATTTGGTTTATTTTTCTCATGCAACCATTAATCAAAATACTTTTTTTCTTTTTTTAAACTTAAAGCTTATTTACTTTGAGAGAGAGCAAGTCAGTGGGGGAGAGGCAGAGAGAAAAAGAGGATGGGGGGAGGGAGGGAATCCCAGGCAGACTCTACACTGTGAGTGCAGTGCCTGATTTGGGGCTCGATCCCATGAACTGTGTGATTATGACTTGACCTGAAATCAAGAGTCGTATGCTTAACTGACTGACCCATCCAGGTGACCCTTAATTTCTTTGTTTATACATTTACTATCTATCTCTCACCAGAATGCAATCTCTCTGAGATTAGGTAGTTTCTCTGCTCTGTTCATTATTATGTCATTAATGCTGAGAACAGTGTATGACATACTCAAAGCACCTGATAATTTAAAACTTTGTGTTAATAAAGTCTGTGCCCATGTAGACCTTTAACTTTAGCAGCTAGTTTCCAAGTTCCTTTTGTAAATCTGATAAAGGTGGGTGGCTTCTATTTAAGAAACTTGTTGCAGTAATTTTACAATTACTGAAGTCTAATAACACAAGCACATATTAGTCTGCTTGCATGGCCATAACAAAATACCACAGACTGAGTGGCTTATGCAGCAGAAATTTTTTCTCACAGATCTGGAGGCCGGAGGCCAAGCTCAGGATGCTGTCAGGATTGGCCTCAGCAATGATTTCTTGGATATGACACCAAAAGCATAGGCAACAAAAGAAAAAAAATAGACAAATGGGACTACATCAAACTAAAAAACCTCTACACAGCAAAGGAAACAATCAACAAAAGGAAAAGGCAATTTATGGGAAGGGAGAAAATATCTCCAAACCATATATCTGATGATAGGTTAATATGCAAGCTATAGAAAGAACTCCTTATAACACAATAGCAAAACAAAATAAAAGAACCCCAATTAAAAATGGGCAGAAGAATTGAATAGACGTTTTTCCAAATAGGACCTACAAAAGACTAACGTATTTCATACCTTTATGAAAAGATGCTTGACATCACTAATTATTGGGGAAATGCAAATCAGAACTACTGTGGAATAGCACTTCACACCCTTTAAGATGACTTTTATCAAAAAAGTGTCAAGAGATGATAAATGTTGGTGAGGTTGTGGAGGAGAGGGAATCTTTGTACAGTGTCAGTGGGAATGTTAATTGTTGTAGACACAATGAAAAAAACACTATGGAGGTTCCTCAAAAAATTAAAACTAGAATGACCATATGTGGTCCAGCAATTTAACTTCTGGGTATATATCCAAAGAAAGATCTCAAAGAGATATCTGCACTCCCATGTTCCTTGCAACATTATTCACAATAGCCAAGATATGGACACAATCTAAATGTCCATTAATGGATGAATGGATGAAGAAGATGTTATATATTTACAATAGAATATTACCCAGCCATGAGAAAAAAGGAACCCGGCTGTCTGCCACAACATGCATGAATTGTGAGGGTGTTATATGAAGTGAAATATGCCAGATGTAGAAGGACAAATAGTACATGAATCCACTTATATGATGAATCTAAAATGGTCAAGTTTACAAAAGTAAAGAGTACAATGGTGGTAGCCAGCGGCTGTGGTGGGAAGGGGAAATGGGGAGGTATTAGTGAAAGGTATAAGGTTTTATTTAGATAAATAACCCCTAGAGATCTACTGTGCAGCATAATACTTAGAGTTAACATTATTGTGTTGGATACTTAAATAGTGCTAAGAAGGTAAATCTTAGGTTAAATGTTCTTAGCACAAACATAAAATAAGAGGCTGGGAAAGAGGAAGGTTTTGGAGCTGATGGTTGGGTTTATGGCATAGATCGTGGTGATGGTTTCATGGGTGTATACTTCTGTCACAGTTCGTCAAGTTGTATACATTAATTCCGTACAGCTTTTTGCATGTCAAAAACAAAATTAAAAGGTGCTCTCAAGATTAGTTTCTGGTGGAGCTCTCTTCCTGGCTTGCGGATGGCCAGTTTCTCACCGTGTCCTCACATGGCCCCTTCTTTGTGCACACGCAGAGAGATCTCTTGTCTCTTCGTTTTATCAGGACACTAGTCCTATTGGGTTAGATCTCTGCCCTTACAACCTCATTTAACCTGAATTACTGCCATATCTCCAAATACAGTCACAGTGGGAATGAGGACTTCAGCATAATGAGTTGGGGGAGACACAATTGAATCCACAGCCAAGTGTGAGGAGAAAAGCATTTTTATTTGCTTTAACTATAATGGATTTGTGCGATCCTACATAGAAACTATCTGACATTTCGACGTCTATTATTTGGGCAAGGTATTGTTTGATTTGCAGTGGATATTCACTGCATGTTATGACACAACTTCTCTATTTTAATGAGGTATTCTATGAAGTTTCTTTTGTTGATTTGCACAATGGGGCACAAACATGCTGATAATTTAAATTGGGATTAGACTTTAGTTTTTAGAATAATGACTTGGCTCAGTAACATACAACGCTAATCACCTGTAGCTCTTTTCCTCAGGAGTCTGCTTTTCTAACATTTATAGAAGCTTTGTGCTTTCCATGAGCCTGGTACTTTGGTGCTCATAAACTTCCCAGGAGACCAGGTTAATTCCAAGATGCCCAGGTAGAAAACTTAAAGATGAAAAATGTGAAAAATTTCCTTTTTTTTCCTTCTCACCATGTTTTACTCTTTCTACTCTCTTTTCATCCTTTCTTCTTAGAGAATCTTCAGTGAGAGATGTTCCCCTTAATTCATGGTGTGTCCTATTTCTGTAGCATGAATATTTAGAAGGTACTTAAGCATGGTTTCTTTTTTTTTTTTTTTTTAAATGTTTTATTTATTTCTGGGAGAGAGAGAGAGACAGCGTGAGCAGGGGAGGGTCAGAGAGAGAGGGAGTCACAGACTGAAACAGGCTCCAGGCTCTGAGCTGGCAGTCAGCACAGAGCCCGACGCGGGCCTCAAACCCACGAACCGTGAGATCATGACCTAAGTGAAAGTTGGACGCTTAACCGACTAAGCCACCCAGGCGCCCCTTAAGCATGGTTTCTAAGCAGTGACAGAAATGGAAATTATTTACCCCAGGAACCCGGCATGTATTCTTGTTAACTAATTTGCATGCTGTTAAATAAATAACATATTGGTGGGACCAGAAGATTTGGAACCTCTCCACTACCCACACTCCATTTTTATACTCTATTTTTAGGATGAAGATTGTGTTTGTTTACCTAAGTTATGAGGCTTCCTTTATTTATATAAATAGGAAAATTAGTTGGGAAGAATCAGATATAAATTTATTGTCTTCCTTTGTATCTTGTCAGGAATCTGAGGAGAAATAAATGGGCTTACGTGGGTGACGAGTTTTCTGTTGCTGAACAATTTGGTGAAAAAAGTGATATAAATATGGCTATAATTATATGTACACTGGATAAAACCCAATAAATATTTAGTATCAGCCTCATTGTTCTAAAGTTAGAGCACTTGAACGTTGAGAAATTACTTGAGGAATCGACTGTAGATTGGGAGTTTTGAAAACCTTCACGTGGACTCTGATAAACCGGCTACTTTCTTGTAAATATGATGATGTGGGACACACACAAAAATATGGTGACATGTTGATTGTCAAATCTAACTTAAGAGCCCATATAAATATGGTGGAGACTAAGGGCATTATCAGATGCATATTCAAATGGAATATATCTAAATCCAGTTTTGAAAGTGGTTTGGCTGGGCTGGGTTTGATGGTCACTAGGTTTGAGATTTTTTAGAAACTTGAAGGGAAAACTGCATGTCCTATGAGATTAAATCCATTTATCCTTCTGAATAAATGAGCTTCCCCCACCACCCCCAAACTGGATGATACTGTGTATTCCAGCAGCAGGCTAAATTATTGCTTCATTTCAAGCCTCCTGACTGCCATGGGACCATCTGGTATGTGCCCGTGTGTAGGAGTAAGGAGATTCCAGCTAACACTAATGTCTTCAACTGGTCCAAGTTGTTTCTTATTTACCACTTCTTGTCACACCTGTGTACAGAGGCAGACTTAAGACTAAGTCTGACTTCCATCCCTTTGCCTTTAAACTTACTCTTTTCTACCTTTTGGCTTATGTAAAGGTAAAACTATTCGACAAATTGTTAGAATGGGGGGCAAGAAACGCAGTGATAGATGAGAAACTATAAATCCTAAAGTTGGAAAGATTTTATCTTTCATACTTAGAGATTCTCCACCCCTCCCTCAATTATTGTTTTGGGTCAATGGGAAAAAGGTTTGTATATGTATGTCTCCCCCTGCATAGTTTAAGCACTGTTGATGTTTTCTGTGAAATGGCTATGCTAAATGTCTTTGAGAACTTGAGTCTGGGTGTGGATATATAGTGAGTCTATAGGACCCAAAAGAGAACAACAGTAGGAGGATAGGAAGGGCAAGGGATTTTTAAAAAATGAAGCGCTAGTACTTGCTAGATGGGCAAGTAGGGGATTAAATGAGAAATGGGTGGTTGGAACAGATTGTGTGTGTATTTTTCTCTCTGAGACCCCTAAGATTTCTTCTTATACGTTGCATGGGGGAAAAATAATCTTTCTGGCTTCTTAACTATGTGCTTTCATCACCGCTACATTCTTTTAAGCTTGGCTTAGAAGAGAAGGGGTAATACAATACAGAGGCTCAACATGGTGACCCAAACGACTGGCTTTGGGTATGGTATTGGCCAAGAAAGACACAAAGTAGAGCATTATTAATGCATACTATTAGTCTTAAACTACACATGGTACTACAGTTAAAAAGATGAGTTTAATGCCTAGCACATCATCTTTCCTCTTCTTATAAATCATGCTGCAAACAGAAGCAGTGTCTTTTAGAACTGAAGGCTGTCTGGACATGTGCCTGTAGGGCAAATACAGACTAGTGTGGTCCAGAGGCTTCCTCCGTCTGGCTGGTCTCTGACGGCGTGCTGGTAGTGTCTGATTCAATTAGTAATCAGAGATGTAGTCATTGCTGTTTTGTGACTTTGAGAGCCTTGATTGTGAATTATATTTACAGATTGCAATTTCTTTCTAAATAGGGTCCTTTGTATTCAAGGACCTGAAGAGTCTTCAGCCTGTGATAAAATCGAGTTTTCTCCATAGAATAATACATCAGACATCATTGTATTTGTCGAGATTTTTTGGTCAGTAGAGGCAGGCAAATCCATGCATATGAGTAATGAATTTAGCCACATTTCGTTTGTGAGAATAATTTTGTTAGGCACCCTCCCCCTGCCCTGCTCTGATGGAAATACCTAACAGCTAACATAAAAGTGGAAAGGACCTGGGTTTTAAAGTCTGAAGCTGTTATTCCCTAAATGTTGAGCCTTTCTTACTGATGTCGATGTGTTCCATCTGACGGGGCAAAGTCTCGGCCCTAAAGGAACCTACAGTCTTTGGGAAGTCAAGCTCTATAGGAATTTGAGAAATAACTAATTTTTAAGATTTTGTGACAGAATGCCAAGTGTATGCTTTACTATAAAGGCATATGTCCTGACCACAGAGGTTAGAATGAACTTACTCTAAGGTGGAACTAAGTGTTTTTTCAGGTTTGAGGACCATTCTGCTTACGAACTGGCATATGCATCATTGTTTATGAATTAGACCAGAATGAAAGGTCATTAAAAGCAAGTGGATGGAAACTACTGAAAGTTAAGAAATTAGTAAAGGTGCCACGAGAAGAGTGGATATGTGAGGTTTCCTCTGGAGGACCAGGTAATAAATACTTAGATAACTCCACACTCGTGGCATCATTGGTATGCGGTCTCACTGGGTGATTGATTCATTAACAGGTCAGCAGTTGGAGAAAAGCTGAGAAGTTAACCCTTTGTGACATTCACTGATTTTGCTCTACCCTGTAAGAAAACTGCCCATCAGAAAACCAGTTAAGGCAGGTTTTGCCCAGTGCTCTGCCCCCCAGAAAATATAGTATATAATTCCCATGCAAAAAAATGCATCAAAAAGAGAAACACCAGCTTGCTGACACCCTCATAATGGAGTTTGGCCAAGGCAATTGTTGATCTCTTACAGCTTTTTGAAGAGTTAGTTCAGCAGTTAAGCTCTGAATAGGTCCACCCTTCTGTTATTTAGCCAGCAATCTGCTCCCTTCCAATGAATGGAATAAAAGCTGAGAGGCAGAATTTCATCTCTGTACAAATTAGAAACCTGTCTCCTTATAAACTGGGTCCCTTCCTTCTCCATTATAGTCTTCTGCTACCAAGGGTAGAAAAAAGATTTTGGGTATGTAGCATAACGATAATTCCATCAGCAATAAACCCCACTTGGTGATTTTCTTTCCCTTTGAGTACTAAGGGAGCCTAAATGTGACAGCTAGATGCAAATCCATTATTCTTAGTGCTGGTACCTATAATTAACACTGCCCAATGGAATTTAAAAAATATTTATAAAAGAGGCAACACAGTTAACAATTACCATTATCCTCAGCTACACTCCTCCTCCTCCATGTTTTCATGAAGAGAGCGGTGTTGTTACTTCAACAGGCACAGTGTTGTGGTGACTTTTGTGATACAAATGAAGCAAGACTAAAATTCTAATTGTGAAATTTAAAAGGAAAGTAATTGCTTGGTGTTGGTTAATTCCATCTTTGTGTGATGACAGCAGCTGCGTTTCCCTGCCTTGTGTGTTTTAACAGATGGCATTATTTCTTATGGAGTGTTACAGTAGCGACCGAGGTGACACTGAAGGAAAATTCTGTGACAGTATGTTAAGTAAGATATTACTGACAGCCCTGCTGAGTGGCGACGCAGAACTCCACATCGTCGTAGATCTCTTCTCACCCCTAGACCCCCCACCAAATGGTTTCCATTTGTGGCATGTGGAACTAGAAGGGAAAGATGAATGGAAAATTATGTTCTTTTTCAAATTTGCTTGTTTGCATACCATTAATAGGCCTGGGATGAAGACTTGAATCTGGCAAAAAGGTGCATTTATCAACCCAGTATCACATTGTTCTACCTTTCTACCAAAGGAAAGCAAATGGAGGGGCACTGGGAGGCCTGAATTCTAGACCAGGATTTGCCCCCAAGTCACTTTTCTTTGGGTTGGTTTCCTTTGGGTAAACGGCTGAAGTTGAACTATGACAAAACAGTCTCTTGTGCCCTTTCTACTCCAACTCTCTGTTTCTGAAAGTCCTCAGCTTTCTGCTTTAATGGTGCAGAAGACAAAGTGAGTAGAGTGCATAATGGAAAGTAGATGGCCCTGTTTGCTACAGATTCTGATGCTCAGTATAGAGAGAAGACCAATGGGACACAAGTCAGGAGACCTGCCATGGTTCAGCCATGGAGCAAGTTCATGTAGTGAGTTATCAGCTTCCTTACCTCCTTCAGAAAGTCATAGTCAAGGTCTAATGGGATTTTGCTACTGAAAGGTGATTAATCCAGCAAACATTGACAGCTCCCTGTGCTGGACACTGCTATGTGCTGGGGATACAATGGTGGGCAAATCAGGGTCTCTTCTGGAGGAAAATGTCTGAGTGGATGGGTATATAAATGGGTAATTGTAGTAGAATATAAGAGGGGCTTTGAAGGGCACAAGTAGAAATTGATGCACTCACCAGCTGAATGCAGATCATGATCTCAGGGACACTATATGGAGATGAACCACTCAGCTGAGCCTAGTTTAAAATATTAACCCATATGAGCTGTGAACAAATGATGTTGCTGTTTAAGCTACAAGCTTTGGGGTAGTTTTAACGCAATAGTAGATAGCCAAAATGATAACATACAGAGGCAACAGAGCTAGACCATGTGGTTCTAGAAGAAATGTTTTTAACAGTTCTGCTGAGGTTTGACCATCCCAAGTATGTAATAGTGGAAATAATAATGGGATGCTAATGTCACTTTTATGGTTTATCCAGCACATTCTCATCTAAGTCTCTGAGGCCGACCTTATCTCTGTTTCAGAGATGGAGGAACTGAGTCTCAAAGGCCACATTGAAGTAATTTGTATTCAAATCCAGGTATTTGGGCTCTATATTGTTCCTCCCCTGGAATTGATTGAACAGGATTTCAAATAACTTTCCATGAGTAATTTAATAGTTGTTGAACATGCAGGGGCAGAGGACAGATTTTCTTTCAGTACTCCACTAAAGCATACCCATTGGTCTGTGCTACTGTTCTAATCGGACCAGTAGCTTGAACATGACAAAGTGGCAAGGGGAAAATTGAGCCCTTGAACCAAGCTAAGTGAATGCAAGACTACTTTAAGAATCTAGATTGACTGGAAATTTATGTTCCAAAAAACTGGCTCAATGATTTTCGGCAGTAGTTCATGACAGAAAAGAAGCCAATCTTAATCAATAAGATCGTCCTCTGACTTTAAAGTAATTACAAATTCACTAAGGCTTCTTAGTTACTTTTCATGATAGAGAAAAATATATCTTTCTTGGATCCTGACCAATAATGTGGCATGTGTAATTCTTTTTTTTTTTTTTTTTTAGTATTATGATCAATTTCAGATCAAAATATCTTCTATATACAAAGCCTTGGAGTGAACAATTTCTAAGTACAGGGCTTTTCGTGTGACCTAGATAATGTGATGACAGCCCCTTGGAACAACATCAAGACCACTCCACACGTGTGCCTTTCATGAACAGACATCTCAATGTGACAGCTTGAATTACAGCTTGAATTTTCTGTATTAATACATATACCCAAACATTTCCCAGCCCACTTTAAAACAAGGACCAATCTAAGGTTCTTTAGTTGGTTATACAATTTGACTAATCTGGAAAGATGGCCCAGGGAAGGAAACTTAGATCAAAACTCAACATGAAGAGGGTATATGACAATGGTACTTGTAGGGTAAAGACAACTTGAGGCATCACGTGAGGATGGCAGTGATGACAGTTACCAATGCCAGCCACACAGTCAAGCCTTCCTATGTGTAACATGTAATGGTGTCAGCTTGTGATTATCAAACATTTGAAAGGCGTAAGCATAAAGGGAGCTGTGTTAATTATTTACCTTAGTAAAGACACCTATTGCTATATAGGTTGGTTTTGAAGATTGACATTTTAAAGAAAGATATTTGAGCGGATTTTAATGGCTGCTTTGAATGTCTGTACCTAAATTTCTTTATCTGGTTTCTTGTTGTTTGGACATTTAGCATGCTTTCAGAGTTTCTATTTTCCTCTGTTAAATCAATCTTGTACTTGAATTTGTAAATAAGTCTTTATACACCTTCACAATGATTTCCTTAGTGGAAATTTCTAGAATTAGAATGGTTGGGTAAAAGTGTTAGGCATGTGAAATTAAGAATCATGTAGAATATCTGTTTTTGAAGTGTGTGTTAATCCAGGAGAGTTTTACCTATTATACTGGTTCAATTTACCTTAAAATGAAAATAATCTACATTAACCTCAGTATTTAAGAGAGTAGCCAGACCTTTATATGAGATAGCCAGCATCCAAGAACTGATGCTAGAAATGAAAATAAGATCTCTTGGGGCGCCTGGCTGGCTTAGTCGGTTAAGCGCCCGACTTTCGCTTAGGTCATGATCTCGCGGTTTGTGGGTTCGAGCCACGCGTCGGGCTCTGTGCTGACTGCCAGCTCAGAGCCTGGAGCCTGTTTCAGAGTCTGTGACTCCCTCTCTCTCTGACCGCCCCCTGCCTATGCTGTCTCTCTCTCTCCTAGAAATAAATAAAACATTTAAAAAAAGAAAAGAAAATAAGATCTCTTGGATCGCATTTCTTGATTTTAGGGAGATCAGAATTAAGCATCATACAGCACTTCCTAATGGAAACAAACCTGAATCATAGTTGGAACAAGGCTCTGATAGTATTAAAGCAATAAATATTTGGTTGTAATGTTCATTTCAGTGCCAAATACTGAACCTCGTGGTGGTATCTGATTGGATCTGAACCAAAAGGATGGATGAATGAACAATGGCTACAAACACTGATTTATAAATGTTTTAGTTTATCTAAACTATTCTTTTGGACTTCTCCAAATCTTCCCTTTACTGTAGTTTTTTATTTCGAATGTTCAGTAGTTTTCTGGTTTTTATCTCTATCCTTGGAGTCTCTCATGGTCTTGCATTCCATCTACTCATGATAAATTGCTGTAGACTTTTCACCTCTTTTCTTCTCTTTGTCTGCTGTAACTAACGTTTTCCTTTGCTTTGCTTGAGCCTGGTGGATACTTGCAACATGTTGATGACATACCAATGTTATTTTTTGTTTTTTTTTTTCTGTCTGAATATCAGAAATTAACCTAAAATGAAAGTTGCTAAAACAACTTTATAGAAAATTAAATAAAAGTTTTATATTTGGGAGTATTATTAAATGCTTCCTAATTTTGTTTCTCCTCTGTCTTCTCTGAAGTGAGGAGGAGGATTGAAGAAACTGAATATAATAGGAGGATTGTTTGATGAAGACATGTTTTTAAGTAACTCCAAATATGTGAATTAATTACCACATTACTCTTAAGCAAACATTCTTATTTTATTGGATGAGTCACATCTAAAGAAATATCTATATTACTTTATTTAATATTTTTTTTACGGTGATGAACTGTGCCTTTTTTTAAATATAGTTTATGTCAAGTTGGTTTACATAGAACACTCAGTGCTCATCCCAACAAGTGCCCTCATCCATGCCCATCACCCATTTTCCCCTCTCCCCTACCCCCCATCAACCCTGTTTGTACTCAGTATTTAAGAGTCTTAAGGTTTGCCTCCCTCTCTCTCCTTAACTATTTTTCCTCTTCCCCTCACCCATGGTCTTCTGTTAAGTTTCTCCTGATACACATATGAGTGAAAACATGGCATCTGTCTTTCTCTGCCTGACTTATTTCACTTAGCACAACACCCTTGAGTTCCATCCACGTTGCTACAAATGGCCAGCTTTCATTCTTTCTCATTGCCATGTATACATTCCATTGTACAGATAAACCACATCTTCTTGATCCATTCATTAGTTGATGGACATTTAGGCTCTTTCCATGCTTTGGCTATTATTGAAAGTACTGCCATGAGCATTGGGGACCATGTGCCCCTATGCATCAGCACTCCTGTATCCCTTGGGTAAATTCCAAGCAGTGCTATTGCTGGGTCATAGGGGAGTTCTCTTGTTAACTTTTTGAGGAACCTCCACACTGTTTTCCAGAGGGGCTGCACCAATTTACATTCCACTAACAGTGTAGGAAAGTGCCCATTTCTCCACATCCTCACCATCATCTGTAGTCTCCTGATTTGTTCATTTCAGCCACTCTGACTGGTGTGAGGTGCTATCTCAGTGTGGTTTTGATCTGTATTTCCCTAATAAGGAAGAATGCTGAGCATCGTTTCATGTGTCTGTTGACCATCTGGATGTCCTCTTTGAAGAGGTGTCTCTTGATGTCTTCTGCCCATGTCTTCACTGGATTATTTGTTTTTCAGGTGTGGAGTTTGGTGAGTTCCTTATAGATTTTGGATACCAGCCCTTTATCTGATATGTCATTTGCAACTATCTTTTCCTATTCTGTCTGTTGCCTATTAGTTTTCTGGATTGTTTCCTTTGCCGTGCAGAAGCTTTTTATCTTGATGAGGTCCCAACAGTTCATTTTTGCTCTTGATTCCCTTAGGAGATGTGTCAAGTAAGAAATTGTTGCAGTTGAGGTCAAGGAGGTTGTTTCCTGCTTTCTCCCCTAGGGTTTTGATGGTTTCCTGCCTCACATTCAGGTCCTTTATCCATTTTGAGTTTATTTTTGTGTATGGTGTGAGAAAGTGGTCTAGTTTCATTCTTCTGCATGTTGCTGTCCAGTTCTCCCAGCACCATCTGTTAAAGAGGCTGTCTTTTTTCTCTTGGATACTCTTTCCCACTTTGTCAAAGATTAATTGGCCATACACTTGTGAGTCCAATTCTGGGTTCTCTATTCTATTCCATCACTCTATGTGTTTGTTTTTGTGCCAATACCATACTGTCTTGATGATGACAGCTTCGTAGTAGAGGCTAAAGTCAGGGATGGTGATGCCTCCTGTTTTAGTTATCTTCTTCAATATTACTTTAGCTGTTCAGGGTCTTTTGTTGTTCCATACAAATTTTATGATCGTTTTTTCTAATTTTGAGAAGAATGCTGGTGCAATTTTGATTGGGATTACACTGAATGTGTGGATAGCTTTGGGTAGTATTGACATTTTAACATTATTTATTCTTCCAATCCATGAGCATGGAATGCTGTTCCATTTCTTTGTGTCTTCTTCAATTTCCTTCATGAGTTTTCTCTAGTTTTCAGTGTATAGATCTTTTACATCTTTAGTTAGGCTTATTCCTAGGTTTATTTTATGGTTTTTTATGCAATTGTGAATGAGGTCAGTTTCTTGATTTCTCTTTCTGTTGCTTCATTATTGGTGTATAAAAATGTGAACAATTTCTGTACATTAATTTTTTATCCTGCTACTTGGCAGGATCAGTTCTAGCAGACTTCTGGTGGAATCTGTTGGGTTTTCTATGTAGAGTATCATGTCATCTGTGAAAAGAGAAAATTTGACTTCTTCTTTGCCAATTCTGATGCCTATTATTTCCTTTTGTCTGATGGCTGATGCTAGGACTTCCAGCACTAAGTTAAACAACAGTGGTGAGAATCGACATCCCTGTTATGTACCTGATATCAGGGGAAAAGCTCTCAGTTTTTCCCTATTGAAGATGATATTAGCTGTGGGTTTTTCATAAATGACTTTTATGATGTTTAAGTAAGTTCCCTCTATCCTGACTTTCTCAGGAATTTTTATTAAGAAAGAATGCTGTATTTTGTCAAATGCTTTTTCTGCATCTATTGACAGGGTCATAAGGAAATTATCTTTTCTTTTGTGAATGTGATGTATCACATTGATTTGTGAATATTGAACCAGCCCTGTAACCCAGAAATGAATCCCACTGGATCATGGTGGATAATTCCTTTTATGTGCTGTTGAATTTGATTCACTAGTATCTTGTTGAGGATTTTTGCATCCATATTCATCAGGAATATTGGCCTGTAGTTCTCTTTTTTTGCTGGTGTCTGTCTGGTTTGGGAATCAAAGCTATGCTGACTTTGTAGAATGAAATCAGAAGTTTTCTTTCCATTTCTATTTTTTGGAACAGCTTGAAAAGAATGAGTATTAACTCTGTTTTAAATGTCTGGTAGATGGGGCGCCTGGGTGGCTTAGTCGGTTAAGCGTCCGACTTTCGCTTAGGTCATGATCTCGCGGATTGTGGGTTCGAGCCCCGCGTCGGGCTCTGTGCTGACTGCCAGCTCAGAGCCTGGAGCCTGTTTCAGTCTGTGACTCCCTCTCTCTCTTACCCTCCCCTGCTCACGCTGTCTCTCTCTCTCTCATAGAAATAAAAAAAAAATGTCTGGTAGAATTCCCTAGGGAAGCCATCTGGCCCAGGGCTCTTATTTGTTGGGAAAGTTTTGATAACTGATTCAATTTCTTCACTAGTTGTGGGTCTGTTCAGATTATCTATCTTTTCCTGTGTGAATTTTGGTAGTGAGTGGGTGTTTAGGAATCTGTCCATTTCTTCTAAGTTGTCCAGTTTGTTGGCATATAATTTTTCATAGTATTCCCTGATAATTGCTCATATTTCTGAGGGGTTGGTTGTAATCAGTCTGTTTTCATTCATGATTTTGTCTATTTGAGTGCTCTCTCTTTTCTTTTTGAGAAGCCTGGCTAGAGGTTTATCAATTTTGTTTATTTTTTTCAAAAACCAACTCTTGATTTCATCTGTTCAACTGTTTTTTTTGGTTCTATATTGTTTATTTCTGCCCTGATTTTATTATTTCTCTTCTTCTGCTGGGTTTGTGGTGCTCTTGCTCTCTGCCTCTAGTTCCTTTAGGTGCACTGTTAGATTTTGTATTTGCACTTTTTCTAATTTCTTGGAATAGGACTGAAAAGCAATGTACTTTCCTCTTAGGACTGCCTTTACTGCATCCCAAAGAGTTTGGATTATTGTTTTTCATTTTCATTTGTTTCCATATATTTTTAAATTTCTCTCTAATTGCCTGATTGGCCCATTCATTCTTTAGTAGGGTGTTCTTTAACCTCCATGTTTTTGGATGTTTTCCAGACTTCTTCCTGTGATTGATTTCAAGTTTCAAAGCATTGTGATCTGAAAGTGTGCATGGTATGATCTCAATTCTTTTATATTTATTGAGGGCTGCTTTATGACCCAGTATGTGGATCTATCTTGGAGAATGTGCCATGTGTACTTGAGAAGAAAGTGAATTCCATAGCTTTGGGATGTAGAGTTTTTAATATGCCATTCAAGTCCATTTGGTCCAATGTGTTGTTCAGGGCCATTGTTTCTTTAATGATTTTCTGTCTTGTTGATCTATCCGTTGCTGTACGTGGAGTATTAAAGTCCCCTGCTATTAGCACAGTCTTATCAATAAGATTCCTTATGTTTGTGATTAATTGTTTTATATATTTGGGTGCTTCCAAATTTGGTGCATAGACATAATTGTTAGGTCTTCCTGTTGGATAGACCCTGTAATTATATAATGCCCTTCTTCATCTCTTGTTACTGCCTTTACTTTAAAGTCCAGTTTGTCCAATATAATTAATGTTACTCCAGCTTTCTTTTGGCTTCCAGTAGCATGCTAGATATTTCTCCATCCCCTCACTTTCAATCTGAAGGTGTTCTGAAGTCTAAAATGAGTCTCTTGTAGACAGCAAATCAATGGGACTTGGTTTTTTTTGTTTGTTTTGTTTTGTTTTTTGTTTTTTTATCCATTCTGATATCCTATGTCTTTTGATTGAGGCATTTAGTCCATTTACATTCAGTGTTATTATTGAAACATATGGGTTTAGAGTCATTGTGTTCTCTGTAGGAGTCATGTTTGGAGTGGCGAAACTTAGCAGGCCAGAAAGTAATGGCAGAAAATCGTCAAAGTGATGAACAGGAAAAATAAGCAGCCAAGAATCCTTTATCCAACAAGCCTGTCAGTGAGATTATAAGGAGAGCTAAAGGTTTTCCCAAACAAACAAAAATTGAAGGAAATTCATCACCAGCCTACAAGAGATCCTAAGGGGGATTCTAGGAGGGAAATGTTGCAAGGAACACAAAGTACCAGAGACACTGCTTCATTACTTTAAAACTGACATATGGTTATTATTTTAAAAACTCAAGCTATTAGAAAATAAATATAATATAAAAAACACATGAAATTCCTTCAAGGTATAGCTACTGTTTGTATACTGGTGAAAACTCTCTTAGATATCTATGAATGCATATATACACAATGTGCCTACCTACCCATTAAATGTGATTGGGATCACACTATATTGTTCTTTTATACTTATGTCTAATACTTATTCTGATTTTGAACATTTATTCATTACAGGAAGAATCCTATATTATTTTTAATGGCTCAGGGTATTGCCTTACCTGTGTCATACTTTGCTTGAATAACACTTACAAGAAAACTCTTATTTTTTTCTTCTTTCTTTCTCCTTTTCTTTCTTCTCACCCTCACTCATCCCTCCTTCTCTTTTTCCTTTTTCCTTTTATTCCTGCCTTAGTGTTTGGCAAAAATGATCTCTAGAAAGGGCTTATGAATTGAAATTCTCATCAACAAATCATAAGTGGTTGATTTTTCCATTCCCTAGTTTTCAATACAGATTTTGGTATTTCTCAACTTTGCCAGCCTAGTAGCATGATATATTTGTTTTGATTCATATCTTTTTGATTATAAATAAGAAATAACATCTTTTCATGATTGCTGGCCATTTTAAAGTTTTTCTTTTTTATAATTGCCAGAAAATTCTTGTTGTATTAAATTTTTTAATCCTAAAAAAGTTTCTTTGAGGTTTTTCATATTGAGGATAATAATTTTTTGTGATATGTTTTATGAATGTTACTTTCCAGTTTATTTTAAAAAACAGGTTGAATTTGCTTTATTTTCCTTTTATAATGACTTGTAGATTTATGTGGTCGTATTATCAGTGTTTTTGTATTGTGTTTTGACTTATTCCCTGCTGAAAAATTTCCCCACAATATGGTCATATCAAACAAACAAAAAAACCCTCCTTCTAAATTGCAGTTGGTCTGACTGAGATTGTCACATGATTTCCTGATATTCTCATCACTTTTTTTTCATCTTTTTCTTTTTGTTTTATTTTAGGGAGTTTTTGTTTTATTTTAGGGAGTTTCTATTACTCTGTTTTCATGTTCCCTCATGTTTTCTACTGTTGTGTCCAATTTGCTTTGTATGTCACCCAATGTATTTCTTGTCTCAGCAATTGTATGTTTTTATCTGCATAAATTTGTTTCATTTTTATATTTTCCACATCTCAAGCACTGATGCTGTTTTCTACCTTCTTGAATATATGGGATTTATTTATAATTGCAGTTTTATTATATTTTCTACTCCTCTTATCTGTGCCATTTCTGGGTCTTTTTCTATTGATTTCCTTTTTTCTTATCAGTATGTGTTGCATGTTCCTGCTTCTTTGCATGCCACATGTGGCTACTTGCACTTTTCCATTTGACTCTAAATTTGGGGATTCCCATAACCCAACCTTTCACTTGATAATTCCCTAGAACAACTCTCAGAACCTAGAAAAGCGGTATCATTACTATTATAAAGGCTACAACTCAAACAGGTAAATGGGAGAAACACATAGGACAAGATGGAAGGGGTACAGAGCTTCCATGCCCTCTCTTCATGGAATTGGGGGTATGTAACCCTCCACAGCATATCAGTGTGTCAGGAAGAAAGCTCCCTTGATCCTTAGTGTCCAAGAATCTTTATGACAGTTTCATTACCTAGGAATGATTCTTTAAATCGTTGGCTATGTGATCTCAGTCTTCAGTTCCCCTCCTCCTCTGAGAGGTACGAGAACTTAAAATTTTAACTCTCTTATCATATGGTTGGGTTTTGTAGTGACCAGCCCCCATCTTGAGGCCATCTAGACCCCCTCCGCCCCAAACTGAGTTAACTCATTAGCATAACACCATCACTCAGGCAATTCGAAGGGTTCTTGGAGCTCAGTGCCAAGAATCCAGGGCAAAGACCAGATATATACTTTTTACTGTACCATAGGACCAAATCAAACAATAGTCAAGGGCAAATTTAGTCTTCTGCTGAGGCAGTACAATCTGAGCTCAACTTGATGTTCCATGCATTACAGAGTTTTTCTACACTGGCTGTTGGGACCATAAATATCCCTGCCCTTGTGGGAGCAATAAGAATTGTTTCCTCTGATTTTTTTTTTCTTACAGTTTCTCCCTCAGGTTCAGATAATTTCCTCTTGTATACTTTGATCAATACTCACGTGAAAACACCACTTCTAGATCTGCAGGGCTTGCCCTCTGTGTGTCTCCTTTTGTCTGGTACTTTGTCTTGCAAATTCTAACTTCCTTGAAGTCCCTGAATTGTCAATTCTGTCTCCTTAACTTTTTTTTTTTAATTTTTTTTAATGTTTTATTTATTGGGAGAGAGAGAGAGAGAGACAGCGTGAGCAGGGGAGAGTCAGAGAGAGAGGGAGTCACAGAATGAAACAGGCTCCAGGCTCTGAGCTGGCAGTCAGCACAGAGCCCGACGCGGGGCTCGAACCCACGAACCGTGAGATCATGACCTAAGCGAAAGTCGGGTGCTTAACCGACTAAGCCAGCCAGGCGCCCCAACTGTCTCCTTAACTTCTATTGTCAAAATCTTTTTGAGTCCTCCCTCTCTGTGTTGTCTCCTTGGAACTCTTATTGGCATTAAGTTGGGACAGTGTTGGGTCAAATTGTGATGTGTCCTTTCTCTTTGGAATCATTGTCCTTGACTGTTCTCCACTGTCCGAAGACTGTTTCATGTATGTTGCCTGGCTTTTAGTTGTTTAAGATGAGAGGGTAAATGTGGTTCCTGTCATTAAATCAAGTCTGGAAGTAGAAATCTGTGGGCCTTTTCAGTCTGAATTCTTTCCAAGAAATTTATCTTTCTTAATACTGTAATATGGAACCCTTACCATTTTTTGTCTATATCTCTTTGCACATTGATCTCAGTACTACCATATCTGCTTTTATCCTCCATAGGTCTTTCTTGTTCTTTTCTATTTTTCTATCTTCGATCTTCTGTTTTGGGACTTTGTCTGAATTCACTATTTTATGCTTCAGTTATTTCCATTTTGCGATTTATCTTTATCAATTGTGTTTTCTGTTTTAACCATCATATCTTACACTCTAAGATTTATGTGTAGTTCTTGTTTATATTTTCTTGTTCTTGTTTCATATTGCTAATGTTTTCTGTTTTTTAATATGATTAATTAGCTAATTTTATGTTCTTGGTCTCTGTTTTAATATTTTTGCTTCTGATGAAATTTTTTATCCAGTATACCTTATTTCTTTGGGAATAATTAAGATCCTCAAATGCCTTGTTATTTTTGCCTATGAGCTCAGCTTTCTTTTAGGGTATTTGCTACTCTGTCAAAGGAAGCATATGAAGGGAGACTGGAACACAATCTGTATCATCCCCAGTAAACTCAAGGGTGGGATATAGTTGAGTCCAAGAGCAGAGAACCCCAGGTACCTGGAAACTATGGGCAATAACTCTTCACACCATGAAATAAGTGCTCAGAGCTTTATCTTTTGCACCCCACTCCTCTACACCGCATCCCACAGAAGATGCAGTACTATGAGGATTGCTTAAACTTTAGTATTCATGAGAAACATGGGGAAGACACTTTAAAAACTTAGATTACTGGGCCTTACTCCCAGAATTTCTGAGTTAACAGTCCAGGGCTTGGCCACAGGTATGCTGATGCTGGTGGTCCTGGGATAGCACTTTCACAACCACTGGCATAGGAGAATGAAGGGCAGGATATCAAGGTTCCCTACCTGATCTATCTCTTACTGATAAAACTAATAGCTTCCTGTCTCAAGTTCAGTCTGCCTTGCTTCCCATCCCCACCTTGGCCAGTGCAACACCATTTCAAAATTTTACTCCTTCCACCTGGACTTTCATTTCTCTCCATTCTCTCTCTCTTCCCACTCCCTCTTTCCCTCCCTCTCTCTCCCTATACTTCAGAGTTGATTTAGGGGGAAGGAAGTCTTCAGTCAACATAGTTAAGCTACCTGGAAGAATTAGGACAACATATCAAATTTCTGTCTGACCATTTTATCGAAATCCTAATTTTCCTTTTTTTTTTTTTTGGTTTAATCTTCGGATTCTTTCAGGTATACAAATATATCATTTTAAAAATGTTAATTTTCCCTTCTTCTTTCCCATAATTATATCTTCAAAAATGTTTAGTTGTATATGTATATAAGAATGCTAAATAGGGGACCCTGGGTAGCTCAATCAGTTAAGCATCCACATTTCGCTTAGGTCATGATCTTACAGTTCGTGAATTCAAGCCTCACATCAGGCTCTGTGCTGACAGCTCAGAGCCGGGAGCCTGCTTTGGATTCTGTTTCCCTCTCTCTCTTCTCCACCCCACTCATGCTCCTTCTCACTCTGTCTCTCAAAAATAAATAAACCTTAAATAAAAAAAGAATGCCAAATAATTGAGTTATTAGCAGAAATCACTAATTGTTTTTCTTGACTTTTGTATGAATCATTCTGAAGATTCACTGTTAATCCTGAATTATTTACTTGAGTTTAGATTTTTATTGTTATGGGATTATCTTTCTATCAAATACTTTCTTGGCATCTGGTGAAATAATATTGTATTTCTCCATCGACCTTATAATGTGAATTTCCTTGATACTTTTTCTAACAATAAACCATTGTTGTATTCCTGACGTGATCACCACTTAGTAATGATTCATTAGCTATTCTTTCAGTATACTGCTAGAGTCAACTTGCTAGTATTTTAATTTAGATTTCTTTTGCTTTTTGAGATGGGGCTTTGTCCAATGCTTGATATATACCTACATATAATTTGAGTACATAATACTTTGTTGTTGGATAACATTAACATTCTTCTTCCCTAACCACTTTGTGCCAGAAATTATGTTGAGCAAGAGGAATTCAAAAAAATTTTAAATGTTTTATTTATTTCTGAGAGAGAGAGAGGCAGCATGAGCAGGGGAGGGTCAGAGAGAGAGGGAGACAAAGAATCAAAAGCAGGCTCTAGGCTCTGAGCTAGCTGTCAGCACAGAGCCTGATGTGGGGCCCGAACCCAAAATCGTGACATCATGACCTGAGCCGAAGTCACATGCTTAACTGGCTGAGCCACCCAGGTGCCCCAAGTAAGAGGAATTCAAAGACAAACATGCTCTAGTTTCTGTCTTGGAGGAACACACTATCTAGTAGGGGAGAGATGCAAGGAATCAGGTATTTACAAGATGGTGTGCAAGTGCAGTAGCAGAGGCATATTCCAGAGAGTCTGGAACTACAAAGGAGAATGTTTGTGGCATTCATACGACCATAACATTTGGTTGGTCAAAAAATACTTGTTGAATTGAACTCACGTTGTTTAGACAAGAGTGTGCAGTAGAAGCTTCACAGGCCATTGACTTTTTCTATTATTGATAAATAAAGGAATAGAAGCCAAGTTCTTTCCTCTGAGAAGAGTGAGAGAACTAGAAGGTAGACTCGATTTTACTGTATCTTTCTTTTTCATGATCAACACCTGCAGTTTCAAATGGAATATTCTTTTTGCCTTCATGCATTTGTTATGAGTCATAGTTTCTGAATTGTTTCCAAACCATTTACCCAAATCAACTAAACACGGTTATGCCATGATTTCAGCAGAACATTTTAGAAAATCACTTAATCTGTAAGTAGTTTGAACCCCAGAAAAAATTAGCATTGATACTTATCCTTTAATTATTGGAAATTATTTAAAGGAAATGATTAACATGTTCTTAATATCCTATGTTTATTTTTTCTTAAATTTTTAGCCATACTTCATATTTTACCTATTCTATTATTTTTTCACTGGTCACATGACCTAGAAGAGGAAAGGGAAGAAAGGAACAGGTGTGTATCAGTTACCTAGACTGTGCTTCACATTGCTGGAGAGTTCGCAGCAACTCTTGAGGGACTTATTCTTACCCTCATTTTCTCAGCTGCACAGAGGCTTTAGGTAATGTACTCATGGGGATATATCTTAGTTATGGTGGAGCTAGAATTCTAATGCAGATGTGTGGGAGTCCAAAGACTACCGCCTTTCTACCGTACCACAGAAAAAGATTTGGCTTCAGAACGAAATGTTTCTATGTATTTATAACATACTCATGAATTTATGCAGGTCTAACAGTTATTAAAAAGTCAAACATGTAAGAATCCCTTCAGTAGTTTGATAAAAATGTATAACAGGGCTTTACTTCTGAAGAGTCTTGATTCAGTTAGTTATTTGTGGTGTTGTGGAATCTGCTTTTCTAAGAGGTTTCTCAGATGATTCTGATGCCCAGCCACCTTTGGAAGAGAGAAATTTATGCCACTGTCTGTCTTCCAGTGGTGGAAATTATGTTGAGGATCTGAACTCATTATTGCCTCTTCACATGATTGTGGTCTTGGGCATTATCTGTGGAGTTCATCCATGACAAAAGCACTGAAATAAAGAAGGTGAATGTCCCTTGTGAAAGAAGGTACTGATTTCTCCCACAGCATCTGAAGGTCTTTATGGATGAACTATGACATAAAGATGTTATTTTTTAACTGACACTTAACATCTTTTTCTAAGACAGCTCTTTTCAACCCTGGCTAGACATTTTTCTGCTTGTTTCAAGTTTTTACTTAAATTCTAGTTAGTTAACATATAGTGTAATACTGTTTTCAGGAGTAGAATGTAGTGATTTATCACTTATAACATCTGGTGCTCATCACAAGTGCCCTCCTTAATGCCCATCACCTGTGTAGAATGCTAGCTGGACATTAGAATGGCAATGCCTCAGGTGCAAAGCAGACCAGTTAAATTGGAATCTCTGGAGTGGGGTTTGAGCAGCAATATTTTTAAAGTACTGCAAATGATTCTCATGTAGAGTCAGGGTTGAGAATACTTTTTTCTCAAGTAGGGTGAAGTGAGGTCAAGTATTAGACATTTTGTTCTGAAAACTGGGGAAAATCCTACTTTAAAATGTTGAATATTTGCTTTTTCAAAAAATGTGCATAATAAAGGTATATAATATGAGAACTAATCAGCATGTTCATATATATATATAATGAAATGGTTACTACAACAATCAAGTTAACATATCTTTTCACATATTTAACATCATCTTATTTTTTTTGATGAGAGCACCAGAAATCTACTGTCTTAGAAAATTTCCAGTATTCAACACAGTATTAACTATAGTCATCATGCTATGTGTTAGTTCTCAGATTTAGTCATTGTACATAACTGCCACTTTGTATCTTTTGACCAACATCTATCTGCCCATTTCTTCTACTTCCCCATCCTTTGTAACCAATATTCTAGTTTATTCTATGTATTTGACTGTTTTTGTTTTAGATATCCTATAGAAATGAGATAATGCAATTGTTTCATTCTGTGTCTGGCTTATTTCACTTAACATAATATTCTCCTGGTTCTTCCATGTTATTGTAAAAACAGGATCTCCTTTTTTGAGGTTGAATCACACACATACACACACACACACACACACACACACACACACACACACACCACTGTATTTTCTTTATTCATCTGTCAGTGGATACTTACCTTGTTTCCATATCTTGTCTCTTGTGAATAATGCTTCAATAAATATGGAAACACATATGTTTTTATATTTTTGTATTACTGACATTTTAAATATTAAAAGGGGGAAAAGACAAAAAGTAGCCAGTAAAGTAACCTGCCTGACATGGGCATGTATTGCCATCAACTTTAGTCATCTGAACTTAACACGAGAACGCTTCCATATTTCTATACATTCTAAGATGTGTCTTGGGTTTTTAGATAACCTGAAAGTAATTGTGAATGGCTCTATGGAGGAAAATACAAGTTGTAACTGCTAATCGAGGTTTAAGTTAGTCATCTCAGGTTTCTCCCACTTGTGTATTCTATAAGCTGTTCATTCCAACCATAGGTCACACACTCTTCTGGGTTCTTAGGGTACAAGTGCAAACACAACACAGTTCTTCATGGCTTTGCAGTGGGGCAGGGAGAGCAAAAAAGAAGATAAATGGTACAATCAGAAAACTAGGGGATGCTAAGAGAACACATAGGAGACAACCCAACACAGAGACATTATAATAATTCCCAAAAGTATATTGTATCACCTGGACAAAGGCAAAAGACAAGGGACAAATGAGTGTTTATCAGTGACAAAGGATAGAGACACACATGCACGCGCACACCCACATAAAACTCTCAGTGTGTATGTGTACACATTTTTGAATGGTGTCTTAGAAGTTAATTTTTCTTTGGTGTGGTGGGAATCTTTGTGATGAATTTTACATACTATTTTTAATGTGCCTGTACTGTGGTTTCATGTTGTATGATTATTTTGTGTACAGAGATAGGACAAATGATTTGGTAAAATTTGCACTTCCTGCCTCCACCCCCAGTCACCCATGATCATTCTGAGGGGTTGACAGGTTGGGAGACCAGGACTAGAATTCTTATTCCCTGAGTTTCAGATTTGGGGCAATGGTCATTGCATTATACTGACTCTTAAAATGAAATCTTTGAAACCCCTTTTTGTTAAAAAAATTGATTATTTTTATGAGATGTTTTATTTCACATCCATTGACTATGCATCAAAGAGAAATTATCTGGCTTATATTTTCAATGATATTTAAAGATAGCTATGCTAATTGTGGTATTTTCCAGACGTTGCAAGTATTTCTCCTTTATTTCCAAGCATTTCAAATACACTTTTGTCACACAAAACCCCCATTAATAACCAGTGAAATGTCATTTTTTAACCTTTTTTTTTTCTTGAAAGTTTGAGTTCTGCCATTGACTTTATTTTTTAATGCCCTCAGGATTTCCCTTCATTAAAAATAGAAAGGCCACTGAACAAGAATGCTATTGTTTCTATGAATAGAAATGGCAGAAGAATAAAGTCAGTGTTAAAATGATCATTCTTGTCGATATCCCTTCAGTTACATTTTGTAGACCAAATTGAGGGTGAAAGACAAGGAAAGGCTGGAAGGCATAATAAGCATAGGCATATTCTATTTTGACTTCAGATAATTCAAGCCCAACTAGGGCAACATTTTCACCTTAAAAAGAAATTTTTCTGAGAATAATTTCCTTAGGCAAAGATAACCCACTGATTGGTACCCAAAAGCTTTTTACATTACATGAGAATGCAGGTATAGCTGAAGAAAAATGAAAGAAAGTCTTTTCCTCTGAAATGGTCTTGGAATACTCCTTGGAAGCCTATTTGAATGCCCAGAAAAATCTGGGTTGTTTTTACCTTTTAATTGATAGCAATATCTTTAAAAATTAAACTCACAACTTCTATGAAAGATGTTTTCATTGAGTTATGTAAGGTAAAACCTCTCCTATTCTTCTGAGTGTCCTAGATAGATGCTTCCAAAATCAAGTATTTTGAATACTTACAAAATGTATAATTGGCTTTATGTTAGTGTTGATTTTATGATAAAGGAATACTATTTCTCAGTTCTTATTCAAAGAGGAAAAAACTATTGAAGATTTTTCCCCTCCATCTACTGAAAATGAAATTAAAAAATTATTCAAACTCTAATCATGCTTACTTGTTAAAATTGATCAAACCAACTTGTCTGCTGGCTTAAATTTCCACAGTATGACTTTTAAGAACACTGAGGTGTGTTTTTGTAATATTGCCACTGTGACATTTTCTACAGGAAGGAATTCTCAATTGTAGTGAGTTATACAGGGAACGCTGGGGTAGGACTCTTCCAGTATTCCCTCAGACTTCCTTTTATCCATCCTCATTTAATGGCAGGACACTTTCTCAGCATGGACCTTTCAGACAGAGGTAGCTATGGTTTCAACCTCTCTTCCACATTCACTCTATGAAGGGAAAGGAAATACCATATAAATAAGTTGAACCTCAGGGTTTGCTCTGAGAGAGTGAAAGTTTGCATTTGTCAGAGCAAACTGAAGAAGCACGGTAGAAGGCAAACTGGGTGCTCCGAGTTAAGTGTCACCATCCTCAGTCTAATGGGTAATAGAGTCATTAATTCTGCTGATTAACTTGGCCTTGGGGTTCATGGAAATGACATCCACCTCCTTTTTTTCTAAGCTCAAACTGTGGAACAAGGGAACATAAAAAAACAAGCTAATTAGAGAGAAATCAGGAGAAAAGCAGAGAGAAAAGAAAGACAGTTTGAGCATTAATGAGACTTGTTTGGGGAGAGAATGTGACAGGCTCTTCAAAAGCATTATTGTCAAATGTGTCACCATTTCATAGATGGCGAGAGCTACCTTTGAGCTTCATGCTGATAGTTAATGATTTGAAACTATAAAAAGATTGAAAAGGTAAAAGGGAAAATGTCAGACTCAACTGGATTTTAATGAGCTAGCTTTCTTTCTTTTTTTCCCCCCCCAAGGAAAATAGCCTGAAAGGTAGAAAAAGTTTGTGTTCTTTCTATCCCTCACTCTCTGGATTCCCATTTCTTTCTTGGATACAGTTGGCAAAACAGCAGTGGGAGAGGAGTATCAAAGGTCTATACTCAAAGATCTGGGATGTGTTACTTCTCTGAGAAGACGGTTGGCAGGGAGGGCAGTGTAGGGGTTTGAATGTCAACAATAATGGGAGATTGATGGAGCACGTGGTGATAGCGCTTGTTTGCTTTTGGGGGACGTGCTGAGCAGAAGCCATCTTCACACTGTGAAATGTAACAAAGAAATCCAAAGTGATTACGCAGGCTCGTTTGTCAGTATCACTGCTCCAGCTATTGCTGTGTGCAGCAATGAGATGACAAGGCATTTATTGCTGATGGTTGGTTATTAGTCGCATTATAGGAAACATTAGGGTAGAGTACGATACACAGACCAGGAAGACAATAGCTTTCTGGTCTCTGAACTCAGCAGGGTAGCCTTGTCATTAAATTTGGTAGTGCCAATTTAGTTAAAAAAAAAAAAAAAAAACTGGAAAGAAACTTTGAAAATGAATTCCGTAACCCCATTTTTACCTTAATAGTAACTGTCAGGATTTCACTCCCTGGGCTCCCAGTTATGTATTAGTAGTCTGAGCACATAGAAAAAGCTCACGTATTTTCAAAAGAATTGAGTGTGAGTGGGAAAATCAGAACCAAATTTCAATTATTTTTCGATGATTTTCTTGTGGTCCTTTAAACATTAAATTTTGATTATGGTATAGTCCTAGGAACAAATTACTAATCAGGTACCAGGGTCAAACCAGTTGCCTTACTAATGAGTTGCTGATGAATTCCTTTCTGAAATAAGACCTCTAGATTGCTGATTTGAAAGTGGTAGCCCAGCTCATTGCAAAGCAAAGAGGCTGCATGCAGAATAGGACCTGGAGTCTCTTTTGCTCTTTCAGAGGTCATCACCCAGCACCCACTGATGCAAGTATCTCTGAACTCACTCTGTACGTGTATCTGCACTTGGTATGTCCACATACGTATTTTTTGGTATACTTACCTTTAGAAAGTTGGTAAAAAGAACACAGCTGAAACCAACTAACTGAAGATCTTGAGGGCACACAGTATTAAAAATGGATTCCCACTTTAACAGAAGTGCTTTCTATTCTAGAGTTTCAGAACGCCTTCCAGTATGGACTTCCAGGGAAGACGGCACAGTAGGAGGAATCTAAGCTTACCTTGTTCCATAGGTACAGCTAGAAAATACCCACATCCGTGTAAATAACACAGGAAATGACCCCAAGACTGGTGAAACAGACTCTCCATAGCTAAAGGCAGGGAAGAAGCCACATTGAAGAAGGTAGGAAGAGCACAGATTTGGTCAGGGGCCAAACTTGGGACTGTATGTAGGAGGGAGGGATGCCACAATCCCAGAGAGAGGAGAGAAACAGAACTTCACACCAGGTACCCCAGGCACAGGGAACCCACAAGAGGAAGATGAATTCCCATAAAATTTGGATTTGAAAAGCAGAGGGGCCTCATAATCAGTGGGGCTTAACACCTGGAACTTTAAAAAAAAATATCAGTGGGCTCAGGTCCAGGAGAGATCAGAGGGCAAGGGAGTCCCCATCCTTAAAGAGACAGCACAACGAACAGCCCACAGAGACATAGCATAGAAGCAGAATTTTGAATAACACCTGGAGGGTGCAAGAGGGAGAGGCATTTACTAATCTGAGTGTGTGCTGGAGGGAGGGGATCTTTGGAAGACTTTTCCAAGAACAAAAGAGCTGAAAGGTGCCATTTCCCTCCCCTGCCCTCCAGCCTAAATACATGGACACCTATGGGAACTGGCACGGTGACAACCCTCTCCACGTAGCTTGCTAAGCGTGTGCTCTCCTCCTGCATGCTGCTGCAAATCTGTCCACCCCTTCTGGCCGAGACAGGAGTTTTCCTGGGTAGCTGCATGTCCCCTCCTGTACTGGACCTGCATGGGCCTTGTGGGCACCGTGTGGCCCACTCCCACATCCTTCTGCAGGCCTGCTCCTCCAATGTGTGCATAGCCAGAGTCCATCCAAAGCAGTGCCACAAGACTGGCAGTGTGTCAGGTGCCCTGAGCAGAGTCAGCATCACTCCAAAGTGACTCCTGCCCCAGGGAGAAGGGAAGATTACCACACACAGGAGTCTGACTTAAGTCTCATTAAGTGGGTTGGGGGCAGATGTTGGGTCTGATTGCAGGCCCTGCCCACCAACAGAAACTTCTCAAGGAGTTGTGGGACAATACAGAGAAAACACTTGCAATTCAGTGTTACTGCATTTCTGGAAAACTTTTGATGCAACTCACACCTAAAGCAGCCTCAGACTGGTCCACTAACAACACAAGAACCAAACCCTTCTCACAACAGGGAGAGAGAGAGCCATTGCATATGACTGGACTAAAAGGCAAATGCAGCTTAGCCATAATAGGCCACATGCAACATACATAGACATCCATGAAGCACTAGATTCTGGTGAACAGGGCACATTGCACCACAGGGCACTGTAGGATCTCTTCTTCATAAAGCCACTGCTTGTAAGAGCAGGAGATGTAGCTGATTTCTTAACACATAGAAACAGACTCACTGAGTTAAATGAAATTAGGAGATAGGTGAATATGCCCCAAAAGAATAGGACAAAATCACAGCAACAGAGCTAAAGGAGATGGAGATATGTAAAATGCCTGATAGAGAATTTAAAGTAACAGTCATAAAGATATTGACTGGACTTTAGAAAAGAATGGAGGGATCTCAGTGAGATCTTCAACAAAGAGATGAACATAAGCAATCAGAGATGAAGACCTCAATAACTGAAATTAAAAATACAGTAGATGGAATAAACAGTAGAGGCAGCAGAAGAATGGATCAGTGATCTGGAGGACAGAGTTAATGCAGAGCCACCAAGCTGAACAGGAGGGAAAGAAAATAAACTAAGGGAACTTAGAGACACCATCAAGCATAATATTTACATTATAGGGCTCCCACAGTTAAAAGAGAAAAGGGGGCAGAAAAGTTATTTGAAGAAATAATAGCTGAAAACTTCCCTAACCTGGTGATGGAAACAAATCCAGATCCAGGAGGCACAGAGAGCAACCAACAAAATCAACCCAAGGAGGTCCACACCAAGCTCTTCTCCCCTCCTGCCATGGCAATGGCAAAAAAAAGAGAGAGAGAGAGAGAGAGAAAATTCTCATTATCACAGTGACAAAAAAGTAATGAGAAAGTGAAATTTAAAAAGAAGCAAGAGAAAATAAAATCGTTACATACAAGGGAAACACCATAAGGCTATTAGCTGATTTTTCAGCAGCACCTTTGCAGGCAGAAGGGAGTAACATGATATATTCAAAATGCTGAAAGAAAAAACCTGCAAGCAAGAATACTTCATTCACTAAGACTATTATTTACAATAGGGAAGAAGAGAGTGTCCCAGGCAACGCAAGTTAAACAATTTCAATACCGCTATCCCAGCCTTACAAGGAATGTTAAAGGGGACTCTGAGTGGAAAGGAAAGAAGGAAGCACAAAAACAGTAAAACTACATGTATAAAAATCAGTCAAGGGATTCACATAAGAATGTAAAGTATGACACCATATACCTAAACCATGGTGGGAGAGGAGAGGGTTCAAACTTCAGTGACCTTCAACTTAATATAGACCACCATATGCATAAGACCACTATATGCATATATAACATGCATAAGATGTTATATATAAACCTAATGGTAACCACAAGTTAAGAATCCAGTGATAGATATGCAAAAAATAGAAATCCAAGAACGTCGCTAAAATCCAGAAAACTGAGAGAAGAGAGTAAGAGAATAAAGGAACAAATAAGAACTACACAAACAACCATAAAACAAGTAACAAAATGGTAATGCATACCTATCAATAATAATTTTGAATATAAATGGACTAAACATGGTGATCAAAAGACTTAGGATGACAGAATAGATAAAGCAAGACCCATGTATATGTTGTCTGCAAGTGTCTCAATTTAGACCTAAAGACACATGCAGGCGGGAAGTGAGGGAATGGAGAAACATCATGCAAATGGATGTCAAAAGAAAGCTGGGTTAGCAATACTTATATTCAATAAAATAGACTTTAAAATGAAGACTAACAAAAGACAAAGAAGGATACTATATGATAATAAAGGGGGAAATTAAACAAGAAGATACAACAGTTGTGAATACTTATGCACCCAACATGTACCCAAATACATAAAATAGTTAATAAAAAGCATAAAAAACTGATGAATAGCAAAACAATAATAGTAAGAGACTTTAACACCTCATTCACATTAATGGATAGATATTCAAAGAGAAAATCAACAAAGAGAAAGGAAACATTGGCTTTGAATGACATGTTGAACCAGATGAATCTAACATATATTCAGAACATTCCATCCTAAACAGCAGAATACACATTATTTTCAAGTGCACATTGAATATTTCTCCAGAATACATCACATTTTAAGCTGCAAAACAAGTCTCAACAAGTTCAGAATGATTGAAGTCATACCATGCATCTTTTCCAACCACAACACTGTGAGACTATAAGTCAACCACAAGAAAAAATCTGGAAAGAGCACATACAGCATACTATAAACAGGAGTAGGTCAACTAAGAAATCAAAGAGAAAATAAAAAATATGTGGAGAGGAATGAAAATGAAAACAAAATGGTCCAAAATCTTTGGGATGCAGCAAAATCTGTTCTAAGAGGGAAGTTTTTAACAGTACTTTAAAAAGTGGGAAAAATCTCAAATAGCCTAACTTTATACCTAAAAGAGCTAGGAAAAGGCAAAACCCCAAATGAGTAGAAGAAATGATATAATAAAGATTAGAGCAGAAATGAAGTAGAAAAAACATATCAATGAAATCAGCAGCTGGGTTTTTTAAAAGATCAATGAAATTGATAAATCTTTAGCCAGATTCATAAACACAACACCAGACTCAAAATCAGAATTGAGGAGGAAAAATAACTGACACCACACAAATACAAAGCATTATAACAACATTATGATAAATTACATAGGGGCGCCTGGCTGGCTCAGTTGGTTATGCATCTGACTGCGGCTCAGGTTGTCATCTTGGGATTTATGAGTCTGGGCCCCATATTGGGCTTTGATCAGAGCCTGAGCCTGCTTTGAATTCTGTGTCTCCTTCTCTCTCTGTTCCATATAGAAAAAACCACAGCTAACATTGTACTCAATGGGGAAAAACTGAGAGCTTTTCCCCTAAGATGATGGATAAGACCAGAATGTCCACTCTCAGCACTTTTATTCGGAATGGTTTTGGAAATCCTGCCACAGCAATAAGACAAGAAAAAGAAAAGGCATCCAAATCAGTAATGAAACAGAAAACTTTGACTGTTTGTAGATGACATAATATTTTATATAGAAAACTCTGAAGACTCCACCAAAAAACTAAAACTGATAAATGAATTCAGTGAGTTAACAAGATACAAAATCAGTATACAGAAAACCATTGTATACAATGTATACATTTCCATAATAATGAAGTAGCAGAAAGAGAAATTAAAACAATCCCATGTACAGTTGTACCAAAAATAATAAAATATCTAGGAATAAACTTAGCCAAAGATGTGAAAGATCTGTACTCAGAAAAGCACAAAACATTAATGAAAAAAATTAAAGACAACACAAACAAATAGAATGATATTCAATATTCATGGACTGGAAGAACCAATATTACTAAAATGTCAATACTATTCAAAGTAATATACAGGTTTAATGCAATACCTATCAAAATATCAGTAACATTTTTTACAGAAATAAAACAAGTAATCCTAAAATCTGTGTGTAATCATGGAAGAGTCTGAATAGCCAGAGTAATTTTAAAGAAGAAGAACAAAGCTGAAGGTGTCACAATCCCAGATATCAAAATGTATTACCAAGTTGTAGTAATGAAAACGCTATGATACTGGTATAAAAATAGACACATAGATCAATGGAACAGTTGAGAGCCCCAAAATAAATTCAAAATTATATGTTCAATTAATCTTTGACAAAGGAGGCATGAATATACAATGTGAAAAAAATAGTGCCCTCAACAAATGGTATTGGGAAAACTGAACAGTGACATGCAAAAGAAATTGGACCACTTTTTCACACCATATATAAAAATAAACTCAAAATAGTTGAAAGACCTAAATGTGAAACCTGAAACCATAAAAATCCTAGAAGAGAGCACAGACAGTAATCTTTCTGACACTGGTCTTAGCAACATTTTTCTAGATATATTTCCTGAGCAAGGGAATCAAAAGCAAAAATACAGTATTGGGAATACATAAAAATAAAAAGCTTCTGGGGTGCCTGGCTGGATCAGTCAGGGGAGCATGTGATTCTTGATCTCAGTCGTGAGTTCAAGCCCCACATTGGGAGCTTAAAAAATCCTCTGCAAAGCAAAGGAAACCATCAACAAAAGTAAAAGACAGACTGCTGAATGGGGTAAGATAATTGCAAATGACATATCTGATAAAGGGTTAGTATCAAAAATATATAAAGAACTTGTACTACCCAACACCAAAAAAAAAAAAAGCCCCAGATAGTTCAACTAGGAAATGGGTAGATGTCAGGAACAGACATTTCTCCAAAGAAGACAGATGGCCAACAGACACATGAAAATATGTTCAACATTACTCATGATCAGGGAAATACAAATCAAAACCACAAAGAAGTATCACTTAACACCTGTCAAAATGGCTAAAATCAAAAACACAAGAAGCAAGTTTTGGCAAGGATGTGGAGAAACAGGAACCCTGTACACTGTTGGTGGGAATGTAAATTGGTGCAGCCACTATGGAAAACAGAAGACGTTCCTCAAAAAATTTAGAAATAGAAGTACACTGTAACCCAGTAATTCTACTTCTGGGTATTTGCCCAAAGAATACAAAAACATCAATTCCACAGATACATGCACCCCTATGTGTATCACAGCATTATTTACAATAGTCCTATTATGGAAGCAGCCCATGTGTCCACTGATAGATGAATGGATAAAGAAGATGTAGTATATATACACGATGGAATTATTACTCAGCCATAAGAAATAATTAAATCTTACCATTTGCAACAACACAGATGGATCTAGAGGATTATAATGTTGAGTGAAATCAGTCAGAAAAAGACAAATACATCGTTTCATTCTAATGTGGAATTTAAGAAGCAATGAACAAAGTAAAAAAAGAGATCAAAATCAGACTCTGTAGAGAACAAACTGATGGTTCCCAGAGGGAGGTGATTGAGGAATGGATGAAATAGGTGAAGGTGATTAAGAGTGAACTTATCATGATTCTGAGTAATATATAGAATTATTCACTATACCATACACCTGAATATAATATAGCAATGTATATTAACTATACTGGAATTAAAAAAAATCTGAGAGAAATCCCATATGTAGAGATAACTAAGAGAATTCTGCTCTTCAGTAAATGGGAGCCTGGAGGTTTAAATAAACCTGCACATGGTTGTAGTCATTATCTGACTTAAGACTAGAAGCCAAACACTATGTATTTCAGAACCTCTCTTGTTTCTGCTCAAGGCACAAGGTATACACTCATTAGTTTTAAGTGGCTTTCCTCCATGCTATTGTGGATCATTTAAATACATTTTCTGCAATGGCAAGCAGGATGGAGGCCCCTCTGCCCTCTCCTTTGGTGATGGGCATGAACATAGTTCTATGTGAAGCATGGACGATATTATTACAAAGCTTATTGTAGAAGGTACGGGTTGGTTCCTGTTGGAAAGTGGGTTGTCTCTTCAGGTTTGCCACTTCCTGAGGGCTCAGTTAGGAATTTCCTTCATTAGAACCCTTTCCTGATCCCTGGGAGTGGTGTTAAGTATCTCTCCTCTGTGCTTTTATGTCTTGGCACTTACCACATTTTATTGAAATTAGTTATTCACATGGCTTCTCATTCCTAACTGAGGATTAAATATTAAGACATAAGTACAATACTTTGAAATGGTTCATCTTATTTGTCAGCAGAGTTTTAGAAAAAGAAATAATGATTTAGAGAAATCTAAATAAAATAGAAAATAGAAATCAGTTTCTCTCTCATAGTTACTTATTTTTGGTTATCTTTTTAAGCTTCCTCTTCTCTCTTCTGGTCTTATTCAGAGAATCTTAGAGATCCTATATGTATTTCCTGCATCCTCTCCTCCTCCAGCCACTGACCTTTAAAAAACCTCACAGTTACTAAACAGAATGTATTTGTAAGGACAAAATTTAATCCTTTGTTAATATCTTGTCTTTTACCACCACGTGATCAAATATTTTGAGAATTTTTGTTGGGAAGAGAAAATACTTGAACTCCTAAGCAATAAAGATTGGTTCCTACAGGGGAGGAAAGCTGGAAGCCAACACATTGCTTTTTCTTTGAGTTCTACATGGGGTTTTAAATCAAATAAACATTTTAAAAAATGTTTGTTTATTTTTGAGAGCGCAAGAAAGAGACAGCGTGAGCAAGAGAGGGGCAGAGAGAGAGGGAGACACAGAATGCGAAGCAGGCTCCAGGCTCTGAGCTGTCAGCACAGAGCCCGATGTGGGGCCCGAACTCATGAACTGCGAGATCATGACCTGAGCCAAAGTCAGCCACTTAACCGACTGAACCACCCAGTCACCCCAACCATGGGGTTTTAAATACTTTCTTGTTTTCATTGAGTAACTTTGGTGGCGTAAACTGCAACTCCCTTCGTGTATAGTTCCATTAAATCTTCTACGGCAAACCTGATGAACTAGGCAGGAAAGAGTCTTTAATTCCTGTTGTACAGAGGAGCAATCTGAGGTCCAGAGAGTGTCTTGTTGGAGGGTAGGTGAACAGACCAGTCAGCTCCTGAGCAGTGAGGCTGGTACTCAATGCTTTATCTTCCTGCTCCAAGACTGGTTGTTTTTCCAATCTGGACACTGAAATGAGCTCTCCAATTTGCCACCAGTTTGCTAAAAGTTCCGGTAATATTATTATTGCTATATTTTACACCAAGAACTCCTCAGAAAAGGGTACTACTTACAGGAATCGTGAACCAGTTTTTCAATGGCTCTTCCTAAAGGTAGATAAGCTCTTTCTTCTATAGCTGAATGGATGTTAAATTGAAGAAATAAAGGCACACGCATAATAGCAATGACACCCGGTCTAGGAGAGCTCAGTATGGCTGGATAGGAAGCTGTGTATAATTTTAATTCAAAGAATAAAAGAAAAAATATTTTCTAAAAGTAGTAATAAAAGGAGAATACCATATTGACCATCTTTTTTTATAGACTTTTTTAAGTCTACTCCATTTTTTTTTAATTTTTTAAATGTTTTATTTATTTCTGAGAGAGAGAGAGACAGAGACAGAGACAGAGAGAGAGACAGCGTGAGCAGGGGAGGTTCAGAGAGAGAGGGAGATACAGAATCTGAAACAGGCTCCAGGCTCTGAGCTGTCTGCACATAGCCCGATGCGGGGCTTGAACTCACAAACTGTGAGATCATGACTGGAGCCAAAGTCAGACGCTTAACCGACTGAGCCACCCAGGCGCCCCCCATATTGACCATCTTAAACAGTGTCTTAATGACACAAAGGCTAAGCAAACTGCCACTTGTATGAGTGAGTAGGAGTATATATGTGTGTTTTAGTGGGCATTGGTTTGCCAAATATTTGCCAGTGATGCTAACTACAAGAGTTACTGAGTGATCACAATGAGGGGTGCTGGGTTCTACTGCTGGAATTTGTTCAGGTGCCAACTTCTGGTTTCTGGCCAGCGTTATTTTGCAGTACTGTTGGCAGTAACCACTTTTAAATAGAAACACGATTGCACTTTATTTTAATATTTATCCTGTTTTTTTTCACCCTACTGTAAATCAACCCAGCTCTGAGCATAAAGTCCTTGCCAAGGTTTCAGGTAACTGATTAAGCCCACCAGGCTGATCCTGTTTTTTGTGCTTGGAAACACACTGCATAAGTTTACTGCAGTTGGTGCAGCACACATGACCAAGTAAGAAAATATTAGCCACAGAAAACAGTTTTCTTAGGCTTTCACAACATTTGGAGATGAACTGTTTGGCTGTTCTCAAGACCATGGGAGGTAGCAGGCATGTATGTCTACTATGTGACCAAATTAAGAACAAGTCTTTGCTCTGGTTTGCTCTCTTACCCTGTAGGTTCTGGGAGGATTCTGTGATAAATGAAGTCCTTGGGAATCAAATAGGTCACTCTTCAGACTAATGACTGAGGTAGCCTTACACTTAGGTCAAGCTTCCTCTGTGACAGACATTCTTCTAAAGACTTTACATATCTTGACTCATTTCGTCTTCAACTCTATAAGGAAGGCAGTACTTTTCTCACAGGATTTTACAGCTGGGGAAACTGAGGTACAAAGAAGTGAAGTAATTTGTCCAAGGACACGTAGATAGTAAGTGGAGCAGCCAGCATTTGAACACAGTCTGTGTCCATGTTGTAAACCACTTCGCTATGCACATTGTATTTTAGTAGCTGAGGCTACCTCATTTCCCACCAAGCCAAGGTCACCTACCCATTCCCTCCCTCAGTGCTTTTTTTGTGTACACATCTGTCTCCCCACCTGCACCTTGAGCTGATTAAGGGTAAGGAATTGTTTTTAATCTCTATATCTCTGCTTGCCCTTTAAAACTGGACTTTTCTGTAGTAAGTATTTCACAAGATACACAAAGCAGACATTTCAAAGATTTGAAAAGATCATGCACCAAAATGTTTGATAATGCCGCAGAAGACCAAAATAATTAAGAGATTTATTTCTTTCAAAGACCTAAAGTGTGATAAATTCAGCATGAAGAGAATTATCCAGTGTGTCGATTTCTAGTGCATTTTCCCACGAGAAATGTCTCTTGTCATGTTTCTTGCCTGGTCTTGGACCTAACTGAAGTCTCTCTTCTCTTTAACACAAATATAAGTACACTGTTTGTGTGTGGAAGAAGTATCCTTAGCAGTTTTCCTTGGTGTTCCACACTACAGATTGTTGTTTTTGAAATAATTCCTGTCTTTAGCTAGTTCCTTAGGTGCTTGGCTTTGCCCTATAAGTAGATCTTCACTTAGTTCTCGGAACATTTAGTATAAGCCCAAATGACTTGTTACGACAGTATATTTTATACTACAGCTAGTTCTTGCTCCTGGTGTTGGCGCTTTAAGCATAAATCGACAATATTTTCCTGCTGGTTGTAGCTGGATGGTTCTATAAAGAGGTCATCGGGCTTGTCTTTTGCTTGTAAGTCATGTGAGGTGCCAAACTTTCATTAAAGCCTGCTTCTCTCCTCTTTGCATAACGTGTTATGATTGTGAAGTACTCATCTAAAAGCAAAGGTTATGTGTGGAAAGTCTTCCTACAGACTGTGGAAGCAAAACTAAGAATGGGTAAGAGTTCGTGGTTTTATCCCACTTTTTCTAGTAATCATCTGTCGACTAGCTGGGTGACACTAAAGAGATCAACATGAGAGAAGTTTCCCTAATAAAAAAGAAGAGAGTGAAATTAGTATCATTTTGATTGTCTTCTTTTAATTTAGTCTCCAGATGATAAGTCCTTCCTCCTGGCATCTGTATCTCCATCGTTTCCACCGAAGAGCTTGAAAGGGGTGAAACTAGATCAGAAAATGTAGGCTTTGATATGCTTCTTTTATTAGTGAAGAATGACAGCCTTACAGTTGAATGTTTTGAAGAAACTTTCAGGAAGGAGTTTCACATGTGCAAATTTACATTTTGGATCTTGGATTTCTGTTTGTAGCTGACCTAAGAATCAGAAGTTATTAGAAGATTCCTTCCTCCACAGGTGACTTTTTTTTTTTTAAGTTTATTTATGTATTTTTGAGAGAGCAAGAGCAGCCAAGGGGCTGAGAAAGAGGGCAACAGAATCCCAAGCATGCTCTTTGCTGTCAGCACAGAGCCCAACGTAGGGCTTGATCTCATGGAACTGCAAGATCATGACCTAAGCTGAAATCAAGAGTCAAACTCTTAACCAACTGGGCCACCCAGGCACCACCACTGGTGGGCCTTTAAATGATATCAGGAATCCATGATCATAGTCACTGGGGATCCTTCTGTTTGTTTGAACCTGTGTTAATACCAGTTCTTACTCCATCTGCTGACTGACACTATCTTCACATGTTGTTCTTGCTATGAAAAGTGTGACTGTCCCATCAGCATCATAGCAGAGCATGTTAGAAAGTCAGACCTACCAAATCAGGAGCTGAAGTTTAACAAGATGCCCAGATGACTTGGGTGCATATTCATGTTTGAGGTGTACAGCTCGAAATTGAGATTGTGCAGCTCGAATTGAGATTGTTGTAAGTTCCTTTCAAAGTCTGTGTTCTGTTTGATGTGGTGCTACCTGAATCAAGATGTATTAGTATGACCACCCCCCGCACAGTCAAAAGTCTGTATGTAACTTTTGAGACCTCCAAGTGACTGACAACCTATTTTGACCAGAAGCTGTAGAATACCAGGAACAGTCGATTCATACATTTTTTGCTTATTCTTTGTATTATATACTATATTCTTACAATAAAGCAAATTACTGAAAAAGTGTTATTAAAAACATAAGAAGATACAACAGTTGTGAATACTTATGCATCCAACATGTACCCAAATACACAAAATAGTTAATAAAAAGCATAAAAAACTGATGAATAGCAAAACAATAATAGTAAGAGACTTTAACACCACCTGCCTGGGTGGCTCAGTCAGTTAAGTGTCTGACTTCAGCTTAGGTCATGATGTCACAGTTTGTGGGTTTGAGCCCCACATTGCGTTGAGAGCACAGAGCCTGCTTTGGATCTTCTGTCTCCCCCTCTCTCTGCCCTGTTGATGCTCATGACTTCTCTTTGTCTCTCTCTCTCTCTCTCTCTCTCTCTCTCTCTCTCAAATATAAACATTAAAAAAAGATCCTAAGGAAGAGAAAATACATTTACAGTATTGTGGTATATTGAAAAAGTAAATCTACACATAAGTGGACCAGCAGAGTTCAAACCTACATTGCTCAAGGGTCAAATGTAATAGAAACTCAGATCTTTGAGTTTAAGTCCACCACTAAAACAGAGGATATGTGGTAGGGGACAGAGGGTGTAGCATTATTTTCAACACATATTAGCTTGCGAATTTCTCAAGATGGCACAGGTTCTCAGCAAGTTGTGGGCTCTGAGACGTTAGGGATTAATTGACTCAGGTTGCACGTGGAGACGTATCCAGGCAGGTGGAGTTCAGAGACCAGCTACATGCACGAGACCAGTAACATGATCTAGTGCTTTGTAGTGAAGGTTAAAGTTGAAGAACCATTTAAAATTTACGTGGCAATTAAGAGCCATTATCACCCCTCCCCCATGTCATAAACCGTTTGATTGTTTATCAATTAACCTTGTAGGACATTACTACGTTCCCCATCTCTTGTGAACCAGGGGGTGTGTTCTGACTCCTTTGCTAACTGAAAGAAGAGCAGAAGAGCTGCTTGTTAGCAGATGGGAGTCTTTTCTTTGGTGACCTCCTTTCTCTAGTTCCAGATCTTTCTTTTGTCTTTTTATCTTCGCTATGTCGGATACTCAGTCACTCAGTCTCTTTGGTGCTCTGGAGCCCTGAACCTAGCTGTCCACCATCTGGTGTTTTTTTCTCTCCCACCCTCATCTTCCTCTGCTCCTAAAACCTGTCCTTTGTTTTCTCTCAAATTGTGTCATGTTAGATGATTCACAAGGCTTGAGGATCTCTTTTCTCTGGAATATTTACATTTTAGCAATAGTAGCAACAAAATTCTGCCTTTCTCTAAGCAGTTGTCTCAACTGGGATCCTTCAGGCATCATGTGGGCAAGTCAGGGAGATTAATACTGAGGGAGGCAGCAGTAGCCCATTTCAAGTGCCTCTAATGCTCTTTGCCTGGATGGTACCCCTTTGAATTTGGCCTGTGGGTCTGGTCCAGCTGGAGAGGATAGGAAGACATGGGAAGGCACTGGAAGTAAAAGGAGCATTACGTTTACACTGAAGATGGTCATTCTAGGGCAATGAACTTTGTCCTTGGACCACACTTAGAAAACTGAAGGCATTAAGCAGAGTCAGGAGGCAGATGTTGGTGAAGAAGTCTGCCTCCCAGGAAGCTGGTGAATGAGGCAGAGAAGCAGTTTAGAGCCCCATGGGAATGGACTCAGTTACTCCTCTGACCATTGCTGACCTTGGCTTGAGGGTCTGGAATTAGGCAAATGTTTGTGTTTTTCTATTAATGACCTAGACATGGCTGGGGTATACTTGTCTCTGTTTTCCCTCTTCATCCACAGCAGGAAAGGGGCTCTTGGATCTGGCAAAGCCCTTTCTTGTGTGGACAATACGCTGACATATGCCACTCCCTTATGGGGACCTCAGAGTTCATGGTGACAGTCTGCACCTGCCTCCACTCTGTGTGGCCATGTTGCCTGTAATAAATTTATAACCTTGGGTAGATTGATTGTGATCTTAATCTAATCATACAGTGGAGCTGTGTTTGTGGCTTCTGTCTGCTGTCCTGTGGTCCATCTGATGTGCTGAAACCTTCAGTCTTGGAAGACAACTCTTTAGTCATGTGTGTGACAAATTTCCCAAATGTCCACATAGTTACAAGATAGCTGATGTTTATGGAACTACATCAAATAATGTCCAAATTAATTGACACAGTCACCATATGGTAACTGCTATTGTCCCCTTCGGACGACAAAAGAAACAGATTGAAAAACTTGCCTGGAACTGAGGGGCATAGTTAGGTTGTTGTCCCTGACTGGGCTGTTTCACCCTGAAGTCCATGCCCTAAATGTCTATTCCACTTAAATAAGACTATGATTTAATATACACTCTCTCTGTTGGTGGAGAACATTTCCTTCCAATTATACTAGTTACATGAACACATTACAACAAAAATTCTTAGTCCACATTATTTCAACTCTCTCCAGAAACACACTTCCTTCAGGTCTCCCCCTGCTAATTTTTGGACTCCTCTAGTCCAGGTCTGAAAAGGATCAAGAAGGTGGCCTATGCCAAAACCTCTCCTTACTCATTTTTATTTTAAGTTTTATTAACAGTGACGCCCTTCATCCAAAGGCTAGTAAAGTGAATGTAGTTTATTTTAAATGGCTCATTTGGCTTGAGAACTACTAGAATATTTTTACTGGATATGTTTCTTAATTAACAAATTGAGAAAATAAAAACTACATTCTCCAGTCAACAAATATTTGATTTTCTACTTTTTTTGTAAGACCCTGTGTTGGGAGCTGTGAGGATTGTGATATCTGATCCAAAGTTCTGTGACCAGGTGTTATGGTTAATTTGATGTGTCAACTTGACTGGGCCACAGGTGTGTCTGAGGGTGTTTCTGCATGAGATTAATGCTGGAATTGGGAGGTGGAATGAAGTCAGTTGTACTCCCTAATGTGGTTGGATATTACCCAGTCAGTTGAAGGTCTGTCACCTGCTTTGAGCTTGGACATCAGTCCTTTCCCATCTTTGGATTTGAATTGAAAACTGGAACGTGGCTCTTTGTGGGTCTCCAGCCTGATGGCTTTTGGACTGGAACTACGCTATGAGGTTTTGGGGTCTCCAGATTTCCAACTGCAGGTCTTAGGACTTCTCAGCCTCCATAATCACATGAGCCAATTCCATGCAATTAATTTCTTTATATATCTCTCTGGAGAACCCTCACTGATACATCAGGTGATACCAAACACACCTTTCAAACCTCCCCGTTTTATTGGAAAATAGTGGACAAACATCACTGTATAAATTAAGGTGTGCAGTAGGATGCTTTGTTTTTTTTTTTTTTTTTTTTTTAAACATTTTTATTTATTTCTAGGAGAGAGAGACAGCGTGAGCAGGGGAGGGTCAGAGAGAGAGGGAGGTGCAGACTCTGAAATAGGCTCCAGGCTCTGAGCTGGCAGTCAGCACAGAGCCCGACGCGGGGCTCGAACCCGCGAACCGCGAGATCATGACCTAAGCGAAAGTTGGATGCTTAACCGACTAAGCCACCCAGGCGCCCCATAGGATGCTTTGATTTGCATATATTGTGCAATGATTATCCAGTAGGCCTAGTTAACATCAGTCATCTTCTATAGATACCACAAAAAGAAGAGAATTTTTTTCTTGAGATGAGAACTGTTAGGGTTTACTCCCTTAGCAACTTTGCTACATACCATGTAGCAGTGTTAACTATGGTCACTGTGGTGTACTTTACCTCCTCAGTGCTTGTTTATCTTATAACTGGAAGTTTGTGTCCTTTGGACACGCTCCTCCTATCTCCCCTCCTCCTGCCCACCACCTCTGGTAACTACAAGTCTGATCTCTTTTTTTGATGTGTTTTGTTTTCACATGCATCTTTTTCTATGGGAAATATCTGGGCTTAGATGCTGTTATCCAAGATAGATTAAATGAATTCCACATAGGTTCTGTTTAAGGAATCCTACAGATATGAGTTATTTAATAAGGCAGTCTAAGGACAAGTACAATATCAATAATAATTGGACACACGTCAACCAGTACATTGGACAAGAACCTCTTCATAGCAGTCTTTTTGTTAGAATTGTGACACGTATGAAAACAGAAGACAGTGTTTCCATTGTTTTCTGGTCCTCAAAGGGAAGGATGATGTTAAATGCCAAGTGCCAGTCCCCAGAGGAATAGTCACTGTTGACTAACTCATTGCAGGGCCAAAACTTCTCTGGATTGGGAAGGATGATTTCATGTGCTTCTGAGTGTGACCACGGCAGAGTTTCCCCATAAGAAACAAAGATAAGGAAATGGAATGCTTTCTTATGGGCTGGGAAGTTGATTTTTCTAATTGACATGGTTCCTTTCCTCTCTGAATCTTTAAACCCATTCTGCTATCTTTTTTAATTGAGTGGAGTTCACACAACATACTATTCACCATTTTAATGTGGACATTCAGTGGCAGTTAGTGCATTCACAATGTTGTGTGACCACCTCTGTCTAGATCCACAAATTTTCATCACCCCGAAAGGAAACCCTGAGCCCCTTAAGCAAATGCTTCCAGTTCTTCCCTCCCTCAGACTGCCTAGGAACTCTATGGATTTACTTTTTCTAATATGGTCTTAAAATAACACTCTTTGTACGAGGAAAAGCTAACAGAGGAGAACACAAGTAACATAACTGAAGGCCTAAATTTAGCTTCTGGGTAGTTTAAATATTTGTTGCACATGCTTGCAGAATTCTTGGATAAAGGACTACATGTGAATCCTACAGACTTCACACCATGGCAAGATGAGAGCTTGCCAGAATTTCTCAGTAATGATGAGCCGGGCAGGCATCAGTCAGAGCAATTCTGGTGGGTCCTCCCAAGATGCTCTGCAGGAAGCAGCGACCTTTAGGTGCCTCCTTGGCCACACCTTGGTCTCCAGTCAAGTCGGTGCACTGCACACAAGGTTCAGCATGGAACCCACTTTCTCTCCAGGTTTATGGCTTTTGCTTAGTACAGACCGCGGATGCTTATAGTGGGTTATATGTGAGGACTGCTTTCTGTTTCTGGCAGAGTCTTCCCATGGTCCTTTTTCTCCATAGCCATCAGCTATCATAGCTGAGGTTTTAGTCAACTATCAGCCTCTTGTTTCTCAGTTTTAAATATTCTATTCAAAATAATCAGAAATTTGCAGAAAGTCACAGGCCTTTGAATATATGTGGATGCTTGGATAGGACAAGGTCATTGCTCTATTTCCCAAGCTGAGGTGGTTGGGATTATCTGGAGGTGCCTTTTGTCTGCCCGCTTTCACAGCCCAGGGGTTACAGTAAATTTGTAACTTTCAATGAAGAAGAGGATCTTGGGAAATGGGAAGTACCCCACTCTAGAAAATTGTTTCTTGAAGATTAGAGAGGGAAGCAAGAGTTCTTTCACAGGCCTGCGGGATGGCCACTGAAAGGGCGGGCTTTGTAACTCTTTTTTTTTTTATTTCTAAGAGATAGAGAGAGAGACAGGATGAGCAGGGGAGGGTCAGAGAGAGAGGGAGTCACAGACTGAAACAGGCTTCAGGCTCTGAGCCGGCAGTCAGCACAGAGCCCGACGTGGGGCTCGAACCCTCGAACCACGAGATCATGACCTAAGTGAAAGTCGGACGCTTAACCGACTAAGCCACCCAGGCGCCCTGGGCTTTGTAACTCTTAACTGTGAAGTTCTCTTCACAGATTTATGTACTTAAAAACCATCCTCCTCCTGGTGGGAGGAAGGGATTCCTGCCTGGTCTGGCTGTGCGTGTTGTACACTCTGTGTCTCAAATGTCTACTTTTCACAAAGAGAATTGTTGTCAGGGGATTCTTCTCCAAATTACCCGCTTCTTTCTTTCTTTTCCCATATTTGGAACTAACTGTAGGAAACTGTAGTTTCAAAACTACTCTAGGTATTTGTAGTCAGTTTCTAACCAACTGAAATCTCACTCCTTGTAATTTCTGTTTGGCTGTTTTAGTTCCATTCTCGACAAAGACTAAGGCAAATGGTCCTTCTTCTTTGCCAGCCTTTTAGACCTAGGAAGATGGAAGTCATTTCCTGTAAGGTCTCTTACCAGTGTAGCCTAACCAGTAAGGATGAAAGCAGGTTGTCTTTGCTCACTGCTCTTTTGTTGAGGCCACTCTGGTGTTGGCTCACTCCTAGCAGGTAGTCAACTGTAACTTTAGAAATCTTCTTTCATGTCTATTGATGATAATATCCCTGGTTTTTCCATGGTGTTTTACAGTTTACAAAGTATTTTCATATATTTCATTGGATATTCACAGTAATCCTGAGGCAAAAAGTGTGAATGTTGTTGTATCCATCTTACCAACAGGGAAACAAATCAGACTTGGTCAGCATCACCAGCAAATCCAGGGCAAGGACACAGACCTTCTGACCCCCCACCCCATCCCCAACACACACACTTTTTGTGTATTATAAATCCATTTTGGGAAACTACAGTCCAAATGAGAATGCTCCCCCCCAACTTGTGCATTTAATTTTCTAGAGCTAAATGAAATCTCATTGTTTTAATGACAATCATTTTGCAAGGAGGCAACATTGAGAAAACCAGGTCCATATTTTCCAGAATCCATCTTAAAATTTACTTGAGGAAGAACATTTGTTTATCTCCAGGCTTCTTTCTTATGCTGTCTTCCAAGATTATAAGAGTGCAATAAAGTGCACTATTTCTAGGAGTCCTTTCCTTTCTTTTCTTTTTAAAATTACTGATGTACTCATTTTAATTTCCCTCCTTCTTTTGTGTTTGATTTCTGCCTGTCCTGATTTGTTCTGCCTCCCTGAGTGTAAAGGTATAATCTGTGCTGAAAGGAATCTCCATGATGTTCCTCTTTCCAAATGCCTGGTGTACCTTCAGAGCTTCACTCTTCTTCTTTCCCCTTCATTCCTGCCCTCAACACTTCCACCATCACATCTATGGCACTTCACATACGCACGTACCTTCTTCCCATTCAGCATCTAGTTCTAACACCTACCTTCATTCAAATATGGCCACGTACAAGGCGTGTTATGATAAAAGAATCATATTTACATAGGAAAAAGACAGTTTTAATGATTTTAGGGTCATTATAGGATCACACAATTCTGTTATTAGATGCAACACTAGATGGAGCCTCATTTTAAAACTGCTTGATGTAGGGGTGCCTGGATGGCTCAGTCAGTTAGGTGCCCATCTGTTGAAAATCATGGCTCAGGTCATGATCCCATGATCAAGCCTTGCAGTGGGCTCCAAGCTGAGCATGGAGCCTGCCTAAGATTCTCCCTCTTTTTCCCTCTGCCCCCTCCCTTGCTCATGCTGTCTTGTTCACTCTCTAAAATTAAAAAAAAAAATTACTTGATGTAATTTGGACAAAAAAATGAAATGAAAGTAATCTAACTTGTTTGTAAAATGTTTTAATGTTTATTTAGTTTTGTGAGAGAGAGTGAGAGTGAGAGCGAGCATACAGAATGGGCAGACAAGATCCAAAGCGGGCTCTGCACTGTCAGCAGAAAGCCCGATGCGGGGCTTGAACCCATGAACCATGAGATCATGACCTGAGCCCAAGTCAGCCACTTAACCAACTGAGCCACCCAGGTGCTCCTATAATCTCTTTAAAAGGTCATTTGTGGGAAATACATTCACTGGATTTAGAGGGTAAAGATGGATCTGGGAGAACAAAAAGATATAGTTTCAGGCATTTGGATTTAAACTCTGGATTCTAAATTTGGGGCAAAACTGAAGGCTTTCAGGTTTGTCTCTAGAATGGCTCAGTTTCGCAAAGTCTATGCTTTTATTATATTCCCCTCACTACTACACCCATTACAGTGAGAGAGGGGAGGAGAATTTTGTTATATTCCTACCTTGGCAGCCAAATGAGTTAGGGGAAAAATGTAAATTCCTCCAAGAACAATTAATGCATTTGAGTTAGGATATTTTGCTCATGTCCCTACCAAAAGTCGAGGGCACTAAATTTTATGTGGATAAATGTCTGCATACCAACAGTCAAGATTTGTGGTTACATAAAATACCTTGACTAAGTTCTTATGTGCAATATCGCATTCCTTTCCTGTGCGATTAGCTGGAGTAGTTTCTTACTTCATGTTTTGTTTTGTGTGGCTGGTAAATGGTGGAAAGGTCTTAAAACCAAACTGTATACCATTTGAAAATTATTTTTTATTGTCAATATACTCTATGCACATCTATTTACAAGGTAGATGTGGTTTGATTAACCAACTTCAATGCTTCACATATTCCTGAGAGTGATCAGAGCAACTGTTGGGACAGGCTTTCCATTTGTGTCCTTTTTTTAGAGTTCAGGCGACTGCCTGCTAACACTGTGACAGATTTAATTCTCCCAAGTACTGGTGCCATGCATCTTTGCCCAGAGCTTACAACGAAGTTGACATCTCTGTTAACAAAGGAAGTCAAAGCGTAACAAACCGAAGACAAATGATAATGATAGAGTGTGAGAACAGTGAAGAAAACAAGGCTATGTTTTGACTTCCTCTAAAAAGTTGTTCTTCTAAAACAAATTTGGAGAATATGCATTTGATACAATCCTGGAAGGTTTGGTGGCTGTCCCTGCCTCTCATGTCCCACGTGAAGAGTGCAGGCTCTTGGAAGACGGGGAGGAAGGGGCATGGTGCACACGGCCTTGATAACATGGCACGTGGTGTGCACTCCGACTTTTGCTTGAAGAACAGTGTAACGTGTACTTTTTCTCTCACGATTTTTTTGTCTTCCCGAGAAAAGTAAAAATGCCACAGTGATGTAAAGATAGCAAAAAAAAAAAAAGGCACAGGCTCAATAAAACCCCTACTTTTGGGGAAGCCAGTGTCCATTTATCTTGGTTTAGACACCTTGACCGCGTCTCCATAATTCCAGGCATGATTCAAGTTTCCTCCGGCCTCTGTCCCCCTCATCTCTGCTCCTGTCTACCCCCGATGCCCTTCTCCATGACACAGAAGAGCAGCGTGCAGCAGGGTTTTTGAATTCCATGTGCAGTCTGAGCAGGCAGGCTCCTGGTTCCTCTGTCCTCTGTCCCCCTCTTGCCCCGGATTTGTGCCCACGGAGCTCACAGGCTGTTTGTTCTGGAAGCTGTCTGCCGCCTCCCCCGCCGCTCAGCTCCCTCCAAATGATGCTTGGAAGCCAGTTCGCTGGAGTGCGCTGTAAGTGGAATTACCACCGCCTCCTGCTGTTCCCGTGATAGATAGTACCATAAAATGGATGTGATGTGGTTATTAGGCTGCGATTCGGTTCATACTGAGCTGTATTGATTGGTGTTGGTTCAGTACTTGCTACACATTTTATCAATTGACCTTCCAGATTATATTCTGCCTTTGCCGCTTTTACCTCTAATTCTACTTTATCTCCAGTTTTGTGGCTCCTAATTTTCTTCTGCTTGATTTCTCTTAGTATTTCTTTACTTTTCGATTACCCAGAAAGGCTTCTCTAATGAAACCATATTTTCCCCCCAGCTCGCCCGTGCTTTATTTACTTATTTATTGATTTAGCCGGATTGGCCTTCTTCATTCTGGCATATGACTTTGTGTCCTTTGAGTGTCTGGCTTCTAAACTGTTTCTGACAGGAGAACTTTTCCAGAACTTCCTGGTCCTGGGCTGTCAGAGCTCAGCAATGGGGGAATTGCTTGCATGGATCTGTGGCTGAGAACAACAGGGCCATGGGTGCTAGTATTAGTCTTTCTAGATGAGAGGCACTTGGGTTCTTCTGGAAGTAATGTGGTCTTTCCACGTGTGAACTTATTTCTTTCCTCTCCTTTTTTTTTTTTTTAATTTGGCATAATGAATGTTCTGGCATGTTCTTTTCCTTCACATGCATACATAAAAGCATTAGATAATTAAATATGGATGTGGAAAGTTGGAACTTTGGTTGCAGAGGAGAGGAGAGGGGAGAAGGGGGTAGAGGAGGGGACATGGAAAAGGAGGCAAGGTGTCAAGAGGAAGATGTCAAGACAAAGCTATGTGTGAGGGTGAAGAGCAGGGGCACATGTGCTTCCTGGGTAGAGGGTTGATGGGTTTGTTTTGTGAATGGTGACGGAGAGACCCAGAGAAGGTAATGGGACAGACCAAGAGGGGAAGGGCCGGTAATGTTGGAAAAGTTAGATTAACATATATTTGTGTAGATGGTAACCCATCAGGGAGAGTGAGTGTTTCATATACTGCTGAGCGCCTTGCCAAGTACCCTGTTAATAATTATTGTCACAGATCACAGAAAAATCTGTGTACCTTGAGCAGCGATGTTGTGACACTGCATTAGCTCTGATCAGCAATTTCTCAAGGGTTTGATTTTTTAAAAAATATTTGTTTTGAGACAGAGAGAGTGCCAGTGTGCACATGCACAAGCAGTAGAGGAGCAGGGAGAGAGGATCCCAAGTAGACTCTGCGCTGTCAGCCCCGAGCCTGACGTGGAGCTCAATCTCATAAACTCTGAGATCATGACCTGAGTAGAAATTAAGAGTCTGATGCTTAACTGACTGAGCCACCAGTCACACCCCCACCGACCACGAAGGGATTGATTCTTATGTGTCTTGTTTTATTTCCTGGAGTAGTGGGGGCTGAATAAAATTTATGAACATTTATTTCCTCTGACATGAAGTGGATGTTGACCATTTTGTATGAAAGGACCTGATATTGTTAATGGGTGTTTTTATTCACTAAGAATCACTTTGGTTGTGCGAAGTAATTACCATCTGAATGCTTTTTTACTGGTGCAGATACATCTTTTGAAGTCCCATATCTGCTTCTCTGAAATTAATTTCCAAGTCAAAGTTGCTGAGTTGCTAAGCTCAACAGAATGGGTGAGGAGTGCATGTCATGCTGCTGAGGTGCTTTCGTCCAAAGGAAGCACCCCCTTTTCAAATTGAAAGTCATCTGGGAACAAGGAGATGTGTCCTGTGCCTGTGTCACAATCCCATATGTGCATGGAGATTTATTTTCTCATTCAATGACAAGTTCAAACCCATGTGTAAAAACACATATAACTTCATATTCTTTCATAATTCCCCATGAAGTGATTAAAAGAGAGTTTCTGTCTTATTGAGAGAATTTTAACTTCCTTCCTGTCTCACTGGGGATCCCATGTCAGGAGACCCAAATGGGAATCTGGGACACCAATGGATGGCACAGCATTTTCTAGGGTCTTGGGGGATTTAAGGGGGTCATTGGGCTCTGTAGGCCCAGAACACCTTCTCAGTGCTCTCTTGCTTGGGACAGCTGTGGCTTGAGGTCTGCTGTAAGGAGCTTTCTTGACCTGGGTCCTTGAGGACCCACTCATTTGGGAGTTTAATTCAATGGGCATGGAGGTAATGATTCATTCTCTCTTCCACCTTCTTTCAGCTAATACCTCATGAAAGTTATGGGGTGGTGCCAACTTTCTTCCTGTTTGCTTATGACTGCACTCAGTTATTATCTACTTTTGTCAGTTTGAGGAACTTTTCATGCCTTGAAATTCATTCCTCTTTAGCATTGGCTATAATGACAATAATAGCCTCTTGCCCTTGAAACTATAGGCAAACAATCTTTCCTAATGTGTGGGTACAGATGCCAGATTGCTTTCCCCCAGTGTATTGATATATAATTGATAGAAGAACATATTAGTCCAATGTGTACAACATGATGATTTGATATATTTATGTATTGCGGATTTCACATTGTTGAACTTGATGGCTTGTCATCAGATCTGGTTTGTAGAGAGCTGAGACCTTAGTAAAAACAGTGTGGAGCATCCAGGCTGTGCCCCCTCAAGAGAAAAGCCCCCTGGAAAGGACACCATCATAGAACAGCTGTACTTTGAGAAGGTACCTACAGATTTACTGAAACGCTCAACAAGGAACTTTAGACTTAAAAGAATGTCTTGTTTTCATTCAGTCTGGGAGTAAGGGGTTTGGGGGTGTAAACCATGGAGGAGGGCTAGAGGATATTCTTTAATCAGGACCACTGGGTTTTTCCTTTCTTAAACTACAACTCCATGTTCAACAATAAGAGGTAATTCTGCTAAATAGCACTTAAGTGGTAGCTCAGCAGTTACCCCCTTTGTTCAAACTTCTCTGAGGACATACAGACAAGCCTTCTGAAGGCCCCTCCCCACTTATTTTAATGACAAGTAAGTCAATCTTGATGGTATTCCTGGAACTAAACCACCACGTGGGCTCTTCTTTGCCTTTACAACCCAGGTTCTTAGGTGAATGAGCAAAAAACTAGGAAATGTTATAAAGACCAGGGAGTGCTATGTTCTCAAATTGTGGCTTATTTCACTTACGTTTTCCTGCTGGACACTGCAGTGAATAAAATTAGATATGCTCAGAGTTATTTTGTGGTGGTGAGAGAATACCATTGGTACCCTGACTGTTGCTTGCTTTAAATTTGGTCCCACATCCCAAGATCTTAGAATCCTTGGAAGAATAATAGTCAAAAGGCAAATAAAAGAGGTATTTTCTTTCAGTAATATTGCTATAATATTCCTTTACTTCAAAAGTATCTTTATTATTTTTTTTAGGAATTTTTAAAAATGTTTGTTTATTTTTGAGAGAAAGACAGAGTGCAGATGGGAGAGGAACAAAGATAGGGAGACACAGAATCTGAAGCAGGCTCCAGGGTCTGAGCTGTTAGCACAGAGCCTGATGCTGGACTCCAACTCATGAACTGTGAGATCATGACTTGACCTGAAGTCAGATGTTTAACCAACTGAGCCACTTAGGCACCCCCAAAAGTATCTTTATTTTTAAATAGGTGATACCATGATTACTAGTTAATGCATTTTATTCCTGAGATAACTATTCCTTATAACGTGATAGGCATACTGTTCTGTTACTCCAAATATGGTATCACAACAGTAAAATGATGAGCTGGAATCCATACGAAGGAAGCCGGTATGCACAATTCCATAAAGAAAGGACACAGGTAATAGGCCTCTGAATTCTGTTCAAACCTGCCTCCTGAGACACAGGCAAGAACCATCTTTAGTAGATAAGAGGTGGATTCCATAGTTGGATTCAGCCATCTTTTCTTGAAATAGCCGTATTTTGGTATCATATGCAATGTCATGTTGGTACCTGAAAATGCTGTTTACAAACTAATTTCACTCCAGGCCATGGTTCAAACACAGTGATAAAGAGCATCTCAGTTGTTTAAAAACTACAGTAATTTTTTTTTTATACAAATAGTTTATTGTCAAATTAGTTTCCACATAACACCCAGTGCTCATCCTCACAAGTGCCCTCCTCCATGCCCACCCCTCCTCCCCCCCACATCCACCAGTCCTCAGTTTTTGTCAGCATTCAAGAGTCTCTCATGGTTTGCCTCTCCCCCTTTCCCCCACCATTTCCGCCCTTCTTCTCCCCCTTGGTCCTCTGTTAAGCTCCTCCTAATCCTCCTATATGTGCACACATATGATATTTGTCTTTCTCTGCCTGACTCATTTCACTCAGGATAACACCCTCAAGGTCCATCCATGTGGCTACACATGGCCAGATTTCATTGTTTCTCATTGCCATGTAGTATTCCATGGTATAGATAAACCACATCTTCTTGATCCATTCATCTGTTGATGGACACTTAGGCTCTTTCCAGGTTTTAGCTATTGTGGAGAGTGCTGCTATGAACATTGGGGTACATGTGCTCCTATGCATCAGCATTTCTGTATCCCTTGGGTAAATTCCTAGCAGTGCTATTGCTGGGTCATAGGGGAGTTCTATTGTTAGTTTCCTGAGGAACCTCCACACTGTTTTCCAGAGGGGCTGTACCAGTTTACATTCCCACCAACAGTGTAGGAGGGTGCCCGTTTCTCCACATCCTCGCCAGCATCTAGAGTTCTCTGATTGGCTCATTTTAGCCACTCTGACTGGCGTGAGGTGGTATCTCAGTGTGGTTTTGATTTGTATTTCCCTGATGAGGAGTGATGCTGAGCATCGTTTCATGTGTCTGTTGGCCATCTGGATGTCCTCTTTGGAGAAGTGTCTGTTCATATCTTCTGCCCATTTCTTCACTGGGTTGTTTGCTTTTCGGGCGTGGAGTTTGGTGAGTTCCTTGTAGATTCTGGATATCAACCCTTTATCTGATATGTCATTTGCAACTATCTTTTCCCATTCGGTTGGTTGCCTATTAATTTTCTGGGTTGTTTCCTTGGCTGTGCAAAGCTTTTAATCTTGAGGAGGTCCCAACAGTTTATTTTTGCTCTTAATTCCCTTGCTTTTGGGGATGTGTCAAGTAAGAAGTTGCTGCGGTGGAGGTCAAGGAGGTTGTTTCCTGCTTTCTCCTCTAGGGTGTTGATAGTTTCCTGTCTCACGTTCAGGTCCTTTATCCATTTTGAGTTTATTTTTGTGCCTGGTGTGAGAAAATGATCTGGTTTCATTCTTCTGCATGTTGCTGTCCAGTTCTCCCAACACCATCTGTTAAAAAGGCTGTCTTTTTTCCATCGGATATTCGTTCCTGCTTTGTCAAAGATTAGTTGGCTGTATACTTTTGGGTCCACTTCTGAGTTCTCAATTCTGTTCCATTGGTCTATGTGTCTGTTTTTGTGCCAATACCATACTGTCTTGATGATGACAGCTTTGTAGTAGAGGCTAAAGTCTGGGATGGTGATCCCTCCCATTTTGGTTTTATTTTTCAGTATTACTTTGGCTATTCGGGGTCTTTTGTGGTTCCATACAAATTTTTGGATAGAAAAACTACAGTAATTTTTAAGGAGTTGTGGTGGAGTTTCTTAAACTTCTCTTTGAGAAAAATGTGACAGTGATTCTCACTGCTTTTGACTTAAACTATTCAAGTAATTATATGGTACTGTGATAGTCAATTTTGTGTGTAACTTGACTGGACCATCATGGCCAGATTTTTGGCAAACATTATTCTGGATGTGTCTGTGAAGGTGGTTTTTTGTTTTGGATGAGATCAACATTTAAGTTGGTGGCCTTTGAGGGAGGCAGATTACCCTCCATAATGTGGGTGGGCCACAGGCAATCATTTGAAGGCATGAGTAGAAGTTAGACTAAGGGGTGCCTGGGTGACTCAGTTGGTAGAGCCTGTGACTCTTGATCTCAGGGTTGTGAGTTTAAGCCCCATGTTGGGCATGGAGTCTATTTAAAAAAAGAAAAAAAATACAACGGAAGTTAAGACTAAACAACTCCAACCAAGGTAAGATTCTGCCAGCAGATTGCCATTGGATTCAGGCTGCCACTTTTCCTTGCGTCCCCAGCTGGCCAGCTGACTGCAGATTTTAGACATGTGCTTCCATGACTGTGTAAGCTAACTTCTTAAAATCAGTCATTATCTCTTTCTCTCCCCTTCTCCCCACCCTCTCCTGTTAGTTGTTTCTGCGGGGAGTCCTGACTCATACAAATATTCTTAGAGCTGAGAAGGAACTTGAAGGTAGGTAATCTGATGCTCTTCTTTTTAATTGTAAGGAAAAATGACACCCACAGAAACAAATTGACTTACCCAAATCATCCAGCTAAGTAATTGCCCTTCCCACACATCACATTTATTGCACATATAAATAAAGCCGAAGAAGCAGGTCGATGTGATGGAATATATGCTTGTAGGTGATGAAGCTTCTGAATATGAAGATTTCTGTTTTCAGCAGGTAGATCTATGGGGTGATTAAACAGAGCTTGCCATCCAGTACTACTTGCTGTCCCTTATTAAATTTAGTTCTAGTATTCAGCTAATGAGTGATGGGCAATAAAGAGGGCACTTTTGGGATGAGCGCTGGGTGTTGCGTGTAGGAGATGAATCACTGGGTTCTACTTCTGAAGCCAAGACTATACTGTGTATTCATTAACTTGAATTTAAATAAAAAAAAAAATAGAATCAGTATCCTTGAAGAAGAGTAAAACATTAGAAAAATGTTAACCCACCAAAAACTCTGACCTGCTTCAGAAATGCCTTCAATAAAGTTTGAGAAACAATTATGCCAAGTATGTATCTAGGGAGACTGGCTCCATTTCAATTTATTCATGGCTTTGAAGCACCTAAAAAAAAGTCTGCTTTAAGATTCCATTTCAATTATCTTTAATAAGATCAACTTGTCTGATACAGATGCAATATGGGAGACAGAGCAAAAAATATTTTCCTTTCCAAATAATTCTTTCTAAAACAATTATGGTGCATTTTCTTGAAACCACTTCAGGGTGGTGAGGATTATTTGTCATTTTAACTTTCTTCTGTCTTGGGAAGAACACAGACATAACATCTCTTGGCTCCTAAAACATTTCTGTAATGAGTCTTTGATGGTGGGACCTTCCTAATAAAACCGTGACAACAAGACAGTATTTTTGTTTCACTCTCAGGCATGTGTTACTGGGAGTGGTATGAGTTTGTTTGCATGTGGTTCAATTTTTTTTTCCGTTTCTTTCGAAATGACTTTAGATGTTCTAAAACATTGCAAAAATAGTACGAAGAATTCCCTTATACTCTTCATCCAGATCCTCTTGAGTGTTATTTGAGGCTTTATTTTCCTCTCTGTATTGATTTGTGTGTGCGCACACACATATATTTATCTCAGTTGATTGAAAGTTGCAGGCATAAAGCTCATTTTATTACAAAATATTTCTTTAAAAATTTTTTTAAATGTTTGTTTATTTTTGAGAGAGCGTGATCAGGAGAGGGACAGAGAGAGAGGGAGACACAGAATCCAAAGGAGGCTCCAGGCTCCAAGCTGTCAAGAGCCTGATGTGGGGCTTGAACTCATGAGCCGTGAGATCATGACCCTAGTCAAAGTCAACTGTTTAACCGACTGAGCCACCAAAGTGCCCCTTTACTCCAAAATATTTCTTAAAGAAAGAACATTCTCTTAGAGAACAATGACACAACTACCAAAATTGAGAATTTAACCTTGACATAGTACTTTAATCTACTCAATTAATTCAAATTTCCCCAACTGTCCCACTAATGTCCTTTATAGTAAGAGAAAGAAAAAAAACTTATCTGGTTTAGGATCCAAATGATTGAATTTTTAATTTTAACATTGGTAACAGGACAGAGGTTAAAGTTTTACATGGAAATTAATAATCTCTCTTCCCCGTCTCCATCTCTACTGCCCCCCCAATAAATCAGAATCAACATGTGTCTACTTTTCAAAATTGTCTATGCTCTTTTGTTTGTATGCATATAAAGTATATTTCTTTCTTTCTGATTCTGTGAAAATTAGGAAATTTACCACATACATTCAGATGCATTTGGGCATTTTTTTGGTTTAATTATAGATTAGGAACATCCTTTGAGAGAAATAGATTTGTGAAATTCTTTTGTTTTTAAAGCTGTTTTTAAATTAAGGTAATATATGCATATTGTTATACACAAATAGACTTTAAAATTTTTTAAAATTTATTTTGAGAGAGAGAGAGGCAGCTCGCATGCACAAGCAGGGGAGGGGCAGAGAGAAGGAGAGACAGAATCCACAGAGGCTTGGTGCTGTCAGCGCAGAGCCCAATGTGGGCACGAACTAAAGAACCGTGACATCATGCCCTGAGCCGAGATCAAGACTCAGAAGCTTAACTGACTCTGCTCTGCAGGCGCCCCCACTTGAAAGGACTCATAATAAAGAGCACCAGTGCTTTCCTCCACCCATTTCACGATTCAGAGAAAAGCGCTTTCAGTTACTTTCTGTATCTCACGGACTCTTCCATTCCACACTATTAGATAACTTTCCCCTACTACCATTGCTTCCTTAACCATTTTTAGTGGTATAATATCATATTCCTTTTACGGCATGTATGATTTATCTCTCTTACACCTCTGTCCCTCACTGTATTTCCTTTCTAGTATATATGAAAAAACATTTCAACTTTTTGATTAAAAATACTTTCAGAATGTACATTTTGTGATTATGAAATAGCATATATCATGAAAAATTCACTGTCGAGTCATACATATAGTATTCTATGGTTACGGTTTTCTTCATCTAAAACTTTGTGTTTTTTTGCACTTAAAAATTATCTCAGGGGCGCCTGAGTGGCTTAGTCGGTTAAGCGTCCGACTTTCGCTTGGGTCATGATCTCGCGGTTCGTGGGTTCGAGCCCCGCGTCGGGCTCTGTGCTGACTGCCAGCTCAGAGCCTGGAGCCTGTTTCAGTCTGTGACTCCCTCTCTCTCTGACCCTCCCCTGCTCACGCTGTCTCTCTCTCTCTTCTAGAAATAAATAAAACATTAAAAAATAAATTATCTCAAACTTTCAGTTGGCTGAGCTTCTCTGGAACTAATTCTAATTCTTCTCATACACCCCACAAACTTTTCTCATATCTCCGCCAGCTGTTCAATGCCCTTATCAGGTGAACTGTTAAGAGAGTAGTTTGCCTCTTGGGAGCCCTCGATCCACTCTTCTAGCCCCGGCAGAATTCCTTCCAGAGTTGCGAGGCACTTACTGTCTTGGCACTTTGTTTGTTTGTTTTCCTTCTGGAGATTATCTTCTTTTTTCCATATTGAGTTTCTTTTTCATACCTAGATCCTTTTCTCTCTGTGGATTTATTCCCTCATGTGTTGGCGCACCACTTTAAAAAAGTTTTTCTACTTATGTATGGTGGGCACATGATGTTACATTAGTTTCAGGTGTACAACATAGTGATTCCACAGGTGTTAAGCTGTGTTCACCACAAGGGTATCTACCCTTGGTCATCGTGCAAGGCTATTACAGTATCCCTGACTAGATTCTCTGTGCTGTGTCTTTTATTCCTGGGGCTTATTCATTCCATAACTGGAAGCCTGTGTATCGCACTCCTCTTCACCCATTTTGCCCACCCTCCCTCCCCTTTTCCCTCTGGTAAACACCGGCTCTATGTATTTATGGATCTGTTTCTGCTTTTTGTTCCTTTAGTTTGGTACAACACTTTCAATAGCTTCCAGTATAAAGATACTTTATATACATCTTTTTTAGACCTTGCCCATCAGTTTCTAATCTGCTCTCATGGTCAGTTGGCTAAGAATTGACTTTTGGTTAAGAATCTGGAGAATCCTAAGACACCTGCCCTTAAGACTCATTGAGGGGTCGGGGGAAAAGGGACAGTGGGTGATGGGCATGGAGGGCACTTGTTGGAATGAGCACTGGGTGTTGTATGGAAACCAATTTGACAATAAACTATATTTTAAAAAGAGAGAGAGAAAAAAAAGAATTAGTTTCCCGCAAACTTCGGAAGTCATGATTCTCTTGCCTTAGGTTTCTGATGTTTTTGAAAAATCCAATGCTGTTCTTATTCCCAATTGTTTGCAAATGATCTATATCTATTCTCTCAGGAAACTGTCAGGTTCCGTTATATCTCTGGTGTTAATTTCATGACTATGTATCTACTGTGATTTATTACCATTTTTCTGAGCTTTCTGTGGGCCTCTTTCTACCTGAAAAAGCAGGTTTTCTAGTCTGGGAAAGTTTAATTTTTTATTCCTTTTTTTTATGAATCCCTCCTTTTATATCTCTCCTTGGTACTCCTATTAGTCAGATACTGAACTACCTATATTGTCTTTTTTTTTTTTTTTTACATTTTATACCTTTTCATCCTTTTCTCTCCCTTTGTTTTATAGTTTGAGATTTTTCCTCAATTATATTTTTAAGTCTATTGAATTTTGCATTTCAGCAGTTATTTTTAAATTCTAAGAACTGTTTTTTGTTTCCTTCCCTTTCCACTTCACTGTCTTCCTTCTTCTTTCCCTTCTCCCTTCTTCTTCTCTTCCAGAATTCTCTGTTCCCTAAATATGGTATCCATGTTTCTGAGGATAGCAATTTTAATTTGTAGCTTAACTTCTTGCTTTTTTTTTTTTTTGTGAATTGCTTCTATTTCCTTAAAGTTCCTCTTGTAAATTTGGTTTAATTTGCCTTCCAGGTTGGAACTTTCAGCTTCTGGTGGTCCTTGGCTGCCTGTCCCTAAGGAAAACTTATTTGGTAGATCTGTGTTGCTGTGCAGAAGTTACTAGCTTGCAGACTTCACTGCAGGGTGGTGTGGCTTTTGTTGTCTTTGTTGAGAGCACAGCAGCCATCCATTTCTGTAGGCCTTTTATCTTGATCCCTCAAGTGTTTGATAGAATGATGTTCTAGAATGCCTTTATTAGTTATCTATTTCACCACAAAAGTGACCTCCAAATATAGTGGCTTGAAACAGCATTTGATATTGTACAGTTTCTTCAAGTAAAGGATCTGGGCATGGCTTGTTGGCCTCTGTTTCAAGGGAGTGGGGGCGGGGCAGGCACAGCTAGAGCTCTGGTCATTAGGAGACTCAACTGGGGAAGTATCTGATTCCAAGCCCAGTGATAAGGTTGTTGGCAGGATGTAATCCCTCACGGCCTATTGGACCGAGCACCTCCATTCCTTTCTGTATGTTAGCTGCCTCGTGTTTTGCTACTTGAGTGTCTCCAACTCTTCTTCAGTGATGAGTTGTTACTTCGTGAAAGTATGCAGGCCAAGAAGCCAAGAGGGAGAATGTCAGGAGATGAGACAGTCTTCAATTACCTAATCTTTCCATCACTTTTTCCATATTTTATTTGTTAGAAGTGAGTCACTAGGTCCAGCCCACGTACAAGGGAAGGCTATTACCTAAGGGTGTGAGTGCCAGCAGACAGGGATTATGTGGAGACGTCTTGGAAGCCTGTCAACCACAATGCCCAAGGGGTTAGAATCCAGTCTGTAGGCATTCTGGCAATGGATGAGGAAGAGATGGTAAGGCTTATGTCACCTTTCAGTAAACAGATTTCTCTTTTTTTTTCCATCTAACATCTTATCCTTGCTTTCAGCTGTGCCTGATGTCTTCACGGTGGAGCATTTCTGTTTGTTTCATTAGGAAAGAGACCCTATTCTCCTACTAGAATAGGAAATGGGTGGTTACCTCGAAGGAGAAGGCAGAAGAGAGAAACTGAGACTTTAACTGCATTTATGGATATTTTAAGTCAGTTTTCCTTTCTCCCCTCCAAATTTGACCTTCATGTTGTGTAATACCTTATTTTCCAATTCCTTAACCTTTTTAAGGTTCTTCAGGGATGAACCAATTTGTTTCTCATTGGTAGTATCCTCTGGGGGCCCATCAGTTTGTGCTAATTTAAGTGAACATCACTCATGTATTCTCTTTCTACCTTCACAAAATTAGTTGACATGTCTAGTTTGCTGTTGGCCCCTTCTAGTTCTTTTTATACAGGAGTGTTTAAAAAATCTTACTTGTGTCGTTTCAGTGAGGTTTAGGAGAAAGTGGTGGTAAATGCTGTCTATACACTCAACTAACCATAATTCTCTCCACAAGTCAGTGTTAAAGGAGAGTTAGTTTTTTCTTTCTTTTTCTTTTCTTTTCTCTCCCTTCCCTTCCCTTCTCCCCCTCCTCCCTCCCCTCCCCTCCTTCCTTCCCTCCTTTGTCTAAAATGATACACATATCTTTTTTTTTAAAGACTTTATTATTTTTTTAAATGTTTTATTTATTTCTAGGAGAGACAGCGTGAGCAGGGGAGGGTCAGAGAGAGAGGGAGTCACAGACTGAAACAGGCTCCAGGCTCTGAGCTGGCAGTCAGCACCGAGCCCGACGCGGGGCACGAACCCACGAACTACGAGATTATGACCTAAGCGAAAGTCGGACGCTTAACCGACTAAGCCACCCAGACGCCCCTAAAATGATACACATATCTTAAGGAAAGTCTCGAAGCGTAATCAGACCAAAGATGCTCCTACCATGCCAATATTGGTTGCCATATAAATGTGGGGTAATTCCTACTCATCTTTCTGCTACTAGTATGATTCATTTCTCCTTATTCCCCCAAATGTATGGACTCCTATCATACCCCCAATATTCTCTTCATTTGGTCTGCTACCTTCCGAAGTTATCATTCTTTTATTCTTTTTTTTTTTGCTTTTGCGTATTTTTTTTTTACAAATAGTTTATTGTCAAATTAGTTTCCACATAACACCCAGTGCTCATCCCCACAAGTGTCCTCCTCCATGCCCACCCCTCCCCCCCCACATCCACCAGTCCTCAGTTTTTGTCAGCATTCAAGAGTCTCTCATGGTTTCCCTCTCTCCCTCTCCCCCACCATTTCCTCCCTTCTTCTCCCCCTTGGTCCTCTGTTAAGTTCCTCCTAATCCTCCTATACGTGCACACATATGATATTTGTCCTTCTCTGCCTGACTCATTTCACTCAGCATAACACCCTCAAAGTCCATCCATGTTGCTACACATGGCCAGATTTCATTGTTTCTCATTGCCATGTTGTATTCCATGGTATAGATAAACCACATCTTCTTGATCCATTCATCTGTTGATGGACACTTAGGCTCTTTCCATGTTTTAGCTATTGTGGAGAGTGCTGCTATGAACATTGGGGTCCATGTGCTCCTATGCCTCAGCACTTCTGTATCACTTGGGTCAATTCCTAGCAGTGCTATTGCTGGGTCATAGGGGAGTTCTATTGTTAGTTTCCTGAGGAACCTCCACACTGTTTTCCAGACGGGCTGTACCAGTTTACATTGCCACCAACAGTGTAGGAGGGTGCCCGTTTCTCCACATCCTCGCCAGCATCTAGAGTTCTCTGATTGGCTCATTTTAGCCACTCTGACTGGCGTGAAGTGGTATCTCAGTGTGGTTTTGATTTGTATTTCCCTGATGAGGAGCGATGCTGAGCATCGTTTCATGTGTCTGTTGGCCATCTGGATGTCCTCTTTGGAGAAGTGTCTGTTCATATCTTCTGCTCATTTCTTCACTAGGTTGTTTGTTTTTCGGGTGTGTAGTTTGGTGAGTTCCTTGTAGATTCTGGATATCAACCCTTTATCTGATATGTCATTTGCAACTATCTTTTCCCATTCCGTTGGTTGCCTATTAATTTTCTGGGTTGTTTCCTTGCTGTGCAGAAGCTTTTAATCTTGATGAGGTCCCAACAGTTTATTTTTGCTCTTGATTCCCTTGCTTTGGGGATGTGTCAAGTAAGAAGTTGCTGCGGTGGAGGTCAAGGAGGTTGTTTCCTGCTTTGTCCTCTAGGGTGTTGATAGTTTCCTGTCTCACGTTCAGGTCCTTTATCCATTTTGAGTTTATTTTTGTGCATGGTGTGAGAAAATGATCTAGTTTCATCCTTCTGCATGTTGCTGTCCAGTTCTCCCAACACCATCTGTTAAAAAGGCTGTCTTTTTTCCATCGGATATTCATTCCTGCTTTGTCAAAGATCAGTTGGCTGTATACTTTTGGGTCCACTTCTGAGTTCTCAATTCTGTTCTATTGGTCTATGTGTCTGTTTTTGTGCCAATACCATACTGTCTTGATGATAACAGCTTTGTAGTAGAGGCTAAAGTCTGGGATGGTGATCCCTCCCATTTTGGTTTTATTTTTCAGGATTACTTTGGCTATTCGAGGTCTTTTGTGGTTGCATACAAATTTTTGGATAGTTTGTTCTAGCTTTGAGAAGTATGCTGGTGCAATTTTGATTGGAATTGCATTGAATGTGTAGAGTGCCTTAGGTAGTAATGACATCTTAACTATATTTATTCTTCCTATCCATGAGCATGGAATGTTTTTCCATTTCTTTGTGTCTTCTTCCATTTCCTTCATAAGTTTTCTATAGTTTTCATCATACAGATCTCTTGTATCCTTGGTTAGGTTTATTCCGAGGTATTTTATGGTTTTTTGTGCAATTGTGAATGGGATCAGTTTCTTGATTTCTCTTTCTGTTGCTTCATTGTTGGTGTATAAAAATGCAACCGATTTCTGTACGTTGATTTTGTACCCTGCACTTGCTGAATTCTTGGATCAGTTCTAGTAGGCTTCTGGTGGAGTCTGTCGGGTTTTCTATGTAGAGTATCATGTCATCTGCGAAGAGTGAAAGTTTGACTTCCTCTTTGCCAATTCTGATGCCTTTGATTTCCTTTTGGTGTCTGATGGCTGATGCTAGGACTTCCAGCACTATGTTAAACAGCAGTGGTGAGAGTGGGCATCCCTGTCGTGTTCCTGATCTCAGGGGGAAAGCTCTGAGTTTTTCCCCGTTGAGGATGTTAGCTGAAGGCTTCTCATAGATGGCTTTGATGATGTTTAAGTAGGTTCCTTCTATCCCAACTTTCTCGAGAGTCTTTATTAAGAAGGGATGCTGTATTTTGTCAAATGCTTTTTCTGCATCTATTGACAGAAAATCTATTGGTTTTTATCTTTTCTTTTATTGATATGATGTATCACATTGATTGATTTGCGAATATTGAACCAGCCCTGTAACCCAGGAATGAATCCCACTTGATCTTGGTGGATGATTCTTTTTATATGCTACTGGATTAGATTTGCAAGGATCTTGTTGAGGATTTTTGCATCCGTATTCATCAAGGATATTGGCCTGTAGTTCTCTTTTTTTGCTACATCTTTGTCTGGCTTGGGAATCAGTGTGATGCTGGCTTCATAAAATGAGTCCGGGAGTTTTCCTTCGCTTTCTATTTTTTGGAATATCTTGAGAAGAATTGGGATTAATTCTGTTTTAAATGTCTGGTAGAATTCCCCAGGGAAGCCATCAGGTCCAGGGCTCTTATGTGTTGGGAGATTTTTGATCACTGATTCAATTTCTTCACTCGTTATGGGTCTGTTCAGGTTTTCTATTTCTTCCCGTGTGAATTTTGGTAGTGAGTGTGTGTTTAGGAATTTGTCCATTTCTTCTAAGTTGTCCAATTTGTTGGCATATAATTTTCATAGTATTCCCTGATAATTGCTTGTATTTCTGAGGGTTGGTTGTAATAAGTCCATTTTCATTCATAATTTTGTCTATTTGGGTGCTCTCTCTTTTCTTTTGGATAAGTCTGGCTAGAGGTTTGTCAATTTTGTTTACTTTTTCAAAAAACCAACTCTTGGTTTCATTGATCTGTTCAATTGTTTCTTTGGTCTCTATGTTGTTTATTTCTGCTCTAATTTTACTATTTCTCTTCTTCTACTGGGTTTAGGGCGTTCTTGTTGCTCTGCCTCTAGTTCCTTTAGGTGAGCTGTTAGATTTTGGTCTTGTGCTTTTTCTAATCTCTTGAAATAGGCCTGGAGAGCAATGTAGTTTCCTCTTAGGACTGCCTTTGCCGCATCCCTTAGATTTTGAATTGTTGTGTTTTCATTTTCATTTGTTTCCATATATTTTAAAATTTCATCTCTAATTGCCTGATTGGCCCATTCATTCTTTAGTAGGGTGTTTTTTAACCTCCATGTTTTCGGAGGTTTTCCAGACTTCTTCCTGTAATTGATTTCAAGTTTCAAAGCATTGTGATCTGACAGTGTGCATGGTATGATCTCTATTCTTTTATATTTCTTGAGGGCTGCTTTATGTCCCAGTATGTGATCTATCTTGGAGAATGTGCCATGCGCACTTGAGAAGAAAGTAAATTCCCTGGCCTCAGGATGTAAAGTTCTAAATATATTCATCAGGTCCATCTGGTCCAATGTATCTTTCAAGTCCATTATTTCTTTAGTGATTTTCTGTCTGGTTGACCTATTCATTGCTGTACGCGGAGTATTAAAGTCCCCTGCTATTAGCACATTCTTATCTATAAGCTTGTTTCTGTTTGTGATAAATTGTGTTAGATATTTAGGTGCTCCCATATTCGGTGCGTAGACATTTATGATTGTGAGTTCTTCCTGATGGATGGACCCTGTAATTATTATGTAGTGCCCTTCTTCATCTCTTGTGATTGTCTTTATTTTAAAGTCCAGTTTGTCTGATATAAGTATCGCTACTCCGGCTTTCTCTTGATTTCCTGTAGCATGATATATGTTTCTCCATCCCCTTACTTTTAATCTGAAGGTATCTTCCCGTCTAAAATGAGTTTCTTGTAGACAGCATATAGATGGATTTTGTTTTTTAATCCATTCTGCTACCCTATGTCTCTTGATTGGAGGATTCAGCCCATTTACATTCAGTATTATTATTGAAATATGTGGGTTTAGAGTCTTTGTATCTTTTGTAGGGTTCATGTTTGTGGTGGTGTCTCTGGAATCTTTGTTACTTGCAACCTTTCCTTCAGAGCATCCCCCTCAGGATTTCTTGTAGGGCTGGGTTCGTGGTGACAAATTCTTTAAATTTCTATTTGTTTGGAAAGGTTTTTATCTCTCCTTCTATTTTGAATGACAGGCTTGCTGGATAGAGGATTCTTGGCTTCATATTTTTACTGTTCATCACATTGAAGATCTCTTGCCATTCCTTTCTGGCCTGCCATGTTTCAGTAGATAGGTCTGTCACCACTCTGATGGTTCTCCCTTTGTATGTGAGGGCCCTTTTCTCCCTAGCTGCTTTCAAAATTCTCTCTTGTCCTTGTATTTTGCCATTTTTACGATGATATGTCGTGCAGAAGATCGATTCAAGTTACGTCTGAGGGGAGTCCTCTGAGCCTCTTGTATTTCCACATTTACTTCCTTCCCCAGGTCAGGGAAGTTCTCTGCTATAATTTGTTCCAGGACTCCTTCAACACCTTTCCCTCTCTCTTCCTCTTCTGGGATTCCTATGATACGGATATTGTTGCGTTTGACTGTGTCGCTGAGCTCTCAAATTCTTCTTTCCTGTTCCTGGGTCAGTTTGTCTCTTTTTTTGTCAGCTTCTTGTTTTTCTCTAATGGTGTCTTCTAAATCACTTATTCTCCTTTCTGCCTCTTCAGTCCATGCATTGGAGGCCTCTAATTTATTATGTATCTCATTTATCACATTTTTTAATTCTATTCTCCTTTCTGCCTCTTCAGTCCATGCATTGGAGGCCTCTAATTTATTATGTATCTCATTTATCACATTTTTTAATTCTTCATGCCTAATTTTATTTTCCATTCTGTCTGTAGCCATAGTTTCTTTGATGTCCCCTATGTTTTTTTCAAGCCTGCTATTAATTTCACCATTATTATTCTAAAATCTTGTTCACTTATGCTGCTGATATCTGTTTTGAGCAGTTCATTCGCTGTCATTTCTTCTTGGAGTTTCTTTGGAGGAGAGGTCTTTCGTTTCATCATTTTAGTTAGCTTTCCGGCTCTTGTTTGTTTTAAAGACCTGTTATGCTCTCTGTTTCTATGAGCGCTGCTATATCCAAGAAGACTTTTTGACTTTCCAGGGCCTATCCTTTCAGAGGTTGTTTTTTGAATGGTATCCCTCGGTCACTCTTGTTGGGACCTTAGTTATTTTATTTTCCTATTCGTAGTGATATTTGGGACTCTTCACCTTGTGTACTCTAGCTTGTTTCTTGAGGTAGCCCTGGAAAAGAAAACAGACAGACAAACACACAGGGAGCAGGAGCACACAAATGCACAGGCTGATTCAACTAACATGCAAAGCGAGAGGGAAAACGAAAAAGTTAATAGAAAAGACGGAGGAGGGAGGGCGAATAATAGGGAGCATAAAATACATAAAAGGGTCAAAAAGGGGAAAAGAAAAGGAAAAAAGAAAACCAATGGACAAAGAACGGTTTAAAGCATATACCTGGATTTCCCAGCTACAGTTAAATAGCCGTGTGTATGCAGTGCTGGTTGAAGAGGATAGAGAAAAAGAGAGAAGGCAGGGCGAGACGAGGCAGATTTGGAAATAGAATGAAAAGGCAGAAGGGATAAGAAGCTTTTTTCAAAGAGGTAAAGGGTAGAATATGGTTGGATAAGTGAGAGAAGGATGCTGGAATTATCCAGAGAAACTATATAGTCTAATTACTCCTGAGAGAATTGGCTGAAAAAGTCGGTAGGTGTAGAATTTACATTTACAGAATGGACTTGTTGTGATTGTTTAAGCAAGCTGGCGACCAGAGTTAATCAGGTTAGTGTTTTGGGGAAAAAAGCGGGAAAAGAGAAAGAAGAAGAAAAAAAGAGAAAAGAGAGGGGAAAAAAATGAAAGAAGAAAAAAAGGAAAAAAAGCAAAAAAAGGAAAAAGAAAAAACAAAACAAAACAAAAAAAAAAAAGGGAGGAGGGCACCTCTCAGGCAGGGATGGGCGTGGCGTGATCCGATGCCTCAGGAGGGGGTTCTGCCTTGGCGATTGTGGGGAGGAGAGTGACGGTGCTCCAGTACCTTCTTGAACCCCGGGCTGCAGCTCGCTTTTTTTTTTTTTGGCGTGTCAACTCCCCGTTCCGGGGACGCAGCCAAAGTTGGTTGCACTCTTCAACCCAGGCCAGTTCCAATCTCCAAATCCCAGTCCGCGCGCCCCGCTGAAGTTGCCTTAAACACAGCTTCCCAGACAACCCCCTCAGGCGATTCCAGGCTCCCTGCTGAGCTCTGGGGGCGGAGTCAGAATCGCTTCTTCCTTCTCTGGGTAGGGCTGGCGCGCTGGCGCGCATGCGCGGGGGCTTGCCTGCCGGGTCCGCGTAGCCTGAGCCCGGTTAGAAGGCTTTCTCAGTGGATTCTGCGTCCTTTTTCTCCCAGTCTCTCAGGTTTTGTAAGGTTTCCTATGGCTTCAGATCTTTTCTGTGTGATGTATGGGCACGAGTGCAAGTTCGGAGCTCCTTACTTCTCCGCCATCTTGCTATTGATTCCCCGAAGTTATCATTCTTAACTTTTCTTCTCTATCTCAAATTAATTGTCTGAATAATTTATGTAGTTATTAGAAAGAGAAAAACCTGTTGGCTCATTAGAATAATTCACTTTAAGGTATCCATGGGAACAGTGAAGACCTCCAAATCGTAGCCTCGCCATGTACTAGTAATGTGGGCACTGAAAAATCCTTTCACCTGTTTATAATCTTTACTTCCTTATCTTTGAAATGGAAAGAAAAGAAAACATCCTCATGGACAATGTAGGTAAGCTTCTTAGCATTGTACCTGGAAGCTAGGGAGCATATAAGCACTAATGACAGCTATTACTGTTGCTATCATTATCATCATTATATGAAGGATGGATGAGGTACCTCTCAGGGATATTTCATGTTAAGATATATGTTAAGACTCATAGAGTTTCCTGGAGAGATAAACTCCTACACTGAGTATTCTGTGTCCCCTGACAGAAAATTTGGTATCAGAAAGCTGACTGCTGAGCGTCTGGTCAGCAGTATTTTGAAGTTAGGGTGGTAGATGCATTCATACCTTGGATTATTATGTCCCCACTTTGACTTTCATGTTCTTGAGGTCTCCTTGGCCTGACAATAATACAGCCACACTTTATGATTATTGATTGCCTTTTCTGTTCTTTGACAGAAAGAACCTGTGATATATTTATATTTATACCTGTGATATATTTAATAATGTGACATTTGTAAAGAAAATGTTGTTGGGTCATTGTTTACAATTCAGTCTGACAATCTCTGACTTTACTTGGACTGTTTAGTCCAATAATGCAAATATTGTTGAGTTTAAGTCTATCATTTTGTTATTTTCTTCTATTTATTCTTTGGTACTTTGTTTCTTCTTCCTGCTTTCTTTCCAGTTTTGGTGGCAGGAGAAATTTTTTTATGACGACTTTCTATATAACACAACTAAATTCTTTGTGCTCTTTGTATTTTAATTCTTAATTTTTAAAAAATTTTTCTCAGTGGTATATTTGCCTTTAACATTATTCACTGAAGCCCCTTTTTCAAGCAATATCATTTTTTTAAGAAGAAGAAAGTTATTGTTGGTTTTCTTTTGACCAAATTTTTCACAGTTGTTGACTAGGAAAACATTTTCCTATTCTTACTAGCATCCATTGAAAACCAATGACTTTATTCTGAGATTCCAACTTCAAACCATTCACTTATTTATGCTGAAGCTTCCTTCCTTCCTTCTCTTCCTTCCTTCTTTCCTTCTCTTCCATCTGCCTTTCTCACTTTCCTCCTTTAATCCTTCCCAGCTTTCTCTCTCTCTCACCTTTCTTCCTTCCTTCTTCCCTTGCTCCCTTCTCCTCCTTTCATCTCCCCCCTCCTCTTTCCCTTTCTTCTCTATCTCCCTTCCTCTTTATTTCCCTCTTTAACTTTTATCTTCCTTCCCTCTTCCCTTCCTCCCTTCCTCCCATCCTCCTCCCTCATTCTCTTTTCCCTCTCCCAGTCTCCCTCTCTCTTTATCTCTCTCTGATTTCTTCTTCCCTTCCTATGTCCAGAAGGAAGTAATGTGGAGAGGTCATGTCTTAGTTAATGACCATCCATTGAAGTCCAACAAATGAAAAAGAAATACCATGCCAGCAAAGTATTTTTTAATGTGAATTTATTTATTTTCGAGAGAGAGAGAGAGAGGAGAGAGAAAGAAAGAAAGAAAGAAAGAAAGAAAGAAACAAACGGGAGGGGCAGAAAGAGGGAGACAGAACCCAAGCAGGATCTACACTAAGAGCCCTTTGTGGGGCTTGAAATCAGAAACCATGAGATCATGACCTGAGCCAAAACCAGGAGTTGGGTGCTTAACCAACTGAGCCACCCAGGTGCCCCTCAACAAAGTATTTTAGAATATTTTTGTGGACCAGATGGAGAAATGTGAATTGGAGGGTAATAAAACAAGATGATTTTTACAACTCAGAAACTGAATACATACTTTTCTCATAGAGATTGATGTTGGTGGGATGTGTGTGGGGTGTCTTTGGCTGAATACCACCGGGTTTGTATCCAGGCATGTTCTGTTCACCATATTTTTAAGTCGGGATTAAATCAGTACTTAAAAATAATTTTTTCTAACCTATGGGAAACCTATTTGCATTGTAGGGGCAATTCATAATTTTGGTTTAAGGAAATAATTTTTTTGATAAGTATCTTGGGTAGCCTTAGGCCTTATACTCAGAAAATGCAAGTACATTTTCCCCTAACCACTCTTATCTCCAAACCCATCTACACCTCTAGCTTTTAAGATTCAAGATTCAAAATTATCTCAATAGTTGGAAAAGGGAACTGAAATTGACAAAGTAAAATATAAGTGGACAAATATGATATGTAATATAACTAATTAGAAATTAGTTGCATAAGAATTTCTATGTATATATGTAATATCTGTTTAAAATATGTGGATAGACTTGTTTATAAGTATATTTACACACAGAGCAATGCATACCAGAACTACCTAGAAGTTCCAAATGCAATAAGAACCAAACATAGGATTCAAGAATTAAAAAACAATCCTAACTAAATGTTAGACTGCACATATAAAAGAATACATAAAGTTTAGGTCATGTAAGAATATCTGGTGATACCTGGAGTGTTGTAACTCTTCTAGAAATTTTATTTTAGTGCAAATAGAAAGTAAATAGATTGGGATAATTGAGCTTGTGAAAACTATGTTGCATAGAGAATAATCAAATAAAATAAGAATGCTGATTCTGAGCAGTAAATTCACAGGGAAGTGAAAACACTGAAGGCCATATGTGCAATCTCTCTGTACAAGAGACATGATTTATTTCTGTTACTCTGGATGAGAAGTGCTTCTCAGATTTTTCACTAAAGTGTCCTTAATGACACTTGTCAGGTTTCTTGGAGAACTCACATTTCATTTAAAAATATTACCCAAATATTGTATTCTACTTCATAATACAAATTGTGTTGGCATAATGCATAACAATGGTTTTTCTTTCTTCCCTTCATATCTTCAGGGAAGAGCATTTATTCTGTGCCAACCTGTGTTCTATGGAGCACACAAGTATGCTTGTGTGTTCACACTACAGGCTAAGATGAGAACAGTAGGCAGAAAGTCCTAGGACTATATTTTTCACTCAAAAAATGCTCCAAAGGGGCACCTGAATGGCTCAGCTGGTTCATCATCCGACTTGACTTCAGCTCAAGTCATGATCCCAGGGTTGTAGGATCAATCTCAGCACAGAGTCGGCTTGAGGTATTCTCTCCCTCGCTTCTGCTTTCCCTCTCCCCCCCTCTCTCTAGAAAAAAAAACAAACCAAAACTCTCTAAAGCAAAAAGTCAAACTATGTAGCTCTCTCTAAATATTCCATCTGTTGTCTTGAAAATTTGAAAATAAGAAACCAGAACTTTTATAGCTATCCACTCCCCCCCCCCTTTTGGATCAGTTGAAGAAATGATACATGTAGTAGTTTTAGGCTGGACTAGATAATTCATTAATTTCTTTGAGCCTATGATAGCTGTATGTTTGGACATTACATTTTGTATCCAGGGAAAGGAAAAAGGAGAAACAAGAAACTTAAAAGATATTCGTATCAATTAAATATTAAAATTTTGCATCAAAGAAATGAAACTGGATCAAAGGAATGAAAAGTAATGGTGGAGACTTCCAGGCAGCCTTAGACAATGGTTATTACTAAATTTGAATCTCTCCAAAACACTGTACGGATCAAGAAGAGAAACAAATGCAACACAGCTAATCCATAATGTCAGCCTAGCCAGAAGAAAAATAACACTACCAACTTTAAATTGCTTTCAAGTAGAGAAATACACAGATGGCCCTTTTGTCTGTGGTTTTGCTTTTTCAGGTTTCAGTTGTCTCTAGTCAATGTCGGTTGGGATGCAGATGATCTTCCCTGTGAGACATGGCCAGAAGGTCAATACTGATGGTCAGCCCTGTCCCAACACCTACATCGTTTGTTGCACTGCGTCTCATCCTGGAGGCATTTCATCATCTCACATCATCATGAGAAAGGTGAGTACCATGTAATAAGCTATTCTAAGAGCTAGACCATGTTCATATAACTTTGATTACAGAATATGGTTATAATTTTTTTTATTAGTTATTAATCTCTTTCTGTGTCGAATTTATAAATTAAACTTTATCATAGGCATGTATATATAGAAAAAAAACAGTACATACAGAGTTTGGTACTCTCATATTTTCAGGCATTTACTAAGTTCTCAGAACACATGGTCCACAGATAAGGAGAGGTCCACTGTACACCAACTGTCAGCAGAGTGATCGATTTAATCCCTTCCCACAGGCCTTTTTGGAGAGTGAGCAGTTTCCCAATTCCTGTCCTTCCCGTCTCCCGCCAGGTACATAAAAGAGAAGGAATTATAAAACCTTCTATAAAACCTCTTGGGTGAAATGAAATATACAAACGGAAATTATGGAATCTGTACGAAGTAATGATCCTTAGAATATTATATATTAAAATTTAAGGGATATATTTAAAGCAGGGGAAACTTCATAGAGCTAAAAACTTTTATCAGTAAAAGTGAAACAGTGAAAAGAAATGAAATCCTTAGCTTAAAAGTTTAGGTAAAAACCAACAAAGTAAATAAAATAAAAAGTAAAAAAAAAAAAAAGAACTAACAAAGATAAAACCAGAATTAATGATGTATAGAAAAAACAGTAGATCTAAGTTCTAAATAATTTATCAACATTTTGTTCTCCAAAAAAAAAATTTAAAAATCAGTTCACTTAATCAAGGGAAATGTGAGGAAGACTACATATATACACAGATAAAGTGGTGGTAAGGGAAAATAAACATTGACATAGAAGAAATTTTTAAAAATTATTGAGACTTTTTCATACTTTTATGATAAACTAGATGGATAATTTTCAAGGCTAACACAATTTACCAAAATTAGACTCAGAAGATAGTTAGTTTAGAAAGACAAATTTCTTACAGGAAATAAAGTTATCAACAGATGACCTCACATAAAATAGCAGTACTAAGATAGCTGCACAGAATTTCATTAAACTCATGTAGTCTCAATGTGATATTTGCTCCAGTCACAAAAATTGATGAAAAACTTCTGAATTCTTCTTGTAAAGCATTGGTATCTGAATCTAATGTAGTACATACCCACACATAAAGACATTTATAAGCCAAATTCACTAATGAATAATGCAAAAATTAAATGTTAGTTGGGGCGCCTGGGTGGCTTAGTCGGTTAAGCGTCCGACTTTCGCTTAGGTCATGATCTCGTGGTTGGTGGGTTCGAGCCCCGCATCGGGCTCTGTGCTGACTGCCAGCTCAGAGCCTGGAGTCTGTTTCAGAGTCTGTGACTCCCTCTCTCTCTGACCCTCCCCTGCTCACGCTGGCTTTCTCTCTCTCTCTCCTAGAAATAAAAAAAAAAAAAATTAAAAAAAAATTTAAATGTTAGCAAACATAATCTAATACAACATTAAGACCATAATACTATTTAAGAAAATAATGACATGATTATATCATTTGGTATTAGGAAACCTATTAACATCAATATACCACGTTAATAGATCATTAATAGAAAAAACAATCACTTATTCTGCTCCATTATGTAATAACTATCTGAAATTTACTATTTATTTTTCCTTGCTCCAAAATAGATTTACTATATTTATACATATATATTGTTGAGTTCTGCTTTTTTAAAAAAGTTTATGAGCAGTACCATACTCTATGTATTTCTCTGCAACTTGCTTTTTAATTCAGTGTTGTACTTCTGATAATCATCTGTGTTCCAATGTATAGGTCTCAATTATTCATTCACAGTGTTGAATAATAATGTTACATTAACATCTCATAATTTATGCATTTTCTCTTGATTGGTATTTGAATAATTTCTATTTTCTTGCTATTAATATATTTCTACATTTTTTTTGTGCGAATAATTTTTATAAGGTATATATATATATGTACATATCTATACACAAACACACACACACACACACAAGGAGTGCATTGTTGAGTGTTAGGGTAAATGCATCTTACTTTGTACTAGACATTGTCCAAATCCTTTCTAAAGTGAGAATAACAATTTTGTCTTCCGTCACAAGTGTTTAAGGGAGCAACTTGTTCATATCTTTTCCAGCGCTTGATTTTTGTCAGACTTTGCATATTTTGAATGTAATCTGTATACAATGGCATTGTGGGCAGGTGTCTGGTCTGGTCAGTGTCCTGGTGGAAATGGCTGGAAAACTGGGTTCAGCTGGGAGTGTTGATCAGTGTATCTATATGTGGCCGCTCCAGCCTGGTGGTTTCAGGGCATTTATGCTTACCTTGGTCCCTAGAATGAGGGGTCCAAAAGACAGGAAGTGGAAGCTACCAATTTCTTAAGGCTTTGGGAGGGTCACTTCTGTTGTTGTTAGTCAAAACACAGAGACTACTCAGATCCAAAGAGAAAGGCATGCTTTTTTATGGGAAGAGAATTAAGAAATTTGCTACCATCTTTATTCTGCCATAATAAGTTTGGTTGCTAGGCAGTCAAAATTCAAATGTCCTCAAAAAAGGGCAATTTTCTGTCACTCAAAAATAGAAAGACCATGTTCTATTTTCTTTCAAATGCTCTATCTTAGGTAAACCTTATCTTGTATGGACAATGTATCAAGAATCAAACCTGTTTATAACGGGTCTGATACAGAAGTGAGGTGAATGAGTGGCTACAACCATGTTTGGAGTAAAAGGAGTTTATTTATACTATTTAAAATCATTAAAAATTGAGTAAATAGTCTGGGTCTTACCACACTTAATTACATGACTCATTTCTGTCCTGGCTTTGCCACTGCTTGACGGTAGAAATCTTACGTAAGTTTTCTCTGAGCCGTAGGCTTCTGATCTAAAAGCGTCCTTCTTATTATGTATCCTATCTACCAGATGATGTCATCATGCTGTTGTGAAAATAAATGTGATAAAAGATGTAAAAGTCCTTTGAAAATTAAAAGAATACTAATTCAATTCACTAAATCCTATCAGTAATTTTTACATCACGTATGAAGAGTTTAACTCTGTAGAGGTGAACTACAGTTGACCCTTGAAAGACATAGGTTTTGAATTGCGTGGTCTTCCTATGCGTGGATTTTTACAGTCTCGTACTGTAAATGTATTTTCTGATTTTCTTAAAATTTTTCCTCTAGCTTTATTGTAAGAATACTGCATATAATACATATAATGCATGTATACATTGTGCAAAATACGTGTTCATAGAACTGTGTGGTCAGTAAGGTTTCTGGTCAACAGTAGGCAATATTAGTAGTTAAGTTCTTGGAGAGTCAAAAGTTATATGCAAATTTTTGTTTCTTCAGGGTGTGGGGCTATTCCGTGCTCCGAAACATCCATTGTTTGGTGGTCAAGTATGCAGTTTCTTAAACTATTTGGCAAACCATACTGCACGTTTTGCTATGAGACTGTTACCCACTCCAGGGAAGGATTTGGAGATGGAATGAAGCAAATTATTTTCACTATAGTTGCATATATTCCTGCTAGTATTTCCCGTACAAAAATAAAATGATCTGTGACTGAAAAAAATGTTATTTTGGTAAGATCATACTAGGGATCAAACCCCTGTCTTCAGTTTCTAGTAGAATTGACCAATATTTTATATATATATAAATAAAATTTATATATTTATATAAAATTATATAAAATTTTATATATAAAATTTATAAAAAAATAAATTTTACATATTTATATATATGTAAAAATTTCTACCTCCACATGAAAACTAGGAAGAGCTTAATGCATATTTTAGTAATTTAGAGAATTCTCACTCTTCCCATGGCTCACTGGGCTTCTGCAAGCATGTCAGATGAGGGACAATGTAATCAAAATCTGCCCCTGCTCTGCAATGTGCAGTTGTGAAGACAGACCCGTCACGGGCACACAGGAAGCCAACTTGCTAAACCTTTCTCAAAATAAGGGCACACCAGTGAATTCAGACAGTGGAAAGCTTCTTCAGTGGGCACCATACCAGGTCATGTGCTGTCTCTTTCTTTAATGAACAAAAGCAGAAAGCCACAAAAGAGAAATTGCTGTTAAAAAAAAAAAAAAAAGATGAAGGGGAGTCTGCCTTAAAAAAACCCCCCAAAATCACAGAAATGTCTTTTGTTGAAATAGCTCTACCACAAGCAACTGGAGACTTTAGAACATTTTATGTTTTCAAACAGGAGGGATATCTACTTAAATTTAGAACACAGACATAAAGGAGGGAAAATGTGAGATTAGGATATCATAGTTAAAACTGTAAAGCATGATTGCTATTTCAAAAGTGGGAATGCAAGTGGCAAATAGATTATACACTGCATAACACATTGAATTAAGGCAGTAGGATGAAAAGTCTGAGATATTTACCTGATAGTCAAAGGAAAAGGATAAACATGTGAAAATGAGTTGGGCCAACACAAGATGAAGATGTTCCAATTTGGGTATAACTGCAAATTCTCAAGAACCACTGAGCAGGAAAGTAATAAATAGAAGGTAACTTTGTAGAAGTGAAGAAAGCTTTGTATCTGCCAGTTGATGGGCCCATTGGTGGATGAGATTTATATATATATATATATGTATATATATATATATGAAAGCTAAGACCTCATTGGTCTAATATTTTTTTTAATTTTTTTTAATCATAAAGGAAAAAAAATCTTACAAGTTTTCAGATGATTCCAGTGAATGGTGAACGGACCCAAATGTATATATCTCTAGGGCCATACCCCATGTCCAAATACTAGGAAAATAATTACAATGAGATAATTAGTAAAAAAAATGTCAGAAATGATTCTTGAAAGAGAAGATACTTAATATAAATAAGTAATACATCATGAGCAAAAAGTCAGCCATCTGTGGTATGGAAGTCGTTGGTTGGGAGTAAATGTATGTGAACTTTGTATCTTTCTAGTAGGTTGGCAAAAGACAGTTTCCTTCTTGTTACTCAAGAACAGAGTTTTAGATATTATTTTAGCATCCTAAATTAACCACTAGGAAAATTAAGATGGATTGGATCATCAGGGGAAAAAAAGAACCCAAAAATATAAGATATAGTATACCAAGGCATATGACATCAAAAGGAAGCAAATAACTTTTAAAAATTAAAAATTAGTATAAACCGCGATGCTATTAGTAATACTAAATGCCCAGGAAAGGCAGTACGCATTTGTTACACGAAGATGCTGAGATTAGATTTTAAACTGAGCCCATTTATGAGAAGTACCTAAAACCAAATAATCTAATATGTTTCAAATAGAAAAAAATGGGAAAAGATGTATCAGGAAAAAGCAAACAAAAGTAAATTAGGCATAACTCTACTTATATGAACTAAAATTGATATTAGTTGTATTTCAAGGATGTGAGTCAAGTTATACCAATTAATCATTAATTAATCAATTAATATATCAAGTTAGTTGATCGAAAAGGGGAAACAAAAAGCTTAACAAGCATTTCAATAGGTTCTAAAAGGGCAAACAGCAGTATACATTCCTTATTTTTATATTTGAGAGAGAGATAGACAGAGAGAGAGAAACAGAGAGGCAGAATATGGGCAGGGGAGGGGCAGAGAGAGAGGGAGACAGAATCTGAAGCAGCTCCAGGCTCTGAGCTGTCAGCACAGAGTCTGATGTGGGGCTCAAACTCACCAGCTGCAAGATCATGACCTGAGCCAAAGTTGGATGCTTAACCAACTGAGCCACCTGGAGCCTCTTACATTCCTTATTTAAAAAAAAAAATCTTAGCAAACTAGGTAACTTGATCATTAAAAGGATATCCATTTTAAATTGAAAGTCCAGGTGATACATAGTAATGATAAGCTTTCAGAGTCTAGTAACTGAGGCAGAGATGCTTGCTATTATCATTATTATTTTACAGTCTTCTGGAAGTTCTGCTTAAGTCATGAGGCAGAAAACCATAAGGATCAAAATATTCAGGGGAAAGGAAAATACTGAATTTTCTCACAATTAAAGGTGGTAGAGCTAGGAGTTTCCAGAAAACAAAAACTGCTAATCAAGTTAAAAGATAGCTCAGATGTAGAGCCTGATTAAAAACAAACACAGGTTAGTAACCTTCCTATAAACTTCCTAAACATCATATTTCTCAAGAATGGCCAATCCATAAAAACAGCTACAAAAAGTAGCCAAAACCAAAGTTTACGAAATGACAGAACATTTTAATGAATGGAGTAAAATGTGGTGAAGACTTACAAAGAAGCATTTTTCCCCAAGTTCATCTATCAAGTGAATGCTAATCCAATAAAAATCTAAGCATGATTTTTTAAAAAAAAGTCATGCTTGTAAAATTTATTTTGAATAACAAACAAGAATATTTTAAAAACCTCTGCACAAAGGGATAATAATTTTCCCCTTTCAGATATTGACATTTATATGTAGATTAAAAACACAAGCTTCTATAACACTGTAATGTAATAAACCTCAAATTTACTGAAAATCAAAAGAATTTTGGGTTCTCTTACTAGACTCCAGGAGGAAGATGCTTTTTCTGTAGTTATTGCAGCTATAAATATTGAGCATTGAGTCACTTTTGGGAATGAGTCTGTGTAACATAAGCAGTAGCACAAACCAGTGGTGCTAAGCACTAGGAATATCACCTACATTTTGCATATGAAAGCATCAAGACTGAGGTGAAAATTTAAATGAGAAAAAGGGAAATGTACTTGCAAAGCATAGCAAAGGCTTAATATCATTATATATATCATAGTATTGATATACAGAGATCATCTACAAATTAATAAAAATAACTTCCTTTTATTTATTTATTTTTCTTCTTCTTTGCTCCAGGAATAGAATTTAGTGATTCCTCACTTCTGTGTAACACCCAGTGCTCATCACAAGCGCCCTCCTTAATGCCCTATCCCTATCCTTAGCCCTATCCCTCACCAACCTCCCCTCTAAGCAACCCTCAATTTATTCTGTGTAGTTAAGTCTCTTATGGTTTGCCTCCTTCTCTTTTATTTTTTCTTTCCTCTATGTTCATCTTGTTTGGTTCTTAAATTCCACATATTAGTGAAATTATATGGCATTTGTCTTTCTTTGACTTACTTATCATAATATGCTCCAGCTCCATCCAGATTGTTGCAAATGGCAAGATTTCATTCTTTTTGATCGTGGAGTAGTATTCTGTTGTGTGTGTCTTTGTGTGTATATCAGTTTTTCTTTATCCATTCATCAGTTCAGGGATTAAAAAACAACTCCCTTTTATTTTATTTTTTTTTACTTATCAAAGACTTTACCTTTTAAATGTATATTTATTTATTTTGAGAGAGAGAGAGAGAGAGAGAGCACACGTGTGGGAGGGGCAGAGAGAGGGATAAAGAATCCTAAGCAGACTCTGTGTGGATGGTACAAACTGTGAGATCATTAATTGAGCCAAAACCAGGAGTAGGTAGGACACTTAACCACCTGAACTACCCAGGTGTCCCAGTAACTTCCTTTTAAATTTTTTTTTTTTAATGTTTTATTTATTTCTAGGAGAGAGAGAGACAGTGTGAGCGGGGGAGGGTCAGAGAGAGAGGGAGTCACAGACTGAAACAGGCTCCAGGCTCTGAGCTGGCAGTCAGCACAGAGCCCGACGCGGGGCTCGAACCCACGAACCGCGAGATCATGACCTGAGCGAAAGTCGGATGCTTAACCGACGAAGCCACCCAGGCGCCCCAGTAACTTCCTTTTAAAAGGAAAATATTCATTTCATCATTTCATGCACTTAAGAATAACAAATGGTTAAAGAGTTTATTATTAAAGAGTTTTACAAATAATCAGGTCAAAACAAATGTAAATGTTTACAATTTCTTTTTAGAATATGAAAGTATTAATGTCCAGTGTTGGCAAAACTATGAAGAAATAGACACTTTTCTTTGTATATTGCTGGGGGCAGCACTTATGAAATGATACATAATAAGACAAAGAGAGAGAGAGAGAGAATATCTATATGTATATACTTACTATATTTATGCTTTTGTTTTTACTTAGTAAATCCTTTCTAGGAATTTATTAAAAGGAAAAATAACAAATGAACATAAAATATTTTTCTTTTAAAAATGTCTTTACTGGATATTTTAAAATTATAATAATACAGTCCTGTTGTAATACATAAAATGATATAATACAGAAATATAGAAGCAATGTTAATGGTTTTCCCTTATCTACCTTCTGCTTAAGCCTGTCATTTCTCTCTGGAAACCAGTTTTAGTGGTCTGGTATAATATTCTTCCATACATCTTTGTTGTTCAAATGAATATATATAGTATATAAAGGGATTTTGGTTGATTGATCATTTGTGCTTATGTGATTTTATTACACGTGTAAGTTATTATACAGTGTCCTTTCACTTGTCAAAATATTGTAAGGATTTCTAGAAATCAGTAAAAACAGATCCAACTTGCTTTTCAAATTTCCTTACATAGACAAAAGCACACAAATATCATAATGATAACCTAATGATATCAAATCTTATATACGATTATATCATATACATACATAATGTATACTTACATTCGTATGTCTCACATTTAAATAAATCAGTTCGTATCTCTTCTTTTTTTCTTGTTTTCTCTGTTCATTGTAGGATTATTTAAAATACCAAACAACTGTAAAAATAACCGTATAATAATTTCAGAATTACTATATACATTTCAGGGTATTTCTGTGATGGATTGCTAGGCAGTCAGGGAGAAACCATGCCTTTTGTTCTGTGTTTTCTTAAATTCTGTATTTGTCTGTTGGGCATCCAGCCATCACTAGACCAAGTAACTATATTTTCTTTCTGTTTTCTTGATCCTCCGGCATTTCTGGTCTTGCTGATGGGGGAGAGACTGCTTACCCCCAGGGCAACCTAAGAACTAACGCTTAGACATAAGGTAAATGACTTGGTTGGCAGCATACCTTTCAGGTACTAATCAACCAGCTCCCAGCTCCTGTCCCCCAGTCACATTCTTCTCAAACTCTCACCCACTAAGCTGATATCTCCTCCACCCTAAATCAATGCAGGCTCAGGTACAGGGCAACCACAGACCCAGACTTCAGTGCCCAGAGCTCACCAGAATTATTCGAACAATTCAATTCTAAGCTGTTTGCCTGCTCTGCCTGCCTTTCCTGTAGAACCTTCAACAACGGTTCCGGCCTAAGTTTTCCCTTCACTTCTGTTTTCTGCTGCCTGACCTTCCCCTGAGGCTCTGCATCGCACACAGTGACCCCCTCTCTGCAAAACTGTATAGAAATCAACACTGCAGTGTCTAACACATATTTATGTGTTTGTATACTTGGTAAAAGGAAATTAGAATCCATTTTACCAAAATGTTAATAAGGATTATTATGAATGTTATGGTATGGAATAATATCAGTGTTTTTCTTTACTTTTTAAAAATATATTTTCCAAAGTTCCAGAAAGTATTATAATGAATGTGAATCTGGCCATCTACATCTCTGTCTCTACCTACCTGTTATTTTATATTCGCAAAACTCCATTAAAACCAGGTTTCGGAATTCTAGAGCCTAATTCATATAATAAATGTCCAAACCTAAGGGTTTTAGAATGGCTTCTATACCATGCCATTTGCCATTCGCTTCCCCCTTTTAAATCTGATTAAATTTTTGTACTGTGACTCTGATATCTCAAATAAATAAAAGGGCAAAGAATGACACATATCTCCTGGCCTCCATGATATAGAAAAGATACCATTGTGAATATGATTGGTGTCTGATGGAGTCAGTCAGTTTCCAAAAGAAAAACTGAGTAACAGCATACAATGGAAGGCTCTAATCTAAGTGATTATGACTCAGTCCTTGCCCTCCCTGCAAAATGAATTCTTTGTAAACTATGACCCATGAATGTTCATGTATGCAGGAAAGATTTTCATTTGACTTCTGATTTAGTTTTAAATCAAACTTAGTGATTTTTAGTTTGTGATGGTGCAGAGTGTGGGGGTAGATGGATGTATGCTGTGGTAAAGGGTTTATCATTTTAATTTGGATCAACTGAAATAAAACTAATAGGCTCTCAAACTGGCCAATATCCCATACCCAAAGTGAACACAATCAGAGATTTAATGCTACATTGATAACTGAAATGCAAAATTAAAGAAAAAATGTACTGAGCTAACCAATTGTGCCAGATGAAAGAATCTGGGGCAGAGTGGACAGAGGAGGTCCTTGTGGCCTCCTGAATTCGAGAAACTGATTCCTTAAAGCCAGAGACCAGAACATTTCTTGTAGCATTTAAAATGTTAACATAATGCTAGACAGAAATAATGGCATGCAAAAAATATTAAAGACATGTCAATATCAGTCTAGATGTGAGATCAAATTTTACCGAATTTCCAAAAGACATTTAAGCTTCTGAATAAATTTGCTTTTCCATACAGGAATCTAGGTGTGTGTGTGTGTGTGTGTGTGTGTGTGTGTGTGTGTGTGTGTTCAATATTCCATAGTATAACTGAAGAATAGAGGTAGGAGGAAAAGTTTGGTGATGAATAAAACTTTTACAAGAATTTATTTCATTTTATTTGAAAAAAAAGATCCTATGGAAAAAATAAAGTCTATGTCAAGTAGTATTTAAACTGCTTATAGTGGAATGGTTTTTTACATGGCTAAAGTTCCATATTTCCTTAAAAGTATCTGTGGTAACGAGTGTTCTGCCTTTGTGAAAAAATGGGGAATAATTTGAATTACAATATTTATAGGATTACAAGCCAATTATACAGAAAGATTAAAGAAAAATCTGTTTAAAAGTTTTTTATATAAATATAGATGATAGGATCTGTATTAGCATCACCAAAGAAGAGAAAAATGAGCACATATTGAAAATATTCATGTAAGATCCATAAGATTTTCTTTATTTAAAATCAGACCAACTAAATTGCTCAAGTTTTCTGTCAATCTCGATTTTTAAGTGCATCTTCCCAGATGTTTATCTCCTAAAGAGAAAAACATGTGTGTATAAATCTTTACAAATAAATGCAGTCAGCTTTTTTCTTTGGATACAAGTTTTATCTTCACTGTCCATTCCTTAAATTCTTTCAAAATATTGAATATTGTCAAGAACTATGAAAAGTCTAAGATTTACTCTCCTCCCAAGCTTGCCATAATTTTCTGGATCCTGGCAGAAGACACAAAACTTCTGGGTCAGAGATAAATGACTGTTTATTACTCTATGGAATCAGTCACCAGACTGCTCAGTTTCCTTTTGCTTCCATGTTCCATGGGGATGAAGCAGATGGACCTAGATTGGAGATCTCCTAAACAGTGAACTGTGTTCCAGGAGAGGAATCTTGACTTGGGAAATTTGAATCTCTTATAATGGGCAGTACGTATGTATGCCCTTTGCTTTGGAAGGAGATATTATATGGGCTAGTAAGTGAGCATGCCCTTTACACTGGAGGGAGATAGAGTTTCTAAATTACAAGGTTATTTGTGCTATAAATATCCTTTACAAGATAGTCTAGGACAAAGGGCAGTATTTGCCTCTGCTTGCAAGATGTGCAGAAAACCAGGGCACATGGAGAACTGTCTTATAACAAAGACATGAAGATTTTCCTTAGGAATGGGTTTCCTCTCCTTCCACCAGGGCAGATTGTTTGTTCTAGGAATCCTACGCTAGTTGGCACTAGAGATTGTGTGTTACGTACCATAGATGCCTCCTACTCTCTACCTCCATAAATCACTGTAATTAGAGACCTTGCTGTGCTCAACATGTAAGAATTGTGAAGGGATGTGGTAGGCAGAATTCTAAGATGATTGACAATGACCCTCACCTTTGTATAGTCTTCTCCCATTGAGTGCGGGTAGGACCTCTGAGTATGATGTGATGTTATATTGCAGAGGGGAGATTATCTGGGGTGGGCATGAGGTAATCAGATGATTCTTTTAAAAGCAAGAGTTGGGGCGCCTGGGTGGCTTAGTCGGTTAAGCGTCCAACTTTCGCTTGGGTCATGATCTCCCGGTTCGTGGGTTCGAGCCCCGCGTCGGTCTCTGTGCTGACTGCCAGCTCAGAGCCTGGAGCCTGTTTCAGTCTGTGACTCCCTCTCTCTCTGACCCTCCCCTGCTCACGCTGTCTCTCTCTCTCCTAGAAATGAATAATAATATTAAAAAATAAAAATAAAAAAAATAAAAGCAAGAGTAAGAGAAAAGAGAGTTTTCTCTGATCACAGAGGAAGAAGTCATAGAAAAGTGTTTACACTGGCCTGGAAGAAAGCAAACATCATGTTACAAACTGCCCTCAGGGGCTGTGTGACACAGAACAGTGGCTAGTTGCTGAGAGCAGCACCTGACCAACAGCCAGCAAGCCACAGACACCTCTATCTCCTAGCAGGTAGTTAGGGAACTTTGCAATAGCCATGAGAGAGTGGAGGAAGACCCTGAGCTCCATGTGAGAAAGTAGCTTGGGCAATGCTGTGATTTCATTCTGGTGAGAAAGTGAAGCCACTATGAGTGTGGTAATTTATTATGCAGCAGTAAAAGACTAATACAAGAGGTGCCTGGGTGGCTCATTTGGTTGACATCTGATGTCAACGTCTGACTCTTGATTTTGGCTGAAGTCATAATCCTGCATTCATTGGATCATGCCCTGCATTGAGCTCCTCATTGAGCATGGAACCTGCCTAAGATTCTCTCTCCCTCTCTGTCTTCCCCTCTACCTCATTTGTGTGTGTGCTCTTGGTCTCTCTCTGTCTCTCTCACTCTCAAAAAAAAAAAACCAAAAAAAACCACACAATACAAGAGAGGAAAAAAGTGGAGAATCCCTAGTTTATGTCATGTGAACTCTATTTTCCTGCTGCTTCTCTGAATATTTCTTTACATAAACTAAGGTAGCCACTCTAATCAACTATTAGATTACAATCCTTTTTGTAAATCTGCTCTTAACTTCTCTTAAATTGCAGATTCTTGACCAATTTAAAATAAAACCACCATTTATTGGGCTTCTACTATGTTCTGAACTCTTATATTATGCTTTACATACACGATTTCATTTAAGAAGATGCAATTTTGAGGGTTAAGACCCTTAATCAAAATAAAACAGGGCTCAGTGAGTGGCTCAGTCGGTTAGGCATCTGACTTCGGCTCAAGTCATGATCTCCCAGTTGGTGGGTTCAAGCCCTGCATCAGGCTCTGTGCTAACAGCTCAGAGCCTGGAGCCTGCTTTGGATTTGGTGTCTCCGTATCTCTCTGCCCCTCCCCCACTCAAGCTATGTCTTTCTCTGTTTCTCAAAAAATGAATAAACATTAAAAAAAATAAAAACACGTTTAGAAAAGAACAACAGAATAAAACAAACTAATGAGCTGTGATGTTGGGATTCCAACCTAGTAATGTCTGACTTCAAACCTTATTTTCATGTGCTGCATGCTATTACCACTCAACACTAAACCCCCACCCCCCAAATTGTGGTATGTCTTGCTCATAATTAACAATATCCAGTACTGCTCAGCTTCAAAGTACAAGGGGAGTTGAACTTTTTGCCCTCTTGAAGTTAAGTGATCACGGAACTCATGTTGGACAGTGAAATGTGAATGAAAGCAACAGACATCACTTCTGGGCCAAAGCATTTAATTTGTGTGGACTTGACTCTGCAGTTCTCTCTCTTTTCCTGCCAGAGCAGTCCTGGAAGTGAAGAGTTAGGACGGAGCCCACATGAGCCTTGTGAGTGGCTCACATAAGCAGAGTTTGTTATACTGGACATGTCATGTGAGCAAGAAATAAACGTTTGTTATTTTAAGCCACTGAGATTTTGAGGCTGTATTGTGACCACAGTACAACCTAGATTTTTTTCTCACTAGTATAATCATCTGAATCAAGGCTATCAGCAACAGTATCTACCATTCTTATTGGTAAATTTAGATGGATTTTAGGCACTAATGCCCATCTTACGCACTATGCTTTCACTATACCAATCTGCTTGCTGGTCTCCAAATGTTTGTTGCTTTCCCAAGACCTCAGGACCTTTGAACCTGTTGTTCTCTCTGCTTCACAAACAGAAAGCATTCGTGGTGAGTGGTTAAGAATGGGCTGTGGTTTCGGGTTGGTCTTGATTGGTATCCGGAAACTTCCACCTCTTCTCTATACTGCCCTAGGCAAGTGACTTAATGTCCTTTTTTCCCATCTTCTTTTCTGTAAAATGAGATGATGATATTGCATCTATCATGGAGCAGCAGTGAACATTAAATGAAAAATACAGGTGAAATATTTAGGATAGCATTGTTATTATTAGTATTAGTATTAAAAATTCCATTTATAGCTCATCTCTTCAAGGAAGGCTTCCTGACTCTTCCAGGATTGATTAGGTAGCCCTTTATTGTGCTGCTGTACCAGATTGCCAAGACATTTATGAAACTATGTTAGATACTTGCCTGTCTCCTTTTCTTGAATGTCAGCACCTGAAAAATATAAATTAAAAAAAAAAAAACTGTGTTTCTAGCACCTAGTAGTCAATAAATGTTTTCTGAATGACTAAGGGATTTTAGAGTCAATAGCTATGGGCCTAACCTAGTAATTACTAAGAAAATAATTATAGGTCTCAAGTAAATTAATCTGATAATCACATGAATTAATCCAGTTACAGAAATGTTCTTTTTAACTGACTTGATTGATTGAAGTTTCATTTTCCTAAGGTTATGTTAAATTGGATATAATTTTCCACAATTGAACTCTATTTTGGGGTGCTTGTGTAGCTCATTTGATTAAGTGTCTGACTCGATTTCCGTTCAGGTATGCTGGGCGTGGAACCCTCTTTGAAATTCTCTGCTTCATTCTGCCCCCTCTTCAACTTGCATGTGCTCTCTCTCTTGAAAAAAACAAAAAACAAAAAGAAACTTGAGCTCATGTTTTATTTTCTTAAATTCCTGAAGTAATGAGGGTTATATTTTAAATATATTATAAATAGTTCGAAATATAGCTGGTCATTCTGGTATTTGCCAACCTGACTTATGTTCAGAGAGGTACTCTACCCATCACACTCAATAATAAATGTCAAACAGTTGGCATTACTATTTGTGCAACCCCCAAATTTCTGTAAGGCAGAAATAAGGCTTAAATGCATCATCTTTATTCTCTGAAATAATTCACATTTTTGCTAACGTCCAATTTGCCCTCATGAATGAATGTACACATTTAGTAAATCTGACCCCTTTAGCTTAATGAGAAAGAAAATCTCCCGTTTTTGGTCTTGATAGGTTGTAATTTCTCAAAGCATCTGAAATTTTTTTTATTGTAACGTCTGGCTCTAAAGCCTGTGACTTACTTTCTGGTGTAAACATATTTTTGTCAACATTGCCTCTCCTGTAAAGCTAACTTTTCCAACAATAATCTTCCAAGCTGAAAGATTTTTAGTATGGGAAGTGGATTTCACTCTGGATATGAGACCTCTATCATGCTAAATTTGGGAGACTTTTTCCATTAATGGTTTTAATGGTGAACTATCTTGCCTTATTGTCTGATCCCTGCATATAATACATCTCACTTTTGAAGAGGAAGAGATTTTTCTTTTCTTTTCTTTTCTTTATGGATCAGGGACTGCTGCTGGGGAGAGTGTGAAGTTCATTTTCTCATGCTTGAGCAAAATGAAAGTTCTTAGCGAAGATAATTAGATTTTACTTTTCAGTATGGAAAGACGTGATAGAAGTGAGTAAATTGAAAGAGAGAGAGGAGGAATAAAGAGGTTCATATCATTATATAACTTGTACAGACCAAGAGATGATGACATAGCTCTCTAGAAACTTAAACTTAGGAAACAAAATGGGTGTTCCTTACCAGCACCTTTAGTTGAGTGCCTAATGGGAATATGGTAAACTAGGCAGGGTACTTTGCGTTTCAAAGTAACATAATGTCTGAGCATTAAAGCCAAAGGTGGGGATGCCTGGGTGGCTTAGTTGGCTCAAGCATCCCACTTCCACTCAGGTCATGATCTCATGGTCAGTGAGTTCAAGCCCCTTATCGGGCTCTGTGCTGACAGCTCAGAGCCTGGAGCCTGCTTCAGATTCTGTGTCTCCCTCTCTCTCTGACCCTCCCTCTCTTAAAAACAAACAAACAAACAAACAAACAAACAAACAAACAAACAAAGCCAAAGGCAAATGGAAGGTCTATCTCCATGATTGTCCACTCCAATCTGAATGCCCTTTGAGTTTTCCTTCAGTCCCACGAACAGGAGCTCAGCCAAGAATGAGACCAGGAGATGCCTCTGTGCTCAGCTACATTAATGAGAAGGAGGCACACATGGTCACATCCTCATCTTACCTGTAGGCAGGGAGAAATGCTCAATGTGGCCTCTCTGGCTCCCTTTTCTGGGGTGGAAGGAAGAGATCAGGCATGAAAATTACCTCTGAGAGTTGCTTTCCTTTTTCTTCTGTTACACGTTTGCATGTTATTTCTGGCACCGAATCAGATACACCTGCCTGTGCATTACTTGGTTCCATGCCTCAAGATGTCGTAAAGGCTAATGAACCTAATTAATTTTGCCCCTTTTCAAAAGTATCCTCCTGGCTAACTAGTTAAGGGGGCCTCCAGTCCTGTAGCAGAAAGTGGTCCTTTGCTGATTTGAGGAGATGAAGGCCAGAGAGTGTGTTCTAGTAGCAAGAGGTAGGTGATGATCAGTGCCCAGAAGGGACCGAGCTCCTCATTGGTGCAGCTGGAGAAGAGGTTAGGGACTGGACACTTGAGCTGCTCTCCTGCACCCTCCAATCCCTCATACCCCTCGCACAAGGGCGGACAATGGAGGTTTCATGCCTACCCTGGCACGGAGACACGATGGCTCTGGTTGCTGGTATTCTGGGGAAATGTAGGGTTGAAACATGAGGATGGAAGTTCTAGCTTTTTCTGAATTTCTCTTACCTGACATTCATGACACGCTGGCCAAAAGTTGACCAGAGAAGGTGGAATGCACATGGGCCATTGCCAATAAGGCTTCAGCTCCTACTCTAACCTTTATGTTATAATCATATTAAAAATTTTTTTAAGTACTTTTTGTTTATTTTTGAGAGTTAGATACAGAATCTGAAGACAGGCTCCAGGCTCTGAGCTGTCAGCACAGAGCCCAACGTGGGGCTCAAACCCACCAACAGTGAGATCATGACCTGAGCTGAAGTCAGACGCTTAACTGACTGAGCCACCCAGGTGCCTGTATAATCACATTTTAAAAATCGAATTCAAACGATAAATAAAAAGTTAATTCATCCTAAATTTTATATTTTAAACTTGTATTGTTTTCCTTTCCAAAGCACCTAAATAGCTAGAAAATCTGTGAGCAAATCATTGGATCGGTCGACAAAACAAAACAGTAGTCAATACCCCCCAAGCCCCATCCCCTTTTGTGTTAAGTATGCAGTGGACCCAGCACTGTATGTCTGTAGTTTCTATGTTCTATCATGATTTATACGCCATGCATCAAAGTGCAAGGAAAAGCAGTTTTCCACTTCTCAGATTATTTGTTAAAAAAGATAAGTTAAAGTTAAGTTCCACAAAATGCTTCCTTAATGTTTATGTCTAAGAGCTGCTGTTAAAATGTAATTTACATGAACAAAGCAGATATGTTAAAAAAATATTAATATACCATGTCTCTTTAGCATTTATCATTTTAAAATTTTTATATAAAAAATTTTGGGATTGCTCAAATAGTTAGGTGGGACTGTTCATTGTTTGTTCTTTGTTTTTGCTCATAAGCCCATGTCTTCATATTCTTAACCTAATTACCATTTTTTTATTTCCCTGATTTCCATTCTGCAGTATTTTTAGTTTACTTTTTTCTTTTGACTTTGTCTATATTCTTTCCCTTCTCCCCATTTTTTCTTTCTTTTCATTTTCTAATTTCTCCTTCCCCTGGTTTTTTTTCTTGCTGCGTTTCTTTCTTCTTTGTTAGATCTTAAAATAAAGAAATAAATTATGTCCACCAGAGGGCAGTCTGATCTCTCTCTCTCTCTCTCTCTCTCACACACACACACACACACACACACACACACACAGGCACACACACATGCACACTTCCTCCTATTTCTCTGTTTTCTTTTACAACTCCCTTTCTGGAGGAATATAATGCTTCACATAGGTGGTAAAAAAAAAAAAAAGAAAAAAAGAAAAGCACCCTTTCATTTATAAACTCCTTTATTGCTTGTGTGTGGGTATGTAGTGTCAATGATTTGATCTGTGAAAATTGGAACTATCTCCCTTAGGTGTGTCGAAGGTGTGTATAGACCCTTCCTCAACAGCCTGAAGGAAACTATAAAATTACTTTGGCTTGTCTCAGAAGCTACCAGAATACTTGGTGAAAATGAAAACTCGGGCTCTGTGAGAGTTTGGATGTCCAAGACATGAAAAGTCAGCAGACTTTCTTTTTTCTCATTTCTAGAAGGAAATATATGTGACTGTAGCATCCCAGGTTTTTTTTTTACACTCTATTAAAATTGCATCAGCTTTATTTTTCTATATCTAAGCTGAAAATATATAGGACTTAACACAACTTTGAACAGCCAGTTGTGATCATCTTTATACAAAGAGCACAGATAAGAGTCGAATCCTGCTTAATGTAACAAGCTTTGAAAGCATGGGTCCCTGAGAAGCTGCCGACTGGCTTAATATGTATGAAGTGATTTACAACATTGACCCAGGCTGGCTCTGCTTTCACTACAATCAGTTTACTCAGTTTACTTCTTTATAAATGAAAATACTTTTGATTATAGTCCTATAAGCTCTCTGTACATTCCCTATGTAAGTGGAAGGTCATTATCAGAAAAGAAAGAGCTTGAACTTTTCTTCTTCCCCACCTTCCTTATCTGCACATAGGTTGTCAACTGTGAGTGCCACTCTGGTCCCTTCCAAGGTTTGGGTGAAAAAAAGGAATTGTCTACATAGAATCTTGGTGGTTCTTGATCTGAGGTGCCCCAAGGTATAGGAGGAAGTTTGTTTTAACTTTATTATTGAAGGTAACGAGAGATAAAATGAGGGACTCCATGAACACTCTAAAAATGAGTAACCCACTTAAATGCTGAAATGCTGCAGGGCAGAAAGGAGAAGAAAGATTCACGGTTAGACTTTCAGTTTCTGAAATCTTGAGCCATGCCTTATGTGCTCAAGGAGCCAGACTAACGTGTCTAGGTCAGCAGATTTAAATATTTATCATCTCTGTGGTGTTAGAAGCAGCCTAAAACTTTTATGAAAACTTTGAATGGGGACTTCAATTTTTACTAACATTTCTGCTTCCCATTGTTTCATATGGGCTAGTTGGGTCTAAAGGAGTAAAATGTGATTGGAGAAAACCTTGTTGTCTCCAAATAAACATTTCTAGAAATGGTATCAGACCTGAACCAACTAGTTAGAACCATTTCCTTACATGCACTGTTTTGCCACAGCTGGTTCAAGATACATGCTGCAGGCTGCATGTCACCACGTAGCCAGGCTTTGGCCAATAGTCCGTTACGTAATCAGTGTGAACTAGGCAATGGATTGGAAGCTCTCAACAAATTTGATGTTATAGGAGGGATTCAGAATTCATTAGTTTCAGAATATTAGGCCATTGAGTCAGTAGCACTGGACATTCTCATTTAGGTCAAAAAAAGTGGATGGAGAAAGTATGGATTTCAAGTGATTTTTCAGTTGAATTCAAACGTAATGATCTCGCAGTGCTCTTTCCAAGGATTTCAATTTCTGCCATAGAAATAATTTCTCAAAAGCCTTGATCTTTCTGTACTTCAGAATGTGACCTTTTTAATGCATTACTTATGCTGGAGTATCAGCAGTATTTTGGAATGTGCAGTGCGGTTCTGAAGTTTTGCCTTCATGAACACTGAAGAGAGGCAAGCGAAGAGATGTTTTCAGTTTGGTGCTAAGCCAGAAGAAAAACAAAAGTTTCCTACAAGCATAAACTCAGAATTTAAAAAGTTCATTTCTAACCTGAACATCACATCAGGCAGTAAACATGCTGACTCAGCAGAAAATGGAAAATTAGAAAATAGAAGTAGAAATAGAATAGACAATTTTTAAAAATAGTTTATTGTCAAGTTGGTTTCCATATAACACCCAGTGCTCATCCAACAAGTGCCCCCCTCCATGCCCATCACCTCCCTATCCCCATCAGCCCTCAGTTTGTTCTCAGCATAGAATAGAGAATTTGAAAGGAATAGAAGGAATAGAATAAAAGAAGAGAAAATTCTATGTCATGAAATCTTAAAAAATTTTTTTTATTCATTTTGGGTGAGAGAGAGAGAGAGAGAAATGTATGAGTGGGTTAGGAGCAGAGAGAGAGGGAGACACAGAATCTGAAGCAGACTCCAGGCTCTGAGCTGTCAGCACAGAGCCTGAGGTGGGGCTTGAACTCAAAAACCACGAGATCATGACCTGAGCTGAAGTCACGTGCTTAACTAACTAAGCCACCCAGGTGCCCCTGTCATGAAATCTTAAAGTAAAAAGGAACCATGATTTTTAAGAGGCTTTCCATATCTTAGAGATGTGTAAGTGAAGTCTGTATATGTTAAAATTCGTTGTTCCATAGTCAAAATGATAATGTATAATGTTTAGCTTTCTGTGGTTTTTTAGGTAATACAAGGGGTAGAACGTGCAACTAAATTACAGCATAACCACGAATATATAATCCACTATTTCACATATTTACCAGGCCACTGTTTCATGTGGTTTAGTCTACAGTGAATTATCCTTTACCACATATAAATAAAGACAAAGTTTCTTAGGTACAGAGGAAGATGTCACAGGCATCCTCTAAGCAAAGACATGCCCTTTTCACCCTACAATCCACTTTTTATAAAAACTCTTTCACAAAAAAATTTTACTAAAACAAAAGTATTTCAGTTTAGGTGATTAAATAAAATAATGCTAATGCATATAAAATTCCATGCTAACGTTCTAAGAGCAAACTTAGGTGATCATGTATACAACTGTCTTTGTTTGACAAGGCAAGGGTAGATCATTTCTTTTCCGGACTACAGCTACTTTGGGTAGCTGTCTACAGAAAAGTTGTTTCAAGTACGATGCCATTCCCCCACAGGCAGTAGCAGTATCACCTGGGAACTTGGTAGAAATACAGATCCTCCAGTCCACCCCAGACCCACTGAGTCAGAAACTTGAAGGAGGGGAGTGGGAGCCCACGGTGCATGTTTTCCCAGTGCTCTAGGTGATGGTGGAGCTCACTGAGGTTTGCTAACCCCTGCTCTGGGGGAACATGACACTGGGTTATGAGAACAAGAGTCTGCTCCCTCTAATAAATTCAACTCTTCTCCTGAATGTATCCGGGTAGAATGATTTTGTGAAGGTTCAGACCATTTTCTCTTTATGTGAGAAGAGTCTGAGGCATATGAAGACATTTTCCTTTTCAGATTCTTTAAATTCCTTCCTTTTATTCCTTTATTTGCTCCGATTGCTGTTTATAGGTTCTTTACTTTGTCAGAACACAGACTCCTCTATGGACATACTGGTCTGTGTAGCCACCAGCACACATTTATTTGTGCCTTTCCTTGCTGCATCCCCATGGCTTCTCTGCCAGAGACCATTCGTCTCTCCCCGTGGTTCTCTGACCAGTCCTGCTACACACGGCTCTAAGCGAGTCACGACTCTCTTGTGCTGAGAAGCCCCGCAAAACCTTTGCCTGGAGCCCAGTGTCATCAAACTCCATTACCAGAATGCTCAACCTTTCTTCCGGTTAATGATGTGAAATGTACAAAGCCTTCTTTGGGCTTCTGGAAGACAGCAATAATGAAGCACTGAAGAAATAGGCAAGAAACTGGAGCTAATTAAAATGCAGCAGGTTACAGAAGTAAAGGTAACTGCGCTCGCAAGGCCGCATCTCTGGTAATCAGCAGTCCCCAGTTCCCCCGTGCTAATTGACAGGAGATGCCGTGCTCCCGAGTGTGCACACAGCGCACGTTAATGGAGTCGGCACGCACAGCTCTTCCTGCCTGACTTGTCTCATTATCGACCTTGAACCAGCAAAGGTCAGAGGATGGTGCTGCTTTCATCAACATGACAGGTGTCTGAGGAGCTCCTCTCTGTAGTCTAATAATTTGGCAGTTGTCTTATTCTGTACATGAATTAGTGCTCTGATGCTCGAGGTAGGATGGATAAAAAGAACCTCAGCTCTGGGTAGGGGATGTAGCTCTGGGCATCTGTATTAGCCGCACCGCTAACCAAGTCTGGGAGGTGTGTGTTACAGGGGTGTTTTTTCTTTTCCAGAGAAAAGAATGAGTCTGTATGTAGTCATGACATCAAAAGAGCATTTTCCTAGAAAACTGTTGTCTATAGGAAAATATTTCACCGAGGTATTAACATTCACGAGTCAACTTCTTTCTACCAAGTAGACATTGACATCTGACACTTTCCAAGTGTGGGCTTAATGATAATGATAATGAATGTTCTTTGAGAAAACTTAAAATCAATTAGTGGGTATCTCCTGAGTATCCCTCACGTGCTGAAAATGATTACAGACACAATGGGGTAGGAGGTGCAAAAGAGACAGAAGATGGTACCCCACAGCACCTATGATACACACCAAGATACGCCCAGTGTAAATACATTTAAAAAACCCATATTCACAGGCACATAGCTTGACATAAGCATCTGTTCATGTAAAGGGAATGGCGAAACCAACATTCTCAATCTGCAGAGCTCTGAGAACACTTAAGAGCAGTATGAAAATGGAATACCTTCTTGTGGGTGAGCCGTAGGTGAGAGTGAATTGGAAGGGTGCATGAATGAGAAAAGATCTCTTAATTAGAGAAAGAACAGTGCACTGTTGGAGTTTTTTTTTGGACCCCAAAATAATAAATTTTATTTATTTTCTATTTAAAAATTTTTATTACTAAAGTATTGTTGCCATACAGTGTTATACTAGCTTAATGTATATGGAATAGGGATTTGACAATTATACATATAATGTAGTGCTCACCATGATAAGTATAGTTTGTCACCATAAAGTGATTAGAGCATTATTGATTGTATCCCCTATGCTGTACTATGTCACATCCCTGTGACTTACTTATTGAACAACTGGAAGTTGGTACCAGGTACCCTTCTCCATTTTGCCCATTTCCCCACTCCCTTCCCTTCTGGTAACCACCAATTTATTCTCTGTATTGGGGTCTGTTTCTGTTTTGTTTTGGTTTTAGATTCCACAGATAAGTGAAATCATATGGTAGTTGTCTTTCTGTCTTCTCTCACTTAGCATAATGGCTTCTAGGTCTATCCGTGTTGTTGTATATGGCAAGATCTCACTGTTTCTTATGGCTGAGTAATATTCCATTGTATTTATATACCACATCTTCTTTTAATTTATCCAAGTTTGTCCATGGACACTTGGGTTGTTTCCATATCTTGGCTGTTGTAAATAATGCTGCAAAAGCAAAGGAGTGTGTGTATCTTTTCAAATTAGTGCCTTCACTGCACTGATGGGTTGTGATCTAGTTTTTTCCAGGAGAGGAAAAAGAGTGGTGGGGGAAGAATAAAGAGGAAAATTTCTCCCAGAGGCAAAACCCTGATACTGAAGAAATAAAATATTTTTCATTTTCCATTGTCATCAAATACTCTTTCCTCCCTTGTCACTTGCAAAATTCCTACGTAATCTCAAATCCCACTCTATGATTAACCACTTCGTGGTAGTGTTTTTTTAGCCTAATTCAAGGAGCTAAGTTGAGTGTTCCTTTTCTGCCAGTTCTTTTTTTTTAATTTTTAATGTTTTATTTATTTTTGAGAGCAACATAGAGACAGCATGAGCAGGGGAGGGTCAGAGAGAGAGGGAGACACAGAATCTGAAGACAGGCAACAGGCTCTGAGCTGGCTGTCAGCACAGAGCCCAGTGCAGGGCTCAAACCCACAAACTGTGAGATCATGACCTGAGCTGAAGTAGGATGCTTAACCGACTGAACCAACCAGGAGCCCCATGCTGGTTCTCTACCTTATGAGTATTTTTAATGTCACCTGTATTGTAGTGAGTTGTATTTATTCCAATGTTTATATTGTGTGGTCAAGCTTGGTATAATGTAATGTATTGTGGTAAAGTTGGAGACAGAGCATAGATTTTGGAAAAAGGTGAATTGAGACAGAAATTAGATCTCTATATTTCACTAATAGTTATCCTTGAGTAATTTATTTAGTGTCCCTCAGCCTCAGTTTCCTCATCTGAAAAATGGGAATAATATCTAACTCATAGGGAGGTTGTGAGGATTATCCAAGACAGTGTATCCAGATTTTGAGTAGATGCCAGTTCTGCTCTTATCTTCTATCTTCTCCCACCTAGAATATTTAAAACTCAAGAGGACAGAAATTAGATCATATGTCTCTCTATAGCCTGATTATTCAATACTGTATTTGGCATAAATAGCATTCAATGAATGTTTGTCAAATTAATCAGGTTGCCTAAAAATTTCATGTGGATTGATTGCATTATTCAAATTGACTCCAATATATAATTTATGGACTTGGAAGAACTTATTCTCAGCATTATCTGCTGTTTCTCTTAACATTTCTTTTGCCTTATGTGTGGTCAAGGGAGTTTTATGACATTTCAGATGTGTTTAGCTGAAATTATCCTGAAAACACGTTTTTATTTTTAAAAAGTTTTTAATGTCTATTTATTTTTGAGAGAGAGAGACAGAATGTAAATGGAGTAGGGGCAGAGAGAGGGAGACACAGAAATGAGCCAAGCTCCAGGCTCTGAGCTGTCAGCACAGAGCCCAGCACGGGGCTCAAACTCATTAACTGCGATATCATGCCATGAGCTGAAGTTGGTTGTTCAGTCAACTGAGCCACCCAAGTACCCCCTGAAAATAGATGTTTTTTTGAAAAATATATGGATAAATCAAATTCATACTAACGTATCCAAGACCAAAACAGAATACTTGCTCCAAGATTTTTCTATTCTTAAGTTTAAATATAGCTATTATGATTACTGAAAATACATGTGTGTTTCTGTGAGATATTATAGAGATATGGGGATTTCAGCTATCAGCATAATCATTATGCAGGAACTATTCACTTGCTCCATTGCTATTTGCATGCTTGGGACATGTCCTTATTTTTTTTTATAGCTTTTTTTTTGTTGTTGTTGCTTTTAAGTTTCTTTTTATTTCTTTTGAGAGAGAGATAGAAAAGCAAGGGGGGAAGGACAGAGAGAGAGTGAGACTGAATACTAGGCAGGTTCCGCACTATCAGTGCAGAGCCCACTGTGGGTCTCAAACTCATGAACCGCAAATCATGACTGGAATGGAAGCCAAAAGTTGGACACTTAACTGACTGAGCTACCCAGGCACCCCATAGGACATTTCTAAAACATCTTTTCTGAAATAATATTCAAAGCTTGTGTAATATTTACAAATTTTTATTGTAAAATATATGTGCCATAGCTTGAATATTTGTGCCCCCTCACCCCAATTCATATGTTCAAACCTAATGCTCAGTGTGATGGAATTCGGAGATGGGGTCTTTGAGAGGTGATTAGGTCATGAAAGTGGAGTTCCCATGAATGGGATTACTGCCCTTAGAGACCTCACATAGCTCCCTCAACACTCCCTCCATGTGAGAACACAACCAGAAGACCCACTCTGCCTTGATTTTGGACTTCCCAATCTCCAGAATTGTGAAAATAAATTTACGTTGTTTATAAGCCATTTAGTCCATGGCATTGTACTATAGCAGCCAGAACTAGGAAAAATAAATAACATAAAATTAACCATTTTAGCCATTTTTAAGCATATGGTTCAGTGGCATTAATTATATTCACATTGCTTTGCAATCATCATGACTATCCATCTCCAGAACTTTTTCCATCTTGCAAAACTGAAATTCTGTACCATCAAACAATAATCCCTGTCCTCCTTCCCTCAGCATCTGATAACTTTTAATCCACTTTCTGTTTCTATGAATTTTATTACTCTAGAAATAGAATCATACAGTCTTTTTGCGACTGGCTTATTTCACTTAGCATAACGTCCTCAAGTTTCATCCATATTAAATTATATGTCAGAACTTCTTTCCTTTCTAAGGCTAAATATTGCACTATTGTATATATCAATTTTGTTTATCCATTTATCCATCGATGGACACTTGGTTTACATGTACATTTTGGCTATGTTGATTAATGCTGCTATGAACATGAATTTACAAATATTCTAGTGTCACTGCTGTCACATTTTTGAGGTATATGTCTAGAAGTGGAATTGCTGGATCATAGAGTAGTTCTATTTTTCCTGTGTTGAGGAATCTGCCTACTGTTTTCCATGATAGTTAGCCATTTTACATTTCTACCAGCAGTGCACATGCATTCCGAGTGATGTTTATACATCCTTGCAACGCTTGTTATTTTCTGTTGTTGTTTTTTTTTACAGTAGTCATCCTAACGAATGTGGCAGAGATTGCATTAATATTCTTTTGATTGTCTTTTGTGATCTTTATCCTTTGAAGGGAGATTTGATGTTTGGAACAAGCGGTTGATAATTTGTAGCTCATACTCTGGATAATATCATGACAGGATATGACTATGAAGTAGTGAGACCCTTAAAAGATACAACTCATAGCCTCTTTAGTAAGAGCCCAAACTACTTCACATCATGCTTCTTTCTTGCCCATTCCTGCTCTTCCTCCTGATTAATTTCGGCTCAAAACCATTGGGTAAGGCTGAACAAGGCAGACATCCATGTCTAGGGGCTTTGGGGTATGGCGCCCTGGCATGAATGTAAGAGCCTGAGTGTGGTGAGGAGTGCACTGTGTAAAGAATGTGACAGAAGTGACATCCCAGCATAGGACAGTGTCCTCTAAGCAGAGTGGGGAAGGCATCTTGGAAGCAGCCAAGAATAGGAAAGGAGGGCAGTTGTCTCTGTGAGCAGACAGTAGCAGCGGTGATGGGAGACTGGCCGCATTTGAAGGGAGTTGATCCAATAAGTGGATATGTTGAAGATAATGGGAGTCAGTTGCTCACTGTCAGAGAAAGGAGTTACAAATTTGGAAAGAGAGAAAATGAAAAGGAACCCATAAGTTTGGATATTAATGGGAGGTATTAGTGTGAACTAGCAGTCTTTTCAATGTGTGCAACTAGTGATGGAAATAAATACAGATGTGAATGTGTGTGAGGCTCCATCCGCTGAGGGCCTGGGGATAGTGACACCCTAGTGATGAAGGCACCCAGCATCCAGATCATGACTTGTAAATTCCTCTTTCCACTCTGAGGAACCAGACCTCCCTAAAGAAATGATTTCAGGATTCAGGCAGGGAAAGTTTAAGATGATCCTGGAATATTTTGTTGTACCATAAAGTAGTGTTTAAAGAATGATAGAGACATAGCAGGAATTAATGGAAACCAGCTTGAAAGGACACAGCCACCATTCAAAGCTGGGATAATTAGAACAACAATACAAAACAAATAAAAAAGATTGTGATAGACTATAATCAATTGAATAAAAATCTCCAAGTGTCTACCCATTCCTATAAATAAATTAGAGAATAATAAATGGGAAGAAGAAAAAGCCTTTTTTATTTTTCAGTAGAATTCCAATTATTAAGTGGAGAAAAAAAGGGCGGCATTACAAAATCGCCTCTTGGCAACAATCATAGTGATAATTGAATCAATGGAGAATGTCAATGGATGCTGAAACTAATGGCTGGAAATCTGATGAAAAACTAGATATTCACAGATTCAAAGTGCCTCCCCACACATACTTACTACTTAAAGGGGGAAAATAGAAACTTTGCAATGGAGACGCCTGGCGGATAAAATCTGAATCAAGTGACCACAAGTAACATCACCAGGAATGAAACATAGCAGTGTGACATACTACATGTTCAGGTGCAACCAGAAAAATCCAGCATCACTCCCTTGCTGTCCTTGCTCTGAATCTAATCATGAGGAAACTTCTGATGAACTTCGATAAATTAACTGGCCTATAAGTTACAAATGTCAAGGATTTAAAAGTCAAGGAAAGACTGAGCGATTATTCTGAACTGAAGGTGTTTAAGGAGACATGGCAGCTAAATGCACTTGGTTAATCTGGGTGGATACTTTTTCTAGAACGGGCTTTATTGGGACTCTAGGCTACTTGATTTGAGTCTGTGGATTAGGTGTTCATAACATAACAATGTTAACATCTATTTGATGGTTATATTGTGGTTATATAGGAGAATATCCTTATTTGGATTCAGGGTGATGGAGCATTCTATCATCAAATTACTTTCAAATAGTTCTGGAAAGAATATTTTTGTAATATTTTTGCAAAAATTGTTTAAAAATTAAAAAATAAATATACACAAGTGGAAAAATACATGGTGGTAGCTTCATTGGAAATTGGTTTCTTATGATAACTAGTTCGAAGGAAATAATAATTAGGATGCAACTGCTCATATGTCCCTAAAAATTATTTGAATTCAAATGTTGCTTTTCTTTCTTTTATGATTTTTGAGAAAAAATGGAGTTAAGCCATGGATTCAATAAACCAAGGACACACTAAATGAAAATGTATCTGAGACAGTTGGTAGGTTATGTTGATTTCGGGCACCTGATAGAATTCAGTGAGAATGGCATCACCTCTGTCATATTCTTCCCCCAAACCCATAACCCCAGGGTAATCATAACCCCAGGGTAATCATGAGAAAGCATTAGAAAACACAAATTAAGGGGCATTCTGCAAAGTGCCTGGCCAGCATGCTCTTTGGAAGTGTCGAGGTCATGAAAGATGAGTAAGAACTAGGAAACTGTTACAGAGGACCTAGGAGACATGGTGGATTTTGGGAACAGAAAATGGGCATGAGGGTTAAGAACAGGTGAAATACAGGGCACGTGTGTGGCTCAGTCAGTTAAACATCTGACTTTGGCTCAGGTCATGATCTTGTGGTTTGTGGGTTCAAGCCCCGCATCAGACTCTGTGCTGACAGCCTGGAGTGGCTTCAGATTCTGTGTCTCTTTCTCTCTCTGCCTGTCCCCCACTCATGCTCTGTATGGCTCTCAAAAATAAATAAACTTTAAAAAAAAAAAAAGAACAGGTGAAATCCAAGTTGAGTCTGTGGTTCAGTTAATAGTACTGTATTGATGTTAAATACTCAGTTTAGAAAAATTTGCCATGGTTATATGAAATGTGAGCATCAGGGAAGCTAGGTCAAATGTATAATGGGAATTCTCAGAATTCCTTCTGCAACTCTTCTTAAGTTTAACATTATTTCCAAAGAAAAAGGAAAAATAGACACAAACCAGAAACAAAGTTATGGAAAATATTTAAACTTTATTTTTCGTAGAAATACAAATAAAACACCAATGGAATATGTTTGTATTATTTATTAGCCCAGAATACAAGTGGTCCTACTATTTTGACCCACAATGACAAGAAAGGTGTACAGACCTAGTCTGTAACCAGAAACAACACAAACTTGGACTTTTCTAATCTCTTAAAACCTAGAAGATATTATAAATATTTCTTTTGAGTTGACCTCACCTGGCCTTTCTTTTAGGATTGAATCCACCTGCTTTATGCAGAATCTTCTTTCCTCTTCTATTTTCTCTCCTTCCTTTGGATGCGGGCTTCATTCTCCTGCTACGTTTTGCATTCAAATGGGCAGGGCCAATTACCCTGGTTCTTACATTCTTTATGCTCTTAAAGCAAATAAATCTTTAAATATATCTCTTGCTAATTAATTTTTTGTCTCTCATAGCACAACTGTGATGCATATTTAGATCTTCCCCCAAGAGTGAAAACAGGAGAAAGAACTGAGTTGGAGATGATAGGAAGATCCCATCCTGCTCTGAATCTGTGTTGTCTTGTTAGGTAGAGGTTGGCCCAATTAGTGAGGAGACATTTTGTGAATAGCACTCCAGAATTAGAACTGGAATTATTTTCTTAACATAAAAACAACAATAAAACCAGTGTATATCCGAAATCAAGGAAGGCAAACAAAACCAAAGAAGTCAAATTCACAAAACCAAACAGAATAACAAAAGACCAGCTCTGGAAAGTTAATGGCGGAGAAGCCTGGAAGGAAGGCAGGAAGAATGGGACCAGCAAGGCCAACCAGGGTGTGCTCAGTGGAACCGGCTTCTACATGCTGCTAGAGGCAGGGTAAGATCACCCTGGGGTTTTGGAAAGCAACCTGAACATGTGTACCAGAAGCCATTACCATGTTTGAACCTTTTGTCCCACACCTGTGAGAGTGGTCTAATTAAATACTAATTCAAAGTGTGGAAAAATAAATCCATTGCTGTGTGATTCATAACTGCAAATAAAATGGAGCTGATGTAAGGTTTCAATAAAATGAGAACGATTACATCAACCTAATGGCATATCATGAAGACCCGAAAGATGGTAGTTCAGATGATAAAAACTTAGAAACCTGGAAAAGCAACGTTTTGTACTGCAACTGCCCTGTTCAGCATGGTGGCTACTGACTTTATATGATGCTAGAACACTGGAAATTGGGTTTGTCCAAATTGAGATGTGCTGCAACAGGAAAATAGACCCCAGAGTTTGAAGATTCGGTATGACAAAAAAAGTAGAATACTTCATTAACAATTTTATATTCTCACTTTAAGTTTATTTAATCTCTATACCCAACATGGAACTTCAACTTAAGACCCCGAGATTAAGAGTTGCATGCTCTTCCAACTGAGCTAGCTAGGCACCCCAACAATTTTATACTGATGATATGTTAAATGATAATTTAGGTACATTGGGCTCGATAAAACACATCAGTAAAATGAATTTTACCCAACCCATTTCTTTGAAAATTTGGGCTTGTGTATATGGTTTGCATTATATTGCTCTTGGATAGTTCTAGTCTAGAGACCCCCTTAGGACAGGGTTTAATTTTTAGTTATATAAGCTGTATGTCTAAAACACATGGTTCACAATGTGTGCTTATTAAATTTTTGTTAACCACTTGATAATGATTATAATATTTGTTTTCACAAAGACATGCAATTGCATGTACATTAAGCCTATAATTTGTTGGAGGTGGTCATTGGGAAGAGGTGACCACCAGTTAATCTGCAAGCTGGACCTGTGTGGTTGTGGCTGGTCTCCCCAACCGAGTCCTTGGAATGCATGTCCTGTCCACCCTTCCCACATAGAAGTCCTTCAGAGATACAGCCTTGAGATAGTAAGGTCGTGTGGAGACCATCTGGACGATGTATGTGACTGAACCTAGTTGAGGCCTCTATATTAATTTTCAAGATTCTGGTGGGAAGGTATGGAGATCTTGTCTGTAGCTGCCCAATACAGGCCTCATAAATAAGTTCCCTTGCTTATGAAAACCACCACCTACCAATCTGGAGTGGTCTACCTCTTTCTGCAGTCTCTCCTTGCCCTTTGTGCAGAGGTCAGTTTGAGAACCAACACAACTGTAAAATAGTCATATGAAAAAAGACATATGATACACAAAATTGAAGACATTGTTATCATGGGATGTTGTGATTATGGGCAACCTGTTCTGTTTTTGAAACTTTTACATAGAATGTTTTTCCTAAAATTTAAAGAACTTTTTGACCTTTAAAAAAAAGACAAGAATTGTATTTTTGCTTGCTTGCTTATTATTTGTTGTTTGCCTTTTATTTGTTGTAGGGAGAGAAAGACACATATGTGAATAAAACCTTCAGAGATATCTGGCTGTGGCAGGCTCCAGAGTCTTTCTAATAGGCAGGACCGTGTGCTTCTTGTGTGCCTTGGGGGGTGATTCTTGAGAATTGTTGTCACGCTCTGCAGCTAACAACAGCCTATTCTGGGTGCTGGGCTGCTTGGCCTCCATGGCACAGAGCAAGTAAGGAAGATTTTATTTTCTCCAGCTTCTGCAAGGTGCCGCAGCCATTTCTCAAGGTCAGGTCAGGGAGCATCGTGAGGATGAGTAATAACAGTCCTCTGAGGGTTTTCTGTCCTGGCAACGGTTTATAACCATGTAAAGCTGATAATAAAATAATTCCAAAATAAATAAACAGTGGGTACCTAAGTGCCCTTAGAGATCAGTAAATCTGAGCATGTGAGCTGCTGGTGTGAGGAGGAGATAAAACTTTTTCCTTTTAATGTCCTGATGCAGTAAGGTGGATAGCAGCACCAGTTTAGGGTTTCAGAGAGGAGGGGGAAAGAAGAGTGTCTCTCACAAGAAGGCTGAGTGAAGGTCCCAACCATTTAAAAAATTCTAGCCTATGACAAATTTCCTTGATTCAACGGATAATTGTTGAGCCCCTACCATGTGCTAGGTATGGCTTTGGAGGCTGAAGATACAGCAAACAATGGTTACAAAATCCCACACCTTTAAGGCATTCACATTCTTGTGGGATAAATCATGGCAATTTACAAATGGATAATATATAGCATGTTCAGTGGATGGTAGTGCCAAGGAGAAAATGAAGTGGAGAAGGAGGCAAGAGATGGTGGAGTGGGGAGGGGAAGGTGGTTTAGATGAGGTGGCATGGAGGGCCTTGGAAGAGGTGGTAATTGAGGAAAGAAATGCCTTAAGGGGGTGAGTGAATAAAACATGCAGATTTTTAGTAGAAAAACATTTCGAGAAAAGGGAACAATTGCAGGGGCTCTGAAGCAGGAGTTGCCTGACATATTTGAGAAGCAACATAGAAAGAAGTCAGAGGAGTCTCTCTGCAGAGAGGAGTAGAGGGGAAGTGGCAGAAGGCAAAGTCAGACTTGCATTGTGGGTCAGTCTTTCAGGTCACTATGAGGACTTTGGCTTTTGATCTGAGAGAAATGGGAAGGCATGTAGGGTTTTGAGACAGCAATGAGGTGTTGCATTACACTTTACCAGGGGCTAACTTCAGAAAGTTGAGCAGAGAGAGCAGCTTAGAGGTTTAAGATGGTGGCTTCTATCAAGTTGTTATCCTGGCAAACATTAAGTGGTCTTTTTTTAAAAATTTTTTTTAATGTTTTATTTATTTCTAGGAGAGAGAGAGAGCGAGAGAGAGAGCGTGAGCAGGGGAGGGTCAGAGAAAGAGGGAGTCACAGACTGAAACAGGCTCCAGGCTCTGAGCTGGCAGTCAGCACAGAGCCCGACGCGGGGCTCAGACCCACGAACCGCGAGATCATGACCTAAGCGAAAGTCGGACGCTTCAACCGACTAAGCCACCCAGGCGCCCCTAAATGGTCTTCCTGATTGGACCTTGAAGATATCCGATGAATGGTTGGACTTACTGGATGTGGTTTAAGAAAGAAATAGAGGAATTGGGAATGATGCAAGCATATTTGGCCCAAGAGGCTAGGAGGATGGATTTTGCCAGTTGTTGAGATGGGGAAAAATTGTTGAGGAGCAGTGTTGGGGGACAGATGGGGTCCTCAATTTGGGATATGTTCCTTTGGAAACACTCTTCCTTGGGAAATCCCAAGTAAATGGATATATCGAGTAGGAAGTTACATACATGTCAGTCTGGAGGTCATGGAAGAATTCTAGAATATAAGTTCAGAGATTTAAACCTGGGGCCATCCCTGTGTGGATGATTTATAAGGACCTGAGACTGATGAGATCAAAGGAATGAATGTAGGTAGAGGAACAGAGCCCCAGGAACCAATCCTACTAGAATCCTTCCTTATAGTTGGAAAGTTCAGGAAGTTCCTTAGCAAAGAAAACTGTGAAGGGGTAGCCACTGAGGGAGGTGATGAGCCCAGAGAGAGTGTGATGTCCTGGAGGCAAATATGAAACTATCTCAAGGGGATGGGAGAGGTCAGCTGTGTCTAGAATTATTGGCATGTCGAATATGATGAAGGCTAAATATCAACTCTGGGATTTGCAACATGAGGGTCATTGCTAATTTTAAAGTTTATAAATTTTCATTTGTGGTAGAGCCAAAAACATAAACATGGGAGAGAGAAATTGAAGACTATGAGAGTACACAACTCCTTTGTGGGATTTTGTTATAAAAAAAGAGAGAAGTTCACTGATAACTGAAAGGGAAGGGGGAACTTCTGGCTTCCATTTAGGAGGGAGAAAGCTAGAAAGAGACCATTCCCACCCTTGCCACAAAAAGAACAAAAAGCCAGGTAATCAGCAAATTTGCAACTTTTCTGGAACCATCAGAAAGCTGGGGACTCAGGGAAAAATAATATAAAAGATAAGGAAACACTGGTGCCTTCAAAGAGAGATGGAACACAGCAGTTGCTTACATGGAGCAGGTGTTGGACATCATACAATTGCGTGAAAGGACTTTAGCTAAAATGCTTACTAAATTCTTTTTTTTTTTAATTTTTTTTTTTTTTTATGATTTATTTATTTCTAGGAGAGAGCAAGAGACAGCGTGAGCAGGGGAGGGTCAGAGAGAGAGGGAGTCACAGGCTGAAACAGGCTCCAGGCTCTGAGCTGGCAGTCAGCACATAGCCCGACGCGGGGCTTGAACCCACGAACCGCGAGATCATGACCTAAGCGAAAGTCGGACGCTTAACCGACTAAGCCACCCAGGCGCCCCTAAAATGCTTACTAAATTCTAAATGGCTGTGTGGGCCAGCCTGAAAGTATGGAAAACTCGGAGAGCCATAGACCTAAGGCTTTATCCTCTTCTCCAGGTGACCCTACCAGGTACTGATGAGGAAGCCTGGAGGGCAAGCCTTCCTCAGTGCAGGCCCTGGGGAGGGGAATCGCAGCATCACAGGAAGGTATAATGCCCTTCCTTGATCCTTCTTTCCTATCTCCTCTACACAGCAAAATTCTCAAGCTTCTAGAAGGGTACTGAACCCTGTGACCTTCAGGCTACAGGTAAAAACCCATTGTAGTGTGGAAAAGGAAACTGCAATACAAAGTATTTTATCCCTTAGTGGGGGTGAGAAAATGCTCTGGGTGTCCGCTGCTAGAAATTTCCTACTGAGGGAGAGGCAGGAACACTAAGGAGTCTCCACCTTCAAGGCCCAGAGACACAGCATCTGCCGAAGACAGAAAACCTGCACGAGAATGGTGGATATTGTTGCCTCTGCCCCCATACTAGGCTAGCAAGAACTGAGTCACAGTAATTGTGGCCTGCTGCTGGAAAGGAACATAAACATGTGGAGAGATCCTTTGTGAGGGGAAAGTGAAAAGGAAAGATCTAAAGTCTGGATCAAACAGACACTGAGGAAAAGTTTCTGGTGAACAAGCCCTGATCCTAAGCATGAAATTACACTAAACGAATTGGAAGTCTTCCACGCACTAAGTGTAGTAACGACAGCAACGGCAAATCCCCACATCAGTTCAATTCTAGACCAGATTGACTCACAAACCATGTTAAAGGCCTAGCAAAGGAAAGTATGGGCCCATTTCCAGGCTTAAATATTATTTACCACAGTATACATGTTTGGTTTAGTGTACCCACAATGTTTAACTTTCAAGCAGGACAATATAATACACAAAAAGCAAAGCGTGCATGCACACACACACACACACAAAGAGTTGAAGTCAACAAAGCCAGACTCAGACTTACTTATGCCCAATTGCTGAAACTATCCGACAGAGAACTTAAAATATTCATGATAAATATTGTAAAGGCAATAGTGGAAAAGGTGAACATCATGTATGAACAGATGAAGAGGTATAGCAGAGAGACAAGCCATAAAAAAATCAAATAAATATCCTAGAAAACTGCGTAAAAATATAATAACATGGATGAAGAATGTCTTTGATGGGGGATTTGACAAAACTGCAGAAAGAATCTGCATACTTGAAGATAGGTCAATAGAAATCAGCCAGCTGAGACACAAAAGGAAAACAGCAAAACAAAACAGAGGCTTTAAGGGCTGTGGGATGACATCAGAAGATTGAATATGCACTGAATTAGAGTCCAAGAAGAAAACAAGAAAGTACATAGGGCAGGAGAAACATTTAAAGATATAAGAGTTTTCCAAGATCCATGAAGGACATAAAAATTACAGATCGAAGGGGCCCAGAAAACATCAAACTAAATAAATCCTCCGTCCTTAAAACATTCCTGAATAAATGTCATCCACACTGCTGAAAATCAAGGATATTGAGAAAGCATTCTGAGGGGAAAGGTACATTTTATATGGAAGAGGAAAGTAAGAATTACTGTAATTCTTTAAAAAGTAGGGAATCTTCTTGGCAATTGAGTCATATCTTTAACATGCTCAGAGGAAAACACAAGCAAACAATCAGCCCAGAATGTTAAACGCTGGGAAAACATATTTCAAAAAATAAAAAAAATAAGCTTATTTTTCAGATGAACAAAAAACGAGAATATTCACTGCAGCTGATTACTGGAAATGTTCAAGGAAGGGCTTTAGCCAGATGAATCTATCATATAGAAACTTGACTTTACACAAGGAAATGAAGAGCCAGGAAATGGCATACATGAAGGTCAATGTACATTTTTTTCTTATTTTAAATTGCTGTCTAAGCAAAAAAATGTATCAAGGTGTTGTCTGTCTACATCACACAAAACTAAAACTTATGCTAATAGTAACAGAAAAGATGGGGGAAGAATTTGTGAGGATAATGTTCTAAGTTCCTCACACCTGCATGTGAAACAGTATAGTATTCAAACAAAGTTTTAAATTAAAGATATGTGCAGGAAACCCCAGGGCAAACAACAAAAATCATAAGTATAAATCATAAGCAGTAGTGGAGATTAATAGAATAATAAAAATGCCTAATCTAAAAGAGGATGAAAAAAAAAAACCACATTTTCCCATTGTTCCTTGATGCCTTGTGTGTGTGTATGTGTGTGTGTGTGTGTGTGTGTGTGTGTAATTTAGTCCAAACAGCAGAGAGTGTATTTTAATACACATGCCATTTTTGTGCATTCTCTACTTGTAAGTCGACTTACTGCATCCCAAGTTCACCCTTTATGACTATGCAGCCACATCACAAGCTGCTGTATTCTTGTCGCCTATGTTGTTGTTCCATTGTTTCACTTAGTGCTCAGCTCCTTCCTGAATCAGACTTCATCACTGATGTTCCCTCTACAGAGAATACTCTCTACTAACCTTGTAACCTGCCACGTTCTCCTCACCCTTCAAGTTTAAATCTACATGTTAATTTCCTCAGGGAAATTTTCCGTGACCCCAAGTTAAACTGTGAAATAGTTTCTCAGGACCCTATAGTTATCCTTCCCAATATTCATTAAAATTGTAAATGTTTATTGTTTTAGTGTCTCTTTTTTTTTTTTTAAATGTTTTTATTTATTTCTAGGAGAGAGAGAGAGAGACAGCATGAGCAGGGAGGGTCAGAGAGAGAGGGAGTCACAGACTGAAACAGGCTCCAGGCTCTGAGCTGGCAGTCAGCACAGAGCCCGACGCGGGGCTCGAACCCACGAACCGTGAGATCATGACCTAAGCGAAAGTCGGACCCTTAACCGACTAAGCCACCCAGGCGCCCCTGTTTTAGTGTCTCTTGACAGTGACAGCTGCCTTGATATTTCTGTCCATTTCAATTATTCCTTTTTGTTCTATAATCTTAAAAAAAAAAAAAGGAAAGACCTTGTCTCCCTTGTTTATCACTTTCATCCCAGAGCCTTGCACAGTGCCTGACACAGAGGAGATGAGTTAATTGAATAAATGAATGAAATGCAAAGACATAAAGAAGCATTCTAAGATGTGGGGGGAGGACAGTACACCAGGTGAAAAGCATTAGTATAATTATGGAGTGAAAAAAGCATATAGCAAGCTCTTACGTATTTGCTGGATAGGAGTTTAGAAAACAGTCCGTGTTCAAAGGAGAAAACTGAGCCAGGATTGCTTCCGACTAAATTCTGCCGTGACACAGACCTGGGTGCGGGAAGGGTCGGCCTGAAACAGAACCCATGTCAATGTAGCCTGGTTTTCTTTTTCTTTTCTTTCTTTTTTTTTTTTTAAATAGTTTATTGTCAAGTTGGTTTCCATATAACACCCAGTGCTCATCCCCACAAGTGCCCTCCTCCATGCCCATCACCCCCCTTCCCCTCTCACCCACCCCCAATAGCCCTCAGTTTGTTCTCAGCATTCAAGAGTCTCTCATGGTTTGCCTCCCTTCGTCTCACCCCCTATTTTTCTCCTTCTTCTCCCCCATGGTCCTCTGTTAAGTTCTTCCTAATCCTCCTTTAAACATATGATATCTATTCTTCTCTGCCTGACTTATTTCACTCAGCATAACACCCTCAAGTTCCATCCATGTTGCCACAAATGGCCAGATTTCATTCTTTCTCATTGCCATGTAGTATTCCATTGTATAGATAAACCACATCTTCTTGATCCATTCGTCTGTTGATGGACACTTAGGCTCCTTCCATGTTTTGGCTATTGTTGAGAGTGCTGCTATGAACACTGGGGTACATGTGCTCCTATGCATCAGCACTCGTGTATCCTTTGGGTAAATTCCTAGCGGTGCTATTGCTGGGTCCTAGGGGAGTTCTATTGTTCATTTTTTGAGGAACCTCCACACTGTTTTCCAGAGAGGATCCACCAGTTTACATTTCCACCAACAGTGTTAGAGGGTGTTCGTTTCTCCACATCCTCGCCAGCATCTAGAGTCTCCTGATATGTTCATTTTAGCCATTATGATTGCCATGAGCTGGTATCTCAGTGTGGTTTGATTTGTATTTGAGGAGTGACGCTGGGCATCGTTTCATGTGTCTGTTTGCCATCTGAATGTTCTCTTTGGAGAAGTGTCTGTTCATGTCTTCTGCCCATTTCCTTACTGAATTATTTATTTTTCGGGTGTGGAGTTTGGTGAGTCCTTATAGATTTTGGATACTAGCCTTTTATCTGATATGTCATTTGTAACTTTCTTTTCCCATTCCATCGGTTGTCTATGAGTTTTATTGCTTCCTTTGTCATGCAGAAGCTTTTTATCTTTCTGAGGTCCCAATAGTTCATTTTTGCTCTTGATTCCCTTGCCTTTGGGGATGTGTCAAGTAATAAATTGATGCAGTTGAGGTCAAGGAGGTTGTTTCCTGCTTTCTCCTCTAGGGTTTTGATGGTTTCCTGTCTCACATTCAGGTCCTTCGTCCATTTTGAGTTTATATTTGTGTATGGTGTAGAAAGTGATCTAGTTTCATTCTTCTGCATGTTGCTGTCCAGTTCTCCCAGCACCATCTGTTAAGAGGCTGTCTTTTTTTTCCATTGGATACTCTTTCCTGCTTTGTCAAAGATTAGTTGGCCATACATTTGTGGGTCCAATTCTGGGTTCTCTATTCTATTCCATTGGTCTATGTGTCTGTTTTTGTGCCAATACCATACTGCCCTGATGATTATAGCTTTGTAGTAGAGGCTAAAGTCTGGGATTGTGAGGCCTCCCATTTTGGTTTTCTTCTTCAATATTACTTTAGATATTCAGGGTCTTTTGTGGTTCCATACAAATTTTAGGATAGTTTATTCTAACTTTAAGAAGAATGCTGGTTGATTGTTAGATTGCTTTGGGTAGTAATAACATTTAAATAACATTTAACAATAACATTTTAACATTCCATAAGCATGGAATGTTTTTCCATTTCTTTGTGACTTCTTCAATTTCCTTCATAAGTTTTCTGTAGTTTTCATCATATATCTTTCATCTTATATCTTTGGTTAGGTTTATTCCTAGGTATTTTATGGGTTTTTTTTGGTGCAATTGTGAATGGGATCAGTTTGTTGATTTCTCTTTTTGTTGCTTCATTATTGGTGTATAAAGATGCAACCAATTTCTGTACATTGATTTTGTACCTGCAACTTTGCTGAATTTATGGATCAGTTCTAGTAGGCTTCTGGTGGAGTCTGTTGGGTTTTCTATGTAGACTATCGTGTCCTCTGTGAAAAGAAAAAGTTTGACTTCTTCTTTGCCAATCTGATGCCTTTTATTTCCTTTTGTTGTCTGATGGCTGATGCCAGGACATCCAGCACTATGTTAAACAACAGTGGTGAGAGAGGAGATCCCTGTCACGTTCCTGATCTCAGGGGGAAAGCTCTTAGTTTTTCCCCATTGAGGATGATGTTAGGTGACGGCTGCTCATAGATGCTTTTATGATGTTTAAGTAAGTTCCTTCTATCCCAATATTCTTGAGGGTTTTTATTAAGAAGTGATGCTGTATTTTGTCAAATGCTTTTTCTGCATCTATTGACAGGATCATATGTTTTTTATCTTTTCTTTTGTCAATGTGATGTATCACATTGATTGATATGTGAGTATTCAAACAGCCCTGTAATGCAAGAATGAATCCCACTTGATCATGTTGGATAATTCTTTTTATGTGCTGTTGCATTCAATTTGCAAGTATCTTACTGAGGATTTTTGCGTCCTTATTCCTCAAGGATATTGAGGTAGTTCTCTTTTTTTGCTGAGTCTCTATGTGGCTTGGGAATCAAAGTGATGCTGGCTTCCTGGAATGAATCTGGAAGTTTTCTTTTGATTCCTTTTTGTTTGGAATAACTTGAGAAGAATGGGTATTAACTCTGAGTTAAATGTCTAGTAGAATTCCCCAGGGAAGCCATCTGGCCCAGGGCTCTTATTCGTTGGGAGATTTTTGATAATTGATCGATTTCCTCACTAGTTATGGGTCTGTTCAGATTTTCTGTCTTTTCCCATGTGAATTTCGGTAGTGAGTGTGTGTTTAGGAATTTGTCCATGTCTTCTAAGTTGTCCAGTTTAGCATATAATTTTCATAGTATTCCCTGATAATTGCTTGTATTTCTGAGGGATTGGTTGTAATAAGTCCATTTTCATTCATGATTTTGTCTACTTGGGTGCTCTCTTTTCTTTTTGAGAAGCCTGGTTACCAGTTTATCAATTTTGTTTATTTTTTCAGGAAAACTGTCTTGCTTTCATTGATCTGTTTAACTGGTTTTTTAAAATTCTATATTGTTTATTTCTGCCCTGATTTTTATATTTCTTTTCTCCTACTGGCTCTGGGTGCTCTTGTTGCTCTCCTTCTATTCCTTTAGGTGAGCTGTTAGATTTTGTATTTGTGCTCTTTCCAATTTCTTGAAATAGGCCTGGAGTGCAATGTACTTTCCTCTTAGGACTGCCTTTTCTGCATCCCATGGAGTCTGAATTGTATTTTCATTTTCATTTGTTTCCATATATTTCTTTTAATATCTTCCCTAATTGCCTGATTGGCCCATTTGTTCTTTAGTGGGATGTTCTTTGACCTCCATGTTTTTGGGGGTTTTCCAGACTTCTTCCTGTGATTGGTTTCAAGTTTCAAAGCATTATAATCTGAGAGTGTGCATGGTATGATCTAAATTCTTTATATTTGTTGAGGGCTGCTTTATGTCTCAGTATGTGATCTATTTTGGAGAATATGCCATGTGCACTTGAGAAGAAAGTGAATTCCGTGGCCTCAGAATGTAGAGTTCTAAATATATCTGTCAAATCCACCTGGTCCAATGTGTCATTCAAGTCCATTGTTTCTTTAGTGTTTTCCTGTCTAGTTGATCTATCCATTGCTGTAAGTGGAGTATTAAAGTCCCCTGCTATTAGCACATTCTTATCTGTATGATTGTTTTGGTTTGTGATTGTTTTATGTATTTAGGTGCTTCTGTATTTGGTGCGTAGACATTTATAATTGTTAGCTCTTCCTGATGGATAGACCCTGTAATTATTATAGAATGCCCTTCTTCATCCCTTGTTACTGCCTTTACTTTAAAGTCCAGTTTTTCTGATATAAGTTTAACTACTCCAGCTTTCTTTTTACTTCCACTAGCATGGTAGATATTCCTTCATCCCATTACTTTCAATCTGACGGTGTCCTCGGGTCTAAAACACGTCTCTTGTAGACACCAAATAGATGATTTTGTTTTTTTATCCATTCTGCTACCCTATGTCTTTTGATTGGAGCATTTAGTCCATTTGCTTTCAGTGTTATTATTGAAAAATATGGGTTTAGAGTCATTGTGTTCTTTGTAGGATTCATGCTTCTTGTGGTGTCTGGTACTTTGGGTTGCTTGCAACATTTCCCTCATAGAGTCCCCTTCAAGATTTCTTGTAGGGCTGGTTTAGTAATGATGAATTCTTTCAAGTTTTGTTTATTTGGGAAGACTTTATCTCTCCTTCTAATCTGAATGACAGGATTGCTGGATAGAGGATTTTTGGCTGCATGTTTTTTTCTGTTCATCACATTGAAGATTTCCTGCCATTCCTTTCTGGCCTGCCAAGTTTCAGTAGATAGGTCTGTAACTACTCTGATAGGTCTCCCCTTGTATTTTAAGGCCCGTTTATCCCTAGCTGCTTTCAGAATTCTCTTTTTTTACTTATATTTTGCTGGTTTCACTATGGTGTGTTGTGCAGAAGATCTATTCAAGTCATATCTGAAGGGACTTCTTTGTGCCTCTTGGATTTCAATGTCTGTTTCCTTCTCCAGATTGGGGAAGTTCTCTGCTATAGTTTGTTCAAGTACTCCTTCAATGCCTTTCCCTCTCTCTTCCTCTTCTGGAATTCCTATGATATGGATATTGTTCCATTTGAGGAGCGCCTGGGTGGCTCAGTTGGTTAAGCATCTGACTTCAGCTCAGGTCATGATCTCACTGTTCGTGGGTTTGAGCCCCGCATTGGGCTCTGTGCTGACAGCTCAGAGCCTGGAGCCTGCTTCCGATTCTGTATCTCCCTCTCTCTCTGACCCTCCCCTGATCATGCTCACTCTTGCTCTCTCTCTCAGAAATAAATAAAACACTGAAAAAAATTAACCATTTGATTGTATCACTCACCTCTTGAAATCTCCTTTCGTGTTCCTGGATCAGTTTATCTCTCTTTTTCTCTGCTTCCTCTTTTTCTATTATTGTCTTCTAATTTAACTATTCTCCTCTCTGCCTTTTCAGTCCATGCTTTGAACCCCTCCACTTTATTATGGATTTCATCTATAGCATTTTTAAATTCATCACAACTATTTTTAAGCTCAGTATTCTTTGTAGGAATAGTTTCTCTGATGTCTTACATGCCTTTTTCAAGCCCAGCGGTTAATTTTTTGACTATTTTTCTAAATTCTTGTTCAATTATGTTGCTTATAACTGTTTTGAGCAGTTCTTTAGCTGTCATTTCTTCCTGGAATTTCTTTAGAGGAGATTTCTTCTGTTTCGTTATTGTGGTTAGCTTTCCATCTTTTGTTAGTTTTAAAAGCTTGTTATGCACTCTGCATCTGTGAGTACTGCTATATTAAACAAGGCTCTTTGACTGTCCAGGGTCTGTCCATTCAGGAAGTGTTCTTTGATTGGTGTCCCTTGCTTGGTCTTTTTTGTTGAGACTTTGGTTATTTCCCTACTCGTAGTGGTATTTGGGACTCTCCACCATGTGTACTTTGGCTTGTTTTTTGAGGTAGCCCTGGAAAGAAAACAGACAGACAAACACACGGGGAACAAAGGCACACAAATGCACAGACAAACCCGACAAACATGCTAACCGAAAGGGAAAAAGAAGTGACAAAAAAAAAAAAAAAAGAGGAAGGAGGGAAGACAAATAATAAAAATAAAAATAAATAAAAAATAAAAAAGAAGAAAAGAAAAAAGAAGTAACCCAAAAGATAAAGGATAGTCTAAAAGCATAACACCAGAATTCCCAGCTATAAATAAAGAGCTGGGAGTATACAGTGCTGATGGAAGAGCATATATAAAGAGAGAAATGACAGGGTGAGGAGGAAGTGAAATTGAAAATGAAATGACCAGGCAGAGAGACTAAGAGGCTTAATTCAGAGAGAGAAAGAGAAGAATATGGTTAGAGGTGAGGAGAAAAACTGAAGATAATGTTACTCAGAGAAACTATATAGTCTGATTACTCCAGAGAGAGAGAGGTAAAAAGGTAGCAGTGGAGGTGTAGAATATACATCCAGAGAATGGAATAAATGTGACTGTTTAAGCAAATCTGTGACCAGAGTGCTCAGTCCAACAGAGTGGAGGGTTGTGAATCAGACAAGGGGAAAGTTATATCTGAATAGAAAGAATTGATCTAGAAGTAATCACTGCAGTTCATCCATGTTGGTCTTGCCCCAAGTTCCAAAATAAATAAATAAATAAATAAATAAATAAATAAATAAATAAAAGCTCTCTAGTGGGGATGGGTGTGGTTCGGTGCAAGCAGGTCTGAGCCTCCAATGCACCCCTCCCTGGTCTCGCCTTGGTGGTTGTGGGGAGAAAAGTATGGTGCCCCAGTCCCCTCTTGAACCATTGCAACTCATTTTTTTGGGTCAGATCTCCCTGTGCCATAGCCGAGGTGGGCCCTGCTCTATGTTCCCCGCCTCATCTCCAGATCTTAATCCACGTACCCCATTGATATCGCCCCAAATATAAACCCACAGGCCCAGTCCCTCTGAGCAGTTTCAAGCCTCTCATCTCCCCACTGGGGATTGAGCAGAGCCAGAGGAGACGTGGAGCGGCTTCAGGCGTATCACTTCCCCTCCAGGTCGAGCTGGCAAGCAGAGGAGTAGTTTCTCCCAGCATTGCCTGGGACCAGTGCATCCCGCTCAGGGTCAGCAGCACAGCAGGAAACCGGATCTCTCTGTGTCTGAGCCGAGGTTTTTTTTTCTCTTCTCCAGGGACAGGGAAAGTGTCTTGAGCAGTTTCAACTGCTTTTCCTTTTCCCCTAGACTCACCATGTCTCCCCACAAAGGGGACTCTCTCCACTCCCTCCGTGTCTCCGGTCCTGGCCCGTTTTTATCTTCCCCAGTTCACACTCACACTATAAGGTTTTCTCAGCGGACTTTGTCTTCTTTCCTCTCAAACTCCTGGTTTCTGTAAGGGTTCCTGTGTCTTCAGGCCTTCTCCATTTGATAGATGGGGGTGAGTGAAATGTATGGAGCTCCCTACTTCTTTGCTATCTTCCTCTCCTAGCCTGGTTTTCTAGAAGCTTGAGCAGTTCCTGATGTCCATTCCATAGGTAAGTGCTATGAAGAATCTCTTCCACTAACAGCCCCCTTACTCAGAAATCTGTCCATCAGTTTTGCATTATTTTGTATTTGCTACCAATCTGGATTTTTAATTATGGATTATCTACTTAGTGATGTGTGCTTCTTTTCATTACTTCTAATTTGCACCGCTCAGGGAACCAAGGTTTAGAGAAGTGTTCTATGAGTGTGGAATGAGCACAGGTCTTCGATCTTGGGTTTGAATTCTGATTTTACTCTCAAAACTTCATTCTCTTATCTCTGAAACATAGGCGTAATAATATCTGCTTCCTAACATAATTGCTGTAAACTAAAATGAATGAATGTATGTTCAAGGCCTGACGCATAGAGAAGTAATCATTTCCTATTAGTTTCATTCCCAGCCTAGTCTTCCTAGATTTGGGGGGACCGATCATTTCACTAATGGCGTCTCTTATGAGTCTAGATTTTGGTCATGAATCTTTCAATTCAGTCTTGTTGAATGGCAAACAGCAGCGGTCCAGTCTCTTCAATCTGTGTCTTGATAGGGGCATCTTCTTTCATATTTCTGACTATCCTAATTGTTCCTTTTGGGATCTTGTCTACTTCAGATATACCCTTTATAGTATCTCACTAAGGCAGCCATAAGCCACCACAGTTTAATGGACGATAGGTTAGAATTTCTCAGAGTCTCTGTTGATGATTGATTATTATAAATTCTAAGAAGGAAATTTTCATAAAGTTGATACACTAGGGATTTACACATTCATTTTCTAGGTATTTATTAACCACCTATTTGTGTATAAATTAGAGTTGTCTGATTTACCAAATGAAAATACAGGATGCCCAGATAACTGGGTGTCTTTTGTTTTATTTGGAAAATAAACATAGATTAGCAAAGATCTCTGTATAAGAAAAGAAATTAAGGCATGGTTTCTACCCCAAAGGAGGTTTTGGTTTTGGTTTTGGTTTTACAAGTTCAGACTGTAGTAATGGACTCGGAGACAGTAGCCAGGCAGTGTACTGAAAGAAAGGGTAATGAGGGGTGCCTGGGTAGATCAGAGGGTTAAGCGTCCGACTTTGGTTTATGTCATAATTTCCTGGTCTGGTTAGTGAGTTGAACCTCATGTCAAGCTCTGTGCTGACAGCTCAGAGCCTAGAGCCTGCTTCTGATTCTGTGTCTTCTCTGCCTTTCCCCTGCTTATGCTCTGTCTCTCTCTCTATCTCAAAAATAAATAAACATTAAAATTATTTTTTAAAAAGAAAGGATAATGAATGAGTCAAGTATACATTTCCATAGCTGCCATAATAGGGTACTACAAAATGGGTGGCTTGTTGTAACAGAATTCTGTTCTTTTACAGTTCTGGAGGCTGGAAATCTGATATGAAGATGTCTCCAGTATTTATTCTTTCTGAGAGACACTATGGGACAGTCTGTTCCATGCTTTTCTTTCCTAGCTCCTGGTGATGGCCAGAATTCCTTGGCATTCCTTGGCTTGTAAATGTATCACCCCAATTTCTGCCTATGTATTCTCAGGGCATATTCCTCTGTGTCTCCTCTCCCCTTACACAAACACCAGTTGGATTAAAGCCCATTCTAATGGCCTCATTAGAGGCCTCATCTTAGCTTGAGTACATCTTCAAAGACCCTATTTTGAAATAAGGTCACATTCAAAGTTATAGGGGTTAGGATTTTGACATACTTTTTGGAGGACACACTTCAGCCCATAAATGATGATAGGGGTATTGGTGGTCATGGAGTTCAGAGAAAGGGCAGGGTTTTGTGTGTGTGTGTGTGTGGAATGGAATAGTGAAAAAGGTTCCTATCACTGTCAGGAATTAATGGGGCTTGACTTTGAATGGTGGCTAGACCTTATTGGAGGGGAGGAAAGGGCTGGAAGAAGATGATGAACGACAGAATAGAGAAGAAATTGGTCTTCCAGGAATGGAAGTTACTTGTTATAATTTACTCAGGATGAGCACAAGGCTGTGAACTCTGAGAAAACCAACAATAGTTCCATTTGCTCAGCTCAGGGAAGCAACAGCATCATTATGACTCAAGTTTCACTGGTGTCCAAGTTTCCTTTCATCTCTCAAATTCGAATTGTTTAGTGTTAATTTGGTTTTGGCACCAAACCCAGGGATACTAGAGGAAAAATCCTGAGAAGCTACTACAGGCAAGCTCTGTATCCCTGAAAAAGGTGCTAAGCTAATATTGGAACCTGACTTGGGGGTTATATTTAAAATCAAACATCTATGTTAAACAAGGTGTAATTATAAGCAATTGGTACAGTTAGAATGTTTATTTACTCAGCAGCAAAGATTAGTTTCCAACTTTTTAGGAAGCATCCCCATAACAAAGTTTGTCTGGGTGAAACAAAGATCACAAAAAAGTTACTAGCTTTGTTTATTGCATGAGAAGCCCATATAGAAGGTGTGTTAAACTGGGTCTATAATTTTGTGAGTGTGCACCATATCATGGCATGCCATAGAATGTACTGTATTTGTGTATGGACTAAAGGTTTTGGACATGGTTTCCAAATTCTTCAAGGGAACAAATGAAACGCAATTTAAATAGCAACCCAGAGAAGAAATCAAAGATTAAAGGAATGAGCTGCAGGAAATACAGGCAGTGAGCTGTTCTGTCTGCTTTTGTTCCTTTGATGGGGCCTCCTGTGGATCTGTGGATATTTCCTCACATTTCTCCCTCAGTAATTAGTCAATTAAATCTTAAGTTTATATGAATCTTAATTTATGTCAGTTTACCTTAGAATTTAGTAAATTATCAAACTGCTACAAGACTAAGTTTCTTTGTTGTTGTTGATGTTCAGAAAAAAAAATCATTTGAAAAGAAAGGAAAATCTAACAGTTGGATAAATGCTTGCCTATTTGTTTTCAAGCTACCTCTTTCCCCGGGAAGTCTCCAGAGAAGAGTGTGCAAATACAAAGACAGTGGAGGAAACCTCTCACCTTGTTATGTTCCTTACAGTTCTGTGACATCTCCTGCCATTGGGGATTTGGGTTGATAATATCCACAAACCTATTTATTTCCCCTCATTACCTTGTCAGTTGTTCAGATAAACTACCTCAAGGCTGGGGTCTTCAAGATTAATAAGGTCAGCTGCAGTCAATGAGAAAATAAGGACTTGTCCACTTTCCATTCAATGTATCATTATTTAGAGAATGATTGCTTATGAAGCAGTGAAGATAAATATTGTAATCAATTGTATTGTAGACATCTATGTATAGCTTAGTGTAGGAATCAATCAAACAAGGTTGGCCAGGAACCTAGTTTCAGTTGCGTCTCTCATCTGTAATAGGCAACTAATATTGGAAAAGCTTCAACTCCTTTGGTTCTTTCTAGGCATTGAAAAGTCCAGCTCAGTGGAACCTTAGGGAACTCCTTGATTCCCACTGTGTTTTGACCATTGGCAGAGCCCAGTCTACCTTTTTCTGTCAGATACCTTTCCCTAAGCCATCCTCACTTTGCAAAGAATGTTTCCCCTGCTTAGCACTTACCAAGTGAAAGGTGGCACTTGTTTTTCTAACTTTCCAAGAGCTCTCCAGATGCCTTTCTTAATTCCAACTTTATTGGCTTGTTTTTTTTTAATATTTTTATTTATTTCTAGGAGAGAGAGAGAGAGAGAGACAGCGTGAGCAGGGGAGGGTCAGAGAGAGAGGGAGTCACAGACTGAAACAGGCTCCAGGCTCCGAGTTGGCAGTCAGCACAGAGCCCGACGCGGGGCTCGAACCCACGAACCGCGAGATCATGACCTAAGCGAAAGTCGGACACTTAACCGACTAAGCCACCCAGGCGCCCCTACTGGCTTGTTTTAAAATTCTACATCCCCAGGTTATTTATTATAGATATGTGCATAGCTGGGATCCTTATCTGCACAAAAAGGAATAGCAGATCAGGATTTAAAAAAATTTTCCTCTCCCCCAAGGGAGTAAACAACCTTTTTTAAAATTCTAGAATGTCTTAAAAACATAAAAAGAAGAAGAGAAATAATCCAGAGTTAATCACCACTTAAAGTCGATTGTTACCAGTAATTTAGTTTATATCCTTTCTTTCAATCTTGCTATTTTCTGTATATTTTATCTTGTAAACTAGTTGCATTTTTATTCTCTTTAAATTGGTGTGCATGTGCGCCTGTGAGTGTGTGCCTGTGTGTGTTGTTTTATTTAATGCTCTAATCAGAAGTGGTATAAACAACATGGTTATGAATGTGGGAATATGAAGGCAGACTGTATTGGTTCCAATCCTGATTTCCCTATTTTTTTTTTTCAAATTTGAGGAAGTGATTCAGCTCCTTTAAATCTTAGTTCCTTTGGGGTGCTTCAGTCTATTGAGTGCCCAACTTTGGCTAAAGTCACGATCTCATGGTTCATGGGTTTGAGCCCCCTATCAGCCTCTGTGCTGACAACTCAAAGCATGGAACCTGCTTCAGATTCTGTGTCTCTCTCTCTCTCTGACCCTCCCCTGCTCACAATGTCTCTCTCTCTCTCTCAGAAATAAATAAAACGTTAACAAATTAAAAAAAAATAAATCTTAGTTCCTTTATCCATAAAATGAATATAATAATCATATATACTTTAGGGAGATAGTGGGAGAATCAAATAATGTATATTAAGCATTCATATACTATATGTATCTGGTGTCCAGCAAATGCTCAAAATGTTAACTATTTCTACCATCATTATAATGTAATCAGGAATATAATTTTGCTTGAATGAATAAAACTTTATCCTTGGTATATACTATACCAAATATAGTTCATTGTTCTCCTATGTATAGACATTTAGGTTGCTTATAGATTTTTACCTTTATAAGTAACCTTGAGATAAACATCTTTGTATGAAAAGATTTTTCTGTGGTTGAGCATATTTTCTGAATTATCTCAATTCCAAAATTAGAATGACTGGGTCAAGGAAGATGAACATATTATCAAGTTTTCAAAAAGGGTTTGGCTTTTCTGTTTCCATCAGCATGGTATGAATATGACTGTTTCACCATACTTTGGCCAGCAAATTGTGTGTGTGTGTGTGTGTGTGTGTGTGTGTGTGTGTGTACATAGATATTATTATTTGATAGACAAATTAATATCTTTTTTGTCACTAGAGAATTGTAACAGTTGGTATGACTATTTTTTAAGGAACTTTTACTCCTCTGTAATTTGTTTGAGCACCGTGGAGTGAGTGTTCTACATTGATTTATTCCAACATCAATAGGGCTGGGTAATCTGTAGACTCATACCAGGTAGAAGCTATTTAGACACAATAAATATTTTTATAAGTCTCCTGTCAAGCTCAGGGATATTTTCACTGTCTTGCAACCTGCGTTATCATATTCTCTAGGTTGTATATCCTGTATTGTCATATATTTGATAAGTCAGACAGCATGTTTGGTAAGTGTGGATCATCCATTTATCCAAATATGATCCACCAAGGAACCACGTCTCCTAGTTTACCCTGTTGTGATCCCTCCATGTGTAACTTGTAGAATATGACTAAAGTAGTGCTACACTGCATGCCTTCTCAGGCTTGGTCATAAGGAGACTGACAGGTTATACCTCGTTCTTTTGGAAGATAAGTACACTTTGGTGAGAAGCCACCTATCACTCTGAAACTGCCATGTTGTGGGGACCTAAGCTAGCAGCGTAGGGAGGTAATATGGACAGACGCATCTATTTCCTATTTCTTCCAACTCCTCCAGCCAACGCGCCAGAAATGTGGGTATGGAAGCCATGCCGGACATTCAAGTACAGCCAGATTTTCAGGCAACTTTGGCCCCAGCCACTGACCATGAAGTCCAGACCATGATCACATGGAAGACTAGAAGTGCTAATGACCCTGGTGAAACCAGTCAACTAACAGAACCGTGACAGGTAATAATAAGTCATAGCTTTAAGCCTCTAAGCTTCAGGATGGTCAGTTGTGTAGTAATAGAAAACCAGTACAATGAATTAACACAGAGGAAACACAAGCTCTTTGGTTTGAAATACTCCTTCTCTGAAAATGAGCAGCAAGTAATCATTGGAGCTGTCACTGATCGCTTTTGTCAAAATGGAAATACGGTCATAGAAGGTAACGTTCCAAATTCATTGATGATGCAAGTAGAGAAGGGAGAGGCAGTTAAGAAATAAGCTGGAGGGTCACCTGGGTAGCTCAGTCAGTTAAGCATCTGACTTCAGCCCAGGTCATGATCTCATGGTTCCTGATATTTGAGCCCCATGCCTGGCTCTGTGCTGAAAGCTCAGAGTCTAGAGCCTGCTTTGGATTCTGTGTCTCCCTTTCTCTCTGCCCCTCCCTTGCTTGTATGCACTCTTTGTCTCTCTGTCTCTCTCAAAAATAAATAACATTAAAATAAAATAAAAAAAAAAAAGAAATGAGCTGGAGGTTAGGCTTCACGGGGATTGGTGGTGGGGAGAACCAAAAGATGCCCAGCAAAATGGTCACTGAGAATCAGTGAAGTTCAGTAGGCAAGAGTTGAGGTGTCCTGAAGATTTACGGAGTCCAAGAGATAAGATGTTTTAAAAGGACAAATTAGGGGTGCCTGGGTGGCTCGGTCGGTTAAGTGTCCAACTCTTGATTTTGGCTCAGGTCATGATCTCACAGTTCAGAAGATAGAACCCTACGCTGAGGGTGTGGAGCCTGCTTGGGATTCTCTCTGTTCCTCTCTTTCTGCCCCTCCCACACTGATACATGCACATGAGTTATCTCTCTCTCAAAATAAATAAAAATAAACATTTTTTAAAAAAGAACGAATTGATGACTTTTTTTTTTGCCTTAAATGTTTGTCCTGCTTTAGATTGACAGATCTTTGTTTCTATCTCATGCATTGTCAGGAGCATCAATCTCAAAGAATAGTGTCTATGTATTTCACATATATTGATTTTCTATCAGGTAATTTAGTACCCTAACATGTATGTATTTCAAAACCAATGGTGCTTTTAAAAAGTATTATTTTTGTGAGTTTTAGGGTCGGTACGAACTCCAACTTTATTTTATTTTTTTAATTTGCCTTATTTAGAATTTGTAAATGCAAATATGTAATTGGCAGTTAAGATTATATGTTATATGCTAAGGCTACATAGAATGTGGCAGAATCTTTTAAATTGAGGTGTAGTTGAAATACAATATCATATTAGACTCAGGTTTACAACATAGCAACTCAACATTTATATATATTGGAAAAAGATCACCATGATATATCTAGCTACCATCTGTCACCATACAAAGTTACATATTATTAACTATATTTTCTATGCTGTACATTGTATATCCAACTCTATTTTATAACTGGACATTTGTACCTTTCACTGCTCTTCCTCTATTTACTCATCCCCCTCTGCCCCTCTCCTCTGGTAACCACCAGATCATTCTTTGCATTTATGGGTCTAATTTTGTTTTGTTTTGTTTTATTTGCTTTGTTTCTTAGATTCCACATATAAGTGAGATCATATGGTATTTGTCTTTCTCTGACTTGCTTTCATATGCTTTGAAGTCCATTCATGTTGTCAAAAATGGCAAGATTTTATTCTTTTATGGCTGAGCACTATTTCATGGTGTTTATATATATATTTATATATACATATGCCACATCTTCTCTATCCATTTATCTATTGATAACACTTTGGTTGCTTCTGTGTCTTGGCTATTATAAGTAATGCTGTAACAAACATAATTTTTTCAAGTTATTGTTTTTTTCCTTTGGAATAATACCCAGAAGTATAATTTTTGAATCGTATGATAGTTCTATATTTAATTTTTTGAGGAACCTCCATAGTGGTCACACCATTTTGCTTTCCCACCAGCAGTGCCAGAGCTTTCCATTTCTCCACATCTTCTCCAACACTTGTGATTTCTTGTGTCTCTTGGCCATCTACATGCCTTCTTTGGAGAAATATGTATTTAGGTCCTCTGTGCATTTTATAATTGGATTTTTGGGATTTTATTTTTTTGAAAATGAGTTGAATGAATTCTTTATATATTTTATATTTTACGTAAGGGCTATGAATCCCTTATCAGGTATATCTTTGCAAATATTTCTCCCATTTAATAGATTGCTTTCTAATCTTATTGATGATTTCCTTTGCTGTGCAAAAGCTTTTTAGTTTAATTTTGTTCCATTTGTTCATTTTTGCTTTTGTTGTATTTGAGGAGACTAGCCCCCACCCCAAATACTGCTCAGACTGATGTCCAACAGCTTACTGCCTATTTTTTTTTTTATAGAAGTTTAATGATTCCTGGTCTTACAGTTTAGTCTTTAATACATTCTGAGATTACTTTTGTATATGACATTTAAAAAGTGGCCCAGTTTTATTCTTTCACATGCATCTGTACAGTTTTCCTGGCACCATTTCTGGAACTGTCTTTTTCCCATTATATATATATTCTCGCCTCCTTTGTCAAAGATTGATTGACTATGTAAGTGTGGGTTTATTTCTCTATTCTGTTCCACTGATCTATGTTTCTGTTCTGGTTTTGTACCATACTGTCTGGATTATTATAGTTTTGTAGTTTAGTTTGAAATCTGAGAGATCTCCAGCTTTGTTCTTTCTCAAGATTGCCTTGGCATGGCAGAATTTAATTGAATTAAAACTACACAAAATGAAAATATGAAGAGCCTTTAATTTAGTATTTCAGTCACACTGTATTTTTCTTTTTTCTTTTTTTTTTTTACAAATAGTTTATTGTCAAATTAGTTTCCACATAACACCCAGTGCTCATCCCCACAAGTGCCCTCCTCAATGCCCACCCCTCCTCCCTCCCACATCCACCAGTCCTCAGTTTTTGTCAGCATTCAAGAGCCTCTCATGGTTTGCCTCTCTCCCTTTCCCCCACCACTTCTGCCCTTCTTCTCCCCCTTGGTCCTCTGTTAAGCTCCTCCTAATCCTCCTATACGTGCACACATATGATATTTGTCTTTCTCTGCCTGACTTATTTCGCTCAGCATAACCTCAAGGTCCATCCATGTTGCTACACATGGCCAGATTTCATTGTTTCTCATTGCCATGTAGTATTCCATGGTATAGATAAACCACATCTTCTTGATCCATTCATCTGTTGATGGACACTTAGGCTCTTTCCAGGTTTTAGCTATTGTGGAGAGTGCTGCTATCACACTGTATTTTTCTTAGTGACCCTCAAACTGCACTGAGTTCATGAATGTCTTTAAGGAAGGTTGATTGGCAAGTTATCGAGAGTAGATTCTCTCAAAGTGCTGTGAATAGCACCACTGGCCAGGCTCTGAATGTTTGAGAGGCCAGATCCAACTCTTGAGCTTTCCTTTGAGGGGTGAGATTCCAATATAAAAACAATTATTGAGAATCTTTTGCTTTTATTGGATACCTCACCACTTTCTTTTTACTTCCAATTTGCAATCAAAGTCATCTGTTGCCCCAGTGCAGGCTGCTTACTTTTTTAAAAGAGTTTTGTTAGGATTTTTACCACATGGACTTAATTATGTAATTATATAACAGATCTGGTAACTGCTTCAAAGGAACCATTCTAATCTATGAGGTACCTAAGACAGTCTTTAAGGAACATCTAATTACATAATTACAATGCCTAATAGACCAGAATAACAGGTAGCAGAAATATCTTTGGAACCATAAGAAAAACCTTTATTGCCTTTAGGGCATATAATATTAGTTATGAAAATAACCCCACTATTATATCATTATGTAACAGCACATAATGGCAAAGGAGATATTAATGCCAGATATAATAAATATTCTATGCATTTTGGGTTTTTTTCTTTACAAGAAATTACTTTCTTTAATTTTCAAAAACAATATAGGGAGCAATTGGAAATACCTTTATCCTGTGAGGCAGAAAAAAAACTATGCTATTTTAGATATAGAATACCTGTGACTTATGAAAGAAAAATTTTAAAAATCGATTGTAACCATACCAAGTCAATTCTAAAAGCATGCACATTAATTTTGAAACTACAAATGCACTTGTAAGATTTCAAAGATGGGCAATCAAAATGTTATATTCATATATTCAAATCTGACATTTTACATTTCCTAAGGAGTAATGAAAATTCAGGAATAAAACTAAACCATGCCAGTACCTTGAAATATCGTGATTACTTTAGCTATATGTTGGAGGGGTGAAGGCTCTGTTGAAATCTGGGAAGTACATCATAAGAGAAAGTGAATTTTAATCAAGGTCTATGTTTTCCAGCATTTTGGTGGTGTCAACATTGTTCTTTAATATCTACTGAAGAACGTACAAGCAAATACTAACATTTTGACTGTATTCCAAAGAATTCATAAAAACCTGTTTTGGTTGTTTTATGAGTAAAGGCCTTTTTTGGTGTGTTTTAAAGGATATATTTTACAAAAGAAGCCCAGAATCTGTAAAGTATTGTATGGTTGCAGAGTCACTACCAATTAAAAATTTTCGTGCCAAGTTTTGTATCTGGTGACAAAAACAAAAACAGAATATGATTGGCCATGGGCCCTGGTACATATTAAATATACTTTCCCTGTGCTTTCTATTGCTTTTATTTGGTTTCTGTGAAAACTTATGTATGTCTGCAAAATTCTAAAGTATCTGCCATAGGCACAAGCTTACATTCTCTGAGACCGCTGGAATGTAGAGAAATAGTTGGCACTTGTAAATGAACTTTTCATATGTGTCATAGGGTCCACACTTTTGCAAAAAGATTTCTCAAAGCTATTTTATGATAAAGTTATGCAAGTTTTAGTCATGACAAATATTTAAACAATGCATTTTTAAATTCACTAAGGGACAGTCATTAAACTATGGTCAACATGTAAAAGGCATGTAAGTCTTTTATTTTGAAAAGTCAAGTTTTTCTTGTTAAGTATAAACTCCTATCCTTACATATCTTTTCTTCCCCAGGAAAACTTGAGTGGCATTCAAAACCCACAGTACTGGATTGAGGTTTTCACATGGACATTTTCATATTAACATCTCAAGCAAACATGGTTTCTTGTTACTGGAGGCCTGAAAATCTTTCCTCAATAATATCACTCCATTATTCAAGATATACAGCATGTATGCATTATATTTCATATGTGCTAGCCACGCACCATGGGGGTAATACTTAATACCCCCCTCTGTCATCAGTGTTCTCAAGTAAAACATAAACACCTCTACAACCCCAATAACATATTATGTATACTGTTCAAAATCACTCTTTTACTAAATGCAAGGTAAGAGAATTCTGGATACAACCATGATGGAGTAACAGGGACCAGATTTACTCTCTAAACTTAGCCAAGTAGGAAATCAAACAAAATACATAAAACAACTCTTCTCAGATATTACATAACAGCAGATGATTGCAATCCTCCTTTATAAGGTGAGCTATATAATTGTCCCAGTTTACCACATTGAAATTGAGTCCCCTCAGCTATGCAGAGATAGATGATCACTTAAAACCAAGGAAACCCACTGAGTTTTAGAGACATTGGTTGGAATTCAGAAAGGCCAAAGTATTGGAGTAAAGGGAACTTCACAAAGACAGAGCTTTGAAGATCTGCAGATGTGTGCACTTGAGTCTTTGGTAGCATAGTCATCTCCTCATGCATGAGAATAAACCATCTAAAGCTGGAAAAAGAACTGCTGGAAACAAGTAGGCTGAACAATTCTTGAAGCTGAGAATCCATGGGCTGAGAATCGCTTCTGTTTGTGTTAGTCAGAGTGAAGATATGTAATAATAAATGAGGCCTTGGGTAAAATACTTAAACAGAATTATCTTATAGGTGAGGTTAAATTATGCATAGAATAAAAGCTGCTCTTCTCTAACCTAAGAGAGCTTAAAAGAAATCCTATACAGAAGCAAAGTGAGACCAAGTAATTTAAGTGCATCCCAGATGAAGAGGTTGACAGTATTTAAGGAATACAACAAAGTGCTTCATCCAAAAGAAAACTGAAAGACATACAGAAATTAGGAAAATATCCATAGGCTGGAAAAAACTCAACTAATAGACTCAGACCCAGAAATAATAGAAATGATCGAATTAGCATATAAGCGTGTTAAAAATAGCTATTAGAAATATGTTCTATATTCAAGAGGTTGAGGAAGGAAGGCATGACCATAATACAAGATATAGAAGATATAAAATGGCTCAAATAAAACATCTAAAAGTTAAAAATAAAATACTTGAAAGGAAAAGTGCACTGGTTTGGATTAACACCAGATTACATTTTGTAGGAGAAAAGTCAGTGGCCTGAAAAATAGCAATAAAATTTTTCCAAAAAAGTGGACAGTGGGAGGAAAAAAAATTGAAAAAAAAACACACCAGTAACTTTTGGGAAACTCTCAGACAGTTTCATATATGTTTAATTGGTATCTAAAGGTTAAAAAATAAAAATATTTGAATAATGGCCAAATTTTTTTTCCAGATTTGATAAAAAATTAGAAACCCACAGATTGAAGAAATTCATTGCATTCACGGTAGAGGAAACAAAGAAAAACACACACTAAGGAGCCTCATAATCAAATTGTTAAAAACTAATGATGAAAAGGAAAATTTTAAAAGTAGCCAGAAAAAAAGTCCAAAGAGGAACAAAAATAAGAAAGACAGATGACCGATCAGAGGAGGCTAACAAAGGGCCAAAGACAATGGAATGATATTTTTAAAGTGCTAAGAAAAAGAAATGAAAGACTCTGACAATCAAACAGTGCTGAACTCAGTATCTGGTGATTAGGTGGATAGACTGTTAGATTTTATGACAAAGGATCCTTCCCTCTATCTGCTGAAATTAGGCCTGGCCATGTGAACCAATGTCTTGGCAAAAGAAATGTGGTCAACATGACATGTGTCACTTTAAACAGAAACTATAAGAATACCATCCCTTCTTTTTTTTCTTGAGTCAGGCAATACTCTAGACAGAAGTGGGTGCGTTGGCTTAGGATCTGGAATAATGATAACAGAAGCAGAGTTATGCCTGGCCCACAGATGACATGAGATACGGCTGTTGTCATAAGCCATTGTGATTTTGGAATTGTTAACACAAGCTAACATTGACCATCCTAACTGTGATGGGCAGCAAAATATATGTGGAGAAACAAGCAAATTAACAGCATGAGACTCGAAAATAGAATACTCAACTATCTTACAAAGCCTTCAAGTAACACAGTGCCAACTATGCAAATATTTCTAACGTAGAGAAAGGTGATTGAAACCTAAAAAAACTGAAGCAGATAATAAGGAGCTCTCTTCCAGTGTAAATTTAAAAAATGAATGATTGAAGGAGTGAATGAATGAATGAGAGAAAGAAAGATCCAAGATATATAAAGGATGGAACCACCATGTGAAGCTTCAGAGAAATTTATAATTATTCTTTTAATATAATTTGTTGTGAACTTGGTTTCCATACAACACCCAGTGATCATGCCGACAAGGGCCCTCCTCCATGCCCATAACACACTTTTCTCTCTCCCCCACTCCCCATCAATCCTCAGTTTGTTCTCAGCACTCAAGAGTCTCTTAGGGCTTGCCTCTCTCCCTCTCTGTAGCACTGCTAGGAATTTACCCAAGGGATATAGGAGTGCTGATGCATAGGGTCACATGCACCTCAATATTTATAGCAGCACTTTCAACAATAGCTAAATCATGGAAAGAGCCTAAATGTTGATCAACTGATGAATGGATCAAGAAGATGTGGTTTATATATATAATAGAATACTACATGGCAATGAGAAAGAATGAAATGTGGCCATTTGTAGCAACGTGGATGGAACTCGAGGGTATCATGCTAAGTGAAATAAGTCAAGCAAGGAAAGACAGATTCCATAGGCTTTCAGTCATATGTGGATCTTAAGAAACTTAACAGAAGACCTTGGGTGAGAGGAAGGGGGGAAAAAGGTTTGTATGAAACCACAAAAGACCCTGAGTAGCCAAACTAATATTGAAAAAGAAAACCAAGGGGTGCCTGGGTGGCTTAGTTGGTTAAGAGTCCGACTTTTGCTTAGGTCATGATCTCATGGTTCGTGGGTTTGAGCCCTGCGTCGCCCTCTGTGCTGACTGCCAGCTCAGAGCCTGGAGCCTGTTTCAGTCTGTGACTCCCTCTCTCTCTGACCCTCCCCTGCTCACGCTGTCTCTCTCTCTGTCTCCTAGAAATAAATAAACATTTAAAAAGAAAAAAAAAAAAGAAAACCAAAATGGGACGCCTCACAATCCCAGACTTTAGCCTCTACTACAAAGCTGTAATCATCATAGCAGCATGGTATTGGCACAAAAACAGACACATAGACCAATGGAATAGAATAGAGAACCCAGAATTGGACCCACAAATGTATGGCCAACTAATCTTTGACAAAGCAGGAAAGAGTATCCAATGGAAAAAAAAGACAGCCTCTTAACAGATGGTGCTGGAAGAACTGGACAGCAACACAGAGAAGAATGAAACTAGACCACTTTCCTTTTTCTTTCTTTCATACTTTATTGTCAGGTTGGTTTCCATATAACACCCAGTACTCATCCCAACAAGTGCCCTCCTCCGTGCCCATCACCTGCCTTCCCTTCCCCCCCACATCCATCAGCCCTGAGTTTGTTCTCAGTATTCAAGAGTCTCTCATGGTTTGCCTCCCTCCCTCTCCCCAACTATCTTTCCTCTTCTCCTCCCCCATGGTCCTGTGTTAAATTTCTCCTAATCCACTTATAAGTGAAAGCATATGGTATCTGTCTTTCTCTGCCTGACTTATTTCACTCAGCATAACACCCTCAAGTTCCATCCATGTTGCCACAAATGGCCAGATTTCATTCTTTCTCATTGCCATGTAGTATCCCATTGTATAGATAAACTACATCTTCTTGATCCATTCATCACTTGATAGACATTTAGGCTCTTTCCATGATTTGGCTATTGTTGGGAGTGCTGCTATGAACATTGGGGTCCATGGGCCCCTATGCATCAGCACTCCTGTATCCCTTGGGTCAATTCCTTGCAGTGCTATTGCTGGGTCCTAGGGGAGTTCTGTTGTTAATTTTTTGAGGAACCTCCACACTGTTTTCCAGAGGGCTTGCACCAGTTTACATTTCCACCAACAGTGTTAGAGGGTGCCCCTTTCTCTGTATCCTTGCCAGCATCTAGAGTCTCCTGATATGTTCATTTTAGCCATTATGATTGCCATGAGGTGGTATCTCAGTGTGGTTTTGATCTGCATTTCCCTGATGATGAGGGATGTTGAGCATCATTTCATGTGTCTGTTGGCCATCTGGATGTCCTCTTTGGAGAAGTGACTGTTCATGTCTTCTGCCCATTTTTTCACTGGATTATTTATTTTTCAGGTGTGGAGTTTGGTGAGTCCTTATAGATTTTGGATACTAGCCCTTTATCTGATATGTCATTTGTAACTATCTTTTTCCCCATTCCATTGGTTGCCTATTAGTTTTCTGGATTGTTTCCTTTGCTGTGCAGAAGCTTTTTATCTTGATGAGGTCCCAGTAGTTCATTTTGGCTCTTGATTTCCTTGCCTTTGGGGATGTGTCAAGTAAGAAATTGATGCAGTTGAAGTCAAGGAGGTTGTTTCCTGCTTTTTCCTCTACGGTTTTGATGGTTTCCTGTCTCACATTCAGGTCCTTCGTCCATTTTGAGTTTATTTTTGTGTATGGTGTAGAAAGTGATCTAGTTTCATTCTTCTGCATGTTGCTGTCCAGTTCTCCCAGCACCATCTGTTAAGAGGCTGTCTTTTTTTCCATTGGATACTCTTTCCTGCTTTGTCAAAGATTAGTTGGCCATACATTTGTGGGTCCAATTCTGGGTTCTCTATTCTATTCCATTGGTCTATGTGTCTGTTTTTGTGCCAATACCATACTGCCCTGATGATTATAGCTTTGTAGTAGAGGCTAAAGTCTGGGATTGTGAGGCCTCCCATTTTGGTTTTCTTCTTCAATATTACTTTAGATATTCAGGGTCTTTTGTGGTTCCATACAAATTTTAGGATAGTTTGTTCTAACTTTAAGAAGAATGCTGGTTGATTGTTAGATTGCTTTGGGTAGTAATAACATTTTAACAATATTTATTCTTCTGATCCATAAGCATGGAATGTTTTTCCATTTCTTTGTGACTTCTTCAATTTCCTTCATAAGTTTTCTGTAGTTTTCATCATATATCTTTCATCTTATATCTTTGGTTAGGTTTATTCCTAGGTATTTTATGGGTTTTTTTTGGTGCAGTTGTGAATGGGATCAGTTTGTTGATTTCTCTTTTTGTTGCTTCATTATTGGTGTATAAAGATGCAACCAATTTCTGTACATTGATTTTGTACCCTGTGACTTTGCCGAATTTATGGATCAGTTCTAGTAGGCTTCTGGTTGAGTCTATCAGGTTTTCATGCAGAGTATAATGTTGTCAGCGAAAAGAGAAAGTTTGACTACTTCTTTGCCAATTCTGATGCCTTTTATTGTCTGATGGCTGATGCCAGGACATCCAGCACTATGTTAAACAACAGTAGTGAGAATGGAGATCACTGTCGTGTTCCTGATCTCAGGGTGAAAGCTCTCAGGATGATGATAGGTTAGGGCTGCTCATAGATGGATTTTATGATGTTTAAGTAAGTTCCTTCTATCCCAACATTCTTAAGGGTCTTTATTAAGAAGGGATGCTGTATTTTGTCAAATGCTTTTCCTGCATCTATTGATGGTTTTTATCTTTTCTTTTGTTAATGTGATGTATCACACTGATTGATATGTGAGTATTGAAACAGCCCTGTAATGCAAGAATGAATCCCACTTGATCATGGTGGATAATTCTTTTTATGTGCTGATGCATTCGATTTGCAAGTATCTTCTTGAGGATTTTTACATCCTTATTCCTCAAGGGTATTGGCCTGTAGTTCTCTTTTTTTGCTGAGTCTCTATGTGGCTTGGGAATCAAAGTGATGCTGGCTTTGTAGAAGAAGTCTGGAAGCTTTCCTTCCATTTCTATTTTTTGGGATAGGCTGAGAAGAATGAGTATTAACTCTGAGTTAAACGTCTAGTAGAATTCCCCTGGGAAGCCATCTGGCCCAGGGCTCTTATTTGTTGGGAGAGTTTTGATAACTGATTCAATTTCTTCACAAGTTATGGGTCTGTTCAGATTTTCTATCTCTTCCTTTGTGAATTTTGGTAATGAGTGTGTGTTTAGGAATTTGTCCATTTCTTCTACATTGTCTAGTTTAGCATATAATTTTTATAGTATTCCCTGATAATTGCTTGTATTTCTGAGGGATTGGTTGTAATAAGTCCATTTTCATTCATGATTTTGTCTATTTGGGTGCTCTCTCTTTTCTTTTTGAGAAGCCTGGTTAGCAGTTTATCAGTTTTGTTTATTTTTTTAGAAAATCAAGTCTTGCTTTCATTGATCTGTTTACCTGTTTTTCTTTTAATTCTGTATTGTTTATTTCTACTGTGATTTTTATTATTTCTCTTCTCCTACTGGGTTTGGGGTGCTCTGGTTGCTCTCCTTCTAGTTCCTTTAAGTGCGCTGTTAGATTTTGTACTTGCGCTTTTCTAATTTCTTGAAGTAGGCTTGGAGTGCAGTGTACTTTCCTCTTAGGACTGCCTTTGCCACATCCCATAGAGTTTGGATTGTTGTATTTTCATTTTCATTTCTTTCCATATATTTCTTTTAATTTCTTCTCTAATTTCCTGATTAGCTCATTCATTCTTTAGTAGGATGTTCTTTAACCTCCATGTTTTTGGAAGTTTTCCAGACTTCATCCTGTGATTGATTTCAAGTTTCATAGCATTGTGATCTGAAAGTGTGCATGGTATGATCTAAATTATTTTCTATTTGTTGAGGGCTGCTTTACGTCCCAGTATGTGATCTATCTTGGAGAATGTGCCATGCACACTTAAGAAGAAAGTGAAAACCATGGCCTCAGAATGTAGAGCTCTAAATATATCTGTCACATCCATCTGGTCCAATGTATCATTCAAGTCCATTGTTTCTTTAGGGATTTTCTGTCAAGTTGATCTATCCATTGCTGTAAGTGGAGTATTAAAGTTCCCTGCTATTAGCACATTCTTATCTGTATGATTGTTTTGGTTTGTGATTGTTTTATGTATTTAGATGCTACAGTATTTGGTGCATAGACATTTATAATTGTTATCTCTTCCTGATGGATAGACCCTGTAATTATTGTAGAATGCCCTTCTTCATCCCTTGTTACTGGCTTTACTTTAAAGTCCAGTTTATCTGACATAAGTATGGCTACTCCAGCTTTCTTTTGCCTTCCAGTAGCTTGATAGGTATTTCTCCCTTATTTTCAATCTGTAGGTGTCCTCGGTCTAAAACGCGTCTCTTGGGGACGCCTGAGTGGCTTAGTCAGTCAAGTGTCCGACTTTCGCTTAGGTCATGATCTCGCGGTTCGTGGGTTCAAGCCCTGCGTTGGGCTCTGTGCTGACTGCCAGCTCAGAGCCTGCAGCCTGTTTCAGAGTCTGTGTCTCTCTCTCTCTGACCCTCCCCTGCTCACGCTGTCTCTCTCTCTCTCTCTCTCCTAGAAATAAATAAAAATATTAAAAAAAAATAAAACGTGTCTCTTGTAGACACCAAATAGATGAGTTTTGTTTTTTATCCATTCTGCTACCCTATGTCTTTTGATTGGAGCATTTAGTCCATTTACTTTCAGTGTTATTATTGAAGAATATGGGTTTAGAGTCATTGTGTTTTTTGTAGGATTCATGCCTCTAGGTGTGTCTCTGGTACTTTGTGTTCCTTGCAACATTTGTCTCATAGAGTCCCCCTCAGGATTTCTTGTTGGGCTGGGATAGTGGTGATGAATTCTTTCAATTTTTGTTTATTTGGGAAGACTTTTATTGCTCCTTCTATTCTGAATGACAAGTTTGCTGGATAGAGGTTTCTTGGCTGCATGTTTTTTCTGTTATCACATTGAAGATTTCCTGCCATTCCTTCCTGGCCTGCCAAGTTTCAGTAGATAGGTCTGTAACCACTCTGATAGGTCTCCCTTTGTATGTTAGGGCCTGTTTATCCCTAGCTGCTTTCAGAATTCTCTCTTTGTCCTTATATTTTGCCAGTTTCACGATATGTCATGCAGAAGATCAATTCAAGTTACATCTGAGGGAAATTCTCTGCCTCTTGGATTTCAGTGTCTGTTTCCTTCCCCAGATTGGGGAAGTTCTCTGCTATAATTTGTTCAAGGACTCCTTCAGTGCCTTTCCCTCTCTCTTTCTCTTCTGGAATTCCTATGATACAGATATTGTTCCATTTGATTGTGTCACTCTCTCTCGAACTCTCCTTTCATGTTCCTGGATCAGTTTATCTTTCTTTTTTTGGCTTCCTCTTTTTCTAGAATTGTGTCTTCTAATTCACCTATTCTCCTTTCCACCTCTTTAATCTGTGCTTTGGAAGCCCCATTTTATTATGCACCTCATTTATAGCATTTTTAAATTTATCACAACTATTTTTAAGCTCACTAGTCTTTGTAGCAATAGTTTCTCTGAAGTCTTCCATGCTGTTTTCAAGCCCAGCAATTAACTTTATGACTATTGTTCTAAATTCTTGTTCAGTTATGTTGCTTATATCTGTTTTGAGCAGCTCTTTAGCTGTCATTTCTCCCTAGAATTTCTGTAGAGAAGAGTTCTTCCATTTTGTGATTTTGTCTAGCTGTTAATTTAAAAGCTTGTTATGTGCTCTGCACCTGGGAGTACTGCTATATTAACAAAGGCTCTTTGACTGTCCAGGGCCTGTCCATTCAGAAAGTTTTCTTTGAATGGTGTCTCTTGGTCTCTCATTGAAACTTTGGTTATTTTATTTCCCTACACTTAGCGGTAGTTGGGACTCTCCACCATGTGTACTTTGGCTTGTTTCTTGAGGTAGCCCTTGAGAGAGACCTCTAGAAGCAATTATGTCCAATGATTTTGAATTACCTTTCTGGATTCTCATGGCTGATTCACCATTGTGGCTGATGACAATCCCTGTGTTATGGAAACTGGTCTGGATCATCCAGCCGAAGAACCAAGCAGCATCCCACTCGGAGATCTTAGAAGGCAGGATGTTGATTTTACACCGTCTGCCTCAAAGGAGATCGCTCTCTAGAGGTCTGAGTCACTAGACCACTTTCTCACACTATACACAAAAATAAACTCAAAATGAATGAAGGACCTGAATGTGAGACAGGAAACCGTTGAAACCCTAGAGAGCTTCAGAGAAATTGAAACGTCAGAAGAAATTTGAAAATAGCTGAGGACGACAAAATTTGATTAGCAAGAAAAAAAAGCAAGGAAATGATAGGATTGTTTTTGTTTTTGTTTTTGTTTTTTGCTTGAAGTTGATGGTGTAATAGTTAAGGCATGCATAGGAGAAAGCAGTTCTTAAGGCCATCGGAGACTTTGTGGAGGAGAAAAGAAGCCTGGGATAGGTAAAGAGGGGACAAGAGTACATATGTAAGCTGTGCAAAATGAGTGCAAGTCCCTGTTTCAGGAACTTTCCATCCCAGGGCTCTCAAAGATTACATTATTGGGATGGGATTACTGAATAGCTGCTGGTGATCTTCTCTTCCTTGCTGGTTTGTACAAATGTGATCAATTTTTTGTGGATAGATCCCATGACATTGCTAAACTTATTAATTTGCATATGTTAAGATGCTTTTGAGGGGCACGTGGATGGCTCAGCCCGTTAAGCATCGAACTATGGCTCGGGTCATGATCTCGCAATTCATGAGTTTGAGCCCCATGCCAGGCTCTGGCTGACAGCTCAGAGCATGGAGCCTGCTTCAGATTCTGTGTCTCCCTCTCTCTTTGCCCCTCCTCCACTCATGCTCTGTCTCTGAAATATAAATAAACACCAAGAAAAGAGATGTTTTTGAGTTTTGGATCTAAGCCACATGTTATCAGAAAAAGTGATATTTTGTTGCTTTTTGCAGTTCATATATATAGAAAATATATGCATTATATGTACATCTTTACACATAATTATATATATTTGTTTATCATTTATATATTTAACATTTTATTAAGCATATTGTCTGCTGTATTTTTATTTTGGTAGATAGAATTTAAAAGATTCTAGATGTTTCTCCTATTTTCAGTTTGCTAAAACTTAGGTTTTGATTACAAACATGGCTTAGAATATTAGGTTTGCTTTTGTTATGTCTCTTGTAATGTCACATTTTTCTTGTTTAAACTAGTAGAAAAGTAGAAATTCAAATTTTAATAAATTTGAATATTCTTTGTATAAATCAGTTGGGCCAAGACGTAGTGGGGGCTGTTGATAATACTTTATTAAGTTTAGTTTATTTAGGATTATCATCAATATTCAAAAGTGAAATTAGCCTGTAATTTTCCTTAACTGGTGATGCATTTTCTTTTTTGGCATCAGGGTAAGATTAACTTCATAAAATGAATTAAGATGGGTTTATTTTTAAATTTCTTATTCCTTGGAACAGTTTGCATAAAATTAGAGTTTTATCTTTCTTTGATTGATTGACACATCACAGTAATTACCCAGACCTTCAGTTTTTATTTTTATTTTTAGGTATAGGTGGGTTTTTACCTTTTCAATGACCATATTTAATGATTATGGCTTTATTTAATTTACTTTTTAAAAATAGCCTTTATTAGAGCAATTTCATGTCCACGGCAAAACTGAGCAGAAGGTACAGAGATTTCCCTTATGTTCCCTGCCACCACATATGCACAACCTCCTTTACTATCAAAATTCCAGACCAAGATGGTATTTTGTTGCAATCAATGAACCTACATTGACATGCCATTATCACCCCAAGTCTGTAGCTTATGTTAAGGTTCATTCTTGGTGTCGTATATTCTATGGCTTTCAACTGATAGGCATCTGCCATTATAGCATCATATAAAGTAGTTTTATTGCCTTAAGGTTTTGGGGATGGTAGTGTATATTTTGGCCCAAAACTTGCATGGTTCATGTTATCAGAGGCTATTTTTTTTTTAATGTTTTATTTATTTTTTAGGAGAGAGAGAGAGACAGCGTGAGCAGGGGAGGGTCAGAGAGAGAGGGAGTCACAGACTGAAACAGGCTCCAGGCTTTGAGCTGGCAGTCAGCACAGAGCCCGACGCGGGGCTCGAACCCACAAACCGCGAGATCATGACCTAAGCGAAAGTCGGACGCTTAACCGACTAAGCCACCCAGGCGCCCCATATCAGAGGCTATTTTATCTTACTTGGATTCCATGATGAGACAGAAGAGTTCCTTTTCATCTGTTTTTCTAATTTATTTAAATTTAGTTAACATACAGTGCAATATTGGCTTCAGGAATAGAATTCAGTGATTGATCACATATATTCAACATCCAGGGCTCATCCCAGCAAGTGCCCTCCTTAATACCCATCACCCATAGCCCACCTCCCACCCACCTCCCTCATTAAACAAATGTTGTTGGAAACATTGGATGGTGACATGTGGAAGAATGAAACTGGACCACCTTCTTGCATCATCTACTTTTGTTAACAGGAGAATTTTCCTCCAGGCAAATTTTGGAGTAATGGTATAGTCTTTGAAGATTTAACGTTATTCAAGTTAGAACCAAGGGTTAGTTTCAGGTCACCAATTTGTATGAGCCCAAATTTACCATGAACATACTTTTAAGATCGAAGTCTCCTGACTCCTGAGATGAACAAACACCCCATAGAAGAAGTCAAAGGTTTACACCCTGCTAAACATTCTCATTTATAGCATCCCGATTCCTAAGTTCAGCTTTGCATTTATAAGCATGTTTGTATTTATCCTCCCAGAAATGCTAGTTTTGTCTGTTTGTCATGTAGAAATATTTAGTCTGTCATGGGGCGCCTGGGTGGCTTAGTCGGTTAAGCGTCCGACTTTCGCTTAGGTCATGATCTCGCGGTTCATGGGTTCGAGCCCGCGTCGGGCTCTGTGCTGACTGCCAGCTCAGAGCCTGGAGCCTGTTTCAGTCTGTGACTCCCTCTCTCTCTGACCCTCCCCTGCTCACGCTGTCTCTCTCTCTCTCTCTCCTGGAAATAAATAAAACATTAAAAAAAAAATTAAAAAAAAAGATTTAGTCTGTCATAAACCTGGAAACAGAATGCTTTGGACCTTTAAAAATGTTAAAGATCAAAAGAAATATTTAATACTGGGGTTGCTTGATTTATAAAAATAATAAAACAAAGTGCTGCGCAGGTTTGTCATCGATGTGCCTGTGTCCGATCTACAGAGTATTATAAAGAAACTATTAAAAGTTTGGTAGCAAATACATAAGTAAAAATCACTAGGGTTTAGAGATGAATTATCAAGTATTAGAAGATGACTATCGTGCTTGGTTAAGGTCACTCATGTAACAGGGCAGTAACAATAAGCATTGTGTCTACGGTATTAGGCAATGAAGGGTAGTCAACAGATTTAGGCGAATGAAGAAGTAAGGATGATAGGATGGATATTCCGTATCTCAATTGGACAGAGACTTTTGAAGTCTCATGCAGTTCTACTGGAAGAGCCACAGCACAGCAGACCCTGGTGTCCTCTGTCCCCTCAGCAAGCAGCATTCTGATTTGCCTTTCTGCCGGATGACTCCTCTGTCCCCAGAGTGTGATTGGCCCGTGGACAGGCCAGGAAGTTGGCATTCAGTCACTGTGAGGCCAAATTTGGTGGCTCTGTGCCCCCGTTTCCTCATCCCTTCACTGAACTCTTTTATTGGCTTCCTTCCCTCCCAGTCTCACTCACTACTCTCCTCCATCAGCACTTTCTGAAGAAAACTTCCTGGAATAAACTGCATTTCCTGAAATCCTAGTCTTAGGGTCTGCATCATGTGGAAATGCAAGGAGGACTCACGGACTACATTCTAAGATCAGTAAATCATTGCACAGGCTGATTAGCAACACAGGATGTATCTAATGGTACCTTGTGAAGGTATTTTTGCACTATCTTTCTCAATTTCTATCACTACTTGAATAAAGATGTAGAAAAATTGTTAATGAATTTGGAGATGTCATAATGTTGGTATAGACTGAGCTGTAGGAAATATATTAGATGACAGAATCAGGATCCACACAGTTTTTTAACAGGCTGGAAAATGGATAAAATCTAACAAAATTTTACATTAATTTATTAAGACTTTGTGATGGAGTCTCGTCAAATGTATGCTATCATTATGTGATAAGGCCTTGGAGCAATTGGTTAATAGTACATTTAAAGTGAGTTAATGTTGTACATGTCTGCTGAAAAAGCAGATGTGATTTAGGGTTAGATTAATGAAGTAATGCCTAGACTGAAGGAGGTCATAATGATGTTGAACTTTGTATAAACAGTACTGTTCTGAACATCTTAGTTTTGGTAGGATTTCTTCAGTGCTAGAGAGGGGAGTCTAAAGGACTTGGAACTATCTTATGGAAAAAGCTACAGTGAATATGGTTAACATCAAGAAAAGGAGAATGAAGGAACTTGCTTACTATCTTCCACTGTTTAAAAATCTGGCCTCTGGGAGAGGAATTAGGCATGCCTGAAGGACCTTTAGAGTCATCTGTGTCTGTATATCCTATGACTAATCCAATGCCTTGCAAATAGAAGGAGCTCAATAAATGTTTGTTGAATGAATGGGAAATTAATGATGCTGTGTATTCACCTCATTTAACTGTGTAGTGGAGAGAGGACACACACTCTTTATCCTGTGTCCATCTTTTTGTGTCTAATATTGGAAGCCATTCTTTAGTCAGTGAAGTCAGGATGGATGAGAAATTTTTTTGTGTTAATGCAGTGTCTCCCACAGAATTGTGATTCTATAGATCTATAAAAAGAAGTTGATGCCTCTTGGCAAAGACAGTCTCCATTTTCCTAATTTCTTTCATATAAATTGTCCTTGACTTCATTATCTGTAGCAGGTGGCATATGTTTGAGCTAATGTTTGCTTCAGTCTCTCTCCTGGCCATTGTATTTTCCCTTTGCATTCTGTTTGAGTTATATCAGGTTTCAATGCATTTAAATCTTAATATATTGATTACATTTATGATGTAAAGGAATAAGCCCATGGCTTTCTGTTATTCCCCACCCCAAGATTTCCCCTATGTCCCAATCATCGTGCTCATTTTTTTAAAAGTTTATTCATTAATTATTTCTGAGAGAGAGAGAGAGAATAAACAAACAAGGGAAGGGCAAAGAGAGAGGGAGACACAGAATCTGAAGCAGGTTCCATGCTCTGAGCTGTCAGCACAGAGCCTGACATGGGGCTCAAACCCATGAACCATGAGATCATGACTTTAGCTGAAGTCAGGCACTGCACAGACTGAGGCACCCAGGTGCCTTTCATCATATTCACCTTTAACGGTGTATTTCAGGCTGTGAATCATATTAAACTGGACGATATGCATTTACTTGTTTACCTAGTCCAGTGAGACAAATGGTCCTTTTAGTTTTCTTTTTACAGAGGTGACTGCCTAAAATGCGCAGGCTCTTATTCACCGTGGAGTTGTGAGGAGGCTGACTTTGTGCTGGGCATCCTTCATATACTGATTTGGTGGCCCTTCTCAGATGTTCCTGGTGGCTCCCCACGTCCTTCTTGGCAGCATGGCTGCTGGGCTCCGCAGCTCCTTCTCGCTGCGCCAGTGTCGGTGCCCGGGGTCTTGTAAAGTCTGTGTCCTGGCCCGACAGCCCAAGCTCCGTCCTCAGCACTTAATGCTTAATGAGCACCTCATACATAGTACACACTCATGATTATGTGATAAATGTTTGTTCAGAGGAATACTTTTCCAAGATAAGTGTCTGCTCAGAATAGTACTTTTCCAAAACATGCTTTTTGGCTGTAGAAAGGGGCCATTATTCTGTTTCTAATACTCTTTCCCAGTTTTGTTTTCCGTCTCAGCATAGTTGAACCGAGATAGTCCGTTGTAACTGTCAATGATCAGGCCAGTTTTGCGTATGATTTTGTACCTCTTTGTGTCTGATCTGCTCCTAATATAAGCCAAGCAAATCTGGGGAAAAACTGCATTGGAATATGTCCTCATTTTGGTGTAGTTTGTTTTCAGAGGTATAAAGCTGCCCAAGTCAGCTGGCTTCTATGGCCCTCGGTCTCCTCACCTGTAAAACACAAAGAAAAGAAAAGGAAAAAAAAAAAAAAAAAGAATACCCTTAGATAATCCCTAAGGTGTGTTCAAGAGAAAACACTCTTGAAATGTCTGACTGGGAAAGTTTTCAGTAGAAGCTTTGTGTGTCTCTGCCCTCCCCTCCCCAACCCCATGCAAAGGCACCCTGATCATTTTCCTTTTCTTTGGGCCTGATTGTCTCTTCTTGTTTATAGCTGCCACTAATTTGCTCGTTTGCTTGCTGGAAAATAGCTAATTAAAACCCACTTCAGCTAACAAGCTGACTGGGACCATGCAAATGTCACTCTCTGCTGTCTGCTATTTCCGTTTATACTTTACATTATTAGTGTTGTTTTTCCTCCCTCCATATAATGAATGCGAGGATAGATTTAGCGCCCCCTTCACAGGTGTGCGCTGGTAGAGACGCCACCAGCCTGGGAAAGCTGTTTTACGGCTCTTCAGCACTTTGAGTGTTATTACCCCTGACAGTTAATGGTTTCAGACTGCATTGCTTGTTAGCGCTAGAGTTTTTGAACAGCTTCATCTATCTTTTTGTTTTTACAGTGACTGGCCACATTAAGTATATGTGTCTGAGCTATTAGGCCCGTCTGTTCATTGCATGCATTTCATTTGGTGTAGGGTTCTTTTTTTTTTCTCTAAAATTAGTATGTATTGTCATCTGTATACTTCAACACATCGACTTTTGTTATAATTATGCTGTCATCATTGTGCTTCCACACATTTGCTAATTTATTGTAGCTAAATTAGACCTAATATTAGCAATTTTGCAGCTGTTCCTTTAGAATATACATGGCCATATATTTGGATGTTATTTAGTAATTATATTCTGCAGCAAAAAAAAAAAAAAGGACCGTGTTTTCAAAGAGGGAGAGGAAAGACGGGGGAAGGAAAACAGGGGTTAATAAAAACAAACTCACCAGAGAGTGGAAGGCAAAGCAAGGAAATGAACTGAAAACTGTATTGCCACACAGATTTCAGGGGTAGATCCAGGGTAAACAGCAGTGAATGCTTCTACAGCATCCCGCGATTTCTAGGTGCTGTGCGTTAGGTCTGAGACTCGCAAAGAAGGGGTTTTCTCGGCTTCGTTCTTCTGTTGCCATGAATGTGCACCCTTCAGGAAGAGCTGCGCAAAGGCTACCAGGAGCAAATGATGCTAGGGTTTTTGTGTGAGTTACAAACAGCAGAAGAACTGCCTGGACTACATCGGTGCTTCCATGAGAACGTGGTATCCATGCACTTAGGGGCAAGGCTTACGTGATTGGTTTAAAAACGTGCCTGAAGGGGAGACCCTGAGGATGAGGGAACGAGAGGGGTTTGGATCTTTGCATTGTTTGGAATAAGAAACAGCTTGCAGTGCAGGACCCTGCTTTCTTCATATCTGGAGATAGTATTTGAAAGAATGTGAAAAATGTGTCGTGTGTGTGTGTGTGTGTGTGTGTGTGTGTGTGGTTTGCATTTTAATAAGGCTTTGAGACTTTAACTTGATACAGGCATCTAAAATTATACAACACCGGTTTGGGTATAATATATGACACAAAATAAATGATCAACAAGGCAGATTCTCCTAGGACACAAACCACCTGATGTAAATAGTTGGGTATTTTGTAAATCCACCTGGGTACTGTTTGATATATTGAGTTAGTAATCCTTTTAATGGGACCCTTGTGGTCTAGAAGAATTCATGAATTGTCCCAGGTGCACGGGTCTGTTTTTAGGAGGCAACTTACTAGCAGACTCTGGCTCAAAAGTACTGGTTGTTATGAATACTACACTCTGTGTTTTAATGGATTCAAAACATTGCGTACAATGATATAGAACAAAATCAAACAAAGCCTATAGTGGCATTGGTGACTTGATCTTGAGAGTAAACCATATAGGCAAGTCTTTTCCCTTGGGGGTAATATGCTACCTCATATATTAGAGATTTGGGCAGAATATCACTCTTAGATACCCATATTTTCATTCCAATCAGGTCATAAGAGATGGATTTTCCTTGCTGACAGTGACTCACTCTGATTGCCCCTCTCTGCTTCTTCCTCAGTGGAGTTGAATATCTTATTTCACTTCTCTTTTACAATTGATCAAAGTCTGCTCTTCAGCTCTTAGAAAGCGAAGCAAGTTGAAATGGCTAAAACATGTTGCTGTGTTACTCCTTACTGGGGTTTTATATTTTTACAAGGAGCACTCCATTAAACATAAAAACATCATGTTCTGGAAGTGGAATTTGAGGGAGACTCCCTAAGTGAGGAAGCCAAACATGTGAAGGTTTTGGAACTCATGAAACCAAAGCACGTGCCTTTATGGATGCATGAGGCTGGACTTCTTCCTTCAAAAGGATAATGATCTTACTGGAACTTGCAAGGCCACCAGTAAACCTAACCCCAGTCTCACCGACAGTGGGACAATCTCAGTTGGGATTTAAGGCAATGTTGATTTAATAAGTAAGGGTTGAAATTCAAAAAGAAAGCAAACATTCAAAAACACCAATAGCGAATAAAACAACAACCACAACAAAACAACCCATGAGATTCTCTCTATGCCTTTGTGTTGTCTTCCTCAGCTCATCCTGAACTGAAGCCACTGTGATGTGTCCTTTGTATGAATCATTCTTTAGTGCAGAGCTCAGGTGGAATTGAAATGATGACAGGGGACGGCCAGTCATTCTTCTGATAAATCTTTATGGACTCCAAGCCCTTATCCTATAGGAATTTACTGCCTTCACCCAGCCTTGCCTAGTGGGACAGCTGATGTCAAGCACTGACTCTACCACCTGTATCGAGAATGTAAAATGGATTCTACTGAAGTGTCCCCATTCTCCTAATACAGTCCACCTCCTTTAGGTTCAGAGATACGGGAAAATGTTCCCATTGACCTTCTTCTATCTAATCTTTATGGCTCCAGGACAAGCTACTCACCCATATAGCAGGGCAAGAGAAAGTGGCTGATAAAAGCAGACAGTAGACTTTGAAATTTGCTAAATCTTCTGAAAAATTTGGAGTCAACTTCCTGGGACAGAGCCTGCTCTCTTGATCAATCAGATGTAGAGATAATAGGGGAAAAAAAAGTTATCCATGAATTTCATTTAAACCCATTTCTGTTTAAACTCTTTTTTCTTATCTCAAGTTGTGTGACGTGTTGTGCTGTGTGGTGGCCAGAAACATTTCCAATCATTGTTTTCAGAAGAGATGGCTTTAGTTTTTGGCTTAGTTTCTTACTACATTACCTTTGCCAGTTTTATACACTGGGCATTGTCATTTTTGCCTTTATGTTTATTGGTAGTTAATTATTGCATTTAAATTCTGTGAAGCTAGCTGGTAGGATTAATCCACTCATATTTTTATTAAGCAACTACAAAGAGCCAGGCATTTGTAACTTATAGGCAATTATGAGATATCAATCAAAAGGCTCATTTGACAGAAAATCAGTGTTTGAAATACTCAATATTTTATGAACTTCATTCACAACCTTTAATTTTCTGCCTTCATATCATTACACTCATCAGTAGCTTTAATCACTACAACCTCTGTTTCTCAGTAGGGAGTGGAAGTGGAGAATGGGTCAGCATATTCTATCTCACGGTGATTCAAGCTCTCTGCCCCAACAGGATGTGGGCATAGCTTAAAATTTTTGTCATTCCTACTCTAACTTTTTAACATCATGGCAGAGGTTATGAGTTTCTCTGTGTGGCATATGGCAGGTATGTCTTTTTCTTTCGTTTTGAAAATGATGGCACTCTGAAACAGATATGAATTAATACATAATATTTATTAGCATCAGTAGTGATTAGTAAGTTTGACATTTTAAAAACAAGCAAATAAGTAAAATGAAAACAAGCAACATTTTACCATGCACAGTTGCTAGAATGGGAAAAACAGTGTCTTGCTTGAATGGGCCTTCCAATGGATGAATTTTAAGCTAGGGGAAGAGTAAGAACTAATACCTATTGGAGTTCTGGTGAGCTGCTGCATTAGGGCCTCTGTGAAGCCAGGGAGAGTGAGGCTGCTTAGTGGCTGGGGAGAAGCATCAAAATGTTAGGAAAACATTTTTTTGAAAGCCTATAGGGCCTAGTGGTATAGGCCTCATGTTTTCACTATAAGTCACCACTCAGTGCGCCTGGGTGGCTCAGTCAGTTAAGCATCCGACTTCAGCTCAGATCATGATCTCATGGTTCGTGGTTCGAGCCCCGCATTGGGCTCTGTGCTGACACCTAGATTCTGTAACTCCCTCTCTCTCTGACCCTCCCTGCTCATGCCGTCTCTCTCTCTCTCATAATTTATATATATATATATATATATATATATATATATATATATATATATATATGTCACCACTTTCTTTAGCAAGGTATTTTGGGAGGACCTAGCTCTTGAATTTCCACATTTACTCTGTTGGGCCTATTGTCTCAAGAATTCTCACTCTGTGTGTGTGTGTGAGTGTGTGTGTGTGTTACATGTCTAAAATTGTGCATATATGCGTGTAGAGTCGCTAAAAATTAACTAAGAATTTCTTCATGGAGATAAATATGCAGAAGTTGAACATGCAAGCTCAAGAACACTCAGTAACTTAGGACCAGTCAAAGGCTAAAAGATAAACCACTCAGGGAACTCTGTGGTCTTCAGATTCTTAAATATCTTCCAGATGTCTCAGGTTACAAGATAAAATTACCCTCATTTGCCTGAAGATGTTACTAGAAATTGTGCTTCTTAAACCTTTCTCCTAGAGTAATCTGAGAGTGTTCTCAGTGGCAGAGAAAAGAGAGCACAGGATGGGAGGTGGTGGTCATGGTGGTTGTCAAATACCAGCTGCTGTAGAAGAGAAAAAGTATTTTTAGAGTCCAATCTTTTATCTTAACAATTAATGTGAATTTTCCATTCTGTTGAACAATGCATTCATAGTTGTTCTACTTTTAAGTGTCTTCACCAAAAAATATTTGGAGGTAGGAGGTAGCCCCATATTTAGATTATTTTAATGATTAAGGAATGACCTACCTGAATAAACAGTTGTATAGCCATCCTTCGATCCCATTTTGGGAAGAAACACGTTAGTTTATCATTGGTTTCTGGAAGAAAGTCATGGAGAAAAATAAGAAGGAAAGGAATTTTCTTAAAGATCACTGTTGTGATTATCTTGGGAAGAGAGAAAACGAGAGCTTGCACTCAACAATTTTGTCTTGTCTCCCTTTATAGAAATGTCTGCTGCTAAGAAGGCTCAGTTTCATTGGTTCATTGGCAAGGGTTGGGATGATTACCTATTTTGAATTCCAATTAGCCTGTGACCAACTGAAACAAACAGGATATAACATTTACTGGATCTCCCCTGTTTATAAAGCTCTGGGCTATCCACTCTCAGAGATACTCACAAAATAAAACTAAGATAATTTTTGAGGTGTGACCTTCTATAGGGCATAAAATGAACTGAAGCCAATTTACTAATCAGACTGACCATGTTCATTTGCTCAAGAACATCAGAGATTTGGCAATTTTTGATAAATGCATTCTTCAGCAGCTAAATTCAATGTTACAATTGAGTCATAGTTGACTGGCTACATTTAATATCATTTTGCAGGTTGAAAAGCATTGTGAATATATTTTCTTACCATGCATGGAGATAATGCAAATTTCCTTAGAGCGCCAGTTGTAAAGACTAATTCTCCAGAGTAAGTACTCTGGAAGTGAAGGTGACATCATAATCAAAATATCTCTTTAAAAAGGAAAAAGAGTGAAAGCATTTTTTCACTATTGATAGCAGGTGATGACCTTATGTGCACATGAGTTCACCTGCAGGTGAAGATGGATTTTAGCTTTCTGCGAGCTTGCTACTTCAAGATTTCTTTCTTTGCCTGAGGGCCCTATCAGAACCTAAGAAGCCTATTTTAAGCCTGTGGGGATAAAAGTTGTTAGATAAAGCTTCCAGATTCTCCTTTACGTGGGATGATCCTAAGGTATGTTTCACACAGTTCTTAGAGGATCAGAAATTCCCTCATGATGCTCACTTTATTGACTTTTCTTTATTCTCTGTCTTACTTTGTCCACTTGCTCACTTGTGATAACTCCCATCACTTACAAAATAAACTACTAGCATCAAAGTATTTGCTCTTCATCTATGCTTCAGGTAGGCCCAGGTTAATATTTTTCTTTTTCAGGATTGAAAAAGAAAAACCTTTATAAGTAAAACTATTTCTATTATGGTTTATACTTTTTTTTCTCCTACTGACTGCATCACATTTTGTTACCAGGATAATACTGGTATCATACAGTAACTTGGTTGGCTAGTACGGAAGTTACATGTCCTTTTAGATGATATACAGCTGGCCTGGGGAACCTCGGCTGAGCATCTGACTTTGATTTTGGCTCAGGTCATGATCCCAGGATCGTGGGATTGAGCCCCGCATTGGCCTCCACACTGAGCTTGATTAAGATTCTCCCTTTCTCTCCCTTTGCCTCTCTTTCCCGCTCACTCTCAAAATAAACAAACAGAAAGCAAAGCAAAACAAAACAAAAAACTGGCTTATCAAAGCATGTTTCCCTGCTATTGTTTTGGTGGTGGTGGTGGTGGGGGGGAATTGGGTAGAGATTTTGACTGCTGATACAGTTTATTTAAAGGCTATGTTTTATTTAGATTTTCCATTTCTTCTTGGATCTCATTTCATAACCTATATATTTATTAGGAAATTATCTACTTCATCTAAATTCTCACACTTATCTCTATGAATTTATTTATTTATTTATATGTTTATTTAGTGTTTATTTTAGAGAGAGACAGAGACAGAGTGTGAGTGGGGGAGGGACAGAGAGAGAGAGAGAGAGAGATGGGGGGGATACAGAATCTGAAGTAGGCTCCAGGCTCTGAACTGTCGGCACAGAGTCTGATGTGGGGCTCAGACCCACAAACCACGGGATCATGACCTGAGCCAAAGTCAAATACTTAACCGGCTGAGCCACCCAGGTGCCCCTCTATGAGTTTATTTGTCTAAAATATCTATGCTTTTAGCAATTATGTTTTTTAATATCTTCACTTGTGCTTTCTTATTTCTCTTTTTCTGGTAAGTCTAGACAAATCTTGGAAGGAGCTTAGATGCTAATGAGAACAGAGGAATGGGCAATTATTGAAAGAACTGGTAGGGAAGTTAGAGTTAAGAATAATTTTTTATATTAGTTAAGGTTAAAGAGACAGTAGTGATTTTTATATGCTAGTGGGAATTATAGTGAACAAAAAACAACGTAACATGAAAACGGGAAAACTGGAGTTCTGGCATCCATGAGTAGGTGAGATGGCACCAGTGGCTGGAGTGGTTTAAGAGATCAACCCACCAATAAGCAGGAAGGTGGGGTATAGACTGCAGATTTAGTAGGTTGATAGATGTGGTGGTTTCCTGTAATTACTTTAATTACCTGAGGAAAATTGGGCCATCCACTGAGAGCAAAGGTAAGGTAAGAGGTGTTGGAGGTATGACAAAGAGATATAAGGGAGGAGTTAGGTAGGAAAACAGGAGACAGTGCTCTTGGGAAATGTGTGAACTCTGGCTGCCTGAAGGACCCACTTAAGGGTCATGAGACTTGACATCACGGCTGTGTGGTTTGCTTCAAAGAAGTTAGGCACATAATAAGAGAACAGTTGGATTTAATCAGCCTTGTGGTTTGCCCAGCTAATAGTTTAAAATGAGAGAGCTGTTACGTTGTTGAGGGCATGTGCAAAAAAGTGACTTTGTGATGGCTGTCTATGGCATTTCATCTAGGTAATCAAGGAAGAGGGACACTGGTAGAGTCAATGGATTGAATGTCCCAATGTGGTTTTAAAATTGTTGGGATTGTGTATGTTATGGATAAATTAGGAGCTTTTGGTCAGATAATGGTATGCTAGAATAAAGACTTAAAGAATAGGGGTGCCTGAGTGGCTCAGTCAGTTAAGCATCTGACTTTGGCTCAGGTCATGATCTCACAGTTCGTGGGCTCAAGCCCCGCGTCGGGTTCTGTGATGACTTCCAGCTCAGAGTCTGGAGCCTGTTTCAGATTCTGTACCTCACCCTCTCTCTGACCCTCCCCTGCTCATGCTCTCTCTCTCTCTCTCAGAAATAAATAAAACATTTAAAAAAAAAGACTTAAAGAATATTTGCATTTATTGCTAAGGCCAAGATGGAGGTACAGTGGTAATGTGTGGCTGAAATAGAGTGGGGGACAGGATCACTGGTACGGAGGAAGATGAGGAATGGAGAGGGGAGACTACAAAAAGGTGATAGGTAGAAGTGGACTTACCTAGTAGGAGTGAACTTGGAGCCCCAGGAATGATGGGGGATAAGCTGGGAGTCAACAAGGAGGAGGAATGGGTAGCGTAGTCCTGATGAATGTAAGATTCAAAACTGGAATTTAGGAAACAGAGGAATCCTGTGAGTGGTAATGAGGTAAAGAGGTAATAAGGCAAATGGTTCAGCAGGTCTGAGAGACAACATGGCACCCTTGAGAGACTCACAGGTGATGAGGTATCTCCAGGAAGATTCCTTCTGATAGGATGGGAATTGAATATAAGACAGAGTCTCTATTTCCCTTTGTGCAAGGATGTATGTACACTATTTATTAGTTCAAATATGTTTGTTTGGCTGTTCAAATTTCAGGTTAGTGACTAAGAGTATGAATTCTGCAGTGTGTCTGCTGCCCATCTGTACTGCTTACTAGTTGCGTAAACTTGGTCAATTTACTGATACTCACTATGCCTCAGTTTCTTCATCTGAAAGGTGGACTCAGTAATGGGTTTTCCTTTATTGCAACTTTATGGGGTTGCTATAGGGAATAAAATGAGTTAATATGTGCAAAGCTTTCAGATCAGCAACTGACAGATAGCAACCACTGTATTAACAGGGGCATGGAAAATGCAAGGTGAGCCTGGAATATTCTGTGGTCCCAGAGAGTGTGGAAGCATGTAGAAGAAAAGTGTTGAAAAGACATAAGGGCCAACTTTTAGTAACTCCCAATGGGGAAATCCAGGGCCAGTTCGACCAATAATGGCTTATAATCCAAGGAACTAACTATCCATTAATCCATACTGATATAAATGATTAGTTAACAAGCAGACAAATGGCAGACAGGGGTGGTATTTTCCTTCCAGTAGAATTATAATTAATAACTGCACAGGAGGGGTGTCTGGGTGACTCAGTCGGTTAAGCATGATCAGGTCATGATCCCACCTTTGTGAGATGGAGCCCTGAAATTGGGCTCCTTGCTGGGCATAGAGCCTGCTTGAGATTCGAGCTCTCCCTGTCCCTCTCCCTTTCTCTCTGTAATTCCTTCTATCATGCTTTCTCTCTCTCTCTCTCTCTCTCTCTCTCAAAAAGTGTATAATAAGTGACAAAAATAGAGTTAATATTGGGCAAATACCACCATAATTAAAGCTATTGTTGCAGACAAGGATCACTGATGGATACTAAGACTAGTGGGGAAAGTCTAGTGAGGAAAAAAAGAGATTTGAACCGTTTCTCATTTATCTGTTTATAACTATTACCCACAAAGAGAAAAATGGTCATTTTACAGTTGACAAAAGGCAGAGACCACCAAGTGATTAAAGTTAACGCCACCAATGATGACACACTGACATGTACCTTTTGATATAGTATGCTAAAAATTAGGGACAGCATCATAGCTGTGGCATTCTTGACAAAACCACATAATCTCAATCTAATCATGGGGAAAAAGACGCCAGTTGAGAGCTCTACAAAATATCTGGTCAGCATTCTTCAAAAGCATTAAGGCCACAAAAATCCAAAAGCAAAGCCTTCAAAAGCTGAAGCACTGTCACACTAGAGAAGAAGGAAGCATGACAATCAAGGCAACGTGGTACCTTGGATTGGATTTTGCACTGGGAAAGGATCTTTCTGGGAAAAGTGGAGAATTCTAATGAGGTCTATAGATTACTTAATAATATTCTGTCAGTATCGATTTTCTGGTTTCATTAATGGTGGTGTGGTTATGTCAGATGTTAACATTAGGGAGAACTGATTGAAAGGTACACAGGTGTACTATTTTTGCTACCTTTAAAAAGTCCAATATTATTTCAATGTTAAAAGTTAAATGAATTAAAAAAAGATCTTCTATCTCTGCTATCAAAAGGTCTAGAAGTAATGAACAACCGAATTACCACCAACTCATCTAATGTCAAGACTGTGGCTTTTCAATACTATTTATGATGAAAAGTTACCAATGCTTCCTGATGAAATCACTGATATCAGGTCTCTGTCAGAAAGTATGTAAGATGATGGGGCACATGGGTGGCTCAATCATTTGAGCATCTGGCTCTGATTTCTGCTCAGGTCATAATCTCACAGTTCATGGGATCAAGCTCTGTATCAGACTCTGCACTGATAGCACGGAACCTGCTTGGGGTTCTCTCTCTCTCCCTCTCTCTCTTCCCCTCCCATGTTCACATGCATACTGTTTCTCAAAAATAAACATTCAAAAAGAAAAAAGAAAGTATGTAAGATAAACCCAAGGGTTCACAACAGAAAAGAAGGATATCAAAGACTAGCTGGGGTTAGTCAAACAGACTTTTGAGTCAACTTGAAGTCTCCCACTGACCAAAGATGGGACAATTTGAAATTGAGTAGAGATAATAACTCCCAAGGGTTTAAATATAGATCATGTTTAAATCCATAAGTTTATAATGATTCCAGGAGGGAACCTAATTGGTTACCTTTGGAGGATCCAGGGAGCTTATTCAAATTTTGAAAATCAAAACAAGTATTTTCCTGCCTTTTCTATACAACTGAATCTCAGAGTAACCAATAGCTGATAAGGGGAAGTTTCTTTTAATAGAAGTATTTTAGTTAGTGAGTAAAGAGAAGTAATGGGATTAGACTGTTGTGATATTGTGATTTTTTTTCTTTCTCCCTTTTTTTTAAGAGAGAGTGGAAGTTGAGAAGAGGGGTAGAGGGAGAGAGAGAATCTTAAGCAGGCTCCATGCCAAGTGTGGAACCTGACGTGGGCTTGATCCGACAACCCTGGAATCATGACCTGAGCTAAAGTCAAGAGTCAGACCCTCAATCTGCTCAGCCACCAGATACCCTAATATTGTGATTTCCAATAAGAAATATATATTTGGTTTTCACCCCATTTCTGGCACAGGGCTCCTAAAACCCCTGGAATTTCCTTAATGTTGCGAGTGATAAAGGTGTCTTCTCTTATGTTAAAGAGGTAACTTTCGGAAATCACCTAAGGATGGGGGCTGGGTGCCAGAGGCACCAATCATAGAGGGTTGAGACTTTCAGTTCCTAGCCCCCTAACCTCCCAGGATGGGAGGGGATAGGGTTGAAGGTTGGGCCAATTGCCAGTGGCTAATGATTTAATCAAATGTGCCTATGTAATGAACATGAAGCCTCCATGAAACCCCAAAAGGATGGGGTTCCGAGAGCTTCCTGGCTGGTGAACCTGTGTAGGTACAGGGAAAGTAGAAGACCTGGGTAGAGCATGGAATCTCCCTGCCCTGTTCACATGCCCTGCCCAATGCATCTCTTCCATCTAGATATCCATCTGTATCCTTTATCATATTATCATATCCTTTTATATGTATCATATCCTTTCACACTTTATAAATTGGTAACTCTAGGTAAACTGTTTTCCTGAGTTCCATGAGCCACTCTAGCAAGATAATCAAACACGAAGAGGGGCTCATGGGAACCTCTAACTTATAGCTAGATGGTCAGAAGTACAGGTGACAACCTAGACTTTGAGACTGGCATCCCGAGGCAGAGGGGTTTGTTGGAACCCCCAATTTGTAGCTGGTAGGTCAGAAGCACAGTTAATAACCTGGTCTTGTGACTGGTGGCTAAAGTAGGTGGGGGGAGGGGGCTGTCTTGTGTGATTGAACCCTCGATGTGAGGAATCTGCTGCTTTTTTGGATAGGTGGTGTCAGAATTAAGTTAGAGGACACCCAGCTGGTATACTGAGAATTGCTTGTTGGTGTGGTGCCTCCTACACACACACACACACACACACACACACACACACACACACACGAATTGGTGATCACAACTTAAAGATCATAAAAGAAAGTCAATCATTATGTTTCTCTAGATAGTGGTACACAGCACCACCTATGAAATAGTCTTGTTAACAGTTTTTGATCCCGAATCTGATTAAACCTCCTCTAGATCCAACTATCATTTTAAAAGAAAGAAGCATGTTTAAATGATACCAGTGGGATGTGAAATCAAAACTGTGAGACATGCTACCACCAAAGCAACTGAATTTCTTCAACAAAACATTGTAAGGAGAAAAACATTTAGGGGGAACCTCTACATGAAGAAAGGTGTAGGAGGCATATAAACTTACTATAATATAGGGACTTCCTTTGGATCCCAAGTCAGACATACTATTAGAAAGAAAAACTATGGGGCACCTTGGTGGCTCAGTTGGTTGAGTGTCTGACTTTGGGTCAAGTCATGATCTCATGGTTCATGGGTTCAAGTCTCATGTCATGCTCTGTGCTGATAGCTTGGGGCCTGGAGCATCCTCCGTATTCTGTGTCTCCCTCTCTCTGCCCTTCCCTGCCAACACACCCATTCTCTCTCTCTCTCTCTCTCTCTCAAAAATGAATAAGCATTAAAAATTTTTAATAAAAAAGAAAAATTATTTAAAAAAGAAAAAATGAAAAAGAATAACTATGAGGGTTGAGAAAACATGAATACTAACTGGTTACTTGGTGACATTAAAGAATTCTTATTAATTTTTAGATGCAATAATATATGATGAAAAACAATCCCATTTCTCATGCTTAGCAATGCACACTGAAATATTTCAAGGTGGAATAACATATTTTTTGAGGTTTACTTTAAATTAAAGGTATAAGATTTATGTGAAATTATATTTTTAATGTTTTTATTTATTTCTGAGAGCGAGCAAGAGAGAGAGCGTGAAGAGGGAAGGGTCAGAGAGAGAGGGAGGTACAGAATCCGAAGCAGGCTCCAGGCTCTGAGCTGTCAGCACAGAGCCTGATACGGGGCTTGAACCCACAAACTGTGAGATCATGACCTGAGCCGAAGTTGGATGCTTAACCGACTGAGCCACCCAGGAGACCTGAGATTTGTGACAAAGTATATCCATTGCTTGATAATTATTGACACCTGGTGATGTGCACAAGGAATTCATCATATTATTCTTTCTAGTTTTGTATATGTGTGAAACTTTTAAAATAAAAACATTTAAATAATATCAATCAGATTTTTCTCGAGAGAGATCTAGTGAACCATGGCATGACAACAGCCTTATACTCCATATGCCAATAATTCCCATGCTCATCCCCAAATTCTGGCATATAGAAAGCAAGCCAGAAACTGGAGGTGGAGAGTGTATTTGTTCTGCACATTCAACAAAGTCACAGATTCGTTTTCAAATATTTTGCAATAAGAGAAAGTGAGATGTGTTTTTCTAGCACTTTACCCCCGCAAACCACATTTTTTTTTCAAACTATATTGGTTTGTTTTCCACTGCACTCATCAAAATGTTTGAGTAAAATCTGTTAGTTAAAAAAAAATTCTTAGTTTTTTTTTTTTAAAAGAACCTTTTACTCTCCCTTATGAGTTAGAAGTGAAATTAGAAAGTTTGAATATGAAGGCTCTTTGACTTTGGATTTCTAAATAAGACTAGAGAAATAAGAAGGTTATAGGTCCAGCTTATTTTATTCTCTTAGTTGCAAAATAAAACAACAGTATTTCAAACATCACAAAAAGTATGTGCTCTTTTCTGTATACTTACGGCAAAGCTCATTGGAATGAACTCATTAGATCTGTTAATCATTAGATCTGTTAATATATGTATGAGACTGTGAATTTTTAGATACACACACACACACACATATATGCTTTTCATCAAAAGCAACATACTCTTGTCTTAACCATCCTCTCCATTATTTCCACTCCTCAGGACAAACACTGGTTTTAGTTTCGTCCTCTCAGACATAGGGGAGGATCCTTTTAGGTTTGATCTTGTATCATTTATCCCAAAATAATGCTGATACGTCTTTATTTTCATTTTATTAGGTTTTGATATTATTTGTTATAAACTATAACAAATCAGTGTTATAGGCAGTGTCTCTTGACTCTTTGTTTGTGTCTTGATGACTGTTAGTGTATATTTGGCTGTCTTTCCACCTCCTGTCCTTCTTACCGCCTGTAAGATTTCTCCAGCTCTCACTTTGCTGGAACAAGCTTTCTGCCACATTTTGTACTGGGGGTTTTATAGAAGAGCATCAACTCCATGTAGTGCTCTGATTTCGACTTCCCTATTCAGACCTACAGGGTTTTGGGCTTCAGTGTCTTTTTAACTCCATTTACCCTCATGGCCACAATCCCTTACTTAGCTAGTTAAATCCCAGAGCCCATCATTATAGCAATTCCCCTTCATCATTTTCTCCTCCCTTCCCATTATCTTCCTTACATGGCAAAACCTCATTTCTGGTTATATCTCCATCTTCACCCACTCTGTGTCTGAAGGAAAATGTGCAACTAAGTTGACTGGTCTTGCTTTATTTCCGTGACCGCTAAAATCAAACATCTCTTTTCTGTTGCCCATAATTTGTGTTATATTCCTATGGTTATTTATACATGTACCCCCTTAGCCACTATTTTTGTTCTTGCTATCAGTCCTCCAACATCCCCTCCCCCATACTCACTCTTAGGAGATGACATTGTTTTCAATGTCACTGAAAATTGTAAGTGGTGGTAAGAGAACTATCAAAGGCTCTAACCCGCACATCTACCATCTTACCTCTGTCTATCCTGTGATTAAGAACGAACTACCTGCCCTCTTATCTAAAGCCAGCCTCTCCTACCCACAACCAGCCTTTTGCTATTGTAGGACATCCTGCCGACAATTCATTGTCATCTCTGTGTCCTGCATCCTAGGTCTTTTCTTCTGGATGATTTCATCAGTGTACATACATACTCTCATCTCCTATAGAGATCACACCTAACACAGTCCTTTTTTTTTGATTTATCTTTCTAAAGCCATTTATCTAAGGACAAAACTTGTGGAAATAGTTATACGTGAAGATATAATAAAATATGAATTTTGCACTTTAGTTTTTCTGAGTTTATTTATTTTGAGAGAGACAGGGAATGGGGAAGGGGCAGAGAGAGAAGGAGAGAGAATCCCACGCAGGCTCCATGCTGCCAGTGCAGAGCCTGATGTGAGGCTTGATTTCATGAAACTGTGAGATCATGACCTGAGCCAAAACTAAGAGTTGGACATTTAACTGAGCCAACCAGGCACCCTGATTTTTACAGTTTAAAGGGGTGAATTGTATTTGAATTATGTCAATAAACCTGTTATACATTCTGCTTGTCTACTTTCTTTTCTCCCATTTTCTCCATTTTCTCTTGCACCCACTCTAGTCTCTCAGTCCTACTACACTGCAGACTAGCTCTTGTGAAGATCACAATGGACCTCTATTTGCTAAATTCAATGGTCTTTTGTTCTTCTTACTTCACTCATTCAGTTTTAAACACAGTTGATCATTCCTTCTTTGAAGCATTTTATTTTTCCACTTGTCTTCCAGAATACTTGATCTTCTTCTCTGCTCACTGACTGCTTCTGCTAATCTAGTTCATCTCTGTAATGTGGAATGTTCCAAGTCTCAATGTTTTCCAGCAACACAGATTTCCCAAGTGATCTCCTTCAGTTCATAGTTTTAAGTTGCATCTACAGGCTGTTGGAATCCAAATTTATGTATTTAACCTGAGGTTTAAATTCAAATACACAACTATTAAACCCATTTAGGTATCTAACAGGCAGCTAACCAGTCAATGTCTGTACTTGGATGTTGAATAACCATATCAAATTTACATGTTCAGAATGAAATATTTTCCCTTGCCCATACCTGCTCTTCTTTCTTTTTGGTTAGAGGAAACCGCAAACTTCCATTGTCTCTGGTTGAAAATCTTGAAGTTGTAACTCACTTTTCTCTTTCTTACACTTCACATTCCATCAACAACTCCTGTCCACAAACTGACTATGTGTCCTCACTGTCAACAGTTTCCCAGACTCCATTGGTCTTTCATTCTATTCCATTCTGTCTGTTCTTGACACAGTGGCTCAAGTAATCCCTTTTCATAATGTTAAGTCAGATCATTTCCCCTCTATTCCAAACAGTGTGTAATATAATGCACAATTAAGCATCTAACTCTTAGTTTTGGCTCAAGTCATTATCTCACAGTTTTATGAAATCGAGCCTCACTGGCAGCGTGGAGCCTGCGTGAGATTCTCTCTCCTCTCTCTGCCCGTTCCCCACTCACACTGTCTCTGTTAAAATAAATAAACTCAAAAATATAAAGTGCAAAATTCAGTGGTTTATATTATATACACTTTTCTTTGTTACAGGTGAGAATTTCTCAATTCTCAAATTATAAAAAAATGATTCTTTTTGTTAAATAATCTGTCCAACTTATTTATCTCAGATTCTTTCAAACTCTTATTTAATTCTGTCTTTAATTTCTTTTTTTTATCTAGGAACCACTCCATTCCTGTCTGGATTTATTGCTTTTAAAGATCTAAATGAGTATTATCTGGAACTATTGGCTACCCTCTTGGTAGTACACTGTTTGTGAGATCCCATCATTTCCTACTTTGTTTTTCTCACAAATTTTTAGAAATCTGTCCAACGAAACTTTTCAAGAGGAAGTAAAAATGTCTTTATTCTCATTTAACTGATGAGTGTTGTTCTCGATATAGAATACTAGGTTGAAAATAATTTTTCCTCTTTGTAAGACTTTACTGTCTTCTAGTACCCACTTTTGCTGGTGAAGATATGATGTCTTATGATTCTGAATAAAAAAATTAAGTTTATTTATTTATTTTGAGAGAGAGAGAGAGAAAGCACATGTGTGAGCAGGAGGAGGGGAAGAAAGAGAATTCCAAGCAGCCTCTGTGTGCTGTCAGCTCAAAGCCCAAAGGCTTAAATTCACAAACCATGAGATCATGACCTGAGCGGAAATCGAGTCAGACACTTGACCAACTGAGCACCCAGGTGCCCTGATTCTGAATAGTTTTGTACCTAATTATCCCTGTCTCCTTGGAAATTTTAAGAATCTCTTCTTCTTTGGTGTTGTGAGATTTCATAATGACATGTCCCATTTCCAAAATTCATTTATTTGTGTAGACGAAACTTTCTAATTTATATCATATTTCTTTGTGAGAAATTTCCTTTAATATTTCTTCTATAGCAGGTCTGCTAGTGATTAATAACTTTCTCTTTTGTCTGTCCGAGAAAGTCTTTATTCCTCTTTAATGTTTGAAATATATTTTTCCTGAGTACGGAACATTTTTTCTTTTATGTTTTGAAGATGTCACTCCATTATTTATTGCAGGCATGGTTTATGATGAGAAATTGCTGTAATTCTTATCCTTTTCCTCTATAGATAATGTATTTTTTTTCTTTGCCCATCATGATTTTCTCTTTTTCTTTGGTTTTCAGCATTTTCAATATGATATGTCTAAGTGTGTTTTATTTTTGGCATTTATTCAGCTTGTTTTTCTCTGAGCTGATTTGGAATTTGGGGGTTGTCATTAAACTTGCAATATTCTCTGCTATTATTTCTTAAAATATTTCTTCAGCTGCTCTCTCTTTCATTTCCTTTTGGGATTCCAACTATGCATATGTTAGATTATTTGATACTGTCCCACAGCTCTTGGACGCTCTGTCTGCCTTTTGTTTTTGCCTTATTTTTTGTGTATTTTAAAATTTTTGGCCTTTTTGTGTTCCTTTTTGGATTTTCAAGTTCATGGGTTCTTTCCTAGCTGTATTGCTCCCACTAATGAGACTTGTGAAGATATTCTGCATCATTGGTATTGTTTTTGATTTCTAGAATTTCTACTGGATTCTTTCTTATAGTTTCCATCTCTTCAGTAAAGTCACAATCTAGTCTTGCACATTGTCTACTTTATTGATTAGGCCCTTTCCATATTAATTTAAATGTAATTTTACTTTTCCTATGAGATATTTTTAACATCTGTGTCTGACACTGATAACTGTTTTTCTTGCTTTTTGTGTCTTTTGTGATATTTGTTGAGAGCTGGATAGATACGTCATATTGAGTCAAATTTTTTTTCTATTCTTATTGATGAGTATGAGCATGGGCCTGCCTTTACTTCTGCTAGGCCTTTGGTTTGGAAGTTTGCATTGATCTAGTAAGGAGGTGAGGGGGGGCTGAAGTTTGTTGTTGTTATGGTTACCCTCAGTGAACAACAGACTTTAAATTCCTCAGCCATACCTTGTTTAGCATGTAGGCTACTTTGCTAGTGGTTTACTTCATGTTTATTCTTTGCTTAGCTTTATGTCTTCCCTTCATTCTGCTCCCCAGAGAGAATTTGTCCTTTGCAGTTCTCAATATGTATTCCATGATTATTTTCACTCAGAGCCTGCCAGTGTGTTGATGGGGGCTGGTTAGGGGTAACTTCTCTCATGTTCTGATGAAATCTCAGTCTTATGCAGGGACTATGACCTGGGACACCACAGGTATTCTTGCCTGTCTAGTAGATGTAATGCTGGACCTACCACTTATTCCTACCCCTTCCCCAGAGGTAGAGTACAGTTTTCTCCCATTTATCCTTCCCATAGTTTCAGTGGATGTGATCATTGCCCTAAGGCTGTGATTTTGGTACTGTTTTTTTCTCTAGATTAAGACATAAAAATTATTCAACTTATTTAAACTAAAACAAAACAAAATTTACTCATTTCTTTTAAACCCTACCTCCTGCCTCTTAATCATCAGTCTGTCCTCTGTATTTATGAACTTGGTTTTTTGTTTACATGTTTAGGTTCCACATTAAAGAGATCATATTTGTCTGTCTCTGGTTTATTTCATGTACCATTATACCCTTGAGGTCAATCCATGTTGTCACAATGGCAAGATATCATTGTTTATGGCTGAATAATATTCTGTACTTGGCTACTATAAATAATGCTACAGTGAACATGAGGGTGTGTGTATCTTTTAGTGTGAAAATTAGTGTTTTCATTTTCTTTGGATAAATACCCAGAAGTGGAATTTCTGGATCATATAGTAGTCCTATTTTTTATTTTCTGAGGAAACTTTATACTGTTTTCCATAGTGCTTGCCTCAATTTGCATTCCCACCGACAGTACACAAGGGTTCCTTTTATTTCACATGCTCACCAACACTTGTTATTTCTTGCCTTTTTGAGCTTGGCCATTCTGTCAGTGTAAAGTGTAAAGTGATGCCTCACTGTGGTTTTGATTTGCATTTCTCAGATGATTAGTGATGTTGAACATCTTTTCATGTAGCTGTTGGGCATCTATATGTCTTCTTTGGAAAAATGACTATTCAGATCTGTCCATTTTTTAATCATATTTTTTTGGCCATTGAATTGCATCAATTCTTTTTATATTTTATATATTAGCTTATTATCATACATACAACATGCAATTATTTTTTCTCATTCAGCAGATTGCCTTTCATTTGCTGTCAGTTTCCTTTGCTGTGCAGACACTTTTTAATTTTTTTTTAAATTTTTTTTGTCTAGGAGAGAGAGGGACAGCGTGAGCAGGGTAGGGTTAGAGAGAGAGGGAGACACAGACTCTGAAATAGGCTCCAGGCTCTGAGCTGGCAGTCAGCACAGAGCCCGATGCGGGGCTCGAACCCACGAACCGCGAGATCATGACCCAAGCGAAAGTCGGTCGCTTAACCGACTAAGCCACCCAGGCACCCCAGACTCTGATGCTGTGCAGACACTTTTTAGTTTGATGTACCACTTGTTATTTTTGTTTTTGGTGTCAAGATTCCAAAAATCTTTACCAACTCTTATGTCAAGGAGCTTACCACCTGTTTTCTTCTAGGAGTTTTACAACTTGAGGTCTTACATTTAAGTCTTTAATCCATTCTGAGCTAATTTCTTTGTATGGTATAAAAGACTGTTGTTCAACTTCATTATTTTGCATGTGACTGTCCAGTTTTCCTAGCACCATTTATTGAAGAAACTATCCTTCCCCCATTGTATACTTTTGGCTTCTTTGTTATAAATATAAGCAAATATTAATTTTTGGACTATTTTGCTCCATTGACTTATGTGTCTGTTTTTATGCCAATACTATGCTGGTTTAATTACTGTAGCTCTGTAAGGTAGTTCAGAATTAGCAAATATGATGCCTCCAGCTTTGTTCTTTCTTAAGATTGCTTTGGCTGTTGGAATCATTTGTGATTTTATACAAATCTTTCAATTGTTTATTCTGTTTCTCTAAAAAAATACCATTGGAATTTTGAGAAGGATTATATTGAAACTGTATAGTCCTTTGGGTTGTACAGACATTTTAACAAAATTTGTTTTTTAATCCATGAACACAACTAGGCTTTCCATTTATTTGTGCCTTTGATTTCTTTCATTAATCTTATAGTTTTTTTCATATGCAGCTCCTTCAACTCCTTGGTTACATTTATTCCTAGGTATTTTATTCTTTTCATTGAGCAATAAATGGGATTGCTTTCTTAATTTCTCTTTTTGATAGTCTAATTCCCTTTTATTAGTGTAAAGAAACAAAACATATTTTAGTATATTGATTTTATATCCTGCAACTTTACTAAATATATTTATCAATTCAAACAGTTTTTGATGGAATCTTTAAGGTTTTCCATATATATGCAATTTACCTTTTCTTTATATTATATTCCTTTACCTCTACACTTGATCTTAGCCAAAAGGCCGAGAAGCAATTATATTCCTTTACCTCTTCTTTCCCTCTTTTCCTTCCTTCTTTTGGATTAACTGAGTACTTTTAAATTTCATTTGCTTTTACTATCAGCTTATTACTTATATCCATTGAGGGGTCACTCTATCATTTATGATGTACATATTTAACTTACGTAGTGTTCTTTGAAATAACATTATACTGCTTCAGAGCATAAGACTCTTCTGATTGCATCCTTCCAAGTCCCCCTTCCATTAATTTGTTATTTTTGTCATGCATTTTACTTCTCTCTATATTATTAGCTGCACAATACATTGTTACTTTTTATACTTTTGATGAGTAAGTATCTATTAAAACCATTAACAGTAAGGAAGAAATCTCACATTTACTATCCATTTTTACCATGTAAGGCTCTCCAGTTATTTGAGTAGGCCTTTATTTCCATCTGGTACTGAATTCCTGCTGCTTGAACAAAGCACCTGAATGTTTTCTTTTTTTTTTTTATAAGCAAGTTTGTTTATTTGTTTGTTTAGGGTGGGAAGTGGAGGTGAGGGGCAGAGAGAGAAGGGAGAATGAGTCCCAAACAGACTCCAAACTGTCAGTGGAAAGCCTGGCGTGGGGCTCAATTTCATGAATTATGAGATCATGACCTAAGCTGAAGTCAAGAGTTGGATGCTTAACTGACTTAGCCACCCAGGTGGATGACATTCCTGAATGTTTCATTGAACACATCAGCTAGAAATAAATTCCCTCAATTTTATTTGTCTCAAAAAGTCTCTGTCTCTATTTCAAAGATTTGAAGGACACTCTCAGTCATTATAGGTTTACATCTGCATCTGTATTATCTATCTCTATATACAGTGCATGTGTGAGCAGAGATTTCTGGATTTAAAAAAAATTTTCTTCCTAATTCTGGAAAATTCTTGACCATCACGGCATCAAATATTTCCTTTGTCTGCTCTCTGTTTTTGTCTTCTGAAAATCAAATTACACATATAGTAGCTTTTGGATACCCTGTTTTATTTTTTTCACACCGCTTTATCTCAGTTTGGATAATTTCTATTGACCTTTCTCCAAGTTCACTCATTTTTGCCTCAGTTACATCCAGTCTATTGATTAGCCTGTCCAAAAGATTCTTCATCTTCTTCTAACTACTTTTTTATGTGTAGTATTTTCATGTTAGTTTTAAATTTCTCATCTGCTTATGAACATTGGCCATTCCCTCCATATCCTTTAATATATTAATCAGAGTTATTAAAAAATTTAACATTTTAAATTTATTTTTGAAAGTAAAAGAGACAGAGTGTGAGCAGGGGAGGGGCAGAGAGAGAGAGGGAGATACAGAATCTGAAGCAGGCTCCAGGCTCTAAGCTGTCAGCACAGAACCCGATGTGGGGCTCTGACCCATGAACTGTGATATAATGACCTGAGCTGAAGTTAGATGCCCAATGAACTGAGACACCCAGGTGCCCAAGGGTTATTTTAAAATCCTGTCTAATAGTAATAACATTGTTAAAATGAATAATCTATTGCCTGGATCTCAACATGAGAGAAAACCATTCTGTTGTTAGCTAGGTATACGCATGAGTCTCTACTTCAGAACAGTGAATTGAGCTGGAGCATATGGCTGATTGTAGACAAGGTCTAAGGGCCTCTTCTATTCCCCTATCTAAAAGCTGAATAATACCACCAGTTACAATACTCATCTGAAAATAGACGAGAGTAGTTCAATTATGGTTCTGGCAACACAAATGGAAAATGAAGATGAGCACAGAGGTGCAGTGTGGCATGTGCCTTTGGAACTGTAGTAGCACTCTTCATGGGAAATGTCTATTCCATGGTACTCCTAGAGCAGGGAAGGAGCTCTGTTGGAGGGAAGAACCCAGATAAAAGTAACCCATATTTGTATATAATTTAAAAATTCATGCTATGTTAACTTCTCAAATACCTGGATAAGGCTTACTCCATTCAGACTGGGGCTAATGGCTTTTAAGTTTTCTTTAATGTAGGGGTTATCACCTAAAAAAAAATCACTTCTAGAAACATTTAGGTAAAATAGCAATCTTATGGTGAACTAAAGGCAAAATTGTAAAAAAGAGGGAAAGTTGAAAGGTATCTGCATAGGTAAACAATAACACTTGAAAAATTTCACAAAGACCACTCCTTTCAAATGAAGATCAATATTCAGGATTTATTCTCAAAGTGTGAGTAACAAACACTCGTCAAGCTGTGTCAAGTGTGTCAAACACTGACATAGCTCTTTCTACTTAGAGAGTTTAAGCTTTGCTTGTTTCTAAGTATGATACCAGGAAGTACGCACTGACAAAAAGTGATGCTTTGCACAGTTTAGTAAAAATCATGCACCATTATGGATAGACTGCGTCCCTGGGGGAAGAAAGTAGTGAGCCCTGAGACAAAGCCTGGAAGTCAGGAGCTCAAGTGGAATCTTAACAATAAACCACTGTGAATGCAAAGTACCCATAACGAAAGTGAGGTTGTCTGTTTTTTGACCCAACTTTGAGCATCTCCTATAACGTGTCACATATCACGTATGTACACTGTGATTTAATTTTGTCTTAAAGTAATAATAAACACATAAAACTAGCCATTAAGTATAAAATAGCGAAGTAATTTGCAAATTTTCCTACGGCATAATAAATTAAGCATAGAGAACACTAGGCATGCAATTTGCAGTCATTTATAATGCAGTGTTTTATGTTAATAATTCAAAATCACATACTATTTGGAGACACTTCTAATTAATGTATTTATGAAATTGTCAACTGTGACTGTTTTGGTTCCATTTAGCTAAACATTTCAACAGAATTTGCTTGTTGTTATTTAGTGTTTGCTTGATGGCATCAGCAACATCAAATGTAGGAGTAATGGAAGGTGTTTGTGCAGGGTTGTTTTTTTTTTTCTTCACATTGTTAAAACTCCTTCCTGATCACACCTCTAAAAACTCAAGTCAATGACTGCCTTTCCCTCTAGTGCCAAATCCAAATGCTGGAGACACTTTGTTTGAAAGTTTTAAATGAAAGGGAGATGAGTGCCTGAATCAATAATTAATTGAAGAGGAAAGTTCATACCTTGTTAAAGAGTCTTTTAAATATTAAATACATCTCATATCTCAAATTCATAGACACTGACATTTCTTTAGAGTTGATAACCATGCCTGTTAGGGGCCATTTCTTTATATTATCATCTTTATTTGGATGTTTTTGAACATGAGGAGAAGACTAAATATTCATAAGTTGGCTTGTTGAAGTTTTATGATAATTGGAATTCATCCAAGCAAAGTTTAATCCTCCTGAGGGCATTTCTGTAAAACTAAAAGAACAAAACAATCTCAAGACCAAGAGTAGTTAAAGTAGGAATTCAAAACTGACTGTAGTAGTATCTCATACATTAATAATAAAGGAAACACTACTGGCCTTCTTTCTTGTTCTACATTCAGATTAGTCAGATAAATTCTCCAGTCTTAGGGATTCTTGAAACATTGTCCAAGTGGAGGTAGACCTACACTTTTTTCTCACCAGGAGACTTTCCATCCTTCACTTGGATCACTGATGTGGCCTGAATCAGGCAGAATAATTCATACCCTCTGTGAGCCACATTCACATTGCACATTATTGTCCCACACTTGGCAGGAATAGAGTTAGTGGTTGGGCAACACCAAGCATAATCCCTATAACCCAAAATTGTCACGTATCGGAAAGGAGATAGCGAACTGTGGAATGGCCCGGTGGGCTTGGAAACACTGCCAGTTGGCCCTTGTGGTATGTTCGTTTTTGAAATCCTACCAAAGTTATCATTTTCATCCCTCTAAACCTACTTACAATGATTACACAATGGAAACAGAACACCGAGTAATGTGACATTGGGGGAGACAGGAGTATAATATACTGATGGTTGTGAAAGTATTCAAAATATTTGATAACCTTTAGAAGTATGTTGTGGTTTTTGAAAGGAAGACAAATTATGTTATAAATACACATGGGCAGAATTTTTAGCCACCAAACGTTCTTTTAACATTATGAATTTAAGAAGTTTGTTCTGTTTTCAAGGCAGGGCATCATAAAGTAAATATCAAAATATAACAGGGACAAGGAAGTAATTTTACATCTGTAAAAATTTAACAATAAAGCACTTGTCTGGGAAAACTTGAGAGATAATAGGTATGTTTTTGTGTCTTAAAAATCAGACACCACCAGGGGCACCAGGGTGGCTCAGTCAGTTGAGTGTCCGACTTCAGCTCAGGTCATGATCTTGTGGACTGAGTTCGAGCCCTGCGTCGGGCTCTGTGCTGACAGCTCAGAGCCTGGAGCCTGCTTCAGATTCTGTGTCTCCCAGTTTCTCTGCCCCTCCTCGACTCATGCTCTGTCTCTCTCACTCTCAAAAATGAATAAATGATTAAAAAAATAAAAATCAGGCAACACTAAAGATATTATGCAACGTTTTAGAAATCTGAGACAAATGCAAAAATGCCCTTGCGTTCAAGCTATTTTTAAGTCATTTTATAAGAGATAAAAAGAAATAAACTAGGGTTTTTCAGATTTGTATGTGTTTTAGCATTAAAACATTGCTCAGTAACTTTGGTAGGGCCTGAAACAAGAATGAATTACTAGGGACAACGAATTTCTTTAGTAACGGAAACTTGTCTTCATCATTGGCAACTGGATCAGGCAATCTAGGATCTTTTGGGTAACAGTGGGTAGAACTCATTCCAGATTCGGATTCCCCTCTGTTTTCTGTTTCATATCATTAAGCCTGTCTGCCTGGGGGATGTCAGACCACTCTTTCTCAAAACCCTTAACTTGCATGAAGGAAGCCAGGCACCAAATGGTATGTACTGTGTGGCTCCCATTTATATGAGGTTCAGTATCAGGCAAAAGTAACTTGTGACAAGTCAGAATAATAACTACCTTGAGGGGACTGAGTAGTGACAGGGAGTGATGTTTGTGCTGACTGGCTTATTAAAGAATGTGACTGATGTGTTATACCTTTGTTTCAAAACATGTAAATGTAAATATTGTTACAGAGAATAGTTAAGACAGAAGGAATAGAATGAAGATGGGCCAATTTTACAAATTTTTAGAGACAGTTCTGGAATAGCAAGGGCTGCAGACTTAATAAGAAGCTTAGGATAAAATGTACCCAACTGTGGGAAGCTGAGGCACAGGTATTCTGGGTGAACAGCAGAAATAAAACAAAGGAATCAATTACATATTGTGACTTCTGTCTTATATTTTTGTGAAAACTTTACTGACTCTGAAAAGCTTAGATTTGTTCCTAGAAGATCACTTGTAAGTAAAAAAAAAATGAATTGGGGTATGCTGAACATTCAGTAAGACATGCAGATCTCCACAGCTTTTCACTTAGGCATACATTCATTTGACTATTATCCAGATTAAGGGGTTGGACGTTTCTATTCTGCAAGAGTTTCCTTATGCCCTTTCCCTGTGAATGATTCTGCTCTCCCCGACTATTCTAACTATTCCTCTAGCTTGGTATTACCTGTTCTTGAAGTTCATATAAGTGGAACTGTATAGAGTTTGCTCTTGTGTGTGTTTGACTTTGTTTTCGGGCTCATATCTTATTCACAGATTTTTCTACTGATGTTCCAGAAACCAGGGTTTTCTGGCTCATGTTTTTGAGATCATAGCTCTCTGGGTAGAGTCTTTTGCCTCCTGGATTGAGTGAGAACAAGAAGTTAAATCTCCAGTTGTTCTTCACAGACTTTCATACAATCCCTGTCTTAATTCTTTCTCTGCTATGGCAATAGATGACTCCAACTTCTTAGCCTTTCTTGAGCTCTGCCAATTAAATTGGTCTGCTTCTTATAACTAATAAGTGATCTATTTCTGTCCAGCCATTATCTCCATGAAAAAGTTGTCCAAGTCTATATATTAAACATGAGAAACAAGAAAGATTTCTGGACTAAGAATTAGACAATCAGAGTATGTGCTCTAGTGCTACTGTTAACCACAAAGTAACCCAGGACAAATTATGTAGCTACTCTGGTTTGTAATTTGTAGTTTGAAAAATAAAGGAATTGATGTGTGGACAAGGTACGGGAAACCTATAAGAAGAGTTTATATTACAGGATAATGCTAATAGTAAAAGTAACTGGTAACTTATTCAAAGTCACATTGATACTAAATAGCAAAGAATCCAAGTTCATCTGAGTGTCTGTAAGATGGTAGTGGAGGGGCATTTAGGTGGCTCAGTGGTTAGGCATCCAACTTCAGCTCAGATCATGATCTCATGGCTCATGAGTTCAAGCCCTGCATCAGGCTTTGTGCTAACAGCTCAGAGCCTGAAGCCTGCTTCAGATTCTGTGTCTCCCTCTCTCTCTCTCTCTGCCCCTCTGTCACTCACACTCTGTCTGTCTGTCTCTCAAAAAAAAAAAAAAAAGAACATTTAAACATTTAAAAATTGGTAGTGGAATTCAGGATATTTAATTTTTTTTCTTAATAATAATTAAATTTTATTAATTTTTGCATTTATATGACACTTTTCAGTTTTTGTATTGTGGTAAAATACGCATCACATAAAACTGTATTAACCATTTTAAGAGCACAGTTCGATGATACAAAGTGCATTCACATTGCTCTACAGCCATCACTCCCATCCAACTCCAGAATGCCTTTAATCTTGTAAAACTGAAACTCTGTACCCAGTAAACAATAGCCTCACCTCAGCCTCTGGCAACTAGCATTTCACTTTCCTTGAAAAGGTTTCAAGCCCTCTTTCCCCCCACACCCCAGCCTCTGATAACAACTAACCTCCCCATTACTAATGTAGTTGGCTTTTTTGTTTTGTTTTGATTCCACATATTAGTGAGATCATGCAATATTTGTCTTTCTGTTTCTGGCTCATTGCACTTAAACACAATGTCCTGCAGCTTCATGCATGTTGTCACAAATGATTTTCTCCTTTTTTAAGGCCAAATATCACATTTTCATTAACCATTCATACATCAATGGACATTTAGATTGTTTCCATATCTTGGTTATTATGGATAACACTGCAATGAACATGGGAATGCAAATATCTCTTCAAGATGGTGATTTTATTTCCTTTGGATGTATACCCAGAAGTGGGATTGCTGAATCACATGGTAGTTCTATTTTTAAGTTTTTGAGGATCTCCATACTCTTTTCTGTAGTAGCTATACCCATTCGCACCAACACTGCAAAAGGAAAGGATCCTTTTTTCCCACATCCTTATCATTATTTGATATCTTCTGTCTTTTTGATAATAGCTGTCCTCACAGGTGGGAGTTGATACCTCATTGTGATTTTCATTTGTATTTGCCTGATGCTTAATGATACATTGACTGTATTTTTATATACCTGGTGACTGCCTGTATGTCTCCTTTGGAGAAATATCTATTCTGTTCCTTTTCAAATTTTTAATTGGGTTTGTATTTATTTTTTGCTATTGAGGTGCAAGTGTTCTTTATATATGTTGGATATTAACTCCTTATCAGATACATGATTTGCAAATGTTTCCTCCCATTCCATAGGCTGCCTTTTCATTTGGTTGATTATCTACTTTGTAGAAATTTTTGAGTTTGACGTATTCCCACTTGTTCACTTTTGGTTTTTTTTGCCTGTGCCTTCGATGTCAGATTAAAAGAAATTATTGCCAAAACCAATGGAAAGGGATTCTTTCCTTATGTTTTCTTCTGAGATTTTAATGATTTAAAGACTTCCATATAAGGCTTTACTCCATTTTGAGTTGATTTTTGTGGAAGAGGATAGTGATCCAGTTTCAGTCTTTTCCATGTGGATTTGGAGTTACCCAAAACTATTGGTTACAGAGACTGTCCTTTGCCTGTTGTATATTCTTGGCACTTTTGCCAAAAATCAGTTGACCTTATATGTGTGGTTTTATTTCTGGGTTGTCTATTCTGTTCTATTGATCAATGTGTCTGTTATCATGCTGATAGTATATTGTTTTTATTACTATATCTCAGCAATATAGTTTGAGGTCAGGAAGCATGGTGCCTACATCTGTGTACTTTTTGCTCAGGATTGCTTTAGCTATTTGGGGTCTTTGTGTTTCATACAACTTTAGGATTCTTTTTCTATTTCTGTGAAAAATGCCATTGGAATTTTTGTAGGGATTACATTGAATTTGTAGATTACTTGAGTAGTATATGGATATTTTATGACTATTAATTCTTCTGATTTATGAACACAAGATATCTTTTCATTTACAGGTATACCTCTGAGATATTCCAGGTTCAGCTTCAGACTACTTTGGTAAAGCAAATATAACAATAAAGGGAGTCAAAAGTTTTTTTTCCAAGTGCATATAAAAGTTATGTTTATACTATACTGTAGTATATACTAGTAAGTATATAATAGCATTGTCTAAAAAGCAATGTATATACCTTAATTAACTAATATGTTATTGCTGAAAAATGCTAACCATCACTTGAGTTTACAGCGAGTCATAATCTTTTTGCTGGTGGAGGGTCTTGTCTCAATGTTGATGAGTGCTGACTGATCAGGATGGTGGTTGCTGAAGGTGGGGATTGGGGACTGTGGCAGTTTCTTAAGAGAACAATGACGTTTGTGCATTGATTGACTCTTTCACTAGTTGATTTTTCTGTAGTGTGATGCTGTCTGATAGCATTTTACCCATAGTAGAATTTCTTTCAAAATTGGAGTCAGTCTTCTCAAACCATGCCACTGCATTATCAACTAAGTTTATGTCATATTTTAAATCCTTTGTTGTCATTTCAACAATCTTCACTGCATCGTCACCAGGAGTAGTTTCCATCTCAAGAAACCATTTTCTTTGCTCATCCAGAAGAAGCAACTCCTCATCTGTTCAAGTTTGATCAGGAGATGGTAGCCATTCACTCCCATCTTCAGGCTCCACTTCTAACTCTACTTCTTCTGCTGTTCCCACCACATCTGCACTTACTTTGCCCCGGAAGTCCTGAACCCCTCAAAGTCATCCAAGAGAGTTGGAATCCACTTCTTCCAGATTCCTGTGAATTTTAGTATTTTGACCTTTTCCCATGAGACACTAATGTTCTTAATGACATCTAGAATGATCAGTTCTTTCTAGAAGGGTTTCAGTTGACTTTGCCCAGATCCATCAGAGAAATCTCCCAGGCTTTGATGTTCCGTGTATAGAGCATAGGCAGTGTAGATTTAGCATCATTCCTAAGGGCTCTAGGATTTTCAGAATGGTATATGAACAACAGCTTCAACTGAAAGCCACCAGCTGCCTTAGCCCCTGACAAGACAAGTCAACCTGTGCTTTGAAGCTTTAAAGCCAGGCACTGATTTCTCCTTTCCAGCTCTGAAAATCTTAGATGACATCTTCTTCCAACACAAGGGCACCTACATTGAAAAATCTGTTGTTTAGTGTAGCCACCTTCATTAATGGTCTTAGTTAGATCTGGATACCTTGCCGCAGCTTCTACATCAGCCCTTGCTGCTTCCCTTGTACTTTTATGTCTTGGAGTCGGCTTCATTCTTAAACCACATGAACCAGCCTCTGCTGACTCCAAATGTTCCTTCTGCAGCTTCCTCATCTCTCTCAGACTTCACAGAATTGGAGAGAGTTAGGGCCTTGCTCTGGATTAGGTTTGATTTAAGAGAACATTGGGCTGGTTTGATCTTCTATCCGGACCACTCAAACTTTTTCCATATCTGTAATGAGGCTGTTTCACTTTCTTATCATTCATGTGTTCACTAGAGCAGGACTTTTCATTTCTTTCAAGAAATTTTGCTTTGCAATCATAACTTGGCTGCTTGGCGCAAGCAGCCTATCTTGGCTTTCTACATGCCTTCCTCACTAAGCTTAATCATTTCTGGCTTTTGATGTACAGTGACAGATGTGCAATTATCCCTATCACTTGAACATTAGAGGCCATGGTAGGGTTATTAATTGGCTTCATTTCAGTATCTTTGTGTCTCAGGGAATAGGGAAGCCCAAGGAGAGCAAGAGAGATGGAGGAACGGCCAGTTGATGGAACACTCAGAACACACACAACATTTATGCAGTTGTGTTTGAACACAGTGTATGCTGCCCTAAAGCAATTACAGTGGTAACGTCAGCAACCACAGATCACCATGATAAATATAACAATGAAAAAGTTTGAAATATTGTGAAAATTATCAAAATGTGACATGGAAACATGAAGTGAGAAAATGCTGTTGGAAAAATGGTGCTAATAGACCTGCTCGATGCACGGTTGTTACAAGCCTTTAATTTGTGAAAAATGAAATATCTGCAAAGCATAATAACACGAAGTGCAGTAAAATGAGGTGTGCCTGTATCTGCACCTTTTTTAATGCTTTCATTAATGTTTTATAGTTTTCAGTGTATAGATCTTCTACTTCCTTGGTTAAATTTATTTCTAAGTATTTTATTATCTTCAATGCTATTCTAAATGGGGTTGGCTTTTTATTTCTTTCACAGACATTTCATTGGTAGAATATAGAAACATAACTGAATTTTATATATTGATTTTGTATTTTGCAATATTACTGAATTTGTTTGCCAGTTCTTTAAAAAAAATTTAAATGCTTATTTCTTTTGAGAGAGAGAGAGAGAGAGAGTGTGTGAGCAGGGAAGGGGTAAAGGGGGGACGAGGAGGCACAGAATCTGAATCAGTCTCCAGGCTCTGAGCTGTCAGCACAAAGCATGATGCAGGGCTCAAACCCATGAACCATGAGATCATGACCTGAGCTGAAGTTGGATGCTCAGCCAATGGAGCCCCCTCGCCCCCCTCACTGTCCCCTCATGACACCCCTGTTTGCCAGTTATAACAACTTTTTTTGGTAGAGTCTTTAGGATATTGTCCATATAAGATCATTTCATATGCAAACAAAGCAATTTTACCTTTTCCTTTCCCATTTGGATGTCTTTTGTGTTTTCTCACCTGATCACTCTGGCTAGGACTTCTAATACTATGTTGAAAAGAAGTAGTAAGGGGCTCCTGGGTGGCTCAGTCAGCTAAGCATCCAGCTTCAGCTCAGGTCATGATCTCGCAGTTTGTGGGTTCAAGCCCCACGTTGGGCTCTGTGCTGGCAGCCCAGAGCCTGGAGCCTGTTTTGGATTCTGTATCTCCCTCTCTCTCTGACCCTCCCCTGTTCTCTCTCTCTCTCAGAAATAAATAAAATATTAAAATTTTTTTTTAGAAAAAGAAAGAAAAGAAGTGGTAAGAATGGGCATCCTTGTCTTATTCCCAATCTTAGAGGAGAATCTTTCATGTTTTCATGACTGCGTATGACTTTAGCTATTGGCTTGTCAAATATAGCTTTATTATATTGAGGTACATTCCTTCTATACTCTGATAGTGGAAGTTCTCCACTGATTCTTTATTTTGCTTCTCTGCCAGTTCTGTAATTTCTATTATAAAAATGTTATCTTGTAGGCTCTACTTATTTGGGTTGGATGTAGAAATTTCTCATAACAGTATGACATTAGTTCTTCTCTTCTGTATTCTCAAGGAATTGCTCAGTTGGCAAATTTATTTTTTTTATAATTTTTTTTAATGTTTTATTTATTTCTAGGAGAGAGAGAGAGACAGTGTGAGCAGGGGAGGGTCAGAGAGAGAGGGAGTCACAGGCTGAAACAGGCTCCAGGCTCTGAGCTGGCAGTCAGCACAGAGCCCGATGCGGGGCTCGAACCCACGAACCGCGAGATCATGACCCAAGCGAAAGTCGGACGCTTAACCGACTAAGCCACCCAGGCGCCCCTCAATTGGCAAATTTAAATGCAAGTATGTGTATGCCTTCCTAATATACAATGATGGATTCTTCTTCTTCCTTTCAGATTTGTGACACTCGAACTTAGACATTTCCTTTTAATTTCAGGCATAAAAAGGGCCTGATGGTCCCAGGCCATCGAATATTAACAACAAATTCCAAATTTCATTGCTGTGAAAGGGCATTTAAATCCCTCATTTTATAAGATTAGAAAGCTAAGGTCTAGAAATATGACATCTTTATGCTTATACTTGACATTATTGAGGTTTTTTAGATAGTACTTTCTTAAAATTTAAGATCACTTCATTACCCTTACAATTTCATCAGTCGGTAGATACCTAAGACCAAACTTTTGTCTTTTATTTGTATAAATGAGACTTTTACCTGAAAATACCTGAGCACCACTTGCGTTTTGCTAGTTCTTACTTTGCACATAATAAGGATTTGAATAATGGAAAAATGCACATCACATCCAATCATTTCCATAATACTCAGTTTTACATGGACTGTTGATCTGACTTACAGCTCTTGAAAGTCTTCTTAAACATTTGTTTTGGTATTTATTTATTTTTGAGAGAGAGAGAGAGTCAGAGCATGAGCTAGGGAGGGGCAGAGAGAGGAGGAGACACAGAATCCAAAGGAGGCTCAAGGCTCTGAACTGTCAGCACAGAGCCCAACATGGGGCTCGAACTCGCAGATTGCAAGATTATGACCTGAGCCAAAGTTAGACGCCCAACCGTCTGAGCTACCCAGGTGCGACTAAAGTTTTATTGATTATATCAGAGTAAAAGTGGCCTAATCATGGACCACAAAGTACTATGTTATTACCATTCTCTGGTTTTACCTACTGTCATCCTGGCCTCCTTGCAATTCCCCAAACATAGGAAGCCTCAGGACATTTGCACTTTGGAATTGCTTGCTTTGAAATTGCTTTTGCCTGGAATTTTATCACATCCTCACTTCAGGCTTCAAATTCACCCTATATAAACTGGAAAACATCTGCAAAGCTCCCCTTGGCCCCTCTTGAAGATGTTCCTTTCCTCCATAACTCTTCTTAGGTTGGGAACTATATCACATCCTTCAAGAACTGTTCTGGCCCACACCACTATAACCACCGGAGATCATATCCCAACTAAGAAGCTTTCATGACAGTGTCTCCCTGTCCCTATCTTCCTACCACTTAATTCATCCTTCCCAAATGCTACCTATTCTTCCCCTATAGAGTTTTTTAATTTTCTCACCTCATCATCATAGCATGAGATGATGACCTGGGTCGAAATCAAGAGTTGGATGCTTAGTGGACTGAGCCACCCAGGTGCCCCTCTTTTACTTTATTTTTAAATGAAGAGTCCTTGTTTTCATTTTTTGGGGGAGGGGCCTCCTGGGCCTTTCTTAAGCTCAGCAGAAAATGAGTGGTGATGCAGACCTGGAGAAAGCAGAAGAGCCCCAGTTGGTCTCTGTGAGGAAAGTGAGAGACAAACAGTGAGAGGTAGAAAGCCAGTGACAGCCACGTGGCTGAGGAGTGAGGAGCACTGAGTTTGCTAGCTAGAAGACAGCCACAAGAAGGGCTAGAGCTTTGGCAAAATGGATGGATGTCCAAAGAAGAGGTTAGGATGTCTTTGAAAATGTATGTTATGTAAAGCCTTCCTTTGCCTCCTTGGAAGAAACCTTTGGTAAACATCTGTGAGATACTGAGATATCCTCTTAGCCCAGACAAGCTGGATGGGTAACTGGTTAATTAATTAACAAAAATATATATATGGTCACTGTGTGAATGGAAAACATGTTTCATGGAAGGGTTTTATTTTAAATTGAAAGAAAGTATATGCTATAAGAATCAAGGGCTTTTAAATGAGTTCAAGTCAACTGTTGAGATAATCTAAATCATCTTACTTGTATAAACTCTGCCTATTATTAGCCAATTTTAATCTTCTGTGGAGTGAGTCCTAGAAATGGCTGTGAAGGAATTTAAGTGCAGCATAATTGTATGTTTTTACATAAATGCAAATCTTTAATAATTGCCTCACATCTAACTCAAAAACTATTTTAAACAGTATTCAAAGCATTCCACCTTGTTTTCTTTTTGAATATAACCAACCAACTCTTTTACTTTTCACACTCCTCATTTCACTGGCTTAAGCAATAAAAAAAATTAAACATAGTCACTGTAATATGTACAACTGATATGAGCAGGTTTGGGAACAGACACTGGTGACTCTGAGCAGAGAACTTGACTGGTAGCAGCGGAAACAAGTCAGTGCATGAGAGAGTAGCAGTGCACACTGTTTGCCCACGTTTAACATGCCACACTTACCATCTAGTTTGATGGAAACAGTGACAAACGACCGAGCCAGTTCAGTGTTTCTTGGAGTCTGACTTGTGTTTCTTTTAGGAAGAATTGACTTCAAGTTCATCCAGTATAATTGGAGCTACACAAATCTCCACCTCTTAAAACACAGAGGATTCAATAAGGCTTCAGAGACCTATTATCTTTATATTTTTATCCTTGTCATCCAGGCTTCAAATGTCTTAGGACCAACTTTTGCAAACACTGAAATTAACATTATATTCCTTATTGCCACCCATAGTCTCCATAAGGAGGGATATGATGATGATAAAAGAAATTTTCCTCTCAGGCTTCTAACTTTTGGCATAATTGTCTATTCCATGTTGTACTTCAATCTCTGTATAAACTGCAAGTCTTTCTCTGTTTTTTGTAAATGATTTTTGAAATGGTTTGTATTATAATTCTGGGGAAGATAGCATGGCATCATGGATTAAGAGGCTTTATCAGTTAGGCAGACTTCAATTTCGATTTATGGAACTTGAGCCTTTTGATTTGGGGCAGCTTGATTGAACTTTGTTATTCTCACCTTCAAAGTAGAGGTTAATATAACCTAAATGGTAGAATTACAAAAATTAAATGGCATAATATATGTAAAAGTTCTAGCACAGTGCCTGACGTGATAGGCCTTCAATCAGTGCCAGCTATTTAAAATTTTTTTTATTATAATTATTTTTAAGTAATGGCGGCTATTATTGGGAATCGCCTTCCTCAGTCTTCAGTCCAACCCACTGATGATGTTAACAGTTTTTTACATATGTTAGGGATTAATGTCTGCTTGGCAACTCACTATTTGAAAATTAGATTGGGAATGTGCCTAGCTGTCACACGGTGCAAGACAAGATCAAAGCTGTGAATCCTCCTTCCCACCTCCGACTTACTCAGGGGTTTGAGAAATCACCAGTGACCTGCTTTAAAGACATCAATGAAATGATGCCTTACATTTATATCCTTGTATGATTTATATTTTTGTTTGGTTTTTCACTTTTTATAGTATAAGTGCCTCTTGCATGCAATGGATTCTGCTTGAGAAGATAGTTGATTTTAAAGGAAAGTGCTTGGGTTATTTCAAGGGTTTGCAGTCCATCAAACACATCTCCAAGTCCAGTGTAGAGTGTTCTTCCTCATCCGCATTAAATAAAGCCTCAAACAGGCTGTATTACTGGGCTCACTCAGCTCGCTCTCCACAGCCAGTTTCAATTTCACTAAAAGGAAAGAATTGGTAATTAATTATCTAGGCTGTGTAATGAGTTTCCATTACTTGGAATTCAATAAAGCTCTTTCATTGTGACCAGGCTGATCAATAGCACAGAAGGGCTAATAGAAACCATAGATACAGCTGGGATAATAGAATGGCTATAGGAAATTAGGCCTGGTCCCTGGAGTGCTCTTTCTTCTCCCTAGGGAATGGAACGGCTCAGTAGATCCTTTTTTTAGAACACTCTGTGAGACATTGTGAAATGAGGAGGCTATTGTGTTACTGCACAAGCTAATGGAAATTACCTCTACAGAATCCATACCACTTGGAGCTGGAATGACTTTGGAAATTATTTAGTTGTATTACTCATGGATCACCATGCCTTATACCTTCTACATGGCCGTGTGTGTGTGTGTGTGTGTGTGTGTGTGTGTGTGTGTGTGTGTATGGGGGTGCTAGGTGAAATCATCTTTATATTCAGTACTAACCTCTTCATCCCCTAATGACTACTGCTGATTAGATAAAGGGTATAACTTACAAAAAGCAGCCAATCCTTGGAGTAGCAAGAGGCTTATTCAGTTGCCTGTAGTAAAAGGATGTAAAGGACTAAAAGGGATGGGAGGTGGGCACAGTAATTGATTTTCTGTGGATTTAATCTGGAACTAGGAAAGAAGGTAATAGTTTAACTGGGGGGTTTAAAACTGGTAGACTGTGCGGAGTGTGGACCTTTAGGTTAGGATGATGATTAAATCCAGTTTATAAGAACACCATGTGCCTGAGAGAAGAAAACCACACAACCCAGCATTCCCAGAGGGGCAGGGGGCAGAGCTGGTACCTGAGGGTTTGCCTATTACAATCTGCAAAGAGTGGCAGTCTGTTGTGTTCGCCTATGAGAATTCTATTCTTAAGATAACTGGAGTAAGTCTCTGTTCCGTGTAACCAAGGGACCCTAAACAGAACCTGAGCCCAGTTTCTATATTTTCTAAAAGACTAACTGCAGGTAGTTGGAGTGCCTTGGGTGCATTACAAAATGTTGATAGTGATTCTGTCAGGGTGAGAACTTGGGAGTAACTGGTTGTATTTTCCAAAGACAGCCGCAAAACAATCTCTCCTCTCCTCCATACTGTTCTGCAATGTGACCTTGCCTGTCATCCACCAAGAGATAGCGTATACTTTACCTCCCTTCTGAATCCGGTCAGGCTGTATGAGTGCTTTTGACCAAGAGAGTACAGCACAAGTGACAGTGTGCCAGTTCTGAGCATAGCTCGTGATTGGCAGCTTCTGCTTCTTCCCTCTTAGAAGTCAGCATCATGCAGAGGTGTGAATTCCTTGAGTCTCTAGTGCTGTGAGAATCCCAAAGCACATGGAGTGTCCCTGGATGATCAGATGCTGCAGAGAGAGAGAGAGACAGACAGAAGACAAATATACACCCAAGGAGCACTGAGATGTCAATCACATTAGTAATAAACCACCCAGAAGTGAACCCTCTATCTTTAGTCACCCCAGCTGATGGCACATGGATCAGAGACAAAACTCTCAGCCAAGCCCTTTCCAAATCCCTGAACCCCCAAAATCATTAGCAAAATGTAATCGTTATTTTAAACCACTAAACTTTAAGTTGGCTTGCGATGCAGCAGTGGAAAATCGAAACACTGGGTCACTTGGCTTTTAAAAGAGCTTTCTGTCCATGGTGCCTCAATTTTATTAGAATAGAGCAATATTTTTAGCAACATAGCCAAACACATTTTTAAGCTAATATTTTGTAAATCAAAAAGCATAGGGGTGTCACCTTAAAGTCACAGGAAACATTTCAGGCAAAGACTCAAATTATGGGGTAGGTGCAATTTCATTAATCTTCATGAAACAACAGGAAGGAAGGGATCATTAGTGCATGCGAGATTAGAGAAGATTAGCAGTTCTGAAACTGTCTCAAGATTTCACCATGTGTCAGTGATGCCAAATTTAAGATTTCCTCGTTCATGGTTCCGTATCTAGCTTCTATACTATGAGAATGCTCTTTGATGCCCATTCTATAAAACTGGTAATTCATCAGATTCCAATTATATCACCATCTTGTAGTAAATATTGCATTGATCAGAGGAACCAGCTTCCCATTTTTCCATATCCACACCAACACTTGTTACTGTCTGTCCTTGGGGTCATGCCCATCTCAGTGGATGCAAAGCCATATATCTTTGTAGTTTTGATTTTGCTTTTCCCTAATAACTAAAGATGTTGGTCACCTTGACATGCGTTTATTGCTTATTTGGATATGTTCCTTTGAGAAATGTTTATTCAGATCTTTTGTCCACTTTTCACCTGGCTCATTTATCTTCTTATAGTTGTATTGCAAGAAGTTCTTCATATAATACACATACTAAACCCTTATTATTTGCAAAACTTTCCTCTGTGAGACATTGATTCTTGAACTTTTTGGTATCACGTGCAGAAATAAGAATCTGATGAAGCCATGGAGTGTCACCAAGCAAAGTGCGCACTTTCACAGAATTTTACATACATTTTCAGGGACTTCAGGAAGCATCCTAAGACCACTGCATCAAATCCCTAAGAGTCTATGTCTCTCCCCCTCTTCCCAAGTTTCGCTCTTCTCTAGGATCATTCTCTAGGACCATGCAGTTAATAGGACATGCATTGCAGTGAAATGAAGACAAAGACTTTTTGTTTGTTTGTTTTGTTTTTGTTTTTTGACAAAGTGGGTGAGGATCATTCCACTTGGTGACAAAGTAGCCTCGCTGGAAAATTGCCTTGAGAAGTCCTGGTTAGGGTGGTTGGTTTTCTATAGGGTGAGTATGACGGTCTTCAGACAAGAGATGAAAACTGTGCATGAGGCAAGGAGAGATTTTTTTCCCCTCTTTCTGAATAGAGGAGAGAGAAGGGAGAGAGAGAACTTCTGCCAACTGAGGGGCGCCTGGGTGGTTTCGTCGGTTAAGTGTCTGACTTTCACTTAGGTCATGATCTCGTGGTTCATGGGTTCGAGCCCCGCGCCGGGCTCTGTGCTGACTGCCAGCCCAGAGCCTGGAGCCTGTTTCAGAGTCTGTGACTCCCTCTCTCTCTGACCCTCCCTGCTCACGCTGTCTCTCTCTCTCTCTCCTAGAAATAAATAAAACATTAAAAAAAAAAAGAAAAGAACTTCTGCCATCTGAGAAGCTGGGGTGGTGGGGAGAGACGATGAGGGGGGAACCCCTAGGGCATATCCTGATGAATTAGAAGCAAATGGATGTTTTCTAGGGCTAATCAACAGCACTTGCTTAACTACCATCGTCATGTCTGCTTCTCAACTAGAGCGAAAAAGATGAAGTAGAACAGTGAGAACTATTTAAACAGACAACTGGAAGCCTGAGGCTGGGGAACATTTAGACCTTTCTGTTTTTGTTTTTGTTTTTTTTTAAAGTCTGTTGCTAGAGAAAAAAAAATTATGAATCTGAATACTAATTATTTGGACTTGTAAAGTTACCCTTTAAGCCAAACTCCATGTCTCATGAGAATTTTCCTCTATTCTGTCTAACATCATTATCTTTGCTTTTCAAAATTAATCAGAAAAATTGTTTATTAACTTAGAATCTATCAGGAACTTCAAGGCACTATAGAGACAGCATTTAGAGGAGTCTAGGATGTAAACCTTATCCTAACTCTCTATTCATCATGCCTGGTAAAAGAGCATTTAGATTTTGCTTGAAGGCTGTTGATGATGGGCAAGTCACCACCTCCTAATAATCAACCCAGTTGATCTGATTTTTGGGCAGTGGTACTTCTTAAAAGATTCCTTCTTCACTTAACTGGAATGAACCACTATCTACTATCTATCACTAGTTATGCCATTTGGAACCTAAAATATGAAAACTATAGATTCTCTTTATCCTGCATCATCCCTATACCACACACTTATGTGGTAGGTGCTTTATATTATGATCCACTTCCAATTAATCATTGCAACTCAGGAAGGGTAAATGCGCCTTTCTCATCTAACAGGTAAGAATTAAGAATTTAATTCATGGCCATTGATCCCAGTCCCAAGAGACTGGGATTTTAACATTGGCCTATATCATTCCCAAACTTTAGCGATGTCCACCATTTAACACTAAGACTAATTCTTTTTTACCTGAAAGGTTTAAACAATAGAAGACAATGCAGTTTTCCAAAGTGTCTCTTCCTCTTTCAGCAAGAAAACAGCCTCAGTCTTCTAACCAAAAACATATATTGACTATTTCCTTCTTGTAGCCGAGCTCTGTGCCAGATACTCTCAACAGCATTATTTTGAGTGGGAGCCTAGTTTCTTGATAAACTAACTCACAACACAGTAGCCATGACTGAAAATACTCCTGTAAGGGCCTGTGTGAATGGAAAGAAGCACAATGAAAGATTGAGGATAAATAGCCAAGTTCCTTTATCTGCTTTGCCTTTGCAATTACTTTGTGAGGTTGTGCTTTTTTCCCCTTTTATTTATCTGCAAGTCAAGTTCAGTGTTCACTTTCTTGATGTTACTATGCTAGGGGAAAAGAATGCTACATATCTAGTTGTTAGCGTGACAAATGGTAACATATTTTTTATTTGTTCTGGTGATCAACCATACAGGCAAGCCGGGGAATTTCCATTTGTAATTGGGTTAGCCTTCTATCAAGACAGATGCTCCTAAAGTAGAATAGAAGAATAATTGAAGAACACTCCATTCCCAGTGACTAGAATCTGTGGAAGTAGTATAGCCAATGAAGTCTCACTTTTAACCACAGATTTTTTTTAAGCCTTAAGAAGTAGTCTGTTCATCTGGATAGTTACAGAGCAGGCTCTTAAAGACATAGCACTGCATCACTGTAAATGGATGCCTTGAAGATTTCTACAATGACCAGGCATAGGATTTTAATTGGAACTTTCTCTGGATTCCACATCTTGTGATGTGTAAGATGTATAATGGGGTCTTCAAACTAGGAGAGGGTCATGGCAGAACATGACGAGACCCTTATGGAAACAAAGTACCCCGAAAAAATATATATGCCTTTGAACCTGTTATGGGCATATCCTTAGACTTTGACTATGCATTAATTCCTCACTATTTAAATAGTGTTTTCCCAAATCCTTTATGGATCTAGCATCATTCTGTGTCTTTTTATACGTTGTTAGTTCATAGGTGCAGGAAGGGATTTAAACCAATGTGTTTTTCCCGAAGTATATTTATTATGAAAGAGTGGGGAGGGTGAGGGAGGGGGAATGATGGAGAGAGAGAGAAAAAAGGGGCAGAAAGAAGGCACGAGAGAGAATTTCAAGCAGGCTCTGCACTGTCAGCATGGAGCCCGATATGGGGCTTGAACTGATGAACCATATCATGACCTGAGCTGAAATCAAGAGTCGGATGCTTGACTGACTGAGCCACCCAGGTACCCCCAAACCAGTGTTTATCTTATACAGCTTCTGAGTTTTCCCAGATCCCCAGTCTGGCTGTGCAGGTGCTGTGGAAGGGACCCTCAGACTGTGCTGGGAAGGCATGGGGACACAGAATCCTTCACTGGGCAGATAAGAAGGAAAGGGGAAGAGGAAAGGAAGAGCATGGAATGTGACAAAATCAGTTAAAATATTCATTTAGATATATATTTACAATTGTTTAAAAATGTTTTGGCCTTCTGGAAGAGACACAGTAATGCCTTCTTGGGCTGGACCAAGCTGCCTGTGGGATATTGTTGTTGAATGACAATTTTTTCATTAGTTGTCATTAATTCATTCATTCTGCCAATATTTTCTGAGTGCCAGACACTATCCTAAGTCTAAGGTTCTAGTGATGAAAAAGATTGACACCGTTCCTTGAGGAATTCTAGCAAATAACAAAACAGTGTGATCTTGTATTTCATGAGGTAACAAGTAACCAAATTTCAGATGAAAAAGATATTTTTTGTTTAAAGAAACCTTGCCTTCGAAAGGCCACCTCACGCAATGCCATAATATCATTGGTTTTAGTGTTGGGCCATTCATGTATGTAACAAATATTTGTGAATTACTGTTATTTCTGAGCAATACCAGTATCTCAAATAATATTGTTACAGTGGTCAAGAATTACTAGTCTGAGGGTGCCTGGGTGGCTCAGTCAGTTAAGTGTCTGACTTCAGCTCAAGTCATGATCTCATGGGTTGTGGGCTTGAGCCCCGCGTCAGGCTCTGTGCTGACAGCTCAGAGCCTGGAACCTGCTTCAGATTCTGTATCTCCCTCTCTCTCTCTGACCCTCGCATGTTCTTGTTCTGTCTCTCTGTCTGTCAATAATAAATAAAAATGTTAAAAGAAATTTTCAAAAAGTCTATTTAACCCTTTCTCGCACTGGGTAAACAAGTCACCTGAGCTCCAGGGAGCAGAAGACACGCAGACAGTGACTGAGCCAGGCTGCCCAGTTCCCAGTTAAGTCACCTTTGCAGCTTGCCCTCCTTGTGTATGGCCATTGCAACATTTCTTTGGAAAGGAAAGTGTCTAGCATGATAAAGAGAAGGCCTTTGTCTCCTTCATTCAGCACTGCACCCTCAGTGCCAGAATAGTGCCTGATAGGTAGTAAATACTAATACAGGAAGTAAATGAAATAAAGGCCATTTTTCACAATGAAGGGTTTGAATTGTTCATTGTCTTTACTCACCTTTACCATTAGTGTCTCATAGGTCCTCTGAGCTTCCGAAGAAGTGGGTCCTTCATTGATGCCAGGGAAGCTCCATATAATCAGAAATCATTCATTCATTCATTCATTCAACCAACAAGGAGTTGGTCAAGTGAAGGAGATCCAAGGGAATTCCTCACTAACAGATTTTTAAAAATTTTTAAAAAATATTTTATTTATTTTTGAGAGAGAGAGAGAGAGAGAGATACAGAGCATGAGCAGGGGAGGGGCAGAGAGAGAGAGAGAGGGAGATGCAGAATCTGAAGCAGGCTCCAGGCTCTGAGCTCTCAGCACAGAGCCCGACACGGGGCTTGAATCCATGAGATCATGACCTGAGCCAAAGTCGAACATCCAACTGGCTGAGCCACCCAGGTGCCCTGCAGATAGATTCTTATTAAAAAACAACCATGTGAATTAGGAGACGCCAAAGGACGCTTTAATTAATGCCTTGTACCCATCCTGGCCTGCAGCCTCTTTCCACAGCTAGACCAACACAGCGGTACAAGAATGCCACTTGGCATGGAGCAGGCTGCCTGTGAAAAGGAGCCCATTGTCCAGCTGGGGGACCCAGCTGACAGAGGGCAGAGGGTTGAGAAGTGGGCAATAGCTCAGTTTCCTTGGGACACCTACACTGTCATTAGAGAATCTCTTTTCATTTTGTTCCTTTATCCCATGACCCCAAATGAAGTATTTGTTGGCATACACCCTTAAGAGAACAGTTCCGTCATGTTCCGTTTACCACAGAGTATTTCAGGTGTATTTCTGTGCTGTTCACAGCAGCCAAAGAATGTTCGAGGTTAGCGATTGAGGCAGTTAAAGAATGGCTCATTATTTCTGTACCCAAGTTAGCTGAAAACAGACACTATGAAACGTATTTCAGAAAGGAAACTATTTTCCCTATCAAAGTTATATAATGAGGTACAATTATGCCCTAAGGTGATTGGATTGGACTTTGATAAGTAATAAGCTAGCACATACCCAAGCATCATTCAAGAGACTCAGGCAATTTGGACTTGTGACAAGACAGCTTTCGAGATGAATGAGTCATGTAAGTCCTGATTCCAAGCGAATTATTACTGAAAACCTAATACTCCTTCACTAGAAGAAGCCTGGTTTAACTGTTTAAAGATGGGATCTCTTGTGTCTATTCTGCTAAATTCTGTGTGACTACAGAGCAGCCACTTGGATACTCCATGTCTTAGTTTCCTCAGCTACAAAACAGAAATAAAATCCATACCAGGGCAACATATTATGGGTTATATTGTAACCCCAAAAAAAGATATACGAAGCCTAAATCTGTGGAACAGTTCCAAATAACTGTGATGTTATTTGGCAGTAGGAGCTTTGAAGATGTAATCAAGTTAAGATGGGGCCATTAGGGTGGGCGCTAACTGAGTCTGACTGCTTTCTGTATAAGAGTGACATTTGGACACAGAGACACATAGAGAGAAGGCCATGTGAATGTGACCACAAAGGCAGAGATCGAAGTGATCTGGTTGCAAGCCCAGAAACCGCAAGGTTTGAAGGCCACCCTTGAGACTATGAACATGCAGGGAAGGTTCTGCCCAGAGTCTCAGAGGGAGCACAGCCCTGCCAACATCTTGATTTTGGTTTTCTAGGCTCCGGAACTAGGAAAGCATAAACTGTTGTTTTAAACCACCTAGTTTATGGTAATTTGTTACAGGAGGAAACTAATATACTACTTGATGCACATGAGATTATGAGGTTAAAAAATGGTAATTTGTTACAGGAGGAAACTAATATACTACTTGATGCACATGAAATTATGAGGTTAAAAAAATGAGGTAATATACATGAAAATGTTCTGACTTCTATTACACCAGTGTAAGTGGCTATAGAAATAAAAAGGTGACTTAACTTTATTTTTTTAACTTTTAAAAATGTTTATTTGTTTTGGGAGAGAGAGAGAAATGTTTGTTTATTTCAGAAAGAGACAATCCTATACATGCTCTGTGCTGTCAGCACAGAGCCCAATGTGGGGCTTGAACCTATGAACTGTGAGATCATGACCTGAGCTGAGATCAAAAGCTGGATGCTTAACTGACTGATCCACTGAGGCACCCTCCCCCTAATGACTTGACTTTTTTAAAAATCTCAAGTTATATCAAAAAAACAAACTTCTGTGAAGCAGGCAGTGTTAAAAAAAAAAAAAAAAGCTAAATTGAAACTCTGTTAGGGATGCTTTTTATCACTAAATAATATTTCACAACAAGATTTTAGCCTTAACAATTTATCTCTAGTGGAAATATGAAAATTCAGCACTTCGTAAACATTCTGGAACAGTCCACTTTCTGCCTTCTTTCATTTTTACATGTTTAAATAATTTCTTTCTCTGAATATGAGAAGTTTTTTTTTCTCAAGGAAATCTGAATGCCTTATTCAATACACTTAAAGTGTGGGCTTTCCCACAGCAAACATAATAACTAGAAAACAAAAACCTAGCAAGATTAAAAAAAAATAATCTTATGAAATGTAGCCACTGAAATCCTGTAATAGATCTGATGCTCCATTCACCACCCTCAACTAGCCACAGAGGTGAAATACTACCAAACTGTAGTCATTTTGTAATTTTCTGTTAATCCAAAAGACTGGTTCACCCTAAATGACACATTTATCGTGTCAAAAATCAAACAGTTATTATGCTTTAGAGAATAGCATGGTGTGTTGCTCCTTCTGTATATTTCTAGGAGAGGAGTGACTTTCTACTTGTTTAGTTATTATTATTAGTTGTTCATAGTTCCTCTTTGTGTTTCAAGAGACACTGAGCAGGAGACAAGAGAGTTAAATTTATGACTGAAACTCAGAAACGTTAGAGGTCATCTCGCTTAAATCCTCTTATTTTACAGATAAGGGAAGCAAAGCATAGCTGTTCAGTGACCTGTGGAAGGCTGACCTGGGGTTTGGTGACAGAAGAGAATTCCAGTTGCCTAACTTCCAGTCTTGTGTTCTTTCTTCTTGAAAACCATGGTGGACGTACAGACTTGGACACACAGTTCTTGGATCACTCCTTTACTAGCTCTGTGACCTTGGAAAGTCTCTCAAATTCTTCGAACATGCCTTTTCAGCTTGGTAGAATGGGAATAAAAAACTGGGCTGGTAAAAGTTAGAGTGCAACCGGGGCGCCTGGGTGGCTTAGTCGGTTGAGCGTCTGACGTTTGCTCAGGTCATAATCTCGTGGTTCGTGGGTTCGAGCCCTGCGTCGGGCTCTGTGCTGACTGCCAGCTCAGAGCCTGGAGCCTGCTTCAGTCTGTGACTCCCTCTCTCTCTGACCCTCCCCTGCTCACGCTCTCTCTCTCTCTCCTAGAAATAAATAAAACATTAAAAAAAAAAAAAAAAAAGCTAGAGTGCAACCAAGAAATACTGGTGCCACAAGGCATTACCCAGGCTGAGAGAATTTCAGCTTTCCACTCCTTCTTCCTCATGCCATGTTCATTACTACTTGTCTTTTCTCCTTCTCCTTCATTCTTGAGAGAGAGAGAGAGAGAAAGAGAGAGAGAGAGAGAGAGAGAGCACGCGAGCCAGCCAGTGAGGGGCAGAGAGACGGAGACACAGAATTTGAGGTAGGCTTCAGGCTCTGAGCTGTTAGCATAGAGCCCAATGTGGGGCTTGACCTCATGAACTGTGAGATCATGATCTGAGCTGAAACTGGATGCTTAACCAGTGGCTTAGGAAGCCACCCAGGTGCCCCACTACTTGTTTTTTCTGTCTCAGATAGGACTTGCTGGGCCAGTTCTTCCCTGACCCCCAAAGGCTTGTATAGGATCCTTCTGTCTGCGCCTGTGGTCCCCAGGCTTGTCCCTGGTATGAAAGCTCTTCCCTTACTTCACCCTAAGTTCCTGATTATTAGACTACAGGTCTTTGACTGTAGGAAACAATGTCACATTTACTATTTTATCTTAGCACTTAGGACAGCACTCAAAAAAACAAGTTTCTCAGTGTGTGATCAATGACTGAATTGTTCCGTGCACAAATACTGGGGTGGGGGGTGGGGGTGGGAAGGGAGGGGTTGGAGGTATATATTCTTGTGGAAGGAATCTCATCTCTTCTACACAGGCTACCAATGTAAATGTTAGATGAGCTCTCATGTACTGTATGGATCTTTTTTTTTTTCCAACAAATCTTTACCTTTTGATTGTGTTTTGGTTAGGATACTGCTATAGTGTATTTGGTTATATCATCTGAGCACTAGTGACTAAGGGTGGGGGGATCTAGGAAGCCCGGGGCAGCCAAATTTCACCATAGAAAAAGCAGTTTAAAATCACATCTTTACTAAGTATAAGCCACGGTGTACTAAGTTACTTATAGATAAACTAAAGATTTCCGAAGCGTGAGAGGCAGTGGAAACAGAGATGAAACAGCTCTGAAGCTGTTGTCCAATTTCCCAGGTCTGAGCCTGCACTTGGGTGTCCTTACTCATAGTGTAGAGATAACAATATCCAGTTCGTATATTTGTGAATTTTTGTGAAGAACCAGCAAGAAAATGTTCATGAATACACTTGGTAGATGGTGATGTATTGCATGAATGTAGGGGAGTTTAATTATGATGTTGATTGCTAAACTGGTAATGACTGCTGATTCCTCTGCTTCTTTGAGGATCTAGAACCAAAAAATGGAGGAAACGGGTCATTTGTCATATCAAGACATGGGAACCTGTTGACAGTGTGCAAGGGTTTGCCCAGCCATTCCAGCCATTGGTGCTGGAATGCTCCAGTTTGAGCTCAGGATGCAGAAGGGTCTAAGAGGCCAGGGAGACCAGGGCATGGATAAGCATTAGTGGCTAGAACCTCTCTTGCTAATGGTAGAGATATGAAGAGATAACAGGGTCCTCCCTCGAATCCTAGAACTCTGTTCTAACAGGCTTCTCAGAGGATACAAGTCTGAAATTCCCAAATTATTCCTTGTAATCTGATTTCCTGTCTGGATTGTTCCTGAACTGGGAGTCTATGTTCATCCGAGGGCACATACAGTCGAGGGTGATAACACCAATCACACTTGACCGAGAAATTCACTTTGACTCTAGTGTTGTGAACAGAGATCTCAGCAGGGTGCCAGGAATTGAGCCACGGCCCCTGTACTTTCCAGAGGCAGCAGATATTTTTTTGAGCACAGATAGAACACACCCTGAGAATGATCTCATTCAGTCAACTTCAGTCTCACACAATGACAGAATCCTCCTCTTTCACGCCCCTCTTTTCAAGGACGCATCAGGACTCTGGACCAGTTTTTCCTTCTAGTGTTCTTAATATTAACCCACTGCTGCAAGGTATGTGGTTTATGGATTGAAGAGAGAGCCATCATGACAAACGTATACGTTTAGCCTAAAAGGCTAAGGATCCTTGGCTTGTTTTGCCAAAGATACAGGGCTTCCCATGAGCAAGGAGACAATATCACGTAGGATACAGTGGGCCAAGGTATTTCTCTCTTAACTGCACTACTGCTACAGTGAGCTGCAGCTTATTCTGTGACAAAGGCTTTTTCTCTTTCTCCATGTTTCTTGGTAGCTGACACATCCCAAGGAGGTAAAAAAAAATTCTTCAGGACTGAGAAAGTAGATGAATTCTCACTAGCTCTTGCCCTTTTATATTCAGGCTTATATCTTCAGTATCTCCATTGTTGATGAACTCAATGTTAATCCTTTGACTTCTATTGAAAAGAGTATTTTAAAACAGCACATTCTTCTGGTCCTTGAACCAGCTGTGTTACCAGGACACGCATGGTCTTCTGTAGGTAGCAAGTGCAGAGTTAGTGTTAAAATACCCCTGAGCAAACATGCCCACCTTCAGCTTCCCAGTGTCCTAGAAATCTTGTGTCCTTGGCACCTGTTGAGAAATATTTATTGGGTTGAAGCTCTAAAGATGATGTATGAAGCTCAGTGTATAGCTGTCCCACAGTAGGGTTATAGGGGTGACTGTGGTTGTTTTGCTGGTTGTAGAGTGACACCTTGGAGAAGGTACCACAGTCCCTCCCTCAGCGAGGATTATAGGTCCCAGCACTAGGTGTGGAGAGTGGAAGATGCTGTGGCATGTGAGGAGATGAGTCTACTTTGAGCCACCATGTGGATAGACTCCATGGTGTAGAAGGTCACCAGGGAGGATTCTCTTTGTTATCTCACTAAAGCTCCCCTTCATTTTCTACAAAAGGTGGAAGTTCAGGAAAGGTTTCCAATATATTAAAACTAATGTTTGTATTTTTCATTCATTTTACAGGAGACTCATAGAATATTTTAGAACTCAAAGAGAACCTATAGATTATTTCATTTCCTTGTTTTTTCATTTGCTAATAAAACCAGGTAGGTTTCAATATAAAGACTATTTTTAAAATTCCCTCCCTGTATACTTTCTTTTAAAGTTACAGGTGAGTTATAGATTTCAGCAAAATTTTTTTTGAATGTGCCTGTGATTTAATGATTTTAGTTATGACTTAACGTTTGAACAATGTCATTGCTCTCCAAATCTTCCATAATTACAATTCAATTTGTCAAAATTTACTTAATAGCCATGTGCCTAAGCATAAGGAGAACCACTTGGTCTGTTTAGCAAACCTTCTGTTGGAGCAGAAATACAGAACATTATAGCTGTTGATTACTGTTTTAGTGTGGATAGGATCTGCCCTATGATGCAAGATGGCTTCTGCCAGCTAAGTCAGCAAAGGACTTTGTTTAGCTGAATTCTGTTTAAAAAGAAGGAGTTTTGATAAATAGTCTTGTCTCAGATGGATTAAACTATTGATTTACCAATACTGTTCCTATCTCGACCCAGGGGTCTCTGTTGATGCCACTTAGAAAATTACAAACTCTGCCATATGCATGTTGTCTAGCCCATGCTTCAACCCTATTACCTTTCAGCAGATTGCTTTAGACAAGAGATCTCATGGGCAAGGAATCTGCAATGCATATAAGCTTACTTGCTGATTTAATACAAGAGAGTCCTAGACATTGACCTTGTCTTGAGTTATTCTAACTTGGCAGGGCTGTAACACTGCAAAGACCTGAAAATCCCTTTTTAACAAGGCTACCTGAACCAAATGGCCCCAGTCCAAATACATGAAAATTTAAAGATGTCCAAGAGATCAGTGGCTTACAGTATTAAAGAGTAGGAAGACTGACATTGCACTAAACTCAGGTCTACTTACTTATCCAATCAAGGATTCTGTCTCCCAGCATAATAGCTGCTCTGTTATCACTTTATAAATTGCTGTGCATATTATTTCAGTAATGAACTGGGAGAAGGCATTCCATTTGAAGATGTTAAAGGTACCAAATGCCCCACTAAAATCCCCAGATGTTCAATTATTTGAACGAAATTATTTCTCCTCTAAGCAGGTTGTATTTTTAATTTTTCCGAAAACAGCAGGTAGGATAGATATTATCATGTCCATAGAGCCCCTGGTCCTTGAAGCACCCAGAGGTATTGCAGGCCAGCCAGAGCAGTTCTCAGCACAAGAGGCAGGCCAGGAGCCGGATGCAGGTGCTTATGATTCTGCTTACCAGAGTGCTTTCTTTCATCGGGGAAAAAAATCTTATAATTTTCCAGGGTGAGAGAGAAATTGGCAATACCTATCAACTTGGCACTAAGTAAGTCTAATTTGGCAGGATTTATAGTGTACCCAGTGCAGAAACGATCATATGTGCACATCATGTATTGTGTTTTAAATGGCAGCCTCATGCACACTCTGCTACCGTAGTGACGGTGTATTGAGCACAAGGGCTCAGTGGGTCTTGCATAGTGAGTTCTCCCTTGGCAAACACATCTCCATTATGATGCACTGAAAATGTTAGTTGTCAAAATCAAGGGAAAGGAAGCACACGAGTGTGTGCAATGCCCGTGCGCACTCAGGAGCATATCTATACGTCTCTGCTTCTGCATCGGGGCACTCGTTCGTTCTGTCGTCTGGAGTTTTCTTCTAGCGTGGTCTAGCCGAAAGCTCCTAGCAAAAAGCAAAGAGAAGAGAAAAATTAAATGCTGCATCTGAAGGACTAGAGGGAGTAGAAGCAAGGTTATTAGGTTAGGAAACCGGAGGGCCGGGTCCTAGTGAAAAGCCCTCACTGTACATGCTTTGTCAAGCATCTTTCTTTAGCTCAGCTTCGGTTTCCTCACTGCAATGTGCTCCAGTTGAGTAGGTGATTTCTTAGTGTTTGTTTAGCCTAATGTCTGTAGTAAATATGGTAACTCTACAACAAACGTATAGACAGACTTAAACTTCACAACTGTGCATTTACATAGTGTTCATGCACTCAGTCCATTGGAGTTCTTAGCCTCAAATGGTCCCTTATTATTATAAAGGCAGATCGTCGTGGGTTCCTAAAGGAGTTGTTCTGTGTAAAGGGGTTTGGGGGAGATATTGATGGTTGAGTACAAACGAAGAGGGGATACGCTTTCATTTTGGGTTGGCAGGCACTCCATCCAAAAATGAAATAAAAGTGTAGCTAGGTCAGTGAATAATCGGGGCTCTCTAGCGTACAGGCAGAGAACAGCTTAGTTTTCCCTTCAGATCACATGTTTAGTTCCTACAGGCCCTTTCTGTGGATTAGTTCTGCTCCTGACCCTGGATGAACTCTTGGGCAGGTCTTGCCTCTCAGAGGATAAACAGACCGTCCCTTGTTTGGGGATTAGAACTTCAGTCTGATCTAATAATCCCACAACTCCAGTCCTGTCCAGAATCTTAGTCAACACTTCAAATGTGTATCCAGGTAAACCCTCCCCAACTTGGGCCTGACCCAGACCGCCATTCTAGAGTCCAGAAAAAGGAGTGGTGGCATCTCTTCCTCCTTCATAGCTGTGGTTTTGGACGCCTCTGGCTTTGAAGGAGATAATGAAGGTATTAGGCAGAAGAGTCTTTATCTGCCTGGTGCCCCTGTGATCTGCCCTTTGGTGCCACTGTGCCATGGCAGATGTCCATAAGAGAGTCCATCCTTTGGGCAGTTTGATTTTTTTTTTTTTAATGGCTTACTGTCATATTGGTTTCCATAACACCCAGTGCTCACCCCCACAAGTGTTCTCCTCCATGCCCATCACCTCCCTTCAACTCCCCCCCCCATTAGCCCTCGGTTTGTTCTCAGCATTCAGGAATCTCATGGTTTGCCCCCCTCCCTCTCCCCAACTATTTTTCCCCTTTTTCTCCCCCATGGTCCTCTGTTAACTTCCTCCTAATCCTCCTATACGTGCAAACATATGATATCTGCCCTTCTCTGCCTGACTTACTTTGCTCAGCATAACACCCTCCAGTCCCATCCACGTTGCTACACAGGCCAGGTTTCATTTCTGGAGGACGCGCTGCCTCTCTTTTGTGGGGGCACAACTACCCCTTAGTGCGTATGCTTTTTTCATCCCAGCTGCTGGACTGCAGTCTGTCCCCTAGAAGGACAGAGACAAGACGTAGTGACTGAAGGACGTAGGACTAGAAGTAGGGTTAGGGTTAGGGAGGAAAGAAGCTCTGCATGCCCCTGACCTTACGTTTCTCAGCCTGAAGGAGGCCTCAGCTAAAGGGGGGAGAATGAATATGTATATATATATTTAATGACAGTAAGAACATTTAGCATGAAATTGACCCTCCTAACAAAATTTTAAGTGCACAATTCAGTACGGTTAACCACAAGCATGATGTACAAGCAGATCTCTAGAATTTATGCCTCTTCTATACCTGAAACTTCTATAGTGGATAGGAATTTAAAGTTCTGATTATTTCCCTTTATGAGGCAGAGATACTTAGACTGGACAGTTTTTTTTAATGCCCGAACTAAGAAACAAGTTGTTTATTATCAAGAAGTACTTGATAAATAACGTGTCCTATTTCGCATTTGCCTTGTGTCAAAAAGAGGTGTTGCGTTTTTGGTTCTATTTTAACTGTAAGAATCACTCGACTACATAGTTGAGGTTAAGGTTCTTAAAATACATCTTAAAGTTTGAATACCTTTTTTCTCCTATCCTTAATTAAGCATCACTGTTGATGATGTTTTCACTATTTCTATAGAGTAAGGAACTTCTGTGCTTTCCACTGGACAAAGACCACTTTTCTGCACACCCAGTGGTCACCAAGGAAGGACGTAAGAAATTCCAGGAGAAAGGAATTGTGGAAAGTCTTTTGAAAAGAGAACAGACCCTTTGGGGGCCTGGTACTCAGCTGCTTCATCCCTTGTCATCTGCTGTGATGACTTGGAAGTGAGTAGCAGCAGTGAGACAACACATTGTTTGAATGCCTTGGAAGGGGAACATTTCTAATAATAGAACCAGGACTAATGAGTTTCACATTAATTAATGAAAGTGACAGTAGTTGAATCTTATTCAAATAACACGAATACAAATAAAAACATGCCCGGGCTTGCTTGTCACACTTTGCACTGAATGCTATAGTCTGTTAAATAGCTGGACATTGGCCAAGAAAATACCTGGAGTGTTTCATGGGATAATACCCAATAGTTCTGTCAGTTTCTGAATAAGTGTGAATGATTCTTTTATGGCTTTAGGTACAAGAAATGAAGTACAGGCTAGATGTCTGTATTTGTGAAAGAAAAGCTTTCTCTTTATTTTCCATGTAACTATATGAAGCTCCACTATTGGATGTTTTTTCCAACACTGTTTGACTAGTGGTGGTATCCTGAAATTTTTCTCAGGAGGCCAGTGAGTTTCTTCCAGACTAATCTCAGAGAGCAGGGTAGGTCTCCAAATAGACAACTTTTGTAAAACTCTGAGGATATGATTTGTGTAATTTTCTGTGGATACCTGGGGTTTGATAATACACGGTGTGCTAGTATATCATCACATGCAAATTGCCTGTGGTTGTCATGTTATATGTGCCGACTTCTGCAAGTTTTTCTTTCAACAATTGGGTGGGACTCAATAGGTAGAATTATAGCAGCTAAATATACTTTGTTCCTTTTCAGTATATATTCTCTCAACCCACAGCATTTTTACTCTGCATTGCTGGAGAGTTTTATGGATCCCTCCAACCTAAGTTTCCTTAGAGTTTTCCTTAGAGTTCCTCAACTTTAATGAGAGTAAAACTCTCTAAAGGCCTGAGATATAAGGGAAGTCATTTTAGATTTCTTTCTAAGTCACCATGACTGTACAAAAACTGTATTTAAACTAAAAGCCTGATTTCTGGCCCACCGAGCATACACTGTGCACCTGTTTTGTAAGTGACTGGCTTAAAGGAAAACCATCTAGACCCTAAGATACAGATCAATGCTCCTACTCTCTGCATTCCTTGGTGTTAAAATTTGTGATTCCTGCCTATAATTTTTCAAGCCTTTACAAGACGTAAAGAGTATATAATGTTACAAAAACTGTTCATTTCCTGGAGCACTTTCCTCCCTGTGAAGAGCATGTTTCCCTGGGAAGCTGTCCTAACTTGGGCTCAAAAAAAACTTCCTTTTCACTTTTAGAGATTCTAAAGGGTTTGTTCATTTTGCATCAACAACCTCGACACTATCGACATTTGGGGGGGGGCGGATAATTCTTTTTTTTTTTTTTTAATTTTTTAATGTTTATTTTGAGAGAAACAGACAAATCGTGAGTGAGGCAGGTGTAGCGAGAGAGGGAGACACAGAATCTGAAACAGGCTCCAGGCTCCATGCTGTCAGCACAGAGCCCATTGTGGGGCTCAAACTCACAAACTGTGAGATCGTGACTTGAGCTGAAGTTGGATGCTTAACCAACTGAGTCCACAAGGCGCCCCAAGGTGGGATAATTCCTGCTGTGGGGGGCTGTTCTGCGCATTGAGGATGTTTTGCAGCACCCCTGGCCTTTGTCCACTAGATGCCAGTAGCACCCTCCCCCAGTTGTGATGAGCAAAAAATGTTCACAGACATGACTGAATGTCCCCTGAGGGGCAAAATCATTTCTAGCCCCCTCCCAACTTACAACCATTGCCTTAAACAACGAGTCTTGTCTCTCATTCAAGGCCCGTGCAAAGAACATTAATAGAGCCCAATGACTCACATATGGTAGCAAACCTGGAAATACCCTGGTGTACCCTCGTAAGAGTCAAATCTTAAACTATGAAATGTAAATGATGCCAATTTTCAGGAAGAATGTGCTTGAACAGATTCGTTGAGATGGGAAATATGGTTTCAACCTCTAAGTAGGCAATGCTGGTTTTTAAAGAGCAGTTGTTTTTTAATAACATGCTCCCATTTTCCATCGATAACAACTGCTGATCGTATTAATACTAAAAATTTTAATGCTTCAGGTACCACTCTTAACAAAATCCCTGAGTTAGATGCATTAGTGTTAATCAATCTTTTCCTTATTACAAGTGCAAAGGAAACAGGATAAAATGGTACTACTTGGGATTTTGTTCAAGGGTGAAAAACAAGTATAATGGTTACAGGAACAGAGCTAGGTGATAGGCAGAGAGAGGAAAAATTTAATCATTACAGGACTAGTATGAGATGACAGGCAGGCAAAGAAAATGAAAGAACATAGTGTTCTAAAATTGTTTCTAGAGAAAATGGCCTAAAATGGCTTTTTTCTTGGAGCCTCGGGTGAGAATCATTACACACAGTTTAGTCTTAGGGAATTCACAGTGGAGAATATAGTTTCAAACCTTCCTCTCTTTGAAGAAAGAGCATTTAGTGAGTGATTTTACTTTATTTTTTATTATTATTTTCAAACAAAAAGTCTCACGTATGAATTACTGAACCCAAACCACTGGTGCAGAAGCCGAGTAACAGAAAAATCATTTTCCCAATGAAACATGTCTATTGTTCAGATAGGAGTGATGTTTACAGAGTGAAATGAGCATGTGACCTTCATGCAGCATAAGTACCTACGCCATCTTTTGTGTGATCCCTTATAGACTCTGCTTGGTTCTCCAAAGTCTCCTCTTGGAACTGTATCTGATTTTATTATGAGTTTTTATCCAAATCTACTGGGAAACGGGATGATTCTGCTTTTGTTTCTTGAACAGGAATGGCTTGATCCTAGAAGTCATGTGAGAAGACATGATGGGGAACAGTTAACCACACACGCCACGATGGTGGAGAAAGGGAGGGTTAATGAGTATTTAAAATGAATTACCATTGCCATCTGATTTATTAATGCTTCCTGCAAGACTGGAAAATTCAGAGAAGCTTTCTTTTCTCAGGAAATAGTAAAGAAAATGGCACGCCTATGACCAGAAATCTTCTGTCTAACATCAAAGTGAATGAAAGTGGAAATACAACAGATAGGAAGTGTTCTGATTCTTCCCTGACCAACTTGTAAAGAAACTGCCAATCTACTTGGGCTTTGAGTGACTGTCTAACCACTAGGAAATTTTTAATCATGATTGTTTGTAGGATACACCACAATGTTTTTAGAAACAAGGAACGTGTTTAACTCCAAAAGACTCAGTTTTGCTTTCTTTGCCCAAAGAAGTTGCTTCACTTTGATATAGGAAACTAAATTTCTATGCCAAAATCATGTTTACAAGCTATTCATTTATTTTCTTCTGAAGCATATCTGAAATTCCTTTCCTTTCTAATAATAGTTGGTTAACTTGAATGAGTACTCACAGAGCTCTGTCTTGGTCCCTGCATAAATTCTTAGAGGGTATCCCCAGAACTTGTCAGATACCCACAAAGTTATTAGGGCTGAGAAGATTTCTTATATAACATGAATACAGATACACTATTGGGTGAGCTTATAAATCATTGTTCCCTAATTCGCCCTTTAAAAATGATTCAAGAAGTTGGTATTTTATTTTCATGTGAAAATTTCATTCAGATACATTCAAATGCTATAGGATTAGGAACCTAAAAATCTTGAAACTCAATTTCAAGCAACGGGTATGGTTTAATGGGAAAAGGCATTAAATTTATCATGGGTCAAGAAACATGAATATAAGTGCCATTTCTTCCACTTTTTTGAGTGTGGTAGAAAAGGTACTGCCATGTTGCACAACTGTAGGCTTAGTTTCCTCATTGTGGTCTTCATGAAAGAACTGCCCACTGAGATATTTGAGTCAAAAGTGCTCATTCTCTGAGACTTTGTATTAGGCTAGTTCTTCCAAGCCTCCCTAGGGATTCTTAGTACAGAATATAGTCTTGCCACAACCTATATTATTTTATCTTTGTAGCATTTTTAAAAAAAAAACAACTTTATTTTAATTCTGGTATAGTTAGCATACAGTGTCATATTAGTTTCAGGTGTACAATATAGTGATTCAACACCTCCATACCTCACCAGGTGCTCATCAAGATAAGTGTACTCTTAATCCCTTCACCTATTTCACCCATCCCCCCAACCCCTCTCCCATATGGTAACTCTCTAGAGTTCAGAGTCTGTTTCTTGGTTTCTCTTTCTCAGCCTCTCTTTCTCACTCTTTCTTTTTTTTCCTCTTTAGTCATTTGTTTTGTTTCTTAAATTCCACACATGAATGAAATCACATGGTGTTTGTCTTTCTCTGACTGACTTCACTTGGCATAACACTAAGCTCCATCCATGTCATTATGAATGGCAAGATTTCATTTCTTTTTATGGGTGAGTATTATTCCCCTCTTCTCAACTCTTTTTTATCTATTTATCCATTGGTGGACACTTGGCCTGCTTCCATAATTTCACTATTGTAAATAATGTTGCTAGAAACTTAGGGATGCGTGTATCCCTCTGAATCAGTGTTTTTGTATTTTTTTGGGGTAAATACCGAGTAGTACAATTACTGGATGATAGGGTGGTTTTATTTTTAACTTTTTAAGGAACCTCCATACTGTTCTCCACATACACAGTGGCTGTACCAATTTGCATTCCCATCAACAGCACATGAGGGTTCCCTTTTCTTCACATCTTTGCCGATACCTATTGTTTCTTGTGTTGTTGATTTTAGCCATTGTGACAGGTATGAGTTGATATCTCATTATAGTTTTAATTTGCATTCCTGTGATGATGATTGATGTTGAGCATCTTTTCATATATCCGTTGGCCATCTGTATGTCTTCCTTGGAGAAATGTCTGTTCATGTCTTCTATTCATTATTAAATTAGATTATTTTTTTGAGTATGAGTTTGCTAAGTTCATTATATATTTTGGATACTAACCCTTTATCAGATGTGTCGATTTGCAAATGTCTTCTCCCATTCTGCAGGCCACTTTTCAGTTTTGCTGATGGTTTCTTTTACTGTGCAGAAGCTTTTTATTTTGATCAAGTCCCAATAGTTTATTTTTGCTTTTATTTCCTTTGCCTCAGGGGTTCATCTAGAGAAGCACTGCTTGCTACAGCCCATGTCAGAGATGTTACTGCCTGGGCTCTCTTCTAGGATTTTTATGGTTTCAAGTCTCACATTCATGTCTCTAATCCATTTTGAGTTTTTTTTGTGTGTGTGTTATCTTTGCAAGTTTTCATTTTGAAATAATTTCACAGTTATAGGCCAGTTGCAAACACAGAACAAAGCACTCCCATATATCCTTCACTAAGATACCCCAATCGTTGACATTGTATCACATCTCCTTTGTTGTCTTCTCTCTTTTTCTCTTGTTCCTCCAATTCTTATGTATGTGTATGGTGACATAAAAACAAACATATGCAGTATTTTTGAACCATTTGAGAGTAAGTTGCAAACATGATGCCCTTTACCACCAAACATCTTAGCATATATTAGCTAAGAATCATGTTTTCTTACAAAACCATAGTACAAGGGTGAAAATCATTACATTAATCTAATATTAATACTGATAATATATGAATAACTAACTTATAGAATTTATTCAAATTTCAGCCATTGTCTCATTTATGCCTTTTATGGGGAAAAAATTGTCACCAGGATTCAATCATAAGTTGCATTATATAGTCTGTCTTGTTTGCTCTACTCTGGAGCAATTCCTTGATTTTTCTTTGCTTTTTGTAACCTTGATATATTTTCAGAGCACAGACCAGCAATTTTGTAGAATATCCTTCAATTTGTATTTGTCTAGTGTTTCCTCATTATTTGATTTAGATTATGTGTTTTTGCAAGATTGTCATAAAAGTGAAACTGTGTTCTCAGCAAAGTATATTAGGAGGCCCATGAGGTCATTATGAACATGACTGGATGATGGTAGTTTTTATCACTTCATTAAGATGATGTCTAACATATTACTATTACTATTGGTGTCACTTTAAGGTTACTATTTTTTCTCTGTCATTAATAAGTATTTCGTGGGGACATATGTAATTGTTCTGTCCCTCACCAGACTTTCACACAGTCATTTTAGCATCCACTGATGATTCTTGTCTCAAGCATTTGTTACCACAGTGGTTGCCAAATCATGATTTTCTAATTCCATAATTCTATCTTTATTAATTAGCTCTGAACACTAGTTTCTAGTATGAAGAGCCTGGATTCTTGAAGAATGGCTGATTCCAGGGCTGGGGATGGGAAACTACAAGAGAAGTTTGGACTGTCTTGTGGAACAAGAAAGCATGGACTTTCTTGAGAAAGATGAGGATGTGTCAAAATGACACTGGGGCTGGCTTGAGGGAGCTCCACTAACCTTGCACAGTTTGGGCACAAAACCAGTAATGTTATGGATTGTAACCCATTGAATAACATAGAAATAATATAAGAAAGTATGAGTCTATACTGAATGAATGAATGAATGAATGAATGAAATGGTTGTCAATAAAAAGCTCTAACACTGCCATTTTTTTCTTTTAAAGAGACGTGGCTTGAAGGGGGTGTGTTATCAGTAAAACTCTAGTCAGTAAGCCAGAACTTTATTACCTCCTCAAAATAGATACCCAGCACGTTTTTCCTGATAGATATAGGGCACTTGCACTAGAGAGAGACATGAGGTTTTCCAGAAGTTTCTTTGCTATGAGACACACAGTGCTGACCCAGCTGCCATTGGTTCCTAGGAGAATGGCATACCGAAATACTCCCCCCTTTTGATGACCAGAAAAAGACTCCTAATTTTATTCTTCCAATGAGGAGCTACTACTAAATATGTTTTATAAAACTCCAATCTGAAATTTGGAAAAGGCCCATGGATGCTTCCTCACTTGTGGATGGATAAAGAGGGTCCCTGCTAGTCAGAAGCCTAGACATGACTTAGTGCTCCCTGATGACAGTTCTGTCTCACACATTTTTCAGCTCGGAGTAGACAACCCACCCATTGTATGTCTACATAGTTTTAAAGTTATATATCTAGCTAACAAGTTTGCTAAATTACAAATAATAGTATCGATGGGCCATAGTATGATTAAAAATTCGCAACAGAGCAGAGCTGGATGAATTTCATTTTTGCCCATATCTGAGTGTTCTCTTGCTTGTACAGTGATGTTTCCCCACCAAAGCAGGCCTTGAGGAAAGGACGTTGGTATTGGTAACTTGTTTAGGATATTATCCCTGGAAGCACAAGAGAGCAAGGAATTGAGACAGGAAAGGGGGGAAAAAGCCGAAAAGTAGATGATTGAGAAGAGCTCACCAACATGGACAACCGGGACTCTGTCTCCCTTGGACGTATATCTCTAATTAAAAAACAAAACAAAACAAAGAAAACAAAATCCAAAAAGCTAAACCCACTTTTGCCTTTGTACATGTTCATGATAAAGTTATTTCTCTTTAATATGTAGTTCAATTACAGGAAATTAATTTTCTATGCCAAAGGCACGTTTGGAGGTTGATTAGTTTATTTTCCTCTGAAGCATTTCTGAAATTATTTCTCCTTTCTAATAATAGCTGATTAACCTGAATGCATTTTCATTAGTGTCCCTCATTAGTGCAGTCCACATGTAAGAATTGTGCACAGTGAGACAGGAAAGCTGAGGGGATTTATTCACTGATGCTGACCTCTTTAGTTGATGATTGTCTCTGAGAGTATTACATTCTCCATGCTTTGGGCTGTTCTATGCACTGTTTGAGCAAGATCCCATGACACTAGAGAAAGATCTCAGGCAGAGAAGCAGGAAGTTGTCAGCCCTTGTATTGACCAGTTCCCCTCCCCCCTACCAAAATGTATTTTTGCCTTTATAATCAAGAATTTCACATAATATCTTCTATCCAGTAATAAGCTGAATGTATTTTAAGTTCCCCAAATTTGTATTTTCGTCAAATATAAAATTCAGAGTAAATATAAAATTAAAATTATCTTCTCATATTTTTAAATTAAAAAATTTATACAAGGCAAATTACAAATTATACTCAATTAACATCAGAAGGTTAAAAATAATTTTGTAGAGTTGAATTTTTTAGTTTCCTATTTTTAACTATATCTAAGATATTTTAAAATGATCTTTTTATCTTGTAATAATTTTAGATTTACAGTAAAGTTGCAAAGATAATCAGAATTCCCAAACTCCTCACTCAGTTTCTCCTTGCATTAATATTTTACATTACTATGATATGCTTGTCATAATCAACAAAACAACATTGGTGTATTTTAATGAACTGAATTCATAATTTATACAGATTTCAGCAATTTTTCAGCCCCTGTCCTTTTCTGTTCCAGGCTCCCATCCAGGTTGCCTTCTTCATGTGTCTTTAGCCTCTTGTGGTCTGTGACAGTGTCGTAGTCTTTCTATTTTTCATCACCTTGGAATTTTTAAGAGGAATTGGTCAGGTATTTTGTAGAATGCCCTCAGTTGAGTTTGCCTGCTGTTTTTGTCATGATTGGACAGCAGTTATAGGTTTGGGAGAAGAATACCACAGGGCGAGATGCCCTTCTCATCATACGTCGGGGACACACATTACCCATGTGACAAACCCATGTGTTTGTCAGTTTCTGCACTGTAACTTTACAGGCTCTCTCCTCTGGAAGCAAACCACTAATCCCAGCCCACAGTCAGGAGGAGGGGTGAAATTAAGTTCTATTTCATATATTATTTGGAATCCTTTTATAAGGAAAATTTGGGTCTTTACCCCCATTAATTATTTTCGTAATTATTTATTTACATCAGTATGGATTCACCTGGTGAATCAAGTATTTATTTTATCTTTTGAGGTATAATACCATACAGCATGCTTTATTTATTGATTGATTGATTGCTCAAGTTCTTTCAGCTTTGGCGACTGGGAGCACTTTCAGATTGGTTTTTGTGTCCTTTGAAGTGCTTTTTTGACCATCTCCTTACTTTCTGGCCCTAAAAGTTCTCTGGGGTCAATTTATAATATTCCTGTTACAGTCCTAGAATAAACTATTCATCTAAGAAGCTCTGGTTCCTGTCATTGTAGAATAGTACATAGAAACCAAGATTTGGGTACTGAGTGTGCTCACTGCTACTACGCTGTTACTCCTTCTAGGCCTTTTAAGCGGAATTATGAAATATACGGGTATATATTAATCTGTGTATTATATCCCTAATTATCTCTGCATCTGTCATCTGTACATATAATAAACTAATCATGAATTTATATCTCTGACTCTGATTCATTACCACATGGATCATTCTAGTTCCCTCCTACCCATGATTATCTGTAACTTCTCTCTTTGACAGTGAGAAACCTGGCTCTCACCACCCACCATCCATTTACTAATCTGTTTGACTCTACTGCACATTTAAGGCATATTGCTAACTCATTCTGTCATGAGAAAAAAATTACCAACTAGAGTACAGTCTTTATGTAAAGTTCCTTCTCTCTGGACCTAACCTCACAGTCTCTAGTCAAACACTATTTTCAAAGTTATTTCACAAGTTCAGCCCTTTCATTCCCCACTGACTCTCCACTGAGGTTAGTTACACATTTGTAGTACAGATCCATTTGTCACACTCTGCATTCCATCCTGGGATTCCCCCTGACATTCTGTTTGATTGTGTTTTTCATATGTGTGTATTAATGTCCACTCATTCTGAATATATGTTTCCGCAGGTTTTGGTGAGTGGTTGGTCCACTACTCCAGAACCACAGAGAACATTTCCATTACCATAAAGACTTCCCTCAGCCTCCCTTTTAAGCCATACTTTCCTATTTCCTTAAGCTCTGAGCTTAAGGAATTTCTGTTGTATTGATGTAACAGCTTGTTTACATACTCATCATTTAAAGGACATCTTGGTTGCTTCCAGTTCTGGGTAATTATGAGTAAAGCTGCTGTGCACATCATGTACAGCTTGTGAATACAAGCCTCTGTTTCACTTGAATAAAGACCTAGGTACACAATTACTGGATCAAATGGTAAATCTATGTTTCACTTGATAATAACCCACCAAAGTCTCTTCCAAAATGACTATACTATTTTGCCTTCTCACCAGCCATGATGAGAGTCTTTGTTGCTTTGTATCCTCCCCAGTGTTTGATATTGTTAGGTTTTTAAAAGGTAGTTTAGTTATTCTAATGAATATAGATTGGCATCTCACTGTGAATTTAACTTTCAATTTCCAAATGACAAATGATGGTGAGAATTTCTCAAATCCTCATCTGCACATGTATTGCCAAATTTTGGTTAAGTGTCTGTTTAAATCTTTTGCCTGTTTTTATTTTGTTTTTTGTTTTCTTATTGTTGGGTTTAGAATATTTATATATTCTGGATACATGTTATTTACCAAGTATGTGATTGGTAAATATTTCTTCCATTCTGTGATTTGCCTTTCCATTCTCTGAACAGGGTCTCTTAAAGAGTAGAAGTTTTAAATATTAATAAAATCTATCTTTTTTTTTAAGTTTTAAGGTTTGGGTCTATGAGGTTGTTAAAAACTCCTCTCCAAATCATTAGTCATGCAGACTCTCTCCTGTACTTTTCTTCAGAATTTTTATAATTTTATATTTTACATGATTTATATTGAGTCTATGATTTATATTGAGTTAATTTTTTGTATGAGGCATATGTTGAGGCTAATGTTTTTGTCTATGGACATCAAATTGTTCTAGTACTATTTTTGAAGAGACTACATTATTTCCACGGAATTTCCTTTGATTCTTTGTCAAAACCACTGGACTGTATTTGTGTTTGTTTATTTCTGAACCTATGCAATGGAACTCTGTTCCATTGACCTGTTTGCCTCGCTTTTAACAGTACCATGGCATCTTGGCTACTGTGGTTTTTATAGTAAGTTTTGAAATGTGATAAAGTGAGACTTTTGACTTTTTTCTTCTTTTTCTGCAATTGTTTTTGGTCTTTTCTGGTTTCTGTGCAGTCCTTCTGGTTATAGTTATAATCCTGTTATACCAGATCTTATGACCTAGGTACTAGAACCATCACAAGTACTTTCATGTTATAGTGCTATTGTACGTGTGTTTGCAAATTGCCTAGGAGCAACTGGTATTATAAAGACACATGCTGTAGTAGAAGGCAACTGTCCTCAATGAATGTTAGTTGTTATTATTATTGTCAAATATATCTCATAGGTAATTGTCAAAACCAATTCAATTAAGACCTGTGGAGTGGCTTTGTAAACTCAAGTGCTATATGAATATACCTTCCTTTTGAACTTAAACTATATGATACTGTGTTTTATTCTCTCCATCTTCTGTGCATAAATGAACTATTGATCTGGATAAGGTTCATGTACTTTTAGATGGTATATGTGGATACCAGGGCTGTTTGGAGAAGTAAATTAACAAAATCTAATAATGTTAGGGCTAAGCACACCACTTCCTATTGTTTCTTTCATACTGGAGTCAGGCAATTCCTAGAAAATAATTTTAAAAGTCTTCTCATAGTATTCTGTCTCTGTCAAGAGATGGGAGATCAATGAATGCCAAAAGGATGATGTTTTGGTTGTAGCAAAGGATTTGGGCTTAATGTAGGAGCATTTTCTTTTCTTTCTTTCTTTCTTTTTTTTTTTAATTAAAACCACCATGGGTTAGCTTTATTTTCAGCTTGTGTAGTGACACTTATCCAAGACAGTAAATATTTTATAATACTAGTGATGATAAAAATAGAATGTGGATTTCCTTGCTGTCAGATTCAGTAAAAAATGGACACCAGTCTTTAAAACCTGCTTTATATTCATGGATGGAACATGAGAAAAGATTTCAAGATATTTTATGAGCCAATTATTAGCAAAATTTCTTCATAGAAATTCATAACTTATTCATTGATATAAGCTATATTAAAAATTAAATGGTGTGGAACAATTCTCATATATTTTCTTTTGTTTATCATGTGATTGTATTAAATTATATACATGCAACTGGTCACATATATATTAACGATGATAAGAGGTGGTAAATAACCAAAAAATTTTTTTCAGCATCTTTTTTGTTTCAAAACTGTATTTAAATTCTAGTTAGTTAATATATACTGTGGTTTGATTTCAGGAGTAAGATTTAGTGATTCATCACTTACATATAACACCCAGTGCTCAACACAAATGCTCTCCTTAATACCCATCACTCTTTGAGTCCATCCCCCACCTCCTCCCCATTAACTGGCAATTTGTCCTCTATAGTTAAAAGCCTTTTATGGTTGCTCCCCTGTCTTTTTCCCTCTTCTCCTATGTTCATCTGTTTTGTTTATTAAAGTCCATATACGCATGATAACATATGGTATTTGACTGATTTCTCTTAGTATAATACACTGTAGTTCCATCCACATCGCTGCAAATGGCAAGAGTTCATTCTTTTTGATGGCTGAGTAATATTCTATTGTGTATATATACCACATCTTCTTTCTCCATCAGTTGATGGACATTTGGGCTCTTGTTTGTCTATTTAATTTGGGTATTTTTGACAGTTCTGCTGTAAACACTGGGGATGCATGTGTCCCTTCAAATCTGTATATTTTTTTATCCTTTGGGTAAATATTAAGTAGTACAATTGCTGGGTCATAGGTTAGTTCTATTTTTAACTTTTTTGAGGAACATCCATACTCTTTCCCAGAGTTGCTGGACCAGTTTGCATTCCCACCAACAGGGTAGAAGGGTTCTCCTTTCCCTACATTCTTGCCAACATCTGTTGTTTACTGCGTTGTTAATTTTAGTCATTCTGACAGGTGTGAGGTGGTATTTCATCATGGTTTTGATTTGTATTTCCCTGATTATTAGTGATGTTGAGCATCTTTTCATGTGTCTGTTGGCCATCTGGATGTCCTCTTTGGAGAAGTGTCTGTTCATGTCTTCTGCCCATTTCTTAACTGGATTATCTGTTTTTTTGGGTGTTGAGTTGTATCAGTTCTTTATAGATTTTGGATGGTAACCCTTTATCATCTATGTCATTTGCAGATATTTTCTCCCATTCTGTAGGCTGCCTTGTAGTTTTGTTGATTGTTTCCTTCACTGTGCAGAAAGTTTAAAAAAATTTTTTTTAATTAGTGTTTGTTTATTTTTGAGAATCAGAGCAGGAGCAGCAGAAGGGCAGAGAGAGAGAAAAACACAGACTCCGAAGCAGGCTTCAGGCTCTAAGGTGTCAGCAGAGAGCCCGACGTGGGGCCTAAACCCACAAACAGTGAGATCATGACTTGGGCTGAAGTTGGATGCTTAACCAACTGAGACACCCAGGCACCCCTCACTGTGCAGAAGCTTTTTACGCTGATGAAGTCCCAATAGGTCATTTTTGCTTTTGTGTCCCTTGTCTCTGAAGACACGTCAAGTAAGAGGCTGCTACAACTGCGGTCAAAGAGGTTGCTGCCTATTTTCTTCTGTAAGATTTTGATGATTTCCTGCCTCACATGAAATCTTTCATTTTTAATTTATTTTTATGTGTGGTATAAAAATTTATCTTTGTGTGTGGTCCAGTTTCATTCTTCTGCATGTTGCTGTGCAGTTTTCCCAACACCATTTGCTGAAGAGACTGTTTTTTCTCTAGTGGGTCTTCTTTCCTGCTTTGTCAAAAATTAGTTGACAATATAGTTGTGGGTCCATTTCTGGGTTTTCTATTCTGTTACACTGATCTATGTGTATGTTTTTGTTCCGGTACCATACTGTCTTGATGACTACAGCTTTGTAATATAGCTTGAGGTCCAAAATTGTGATGTCTCCAGCTTTGCTTTGCTTTTCAAGACTGCTTTTGTGGTTCCACACAAATTATAGGATTGTTTGTTCTAGCTCTTATGAAGAATGATGGTGTTATTTTTATAGGGATTGCACTAAGTGTGTAGATTGCTTTGGGTAGTATAGACCTTTTAACAATATTTGTTCTTCCAATCCATGAGCATGGAATGCTTTTCCATTTCTTTGTGTCTTCTCCAATTCCTTTTATAAATGTTCCATACTTTTCAGAGTACATATTTTTTGCCTCTTAGTTAGGTTTATTTCTATGGCTTTTAGTATAATTAGAAATAGGATTGATTCCTTGATTTCTCTTCCTGGGGCTTCAATATTGGTGTGTTCCACATATTTTCAATTAAAAGTTATCTTCAGCCTGTGTTTAAAATGCCCAGGAAGGAAAAATGAAGCATGATTTCTTTAGGAGTAATGTAGGGTCAAAAGAACTTATTAACATTCTTGTTGCCAGTAATGGTGGGATAGCTTATATTTGGCCACATTTCTTGTAAGAACAGCTAAGTAAGCTGGTTAAATAGAAAAATGATCTGTATGGTAACGCCTGAGTCACTCAGTCAGTTGAGCAGCTGACTCTTGATTTCTGCTCAGGCCATAATCCCAGGGTTGTGGGATCAAGCCCTGTGTTGAGCTCTGTGCTGAGCATGGAGCCTGCTTGGGATTTTTTTTTTCTCTCTCTCTCCCTCTCTCCCTTTCTTTCTCTTTCTATGCTCTTCTCCCCTGCTCGCACGTGTGTGATCTCTCAAATAAAATTAAAGAAAAAAGAAAAACTCTGTATGAAGGCACTAGAGAATTATCAAGATATCCAGGATTTGAGGCTTCAAAATCCTAGAGAGAAGGGGCATGCTTTAAGATGCATGAAATCTTATCTTCTGTGCAAGTTTTTCATTCAAGAAAACTATTTTGGAAATAGAAACAAGGATGCCTGGTACCACAACTTCTGTTCAACATTTTACTGTAAGTCTCAGTACAATAAGATAAGGAAAAAAATTTAAGGCCTATTTCTATGTTATTTATAGAGAATATAATTAAAATGTAGAAAATCACCTTAAAAATCTACAAGTAACCTACTGGAATGAAAAAGGAAATTTAGCAAGTTAAAACCAATGTATTTTTATATTCTGAAAGAAATTAAAACATAAAAGTAAATGGCACATTTACAATAACAAAGATGTGTCAAATCCAAAAAACAAATCTACTAAAAGACATTCAAAATTCTACACAAAAAAACCTATAACATATTATTGACCTATATATTTAAATACCTAAATAAATTGGGGAACATACCATACTCATGATTAGGTGATTCAGTATTGAAGTATGTCAAACATTGAGCTATAGACTTAATTCAGCAACAAGAAAAATAGAAGCAGCTCTTATAGAAATTTATAAGATGATTCTAAACTCTATTCAGAATTTGAAAGAACCCAGAGTAACCAAAATAATTTTAAATAAAAACAACATATTTGAAAGAACTATACTGCTACTTGTCAAATATATTATAAAGCTGGTAGTATGGCAGTTTGATATTTGTGTAAAGATAGAAAAAAAGTAAGAAGTCAATAAGTCTGAGGATGAATCCTAGAAAAGATAGGAGACAATTGGATATTTATATGGAAAGAATAATTGTTACTTCTTCCTCACATCATATAAAATAATCAATTCTAGGTAGATTGTAAGTATATGGGAAAGGAAGACATAAAGGTTCTAGATGATAAAATAAGAGAATATCTTTAAGATTTTAGGATAATCAAAATTGTATTCAACAGTACATGAAAAATCTGACAATAAAAGAAAAATTGATAAATGAATTACACTAGAATTAAGAACCCCTTTTCATTAAATCCATCAAGGGTGAAAAAGCAATAATAGAATGGGAGATTATATTAGTGCTCATGTATTTCATATAAGCATTATAGATGCAGATTCTTTGCATCTATAATGTATAGAAACTTCTGTAAATTAAGGAAAACACAGATCATGCTATGTAAAAAATGGGCAAAATTTGAACAAGCACTTTACAAGAGAAGATATACAAATGGTTCCCAAATATATCAAAATTTGCTTGATATTATTAGTCATTGGGAGACATACAAATAAAGCCACAAAGTGATACTGTTATATACCTACTAGAATGGTAAAAATTAAAAAGACTGATGATACCAAATTGAAATGATATAGACCAATTGGAGCTCTCATATAGTTCTGGAGGGAGTATACTTTGGTACATGTTAGGAATTCATTAGTATCCACTAAAGCCAAACATACAGCTATCTAATGACCAAGGAATTCTATTCTTATTTACATATCCTTAAAAGTTCATTTATTTATTCATCAAAAAGAAATGGAGAAGAATTTCATAGCAGCCTTGTCAGCACTAGCTCAAAACTTGAAAAAAAATCCAAAATGAACAGATTCAATAAATATCTAGAGGGTATACATTACAGGCCTTCTTGGGATTTTATGTAGAAAATAGAAAAGAATGAGGAGTCCATGATGTTTGTCAGGTTGCCATCTTGGAAACTGAGGGAAATTTGTTGCAAAAGAACACAGGAAGGAGAGCTGATCTGAGGGAGAAGATGAGCTCTGTTTTAAAGCTGTTGACTTTGAGGTGAATGGGACATGAGCCAAATGCAGATATTTAGTAGACATAAGGGTCTAAATCCCAGAAGAGAAATATAAACTGTAGGTACATTTTTTTAGAGGTATGAATTTGTTAGTAATTAAAATGAATGAGAGCTCCCACAGAGATCATACAGATTGAGATGTTAAGAGGACAAATGACAGAACTGAATTGACATTTAGGGAAAGCACCGTAAAAAGTACAGAAAATGTATTAAAGCACTCAAAATTTAAAGACTTCTGGTTACTAACCAATACACACAAGACACTGTTTGAAGCACTGGAGACACACCAGTATACCAAACAGAGGAAAATCCCTGCCCTCATGTGCTTTACATTCCAGTGGGGAGAGACAGATAATAAACAAAACACATAAGTAAAATACATAATAGTTGGTAGTAAATGCTATGGAGAAAAATAGAAGAGGAAAGGGAAATATATAGTTCTTAAACTTTTACTAATTGTAAAATATACATAACAATACTTACATCTTGACTATTAAAACAATTTTTTTTTACTGTTTATTTTTGAGGAAGCATGAGCAGAGAGGAGCAGAAAGAGAGGGAGACACAGAATCCAAAGCAGGCTCTAATCTCTGAGCTGTCAGCACACAGCCCAACACAGGGCTTGAACTCACAAACCGTGAGATCATGACCAGAGCTGAAGTCAGGCACTTAACTGACTGAGCCACCCAGACGCTCCCATCTTGACCATTTTTAAGTATATAGTTTAATAGTATTAAGTACATTCACACGGTTGTGCAACCAATCTCCAGAACTCTTCTCACCTTGAAAAATGGAAGCTCTATCTATTAAGTAGCAACACCCCATTCCTCTTTCCCCCCACCCCTGGTAATCACCATTCTCGTTTCTATCTCTGTAAATTTGATGACTCTAGCTATCTGACAAAAGTGGAATCATACAGTATTTATCTTTGTAACTGACTTATTTTAGCATAATATTCTCAAGATTTATCCATGTTGTAGCATATGTCAAAATTTCCTTACTTTTAAGAATGAATAATATCTCATTGTATGTATACACCATATTTTGTTCATCCATTCATCCGCCCCTCTGCCCCTCCCCCGCTCGCCCTCTGTCTCTGTCTCTCAAAATAAAATGAAGACATAAAAAAACAACTTTAACGACAGCAATGTCTTGAGGTTATATAAATGTTAATGAAAAGAAGCTGATAGAGAGGGAGAGGTATTAGCAGAATATGTAGGAATGAGAAGATAATCAATGGAGTAAAGAGGTGTCTGGGGAGATAAGAGAGACTAAGATTTAGGTAATGAATGAGTCTTTGATGAAAGTACAAGGAGGAGACACCAGGTGTGGCTGAAGTGGTGTAGCAGACACTCGATGGCCTTTTGATGATGATGTCTACTTCACTATGAGGTTGGATGAGCCCCTTGTTCAGACTGCCAGTAGAGATGGTGGGGTTTGAGATTTAAGGTGAAGGGACAAAAAGCTTGTGAGTTTCTGTGCGGCTCTAACTGGAAAAAATGTAAGGATTTGTGGCCAGCATTGAAGGTCCATTTGATATCTGGAACCATAACCAGATATTTATGCTAGCTATGTAATACAGAATTATTTTTATAGGAAAATTATGCTTAAGTGAATAATTTACACTTAATCACACCCAAAGAAAGCCTAGATCCTTGGTTCATACATCCTTATCTTGAATTAGAGACCTTTCTTTATCTGATGGTAAATACCTGAATTGGAGAAACAGTGCTTGGGAAGAATACGGTTCACTAGGCTTGATTTTTAAAAATCCTTTGAGGAAAGTGATGGGAATAGCACAAATGTGAACTTAGAAGAAGGAGTACCTTGATTCATCATAAAACATTTAGAATTTAAATGAATGTTTACCAGTTTAGAAACTGCCCTCTGCAAACACTTCAGTTATCTTTGCGCCATAGGAATTTCTTGGTGAAAGACTGAACCAGCAGTTACAAACCTTACAGATGAGGAATGCACATGTCCCCTGCCTGGTATCTGTTGCAATTGCCCTTTATTCAATCACCCACAGCTGGAGTAATTGGATCTTTAGGTACAGGTTAATGGGATAATTAGGCAAACACGATCAAACTTGTATACTATAAGAAAACGGATGGCTGCTGTCTCCCAGCCAGTGTGCTTTTGCAACCTGTTCTTCATTTCTATGGGCAATAAAGTAGGAGATGGATTAGCTGCAAGTGATTTTGTCTGTCTGTAAGGGGAAGTATGGTTTGATTTAAATGATTTTTTAAGAGGCAGCTACTGGAATAACTAGCTAGAGATGAAATGGATGAGGTATGCCTGCTTCACAAAAGCCAATGTAATTTGGCCCTGGTATTTCAGAGAGTCCTTTGAATACCATTTCTCCTTAGTATATTAATACGATGCTCATCCAGGAAGCTGTTTTTGTCATGGGCCTTATAGAGGAAATAGAAAATGACATGATTTCATAGAAGAACTTAATAGAAAGCACACACGCAGCAGTGATCTCCCAGGTAGATGAAAGCTCATAAAATAGGAAAGGTCTATGACACTGTCTTCTGAAGACTAATGCAATTTGATCTTTTTCATGGCTATTTCTATGAGTTCTTACTGGCTGGTCCTCTGTATTATGGGAAATCTGGTGACTGACTTCCCACTTTCTTTCCAGAAAGGTAAGACCTCCTTTAAGTGTATAGCTATGCATAAAGGAAGAGAGACAGAGCATCACCTATCTTAATAAGCATGTGCTGCTGGACACTGTCCCTCCCCATTCTTATTTGACAACCCCACTTTGAGAGTCTTCAAGGACAATAGCATCTTGCCTCCAAATGACCACACCTGATGTGTTGCTTAATTATTCTTTTCCCATTTTCTGTTACCATAGATATTCTTATTGGATTAACTTGCTGAGTTCTGGTGTGGGGCTAGTAATATGGGATGGAGAGAGGATTCTGTTAACTGGTAACAAGCCCTGTGGGAGAAGGGGTGCTGAGATATGGATACCAAGCTTAGGCTGATGATTGTGTCCTGGAGCAAAAATTTAGGTGGTCAATTTAACATTTCATACAGCTTTCATTATCTTTGTCTCTGCCTGGGTCAACTTCACTTTTGCAGGCATGTTGCAAATTCTTTTATTATTTTCACTATTTGTATAGCAAAATTTATTATTTTTAAAAATAGGCTTTTCACCTTAGGACCGTTTTATATTTGTAGAATTCTTTTGAAGATTCTATGGGGAGTTCCCATGCATCCCATAGTAAGTTTCCCGTATTAACATCTCTCTTACATGAGCATATCACATTTGTTACAATTCATGAACTAATATTAATACATTAATATTAACTAAAGCCTAGAAGTTATTATGATTTCCTCAGATTTTCCCTAATGTTCTTTTTCTGTCCCAGGATCTCATCACACTGCACTTAATTGTCACGTCTCCCAAGGCTCTTCTTAGTTTGTGACAGTTTCTCACATTTTCTTGTTTTTAATTGACAGTTTTGAGGAGAGCTGGTCAGGTACTTGGTAGGATGTCCTCAGTTGGGAGTTCTCTGATATATTTCCTATGATTAGACTGGGTTGTGGGCCTGGGGGAGAAAAACCACAGAGGTCAGATGCCCTTCTTATCACATCACATCAAGAGTAAATGCATCAATATAACTTCTCACTATTGATATTGACCATGATCATCTGGTATGAGGTGGTGTTTTTCAAGTTTTCCACTATTAAGTTACTCTTTTTCTCCTCCCTTTCCATACTCCACTCTCGGGAAGAAAGTCACTGTGCACTGCTCACACTTAAAGAATGAGGAGTTAACTTGTATCTCTGTAAGTGTGAAAGAGCTACATAAATTATTTGGAATTCTTCTACCTGGAAATATTGATCTGTTCTTCCTATTTACTTATGTATTCAGTAACTTATTTATATCAGTAGGGACTTACTTATGTATTCAGTAACTTATTTATATCAGTAGGGACTCATAGAAGTATATTGTAGTCTATGGGTTACAATTCAATATTACCATTATTTATTTTGTTGCTTAAATTATTCCAGCATTGGCCGTTGGGAGCTCTTTCACACAGTTGGTCCCTCTGTTCCTTTGACACATTTGTGTTAATATGGAGTTTTTTTTTGTTTGTTTGTTTGTTTGTTTGTTTTTAGCACATTCTAACTTTCTCACACTACAAGATGGTCCAGGAATATCATGTGTATTTCCTTCTCCAGTCTTAGAAGCATTCATTTCTCCAGATTGCCCTTCACTGGAGAATGGTACTAGAAACCCGTATTGGGCACCAGGTGGGCTGGTTGCACCTGGAATATCAGTATTGCTTATCAGAGTAACAGCTACTGTAGCCAGGAGATAGTTCTAAGCTTATTATCTAAAGCTTTCAGTAGTTGCCCTTCTTGGATTAGACACCCCATTGTGATCACTCTGTGCCCTTCTGAGACATCCTTCATCTTTGCTTTCTGGCTATTCACTTGCTAATAAGACTTGGGTGAAGCTAGATAGGGAATTTGTTTTTTCTCTCCCAAGTTAGTTTATTCCCATGATCACATTGATGTTGTACCATCCTAAAAGGACAAATTTCAAGTCAGAAGGAAATAAAACATTTCAAAATGAGCAAAAACTACTGTTACTTTGTCCAGAGTCTTTCCTGAGCTCTCAGATTTCTTTCCTATATTTTTTAGATTTTTCATGATTTCACTAATAACCAGTTTTTGACAATCCAGGAATGCAAATAAGCATGAACATTTGAAAGAAACATGATTAAATAAAAAAGTACAATTCAAAAGTTCATGCTTCCTTCTCAGAAGTCTCGTATCTACAATGATGTGAGAGACCAAAGACAAAGCTATGGAAACAACTCAGATAAGACTTGTAGGTCAATCACTGAAAAATGTAAGGAGAGCTGTAGTAAAGATGATTTTATGAGGATAATATTTAATGAACACAGGCAGGGATACTTCAGATAATTTCTAGAAACTTCACTTGACTTCAATTTCTATTTTGCCCAAACAGGAGCAATAACACACTTATGGTCCATCAAACAGAGTATAGAAATCTAGCTTATTATTAATTGTTTCTAGAAGTCATACTGGAGCATTGAAATGCATAAATTGGACTCAGAATTCAAGGTTGTCTTCTAAATAAACCATCTTCTTCCCCAATTCTTTGCTAGAGAAAACTGTTTTTAGGAGTTGGGTTCTTGTGAATGTCTTTCTAACGGCAGGTGGAGGCAGTGTTCTATTACAGAAGATTGTTACTTCCTTCTGCAGATTGGAAGACCTGGAAAAAAGCTAAGAACTGCTTGAAATACTGACTTTATAATAGTCCATTCAAGAAATTATCTTCCAATCCTGAGGACTCTTATGTATAAAAATGAAGTAAACAGGATCTTGACATAGAATATTCTGTTCCACTTTCAAATCCATTATTGCTGCTTTCACCCCAACAAAAAGCAAAGCCAGTACTAGATTAGCCAAAAAGGGTACTAAGGAAATTTTGATTGGACAGGAGAGAAGATGGACTATGGGTTAATGGTTCAGAATGAGCTGTCTAGATTTAAATATGTTACCAACCTCCCATTTCCTATTCTTATACTTTTTAGGGCTATGATTTTATCAGCTTTTGTAATGGTTAGTGCACAAAGAGAAGATGTGATGGAGGCCACTTGCAGAAGGCTGATGGTCAAATCACAAAGAAGAGTGGGGCACAGCAGAATGCTAAAAGGGCCAGACAGCCTCTCCTAGCTGCATACCAAAATCCCAGTATTCATACAGAGAAGGGAGATGTGGAGATGTAGAAATTTAGCCATCATGGAAGAAATGCTAAATACACTATGGGAGAAGTGCTAAATATGCCACACCATCTATGGACTAAGAAAGGACTAAGGTGGGAAAATTCTGGAAGGAGTTGCATGAAGGCAGCTTTCTGGGCTAGGGAAGGTAGAGATAGACCCCATCTTCCTTTCTCTTTCTCCTTTATACTGTATCTGTACAGTCATGCAGAGAAGGATGGGATCTGAGCAGAAAAAGTGAGTAGGGAATAATCCTGGTCGAGACAAGGATTTTGGATTATGGGTCGATTATAGGATTCCTCAAACTTGGTGGCACTATTGACATTTTGAGCTGGTTAATTCTCTGCTGTAGGAGACCGGACTGGGTCTTGTACGATGCTCAGCAGCATTCCTGGCCTCTACCCACTAGATGCCAGTAGTATCCCACCAATTGTGATAACCAGAAAGTATCTCCAGAGGTTGCCAGAGGTCCCCTGGGGGGACAAAACTGTCCCCAAGTAAGAGCCACTGGTCTAAAGGCTTCTGAGCAAGACTTTATTTTGGACCATAAGCTGTTAAGTCTGTAATTGTTTCTTTGTACATAAGACAACTAAAATGAGAATAATGTTAATACCTCAGATTTCCTGTATATAAAGTACTTAGCAAATAGAAAGTGTTCAATTGGTCTTAGCCAAATATAATTTAATATAGGGCTTAAATTTTACAATGTGTGTAAAAGACCTGGTGCATAGTAGGCCTTTAATAAGTGGTGTTAAGTTTTTGCAACTCTAATTTTATTTTATTTTTTCTAAATGTTTATTTATTTTGAGAGAGAACAGGGGAGTGACAAAGAGAGAGGGAGAGAGAGAACCCTAAGAGAGCTCCGTGCTCAGCATGGAGCCTGACACAGTCCCCCACAACCAGAGATCATGATCTGAGCCGATATCAAGAGTTGAATGATTAATTGACTGAAACACCCGGGTGCCCCACAGCTCTAATTTTATTTAACAAATTACTATTCAAAAGCTTGATATAAGTGCAGTCTGGTATAATTATGTCACCTAAAACAGCATATTAAGTGCTAAGAGGAAAATTAACAAAATAATGTGTATGGATATATAAAGATGCACTTTTTTTAAAAAATCAAAGTATTTATTACTTGAACAATATACACAGTATATATATTTTAACTGCATAGTCTTTGGTCAAACACATATTTTGGAAATATCTTGAAATGGAGTAACAGATGTATATTAAACTTTTTTTAAAAAAACAATTTTTTAAAAATTTGTTTTGAGAAAGAAAGAGAAGTGAGCTTGAGTGGGGGAGGGGCAGAGAGAGAGGGAGAGAAAAAATCCCAAGCAGGTTCTGTACTATCAGCACAGAGCCTGACATGGGTCTCAAACTCACAAACCATGAGATCATGACCTGAGCTAAAACCAAGAGTTGTACACTCAACTGACTGAGCTACCCAGGCACCCTAAGAAAACCAGTTTTCTAAGTTATTTCTATCATTGTATATTTCCACAGGAGTTCCACATCCTGTCCAGTGCTTGGTATGGTAAGTAATTTTAATTTTAGCCATTATAATGGGATATAGTGATATTTCATATGGCTTGAATTTGTGCTTTTCTGATGACTAGTGACGTTGCTGATATTCTTTGGCCAATTGTGTGTCTTCATTTGTAGAGACTACTTTGAAATATTTTCACCATTAAAAAATATTTTTAATATTTATTTATTTTTGAGAGAGAGAGAGACAAAGTGTGAGCTGGGGAGGGGCAGAGAGAGACGGAGATACAGAATCCAAGCAGGCATCAGGCTCTGAGCTGTCAGTACAGAGCCCAATGCGGTGCTCGAGCGCACAAACTGCAACATCGTGAGCTGAGCTGAAGTCGGAGTCCCCCATCATTTTTACTGGGTTGTTTGTATCCTTGTTATGAATTGGAAGAGATTTTTTAAATTGTGGTAAAATATAGGTAATATAAAATTTATCATCTTAGCCATTTTTTTAAATATATATTTATTTTGAGAGAGAGAGAGAGAACACAAGCAGGAGAAGAGGAGGAAGAGGAGGAGGAGGAGGAGGAAAGAGAGAAAGAGAGAGAGAGAGAGAGAGAGAATATCCCAGAGAGACTCTACACTGTCAGCACAGACATGGGCTTGATCCCACGAACTGTGAGATCATGACCTGAATGGAAATCAAGAGTTGGGCTTTTACCCAACTGAGCCACCCAATGGCGCCCCCATTTTAACCATTTTTAAGTGTATAGTTCAGTAGTCAGTACATCCACATTGTTGTGCAGCCAGTCTTCAAAACTCTTTCTATCTTACAAAATGTGTGAATCAGCCATTTCTCATCCCCCCAGCTCTCACCCCTGGCCACTGCCCTACTATTTGCTGTCTCTGTGAATGTGACTATTCCAAGTACTTCATATAGGTGGAGTCATGCAATATTTCTTTTCATGATCAGCCTCTTCCACCTTGTATAATGTTCTCTGAATTTATCCATGTTGTGGCGTATATCAGAATTTCCTTCCTTTTAAGGCTGATAAAATGAAATTATTGTGTAGACCACATTTTGGTTTTCTGTGTATCCATCCATGGACACTTGTGTTGCTTCCACATTTTTGGTGATTGTCAAAAATGCTGCTGTGAACATGAGTGTGCAAATATCTATTTAAGTCCTTCCTTTCACTCTGGAAAACAGTGTGGCAGTTCCTCAAAAAATTAACAATAGAACTCCCCTATGACCCAGCAGTAGCACTACTAGGAATTTACCCAAACGATACAGGAGTGCTGATGCATAGGGGCACATGGACCCCAGTGTTCATAGCAGCACTCTCCACAATAGCCAAAACATGGAAACAGCCTAAATATCCATCCACTGACAAATGGACCAAGAAGATGTGGTTTTATCTATACGATGGAATACTACATGGCAATGAGAAAGAATGAAATCTGGCCATGTGTAGCAACGTGGATGGAAGTTGAGGGTGTTATCTTGAGCAAAATAAGTTAGACAGAGAAAGGTACCATATGTTTTCACTTATAAGTGGATCAGGAGAAACTTAACAGGACCATGGTGGAGGAGAAGGGGAAAAAATAGTTGGGGAGAGGGAGGGAGGCAAACCATGAGAGACTCTTGAATACTGAGAACACACTGAGGGCTGATGGGGGTGGGGGAGAGGGGAAGGGGGTGATGGGCATGGAGGAGGGCTCTTGTGGGGATGAACACTGGGAGTTATATGGAAACCAACTTGACAATAAACTATGAAAGAAAAATTTTTAAAAATATAGGTTCCTCCTTTCAGTTTTTTGGTGTATATACTCAGAGGTAGAATCACTGAATCGTATAATAATTCTATTTTGAATTTTCTGAAATTTTCTTGATGGGTAAAACTTACTTCTGTTGAAGCCTACTATTTTGATGTTTTGTTTTCTGCTTTTCTCCTCTATTTTTCTTCTGTTCATTTCCCACTGTCATCCTCTCTTTGGGATTATTTGAATATTTTTAAGTGTTTTTATTTTCCTCTTGACTTTTGAGGTTCTATTTCTTTGCATTATTTTCTATTGATCGATCTAGGGAATATGATGTACGTATATAATCTTTCACAGTCTACTGAGGATTAAAATTGTGCCATGTCATATACATGCAGAAACCTAGCAAAGAGGCCCCAACTGATGGTTGATGACATCGTCAACTAGCTGTTCAAACTGGAAATCTCAGATTTAGATTTATGTTTTTTTCTCATAAGCATCATCCAACCTTCATTAAATTCTGTTGAACATTCTTCAGAAACGACTGTTGTATGTCACATGTGTCTCCTTGCCACCTTCTCTACCAAGTTGAAGTCCTCACCATCTTTTGGGTAGCCTCTTGCAACTGTGTCAGTAGAATTTACCTGCCTCCCAAACTTACAACTGGAGTGCTCTGTACGGTATGGCAGAGTTGTTGAAAACCCTAACCTAGAGGCGCCTGGGTGGCCCAGTCGGTTAAGTATCTTTCAGTGCAAGTCATAATCTCGCAGTCTGTGAGTTCAAGCTTTGCATCAGGTGATGTGCTGACAGCTCAGAGCTTGAAGCCTGCTTGGATTCTGTATCTCCCTCTTTCTCTCCCCTTCTCCTGCTTGCACTCTGTGTCCCTCTCTTTCTCTCTCTCAAAAATAAATAAACATTAAAAAATCCAAAAAACCCTACTCTAATCATGATTTCCCCTTTTTTGACATGTATCGATCAGAGCCTTTTTCCTGACTTCTTTTTACTTTAAAATATTTATGACTTTTTGTACTTGAAAATTGGTTCCAAAACCTTTCTTTATCCTACACTGTGTTGCCTTTGTCTGTTTTTTTCTTTCCTTCTCCTTGACTGTTGTTATAGTGGATCATTTTCAGTTCTCCAAATGCATCCTGGGCAATCATATTCCTATACCTTTGTTCTTCATGCATTTTGGAATATCACTCCTGGGTTTATTTTCCTTGGTCAATTGTAGATTAAGTAGGGTGTTTAGGATGATTTCAATAAAATATATTGGACATGACACTGTTGGTAAGGAACATAATTGCATATTATAACACCTTATCGCTATATGATAATAAAATTTAACTTGTATCTTTGACCGCCTGTTCTTTCCTAAAATAAAATGTTCTTAAGACTGACAACTGTAAATTTCTCCAAAATCAAAGTAGTAAATTATTCCTGCTTAACAGATTGTGGTCCTCAACAAAGTGCATAAAATGTGTTTAGCTTAATCAACTATTATTGGAAATGAGAATAATTTTCGAATTGCTCCAAAGGAAAACAAACCAAACAAACTTGTAAATATGCACTTGGCACAGAAATTCAGCTTAATTGAACTAAATTTTTAAAGAGAGAGAGTGAAAGAGAGCTGGAGTGAGAAGCATGCTTGATGAAGGCTAGGAAATCTACATGTCAGCAATAATAAACTTGTTATTTAATAAGGTTAATAATAGATAAAGTCCCCTAAAGATGAATTGTTATCACAGTTGACGCCCGTTTTATTAAAATGTTAATGGCCTGAGGCAAAAGCAAACTGTTCTCTTAATCTGCCAGAAGAACTGCTTTTTCAGGAATTATCATACCTCACAGCACATGGGATTTGAGCAAGCCGTAATAAGCATATTTGAAATTTGGGTAAGACACAGCTCCTGAGATCTTAACTCAACTTGACTCAACTATGGATGCATTTCATGTGCTTATTCATGGTCAGACTTCTCCCTCTTAGTAGCCAAATACACGACAGTGGATTTTATACAGGGAAACCTATTGAAAGAAACTCCAATAGATTAATTTTGTTTTTCTTTTCAAGTTTGAGGGAAATAACTAGTGAAGTTTATTTTTTCTTCCCTCACCTCTGAGCACATAAGAAGCAAGCCAAGGGCATTTCCTAGTAAATGTAATTGCCTGCATCATACAATGCACCTTTTCTGTAATAGCTGGAATAAAAATAAAAGTATGCAATGGCACCTTCAAGGACAATCAAGTGAGTCAACCCAAAGCTGACTATCTATGAACATGATGGATTGCCTTGTGATTTGTTTGGACCCTTAATCAGAACCCCCAAAGACCTCTGCCAGATAATGCTGTATTTGTACCAAGGTAATATTAGCTCAGATCACAAAAGAAACAGAGTTCAAATTCAATTCTTTGTTATCAACATTATTCACAGATTTTTTTTTTCTTATGTAACTACACATAAATGCAGTGTCTATCAGGGAAAATAAAGTTGGAAATCATAAATAGACCTCACTGTTGACTATGGTATTGTGTCTCTGAAAGAGGAACAATAAGAAATATCCAATGTCTTTCAAGTGACTTTAAGGGGCGAGTGGTGGGAAGGAGGGGGAATCGAGACGTGAAAATGGTCATAATGGGGCAAGTGCAGCATAGTGAGGTCTTACAGAGAGGGACCTCAGATCTGCCTGATCTCAGGAGGCCTAGTGAGTGCCAAACATCTACACATGCTAGAGTTTAAACACAGAAATCCAGTAAAAAAGAGAAGCAAAAATATTCATAAGGCCAAATATGAAGAAAATATGGAAAATCCAAAAAAAAAAAAAAAGGCAAGACTCAGGGAGGAGTAGTACACTATAACCACTACTAGCAAACGGACTGTGGTGTCTGATCCTACTCTATGCTTAGTATGGGCTGAAGTGAGAGCTGGGCAGGAAGTTGTTGGAAGCCATATGTATTTTCAAGGACAATGACAATGATCTGTATTTTCAATGACAATATCTTTATTATTGACTTTCTGACTATAAAACTAGTACCTGGCTTAAAAATTTTTTCAGAGTTTAAATATATGCTTTTTTCATAGAATAGCATTCCATGAATATATTTCCACGTTAATAAATATATCATTACATACTGGGTTAAAAGGAAAAATCCAACCATGGTATTTTTCAGCGTCTCGCAGCATAAGGCAAAATTTCTTCCCATCTTCCCTCTTTCTCTCTCCCTTTCTCTCTTTGTCTCTCTCTCTTTGTTTCCTTTTGGAATTATGATGTTTTCATTTAAACACCCATATTGTTTTTTGTTTACTTTGTATTTTGCCTACTCTTTTGGGAGCTATAAATAGATATTTGCATATTTTGGTGAGGCTTACTAAAAAAAGTATTTGAAGTTTTAAATACAAAATTATTTAAAGGAAAATACCACAAATGCCCACGTACCCAATAACCAAAAATAAACCAAGTAATAAAAAGTTACTGATAGAGTTAAAGCCTCTTTATTACTAGAATCCTCTTTGTAAACCCACTGGTTAGTATGCTACAATTCATTTATACATCCTTTCTACCATCTGTTTGATATTTGGGTTATATCCACAGTTTGGCATTTACTTATAGAGCTGCTAGACATTTTCTTTTTCATGTATTTCATCAGTTTTTTAAATTATACTCTGATTGATTTGTGTGTATTTTCTTAAGATTTTAATTTGTTTGCCTCACATGTAATGAGACTGAAAACAGATTCTTGACTTTTTTGACCATTTGAATATTCTGCTTGTGTAATTTGCTAATTAAAAAATGATGGGTTGCCTAATTTTAGAAATTTAAACCTACCCTCTTGAGGCACCTGGGTGGCTCAGTCGGTTAAGCATCTGACTTCTGCTCAGGTCTCCATCTCATGGTTTCTGAGTTTGAGCCCCATGAGGAACTTGCTGCTGGTAGAACATAGCCTGCTTTGAATCCTCCATCCCCTTTCTCTGTGCCCTATCCCCCACTCTCACATGCTCTCTCTGACTCTCTCTCTCTCACAAAAATAAACATTTTTTAAAAAGAGAAATCGATGGGACACCTGGATGGCTCAGTCGGCTAAGCATTTGACTTTGGTTCAGGTCATGATGTCACGGTTAGTGAGTTCAAGCCCCACATTGGGCTCCATGCTGACAGCTCAGAGACTGGAGCCTGCTTCACATTCCGTCTCCCTCTCTCTCTGTCCTTTCCCCTGTTTGTTCTCCCTCTCTCTCTCTCAAAAATAAACATTAAAAAAATAAATAAAAAAGAAATTGATTTTAAGCTTTATTTATATATTAAAAAACAAAAATTTATATTCTGTCTAGTAAACTTTTTAAATTTTTAAATTAATTCCAATGGTTTGTACATAGATTTTTATGTATTTTCTGTAGGTTTTATTTTTCTTCTCCTTCCTTCTTACTTTTTTTTTTTTTTTTTACTTTTTTAGCTATCTATGATTTCTAATAAAATGCCAAGTAGATGCAATCATCTAATATCTGAGAGGGAAAATTTTCTGTATTTCACCATTAAACATGTGCTGATTGTTTGTATCATTTATCTATCCCTAATCAGGTTAAGGGACTTTCTTCCCACCTCAACACTCCCAGTTTGCTAAGAGCTTAATATGAATGGGCAATTATTTTGAATTAATTTTTTATTAAAATGTAATGAACTTACACAAAAGTGAAACAATTATAAGGATATAACTTAAATGTACTGGTAAACCCAGTAAGACTTGGAACCACCTGTTATGTTTATTTTGGTATTATACTGGTTATGAAGAAATTATTTAGTTTAATTTGCATTTTTTTATTGGATGATGAAGTTAAGCACAGGTTTTCTATGCTTATTGACTATTTGAATATCCTCCTTGGTAAAGAGATAGAGATTTTAGCCCATTTTTCTATTTGGTTTCCTGCTCTTTGTCTCTCTCTGTCTCAAAAATGAATAAACATTAAAAAAATTTTTTTAAGTTTTAAATCAAAAAGAAATAATAGACATAATAGAAATTTAAAACTATAATAACTAAAACTAAAGCCCTGAAGAAAAAGATAGAACATTCTGGAAAGAATGTGAGAGATATGTGGGGCATGTATGTTCAAAACAAGCGTAGCAGGAGTCCAAGAAAGAGAAAAAGACTATTCGAAAAGCAAATAACTGAAAAACGTCCAAGACTGACTAAAGACATCAAAGTATAGATTTTGAAGTTCCATATTCCTCATGTAGGATATGTTAAGAGGAAACACTATTGAGCTATATTATAGCTAAACTGTCATTCCTGAATATAGAGACAGAAAGTCTAAAGCAAACAAAAAAGAGCAATTCAAATTTATAAATAAGAGGATAATATATTATTGTAAAGTTCATTTTATTTTAGGAATGCAAGGTTGATTTAATATAATATAAACTGATTAATAATAATAAAGTATTAATATAGTTGATATAAATTAAAAATTAAATACATAAGGGCGCCTGGGTGGCTTAGTCGGTTAAGCGTCCGACTTTCGCTTAGGTCATGATCTCGCGGTTCGTGGGTTCGAGCCCCGCGTCGGGCTCTGTGCTGACTGCCAGCTCAGAGCCTGGAGCCTGTTTCAGTCTGTGACTCCCTCTCTCTCTGATCCTCCCCTGCTCACGCTGTCTCTCTCTCTCTCCTAGAAATAAATAAAAATATTTTTAAAAATTCAATATAATATCCATATTGAATTATAACTAATTACAATAAATTATACTAAATATAATATTCATAAATTCATCAAATATAGAAAAACTGTATGACCACCTAAAAGATACAGAAAAAACAGTTGGTTAAATTCAACATCTATTCAGCTGAAAACATTTAGCAAACTAGGGATGGAGGAGAACTTCCTTAATTTAATTTACTTAAAAAGTGTCTTAAAAAATCTGCAGAGACTATCTTATTTAACGATGAAATACTGAATATTTCTCTCTGGATTGTTATGAGAAAGGATGTTACCCTCATGATTTTTATTCTTTATGATCTGGAAGTCCTAGTCTGTGCAATAATGCTAGGGGAAAATGATACAAGGATTATTAAATAAAACTGTTATATTGAAAGACAGCACAATTGTGAATTTAGATGAATCCAAATAATTCACATTTAAAATACTTGAGCTAATAATTTAGCAAGTTTCTGGCTTACAAGTTCAATATAACTATCCAGTGGAGTTGTACTTCTACCAACTACCAAATAATACTACAAGGGTAGAGTCAAAATGTATATAAATTTTAAAAAATCCCAACCCTGGAAATAAACTAGATATTCATCAAATTGGACATATTTTGGCATTTCCATACTTCAGATTTAGCATGAAGAAAAAAGTTTTAAAGAATGAGATAGATTTATATCTACAAAAAATACATTAAACAGATCAAAGAAGCAAGTTGCAGAACAATACATATGGAATGATAAAGTCCATTTAAGACACAATCATAAAAGTAAACCCTATATTTAATTATATGTACTCAAACATTTTTAGAAAGGCATAGGAAAGTGTCTACAAGTAATAGTAGTTACCCTTGGAGACTAACTTGATTTTGTTTTTAACACGATTGTGTTATTCATTAAACTCTTTGCTCAAAATTATAGTTTTTCTGGGGCGCCTAGGTGGCTCAGTCAGTTAAGCGTCCGACTTCGGCTCAGGTCATGATCTTGTGGTTCCTGGGTTCGAGTCCCGCATCAGGCTCTGTGCTGACAGCCAGCTCAGAGCCTGGAGTCTATTTCAGATTCTGTATCTCCTCTTTCTGACCCTCACGCTGTCTCTCTCTCGCTCAGAAATAATAAATTAAAAAAACATTAAAAAAAAAGAATGAGATAGATTTATAGCTACAAAAAAAATACATTAAACAGATCAAAGAAGCAAGTTTCAGAACAATGCATATGGAATGATAAAGTCCATTTAAGATACAATCATAAAAGTAAACCCTATATTTAATTATATGTACTCACACATTGTTAGAAAGGCATAGGAAAGTGTCTGCAAGTAATAGTAGTTACCCCTGGAGACAAATTTGTTTTTGTTTTTACTACATGATTGTGTTATTCATTAAACTCTTTGCTCAAAAGTATAGTTTTTCTGGGGTGCCTGGGTGGGTCAGTTGATTAAGAGTCTGACTTCGGCTCAGGTCATGATCTCCTGGTTTGTGAGTTTGAGCCCCATGTCAGGCTCTCTGTTGACAGTGAGGAGCCTGGAACCTGCTTTAGAATCTGTGTTTCTCTTTCTTTTTGCCCCTATCACACTCATACTCTGTCTTTGTCTCTTTCTATGTCAAAAATAAACATTTAAAAAAAATTACAGTCTGGGGCGCCTGGGTGGTTCAGTCGGTAAAGCTGAGACTGGCTCAGGTCATGATCTCATGAGTCATGGGTTTGAGCCCCGCGTCAGGCTCAGAGCCTGGAGACTGCTTTGGATTCTGTGTCTCCCTCTCTCTCTCTGACCCTCCCCTGCTCACACTGTCTCCCTCTCTCTCTCAGAAATAAATAAAAAATTTTAAAAAATTACAGTTTTTATCCCCTCCCTGGCATACAAGAACACCTTACTTGTTCTTCCTTTGAAATTAGCCATTACCATGTGACTTGCTTTGTCCAGGAAAATATAAATGGAAATGATACATGTTCTGGTTAGAAGCAAGTAGGAACTGCTTTAATGTTTTCTGTGATCTCCTTTTCCCTGCTTTGGTATTTGTGGAATCATGTGCTGACATACAGTAATCTAAAGATCAAAGTAGCCAGAATACTGAGAAAAAGAGAAGTAACTTGGATGGTTGCTCATACCCAGAAAAATAAATTCTGTTGGGCTAACCCACTGGAAATTTGAAATCGTTTGTCACTATCACTGTGGTATAATATAGCCTCTCATAAATGAAATGCACAAAGGAGGACTTGCACTCATCTGTATTGTTAGCTAATGTAAATAGTTTACACACTATTTCTTTTACTACAAATGCTGAAAATAATCTTAAGGGGCACGTAGGTGGCTCAGTCGGTTAAGCGTCCGACTTCGGCTCAGGTTATGATCTCGAATTAGTGGGTTCGAGCCCCACGTCAAGCTCTGTGCTGACAGCCAGCTCAGAGCCTGGAGCCTGTTTCAGATTCTGTATCTCTCTCTCTCTCTCTCTCTGACCCTCCCCTGCTCACGCTGTCTCTCTCTCGCTCAGAAATAAATAAAACATTAAAATTTTTTTTTAAAAAAGAAAAGAATCTTAAAAATATGGATACCATGCCTTGGATATGTGTTTAGCTCCTTACAGCTTAAAAATAGTATGGAGAATAAAATTAATTATCTAGGCTTTTGGGATGAAATTTGGCATTTTTAGGGAGCATATGTACACTTTATGAGCCAGCCTTTGTCTTTACCAATTCGCTGAGTTACTCAAATGTAAATGAAATTACATTAGATGTAATAGTAAAACATTTGCATACGCAGTTCCTTTGAAACCTTAGATATCATATTATGTCTCTATATGAATGTTTCCTTCAACCCCGTGTCAATGAATATTCACACTCTGCCTCATCTTCCAAAAGTAACTCCTCTCTCGTGCCGTCAATGAATCTTTTTTCTCTTTACCCAAGGATCTCAATTTTCTGATCTTTAAGAACACTGTGAGTTCTATGAAATTCACCAACTAAGAATAGTTCTTATTAAAATGTTCTCTAATTACTTTCCTTCTAAATTTTTTCATTTTATTTTATTTTTATAAGCTTTAAACACACATTTATTCTCTTTGAGTTTTTGAGGCTAGAATCCAAGATGCATCTTAGAGGGCTAATATCATTGTCAGCAGGGCTGCCTCCTTTCACAGTTCGGGGAGAGAATCCTTTTCCTTGCCTTTTCCCGCCTCACGAGCTACCCACACCCCTTGGCTCCTGAATCCCATACCCACCTTTTTGCCTTCAATTTCTGCCATCACACCTTTTTCCCTGTATGACCTTACTGTGTCTCTGCTATTAAGGCCCTTGGGATTACAGTGTGCCAACCTGGATAATCCAATATCATCTTCCCAAATCAAAATCCTTAACTTCATCACACCCGCAAAGCCCTTTTTGCGGTATAAGCAAATGAAATTACATTCATAGATTCCTGGTAGTAGGACATAGACACTTTGAGGAGCCAGTATTCAGTCCTACTACACTGTGTATTTCCTAAGAAGAAACACAGTTTCTGACTTATATTTCAATGACCACAACCAGGATATTTAGCCTTGATGCACTTCTGTGATGCAGTGTCTAATTCACATTCAATGTCCCCAACAACATTTTATAAAATTCTTTTTTTTCCCCCTTTGGTTCAGACTCAACCCAGAATCATGTGTTTCATGCAGTTGTTTCTTTTTATTTGTTTGAAACAGAAAGAGAGAGAGAGCACAAGTGAGCTTGAGTGGGAGAGAGGCACAGGGAGTGAGAACCTCAAGTAGGTTCCATGCCCAGCACGGAGCCCAGCATGAGGCTCGATTCCACAACCCTGCGACCATGACCTGAGCTGAAATCAAGAGTTGGACACTTAGTCAACTGGACCACCCAGTTTTCTTGTACTTTAAACGTGAAAGTCTAAAGACTTGGATTACACCTGGCTGGGCCTCTGGGAAGAGGTGACGCTTCACTGTGACTCTGTCTTAAAGGGGAAGTGGTGGGGAGTGAACTGTGGGTGAGGACTGGGGTTTCACAGTCCCCTTAGATGAGGCTGGCATAAGGGGCCCACCAGCACTTGGGGCAGCCAGGCGATTTTCATCCCAGCCTCCACAGCCTGGTCCCCAGAGACCTCTGGCGCCCAAGCCTCAGATCTGATTCTGGCTGCCCCTAACTTCAGGGCATCTCAGCTTCTCCTCTCTCTGCCCTTCCTCTAGGACCTTCACCTTGTACCCTGAAGCCATAGAGTGCATCCTGTGGGCTCCAACTGCACCCCTGTTTAGAAAAAGGATAAGGAAGATGCATATTTTAAAAGTTTACAGTGGTTTAAGTATCCAGGATAGCATAGAATATAGAGTAGTCACTTAATAAATGTACTGTAAATGAATGAATGAATACATGGTGAGGAATTAATACTTAGTGACTTAATCTATAGCACTTTTGTACAGACACTGGTTAGCACACCCCTTTTCTCTACTTTAAAAAATTTTAATGTTTTTATTTATTTTTGAGAGAGAGACAGAGAGAGACATACATATGAGCAGAGGAGAGGCAGAGAGAGAGACAGAGAGGGAGACACAGATTCCAAAGCAGGCTCCAGGCTCTGAGCTGTCAGCATAGCTAACAAGTGCCCAAGTGCCTGTCTATTTCTTATAAAGAATGGTCCATCATCTAAAAAGTTGGATTTAATCTAGTTCCTGTATTAATCTAGTTCTCTTTTATCAAGATTGAGATGGTCTACAAAGAAATAAAAGTGTCCACTAAAATGTCCCAGTAGTAATTCTGAGTAGAAGCATGAGGGAGGAGCTCTGTAGATCACATATGTTGGGCAAGGACCTGACTCTGTATTATTCTATTTTGGGGAAACCTTTGGAAAGGTGACAAGGAACATTCTCTGAAAACTTTTGGACTCTAAATCTTACCCTAATGAACTCCTTTATATGAATTAACTAACTTCACCTTCTTAACAACCCTGTAATACATATATATTGCTGTATTCCTTCTGCAAGAGAGGATATGATGTTTAAAGCAATTTGAAAACTTGTCTAAATTCAAAAGTCTTGAAACGAATCTGAGATCTTGTCTCAAAACCCAAGTTCATTTCTTTATCCTCAAACTCCTTATATTTTCACATATGTCTGAACCACCTAGGGGTCTTGTTACAAATTCAGATTCTCATGGAGCGTCTGGGTGGCTCAGTTGGTTAAACATCTGAGTTCAGCTCAAGTCATGATATTGTGGTTCATGGGTTCAAGCCCTGTGTTGCTCTGTGCTGACAGCTCGGAATCTGTGTCTCCCTCTCTCTCTCTCTGCCCTCCCCCTGCTCACTCAATGCTCTCTCTCTCTCTCTCTCAAAAATAAATATTAAAAAAAATTTTTTAATTCAAATTCTGAATTGGGGTGTAGTGCAAAATACTGTATTGTCAAAAACCTTTGAGGTGACCCCAAAGCTGCAGGTCCAGGGACCCCATTAGGAGCAGAAAGCAGTTTACAATGTTTTGCAGGAGAATTAATAAAATAATTGGAATGCTAAGTAGCATTTCTGTTAGAACCCTAAACAAAAATTATATAAAACATATAAAGTAAATTTGTTGAAATACACAACTGTTATACTTAAAAACTCAAGTGTATTCCCGTAAGTTTTGAATTGTCTTTATGATTTTAGGTCTTAACTGCTCCAGTTTGGTGAGTCATTGCAAGTCATGGATTTTTTTTTTTTTCTTCTTCTGGTGCATCAGTAGAGATTTACTTTTCGATTCTGCATCGACTTGATTAGGAATGATCATTTTCTAAAATAAACGTAAGAAGGAATTTTTAAAAAGGACTGAGTTTAGTAAACTCGGGAATTATTATAACGCGATCTATAGGGGAAAGGAATGTGTTTCCTTAAAAGAAATATTTTACCTTGAACTTCTTACAATTTGCTGTTACATATTGCCTTGGGATCACTTTTGACTTGAGAAAGTAGTATTTTTATACATAGTAACCCAAGCATCACCCTAACCCCTATTCCTTACAGCTAAATAAACCGCAAAGCATGTGGTCTTTAGTGTTCTGTCGGCAGGAGCATTAAGATAAGAATTCCCACTATGAACAGTGTGTAATCCTTTTTGCCACTATCTGCCGATTAAACCTCCAAGGCCCTTTCAAACTGTCAGGAAAAGCACACATGAAGCGTTCTATGTGGATATGGCATGTCAGGGAAGGACAGGGAATTCTTGAATTCTACATTTCGTGAATGCCTGACTTTCATCCTTAAAGCACGTGGCTCTCTTCTTTTGGATGGAGCACAGGATGTGCCGCTAGGAAAGCTTCTAGTAATCAAGGAAGCACCAGGTGCGTGCTGTAACTAGAACTCAGGGGAAATTATTAGACTCTCGCATCTGAGGCAGTTGAGGGTCAAGACCAGGGCTAAATGGAAGAGGGCTTCGCGTTGTTTAGCAAACAAACAGCTTAAACCTATTGGGTCACAGGTGGCAGGAAGCATCTATTATCAGCAAAGGGAAACTATGTATCACAGGGGGAACACTCAGAAGTGGGACATGTGATACTGTTTCTCAGGTTGGTAAGTGTCTTGGAGAGGTTAGAGAGAACAGACAAGATACACATTGTTCACATGCAAATGATGAACACGTGAGCCACAAATCTTGATCAACTCCCAAAAGTGCCTTGTGAATTTTAACACAAGAAATATGCTTTAGAAACCTCCATCATTTAATGTCATAAACTAGGTTTGGTGTGGTGGTGGAGATCTGGGTGTGGGGATTCTTGATTCTTAGAGTAACCATTTTTTAGGGTGTCTGCCTGGTGGGAAAACATTTCCTGAGAGCTCGCTTATCTCGAGATTGTTCACGATTTTTGAGGTTTCTCTGCTCAGAAGTCCTGACCAATGAGGTGTGATTTTTAGAACGGGTAACTTAACTGGGAGGGAAGGAGAAAGACGATGTATTGCTGGATAACAGCTTGATGTTCTCTCACTAACAAGGCCCTGGTGGCCCTGCCTGGTTACTCCCTACAGCAGGATATCCCTACCCTGCCCTAAAGCAGAGTCATAGATGCTGGGTCCTTCCTTCCCCGGGAGCTTTGAAACAACATGGGATTATGATTATTGCATGGCTTTTCTTCTTCTGGATTTCATAACAAATACTCTGCAGGCATTGCTTATATTGCTTCATGCCACCTGATGGAGAGACATCAGGGAAGCAGAGTTCTATTGTTTTTGTCACCCAGAAGTCAAGCTACATTCTTTCAGAAAGGAAAACAAACAAACAAAACAACACTGGTTGTGGAAAATGGCTGTGAAAATGACTATCTCTGGGGTGCTTGGGTGGCTCAGTCACTTAAACATCTGGCTCTTGACTTTGGCTCAGGCCATGACCTCATGGTTTGTGGGTTCAAGCCTTGCATTGGACTGTGCGCTAACAGCGAGGAGCCTGCATGGGATACTCTCCCTCTCTCTCTCTGCCCCTCTCCTGCATGCTCTTTCTCTCTCTCTCTTAAAAAAGTGAGTATATCCAACAAAAGATGGTCTTCCTCAAATTCATTAAGGTGTTAAGTTCTGTCTTAGGCTTTTTCACCTAATTGCTACTGTCTTGGTCCCTACTGACTTCAGCCTTAAAGCTGGAAAGACTGCAGGTAGGAAAGGATGCGGTGGTAGAGAGGGTTCGGAGTGCATGCCAACTCCAATCAATGGGTTGCAGGTTTTGAGAGCCCTGGAATGAGAAGCCTTTGTAGCTCTGCCTGTGAGTCAGTTGAGAACAAAAATATCATGATCAGTTAACATAGTTTTTTAAATAGAAATGGGAGAAATGGTGGTGTACATCCTTAATCTTGATGAACCCTGTTATTTTATAGTTGAGAAAACCTCAGATTAAATAGTGTAAAGGACTTGCCAGAAAGTAAAAAAGATAAAATTAGAATATGGGGAGACTTGCTCCAATTTCTCTATTCATTTCATTGACTCTCCACTCAATATCTTTTTTTTTAAGTTTATTTATTTATTGAGAGAGATTAAGAGAGAGAGAGAGAATGAGAATGGGAGGGGCAGAGAGAGAAGGAGAGAGAGAATCCCAAGCAGGCTTCACACCATCATCACAGAGCCTGATATGGGACTTGAACCCATGAACCATGAGATCATGACTGGAGCCGAGATCAAGAGCCAGACGCTTAACTGACTGAGCCACCCAGGCCCTCCAATGCCTTTTTGATGATGATATAGAAATTAGGTCATGAATAAGTAGCCATTATGCACTAAGGGGAAGACAATGTGGGGTTACCTCACATGTACTTATTTCCCCTTCATTTATCCATACACTTTCTCAAGGAAAGCATATTATGTGGAGAGAATTGTAAGTGTGAAACATGATCTGGAGACAACAGTCTGATAATGGAATAAAACAGTAATTTTTGGGTAACATTTTAGAAGGTGGGTAGAAACTCCAGTTTTTTAGGCCCACAGATTAATGGTTCACTTTATGAGTACATGTAGGTATAAAAAAGCAGAATAGTGGAAAAACACAGTGAACCAAAAGATGTAGGTCCAAACCTCATCTGTCATGTAGTTACTTATAAAGCTTTAGGAAAGTTATGAAAGTTCCCTGAACCTTGGATTCCTTATCTGGAAAATTTTGTAGTAATAAATTCATGCCTCTATAAGGGGTGGAATAATGTATCTTAAGCCCATGGTGATGTGACTATTGAAACATAGCTATCCAATAAATATAACTTATGCTATAAAAGTTTTACATAAAATTTAATAAAAAATAAAATTCCTATTACATGAATTTGCAGCGCTGTAGGTTTTTTTTTTTTTTAAGTTTGTCCATTTACCCTGAGAGAGAGTGTGAGCAGGAGAGCAGCAGAGAGAGAGAGAGAGTCCCAACCAGGCTGCGTGTGCTTTAGGGCAAAGCCTACTGGTGTTCAGTCCCACAAACTGTGAGCTCATGACCTGAGCTGAAACCAGGAGTCAGATGCGTAGCCGACTCAGCCACCCAGGGTCCAAAAGAGCTATACTTTTGTTAATTGTCCTGATGCTGGGATATAACAGCCACTCCTAAATACATTTAATGTTTTAATGTTTGTTAGTTTTGAGAGAGAGTGTGAACAGAAGAAACACAGAGAGAGGGAGACACAGAATCTGAGCTGTCAGCACAGAGCCTACATGGGGCTCAAACTCACGAACCTTGAGACCATGACCTGAGCCAAAGTCACATGCTCAACCAACTGAGCCCACCCAGGCACCCCATCCTGAGTACCTTTAAGACGCTGTTTCCAAGGTCATTATGGAAGCCTACTGCATTCATGCTTGGGAATCTCATTATAAATGAAGATTTCCAAAAGCTGTTGTACCCTAGACCTACTAAATAAAAATATTTGGGAGTGAAATTTAATTGCCTGTATTGTTTAACAAACTTTATTCTTCTTTGGAGCCTCAGTGACCCTCCTCTGAGTTCTAAATCAATTGAGAAATAAGAAAAAAGAGCTCACCATACTGCACTGACTGCTTTTAAGATTTAAGCTGGGGGAGGTCATTTATATCTGTAAATAAGCTCTGTTTCTAACACTGAGCTCCAGAATTAGAAAAGCATCCCCTTGGTCACAGGCAGTGCTGGGCCAGGTAAGCCTCACCACAGGCCCACTGACTTCTGGAATGGAGGAGGCGGGTAAGTTCTCTAAGGCCATCTCAAGTCCTCGGGGAAGTGGCATAAACATTTGGCCTAATGTGCCATGTTTCTCCTCCTCCTTTCCAAATCACTAGTAAGTGACTTCATTTTCTGCTGAAAAGCAAAGAGTAGGTAGGGGTGCCTGCCGGGAATACCTCTGTATACTATAGACCTCTGTATAGAAGGGACCTCATTGTGAGAGAAAGCATCTGTTACCACCACCTCACACACATCCTGAGCATATATTTTCCTATGCATATACTTTTAAACACTCACTGGTCTGGAATGTATGTTTCTGTTCAAGAACCCTCTGTAAAGTGTACAGCCTAACCCTAATGTAAGCTAAATGACATTGCTCACTGGACATGGTTGCATGTGCAAGGGAAGGTAGAGCCAGTGCAGTACAGCTGCTGGGGGCCTAAACCAGGGCTGGGTGTAGTTATCTTCCCAGCTGTAATTTTCTCCGAGAATTGTGAGAGGCTGTGGTGAATGAGGGCATGGCATGCCTCTGTCACCTGACCAGTTTTCAAAATCACCAAGACCTTAAAGAGTAAGGACAGTAAGAATTAGAAAAAAAAAATCAACAAGTCGCATAAAATAATAGGTATGAGAAGAAACAAATTAATATTTCACAACACAAATGATATGGGAAAATGCAGATAATCTTTTGTTTTCCATCACCTAAAAAGCCATAATATGCAAATGGTGTATCTGTTATAGTTTCCCATTTGTGGCATTTTTCTTATGTGGAAGGTTGTAATAAAGGCCATGTTATGATTACTATTGCCATTACTGCTAATGCTATGAGTTATAACGTCATAGAGTCAGAAAGGTTATTTTCTGCTTGAAAAATAAAATCTAGAAATAGAAGAATAGAGTGTTTCAGAGGTCCTAGAAAGGCAAGGAAATGAGGGAGCCACGTGTCTGTGATTTTCAACAACACGTCTTTCACTAACTAGAATTTCTCCCATAGTAGACAAGTATGAATGATTTAAAATAGAGTTTGGCTGGGTGCTTGGTTGCAAGGAGTTATTCACAGCATCTCTGATAAAAGCTTAACCTAAAATAGGTCAGAAATGGTTACGAATTATGCAAAACAAGAAAATCCTATAGGTGGGCAGATAATTCACTTACAAAAGAGGATCCTGAATGGCTGAGAAATATATGAAGAGGTGTTCAGTTTCACAGACAAAGAGAGAAATGAAAATAAAGATAAAATGCCAGCTGGCATCTATGTGATTAGCAAAAGAAAAATTTGGACAATATCAAGTGCTGGTGCGCTTGTAGAGAAACTCATGTCCCCAGCAGCTGCTAATTGTCATGAGGTCTGGTGGAGCCCTTTTAGAGAGCAATCAAGTGAATTTAAGGTAAAAATGTCCCTGTGCTTCAATAATTCTCTTCTGGATTTTTCTACAGGAAAGATCTGTACAGTTTCTGCAAGAGAATCTGTACAAGGATGAAATACTCTGTTGAAGTGCTACTGATAGCAAGTAGCAAAGAGATGAAGACAGTGTAGGCAGCCACCCTGTGAGGCACAGAATAGTGAAATATGGAATGTGCACAAAAAGTAAGACTATAAAGGCAGAATGAACTAACTCTAGGTATGGAAACACAGATTTCAGAAGCATGCTGCCATCATAACAGATAAGAAATATGAAATTAGCAGCAAAATGAAATTTGTCTACATTAAAAGTACACAGACTGTAATGTTATATATTTTCATAGCCACTCATGTAAGAAATAAGGGCCTGAAATTTACATAGAATAAACATACCCGACATACTTGAGAATAGGTGTCTTAGGGGAAGGGAATGGGATTTGGTAAAAGAACATGTAGCAAAAGAGGAGGAAGGGGAGGAGGAAGAAGATGAGATAGGAGAGGAGGAAGGAGGAGTTACATCAACCGATAGTAGCTACCTAGGAGCAAGAGGTATGGTTGATATGATTCTGTGTGTCTGTGGGTCACAAACATATGATGACACGGTATGAATTACACAAAGAATAGAAATCAGAGATCAACTGGCATTTCTTGACACAGCAACTCCCAATTCTCCACCAAAATGCTAATGTTGGCAAACAAAGACAAATGCAGAACAGAAAACCTGTTGCCAGAATCAGGAATGCATTTCGACTCTCAGGCCAAGAAGGTGCCTGGATTATGATCCTGTTTGGCTTCATGGGGCAGAGTGTTGCCGTTCACCTGATGGCAGTTAGGAAGTGTCTTGACCTTCTCTCCAGCCCTGCACCCACACCTTTGGCTTCTCGTTGAATGACTGGAATGTGTATTAAACAGAAAACTGGGCCAATATCCCCTGATCACAAAGGTCCTGATGATAGAGATGACCTGAAGTAATCTCAGTTCCCACTTTTTATACCAGATGCAGTTGTGAAGCAGACTAAATAAATAAAAATAACTCAGTTCTCTTTGCTGCAGCCTTATTTGTAATAGTAGAAGACTGAAGGTTATCTTAAAGCTACATGGTCAGACAAAACAAATCATAGTACAGCCATATACCAGTGTATAAAATACCCATTATAATCAGGCTTTATAGAATACTATAAGAATTCTAAGAATACTATAAGAATTCTATAAGAATACTAAGGGCATAAGAAAATAGTCATAATATTGAGTGAAAAGAGTAGCAAGCAAAATTATGTAGTATGGTGCCATTTTTATTGAAAGAATTTAAAATATCTGTGTAGATATCACATATCAGTATATTGCTAACTATTCCAAAATACTGATCATGGATATCTTTGGACATTAGGAGTACATATGGTTTCCACTGTTGTCTTTTCTTTATTTCTTCATATTTTTATAATGATCAACAATTCTTTTATACAAGACAAAAATAAGAAAACAATAGTAGCAAGTGCTTACTAATTGCTGACTCTGTGCTAGACACCATTCTTGGTGTTCCATGTGTACAAACTCTTTGCATCCTCACAGCAGCTCTACGAAGTGAGTACCATAATTACATCTTTCTGTCTTGCACTCTGAGGTCCTGGAGACAGAAGCTGAGCTGGTTACTCAGCAGCACTTTGGCTGTGGATTCGGAGAATAACCATGACACACACTGTCTCCCCAGTCTCCTTATTCTATTCCACACCTGGAAATAAGGCTTATTGCCATTTCACGATGTAATATGGTGGTTTCTGGAAAACAGCTTTGGGATCAGCGAAGATCCAGTACTACCAGGTGAGGCGACTAATGAAAGAAATGGGAAACAAGAGTCTGAAAGAGAGAAAAACCTTTTCAAAGTAATCTTCTCATTCTACAGGCAAGTAATACACACAGTTGCTTGACGGAAGGAAAATAATTAGCCTAGTTTATTTTACAGTTTTGTTTTGCCCGCTTCCTCTGAGAAGAGACCAATGTGGATGGAAAAAAAGCTCCATGGCTAACCCTACAAACCTCTGGGAGTTGGATGCTTTATTAGACACTGATAATGGTTCATGAAGGGAATACTTGGTGGAAGTCTTACTTAGGAGAAATCACTGAATGTGAAGCTATTCACTACTGGGGTGACTGGTGAGCAACAGGTCTTCATCTCCAGTGAGATACAGGCATCAAGATGGGCCAGTGAGACTATGACTTCTATCCTTCTAGCCCACTTCCATTTGTAAAAATCTTTGGTGAAGCTATTGCTCTCATGGTTTTCCTTCCTTTATCTGCAATGTCGTGATGTGAGATCCTAGACTTTAAACGTTCTCCAGAGAAACAGTATTAATAGGATACCCATAAGAGGAGATTGACTATAGGGATTGGCTCACACAGTTATGGAGATGAAGAAGTCCTGTGATCTGTTATCTGCAAGTTGGAAAAACTATATGTATATTTCTGTCCCAGTCTGAAGGCCTGAGAATCAAGGGGACTGCTGGTGTAAGTTTGGATCTGAGTCAGAGCTGCAGAACCAGGAGCATTCATGCCTGAGGTCAAAAGAGATGCACAAACAGAAAGAGAACAAACCTGCCCTTCCTCTGCCGTTTTGTCTATCAGGGCCCTCAGTGGATTGGATGATGCTCACGCACATTGATGAGGGTGATCTTCTTTCCTTAATCTCCTGATTCAAATCCAGTCTCTTCCAGAAATAATGTCTTACTAGCTCTCTGGGCAGCTCTTAGCCTAGGCAAGCTGAAGCTAGCACATAAAATTAACCATCACACCCAGTAAATGTCAGGGTCGTACCAGCAAGGTGTCATTAAATACACTAACCAATCTGATCAGAGCTTGCCTTTCACACCCGAGTAATGATCCACTGTCAGGATTCAGATCCATTCATTGCTCCCTCAGCAGTTAGGTGTCATTGAAAGTGCTTCTGTGATCCTCGCATATTTGGTGGCCTCACTCAGTCAGTGTGAGAGCTGTCCCCTTATCTTTCTCCCTTACCACCCAGACCAATTCTATTTGCATCAAACTCAGATCCTGGGCTCTTTTACTACCCCAGGTTCTTTTACTACCCCAATAACATGATTAAACTTTTAGACCTTTCATTGGGGCTGTAGGCTCTTGTCAACACTAACCTGTTATGGTGCCCTTCGAAGTACTTTCTTTCCAGTGTTGTGGTGAACTGGGAGATCTTATTTAGCATTTATTAAATAGTAAATAGCTAATTACTCAAAGTAGCTATTTACATATTGAATTTATTTTTCTTGGCATCTTTAATGTCTGATTAACATTTTCTTCCTACAGCTGGAAGATACTTACACAGAATAAAACATTCCCTTATTTAATCTCAAGTGGAATATACGATAAGTGTGATCATTTTAATTTGTGTCATTTATTAGCAGGAGAGAGGTATCATACAGGTGGGATGCTCTATCACATGCCAATTAGCAGGTGGCTTACAGGGCAAGAGGGAAAACTCCTTCACCAGGGGGATTATAGAAGTTCAGCTATAAGAAAAAACAGAGGAAATGACATTGGGGTGCCTGATTTCAGAGACTGGGGACAGAGCTTAAAGCAGTAATGCTAACTGTACAGATATCCTAAGAGAATACCCAAAATAGAAAGTCTGGCACCTTCCTGTAAAAATCACAATTCCTTTTTCTAATCCTAGGAGAACCACAAAAAGAGCTAAAGGAAACCAACTGATTTAAGGTGCATTGTCCAGATGAGAAAACTGAGGCACAGAGAAGTGTTGTCTCAATGTAGTTTAAGTTAGTTAGGTGAACATATGTCACACCCAATTCTGATGTCTGCTATCCCACTGAAATTTTCAGAAATCAATAGGGTAGCATTTGCCTCCAGCATGCTTTTCTCAGTGGATTCTCTAATGGGGCCACATTAGGGTGTTTTATGACCCTGCACTCACATCAGGGAGAAGCCCAAAGTATGTTTTAAAAAGAGGATTATGGGAAGCTCACAAACAGCATTAAATAGAATAAGGCCATCAAGCAGCCCATGGCTTCAGAATTTGGAAATGTCTTTGTGGGAGAATGAGGTTAACCGCAGAAAGGAAAAGGTGGTTTTGCTAGGGACCAGCACAGTAATTCTCTGTTAATCTGGTTGCCTGTTGAACTTCCTTCATTCTTTGGTTCCTGGTAGCCAATAGTTTTATGTTGAAAGAGTTTGCATTAGCTCACATGATACTCTACAAGGAAAACCCAAGACTCTATCAAGAATCAGCTAGAACTGATAGGTGAATTCAGCAAAGTCACAGGATATGAAATCAATGTACAGAAATAGGTTTGATTTCCATATGCCAATAATGAAGCAGCAGAAAGAGAAATCAAGGAATCAATCCCATTTGATACAATTGTATAAAACCCGATAAGATATCTAGGAATAAGCCTAACTAAGGAGGTAAAAGATCTGTATATTGAAAACTATAGAAAGCTTATGAAAGAAATTGAAGAAGACACAAAGAAATTGAAAAACATCCCATGCTCATGGATTGGAAGAACAAATATTGTTAAAATATTGATATTACCCAAAGCAGTCTACATATTCAATGCATTCTCTATCAAAATAATACCAGTGTTCTTCACAAAGCTAAAACGAATAATCCTAAAATTTGTATGGAACTATCAAAGACCCCGAATAGCCAAGACAATCCTGAAAAAGAAAACCAAAGCTGGAGGCATCCCAATTCCAGACTTCATGCTGTATTACAAAGCTGTCATCATCAAGACAGTATGATACTGGCACAAAACAGACACATAGATCAATGGAATAGAATAGAGAACCCAGAAATGGACCCAACTAATCTTTGACAAAGCAGGAAGGAGTATACAATAGGAAAAAAATGGAAAAAAAGATGGCCTCTTTAGTAAATGGTGCTGGGAAAACTGGACAGCGATAAGCAGAAGAAATAGCCTGAATCACTTTCTTACACATGCACACACACACACACAAAACACCCCACAATAGAAGGAAGATCTAAATGTGAAGCAGAAAACCATCAAAATCCTACAAGGGAGAACAGACAACAACTTCTTTGACCTCAGCCACAGCAACGTCTTACTGGACATGTCACAGGAGGCAATGGAAACAAAAGTAAAAATGAACCAATATAAAAAGCTTCTGCACAGTGAAGGAAACAATCCACAAAACTAAAAGGCAACCAATGGAATGGGAGAAGATATTCAAATGACATATTGGGTAAAGGGTTAGTATCCAAAATCTGTAAAGAACTTATCGACACCCAAAAACCAAATAATCCAGTGAATAAATGGGCAGAAAGACAGGGATAGATAATTTTCTAAAGACAACATCGAGACAGCTAACGGAGCACATGAAAAGGAGCTCAACTTTACTCATCATCAAGAAAATACAAATCAAAACCACAGTGAGATAGATACCACCTCACACCTGACAGAATGGCTAAAATTAACAACTCAGGAAACAACAGATTCGGTGACGGTGCAGAGAAAAGGGAACACTTTTATACTGTTGATGGGAATGCAAATGGGTGCAGCCACTCTGGAGAACAGTATGGAGGTTCTCCCCCAAAATTAAAAAATAGAACTACCCTATGACACAGTAATTGTGCTACAAGGTATTTATCCAAAGGATAGGAAAATGCTGATTCAAAGGGGCATATTCTCCCCAATGTTCATAGTAGTGCCATTAACAATAGCAAAACTATGGAAAGAGCCCAAATGTCCATCAACTGATGAATAGATAAAGAAGATATGGCATGTGTACACACACACACACACACACACACTGGAATCTTATTTGGTGATCAAAAAGAATGAAATCTTGCCATTTGCAACAATGTGGATGGAACCAGAGTGTATTATGCTAAGTGAAATAAGTCAGTCAGAGAAAGACAAATATTATAGGACTTCACTCATATGTAGAATTTAAGAAACAAAATAGATGAACATAAGGGAAGGGAAGGAAAAATAAGAAACAGAGAGGGAGGCAAACCATGAGAGGCTCTTAAAGACCAAGAACAAACTGGGGGTTGCTAGTGGGGAGGTGGAGGGGATGGGCTAAATGGGTGATGGGCATTAAGGAGGGCACTTGGAATGAGCACTAAGTGTTATATGTGACAAATCACTGGGTTCTATTCCAGAAACAGTACTATGCTGGATGTTAACTAACTTAAATTTAAATAAATTAAAAAAAAGAAAGGAATTGCTTAAGGATTAGTTAAGTTTAGTTTATATCTTTCCCAAACCATAGCCTTTTATTGCCACTTATAGCATATGTGGGAAACTAAAATATTACAAAGTAATTTTTCATCTTGGTATATGGTAAGTACTTCATAAAATTTCTTGAGTGAATGAATGCAGAACTGCCTTTTATGACTATGCAGGTTGTATCCTACCCAAGAGGCCCAGCCAGTGGGCACCAATGGGAGCTGAAGCTTATCTTGCCCACTGGTTGCCTAACCCAGTACTCTGTAGATAGTTGCTTGTACCCTGGAAGAGGAGCAATCTCCTAACGGGTCTACCCATTTTTCCCAATTTTCTCAAAGGCACTCAATGCACTAGATACAGCCTTGAAAGATTGTCTGAAGCCTAAATGAAAGGGACAGGGACTATGCCATACCCTGCTTTGTAGCCTTTCAAAGTGCTACAGTCACAATGGCAGTACCCAGTGACAGATAAGGGATCAAGTATGGTGCCTGGGAATGGTTGATGTTCCTTTCTGTGCGTGTATTCCTCCTTTTTTATGAACTCATAAAGTTCTTAGAGTTGGTACTACAACATCTAATAATAACATTTTTTTTTTTGCTCTTGAAGATTTTCAAGTGAATCACTGTTACATAATACCTTTAAAAGCACACTGTAATATATCTCCTATCTTAACATATATAAGAAATTTAACAAGTATTTGTTTAATCATTTGGACAGACTAGTTTGTAAGAATCTTGGAAACAGGAACTATGACAGTCTCTTCAGCTTGTAGTGCTGAGTGAGCACAGAATAAATTTCATGAACTCTTTGAGGACGTATATTGTACTGACCAAACCCAACATTGTTCCTGGACCCTCCTGGGGACTCCAGCCTTCTCCCCTGGGCTGACGTGTTGTGGAATGATTTTACCTGGTATGCTGTAAGTTTTCGATTGGGGGTCTGACATTTGAAATAGCTTCTGTCGGAGTCTCTGCCTTCTCTCTCCTCCCTTCTCCAGCCTGTGCTATGGGAGGCTGATTCATGTGAACTCCGCAAAGGAGCCTTTGTGCCCTCTGGCTTCTGGTCAGGTTCAGTCAATGGGGAGCCCTGGCGGGAGATTAGAAGGAGAAGATTGAGGTCTGGTTATTTATTCCTTTAGCTTCCTCCTTGATGAGCTGCTTCAAGGTTGTCTGCATCCCTCAGCCTAGGGTCTCAGGTTCTCGAGGCGGCCTTCTAGCCATGATTCGCTGCTTCTGAGGACCAGTGACTGCTCCCTTGCCTCCAGTGAGCCCTGGAGTCATCGTGGCTGTGCTGTTACCTCTGGCAGGGTATTGTGCTATTTTCTGTACTTTGCTTACATCCTACCCACATCTTTGCAAATAGTTCCTTTTTTACGCCTTCTACAAATTAGCATCATTTGAGCGTGTCAGCTGCCTCTTCCTGGCCCCGCTCCCCGCCTAAGTAGCTCCACACTAAAACAGGTGCAAAAGGCTCAAGTAGCTGGCGTCCTTGCCCTGCATCTTTGTTCCACTTGGCTGCTCTCTCTCACAACCCTCTGACTTGCTCTTCAGGCTCTTCTCCTTCTTAACCCTGTCTGCAGCTTTTATGTCTTGGTTTGCCAGCTTTTTTCATGTTACCCTCAGCTCTGAGGCTGGTGCAAAATTAGCTGCTTTCCCTGGGCTCAGTCATGCTGGGAGCCACGTCGCTTTCTTTCCACATGTTCCTGGAGACCACTGCCCAGAGTTCCGTGAGCCTGCCTCCTTCATGGCACCAGTGATAGCTTTCCAGCAAGTTCCAACTGCATTAAAAGTGAGCAACTCACACATCTCTTTTCTTATTTACAATCGGGACATTGTTGCAAGTGAGTTCCCCCTCTTCCATTTATGAGAAAACCATTTTCTCCTATATTGTATCAGCTGGAACTTTGATCTGCTCTCTGCCACTCAAGGTTGGTGTCTTGGCATACATATTTCATGAAGTTACTGGCCCTTAGACTAACATAGTAATAACTTTAACAGATGAATTCCTTAAGTTTGGGACCTTGGGTTACATAAAATTAAATGAGCTCCCTGATGTTATCAGTTCTATAAATCCAAAGTTTTGTTGTATTTACATAAAATGAAGGTTCATTAAATTTTATCCTTTTTGTACTCTATCCCCAAAATGGTATTATAAATTTTCTTCTCCTGGAGTTCTTAATGATCCAAAATATATTCTTTAAGGAGATCTTATAACAGTATTCTAAAATATAGAAATGCTGCCCCTCCTTTAGATTTTTTTTTTCCCCACAGAAGGTGTGGCTGCTATTGTTCATAGATCTGTCTTGAACTCTGTGCACATAAAATAATAAACACTAAATGCTGGGACATGGTGCACAAAAATATGTCTGCCTGTTTTCATGGCAAGGGAGAGGCCATGCTCAGGAAATATTCATGAGAAAGTAAAAGGCTGTTGCATCAGGGTTCATATGCTCCTTAAATGTCGACTCAGAAGCAGTAATAGCATCGAGACTTTATCTTAGTAGGAATAGAGAATGAAAATTAGACATTCTCCAGTGTAGCCTTCTGAAGGGAATGAATGGGGAGTAATTGATAAGGACCTAACAATAAAAGATAGGAGTGGTTTTGAGTTTGATACTAGCAATTGTTAGTCACTGAAGAGTGAATCTCTAATACACATGAAGACAAAGAACCTGGTGGAGATATCACTTTAGACTATCAGGAGTCACCACTGCCCTCCAAGAGGTTGTGTGAGTCAGGAAGTGTCCCCAAGTTCACTGCCCTGTGAAATATCCTCTCAAGAATATGTCAAGCAGGGGTGTGGGGTTGCTCAGTTGGTTCAGCATCCAGTTTGAGCTCAGGTCATGATCCTATCTATGGTTTGTAGGTTGAGCCCCACATTGGGCTCACTGCTGTCCGTACAGAGCCTGCTTCAGATCCTCTGTCTTCCTGTCTCTGCCTCTCCCCTGCTTGCATTCTCTCTCTTTCTCCCTCCCCCCTCCCTCTCTCTGTCTCTCTCAAAAATAAACATTAAAAATGTTAAAAAAAAAAAAAGTCAAGTAAATTTCAGGCTACTGGTAAACTACCCCATAATCTAAAACACTCCATGGCATTAAGAATGCCCCTAAAATAGCTCCTTGTAAGCTGTCAGAGCTTGAAACTGTAGGAAAACATTTCAACCTCAGAAGCTCCTGAGCATTATTTGGGAGAGGAAGGAAAACACCCAATATCTGCATCTCAGTCTCAGAAAATGTGTTAGAGTAGATGAGGAGTAGTTAGAATTTATAAGGAGGATTATTAGTTTGCTGGGTCTGATCATGATGGTTAGAGTTGAAAAGTATGACAGCTCAGGGAACAGGCTGACAGTGGCATTGCCAATGGCATACTTGGATCAGGACTCGAGCATATGGTTGACTTTGGAATCTTTTTATTTTGTATTAGAACGAAGTAAGAAGACCTCTTACCAGCAGCTTTGTCCAGCTCTAGCGAGACTGCTGTTGCCAAGCCCTATGACTTCCCCTCTCTGCAGTCCTGTGTCCAGTCCCTCATTTCCAAGGCGGTTGTCCTGACAAATGTCCTGCACAGCACACACACTGCTCCCATTGCGGAGATGCTCCGTCAGCACTCATTCTCCTACCTTGTACATTTAGGTGTTTTACAATTAGATTATAACCTCATGAGATGAGGGTCAGCATTACTCAGTCTTCTTTAATTCTCCATCCCTAAGCTCCAAATCTGCCTTGTAATAATAGATGCTCAAGAAAATACCCTGATTGGCAGGCTGCTACAATAATGATTCAAATAACATGATTGTTAGGTTGATTCTGATATTACCATTGTATTCTAGAGTATTCCCAGCTAGTGAAGTTGGTGTTTTGACCATAAACGTTGCTCTGTTCTCTATTTGTCTCTTACTAATATTGTGTCAGATATTTGACCTTAGGGAGGCACCTGAAACAAATTGTACACGTATTTAGTTTTTCAGGTGTTTTCCTGAATAATAAATAATCTGGTATTTCATTTACATCCATATTGAATTATTGAGCAAAGATGGATGCTTTTGTAGAATGGCATTCTCTATGGATGAGTGTTGGATGAATAAATGCAGAAAGGACAGAATGAATTGTTGAACTGATGGCTCTGTATCCCTCTAATCATTGTAACTGAGTCTCCTGCACTCTAGGTAAAGCTTCATGCTAGACTTTTTAATCTAGGACAGGGAGTAAAAGGAATCGTGTCAGGAGATAGAGCTCAGCTGTTCCTTTTGCTGGACATGATCTGAACTGGTGGCCCTGTTTTCCAGTAACTCAGGTTTCTTTTCTTTCTTTTTTAAAAAATAGTTTATTGTCAAGTTGGTTTCCATATAACACCCAGTGCTTATTCCCACAAGTGGCCTCCTCCATGCCCATCACCCCTCTTCCCCTCTGTGATGAGGTCTTTGTTCAATGCTGTGCCCCAAACTGAATTTCTCTTCTTTGAACTTTAGGCATCTCTTGACAGGGTATCCAGTTCCTGATGCTACACTTCCTACTGCCATATTAGCGTGGTTAAGGGGATTAGGTTTGACCTAAAGCCACTGAAAAGTTAATTTAATTTGTCATTAATCCTTTAATGAAAGCCCAATGTTGCTGGACGTTCCCAGCTCCTCGGTGTGGCATGCCTAGAACCCAGCTAATGCAAATCTTTTCTGCTGCTTTCCTTGATGCTCCTTGCAAAGGGTCTCCATCACTCCCAGAATTACCCATGATTCTTCACCTCTCATTCCTTCTCCTTGGAACAGATTTCCCTCCCATCTTACCTTGCTTGGCTCCTAGTCAGTCTTCGGGTTTCACTTTAGATATCCCATTCCTCTCCTTAACTCTTGGTAGTAAACCCTCCATTATGCCTCCAAGGCACCACATACCTGCCCTATAAAACCTAATATCACTCTGGCTCTTGATGCCTTATCAGATTTCTGCTGTCTTCATTTGATGCTAAGTTTCATGTGAGTTGAGATCACAACAATCTTCTACACCATTTTATCCCCAATGATCAATATTCTTTTAAATGAGAGTGACTATATTAAGGGATGAATGGGTATCAGTCTCTCTTAGATCTTCTCTGATTGTATTTTGGATTCCTGAGATAGTATAGAATCCAGCTGTGATCCAAAATGAGGGAAACTATCTGGCTTTCTTTGTAGGCTTTTGGAAGGAATGGTCTCTCTGTCTCTCCCTCTCTCTCTATTTTCTGTCTCTGTCTCTCTCTGTGTGTATGTCTCTCTCTCTCACACACACACACACACACTCACATACACACATACAATAAGAGAGGAAGAGAGAAAGAGAGAGAGAAATGGTAGGGGTCAAGAACTTAAGGAAAGGTTTGCCTTCATAGAAAACACATTTTCTGTAAATATTCTTGGTAAAATTAATTGTTACTCAACTAAATGAAGTTGCTGAAAATCAAGGGTCACTTGACAGATTCTTATAGCATGGTGGGTCCCACCTAAGCCCAGGTGTCATCTTATTTGCCCATTTTCTCAATGTGTGAAAAGCATTGAGAATACTCACAGCTTGCCAAACGACAGGATTCACCTGGTTTTGGAAAGTGTTCAGATCCATAAATTGCAGAGCCCTGCGTCTTTAATGAAACAAAAAGTTACTCCTTTGATTTACACTTTGGGAACTTTGCAAAATGGATTTTCATGAGGGGCTTATCCATGACTTAAAAAAAGCTTATTGATGGAGGGAGGAAGGTTCAAGATAAAGAGATGTAAGGAGCAAGCAGGGACACACTACCCTCTTTGGGTCTTCTGAAAACGTCAAAGAGCAGAATCTCAGATGGGCGAAACCAGTGATTCTCCCCAAATTCTATTTTGGAGAACTGGAACACAAAGTTCTTGAAAACTGTGTTGTCACATCTTAGGTATTCACAGTGTGTCAAGGCCTGGTCTTTGTAGAAAAGGGGGGTGGATTTTAAAATGAAAGGAAATTGGGAGTTTGACTCCTGGGCTGGCTGGGCTTGCTTCCATTTCAGAGGAGTGCCCTGTGACTGAGGCAGACAGAGCGACACTATTGGCAATTTTATACCCTTCAACAGATGCAGCTCTGAATGTGGCTCTTCTCAGCTTTCAAGAAAACAGGTTTCCGAAACCCACCTACCTGTCCTTCCTCAGCTGGTGTGTACAGTACACATAAGCTGTTGAGAGAAAAACAGAATATCCTGAAGGGAAAATAAATTGATGTTTTGTTCTTTGGGATATTATACGACTCTCACATCCAGGATGTTAGAAGCATAATGTTTCCCAAACACTTCTCAATGTGAAATATATCCCTTGGCCACGCTGAGACCCTTCAGGCACTGGTTTTTCCTTTTTGAGTTGTCATTCTCTTCTGCCGTTATATGAGGTGTGAACTTGGGGACCTGGTTGTGTGAGACATGGGGGAACAAGCTGCTCTCAAGTCATCAGATTGGCTGAAAGCCAGTTCCTTTCCCCTCCTCCACTGCGGCTCTGAACTTAACTACCTGCTGCCCTCTCCTAGGGCTAAATGGGGAGCTGTCTCAATCAAGGACTCTGGGACCCTTTTGCTTTACCATCTGGAAACTTTCCCTACTGGGGCCACACTTTTTGCTCCCACGAGTGATTCTAGTTCAAACAATGTGAGGGGAAAGTCAGCATTCCGTGTATATACAATTGAGGTGAGTTGAATATAGTATATCATGTCACCTAATACTTTTAGTTTGGGTTAAAGTATCACACTCCTTTCTTTTGTTTTCAGTCCTTTTGATATTTAGATGCTCCTCTCAGTTTCTAGCCCTGCAGGGGAAGATCTGGTCAGTTCAGTTTACTTTCTTTCTCTCTATTCTGAGGTTGCCTTTAATCCCATTTTAGCTTCTGAAGGAATGACATCATTTCTTATTGGGTACTACAGATTCGGGATCCCTGCAACCACCATCTCCTCCAATACCAGATGCAAGTTCAGGGATAACCAAGACTGCCCTTATGTTCCATAGTTTGCAAGAAGAACTTGGAGAACTCACTGAAAGCTGGTATGCTCACAGTTATGGTTTATTACGGCAAAGGGATGCAGATTAAAGTTAGCCAAGGGGAGAGGGACATAGAGCAGGATGTAGGAGAGTCACCGGTAAGAATCTTCCAGTTACCTTTGCTCAGTGGAGTTGTGTGGGCAGCATTAACTTGTCACAGCAATGATGTGTGTTGACATACACAAAGTATTGACAGTGAACAAAGCTTACCACAGCCTCAGTGTCCAGGGTTTTAGTGCAGCTCAGTCATGTACATGGTTGACCATCAGTGTACCTGACCTCAGGCTCCCCTTCCAAGGTTGAGCTGTTACTGCACAGCTTGAGGCCTATAAATCACATTTTTAGTATAGACTGCCTGGCATGGTCGAAGGTTGTAAACAGATGCTGTCATCAGGCTCGATGTTCCAGAAGCTTAGAGATTACCTTTCAAAAGCCAAGGATGAGAGTCAAACTTTTCTTTGGACAAGATTAAGTCTTTGCTGCATAGGTCCTTTGTGCTTCCAGTTGAAAATGTTTGGTTATCTAGCTGTTTCACAAAATCGACTGTTACCTGCTACTTTGTTCCTTTCTTTTTATAATTTTTACTTTAGAGAGAGAGAGAACACAAGCACAGAGACAGGGGCAGAAGGAGAGACAAAGAGCATCTTAAGCAGGCTCCACGCTCAGTGAGGCCTCTGACTCGGGACTCCATCCCATGATCCTGAGATCATGACCTGAGCTGAAATCAAGAGTTGGGACCTGAGCAACCCAGGTGCCCCTCTTTCTTTTTTCACTCTTTTATCTTCACCTTTATTGGGAGATAATTTGTCTTTTTCCCAAGTTTTAAGATATATTTTGTAACAAACAAGCATTCTTTTTGAAATAAATGAGGATTTGGGATCTCTTTCTTGAGAACCTTGCTACTGGGTGGTCTGTGTCCAAAGAGAAATCTCAGACTGAATTCTGCCACGCCTACAAACCCTTATTAGCAAGGAGGCAAGAAATAAAGTTTTAAACATACCAGTGTTTTTTAAACTTTGCAGACATTTATTTACTTTTCCCATATTACCAACCATGAACATAAGTAGCTAATCCTATATTTCTTCAGGAAAAGAGAACACTATTGAGTGACTATTACATCTTATGAGGAACTTTAGGGTTAAGAGCTCTTGCTTTTGGTCCCACAAGCCCTCTTTGAAGTGACCTAGAAAAAATATTTTAAAAAATGTTTTAATGTTTATTTCTTGAGAGAGAGAGAAAGAGAACAAATGGGAGAGGGGCAGAAAGAGAAACACCAAATCAGGAGCAGGCTCGAAGCTCTGAGCTGTCAGCACAGAGCCCAACACAGGGCTCAAACTCATCAAACTCAAGATCATGATCTGAGCCAAAGTTGGAAGCTTAACTGAGCCACCCAGGCACCCCAACCCCAATTTTTTTTTAATTCAATAAAGTCTTGGCTCTATCCTGTTGAGGTACTCTGCCAAACTCAAGCAAAAAGTCCATTGAGACAGATGTGAACAGATCCTGACTTCATGATTCAGACAAGTAGTTAGGTGACACACTCATTATGAGGCAGAACACAGGGCCCTGTGTCCTAGGCCTGGAGTCCCCCTTCTAAAGTTTGTAGGTTGCCTTTGTCCTCAGATCCTTACACTCTGTCCTGCAAAAGCAGAGATGCCTATATGATATCTGGCCAATCATGAACTCATCTCACCAATGGAAAGCCATTTCTCATGCTAATTATAAAACCCTTTAGTGATGGCAAAGCCTTCAAGAGAGTTGAGACTGGTAACTCTCCAGGAGTGTGGACTCTTGATTATGCTTTCAAATGCTAACTAAACACTCTGTACTCAGTATCCTAATGGAAATCTATCACATGTTAATTGCCCCTGGGATATATGTGAAAACTACCCTGTGACTGTAATATGTTATCTATGCTGAAATATTTTAAGACCTTTAGACCATATATAAGGTCCTTCTAGAAAAGACTTGATTCAACACTGATTTTAAAGGTTCACCTAGATTCTTTGATTTTCTTTTTTAAAAAATCTGCTGCTTTTGGTGAAAGACTCTTTGGTTCTTCACATCAGCTTTCTCTCACCATGGCTTTGGTGGTCCAATCTAGCCTCTCTACACAGGACCTGGGAGGTGTATCCAGGTGGGAAAGCAATACTGATTTTGGCAAATTTGATTGGTGGCTAATCCTTAATGCACTTAAAACATTAAAACATCACACACGTACAGCTTCCCTATTCACTCAGCAAATATTTATTAGAGCCTACTCTTTGTGATTCTTTTTGTTTGTTTGTTTGTTTCTGTTTTTGTTTTTTAGGACCCTGATTCTCAAAGGGTGGTCCATCCATCCCTGGTGGTCCCTGAGACATGTTTAGAGAATATGTAATATCAAAATTATTTTTATTTTCTAATTTATTTTAATTTTTTAATGTTTACTCATTTTTGAGAGACAGAGCACAAGCAGGGGAGAAGAGACAGGGAGACCCAGAATCCCAAGCGGGCTTCAGACTCTGAGTTGTCAGCACAGAGCCCAGAGCCTAATGTGGGGCTCAAACCCACAAACTGTGAGATCATGACCTGAGCCGAAGTCAGATGCTTAACCGGCTGAGCCACCCAGGTGCTCCAAACATCTGTTGTTGTTGTTTTTTTTTTAAGTTTATTTATTTTGAGTGAGAGGGAGGGAGGGAGAGAGAATGCCCATGTGACTGGGGGAGGGGGAGAGAAAGAATCCCAGGGAGGCTCCACACTGTCATTGCAGAGCCTGATGTGGGGCTCAAACTCACCCTGTGAGATCATAACGTGAGCCAAACCAAGAGTCAGACGCTTAACCAACTGAGCCATCCAGACACCCCAGTAAACATCTTTTTAATGTTTTGAATGACAAAACGGGAAATTTCGTTAAACTTCTCTGCTTTATACTGAGGCTGTCTTGAGTTAACTTCTGAGCTGAACTATTGGCCTTTTGCCTGCAGTACCATTTTCCCTGAAAGAACTACTTATACACCAAATGTAGTTCAGATTTATGTATTACACAGATATTTCCTTGAAAATGTCAATTAAAAACAAAAACAAACTACAGTATTTGTTTCCAAGGAGAACATTTAAAATCTCAGGTGAAATTGTAAATTTTTGAAAACTTGTATCTACCCTTCCTGAGCTTGAGAGCTTCCCAGTTCTAAGACCTGTTTTCTGATGAGCCCAATGGTGATATTAACAAAAGTAACTTTTTGATACTGTATCATGAAATGTGTGAATATTTGGAAGATCAACATTACTCAGTAAATCAGTATATTCTAAACTATCAATGAATGATATCACAAAACCATGTGTGGTAAAGGCACTATACAGTGTGTGAGATAAACCAATGTTTGTTTGTTTCTTTGTTTTTTAGTGTTTGTTTATTTTTGAGAGAGAGCACATGTCCCTGTGTATGAGTGAGTGAGGGGAGGGCAGAGAGAAGGACAGAGACAGAGGGTCCAAGGATCTGAAGTGGCTGGCAGTAGAGACCCTGATATGGGGCTCAAACTCACAGAACCGAGAGATCATGACCTGAGCCGAAGTTGGACTCTTACCCAACTGAGCCACCCAAGGACCCCTAAACCAGCATACTTTAATATAATAGAGGAAAAATGTTTACTTAAATGATTTAAGATTCCACATTGTAACTAAACTTTAAGTATATATCTGTGTGAAGTCAAATATTTTTCATATACGTCATCCAGCACAACATAGCTCAACAGATTGAATATGGACACATATATGAGGATCCACCTGTTTAGATTAAGCAGATATTAAAGAAACTTATAAAAATCTAAAGAACTTGGCATGGCCACCCTTCTCAGAAATTACCATTTCTTTAGGACCTAGAATTATTTTTCATAAAAATGTCATTTAAAAATAATGAGTTTGTCATAATTCATTTTAAATAGATAAATATGTTTAAATTTTTAAATTTTAGCCTCTAATACAGTAAATAGCAACAAATATAACCCATATAAACAAAACTCTTTCGGGCCCAGATCGTCTTTAGGTATGTATAGGTGTCCTGAGACCAAAATTTTAACAACACAGTTTTAAGAAACTGCATTTAATGGTGCATTGCCACCCAGTTCTTGAGAGACTGGCTGCGTTTCTTTCAGGTTGATTGTGATTTCATAGTTGGAGCTCAGTGTGTTCTGAAGAGAAACAGCAGATAAGAGCAACTGGAATATGGGGTTCCTGGCTGGCTCAGGATCTTGATCTCAGGATCTCAAGCTTCATGTTGGGCATGGAGCCCGCTATATAAAAAAAAAAAAAAAAAAAATGACTGAATAGCACAGAAGAGATTTTGAAGACTTTTTTAACTTACTGTTTTTTACCCTATGTATAGCAATCTTTTTTGGAAGAATTTCATTACTTACAAAACGATTTCTTAGAAACTACATATACACACTTTGACCCCATCAAGAGTCCCCTTTAACCTGTGTGGATGTTTCTGTACTTTTCTCTACTCATGAACACAAGACCCATCATACTTGGCCTCTCTAGTGAATATTTCTCCCAATGCATGAATTTCACCTAGAATTTTTGTTTTGCCTTTACTTTTTATTTTTAATTCAGAATATTAATTAACATTTCTGACAGATTTGATAAATTTCTGCGTTGACCATTCTTCATTGTCTCCTAGATGGTCCAACATCTTCTTGATGAGTTAATTCCTAACTTTTTCAGACAGGTTTGACTATGGATAATAAATTCTCTTAGTCTCTGTATGCTTCCCAAGTAAAGGATAATTTAGTATGTATATTATTTTCACACTTACTTATTTTATTATTTCCTATCTCTATTTTTGCTGATGAGAAATGTAGTTATTTACTTTAGACATTCTGCTTTCTTTGCATCTGAATGGAGGCAATCAAAGCACAATAGCAGGATTTAAAGAAAAGACATATTTGGGGCAAGTGATGCTTCCAAATTTCACTGTATAAGCAAATGTCAACTTTGCTTCTAATATAGGCTTCTGTCCCTGAGCCTATCACTGTTCTCAGTCTATAAGAGATGGTCAGTATAATTGTTGTCGTTGTTTTGTTTTTTAGTAAAGTGTGAATGAATACTAGCTGTGTTGCAATTAGTATAAAATTCATACTCATTGATGATGGTATGATAATTCATATTCATTGAGAATGTTAATTTGAGAGAATCCTAGACTCCAAAATTTTGCGCATCACAGAGATAAATTGAGAAGTCAGCATGGTGGTAGACATTAATGGAAACCTCATGTTTCGTCTTACAAGGGCTCAGAGAAGCATGCTAAATTTTGCATGCTGGGCTGAAGCAGGCTTCTGACCCATAGTGGTCAGAAATGGTGTGATTTGAGGGGCCACTGTATATCATGTCACGGAGTCAAGTTGTCAGGAATATTTCAGGACGTAGGGTCAAAGCTTGAGTTAAAGGGCAGAAGTCAGGGACAGCAGATTGGAATCTCATCACTAAGTGAAGCACAAGTTGATGTGAGAGAAAAAGGTCTAGAGCTTTTAGAGAAAAAGGTCTTAACCAGAACAAGGGTGCACGACGTGGGCACCAGTCGCCTGGTTCAGTGACAGTGTCAGATCAGATATGCTGGTGAATGTACTGTGGTACTGTGACAATCCACTCTGCAAACTGCATTTACATTTAGAAAAAAAGTGTTCTTAATATTTTTTCTAAAAATCAATATGTGTGTAGGTGGTCAACACCAGATGTTAGCAAAATCCTATTATCCAATTCTGCTTGTTACAATCACACCCTAATTCTGGTATCTTGCTCTGGGTATTTTGTGGGGAATAGTGTATGTCTTGCCATTTTTTAAAAATATCTTTTAACCACTGGGTATATGTAGACTTTTATATTCACTGCTTAAATCACACACACATACACACACGTAAGCATTTGTCCACCTAAGTAAACAGACAGACAGACAGACACACACACACACACACACACACACACACACACACTCATTCACATAAGTACTTAAAGAGGGGTCTAGGAAGATATCACAAGTGGAGACGCAAAGAAAATTCTTTGAGGTCAATGAACTAAGATGTCTGCAGAAAGGAAAAAAAAAAGGTTATAAAATTTAAAGCCATTTAAAGGAACATCCCCTTTCCTTTCCTCTCAGTCTATGTAACTGCTGAAAAGCCATGTCGTCTTGAATTCCAGCTTCTTGGATGGGTGTCTCTGGATGACTGAATTCTACTACACTCCTCCCCAGAACTATTTATCTCTGAGCTTTCCCTTAGAGTCAAGATCCTTGTCCCCACCCCACTGATGTGGACAGGGGGTGTCATTCTCCTGTAGCATTCGTGTTTGTGATCGTCTTTGACCCTATTCTTCTCGGCTGAGTCGTGAGGTCAAAAACGGTTTCCTGGTTTTGCTGCAGTCTGGAGGGGGCAGTGTACATTTGCTTTTAGAATCCTCCCCGGGAAAACCTCGGTTTTTCTCAGAAGCTGGCCAACCCCACCCCCATCTTACACCTGCTTTCAGCTGCTACCTTTCATGAGCCTGCTGTGTTAAAACACATCACAATAGCAGGCACTGACAATTTTACATAGTTCTGAAAGCCTGGGAAGCTGGGTCAGAAGAAGGGTTACCCTGTGAAAATCTTGCTGAAGAAAAGGGGAAAGAATTCAGCTCCTTATTAGCAGTTCTGAGTTCTCTTGCCTTGAGGAGCTGAGAAAGCATGCCTCCTTGAGCCTGACACAGAGAATCAGGCGCCGTGTTCTAAGTGGTTGGCGGTGGGATTGAAATTTACAGTCAAAACCCAAATGTGCAGAAAGGTGGCCATATTTCTCCACAACTGGCAACCATTTTCTCCCAACTTGCTAAGTCAGTTTAAAATCCCAATCAGGGCATTTTCCTCTCTCAGATATTTTCCTCTCTTCTTCCGGGAAGCATGTGAGTAGGGTATCAGAAGTCTCATGGCCACAAGGAGGAAGTATCTGTTTTGCAGACTGTGTCCTCATGTCCTCACTGGCCTCTGTGAAGACACCTCCTGTCTCTGAGTCTCCTACACATCCCTGGCTGAGGGAGCACATTGGTGTTCCTACCCAACGTACCATGACTGCTTTGGGCTCCTGGGCTCCTGGGTAGCCAGGTAGGTGCCCTGTCTCAGTTCCCATGTACTCTTTGAAGCTCAATGACATTATCCATCTGCTCCTGGATTTGAATTGAACATCCTGCATCCTCTGTTATGAGCTCCTTCTGCCCCTTGCTGTGGCAAATCCCTGCTGAAAATCATACTCCACATTCTTAGCTAATTCTCTACCCATCTTGGGCAGCTGGGTGGAGAGGGCAATAGGGTTTTCTCCAAACCTTCTCCTTGCCTTGCTGATATTATGGGGGACCTAGGAGAGGTATGTAGGTGGCTTTTTCAGGCCGTCTTTGCCCACATCTGTCTTCCAATCAACATCTGGGCTGCTTGGTCAAGGCCAGGCTAGACCCCTGGTAGGGGTGAGGACTTGCTATGCTCTGCCTACTTCCCAGCAAGATCTCTGTGACCTACTTTGTTTGTCTCAATGGGAATGGGAGGGGCAGACTTTGAATAAGCACAGAGGAGTAACCTCTTTCTGTTTCCCAAACAGAAAGTTCCATATGCATACGTACATTATAACCATCGTATTTACTGAATCCTCTAGACTGACATCCACCTTAAACTCAAGAATTCTAAGTTCCTAATATACCTTGGTGGCTTGCTTTCACTTAAAATATTTAATTTTCCATTGCAATGCATTTCAGTTATCTATGATTTGGTAATTTACCATTTTTTTAAAATAATGGAAATATTTGAAGGCCCCGTAGGTATGATCTAGAAGAAAAATTAATTTCTGATAAACCTGGTCACTTGTATTAAACCATTTTTCACATGATGGGTTATATAAAATAATTCATCTTGGTGGTAGTGTAACAAAAAAGATGTGCTCAAGTAGCTAAAGCAGAGAGATGAAAAGATGTAGAATTTTTAGAAGCTGAACATCCGCTTGGTGTCCCCCCAAACCTGTAAAACATAGGGTTTCATATATGGGCTCTTATTCCTTTTGGCAGATACCTCACTAAGCTGCAGAGACAGTGGTCTCTTTTGATTTGATAAGGTTGGCCTCAGATCATGGTAGTGTTCAGGTAGGATGTACAGTGAATTGGGGAGACATGAAAATGTATACTGAGAGAAGTATCTTCAGTAACCATAAATTACTTTATCTATGTGCATGCATATGGTAGCTTTTATTGGTAACAAGATACTATTCTTTCCTTGTTGAATGATAGAAAATCCAGGAAATGTATTTGAAGGTGTGAATATTTGTAATTGTGAATCTAGGGGTACATTTCTTCTTCTGAGCCAAGGATCACCATGATCATTGCAATTAGGAAAGGATCACCAGGAGAGAACCAAGTCAGAACTAGAGTTAGGATTATAAGTGGAATTTGTATAAGTTATGATTATAAGGAGCAACACGTAGTTAATAAAACATTATTGCTTCATGATTCTCAAAAAAATGCTGTGAGGGAAGAATTATATTCCTCCTAGTGTCTAGTGAACCCAGCTGTTAAGGTATTTTCACAAAGTAAATCAATGAGGAAATAAAGCTGGGATTGACATTGTATAATAGATTTTTTTTTTAGTAGATCAACTCTCTAATGATAGATCTTCAGGTGCATTTATGAACATTCTTTTATTTAATATTTATGTATTTATTTAATTTTAGAGAGACAGCATGATCAAGGGAGAGAGGAAGAGGGGAAGGGAGAGAGAATCTCAAGTAGTCTCCATGCTCAGCATGGAGCCTGACTTGGGGCTGGATCTCACAACCCTGGGATCATGACCTGAGCTAAAATCAAGAGTTGGACATTCAACCAACTGAGCCACCCATATGTCCCTATTTAATATTTGTAAAAGACTGAAATAGTGTCTTCCCCCCCCCACCTTTAAGACTGTTAGTTGTTGATGTAGGGGCGCCTGGGTGGCTCAGTCGGTTAAGTGTCCGACTTTCGCTTAGGTCATGATCTTGCGATTAGTGGGTTTGGGCCCCGCGTCGGGCTCTGTGCTGACTGCCAGCTCAGAGCCTGGAGCCTGTTTCAGTCTGTGACTCCCTCTCTCTCTGACCCTCCCCTGCTCATGCTGTCTCTTTCTATCTCTCCTAGAAATAAATAAAAACATTAAAAAAAAAAAAAGACTGTTAGTTGTTGATGTAGATTCATTTGCTTTAATTGTTTTACTAGGACATTTTCAAACCTATAGGGAAGTAAAGAGAATAGTAATGGACAACTCATGAGCTAAATTTAACGAATATGTGCCTTTCACTATATTTGCTTTATATATTGTTTTGCTGAAATATCTAAAATAAATTATAGGCTTTATGATATTTCATCCCTAAATGCTTTAGAAGGCTTTCTCCAAAAATAACAACATCTATCTTCCTAATTAACCACCCACTTAACTAGTACATGATCACACCAAATCCTTAATATTAACTAATATCCTATTCCTACTCAGATTTCCTCCATTAGCCTTTAGATACCTTTTAATGTTGGTGTGTTCAAAGTAGGATCCATTAAGGTCCACACATCATACTTGGTTGTTATTTCTTAGTTGCTTTTCGCAAGGAGTTAGAGCACCTCCTCTCTTCCCTCTCCCTGTGTACCATGTACTGTTGAGTAGAACTGGCTGATTTTCCTGCAGAAAATTCCACCCGCTGGATTTCTCAGACTGCTTCCTTGTTCAACTTGCTCCTCTAACAGCTGCTGTTCCTGTTTACTGAAAACTAGATCTACAAGTTAAACTAGGCTCACATCAGTCAATTTTAGAAAGACTCAGGGGTGAGACATAGGGAAGCATGTCCGGTTGACTCACCCTTAGTGACACTGATGTTGGTTATTATGTGAAGGTGATCCTCACTTACTTCTAACTCAAGGACTATGCATATTATCGTGAAATGGTTTTCATGCTTCATAATTAAGTTGAATTAATTCTGGATTCTAACTTGGACATGTGTACTCATCGAATTTCTTAGATTCCAGACAATATTGAATGTAGGTATTTAACCAATACAAAAAGATATGAGATGCTTGGGGAGTGGATTCAACATATCTTTGAAATTAAACTGAAGTTACTTTTATTTACTAATGAGACATTGTTGATTAAAGAAGAAACAGACACATCAAGACTGCTCCCTTTTGATTCACTCTTTTCCCCTCAGTGACCTTCTATTTCTGTCTCGCTGTATTCCCTAAGCACCTGGTTGCGCACAGCACACCTTACCAACACTGTAGAGATCATAAGAGCAAATTCAGAGATTAAAGATTTTCCTCCTCTTCCTTACTTTCCAACACACACATACACACAGAGAGAAAGAGAATGGAGAAATAAATGTCACTCATTTACTCAATTTTTTGACAATTTTTTAAAAATATTTTTATTTATTTATTTCTAGGAAAGAGAGAGAGAGAGAGACAGACAGCGTGAGTAGGGGAGGGTCAGAGAGAGAGGGAGATATAGACTCTGAAATAGGCTCCAGGCTCTGAGCTGGCTGTCAGCACAGAGCCCAACGCGGGGCTCGAACCCACGAACCACGAGATCATGACCTAAGTGAAAGTATGACAAATTTTTTACATAACACTGATTATTAGGTTAGGTATTGAGTACATCTTTGTGCACGTGTGTGGGTGTGTGTGTGTGTGTTTTCAAAAGCAAATTTGAAAGAAAGGTGAGCCTTGCAACTGGCTGCATTTTAGAATCACAGGCATGTGTGAATAAGCCTGCATTAGGCTGATTAAGATGTTAAAAGAAAAGTCTCTTCTATATTCTGTATACTTACATTCTCCTCTACATAGCGGTCTTGATATGTTAATAATTTTTAAAGTGGCTTTGCTTTCACTGTGAGTAGCATTTTTAAAGCTCTTTGGTGGAGGGACATGTGGCCTGGCTCTACTGATCTGCAAACAACACCCCCTCTGAGTACTATTATCATCCAGACGGTTTTCTTACTGAGCAGTTATGAAGGTTTATGACCAAGTTATAAACAGGAGAAGGGAGCTTATGTTAATGAGGTCAACACTGTTTCTGTTATGTCTTTGACTTATTAAACAGCCCCCCAAAGGGAATACCTTTTCCAAATGGGCTAAATTGAGAAACTTTTGCCAGCTGAAGACTTGCTCTGCAATATACTTAATGATGTACAGCTGGATGTACCCCCACGTGGCGCCGTTCAGGGCTGCCCTATCCCCGGCAGCTGTAACATGAGTATTTACCTGTGCATTTGTCTATATGGTCACCTCCACAGTTATTTCTTTGTCTCAGTCAGCTCGGGCTGCCGTAACAAAATATCACTGGCTGGGTGACTTAAACCACAGGAATGTATTTTCTCACAGTTGTGAGGGCTGGGAAGTCCAAGATCAAGGTGCAGGCAATTTGATTTCTGGTGAGAGCTCTCTTCCTGGTTTGCAGGTGGCTGCCCTTCTCACTGTGTGGCTAGGAGAGACTGAGGCAGCAAGCTTTCTGGTATGTCTACTTCTTTTTTTTTTTTTTTTTAATGTTTTTTATTTATTTCCAGGAGAGAGAGAGACAGCGTGAGCAGGGGAGGGTCAGAGAGAGAGGGAGTCACAGACTGAAACAGGCTCCAGGCTCTGAGCTGGCAGTCAGCACAGAGCCCGACGCGGGGCTCGAACCCACGAACCGCGAGATCATGACCTAAGCGAAAGTCGGACGCTCAACCGACTAAGCCACCCAGGCACCCCTGGTGTGTCTACTTCTATACAAGCGCTAATTCCATCATGAGGGCCACTCTCATAACCTCATCTATCCTTAATTAGGTCCCAAAGACCCCACCTGCAAATATCTTCCTATTGTGGAGGTTAGGGCTTCCACTTATGGATTTGCGGGGAGGGGAACACTCAGCGCAGGAAGATTCCTCATATGGAGAGTGAGTGCATGAGGGAAAAATGGTATCTGTTTTGTTAGGTCATTTGGTTTACAAATCAGCCTCTGAAGATTTAGGTTGTTTGTGCTTTATTCCCCAGCTGCTGGGTTTGGTGTCAGAGGAGTTGTTTCTGTTATGGTCCGGTGATGATACTTACTCAGATGAGAGCGTGCATAGCACCACTGAGTCCGAATAAAGGCAGGCATCCCAGAAAAGTTCGCATTTGTTATGAAAGGTGGATGGTCCATATTGCTCCTTCTAGCACAATGGGTAAGGGCGTACTGGTTACAGTTTTGTAGTCAGTGTTTCAGTGTTTTATCAATTTGCAATTATAGCCTTAGCCCCAGATTTGTATAGCCTTTGATAAGGAAGTCACCAGCTTGCGGTGGGGTGGGGTGGGTAGCCAGACAGCTGCTCATGCATACCAATGAGGGTTTTGTCAATGCAAATTTGGAGAGCCCTTTTAAAAATTTAGCCCTAAGTGTCTACTTTGAGCTTCGGTGTGATATGTGATATGAGACCACTTAACCAGCAAGTTTACCTCTAATTTTAGCTTCACCTGAATTAAAAGCTGGCGTGATACTGCATACCGCTCCAGACATTAGCAACTTGAAATTGCAGAAAGAAACAGCCTGAAATTAGCTGCAGTCCAAGGGAAGAATCCCCAGAAAGCCACTGATGGTTTTGTGTTGTTTTCAAAATTTCAGGAAATTTCCGATGAATATTAGGGTAAAAGAGATAATTTTCTTCTTCATAGGAACACATTTTTAATGCCATTTATTTCCTGTGTTGGCAGCTTAAGACAATCAGCCCACATACAATGGAAGCCAAACAAAACAAAACAAGCTGTTTGGGGAATGGATTCTCCAACAAATCCCTCTCAAATGAGCCGAGGTCCCCAGTGTAAAAGAATGCTTTACATCTCCTGCTTACCCCTCCAATGTCTGACCACTGGGCCACTGAAATGTTCCATCGAGCAAGATGGCTGAACAATCATAGTACCATTTTGTTTTGGAAATGGGGCCAGCCCAGGCATATAAGTTTGTTCTTTGTGTGGGGGAGAGACCATGTAAGCTGCCCAGATCCTCTCTTAATCGAAGAGGCCGCTCTATGTATTAGCTAAGCATTTCTGCTTCCTGTGTGTGAGACTGGCATCTCTGTTTGACTTTATCTGCAGTCACAACAATGTTCACACCTGAGTGCCAATCACGTGAAGTGAGACTTCCTGTTCCCCTTGACTGTAGCTGATGCAGGAGGATGGTAGATCGAAAAGGGGATGGTTACACTTAGGATGATAGTCACAAAGCAACAACAGAAAGAAATAGCCAATGAGTGAGGGCTACCTGTGCAGGAATTTATGGCATCAGTTAATTAATCAAACAAATATTTATTTTGTGCTGGGAAGTATAAGAAGATTTAAAGACCCAGGGGCTCCTGGGTGGCTCAGTTTGTTAAGTGTCCGACTTTAGCTCAGGTCATGATCTCACCGTTAGTGGGTTCAAGCCTTGCATCGGGCTCTCTGCTGACAGCTCAGAGGCTGGAGCCTGTCTTTGGATTCTGTATTTCCCTCTCTCTCTGACCCTCCCCTGCCTACGCTCTCTCTCTCTCTCTCTCTCAAAAATAAATAAAACATTAAAAAATTAAAAAAATAAAAAAGAGGATTTAAAGACCCAAGGTCTTTAAATGTTAAGGTGTCGTCTTTACCTTAGAGGGATTGGCAGAGAGGCAGACCGATATGCAGATGAATAAAAGTATTATGCACACTGTCGTACAAGTCACTCTCATTTACAATGGGGGATTCTTAGGAGTGAGCCATGTCTTTTACACAGAGGTCAGGAAAGGCTTAAAAAGGGCAGAGAATGTTGGGGGCAAAATCACAAAAACTAGCCGAAGGCAGTATAAGATAAATAAAATGAGGGAGCCAAACATCTACCTAATAGGAGCTCAGAGAAGGGAAGAGTAACTTTTGTTTAGAGTGGAAAGGAAAGATAAGATAAGAAAGGGAGTAGAATAATTGTTGTGTCCTTTGAAGGTGGTGGAGTTATAAAACCTGAACTCTGCTAACATTGCCTTACCCCCTCCTCCTGCCTGTGCGTGGAATCTTTGGAGGCCAGGCCTGGGGGTCTGTAATACTTGAGGCAACAGAAAGACATACTTTTCTTAGTGTATCTGGAGATGGGAAGATAGGACTAAATCAGCCCAAACTGGGCTTGTGGTTGCAATTTTGTTTCCATTTTACACAGTATTTTGTTGCTGTTTTTTTTAATTACAACATATTAGACTACAAATACATACAGAACAAGCTTCTTCTCCACAGCAATAGAGCTCCCATTAAACAGCAAGAAGTAAAAACATATGACAGGCAACACTATGGTACTAGAGAAGATGAAATTTCCTGGAGAATAAGTTCATTTCCTCTAAACGTAAATTCAAGGAGGAAATCTCAGTTTACATTTGGGAATAGATTCTGTAGCTTTTAGATTATTCCCAAGAAATGTGTGAGTAAATATCTTGGGATTTCTGAATGAATGACTTCCCTTCTAAGTGGCTGGTGACATATTCTTACCACTGTATAAAGAATGGATTCTTGGCAGTCACCTGGCTGGCTCAGTTGGCTAAGCGTCTGACTTCAGCTCAGATCATGATCTCAAGGTTTGTGAATCTGAACCCCACGTTGGGCTATGTGCTGACCGCTCAGAGCCTGGAACCTGCTTCAGATTCTGTGTCTCCCTCTTTCTCTGCCCCTCCTCCACTCATGCCCTATCTTTCAGAAATAAGTAAAAACATGTAAAAAATTGGAACAAAAAGAATGGATTCTTGTGGGCAGAGTGTGATCTTAATGATCACTGATGCATTCGTTTTTAGTTTGACACGAGAGAAGAGATAAACTTGTCATGTTTCTTCAAAGATGTCTATTTCCAATTGAGGAAATTCTTCATGCTTAAGCAAACAGCCATCCACATGTGCAAGCCCCAAATAGTAATGTGTGAATGTGGGTGTGTGTCTCTTCTGGATGTGTGTAGCTTTCTGGAGACACACACACAAAAACAAAAAAACAAAGAGCTATAAGTGGTTTGATGGATTAAAAAGAAGCCTACATTAGTATATGGCTTAGTTACATCTTTATCAACTCTTCCTTTTCAATCTTAGCATAATTCTTTCGTAAGGCAACAATGCAAGCTTTGTGGGAAGTTTTGCTGTGTGATGGAAAGACGCCAGAGTTCTAAAGGTTGGAGCCCTGGTTCCTTAGCTGTGCCTTGAGACCTCAGCTGAGTCCCTGCATTCAAGGAACTTTGTCTTCCTCCTTTTCAAATGGAGTGACTTACATTAGTGATCTATACAAATTCTTCACATTCAATATTCTAAGATTCTAGATTCTATGACTAAACCAGTGATCTTAGTTTCCGAAATCTATTGATAGGGACATTGTGTCACTTTATTCCTACAGTGTCTAAATCAAGCTGACCACCAGCACACAGCTCTCTATCATGTCCTGGGAGACTGATATCATGTCCTGCTCAGTGTGGCAGCATTGCTTGGATTTTGAACTTGAGTCAGAACACAGATGAGAAGAAAGGATTTTTGTAAGGTCATCTTTGTTGCATGTAACAAAACCTCTTCTAGGAGAAAGTCATCTTTTTCCAAAAGTTTCTAGCTACCTAGCAGGACTTTGAGCTCCACTAGCATTTTTTCTTTTTTTTTTTTTTTAATGTTTTATTTCTGAGAGAGAGAGACAGACAGCATGAGCAGGGGAGGGTCAGAGAGAGAGAGGGAGACACAAAATCTGAAACAGGCTCCAGGCTCTGAGCTGTTAGCACAGAGCCCAACATGAGGCTTGAACCCATGAACTGTGAGATCCTGACCCAAGCTGAAGTTGGACACTTAACTAACTGAGCCACCCAGGCACCCCAACCCACTAGTATTTCTGATGGCAGAGACATTAATAGGTAGTTATGACCCTCTGATAATTTGGGGTAGCTTTGTTGTGTCATGATAGGGAGCTGTGGCTGTCAGGTTGAATTAGGAACTTTTATTTGGAGTCTTGTGGGGAGTCAAGTTTATAAGATTTGTTCCATCCATACTCTGCTTAATTTCATATGTATTTCACCAGGTACATCAGCAATTTTTTTCACTCTAAAACAGTGATTCCTTGCTCTTGTATATGCAAGGTCTTTTTTTAGGCTTTAGGGGAAACACAAAGATGATCCTTGGTCCTTTTATTTAAAAAAAAAGATATCAAGTGAGGAAGAGTCAGTATATTGTAAGGATTTATTTATTAGTTATTGTTGAATAACATAAATGTCATTTTGATTTTGTGAAATAAATGCTAATTATATTATTTATATATGGTAAAATAATACCTAACAAACCTACAACAAACCATGACAGTGTTTGGGTTTTTATTCATAAGTGATATTAAATTTTGTGATGGGAAATGATGAGTTATGCTTAGAAACTTAATCTAGTTCATGCCTAATGATAGACTCCCAGGTAACTCACAAAAAAATATTTGCATGTTGGAACTACTTTTTCATTTGATAGGGAAATGGCTAATTTAATTTTGCCAAGTTGAAATATGTAGGACAAGTTATATAGACCATTTTACTTCTTAAGAAATTTTAATTATTTGGCTTACATGATACCCTATGATGTAAAATGTTTTCACCCTACAGCTCTTTAGTTGTTCTAATTCAATTTAAAGTCAGAGCATGAGGATGCTGGTACTTTTGATATTGATATTTCAATTAAGGCTGAGGATGTGGACAATGATGAGAAACTAGAGGTATAATTTCTTTACTTGTAAATGTAGATTAATATTTGAACCTGACTCCACAGTTCAAAGAATACTGTGGGAGAGTAAAACTCCATGCCCTATAAGCATGAAGGACATCGTGTTTCCCAGGTAGCTTGGAAGAGATAATGACTGTGGTTACAAGGCCTTTTTATCCTTTGATTCTCTTTACATTCTCAATTTAAATACTAAGGAGGGAATGCCTAGCATTCCATTCTTACTTTAAATACATCTGAAAATATGTAAATGAGATGGATACAATCACCTAAAATGTTGGACCAATCTCTACTTCGAATGATTTATGCTTTAAAATTACAGATGTGAAAATCTGGTCCACTTCATTCACCAGGTTCCAAGAAGTACTTATTTATAGGTAATGAGGTTCAGGACCCGTGCTAACTTCTGTGACCTCCCAGCTAAGTTTCGGCAGGTTCATTTTTCTACTGGATAAGTAAGAGAAACCCGAGATTTATACACAATTTTTTCATTACTTTTTTTTTCTTCTTTATTTCCTTCCTTCCTTCCTTCCTTCCTTCCTTCCTTCCTTCCTTCCTTCCTCTCTCTCTTTTTCCTTCTTTCCCCTCTCTTTTTCTCTCTCCCTTCCTCTTTTCTCTCTCCTTCCTTCCTTTTTCTTTCAAAATACCACCCCATTAAATTAATAGAAATTCATTGAAATTTTTTTCTTTGCTTACATGACAATAGAATAGGTATAGAATAACACCTTGGTGAAACTGATGAGGGAGCATAAGACAAGTTGACAGGCCATAACCCCCTTCCCCCAACTAACCAAGTGGGATCTGTGATACTCCTCTGGCACTCCTGGCTGCCCAAGAACAAAGCAAAGAGGTAAACAAATGGTTAACTGATAGAGATCACAGTCTTGCAGGACCTAAGTGTCTATCACCCTCCATAGTGATGTGGGAAACAAAGGCAGAAGGAAAGGTAGATGGAACTAAATTTCCTTATAACCTGCAGCCCAATGACAAACACTTGAGACAGGCAGAGTAAAACTTTCTCCAGGAACTCCTTACTGTCTTAATGCTAATACTTTGCTAGAGGGAAAAACAACCTTAGCTTGACCATAGCTAGCCCTCCAGTATCCTGTGAGTCTTCTTCAGCATATGAAAATCTCACCGGAAACTTCCCCTGGACTTACCTCCTCCAGCCCCATAGTATATAACCAGTCTCTCCTCATGGTCCCTGGGCAGCTCTTCTCACCCACAGGTCCTGTCCCCATGTTTCATTAAAATCACCTTCTTGCACCAAAGGGTCTTCAAAACTTCTTTCTTGGTTGTCAGCTCCAGACCCCATGAGCCCCACTATCACCCCAAAAATTTCATCACAAAGAGTGTCCTTCTTAGTGGTTCAGAAAACTTTACCATCAACTTTGTCTCATTTACGAAGGTGCACTGGGTCTTCCGCTGGCCCCAGGCGATGTTGTCCCCCTCAGACTACAAGAATCTGTGGCTATTGACAGGCTCCATATGGAGGTCTGGCAGGCACAGGGGCATCTCTCCCAAACAGCCCCAGGAGCAACTGTGGAAGGAAGGAATATTCCACCAGCTTGCCATTACACAACATGTCCATTGAACAAACTCTGTTTTGGGGAAGATTAAATGAACGAAAGAGACATTCTGTAGACAAAAGTATTTCCAGAATACCAGATTAAATGAAGTTGGTAGGTATACTGATGTGAGGATTTCTCATAGTCGTTAATATACTAATTTTCATTGTGAATATCCTGGTAGGGGACTGATATTGTGGGAAGGGTCTTCTAAACGTACTGGACCCGGAGCCCTCTTTCTGTTAAACACCTATTCCATGTTGTAAAAGAGGCAGATTTTGAGGACAAGAGTTTGGACAAAGCTGTCTTAGCCACCACCAATGTTCCTGACTTTGTGAGGAGGCAGGTATTGGAAAGGATGCAGAGAGTTCTAATAGCTTGTTAGTGGACAACCTCCCTTCCACTGAGGCTCCCCGAAACTGGGTTCTGTGTCTGCCGGTGCCTCAGCATCCTCTGTTGCTTCTCTCTGGTTTCCATTGGCAAAGAAAGTAGAAGCTCCTCAATGACTCAGCTTTTCTCTGAATCCTGCCTCTTGTCTTGAGGCTCAGATTGACACTTAGGAAAATGGAGGCATCATGTATCCCTTCCTTTCTTCCCTCTGTCCCCTTCCCCCCCTTTCCTTCATTCCTTCCTTCCTCCTTCCCTTCATTTCCCTTGCCTCCATTCCCTCTCCTTCTCCTCCCCTTCCCTCCCCCTCCCCTTCCTTCGTCTCCCCTTCCCTTCTCCTTCCTTCCTCCCCTCCTTCCCTCCATCCTCTGTGCCAGTCTATCTGTTCTGTTACTGTCTTTCTACACCTCCCTCTCTCTTACATGTTTCTCTTCCTTCCTCTCTCTTAGGACATAAAGGCACCATTTAAAAATCTTCTGTCTGGCAATATTTGAAAAGGAATATTCTTTTCTCTGTAGTTGTTACTTACTAAGCATTGCAAGGCAAGCAACACTTTTACTGTGCCCAAGACAAAATAGGTAATCTTTTGGAAACAGCCAACTTTTTGAAAATAATAATTTTCATTTCTATGGTGTTCCTTTACCGTTTATAAAGATTTCTCACATGTCTAATCTCATTTAATCCTCTCAGATAACTGTTATCATCCCTACATTACAGATGAGAAAAACTTAGGGATTTAGGGAGGGCTAAATGAAGAAATTTATGGAAGTGTCTTAGCAAGAGCTTGGAACGTGGTAGGTGGCCCTGAATTCCCTTTGTCTTTCCTTAGGTAACATGAACAGTCTCCATCAACAGTCTTTTTTTACTCCTAAAAACAGATTCTTCCCACTTGAAACCACAGCCCCTAGGACAGAACAGTTGGTAGAGCATACATTTCTGGAATAGAAGGGAAAAGAGGCTGGCTCTATGATTATTTCTCTATTTCCCTGTGTCTGCCATCAGAGTGTTTCTTTTTATAGAAAGGGTGAGAAGCCTATAAAATGGCAATTTGGTAGGACAGAGAAAATGTACTCTTCTGTTTTTGATTTATTTTCAACTTTATTTTCATTTAAAAAAATTTAATGTTTATTCATTTTTGAAAGACAGAGACAGAGCATGAGTGGGGGAGGGGTAGAGAGAGGAAGACAGAGAGCAAGCAGGGGAGGGACAGAGAGAAAGGAAGACACAGAATCTGAAGCAGCTTCCAGACTCTGAACTGTCAGCATAGAGCTTGATTCAGGGCTTGAAGCCATGAACCAGGAGACCATGGCCCAAGCTGAAGTCCAACACTCAACCGACTGAGCCACCCAGGTGCCCTTTGATTTGTTTGTAAGCCTTAACTTGCAGGACATACATTTGTAGAAAAGGGTAGTTTTTTTGTTTTTTTTTTTAATATTTTTTTATTTATTTTTAGGAGAGAGAGAGAGAGAGACAGCGTGAGCAGGGGAGGGTCAGAGAGGGAGTCACAGACCAAAACAGGCTCCAGGCTCCAAGCTGGCAGTCAGCACAGAGCCCGACGCGGGGCTCGAACCCACGAACCGCGAGATCATGACCCAAGCGAAAGTCGGACGCTTAACCGACTAAGCCACCCAGGCGACCCGAAAAGGGTAGTTTTTATTTGTTTTCCTCCCTCTATTTACTTGTCTTAGGTGAACTACCATGCAGAAAACACAGTAAACTCTGCTGGCCTGCAGGGCCCTGAATCTGAGGCACACTTGGGGATGTGAGAGCCACACACACCAATACAATATGGGCAGTGGCACAGAAGAGTGAGCGCCAAGTGGTCGTTTTGTCGGAATGCTTCACAGAACAGATGGGCTTTTATCAGTTTTCTGAAGTTATTATAAATCTAAACTGTTGTTCTGAGGATTCTTTTCTTCTATGTATGTTTTAATATCTCTATTTGTATTTGGTGCTTATGAAATGTGAGAGACCAGCCAGAGGGTCCCCTTAGAACAGGGCTTGTCTGGGCAGTAGAAAGTTCCCTCGTTAGGTTCGCCAGAAATCCTTGCACTACCATTGGCTGTGGGAACAGATTTAATAGGAGAGTGTGTGACCACATCTGAGCCATTGTTCAGGGAAGGTCATGCTACAAAATCAAGTAAACTGCCAGATCTCATAACATGTCCAATGTTTATTTCTTTACTTAAAAGCATTTTTTAATGTGTATTTAGTTTTGACAGAGAGACAGAGCATGAGCCAGGGAAGACCAGAGAGATGGAGACACAGAATATGAAGTCGGTTTCAGGCTCTGAACTGTCAGCACAGAGCCTGATGCAGGGCTTGAAGTCATGAGCTGTGAGATCATGACCTGAGCTGAAGTCAGACACTTAACCAACTGAGCCACCCAGGCGCCCCGTTTCTTTACTTTTTAATGTTTATTTATTTTTGAAAGAGAGAGAAAAAAAGATTGAACATAAGTAGGGGGAGGTGCAGAGAGAGAGGGAGACACAGAATCTGAAGCAGGCTTCAGGCTCTGAGTTGTTAGCACAGAGCCCAACACAGGGCTCAAACCCACAAACTGAGATCATGACCTGAGCAGACATCAGACATGTAACCCACTGAGCCACCCAGGTGCCCTGCAGTGTTTATTTCAGGTTCACACATGGCAATTCAGGCTGGGGGGTTACAGAAATGGGGGGACAGTGCTGTCTTCCTCCACATGGTCCATCAGGATCCAGGCTGACATAGGTGTCAACATTGCTGCATAAGGTGTGCTAGGGCAAGGAAACGAAAAGCCTGGAGAATGACAAAGGGGATTTTTATCACCACAGCTCAGAAATTACACATACTGGGGCACCTGGGTGGCCCTGTCAGTTAAGTGTCTGAATCTTGATAATGGCTCAGGTCATGATCCCAGGGTCCTGATATTGAGCCCTGCGAGGGGCTCTGTGCTGACAATGCAGAACCTGCTTGGGATTCTCTCTCTCCCTCTGTCTCTGACCCTCCCCCATTCACTCTTGCTCTCTCTGTCTCTCAAAACAAATAAACTTCAAAAAATATATATACTAAGAAAAAGGAAAGAAAGGACACATATTTCTTCTCAAATGTCATTGATACAGAACTGGTCATGTGGCCTCGCTTACCTGTAAAGGGATTGGGAAGTAGTTTTCCATAAACCAGGAAGGAGGAATAGGAAATGGAATTTGAGGAACACAGAGTTTTTTCTTAGCCTTATTAGATGTTTATAGAAATACCCAAGTTCAACATGACTGGGGATTTTATCATGGGCATATGATGTACAGTCTACTCCTTTATTCAAGAAGAAGAACAGAAATATATGTTATGAACAATTAGATAATAAAAATATTTATCTTTTCCTTTTTTTAAATTTTTTTTAATGCTTTTTATTTATTTCTGAGAGAGAGAGAAAGAGACAGCATGAACAGGGGAGGGTCAGAGAGAGAGGGAGACACAGAATCCGAAGCAGGCTCCAGGCTCTGAGCTGTCAGCACAGAGCCTGACATGGGGCCTGAACCCACCAACCATGAGATCATGACCTGAGCCGAAGTCGGACACTCGACCGACTGAGCCACCCAGGCGCCCCTCTTTTCCTTTAATTAAAATACTCATTATTTTATATATAAAACTAAAATGTTTACATGACTAATCACCTTCTAGTGGCCATTTTCTTAAACAACCTTATATTATCTAAGCAGACATTAACATTGAGTCAGCTAAGATCCTAAAATTTGCCGGGTGTCTCAGGCGGGCCAATGTGGCATGGATTAGAGATGTCTTTGGCATTAGGACTCTGGACTTTTAAAAATTTAATGTGATGGAATTTCAAACAGCAATTTTTGGGGTTTTCTTTGCTCCTTCTGTCTGACAAGGGCGCTTCTTAATAGTTTTTAAATGCACATTTCCATCTACTTTTAAATATAAAAAAATTAAAGGCAAAGTCCAAACATTTGAAGGTGAAAGGAAATCACTCATCTCATGCATTTCTGGCAGCGTTATAAATCTGTACAGTCCTTTGGGAAAATAATCCAGCAAAATGTATCAAAGGCTTTGCAAGTGCAGTATTGCTACCAGTATGTCAAGAGTCATAAAAATGCTTATAACCTCACTAATCCCACCTCTGGGAACCTAACTCAAAGAAACATAGTTATCCCCTATCAATCATCCCAGGTAACATTCATGAAAGGCAATGGGGTTGGCTGCCACCCCAAAAAACTACTCTGATAAGGTCATGATTTGATTAAAATTAAGAGAGTGGAAACAGAGATTATATAGCATTCAATATATAGATTAATGTCAAAATTAAGTAAGTAAACATTTTAGAAAGCATCAATTAACCTAAGTAAACTAAATTATTTGTAATAAAGTCCCCATTCTTCCATTTTTCTGCAAGATCACTGTTGACTTTGTGAGCTCCTCTGGCAAATTGTCCCAGAAGTTTTCTATTCTAACGACTGTGTCTCTCTAGTTTCCAAATAAACACAGCATGGAAGTCTAATATTTTTATCACGTATGGTCTTTTGTTTAAAAATTTTTAATATTTGTTTATTTTTGAGAGAGAGACAGAGACAGAGCATGAGCCAGGGAGGGGCAGAGAGAGAGACACACACACAGAATCTTAAACAGGCTCCATACTCTGAGCTGTCAGCACAGAGCCCCAAGTGGGGCTCAAACTCACAAACTACAAGATCATGACCTGAGCTGAAGTCAGACACTCGACCAACTGAACCACCCAGGCACCACTGCATCACTTACATTCTTATGTGTTTTACATCTTAGGTGTTGGCAAAATATTCAAGTAACTAGGTGGCTTTACAAAGTATTTATGCTTTGAGGCACCTGATGGCTCAATCGGCTAAGTGTCCAGCTCTTGATTTTAGTTGATGTCATGATCTCACAGTTTGTGAGAACCAGCCCTGCATAGGGCTCTGCTCTGACAGCGCAAAACCTATTTGGGATTCTGTCTCTCTGCCCTTTCCAACTCTCAAAATAAATAAACTTAAAAAAATATGTATTCATGCTTTGTATTGGCACATTTTTTTTAGGTTTGCTCCCCCATCCATATATTTAAATTTTAGTTTGATTCAAACCAAGACTTATTAAAATACCCTTAGCATAGTTACAGTTGGAAGCCATGAAAGCACTTCTCTGCAAATTCCAAAAACAGAGTTCTGTCTCTTAAAACTTAACAGTGGTGTCCACAGATGAGGGCAAATATAATCTATCACAGACTCTTCGAATAGACAATCTACATTTTCTTTTCTTTTCTTCTTTTTTATTTATTTCTGAGAGAGAGAAAGAGAGAGAGAGAGAGACAGCATGAGCAGGGGAGGGTCAGAGAGAGAGGGAGTCACAGACTGAAACAGGCTCCAGGCTCTGAGCTGGCAGTCAGCACAGAGCCCGACGCGGGGCTCGAACCCACGAACTGCGAGATCATGACCTAAGCGAAAGTCGGACGCTTAACCGACTAAGCCACCCAGGCGCCCCTCTACAATCTACATTTTCTAACTAATAAATATTATGTACAAAAATACACTTGATGTGGGGACCCAGTAGTGTCAAGGAGGAAAACATGATATATGGACTTTTTGTCTTCATGTTATGCCCATAATCAATTACATAAAGAAAAGAAATTCTCTTTTTATTCCCATTCTGTTTAATTTTGTTTTGTTTTGTTCTAGGAGATTGGTTTGAATGGGCTGTTTGCAGAAAGAATGCCAGGCTTACATTTTTGTTCATGCCTACACTGCAGTTTGCAAGAAATCACTATTTCATAATTTGGACAAAAAAAGGCATTTGTGTAAAGAGCCTTAAAGATTTATTTCAGTATTATTTACTTCAAATAAGGTGAAAGTATCACCCAAATATATAAAAAACAAAAAGAAAGCTAAATAATATATTATCCGCCAAATGGAATATTATGCAATTTAAGATAATTGTTATCAACTCTATGAATCGCTTGATTATAATGCAATTTTTAGAGAATAAAAATAAGCCACTTTCTTTCGCCATCTACTTTGTGGCAAATGTGCTGTCTGCTTCCCTACTCCCACCCTAATGTCAGACATTGATCCTACAAGAAATTCCCCACTAGGCTGATAGGTCAGTGAATGTTCCTAGGTTTTGGGCAGTGTCTCTCTCCCTCCCTCCTAAGCCTTCCTGAGCCACTCCCCATTTAGGTCTTATTGGATTCTAAATAGCGAATGCAGCAGAGGAGAGAACCAGTTCTGCATGTACCCATTTTCTAGCTCCCAACCCCAACTGGATCCCTGAGGCCACATCCCTGAGAGAGCTTGTTGAGTTACTAACTGAGCAACTGGGCACTGATTGATTGCTCTGGCCCCTGCAGGAGGTATAGGACTCAGTCTGTATGTTTGTGTTCCAGGGAAGACTAGGTTGGGATGGGAGCTATCTTCTCTCCAACGTTTACGAATCATGTGTGATTATGTCCTAACCCTTAAGTAAGGTTCATTTCATTCATGAAAAGCAATGCAAATAACAATGCCCAAATTGTGATCTCTTTTTGAATGAAGATTTAACCACCTGAGTCACAGACCCTCCTTCAAGACAGCTAAGGATTTCTAACTTAGGAGCTAAAATTTAAGAATTTCAGACTTGATGTTTCTGTTAAGGCTGATCATCCTGAATGTTTTTTCTAATAATGAGGAGGACATTGAGCCTTAACACACATCACAAATTTATATAGTTTTTCCTAAATCATATGCCTAAATAATTCAAATTTATTTACCATGGGATATATAAAAATATTGATGTTTCTTCTGATAGTTTCCCCAGAAAGAAAATATCTTTGTTTCCTCTACATTCTCCTCTGACCCCAGAACCACAAACTGCATCCAGAATGTCTTATTTAGATAATTTACTTGGGATTTTGTACCCTCCTGTGAAGCAAGCCCCTTGTGATCCCATCTCCCTATAATTTATATTTCCATGAAAACCCTGGTCTGCAAAGATGCATGGTATTACAGAACTGAAGGGAGAAAATGTGTTCAATGAACTATTTTCCTACTAGAAAACAGAGAGGGATGAGCATTGCTTTCAATTAAGAAGACACAGAACCATCAGCACAATTAGGATGTAGGGAAAATAGTGAGTTGTGTGTATAAATCACAAGATCTAGGTTCTCAAGGAAGGAATCATATTTTATTTCTTTTGAAGCTTTTTGAAACCCAGTGCCTAGATAAGTGCCAGTCACCTAGAAAGCATTCAGTACTTGTTGAACAAGTGAATGCATGTTTGCTCCAAAGATTCATACTCATGGCATTGATGATGGGGGGTGTGGAGCATTCCCGACACACCAAGGTAGTTATAATCAGTGTAGATATGTGTTTGCATTATTTTATTTTTTATTTTAGAGTGAGAGAGTACAATCAGTGGAGGAAAACAGGAGGAAAGGGAGAGAGAGAATCTTAAGCATGTTCCACACTCAGCACAGAGCCTGACGTGGGGCTCGATCCTATGATCCTGGGATAATGACCTGAGCTGAAACCAAGAATTGGACATTGAATTGACTGAGCCACCATTATTTTAGATTCTTACCCCTTCCTTGTTCTTCCTAAACATAAAATATCACCATCCATATTATTCATGTGATTTTGAATGCCATAGAAATTGATGATTTACACATAACTCTAAACAAATAATGTAATTTTTCATGAATCAAAATCAACATATTTAAGACAGTGGAAAGTTCTCATTTCTTTCTAAAAACCCAAGTGGAAAAGAAGAAATTGTGTGTGTATTCTTGGTGTGTTTGTCCCTGTGTGCCTTTTCTTTCAAACATTGTGTTGAGTGTTTAACAAATGTAATGTAATGTTCTTCATAGCACTGTGAGGCAGTTACTATCCATATTTCCATTTTACAGTTTTTTATGGAAATCCGAGGCTAGGATCGTTTAAGTAACTTACACAAAATCATATAACCGATTAGTGGCAGAGCTGAATTTTGAAACCAAACAATTTGATTTCTAGGACCCTAGCTTTCAGCCACCCTACTGTACTTTCTCTGTATTAGGAAAATAACACTTTCATGGGCTCATTGACAAGAAGATGAACAATTTTCATACTGTATGGCAAGGATGAGAATGAAAAAAAATTAAAGAGAAAACAAGAATAAAAATGAATTTCACTGTAGATCACTGAACGTACATAGGTTTTTACAAACATGGCTGCTGAAATTGATCTTACAGAAATAAACAATGATCTCTCTTTTTTTTTGTTTTGAATCCTTAAGAACTCTGAATGTTCTAGTATTTTTGCACTTTAATTAGCAGCTGTTTCCAAGTGTGATAGGTGATTCATGCTAGTCTTAATATTGTATATAATTGGATCTCTAAGGCAAATTTATCTGTCAGAGTAAAATTGATCTACAAGTAGTTCCCTCTAGCTAATACCTAAATTAGTTTCACCTGGACTCTGCCCTCTGATTTCTCCTGAATTATATTCAAGGAAGGGAAACTAACAGCTGGTGTTGGAAGCAGAGATTTTATCCAAAAGATTCTAAGGTGAGTCCAAGCTAAGTATGGAAGGAATAAGAAAACTAAACATGTTTATAGGCCATCTTTGGGAAAATCAAGCTTACAACTCATCATATTTAAAAATAATGTAGAACCTACTGTCCAGAATGGATATTTCAATACTATTGGTCAAGACTCTTAAATTGATGAACAATAGAAAGCTGTAATGTGTTGGGGGTTTGGGATTCCATTGTAAATTTCTTACTCTGTGAACACCGGCTCTGTATATATATCTGTTTATCTCAGTTTTCCTTCTTAATTTAATTTGGTTTATTTTTATTTTTTTCAAAAATGTTTATTTTGAGAGAGAGAGCAGGGAAGGGGCAGAGAGAGTGAGAGAGACAGAGAGAGGGAGAATCCCAAGTAGGTTCCACACTTTCAGTGTAGAGCCTGATGTGAGGCTCGATCCCATGAACCCTGAGACCATAACCTGAGCCAAAGGCAAAAGTCAGATGCTCAACCAACTGAGCCCCTTCCCTTTTTATTTTAAACAGCTCCATGGGAGTGTCCAAATCTGCTTCTCAATCTCACCAGGCTGAATATGTAATGGTTTCACATTAAATAGGTAATGAGGCATCCTTATTCAGAGGCTGACTTTTTAGTGTGGGTTGAGGGAGACTTCCAAGTTCCAAAACTTGGGAGTCTCTCACTTCAGTAGGGCAGCACCTCACATGGCTGTGCACAAGGGGACATCTGTGCTCTATGACTTTTTGCCTCCCATCAGGACCTTACCACAATTATCATCTGTCTTTCTATATTATAATACTTCCCACATTGTGCTTATCACTTGTATCTTGTCCATTAGGGTATGTGTTCTCTTTGATTCTCTCTTTTTTTCTTTTACCTCTAACCTCAAGAACAAATTGTCACTCAAAGAGCTGAGAATTCTACCATCTTTTAAAAAATTTTTATTTTTATGTCTATTTGAGAGAGAGACAGACAGACAAAGTGTGAGTGAGGGAGGGACAGAGAGAGAGGGAGACAGAGAATCTGAAGCAGGCTCCAGGCTCTGAGCTGTCAGCGCAGATGCTCTAACACATGAACTGTGAGATCATGAACTGAGCCAAAGTTGGATGCTCAACCAGCTGAGTCACCCAGGTGTCCCTCTACCATCATATTTTGGTGGAATGAATCCTAGACAAGATATTGGAAGACCCAGTTCTAATGTTGATAACACATGTGGTTTTGCCTTGGATCTCTCTGATCATCAGTTTCTTCCTCTGTCAAATGGAAGAAATTGGTCTCCCTGGTTTTGTCCAAAGTGTGTTCTGAAGAATTCCAGTTTTGTGAGATGCTTTGCAAATAAAATGATTCTACCCTCAAACAAATTTAAGAAATACTCAAATATCCCTCTTAGATATTTATATGGGAAAATCAGAAATCATGAAGTTAAAAATAATACAAATATGAATTAGCTTTTTCTACATTCATTCTCCACATTTTTAGACCATGAAAAAGTCTCTTTAAAAAATGTTAGTAACAGGGCACCTGGGTGGCTCAGTCTATTGAGCATCCGACTTCCGCTCGGGCCATGATCTCAGGTTCATGGGTTCGAGCCCTGCATCAGGCTCTCTGCTGACAACTCAGAGCCTGAAGCCTGCTTCCGATTCTGTGTCTCCTTCTCTCTCTGCCCCTCTGCTCACACTCTGTCTCTCTCTCTCTCAAAAGTAAACATTAAAAAATTTTTTTAAAAAAATGTTAGTACCTGTGACACTAGGATTCCAATGGAGAAAGTCAGAGGAAGTCAATCTGCAAAATTCCTCCCAATGCAAAGCTTCCAAGATTATTTACTGTATAATACGTACCAACACACAGCACTGTTAAAATTGAAATATACCTGCAGAGGTAACATGTTAACCTGATGCCAACCATTAGCCTTACATTTATTTCCCCTTAAGAACCCACACTTATCCAGTATATAATATATTAGAGACTCTAGATACAGAGATGAAATTAGTAATAGTTTCCTAAAAGAGTTTATGGTAGAGGAGGAGACTAAAGTCTAACCTGTAGGAACAATAAAGTATTGATGGAATTATATGAACACGGTGGAAACACAAGGGATGTTTTGCCAAGTTGGAAGGAAGTTGGGGGCATAAGCTGTGACTGGCATCATTATAAGAAGGTGCCCCTTATAATGATTATTGAGGACAGCCAGAGTTTATCAATAAGGGCATTTTAGGTGGAGAGGACAGAAGGAGCAAAAGCTCAGAAGCCTGACATCCAGGATCATCCAGAGGTCACCGGCAACATTTGCCAGAGCAGTTTCAGTGGAGTTGAGGAGGTGGAGGCCTGATTCAGTTGAAATGACACAGCAGTGGGGAGGTCAGAAAGTGTAGAAGCATTTCAAGAAGACTGTCCATGTAGGGAGTTCAAGAGATAGATTGGCAGCACGAAGGAAGAACTGCTTGCCAGTGAGTTTAGAATACCATCCTCCCTGACAGCAAGATGGAGCAGGAAGCAGGGGTGAAGCATCAGAAAACCACTGGGGGGAAAATGTTTGGGGCGTTGCTGAAAAGAGATGTGTCAGGTGAGGATCTCATATCCCTTTAAGTCAGACAACTTCAAAGAGGGTTGAGAAAGTGCTGGAGACACAGACACATTTCTCCCTACAACTTGACTGTGATAAAAAACAAAGCCTATGTAACAAATTCTGATTTCTTGCTTTAAATATCCAGAAAGCTTGCTTTATATGATTTAGTATAAAAGGATGACATTTCATTGAGCTACTTCATAAAAATAGGAAATTACCTTTCCTATTTGTCTGTGCTTATTTATACCTTGAGGGTATCCAAAGTGTTTCCGAGCAGGCTGTATAACTTGTTGCTCTGAGCTATATAAATCCAGAGATGAAGCAAAATATAACCAGCACAGAGGTCTAGCTTGAGTTTAAGAACTATTTTCTAGGGAAAGAAAATGTAATTCATAATATGCATTTCTGAGGAGGTAGCATTCCCAGCAAAGAGACCTATATTATTGTAAATATCAACCAATCCCAGTCCTCTGCCTTCTCTTCACAATTTATCTGCCTCAAGTTGATAATAATGATAATATGTTCACTTCTACAGCATCTAAAATCCAAGGATTTCCAAGTGCTTTGTAAATGTGAATCAAATCTTAAGACACCCCTGTGAGGCAGGTAGAAAATTGTTACTAATATTTTATAAAGAAAGTAATAGATGAGGGATTTACCAAGTTCATAGTCATTTGTTTGTTGGTGCCTGAGATTCTGGGATGAAAACGTGCATGTGTGTGAAAACCTCCCCCATATACACACACACACAGTGGGCTCTGACTTCTATGAAGCCTCCAGATGGAAAGAAGCAAGTGTGCAAAGAAATCATTGTGATAAAACAGAAGATAGGTATAGGATGCAGCCCTGATTCAAGGAAAAAAATGTCACCCCTTCTTGGGGAAATCAGTAAAAACTTCAAAGTGGACAAAACATTTGGTCACAATTAGGAAGGATGTTGAAGATTATTCATTCTCAAGGCACAGAAAGTGAGTGAGACAAAAGTATATCATGGATAAAGCCATGTAGATAAGAAATTGTAGGATGTGTATAAACTCAAAGGAGTCCTTGATGATTAGAAGAGGGGTCACCAACTCAGATACTCCCCAAGCAAGTGTGTAGGGTAAGTGAAGTAAGTGGTCCTCTGGGAGGACCTGTGAGCTGTGTTATCCATACAGGGCAGGACTTGCTACTCATTTCTACCTGGGTTGTTGCCATACCTTGTGGTATGCTGTATATCCTGCTTCAAGATAAGCCAGAGATCATAATTTGAAATGAACTCTATTTTTTAATGTAAGTGACTTTTTTTTATAATTGACTGTGCAGACCAAAAATATACCCATCACATCTCTGAGGTAAATTCAGCCTATTGGCACCTAGGTTCCCACTTCTACAAATGTCCAAAGAAAGGACATTTGTCCCAATTTTCACTCTCCTCTTTTGGTTACAAGCAACAGAAATCAAATCAGAATGAATTAGTCTTGGGAGCTATGTCTGGAAATTTGGGGGATGTATGGGAAGCCTAGAGAATAAGGCATGGAAAATGAGCAGAACCCAGGGGCGATTAGATAGATGGAACACTGCCATTGTCACAACACAGAGTCATTCACCTCTGCAGGCCTCCTGCTGCTTCCTGAACAGCTAATGCCAGGATCCTGACCTCCCTCCATGGTGCATCCTTTCCTCAATGGTTTCCTTTCAGGATGGAGAACCCAGTTGATAGAGTCATGGTAAAATGGCCACACATAAGCTGCTAAATTAGGGAGAAAGGAGGATGATCTGGCCCATCCAATTCCAGACTAGGAGATAGAGTCTTGCCTGTCACCAAGGTTCACAATGAAGACAGATATTTCATGCTAGATAGCTCAAAAATGACAAATATTTACCCAACATATATTGAGATGGTGGTATAGTCATCACTTTCATCATGGCTCCGAAATATTACTTCCTATGTGTTCCTAGGAAGCCACTTTAACCTCTCTGGGCTTACTTTCTGTATCTATAAAACTAAGAGGCTTGGACAAAAGAGGCACTAATGTTCCCTTACAACTCTGTAATTTATTTCCATACACATGCAAAAAGCCCCGAAAATGGGCATGACTTCTGTGGAATTTCCATAGTTCACAATCATCTAGAAAGTTACATAAGTGATAAGACTCAGCACATTGGTGGTGTGAAAGCTTATGGCCTACTAATGTTTTTATACTACAGAGCATTTCAAGAGACAAACTGTTCATCATAATTCACCTTTTTTTTTTTTTTTTGGCTCCACTGTAATCAGCAAATACACAATGACGTGTGAAGGAATAGGTGAGAACACATCCTTTAAAGATAGAAGTTATCATACTGGATAAAAAATAAGACCCAATTTTATTCTATTTATAAAAATGCACATTAAATATAAATATATAGATGTGTCCAAAGTAGATGATGGGAAAATATAGCATGCAATCTCTAAACATTAGAATATGCTGGAGACTGGGTTGGCTATTAAAATGCCAGGTGAAGTAGACTTTTGCAAAGCAAGATAACCAGGAATAGAGAGGAGAACTTTATAATGACAAAGGGGTCACCTTATCACACAATGTTTCTAAATGTTAATGCACCTTATAGATGAAGTTAAAAGTATATGAAACAAACTGATAGAACATAAAGGAGAATAGACAAATTCACAGAGCTAAAAATATTAATACTCTTTTCTCAGTATTTGTGTATGACAGCTCAGCAGATCGAAAAGTATATGGAAGACTCAAACACTGCCAACTAACCTTGTTGACACATCTAGAATACTCCTACTGAAACCAGCAGAGCACAAAAGTCCTTTCAAGTATATATGAAACATTCACCAAGAGAGACCATGTAGTGTTTAATAAACTTAAAATAATTGAAATAATCAAAGCATATTCTCAATACAATAAATTAAATTATAAATCAATAATAGATATCTGAAAAAATTCCAAATATTTTACATTAAATAGCACTCTTAATCTGTAGGTCAAAGAAGAAATCATAAGAGAAATGGAATCCAAAGTTGGTTCTTTAGAATGATCATTCATACTAACAAAATACTAGGTAGAATGATCAAGAAGAAAACAGAAGACATACTTTACCCATATCAGGAGTTTGAAAAGGAAGAAAACATTACACTTCCTGTGGACATTAACATAATAGAATATTTTAAACATATTTGTGACAAGTTTTCTTTTTTTTTATGTTACTTACTTATTTTTTATTTTTTTGAGAGATAGCAAGCATTGGAGGGACAGAGAGAGAGGGAGACACAGAATCCGAAGCAGGCACCAGGCTCTGAGCTGCCAGCTCAAAGCCCAAAGCAGGGCTTGAACCCACAGACTTCGAGATCATGACCTTAACTGAAGTCGGCTGCTTATTATACTGAGCCACCCAGGTGCCCCTGTGACAAGTTTTCTGACAACTTTGACAAAATGGACACATTTCTTGAGATTCAAAAATTACCGAAACTGAAACATGAAGAAAGGGAAAAAAATTTAAATATCCATGTGTCTATTAAGGTAATTGAGGTCATATTTTCAAACCTTCTCACAAAGAAAGCTCCAAAACCATTTGACTTCACCTGCAAATTGTATTAAGCATTTCAGTAAGAAATAATATCAATCCTAAGCAAATTCTTTTGGATAACAGAGAAATAGGGAATAATTGCAAACTCATAAGTCAGAAAAAGACATTTTAAGGAAAAACTATGGATTAATAATCTGTTTTCACTATAGAAGTAAAACTCTTTAAAAATATTAACCAATTGAATCCAGCACTATATAAAACAGATAAAACACCATGACCAGATGGAATTCATCTCAGGAACGCAAGATTTTAACATTTTAAAATCACATCATTAACCACGTTAACAGAATAAAGGATAAAGCCCATATGTATCTCAAAATATGCAGAAATATTTGACATAGGCAGAAGTAAATACTGAGTCACAATAAATTATTAGCAAACTAGGAATAGAAATGAACTCTCTCAACCTGATGAAGAGCATGAAGGAAAAACTGTAGTTAACTGCTTACTTAATAGTAAAAAACTGAGTATGTTTCCCCTAATAAAGAAACAAGGTAAGGGTATCTGCTCTCACCACTATTATTAACTTTCTCTGAAAGTTTCTAACTCAAAAATCAAGGCAAATGAGATAAATAAAATTATGTAAACTAGGCGAGAAGGATTAAAATTCTCCTTATTCATGGATGATGTAACATGTACTCAAAAAATTCTAAAGTATCTGTTAAAAACTGCCAAACTGAGTGAATTTGACAAGATTGCAGGATACATGGTCAGTATGCAAAAATCAATTGTGGCAGTTCCATTTTTACAACCGGCCTGACCCTCCTACCGATGACTATAGACGTAGGACAACGTACAGAAAAGCCATCTACCTGAAGGTGCTGGGAGGTAAACAAGAATGGACAGACTGCAGAGAAAAGGCAACACTCAGAGGAAAATACGAGTGAGCTCCCCATTTTTATGGCCTATAGCCTGATGATACGTTGCAATCACCAGCATGTAAACAGGCTAAAATGCCAAGGAAAACTAGCAGCCTCTCTGGTCTGAAGAACAAGGGGACAGTGTTCAAGGCAAACACAACCACCTCAAAATGATGGGGGTGGGGAGGTGTTCTGAAAAGGAGACAGAGTCACAGAAAACCAAAATCTGTGTGTGAAGTTTGCCCAGATAGCTGACTAACCCTTGAAACATGTATGCGTAGGACAGGCTCAAAGGAGCTAAGGTTGAAAGAGTTGAATGGAATGTTAAGCTTTTGCCCAACGACCAAATTAGTCATTTGCTAAAACAAAATAAAATGAAACAAAAACTGTGAAAAAGAATGGAAAACATGCTAGAACTGAAAAATATAATATCTCACACTTAAAAAATGAGCTTAATAGTAGAATAGCAACAGATGACAGAAGAAAGAGTCCATGAAAATGAAGATTAATAGAAACTTTCTTTGTGAAGAACACAGAAAAGGATTGAAAAGAAACATGAACACGGTCTCAACAACTTGTAGGATAGCCTCAGCATCCAGCTTACAGTTGTATGTTCACAATAGTGAAGTGCCATTGACCCCCAAGAAGAAAAATAATTACTATTATACAAAACAACATGATGATCTCAAAATCACTATGCAAAGTACAAGAAGTCTTACAAAACTGGGTCAGACTATTTGATTACATTTATATGAAATTGTAGAACATCCAAAATTAATTTACAGTGTGAAAGAAAAGAAAAGAGAGAAAATAAAAGAAAAAAAAAGGAAAAGAAAAGAAAGGAGAAAAGTGGTTGCTTTAAGGGCAGAGGAGGGAGGAGCATATTGCAAAAGAGTTTGAGAGTTTGTTTTGGATAATGATAATGTTCTATATCTTGGCAGGTGTTTTAGTGATTCAGGTACATGTATTTGTCCTAACTCAGTGCATGTACCCTTAGGATTTGTGCGTTTCTTTCAATTTATGTATTATATAAAAATAAGCAGGAAATATATTAAAATTAGTTAATGATGAACATGTCGAAGTTTTAAGGGCCAAGTAAAATAAAATCTGCAATATTCTTTAGATGCACATAAAAGTAGGTAGAATGAATTGATATAGGAATAAATATGGATAGTTTTGTGATGAATCAAGTATATAAAGAAATTAGTGGTAGAATTGGTAATGATAGGGGTTTATTGTAAAATGTATGCTTGAATGTTTCTTTAAAGAGGCCCAAAAATCAACTGTATTTTGCATACTAGCAAGAAACAAATAAAAAATAAAATTTGAGGGGCATTTGACTCCTGATTTCCACTCAGGTCAGGATCCCAAGGTCATGGGATTGAGCCCCATCCCATGTCAGTCTTCCCTGCTGAGCATCAAAACTACTTGGGATTTTTTCTTTCTCTCCTTCTGCCCCTCTCCCTGGCTCATGCACTCAGTCTCCCTCTAAAATAAAATTAAAAATGATTAGAATTAAATAAAAGAAAATAATTGAAAATCATTCAATATTTTACCATTATAGTAGCATTAAAAATAAAATAAAAATAAATTCAGAATATTTATGTGCAAAATCACATAATGGAAAGTACAAAAAAATGCTGAATGGTGGTTAGTCCTAAACAAATGGAGAAATGTATGGGAGTCACCAGGAAATAAAAATGTGAACCACATTGTGATATCATCACACACACACTAGAAAGGTTAAAGTTAGAAAGACAACTAGTACCAAGTGCTGGGGAGTATGAAGAGCAAATAGAGTTTTCATATTTTAGTTGTGGAAATGTAAAACTTAACAACTGCTTTTGAAAAATTTGACAATTTCTTTTAAACTTAAGGATATACCATATTACCTGCTAATTCTGCTCCTAAGCATTAACTCAAAAGAAATTAACATGTGTCTTCACCAACACTTTTACATGACTGCTCAGAGCAGTTTTATTCACAATAACCTAAAGGTAGACCTAACTCAGTATCCATCAACAGACAAACGCTTAACACGTTTTGTCTTGTTTATAGTACATAATATTTTATAATAAAATTTGTGTGTGATAAGAACACAGACCATTGACAAACATTAATACAATTAATTTAATAAAAATTAATAAAAACATTACCAGTAATGGATAATTCTAAAAAGACAGCAAAAACAACACCAACCATAAATGCAAAGTGAAATAATTCAGACAGATGCTGTTCATAAAAAATTCTAGAATAGACAGAGCAAACTTACCATGCATATTTGCTTAATGTCAGGGTACTTGACTAGGAAGGGGCTCAAAGGAAGTTTTGGGGTGATGGAAATGTCCTATATTTTGATCAGTTTTTGTCGCTTAGACATACATATTTGTCGAAACAGATGGATACACTTCAAATAGGAGCATTTTATTATCTATTTTGCCATGGATCTATCTTGCTTCAATAAACTTGAGTTAATAACATGTATAGTTTATTGTGGAGTCAGTGGGTGGCCTGTGGCTTGATAGAGAATTGATAGAGAGATACTCACCTGATGTATCTGTTGATGGTTTGCCTTAAGTTGAATTTAAATAAATTTGAAAAAAGAATCAAATGGGGCTCCTGGGTGGCTCAATCGTTTAAGCATCCGACTTTGGCTCAGGTCATGATCTCACGGACCGTGGGTTTGAGCCCTGTGTCAGGCTCTGTGCTGACTGCTTAGAGCCTGGAGCCTGCTTCAGACTCTTTGTCTCCCTCTTTCTCTGCCCCTCCCCTACTCGCTCTCTGTCTCTGTCTCTCAAAATAAAATAAAGACATAAAAAATTTTTAAAAAGAATTAAATATGGAATTTCCTCAATAATGACTTTGTCATAATTTCTATGCCTCTTATAAAGAGGAGTTAAAAAAAAATATTCCTACCTGTGATATCTATATACCCTAAAATCACTAAGTACACAAATACCCATAAAATAAAATACTAGATCTATAGGGAAAAAAAGGAATGGGATTGAACTAGTTGGTGATTTTCTCTATTCTCTTACTCAATTTCACTGTGCTGGCTTTCAGAAATAACTGAGTGATACTATGAGGCTAAAGATGAAACGATTCCTAGGAGGACTGATTCCAATTGTGTCTATCATCTTGGAAAATGTTGGAAATGCTTATAAATACATGGAATGTTACCCCATTTTTAGAATATGCTATTAATAAAAAGACACATTCAAAAGAAGCTCTGTCATAAAACTGTGGGTGAGCACACATTTTCCTGCTGGGGCCCCACCATTTATTGTTGATCATATATTTTCAAGGTAAGGCAGAACAATGCTTCTGGCTTTTGGAACCAGATCTATTAAAAACATGAAACTTAAAGATTGCCCTTGGGAACAGTTTTCTGTATTCCCACAAGAATACGTTCTTGGTCTTTTAAATATTTTAAACATTAATAGCAACAAAAGCAACATTAGCACTCATCTCTTTTTCAGTTGCTAATGTGTTTTTTTAGAGACAAACAGATTGAGTCTCACTTTAGCTCATTAGTCCTCCAAGGGGAGTGATGCAGACAAAGCTGATCTTTAAAGGACAGCGAACAGGTGGGGTGTCATTTGGTCCAGTCTCTCTTATTTACCATTTAACCCATTCCAGGCAGGTACCCGCCTTCCCTTACTCCATGGAAAGTTGCGTTGGCCACAAATGGTCTCCCTGTTTTTAACTCAGTGGGTGTTGCTCAGTCTCATCTTTCTTGAAAATGAAGTATTCTGTACAGCGGACGATTTACTCCTTTCTGAAACATTCTTCTCTGGACTCCCACCACATTCTCCTCGTTTTCACTCATCTCTGTGCCTCCTCTTGTTTGGTCTCCTTTGTGGCTTTTCTTCCTCTCCTCAACTTCTGGGTGAGAGTGTTCAATGTTTCTCCTTAGCAGAGAATATAATTTAATCCCAGGCTTCTAGGTGTAACAGATATGCTCACGATTAGCATATTTATGTCTCTATTCCAAAAGAACCCAGATTTATATGTCCAACTGTTTACTATTTAAATCCACATGGATACAAAGTAGACAATTCCTGTTTAATGTGCCTAAAATGTCATTCTTTCTTCCAGTCACTTTTTGTGACCTAATCTCCTAAGAAAAGATTTTCCCAGGAAATTATATCACCATGGACTTGATTGATTAAGCCCACATCTCGTGTGTGATTTCTAACTACCTTTTTCTTACATCTTATGTGGAAAATTGTATAAGGTCCATTTTTTCCACACAACGCAAGAAAAACAAAATTCCCAAATTGGGGTACCTCCACAGGTACTTTAGATTTACATTTTTAGGATTGGTTTCAAAAAGGAGGCTCATTCTGTGCCTATAGAGAAACCTATCAAAATCCATCCAAAAAAGATGATTTTAAATTCCTCATGAGAGTTTCACAGCCTCTCTTGGTAGTCTATTAATACAGTAAATGTTCCGAACTCTCCCTCCCTGATTTTTAAGTCTTCTGTGTTTACATTCCAGACCTTTCAGAGAAGGAATTAAGCTAACTGTACACGAGCCAGTGATGTCTCACCTCAGTCTGTAATTGCCTTCCCTGGTTGTATTGTCCACCATACAGGAGGCAGTGTGTTAGGCACTTCGTGTCTGCTGTCTCATTCCATGAAATTAATGCATTTAATTTAATTTTCACAGGTTACAAAGATAAGCATTATCTTCCTTGTTTTCCGGAAGGTGAAATGGTGGCTTATAAATGTTACATGAATAATCCAAGGTCATTTCATTATTAAGAAATGGTATCCAATGATGTCAAACTCAGTGCTTTCTCCAGGATCCTGTGATATATATATATAAATGTATATATATATATACTCCGTCTCACAGCTCTGTGTATGTGTGTGTGTGTGTAAAGTCTCAAAACTCATGCAACTGTTAGCCACTAGAAAATGCCTTTCACTTGATCACTGTGTTTGCTGGTGTGACAATGACATAACATCTTAGTAACTGCGTGATTAGTAGAAGATTCTAGAGCTGCCCAGTCCAAAACTGCAACCAGTAGTAGCCACAAGTGACTGTTTCATTTTTAACTTAAATACAACAGAACAAAGTTAACTAAAATTTAAATTTCACTTCTTCGATCACACTTACATTTAAGTATTGGTTTATCTTTAAATGTTTATTTATTTTTTAAGAGAGAGAGAGAGAGAGAAAGCCAGTGGGCGAGGAGCAGAGAGAGGGAGACAGAGGGTCTGAAGCAGGCTCTGTACTGACAGCAGAGAGCCTAATGTGGGGCTTGAACTCAGTGAGTCATGAGATCATGAGCTGAGCTGAAATCAGATACTTAACCAGTTGAGCCACCCAGGCCTAAGTATTTTAGTGCCCAATAGCCATATGTGACTAGTGGCTACTGTATGGAATTTTCCCACCACCACAGAATGATCAATTGCTCAGTGCTGTCATAGAGGATTCATGGCTTGTGTGTTTCACAAATTATTTGAAAAGCAGGGGGAATTAGTACAAATGTTGAACAGTAGGGGCATTGTTAATGGCAAAGGAGATGGAGGCAGGACACGAGCTTAAGACAGTTGGAAGTGAAAGGCTCATTTAGATACATAAATTATTCCAGGGTCCCATAAATATGAGCCTGAACTAAAAATGACATTATGGAACAAAGCAAAATAGTGTCCAGTCACTGATACCTTTTTGCAATACCTTAGTCATCTTTATAATGGGTTAAGTAATTTTAGATGAACTTGGAAAGACTGATGGATAACGGGCATAATGCTGTAGTCAGAATTTAAAAGTAAAGGTGTGAACAACAGGGGCATTTAATAACAATCCTAAATGAATTCAGACAAGGACAAAGTTCTGAGATTCTATTAGAAAGAACTAAGATTGACTTCAAGACACACTCTCTTACATCATAAATGGGTGTGAGGTTCAGGACAGAATGCTGGTGTGTCATGAAAGGTCTGGCTAACTGCCCAAATCAGAGCTACCTTCTCAGGAGTAAGTGTCTCTTCAGTAGAAACATCTGCATCAGCTGCTTTGATCTGGGGCCCAGTGAGGTCTCTGTGAAGACTGGCTGGGCATTGGTAGTCAAGGAGAGAATCAGAGTATCATCCTGGGGGAGTAGCTAGTGACCATAAGAGTTGGTCCTGAGACACAGACGCGCCCCCAGCTTTGGCCACGGGCATCACGTGTCTCTCAGCAAATGGGCTCTTCTGTGGAGCTGAAGTGGTTGGAAATAAAACAATAGCTAACTCTCAGACTTATTTATCAAGAGGTTCTACTCTATTGGAACCATTGTTAATGGATTCCTACAAGGAGAGGTGGCTAGAATAGTGAGCTTGGGGCCCTTAAATCAATATAACCCCTATTTCTTGCTTCAAATCTGATATGTTCCCACTTTCAGAGTCAAAATTAGGTGGAGGACTCCATCCCTAGACAATTCTAACCCCATTAATGTCAGTCGCAGACTGAGAAACTTAACCACAACTCAATGCCTGTGGATCAGTAAGTCTGAGACTTTTTTTCACTACCTTTTGCTGGCCCTGCATTTACCATGTTACTAATAAAAACAAACAAACAAATAGGTCTAGCCAATCTCAGGTATAAAGTTGGGGCTAGAGGAAATGGATCCTCTTCGAGTGGATTTTCATACAAATCTCACACCCTTTTAGGGGTTGTGATGCCTATTGGAGCAATACTTCTCTAGACTGGTGGTTTCATAGTTTTATTATTAATTAGTCTAGAATGTAGGCATATAAAGTTATCTTCAATACGTAGGAATGTGGATTTCAAATGAAACCCAAGAATTTAGTATGATTCCTTCCATATACTGGAACATAATGAGAAACTTCTCATTGATTGAGAAATTGACTCTATTATACTGTACTGTTCAGAGTGATGACCAAGTGTTGTCAGGAAAAGATCAAATGTTTCGGAAAGATAATGTGAGATGTTTTTCACAAATTTTCATCCAAAACCATTAAAATATATATTTAGCTTTTTAATTATATGAAGTTTTGAACATATAGTGAAGTCAAAAAATGAGATGCTGTATGTACTTACCACTCAGCTTCAACAATGATCAGTGTCCCCAATCTTGTTTCATCAATAGCCCCTCCTTCTATACCCCTACCCCTTGCTCTATTCATTTGATTCAAATCTCAGAAATTATATTTCATCAGAATGCTTCTTCAAGAATAAGGACAATTATTTAAACATTATGAGTTTCTAGTGTGACTACAGAAAATATGGGATAGCATATTAAAGGATGTCACATGAGCATCATTGGCAAATTTCCAAATGTTGCAAACACTACTGGATACTCATTTTTTTAAACAAATAAATTGCAAAGGATAAAATAGAATTAGGGAGAATGTATAAATTAACAGAAACTAAGACACATTGATTCTAACTAACAATTATGAGACAGTTGGGGAAATTTAAACACTAAGTTGATATTTGATGATATTAAGTGATATTAAATAATTACTGTTTTCTATTTTGTTCTTTCCTTTCTCTTTGTGTCTTTAAGTAGCTAAGATAACGGTTTTGTGACTATGGGAAGAATTTTTTTGATAGTCATAAAAACAAAAACAAAAACGAGTAAATCTCTATCTGGAAATTTCGATAACCCGGAGTGATTCATAACTCCAGAGTTCTGAGTACCTCCCTTCTTCCTGGGACAATTTTTACTTTTTGAATAACAAAAAGAAAATGCCACAAAAGTGAAATAAACTAAGCAAATCTTGAATTCAAAGTTAAATCCACTGACTCTAGTTTCCTTCTGTTTTGAGAGGGAAAGAGCTGTTATCTTTTTCAGAGGTAAATCACAGAGCAAGGAAGCCATTATTCTCTAAACCCGTTTTCTTTTCTCTCCTTTTACAAATATATCTACAAAAAAAGCCCCTGGGTTTGGCAGAACTTCTCAGCTTTTGTAATTTTTGCCTCGTTAAAAGTGCAAGGACCCATTATTTTACGAAACCAGTTCATACCCTCTCCTCTGTCCTGCATGGGTGATGTAGGCCATTGGGAAAGGCACAGAGAAGATTCCTTAGGCTTTTTTCCCCCCGCAGCTTTTCACACCATGCCATATATTTAAATAACAGGCTGAGATGGGGAGTGATGAGTCTCTCAAGGAAATAAATACGGCGCACTCATTAGAAGGCTCATTAAGAATAAAGTGCAGGAAGGGGGCTCTGAGAACAGACTCTTATTCTGGTATTTCTTAGGACAAAGCGCTCTTTTTAATGGGGCACCTGAAATGCTCTCTGCTGCAAGCATTATTAGGCACTAGCGCTTTTACTAACTTCTTGGGGTCGGCTTTGCTCTTCTCTCTGCCTCGGTAAACAGTTGACAACAACGACCTTGTGTTCCAGGCTCCTGTGGAGAATTTGTTCTTGCTGTTCCTGTCTGTACTCCGGAGTCCTGTGCTCCCACTCTGTGAAGGCACTGAAAATTGGACCTCCCTTGCAAGGGGTACTGAATTGAAGGACATAAGCACGGTTTATTGCTTGCCTCCTGTTCCCTTCCTCTGCTTCATGTACAACGCTCCTACTCTCTTTTGCTCCCTTCCCTTTGGGTAAAGGTTGCCAAACTTTTTCTTTAAAGGGTCAGATAATACAGATAGTAAATATTTTAGGATCTGTGGCCCATAAGATCTCCCTTGCGACTCTAGTAGTGCCAAAGCTGCTGTATACTGTGCATGAATGAACGGGTGTGGCTGTGTTCCAATAAAACTTTATTTATAAAAACATATCTGGTGGACCAGACTTGGTCAACAGGCTGCAGTTTGCTGACCTCTGTTCTACTGACCTAAAAAGGAAGTTCCATGGGGGAGCCTTGGTGGCTCAGTCAGTTAAGCATCTGACTTTGGCTCAGGTCATGATCTCACCATTCTGGGGTTTGAGCCTCACGCCGGGCTCTGTGCTGACAGCTCAGAGCCTGGAATCTGCTTCGGATTCTGTGTCCCTCTCCTCTGCCCCTCCCCTGCTCATGCTCTGTTGCTATCTCTCCTTCTCTCACAAGAATAAATAAACATTTAAAAAATTAAAAATAAATAAAAAAGAAGTTCCTATTGCACTTATAAGATGAAAGTAGGCATATTGTAATCCCAAGCAGTTTTAACTTCATTTATTCAATAACTCCTCATATTTTAATACCTATTAATTTTTTAATACCCACTATGTGCCAGATCCTGTGTTGGGTACCGGGAGTACAGAAGCATAAAAAAAACCCATGGAGCTCACATTCTTGTGAGTGGTTGGACAGAGGAGCAAACGACTACAGTGTGATACGTTTGGTGCTATCATGGACACCCGGGCATTTGAGACCATAGGGCAAGGGGATGTCAGGGTGCCTCTCAAGCATTTGAGTGTCACTGCAGGAATAGGGTATCTGCATGTCTTCTGGAGAGGAGGCCACAGGGAGGGGAGGAAAGAATGGCTAGAAGAAAAGGAGGCCGGGCAGGTGGAAAAGTCTGGTGCTCTATGCTAGTGTTAAGATTTTATTTTGTAGGACATAGGGGCCACTGGATGATTTATAGCACAGGCGTGGTCAGATTACTTGCTAACTCACAGGGAGCCATGGGTCAACTGCAATTCCATCAGTCCTTGGAGACTTTGAATTTGCTCTTGAGAAGCTGTCAAAAATCAGCAAACGATCTCAAAACTAGATTCTAGTGCCAGAATCAAGAAAGCCAGGAGGGCAATTTACAATAGCCTGAAAATTCTTCCTGTAACTTTGCATCTGCACTCCCTGGGCCAACTGTGTTGCCAGTGGATGTTAAGTGTTTGCTGCAGAAAGAAATGAAGCTCTCTTGGTTCAAGGGCAGGAGGACAAGAATCACTGAGGCTAATAATTCCAAGGTCTATAATGAAGAGCTTCTTCTGATTATGATTTGAGGGCTTCTGAGGAATCCTTTTGCCCCAAACCACCATACTCAACGGACTTCTGCAGGATCTAAAATTATACAACTGGAGATTTTATTCCTTTAGGCTGAATATTGCCCTCTCCAGGCAAGGTATTTTTTTTTTAATGTTTTATTTATTTATTTCGAGGAGAGAGAGAGACAGCATGAGAGGGGAGGGTCAGAAAGAGAGGGAGTGACAGACTCTGAAACAGCCTCCAGGCTCTGAGCTGGCAGTCAGCACAGAGCCCGACGCGGGGCTCGAACCCACGAACCGCGAGATCATGACCTGAGCGAAAGTCGGACGCTTAACCGACTAAGCCACCCGGGCGCCCCAGGCAAGGTATTTTTTTTTTTTTTTTTTTACAAATAGTTTATTGTCAAATTAGTTTCCACATAACACCCAGTGCTCATCCTCACAAGTGCCCTCCTCCATGCCCACCCCTCCTCCCCTCCACATCCACCAGTCCTCAGTTTTTGTCAGCATTCAAGAGTCTCTCATGGTTTGCCTCTCCCTCTTTCCCCCACCATTTCCGCCCTTCTTCTCCCCCTTGGTCCTCTGTTAAGCTCCTCCTAATCCTCCTATACGTGCACACATATGATATTGTCCTCTGTTAAGCTCCTCCTAATCCTCCTATACGTCCACACATATGATATTTGTCTTTCTCTCCGGGCAAGGTATTTTTAAAATGCAAATCCGGGGTGCCTGGATGGCTTAGTTGGATAAGCGTCCGACTTTCGCTTGGGTCATAATCTCACAGTTCGTGGGTTCGATCCCCGCGTCGGGCTCTGTGCTGACTGCCAGCTCGGAGCCTGGAGCCTGTTTCGGTCTGTGACTCCCTCTCTCTCTGACCCTCCCCTGATCACGCTGTCTCTCTCTCTCTCTCTCTCTCTCTCTTTCTCTCTCTCTCTCTCTCCTAGAAATAAATGAAACATTAAAAAATATTTTAAATGCAAATCCTCCCAGGAAGAGTGACACACTATGTCAGTCATAATGTAGTTCAGATGAGAATATGGATCTGATAGGGACTCAGGAGAACAGAGACCCCTGAAACGGACAGTGGGTGGAGGTTTTTAAAATAAGGGAAGGACTACAGGACTGGGATGTAGAGCGCAAAGGACAAGGATCGACTTTGCTGCCTTCTCAGTACCACCCAGGGCAGAGTGAAACACAGTCAGGTGGATGAGGGCAGGGCATAAAATAGCAACTGATTAATAAACATGGGGAGGAGAAGTGTGTCTTTTTCAGACTCAGTGGAGTTTTTACTGCCTAACATTTCCAGAGCCAATTTGTAAAGCTGTCTGGGAGTGTTTAGTGTGTGCAAGACAGACACAGAAAGGGGAGGGAGACAATGAGAAGACTAACGATGCTTCAGACTGGGGATGGGCTTCAAGTGACAACAGAATGAACCCCTTCCCCCTCCCTTCTGGCAGCTCGTATTCTTCTCCCAGCAAGCTCCTGGTTGCTGCTTTGTCTTCTGAATGCAAAAGGAAAGTGCCTGGGTGAATAAACAAGAGCTCTCTTTCTCAAGGAGAGACAGTGCCCAGTGTTTTGGGGCTTGCTGTACGTTCCCATGCGATGCCCATTGATTTGAAGCTGGTGAGAGATGTGAGGGCACAGTGCGTAGGTGATAACAGAGCGGCCACTCTGGGACCACAAAATGGAACTCCTCGGGAGTTGTCCTACTTTCGGTGTGGTCATGGGAACCGCAGAAAGGCTTCTGAAGCTGATTCCTGCCTGGATAAGGCAAAAAACAAAAAGCAATAAAATGAAACAAAACAAACCCCCCAAAAACCAAAAATCCCACAAAGTACACACAGAAAAACAAAACCCTTTCAGTCTTTCTTGATGGGCTCATGCATTAAATATTTAACTACGTTTATTCCAGACCTACTCTGCATGAAGTTTCTGATCAGGTTCCCAGGAGATTCGGAGGCACCTGAGTGTATGATTACAACATGAGATAGGTGCATGAGAGTAACAGAGAAGTTATTATCTGAACGTAAAGGAAGGAAGTAGAATGGCCGCCATTTCACCCAAGAGACTGTAGAAGTTTGAAAGAGTTTATAAGGTAACCCAATGGTGATTTGGGTGACTTGGGGATAATTTGAGCAGCCCTGGTTGGAATGCGAAGGTGATAAAGGACTATGAAAACTAGAGAAACAGCTACATAAGTTGCCTGGCCCAGTGCAAGATGAAAAGGCAGAGTCCCTGTTCAAAAGTCAGGAGAGAATGTGCCCCTCTTCCTTTGTACTAGATACTAAAATGTGGAACACGTTTCTTTCTTCCGTGTTCTCTCTCTTGATCTGTCTTTGTTTCAGTGTCATGTTCCTGGGGCCCTGGGATACCGGGTGGGTGTGTGCACTCTTCACAGACACCCAGGGTCCTGCCCTGTGAGGCAACATGTGAACACGTGGCCCCCTGGTGGCCAGGTGCCTGGTCCAACCAGACATCAGACTGATGCACACAGCTCCAGCTCGGTCCTAGGGGCCACTCGCCATGTGGGCAGGTGGCCCTCAGTGGATTGATTGCAACTGCAATGCCAGGACATACTCAGTACAGGGAAGGGGCTGAGTGAGAGGTTGGTTGAGGACCAGGAAGGGAGAGCCAGGAGGGATCCCAGGTGTCAGGAAATCGGGGTGGCAGAGGCCCCAAGAGGCAGGAGAGCAGGTAGGTGGTAGGGAATCTGTCTCGAGGCAGCATTACGAAGCACTGTCTTTGAACCAAGGCTTCAAGCCCTTGGCAGAGAAGCTGGACTGTCCTCTGCAGAAGAAGGCACAAAAATGAAAGAGTTGGAAGAAGTTGAAAAGGCAAGACTTGCCATACAGTCAAATTCCAGATGGCCGTCACTGGTGCCTCTCTTGCTGATACAATGGCCCAGAGGAATTGGAAGCCTGAAATTAGGAAGGCTCAAAGAGAACAAGCCATCAGGGCTGCCAAGGAACCAAAAAAAAAAAAAAAAGGTAAGCAAGCATCTAAAGAGCTAGCAATGGCTGTTGGTAAGCCTCCCATGAAGGCAGCACCTAAGCAAAAGATAGTGAAGCCTGAGAAGGTGACTATACCCCAAATTGGTGGAAAATGCCTAGTTTGCAGATAATATTTTTAAGTAAAACATGTCCAGTGGGGCATGTTCCAGTGTCTTGCTGGGCTGTGGTTACAAAACACAAATTCAGAGTGTGCCTGGGTGGCTCAGTCGGTTGGGTGTCTGACTTTGGCTCAGGTCATTATGTCACCATTTGTGAGCTCGAGCCTAGCAGCAGGCTCTGTGCTGACAGCTCAGAGCCTAGAGCCTGCTCCGGATTCTGTGTCTCCCTCTCTGTCCCTCCCCTACTCATGTGTGCATGCTCCCTCTCTCTTTCAAAAATAGATAAATATTAAACAACATCCACAAATTCAAAATTAACATTATTAAGAATTTCAAAATGATGACGGCAGAACATTACAGACCAAGTGTGGAGCCTTCTGAGTGGGGTCTCTAGGTAACTGTCCTGGCGTCCCCTAGGAAGCTGACTCTGGTTGAGACCTATTCCATTGTACTGTACTCAGTCTGGCAAAGAGATTAGTTGAAGAGGGTGGTATTTACAAGGAATCTATGAAGAAAGGCATTAAGAAAATAAACATGGTCAGCATTTCTTAGCACTGTTCAAGGGACAGTGAGGTTGATGTTTAGGACACTAAAGGGATGAGATCAGTCGTGGGCAGGGGTGTTTCATTCTCCTTCACCAGGACCTGGGTGGGGAGGTCCTCACTTTTCAGGGCTTTGCTCCGATTACACACATATTTTGGAAGAAACTGCTAAATGTCCCTAAATATCCATTGACCCTGTAGTGCAGTAGTATTTTTTGCTGTGCACATGGTCATCTGGAATGAAGGTGACAGTTTCTCAGCTGTTGTCCCTGCAACCCTATGGGACGGTGTGACTAAGTGGTGGTCATCACGATATGAGTGAGAATTTTCATGTAGCAGCTTCCAGGCACATTCCTTAAAGTAAAGCCATACATGCTGTTTGTGTGGTCTCTCTCCTCTCCTTCCTCTGTCATGCTGCCTTGGTCATAGAGAGCAGAAACCTCTTAGACCAGGAAAATGCAGGTCACATGCAGGCATAGTAAGGTGATGTGTTAGAAGAGCTGGGACCTAGGATTTCATGGGGAGAACTTCTGGTCTAACTTAAACCATGTATTCCATGACAATATACTTTTTATGTGGGAGAGAAAATAAATCTAGTCATAGTTAAATCTAATCCTAACTAACATACCAAGCAAATTCACCTGGCCTAGAGCATACTCTGGATGAGAGATACGACTACCACATTCCTGAGAAAGTATACCTATCGCAAGTTAACAAGTTAGCATTGGGGTTCACATAGGCTATACCGTATACCGATTTTTCTAGTCTGAATTAGTACCTCTGAGTGAATCAACTTGAACAGAATGTCATTTCCAGATCTAAAAAGCAGAAGCCTACGTCATAGATCTCCATGAACTCACAGGCGTGTCTTAATCCCGTGAAACTGAGCTATGTGGTTACTAGCACCTTGGTTTCCTGACAGGTGTGGGTACATGTGGGTACAATGGACACAATACAGACCAAATGGTCTGAAAGTGTAGGACAGGGAGGCACCACAGCAACTGGTTCTTTATTTTTTTTAATGTTTATTTGTGTGTGTGTGTGTGTGTGTGTGTGTGAGTGAGAGAGAGAGAGAGAGAGAGAGATTGAGCATGATCAGGAGAGGGACAGAGAGTGAGGGACACAGAATCGGAAGCAGGCTCCTGGCTCTGAGCTGTCAGCACAGAGCCCGATGCGGGGCTCGAACTCAAGAACTGTGAGATCATGACCTGAGCCAGAGTTGGACGCTTAACTAACGGACTCACCCAGGTGTCCCACAAATGGGTCTTTTGAGATAGAATTCAGAGAACCAAAATTTGGTAAAAAGTTTAAAGCTTCTATACAGCGAGACCCCAATGAGCAAAGGTAGATTTTATCAGACCAATATTTACCCAATACCTACTATGTACCATGCTCTGTTCTAAAGGCTTGGGGGGCATCAATGGGCAAAACAAGTATCTTTTACTCCATGGAGGTTATAGGCTACTGGGAAGAGACAGGCAGTAGAGATAAAATGTGATGTATAATTAACAAAAGCAATATGTATAGGTGATAAGGACGATGTGAATGAAAAAAAGAAAAGGAAAAAGAGTAGGCGGAAGTGGAGTAGGTTAGGACCCAGAGTTTCTCTATTGGGCCAGTAGATACACCCTCCCACCCCCCCCACCCCCCCAGCTGCTTTGAGCACTGGCTGCTCCCTTCTCATGAGCACCGTCCTCAGCCATGCAGCTGCCTTGTGCAGACACAGCTAGGAGGTTATGCAACCTGAAAGGCTGGATACAGCGCACAGTGGAGGGAGCTGAGGTAGGAGAAGGGCAAGCCCATCCCTCAAAACTGGCAGGAATGGACAGTACAAAGATATGCAAGCTGGTGGGGAGTAGCGGTTCTGATTGCTTCAGTGATTTCTCCTGAAGGAGGAGCAACATCACCAGCTAAGAGGAACTAGAGAATGACATATAGGAGACTGAAGAAAGAGGAGATAGTCTGAAATCATCCTGTTAGAGAGCCGCCAAGTGGATGGACCGGGGCGTATCAGTGCTCACCTGCAGTTCATGATCATGAATTTTCATTGGGACAATGCAGTCAGCCATGAGGATGTCACTGTGGCCGGGCAGAGGGTCATTTTGCCACATGAGCAGAATGCAGTGAGTGTGGATAAGGGAATCAAAGACGTGCGCAAGGAAGTGATGATATTGGTTGGGCTAAAGAACTTAAATGGACTAAGGAAGAAAATGAAGATAGCAAGGGGGAGTGGATAAAGGGAATTGTAAAATCAGGTAATAAAAGGGGGGACTAGCCAGACTACAGATGAAACAATGAAAAGATCAGTGGTTGCCGAGGGTCTGGGGTGACAGAGGAAGGGGTTAATGGGGGGAACACGGGGCTTTGGGAGGCAGTAGAATATGCTGTATTATTTCGTAATGGTGGATACATAATGTTATATAATCGTCAAAACCCATAGAACATACATCCCCAAAAGTGAACCCTAATGCACACTACTGATTTTAGTGAACGACAATGCATGACTACTGGCTCATCAATGATAACAAATGTACCACAATAATGTATGATTTTAATAATAACAAAAACTGGTTGGGGTGTGAGGTGGGGTGTATGAGGGGCTATATAGGAACTCTTTATAATTTTTACTCAAGTTTATCTCTAAACCAAAAACTGCTAAAAATAAAGCTATTAATTTTTTTTTTACAAATAATTTATTGTCAAATTAGTTTCCACATAACACCCAGTGCTCATCGCCACAACTGTCTTCCTCCATGCCCACCCCTCCTCCCCCCTACATCCACCAGTCCTCAGTTTTTGTCAGCATTCAAGAGTCTCTCATGGTTTGCCTCTCTCCCTTTCCCCCACCACTTCCGCCCTTCTTCTCCCCCTTGTTCCTCCGTCAAGTTCCTCCTAATCCTCCTATACATGCAAACATATGATATTTGTCCTTCTCTGCCTGACTTATTTCGCTCAGCATAACACCCTCAAGGTCCATCCATGTTGCTACACATGGCCAGATTTCATTGTTTCTCATAGCCATGTAGTATTCCATGGTATAGATAAGCCACATCTTCTTGATCCATTCATCTGTTGATGGACACTTAGGCTCTTTCCATGTTTTAGCTATTGTGGAGAGTGCTGCTATGAACATTGGGGTACATGTGCTCCTATGCATCAGCATTTCTGTATCCCTTGGGTAAATTCCTAGCAGTGCTATTGCTGGGTCATAGGGGAGTTCTATTGTTAGTTTCCTGAGGAACCTCCACACTGTTTTCCAGAGGGGCTGTACCAGTTTACATTCCCACCAACAGTATAGGAGGGTGCCCGTTTCTCCACATCCTCGCCAGCATCTAGAGTTCTCTGATTGGCTCATTTTAGCCACTCTGACTGGCGTGAGGTGGTATCTCAGTGTGGTTTTGATTTGTATTTCCCTGATGAGGAGCGATGCTGAGCATCGTTTCATGTGTCTGTTGGCCATCTGGATGTCCTCTTTGGAGAAGTGTCTGTTCATATCTTCTGCCCATTTCTTCACTGGGTTGTTTGTTTTTCAGGCGTGTAGTTTGGTGAGTTCCTTATAGATTCTGGATATCAACCCTTTATCTGATATGTCATTTGCAACTATCTTTTCCCATTCCGTTGGTTGCCTATTAATTTTCTGGGTTGTTTCCTTGGCTGTGCAGAAGCTTTTAATCTTGATGAGGTCCCAACAGTTTATTTTTGCTCTTGATTCCCTTGCTTTTGGGGATGTGTCAAGTAAGAAGTTGCTGCGGTGGAGGTCAAGGAGGTTGTTTCCTGCTTTCTCCTCTAGGGTGTTGATAGTTTCCTGTCTCACGTTCAGGTCCTTTATCCATTTTGAGTTTATTTTTGTGCATGGTGTGAGAAAATGATCTAGTTTCATTCTTCTGCATGTTGCTGTCCAGTTCTCCCAACACCATCTGTTAAAAAGGCTGTCTTTTTTCCATCGGATATTCTTTCCTGCTTTGTCAAAGATTAGTTGGCTGTATACTTTTGGGTCCACTTCTGAGTTCTCAATTCTGTTCCATTGGTCTATGGGTCTGTTTTTGTGCCAATACCATACTGTCTTGATGATAACAGCTTTGTAGTAGAGGCTAAAGTCTGGGATGGTGATCCCTCCCGTTTTGGTTTTATTTTTCAGGATTACTTTGGCTATTCGGGGTCTTTTGTGGTTCCATACAAATTTTTGGATAGTTTGTTCTAGTTTTGAGAAGTATGCTGGTGCAATTTTGATTGGAATTGCATTGAATGTGTAGAGTGCCTTAGGTAGTAATGACATCTTAACTATATTTATTCTTCCTATCCATGAGCATGGAATGTTTTTCCATTTCTTTGTGTCTTCTTCAATTTCCTTCCTAAGTTTTCTATAGTTTTCATCATACAGATCTCTTGTATCCTTGGTTAGGTTTATTCCGAGGTATTTTATGGTTTTTTGTGCAATTGTGAATGGGATCAGTTTCTTGATTTCTCTTTCTGTTGCTTCATTGTTGGTGTATGAAAATGCAACCGATTTCTGTACGTTGATTTTGTACCCTGCAACTTGGCTGAATTCTTGGATCAGTTCTAGTAGGCTTCTGGTGGAGTCTGTCGGGTTTTCTATGTAGAGTATCATGTCATCTGCGAAGAGTGAAAGTTTGACTTCCTCTTTGCCAATCCTGATGCCTTTGATTTCCTTTTGGTGTCTGATGGCTGATGCTAGGACTTCCAGCACTATGTTAAACAGCAGTGGTGAGAGTGGGCATCCCTGTCGTGTTCCTGATCTCAGGGGGAAAGCTCTGAGTTTTTCCCCGTTGAGGATGATGTTAGCTGAAGGCTTCTCATAGATGGCTTTGATGATGTTTAAGTAGGTTCCTTCTATCCCAACTTTCTCGAGAGTCTTTATTAAGAAGGGATGCTGTATTTTGTCAAATGCTTTTTCTGCATCTATTGACAGGATTATATGGTTTTAATCTTTTCTTTTATTGATATGATGTATCACATTGATTCATTTGGGAATATTGAACCAGCCCTGTAACTCAGGAATGAATCCCACTTGATCTTGGTGGATGATTCTTTTTATGTGCTGCTGGGTTCGATTTGCAAGGATCTTGTTGAGAATTTTTGCATCCGTATTCATCAAGCATATTGGCCTGTAGTTCTCTTTTTTTGCTGGATCTCTGTCTGGCTTGGGAATCAGTGTGATGCTGGCTTCATAAAATGAGTCCGGGACTTTTCCTTCACTTTCTGTTTTTTGGAATAGCTTGAGAAGAATTGGGATTAATTCTGTTTTAAATGTCTGGTAGAATTTGCCAGGGAAGCCATCAGGTCCAGGGCTCTTATTTGTTGGGAGATTTTTGATCACTGATTCAGTTTCTTCACTCGTTATGGGTCTGTTCAGGTTTTCTATTTCTTCCCGTGTGAATTTTGGTAGTGAGCGTGTATTTAGGAATTTGTCCATTTCTTCTAAGTTGTCCAATTTGTTGGCATATAATTTTTCATAGTATTTCCTGATAATTGCTTGTATTTCTGAGGGGTTGGTTGTAATAAGTCTATTTTCATTCATAATTTTGTCTATTTCGGTGCTCTCTCTTTTCTTTTGGATAAGTTTGGCTAGAGGTTTGTCAATTTTGTTGACTTTTTCAAAAAACCAACTCTTGGTTTCATTGATCTGTTCAATTGTTTCCTTGGTCTCTATGTTGTTTATTTCTGCTCTAATTTTTACTATTTCTCTTCTTCTACTGGGTTTAGGGCGTTCTTGTTGCTCTGCCTCTAGTTCCTTTGGGTGAGCTGTTAGATTTTGGACTTGCGCTTTTTCTAATCTCTTGAAATAGGCCTGGAGAGCAATGTACTTTCCTCTTAGGACTGCCTTTGCCACATCCCATAGATTTTGAATTGTTGTGGTTCCATTTTCATTTGTTTCCATATATTTTTTAATTTCATCTCTAATTGCCTGATTGGCCCATTCATTCTTTAGAAGGGTGTTCTTTAACCTCCATGTTTTTGGAAGTTTTCCAGACTTCTTCCTGTAATTGATTTCAAGTTTCAAAGCATTGTGATCTGACAGTGTGCATGGTATGATCTCTATTCTTTTATATTTATTGAGGGCTGCTTTATGTCCCAGTATGTGATCTATCTTGGAGAATGTGCCATGCGCACTTGAGAAGAAAGTAAATTCCCTGGCCTCAGGATGTAAAGTTCTAAATAGATCCGTCAGGTCCATCTGGTCCAATGTATCTTTCAAGTCCATTATTTCTTTAGTGATTTTCTGTCTGGTTGACCTATCCATTGCTGTAAGCGGAGTATTAAAGTCCCCTGCTATTAGCACATTCTTATCTAGAAGCTTGTTTCTGTTTGTGATTAATTGTTTTAGATATTTAGGTGCTCCCATATTCGGTGCATAGACATTTAGGATTGTTAGTTCTTCCTGATGGATGGACCCTGTAATTATTATGTAGTGCCCTTCTTCATCTCTTGTGATTGTCTTTAATTTAAAGTCCAGTTTGTCTGATATAAGTATCGCTACTCCGGCTTTCTTTTGATTTCCTGTAGCATGATATATATTTCTCCATCCCCTTACTTTTAATCTGAAGGTATCTTCCCGTCTAAAATGAGTTTCTTGTAGACAGCATATAGATGGATTTTGTTTTTTAATCCATTCTGCTACCCTATGTCTTTTGATTGGAGCATTCAGCCCATTGACATTCAGTGTTATTATTGAAATATGTGGGTTTAGAGTCTTTGTATCTTTTGTAGGGTTCATGTTTGTGGTGGTGTCTCTGGAATCTTTGTTCCTTGCAACCTTTCCTTCAGAGCATCCCCCTCAGGATTTCTTGTAGGGCTGGCTTCGTGGTGACAAATTCTTTCAATTTCTGTTTATTTGGAAAGGTTTTTCTCTCTCCTTCTATTTTGAATGACAGGCTTGCTGGATAGAGGATTCTTGGCTGCATATTTTTACTGTTCATCACATTGAAGATCTCCTGCCATTCCTTTCTGGCCTGCCACGTTTCAGTAGATAGGTCTGTCACCACTCTGATGGGTTTCCCTTTGTATGTGAGGGCCCTTTTCTCCCTAGCTGCTTTCAAAATTCTCTTTGTCCTTGTATTTTGCCATTTTTACGATGATATGTCGTGCAGAAGATCGATTCAAGTTACGTCTGAGAGGAGTCCTCTGAGCCTCTTGTATTTCCACATTGACTTCCTTCCCCAGGTCGGGGAAGTTCTCTGCTATAATTTGTTCCAGGACTCCTTCAGCACCTTTCCCTCTCTCTTCCTCTTCTGGGATTCCTATGATATGGATATTGTTGCGTTTGACTGTGTCGCTGAGCTCTCGAATTCTTCTTTCCTGTTCCTGGATCAGTTTGTCTCTTTTTTTGTCAGCTTCTTGTTTTTCTATAATGGTGTCTTCTAAATCACTTATTCTCCTTTCTGCCTCTTCAATCCGTGCATTGGAGGCCTCTAATTTATTATGTATCTCATTTATCGCATTTTTTAATTCTTCATGCCTATTTTTATTTTCCATTCTGTCTGTAGCCATAGTTTCTTTGATGTCCCCTACGTTTTTTTCAAGCCCTGCTATTAATTTTACCATTATTATTCTAAAATCTTGTTCACTTATGCTGCTGATATCTGTTTTGAGCAGTTCATTAGCTGTCATTTCTTCTTGGAGTTTCTTTGGAGGAGAGCTCTTTCGTTTCGTCATTTTAGTTAGCTTTCCGGCTCTTGTTGGTTTTAAAGACCTGTTATGCTCTCTGTTTCTATGAGCACTGCTATATCCAAGAAACTCTTTGACTTTCCAGGGCCTATCCTTTCAGAGATTGTTTTTTGAATGGTATCCCTCGGTCACTCTTGTTGGGACCTTAGTTATTTTATTTTCCTATTCGTAGTGATATTTGGGACTCTTCACCTTGTGTACTCTAGCTTGTTTCTTGAGGTAGCCCTGGAAAAGAAAACAGACAGACAAACACACAGGGAGCAGGAGTACACAAACGCACAGGCTGATTCAACTAACATGCAAAGCGAGAGGGAAAACGAAAAAGTTAATAGAAAAGACGGAGGAGGGAGGGCGAATAATAGGGAGCATAAAATACATAAAAGGGTCTAAAAAGGGAAAAGAAAAGGAAAAAAGAAGAAAACCGATGGACAAAGAATGGTTTAAAGCATATACCTGGATTTCCCAGCTACAGTTAAATAGCTGTGTGTATGCAGTGCTGGTTGAAGAGCATAGAGAAAAAGAGAGAAGGCAGGGCGAGACGAGGCAGATTTGGAAATAGAATGAACAGGCAGAAGGGATAAGAAGCTTTTTTCAAAGAGGTAAAGGGTAGAATATGGTTGGATAGGTGAGAGAAGGATGCTGGAATTATCCTGAGAAACTATATAGTCTATTTACTCCTGAAAGAAATAGCTGAAAAAGTCGGTAGGTGTAGAATTTACACTTACAGAATGGACTTGTTGTGATTGTTTAAGCAAGCTGGCGACCAGAGTTAATTAGGTCAGTGTTTCGGGGAAAAAAGTGAGAAAAGAGAAAGAAGAAGGAAAAAAGTGAAAAGAAAGGGAAAAAGAAAAGAAAGAAGAAAAAAAAGGAAAAAAACAAAAAAAGGAAAAAAGAAAGAGAAAAAAAAAAGAAAAAGGGAGGAGGGCACCTCTCAGGCAGGGATGGGCGTGCCATGATCCGATGCCTCAGGCGGGGGTTCTGCCTTGGCGGTTGTGGGGAGGAGAGTGACGGTGCTCCAGTCCCTTCTTGAACCCCGCGCTGCAGCTCGCTTTTTTTTTTTTGGAGTGTCAACTCCCCGTTCTGGGGACGCAGCCGAAGTTGGTTGCACTCTTCAACCCAGGCCAGTTGCAATCTCCAAATCCCAGTCCGCACGCCCCGCTGAAGTTGCCTTAGACACAGCGTCCCAGACAACCCCCTCGGGCTATTCCAGACTCCCTGCTGAGCTTTGGGGGCGGAGTCAGGATCGCTGCTTCCTTCTCTGGGTCGGGCTGGTGCGCATGCGCGGGGGCTTGCCTGCCGGGTCCGCGTAGCCTGAGCCCGCTGGAGTGAGGAAAACCGGGTCTCTCTATGGCTCGTCACCCGAAACATGAACTCACAGGCAAATTTCCCAGTTTTTAGCTCTTTGCCTTCCCTCTCGAGTTCCAGCCAGCCAGGAGCGCGGACGCCCGGTGTCTGCGCGTCTCTTTCAGGGGTCCCAGCCGCCCTGGAGCTACAATGGCGGCAGGCGCGCCCGCGCCGCTTTAAAACCCAACCTCCAGGAGCGGCACAAAGAAGCAGTTTGTGTGCTCAGCCTCCCCCAGGACCAGTTGGCGCGAGGGGACCTGGTGTGCAGGTATTTGGCAAGTTCAGTCTTTCTATGCACCGAGCGGAGGTTTTTCTGTTTCGGACTCTCTCTTTTTCCCCTCTCACTCCCCGTAGAGGGTAGAGGGGGATCGCCTCCCACCCTGGAGTCTCCGATCCTGGCCCGATTTTACCTTCCCCGGTTCGCACTCACGTTAGAAGGCTTTCTCAGTGGATTGTGCGTCCTTTTTCTCCCAGTCTCTCAGGTTTTGTAAGGTTTCCAATGGCTTCAGATCTTTTCTGTGTGATGTATGGGCGCGAGTGCAAGTACGGAGCTCCTTACTTCTCCGCCATCTTGCCCCCTTAAAGCTATTAATATTTTTAAGTGTAGGACTTAACATAGTTCTTCATGAGACTAGATTTTTTTTTTAAACAATTTTCTTTACCTCCTGAAGTAAGGCAGTGGACAGTGCTAGGCTTACATTAGATGATCAATAGTTAGTTAAATGCAATTATATTAAATCTAATGTCACTTACTCTGGATCAAAAAATGAACACAACCCAAATGTAGAAAATAGATAAGTAAATAAAACATTTTTAAAAAATTTTATTTTGGGGTTACAGAGACTGCACATTTTATGGCTACTCAAATTGGAAATGCAGTGTAATTTGGGACACCTGGGTGGCTCAGTCGGTTAAGCATCTGGCTTTGGTTCAGGTCACCATCTCTCTGTTTGTTGGTTCAAGCCCTGTGTCGGGCTCTGTGCCAACAACTTGGAGCTTGGAGCCTTCAGATTCTGTGTCTCCCTCTCTCTGCCCCTCCCCTGCTAGTGTGCTCTCACTCTCTCTTTCTCTCTCATCTCTCTCTCAAAAATTTAAAAAAATTTAAAAAATATAAATTTAGTCTTCCAAGTTTGTAAAAGCAAGGGGGGCAGTGACTCTGGAGGAGGAAACAGTGTCTGAGGGTTGGTGTCCTTAGCAAAGAAGGGAAGCACCTTGACACCTTCCCCACAGTCTCCCTGTTGGGGTCCATAAGATAGCTACATGGACCATAATAATTTTTCTTAGGTTTAAGAACAAAAAGGCTGGGGCACCTGGGTGGCTCTGTCAGTTAAGCTTCTGACTCTTGATTTCAGCTCAAGTCATGATCTCATGGTGTGTGGGATCCAGCCCCACACTGGGCTCTGTGCTGACAGTGTAGAAGCTGCTTAGAAATATGTGTCATCCTCTCTCTGCTCCATGCTTGCTCCGTTTCTCTCCAAAATAAATAAATAGTCTTAAAAAAAAAAAAGAATAAAAAGCCTATCAGGGTCATATGATCATCAAACTCCATAGTTCCTTGGTGAGGGGTCTACATGGCAGTCGTGATCAATGCAATGTGTGCCTTTCCCTTTTTTTTTATTTTTAGAATTTAAAGGTGAGATAGTTTTATATGCATGGGGAGGTTGGTTTAAACATATTGCTTAACAAGGGCTCTCAATGCTAAATTCTGTGAAATTTTCACCTTGCTTAAAATTAAGAAGACAAGATATGGTTGTAGTGGCAAATGGAGTAACATAAATAGACCATAAATGGACTTTATATAAAGAAGTGATCATAAATGTGGTCCTTAAGTAATCAAAGTGTATTAAAAGCCATATAGTATATTGAGTGAAGTTGCTCTAATTGGTTAAATAGTTTTAGGTATAATTAATCTGTTCTTTCATAAAATTGTTAGAAAATATTTTCCTGAGTGTTTGGCCATTGATTAAGAAATCATCGTATTTTGAAAATTAAATGGAGGAGATGATAAATAAATTAATAGTGACATTAGATGCATATTAAGTTATCTCTGCTGTCCACACATGCAGGCACATTAGCATAGACTCATCATTCAATTAATTGCCTTTTGCTGCAGTGAACCTCTAATCTCAGAAATGCAATGATCATACACACAGAAAACCAGATAAGCTATTTGAGCCACAGTTTAGAAATAAGAAATCAGGTTTTCACTGCTGATGCATATGGGATCTTTCTTTGAGTGACCAGTAGATTGTTTTTGTATTAAATGCTTTCAACTCTTACCATATATTCTTAAGGAACATAGCAGTGAGACAAAAAAAATCAACATTTACCATAGAGAATTTTATTCCTTGTTTGAAAAGAGGTCATCAATTCAGTCTTGCTAAGATTGGACTGGTTTCTTCTGTGCTTTAGAAAGAGAGTGTGCCAAATTTCCATTAAGATGGAGAATTTCAAGGGATACCCCAAAGTCTGATAATCTTTATTTATGTCTCTTTTTAAATTCTTATTTATGTCTAGACTAATTTCCTCATTCTGTTATTTGGCCCATCTATTCTTTTCTCATTATTGGAGTTGGAGAGTAGGCTTGCCTCGATCTCTAAATGCAACTTTTGATATACTTGAAGATTTGTTATTAATTCTCTGTTCACTTTTCTTCTTCTGGACAAATAACCCTTATTCTTTATTGTTTGGGTTTTGAAAAATGAATCATTTTCATGGCTTGCTTTATGTTGGCTTCCTGGTTTCTGTATCTTTAGTGTGGCATTCATAATTAGACTTGAGTTTAGCGGAGTGCTAAAAACCTATTTCAATGTACTGTAGATATTTTTAAGTGATAGAACAACACTATTTAGAATAGGTATCATTCTGGGGTGCCTGGGTTGCTCAGTTGGTTAAGTGTCTGACTTCAGCTCAGGTCATGATCTCACAGTTCGTGGGTTCAAGCCCCGCGTTGGGCTCTGTGCTGACAGCTAGCTCAGAGCCCGGAGACTATCTTCGGATTCTGTGTCTCCCTCTCTCTTTGACCCTCCCCTGCTCACGCTCTCTATCTCTCTCTCAGAAATAAATAAAAAACATTTAAAAAACAAAACAAAACAAAAAAGAATAAGTATCATTCTAATGGCTTCCTAACCCCCTCTCTGCTATGTTGATATTTTTCAGTCATTGATAACTCCCCATCTTTATTTTTTTGTCTTCTGTTTTTATGTGTATTTATTCCATAAATTACTGCTTTTGGAAAATCACATACAATGTAAACAACTCCCATCTATAACTACGGATTAAATTTAAGGATTAGCTCCTTATTTCAGTGTTAGATCTTTCCAGAAAATATGAAATTCAGTCCCATAACTTTATTTGTAATGGAATCTTTACATGTGAGTTGGAAGCAATCATAGAAATGCAGATTTACCTTTGTGTCATATGCATCCAGGCAGCAAATAATTATTGATGCATCTCATGTATCAGACAGAGATCAAGACAGACATTGTGTTTGCCTTTATCAGATGGGTTCCTAAGAAGTATACTGGAAAATATTTCTACAATTTTGGTCATATTCCAGATTGAAAATATCATAATGTAAAGAGAAGCTTGGTGGTTCTTTTTGATAAAGGGAAGACTCCATTTTTAGAGTGATATGTATGAACTAGTTCTTATAAATTATTCTTGTTTCCAGCTAAAGAATAAGCACAGAGTGTTAGGACATAGTATCTTAGATTTTCTTTTGCAGGTTCTAGTATTTTTCCAGGCACAGAATTGGTGTTGATCACACACACACTGGAACCTTCAGGACCAGTTTTTAATGTTGTGTGTGTAAGTCTGGTGGAAGCTATGGGATCTCATTGCAGGAAAAAAAATGTCCTTAAGATTTAGAAGCACCTGTACTTCCTGAAACCCCGTTATAGACTCCAGGGTAAGAATTACTGAAAGTTCCAGGTCTTTACACTTAACCCATGTTCCCATGATGCCAATGGAAAGTGGAAGATCTCTGATATGAGTCACAGTCCAAAATGAGGCTTCAAGGACTGGTATGGGATCTGCAATACAGGGAAATGTATAATCTCACAGAAAAAGAGGAAATCCGTTTTGCCTCCCTTCAAGTATCACATGGTAAGATGAAAAAACCAATGGGGGCCAGAATAGGGCCAGGAGAATGTGGCACAGCTGGATGTTCTATCTTGTTTCTAACCTAAGTTCCGAGCTAGAAGGAAATACGTGGACTTTGAAATTCATATATTAGTTCTAACTGGACATCAAGTCTTTCATTCATTGACCAAAATTCACTGAGTAGTGGGGCACCTGGGTGAATCAGTTGGTTAAGTGTCTGACTCTTGATTTGAGCTCAGGTCATTATCTCATGCTTTATGAGATCAAGCCCTGTGTTGGGCTTTGTGCTGACAGCCTGGAACCTGCTTGAAATTCTCTCTCTCTCCCTCTTTCTCTGTCCTTGCCTCTGTCTCTTTATCTGTCTCTCTCCCTCTCTCTCTGTTCCTGACGCGCACTCTCTCTCTCAAAATGAATAAATCAACTTAAAAAACAGTATTCATTGAGTGGCTACAATGTGCCAACACTTGGGAAGACCCAGTATCTGGTCTCATAGAGCTCATTGTTCACCCCTGTAACTCACTGGGGCAGCAGTGGAAGGAAACTGGTTGGGGGCACCCTTGTGCCTGATCTTGGACAGCTCAGGCATGACCAGCAGCGGTGCTCAATAAATATTGGCTGGTTGATTAGTCTGTTACTTCCCTGATGAGTTAGTTTCATTGCAGAATCAGAGAACAGCTGGGGTTAATAAAAGAAAAGTTTAGTTTTGAGAGGGGCACAAAGCTACATATACTAATTATAATAAAATATTTAAAATCTACTTAGGGTAACATAGATATGAACAGGAAGTGCATACTAATGTGAGATTCGTTTTGATGTAAAGCATTTTCAAAATCGGCTGTCTATCCTCAGAGTGGCCAAAATAGTGGTCCAGAGACGGACAAGGAGCATTTCAAATTCAGCAGTATGTTCTCTTATTGGCCCAGGGATGGCAATAACACAAGGAGCAGCTGGTAAGAATCTGGGTCTATTCTGACTAGATCGTGCTGCCTGAGAGTCTAATTTTGCCTCAAAAATGGTCTAATTTTGCTCACAGTGGAAAAAGTGGTATATTCCTTTGGTGTCAACAGACCAGATTGCATCTCCAGTTTGTTTGATAAGGGAACTTGGTTCTGTTCCCAGATATGGCTGTCCTTCATGGATCATTGAGTTACGCTAAGCGTTTTGAACAAAGTCAATTTCAACACATGCTGCTTTCCTCCCAAACCTTGGAATTTCTCTTCATACCAAAGTTCCAAGAGCTCTTGTTTGTAGGAAGAGAATATCCTGCCGATGCATGTCACTTCAGCTCTAGCTGTCAGCTTCTTCAGCCCTGAATAGGTCAACCCTAAGGGCCCTTTAGGATTTAACAGTTGAGCATTTTTATAGTGAGTCGTAGATGCTCGAATATTCTGAAATTCATGCAAAGTTATATGTGCGATAGATCTACAAACTGGTGCATAAAAAAGAGTAGGCTCTTTCTGTCCAAAAATATCCCTGATTGGAGTTTTTTGTGCCTTGGCTTTCAGTGAAGGGACTTCTGATATTTTCTTGTTTATGTTCCCTCACATTTCTTCAGGAAATAGCAATGTGTGAAAGCGCTTATTACTCCATCAGTATTTTTTTTTCTTTGAGAGAGTTTCCAACTGAGGGTCCATTACCTATTTCTAACTCACTTAGTTTCAAACTCTCTGGTCCTAAGTAATGAGCCATGAAGGAGACCAGGTTGGAGAGTGACCTGGGAAGGACTTGCATCCTCACAGGGGACACTGGGTCCCTCTCTGAACAAGGAGCCCTTTCCTCCCAGCATGTGTTCCTTTGTGCAGCTGCCTGTGGCCATGACAAATCCAGGAACCTTGCTCCAGGCAAGACTCTCTTCCACTGAAAATGCCACTGTCTTCAAAATGAGCCTGGAAAACTTTGCAGATGATATATGTCTTCTTGAAATACATACCCTGGGAGCGTGAGGCTGAAGGAGGAGGACAGGGAGGGTTGATGAGCAGCTGGCTCTATTTATGTTCTGCTGATGCACTAATCCCTCACACACACCTGGATGTGATCTGAGCTCCTGCCCACACAAAGGGCTCCTGGCATTGGCTCTGGTACTTACAAGTCCCAACTGAGCTCAGACTTCAGTCTGGCTGGAATGTGCAGGTGTACTACCTGGATCCTCATGGAGAACCGGCTGGGATCTCCCCAAGTTGGCAACTGATCTTGTGTGGGTGGGGTGGGGAGTATGGTAGGAGAGTGATGATAATTCTGAGAGGAAGCCCTGTGGGAGAATTTTAAGAAGAAGAGCATTCCTCTTTCCTTTTCCTACATTTTTTTCTTCTATCCCATCTGGTCCCCAGGTTTCTGGTCCTTTTGCTCTTTTCTTTCATTTTCAAGAGTCCATGAAATTGTGGCACTTAGCTTTGTTGTATAATGAATGAAGCCTAACAAAATGAGCTATTTGCTTCATTTGGTGTCATCCAAAATAGGTGGCTTCTTCTGTGTAATACCTGGAGGTAGGATTTTACTCCTGTTTCTTAAAGCCATTGTCTATCTGTAGTTCTTTTTGGAATTTCTAGTTGGATAGGACACACACGTGGGGAGGAAGGCCTGAAAGGCAGTCTTGAGACTGGTGGGAAGGGACTGGCATGTGATGGAAGGCCTAGCTCACCATGCTTGCTGTGCTGTGCTGGCTACTCCCTGATGACTTTTTTGGATTGAATAAAGCCAGCTACAGAAGTGGGTGAAGCTATCCCTCACACTGACATTTAATTTACCTAGGAGTCCAATAATCTGAGAAAGAATCAAATACTTGAAAATTTTGCTTCAGTGAGCAAAAGCTAAGTGTTTGTACCATATTGAAAAGTGATACTTTTCCTCGGAATTTAAAGGAAAGAAAGGGTGACAGGTTCAGGGCCTACAAGCAAAAGGAAAGAACAAAACTCTTCTTTAGCATATTTACAGTTCTGACGTTGGAGAAAACTCTGGAATCTTACATATCTTGTTATTTTATCAGCTACAGTTTGGTAGAACAAGGTCATGGGGGCCTAGGAAAAGGATGTGGTTGTAAAGCCTAAAAAAGGATGGGTATTTTTAAGTGTATTACAGAGAAGGAAGCAGCTGGACTTAATAACTAACAATATGTGGGAGGCGAAAGTATGTTGAATCTTGTACAGAAGTTTGATGATTAGAGAAAGGGCGGGCAACATTGCTGTCCAAATCCAAATAACCCTCTATAATTAGCTCCACCTGTGCTAAAAAAATTATGCTCACATACCGTTCCCAATTTATTGAAATTTATGACCATGCAATATGTTATATGAGTAATGGTCCACTACGGAACCAAAAATCAATATGCAGTCCTTTGTTGATGAAACTTGGGTTTATATTTTATTCATGTTTGCACTCTCAGTAACTAACATGATGCCTGACATCTAGATGATGTTCAAAATGCCAAACAAATGGATAAAATGCCAAATCTGTGGTCTGGTTAAGCTCCCTCAATTTACCTTTAAACCATATCTGGCTAGGTTCAATTATTTGTTTGCTTTAATGACTTGAGTGATCAATTTTGTTTATTGAGATCTGGCACTGCATGTCATATTTCTTTGCAATGCATCAATAGCCAGGCATTTATAAATTAATATCTGCTTCACATCAGCTTATAAGGTAGTCATCATGAGGAAGGATGGAATGTTTTGGTGAAACGACCAGATATTCAGTATGCCAAAGCAGGGATCACAGCCATTACTACCTCTCTGTTACCTTTGTTTCGTGACCACATGATAATTTAGGGTCATGTTCTCAGATGATATGAGCAGGCATTCCAGCCACCACTCTACTGTATACACCTTCCCCTCATATTGAAAGCCTTGCTGTATGCTGGATCTCTGGAGCTTGTTTGTGGTGGCATTCGGGACGACCTCGTATGCCATGTACTTCCATTCCCATCTCTCCCAAATGTAAGTAACTAGACTTCTTAAGACAGCATGGATATTTCTGAGATAGTCAAAATCCATGTAAGATACAAATGGACCAGATACATAACCATCCTCCAAATCAGGAATGTTAGCATCTTTGTGTGGGAGATGTGCAATTCCGTAGCCATGACTTCTTGTCTCTTAACTAACTCAATTTCTGGCTGAAAAATTAATCTGCCTAAGATGTGAGGTATCTAATGCAGAGAGATCTGAATCACGGCTGGACACATGGTTTCAAGGGATTCTTAGCCCTAATCTGCCAACACAATATAACAAAGAGGTTAAGAGCAAGGACTTTATAATCAGACAAACCAGGGTTGATCTTCAACCCTCTCACTGCATAACTGTGTAATCTTGGACAAGTCATTCAACCTCTTTACATTTTAGTTTGCTCATATGTAAAGTGAGAATGATGGGAACTTAATAACATCGTTATAAGGGTTAGATGAGATAATGCTTATAAAACACTTAGCAGAGCGTCTGGAAAATAGTTATCAATAAAAATTAAACAGCGTAAGCATCACCACTATCACTGTTTCACTGTGACATTAACCTGGGAGAACTGCTCATAGCACCCTGGTAGCCTTAGTCTGAGTTTGCAAAGTGAAAGAGTTTCTCAGAGATGGAAAAATGGAAGGGCTGCCTGGGATGGAAGGGTCATCTTGGGTCTCCTAGAGTTGCCATCACATATAACAAAAGAGTTCTTCTGGGTAGAACCTTCCATAGGGGCAAGAACACTTTTTGGCCCCTCTACTGTGGTTATTCTCCTGGGACCTGGGGAGTCTGCAATTTACAGAATGATGCACTTGAACCCCTCCAACAGCAACAAACAAACAAACAAATGAGAAAAAAAATCAATAACCAAAAACAAAAACAACAAAAAACCCATGTGGACATCATCTATAAACTTAACCAAAGAAGTAACCATGTAATGGTCAACCCATTTCAGTAACTAATATAAAATTTATTCATAAGCATAACTCAAGACCATCAACTGTTTACTGTGTCTAGATCAATTTTTAGCTACAGAAATCTGTGAGCAATAAGAATTTCTGGAAGACCAGAGAGAAGGAAAAAAACAAAGCAAAACCTCAAGAAGGCCTTATAAATAAGAAAACCTTAAAAAAGAGAATGTTCTGAACGTGTTTTTAGTCAATATCTTTATGCAAACTGCACTAATTAATCTCATACAAACATGGATATTTTTGTAAAGCATAAGCCCAAGTGCCATTTTATGACCATGTAATTTACAAGTCCTCAAATTACATTAAAATCACCACACACAGTGTTTACAGTTTAATTACATGGTTATTTACCATTCCCAATCAAGTGTTATTCATTCAGTACCTCTTTGCCTGATCTTACCTAAAAAAGAAAACACTTTTATGCTGAATTTGAGTGGTAAACATTCAAACATGCCAATACTTCAAGGCAACAAAGATGTGATTTGGAGTAAACAAACTCCATTGACATATTTCAGAGAACTTCCAGGGGGAAAGAGAATGGAAAGAGTTCAACATTTTGCTAAAATAGTATTTCTTTGCTTGTTTCCATTCTACTGAAAAAGAAAAGAAACCTATCACTATTCACTTCCCATTCTCTATGTAAAACCAACTGGGATTGTTATCCGTATTTTGTATTATAATGATATAGTTCTTTAGTCAAGAAATGTTTATTGAATACCGTATGTTTTCTGGATCCTGTGATAAGAATAAGTGTGAAAAATAAGGCATGGCCCTTGATGAAGTAAGACTAGAGATCTACTAGTACGTTATAGACATTTAAACATGTAGAATATATTTACTTTTGGTTTTCTCTTTGTCATTTACCAATACTATTTTGAAATTAGAAAATCTCCACCCCAGCATGGAGCATCTATCTTCAGGCAATGGCTTAACCTTTGTGAGACTTAGTCTTTTCATTTATAAAATATGGCAGTGGGGAATACAATAATAATATGCCAGTTTTCTCTCCATGATGGTGCGATTATAAAGACAAAGTAAGTCTGAAAACACTTGCAGATTACTTTTTCAGGATCTGCCTCCATACCCAGTTCCCCAAATCCGGTCTGAGTCCTTTTTTGTTTCCCTGAGTTGCCTAACAGCTTAGGATGCCTCATACCCCTGTTATGGTACTAGACATTTATATCAGGAAACAGTCATTTGATGCATGAACTGGGATGACCTTTAGATTTCTAATTTTGAATTCTGTCCTTTGGGAACTCAAATTTTGACAAAAGTGCCCTCATTGTGACATCCTTGGACCATCTGCATGACCAGAAGGGCTTCTGAGATATCCCTATTTCTTGGACCCACTCCAGACTTAATGAATGAGTATCCTTAGCTGTGGAATCCAACCATGTAGCTGCCTTTTAAATAAGTTTCTCTGCTCCCAGAGTCCCTGTATTTAATTAGATCATTTGCAGATATTTCAGTTCTGGTCTTTCAGGTACTTGGTAGAATAATTATTCTCTGTCCACTTAGAATTAGGTGTGCATATATCGCTTCTTTGGGCCAATAGAATGTGACTGTATGTGACAAGTCATGTGACAGACACTGAATTGAAGTAACTTATTTGCAGTGACTTTGTATCTCTCATAATTAAGACATTTTATTTCCTTTTTCCCATGATTAGGGAATAACTTATGATTAGTTTTCCCAAACATGACTTCATGATGGTGGCAAAAAGCATGAACAAACATCAGATTGTAAATTAATCCACACCAATCATTATGACATTATTTTTGATAGAGCAGACATCAAAATGGGAGGGTTGTTAACAGCCTTTTTTTTTTTTTTAATTCTTCCAGTCTTAAATATAGAAGAAAATATAACATTAACATAGGAAGATTTTATATGATGTTTCTATTCATGCACATTTATCTAAGGCTGGATTTACATGGGCAAGTGGAAAGTAGAAATAATTGTATAGGGCAAAAAGAACTCATTTCCTATACTGAACACCTAACAGATACTATTCACTTTGCTGAATCTATTTACATTTAATCACACTGAACAACTGTCTTAGAGACATTGTATTTTTACACTTTTTTTTATATGTGAACAGTTAAACTGGCTAAATCATTTTCCAAAATTTACCAAATTAGAAATGGAGATTCAAGTTGACATCTCTCTGTCCACCCACCTATAATCTCTCTGCGGTGTCATGTCACCTATGGAAAAGTCAGTCTTTCAATGTGTTGATAATCATACTAATTTTCCAGCTAACTGATCAATTTTCATGAGAGCTCAGCATCTTCATGGATGTTAATAAAATGTAGCTTTTAGGGGTACCTGGCTGGCTTAGTGATAGAGCATGGGACTCTTGATCTCAAGTTCTTGAGTTCAAACCCCACATTAGGCATGGAGTCTACTTAAAAATAAGTGAATGAATGAATAAATAAATAAAATGTAGCCTTTTTCAATATTGAATCAAAAATTGATATACTGTGCTTAGCATGCATGTAATATGTATCTATACACCCACATGCATTTTCAATTAGAAAATTAGGAACGGCACATGTAAAATGGTACTTACACTCTTCATTACCAATTTTGCAAACAAGTTTTTCCTTCTGTCTGCAATAGATGCAAGTAAAATGTAACAAATTAAACTAGGGTGATCACCTTTGGAAGTTGTTGGCCCTAAGATATAGATATTTAAATGACTTTCAATCTGGAAAACCCATTAAGCATATGACACGTCATTATCATGCAACAATTATCCAAATGGAATGTGGAATATAAAATTACCTCAGATATTAAGCCTTTGGAGAAGCTTAGGAATGATAGGCATGGAGGAATATAAGCCCATTTTCTGAAGTGACTTTTGATAATTGAGGCAGGAATGTAGTTACAAATTCCACTCTCTGTCTCTGCTCTTTTCTGTTACATTATAAATTAGACAAAGCATCAAGTGGAAGGACAGAGTTTAGAGTCTGGCAGGAAGGAGGGAAGGAAGGAAGGAAGGAAGGAAGGAAGGAAGGAAGATTAAAATAGGTGTATTCCTCACAGTTTTTGTGGAATATCTATCACTGAGGATTTTCTCTGGACTCTGGCTGTGGAAATTTCAAGTCCACTGGGCAGTTTTCCAGTTGACAGCCCTTGAAATGAGACATATACTAAACAGCATGTTTGCATCAACAGCATACATGGTAACTTAGATAGAAAATAATGAATATTAATGTTAACTAACCCCAAAGCAGTAATAATAAAATGTTCTTCATAGTATAATTAGAGTGTTTTTTTCCCCTAAGGAATTGTTATGAAATTGACAAGCTGTAGTATAGCTTGGTTTGGACACATTACTGTTAGGAACAATTAGTATTTTATCCCAGTAAAGAAAAATTACAATTAGAGTTTTCAGAGCAGGAACACCATAGAGATGATCTTTTCTGACTCTGATCTCACAAGAGAGGAAGCAACATGCAGGACATTAAATGGTTTGTGTAACATCACTTGGCTCAGATATGGAAAAGATAGGGCTTGCACCATCTTCCTTGAAGAGCATTCTTTTATGTTTGTCATTAAAAGAATAAGTAACAAAATAGCTTTTGCTAAAATTAAATTAAAAGTCACAATTACTTACTTAGAGATCTTCAAAGTCACCCATACTATATGCTGTACAAATACATATATACTGAAAGAACCTATTGGATGTTAAATGGTCGTATTTATACCTGTTATATTAATTACTTTCATTTATATGTTGAGCATTACACCAGGATTATTGCATGACTACAGCTGAGAAAACAGAAACTAACACAAGGGATATCTTTCCCAAGATAGTAAAATAAGTAAAAGACTCAGAGTTCGAACTTAGGTTCTTTGGATTCTAGAACACGCATCCTTTCTATGTGGCTTCCCTACCTCTCACCAAGATGTTTTAAGAGGACAAGAATCTTATAACACAGATCTTGTTAACAAAGAGATAGTATAAGAAATGCATTCAAAGCAAAAACTAAAGACAAAATGAAAAGAGGTGAAGTTAACATGGGCAAGGGGAGGAGACTGGGGTGGAGCATGGGGAGGGCCATCTGAATGAACTACAACAGGCTTTGTCTTTAGTATCAAGACTTTCAACCACATATAATTCATTTCCAGAATCTCAGTATTGTGCAAAATGTAGAATATTACAATCAACTTAGGAGTTATCATAATAAAACCCCTAGGAGGAATTACAATTATCTTGAGTCAATTAGATTTCTCAAGGATCCCTGACTTTAGCTCTGGCTAACAGGAATCTTAATGAGACAATTAATATTAGCTAATATCAGCTTGACTGATTTAAAGGGTACGTATAATTATATAGATGTGTGTAGACAGAAGTATTTCTCTGTGTGTGTATGCTATACCTATCTGTGGCGTTCAAAACTGAGACTTGAAATATTTTGATAGGAAAATATCGTGCTTCATAGATTAAAAAATATATTTATTCCGAGGATCAGAGATAAAGTAAACAACCTCAGAAAATCAGGCTTAGGCATGAGCTAGATATAGTTAAATGAAGGAAAAAGTTTGATAAATATTTGTTGTATGCCGACCAAGTATCATTTTCAGTAAATTATTCCCTTAGTCCTCACAGTCTTGAAGGGACTATTTATTACCCCTATTTTACAGATTAGGAAACTGAAGCTCAATAGGTTTAAGTGATGACTACGAAGACTTCTCAGGGCTGCCAGGTATGATTGTACAGTCTGTGTACTGTACAATGGCATCCACTAGAAGAAAGTACCAAATTGGGACCATATACTTTTTGTGTTCTGCCCAGTGATGCACTGTAATGAAGGGTGCTTTAATCCCAGTGGAACAGGCTGTCTTTCTCTAGTTTTCCCAGAGGTTACATGCCTCACTAAATTATGGGATTAAAATTTTGAATTCATGAATGTTGGGAGCAAAAACTAGGCTCTTTCCAGGATGTCATTTTTTTAATGTTTTATTTATTTTTGAGAGAGAGACAGAGGGAGAGAGAGAGAGAGTGATCAAGGCAGGGGCAGAGAGAGGGAGACACAGAATCTGAAGCAGGGTCTAGGCTCTGAGCTGTCAGCATAGAGCCTGATGTGGGACTTGAACCCATGAACGGTGAGATCATGACCTGAGCTGAGCTGAAGTCCGATGCTTAATCAATTAAGCCACTCAGGTGCCCCCAGGATGTCTTGAAGCCTCTCCCACTATGAAGGTACAATTGGAAAAAGTTAAGAGTAGCTGGTGCCCATCTCATAATAAGAGTGCTAGATGATATGAATATTAAGAGTTAAGACAATAAAGGGAAAAATGGAAATTTCTTCATAACATCTCTTTTTAAGATGAAACATCATCTGGCTTCAAGGTTTTTGTATGGATAGAGGGAGAAGAAAAAAATAGTTTTGATTGGGTTGTTTTATTCATATGATCTTAGTCTTAGAGTCAGTTTGTAGTAAATCACTTCTTTGGTTTAACAAATAAATCTATGACAGGAGCATTAACACCATGCGTAGCACATAGCAGGCATCAAGTCACATCATCACCAAATTATACCAAATGAGTTCTGAAGTTTTCATAAGCAAAAGTGTCTGAGGTTGGTAATGAGGGTTGTAACTGATGTTACAGATTTCAGTAGGACACCTGGGTGGCTCAGTCGGTTGACCATCCAGCTTCAGCTCAGGTCATGATCTCATGGTTTGTGGGTTTGAGCCCTGCGTGGAGTTCTGTGCTGATGGCTGGGAGTCTGGAGCCTGTCAGATCCTGTGTCTCCCCTCCTCCTCTGCCCCACCCTGGCTCACACTCTGTCTCTGTCTCTCTCAAAAAAAACATTTTTAAAAATAAAAAAAAAAAAGAAATTTCAGTGACTAAAATCCAATGCAATATGAAAGCTATAGTGACTGCACAAAGAAGTGAAGCCTATGGAAGGGGCTAGGGTTCCCACTGTTTCTGCCCCTTGCACCCTGGTTTCTGCCTCCTTCAGTGGTCAGTGAGTTCCTTGATGGGTAAGGCCCATGGATAATCTACTCTGTCTCCAGCATTTTGCACATAATAAAGATTCCATTCATAGAAGGTGCTTGGTGAATGCTGTTGAAGAAATAACTGTTTCTTTTCCCTCCCCTTCATGTACTCATGGCCATTATCCTGTAGACACTGAGGCATTTTACTCTATGTTTGGGGGAGGGGGGGGAGTGAAAAGGAATTACAAAGAAAGCCCACTTGGGAATGAAAATTTAAAGAGCAATAGAAACAAATTGTGGTTATATTCTCCAGTGCATGATACAGAAATAGCAGAAATTATTAAGAGCTGAGGTGGTGGGAAGAGGTCAAGTTAAACCTTAGAGGTAGAAATGATGAGGATAGATTGGGTAGGAAGGAAGAACATCATGCGTGTAGATAGGGTGTTCAGAAGAATGAGTGTTTGTGGAAGGCCAGAGAGACGTTGTTGACCTGGAGTAGAAAATCCTCATCACAGGTGTTAAAAGATGAAAGTTAGAATCTGAGCGCCACAGGAGCCTTGAATTTGACCTTCAGCTGCAGTGAGTGGAGTCAGGTTAGGGATAGGCCACAGGCGGAGCTGAAGCCAGTTTTATTTCTTAATGTTTAAAAGAAAACTTTAGAAAGATGACAGCACATCATCTTGCTTAACTTCACCCAAGTTAAATATCTGTATTTTAACAATGGCTTCATAGGAGACAGTGTGTCATCCTAAAACAGGATGATAATCTGGGATTATCCATAATCTATGGAATCATAGCGTGGTGGCCCACTATATCAGAGGTAGGATATGCACAGATGTGGAGTGGCATGTTGGGATCACTGCCATGGGCATGGAAGCATCACAGGAGCCGTCTGTTCAAAGCTGTTGCTCCAGGGGCCCTGATCTTTGCCTTTCTGCTCTCTAGTTCCCCCAAGGCTGAAATGAAATCTTACTCTTATAAATTGGTTTAAATATAATATGAATATGAGCAAGTCTGGTCTCTGATAGGCAGTTAGTACTAAATAATGCTGCTCTAACGTCCCACTAGAAGAATGTGCTGATTTACAGCCAGGTGTCATAAAATAAGTACTAGCTTCGAAGTGAGGTAATCTAGGCTTTCACCCTACCTCTGTCATTGACCCATCATGGGGTCTCTGTGACATGGTCAGTGGGGTTCAGAGTTGCCTGGGTTTAATTGACCTAAAGCATCAGATTTATTAATGCTGCCATTTTGGAGAAGCTCATTCAAGTCTACTCTTGGGTGTGTATAGCAACATTCTGTGCTATCATGCATTTGCATTATAGGCTGATAACAGATAACAGATTTGAAATCCCAATACTTTTGAAGACATATAGATACAAAGAATTGCCATTAGGTATCAGTTCTCAATTAATTTTCTCTAGGGTCCCTGAAGGCATGTTGCAGCATGCTGTGTTACAGATATAGTGACGGCTGACTTGGAAGAAGCTGCCTATTCCTTTTGAAGTTAGGTGGATGACCTCCCTTTCACAGAAGGAGGGAAACACAAGCTGTTAGTTGTAGTAGGCAAAGAATGCTATCTATCCTGAGCTGTGTACCCTTTAGTGGATATACAGGAAATATGAAACTTTGGAATCGTTTATTTTAGGAACTGAAAGTCTTCCAGAGAAAAAAACCCATTACTTGTGTGGGTAAAGAAGACTAGGTTTATTGAGGACCAGAGCTAGAGGGAATCTCTGAATAAGCATGAGGCTTAAAGGCAGAAAACTAGGTTCTTACTCAGATTCTGCCATGGTCTTTGACAACCTGGACCAGTCTTTTGGCCTTAACTGTGGCCAAGAATAGGGTGGTTTGTCCAGGTCACTTGTTCCATTTTAAAATTGGGGGCAGGGGTGAACACTGGACTAGGCGATCTAGTTTTAACACTTTTTACTTTAGAGTCAGTTCCATTTTTGGATGGGCAAAGAACTAGAACCCAAAAAGAACCTTTAATAGAATTATGGTTACTCTTAAAATGGGATCCATTATCAACTTACATACCATTGGTTGACTCTGGACCTCCAAAATGTCTCCATATGAATACCACTATTGCTCTTATTATACTATAAAGTGAGTCCCTATAGTATAAGTATCAGTAAATTTCTTTGAATGTCATGGTCTAAGTGCTCTGAATAGGTCAAAGGTAATGATTGTTGTTATAAAAACTTATTTTATTTGGCCTCTGCCATCCAACCCACTTTCAAAGTTTTTCCAATCAGACAGTGGCATATACCTTCCTTTCTTTGCTGCAGGTCTTCTACGAAACCCCTGTGTCCTTTATGGCCACTCACCTGTGCTGTTCTTTCCTCAACCATTTAGCACAGTAAAGGAATCCCTGTTATAGAGTGGTTTGTTCAAATCACACTGTTTCTTTCTCTAGGCTTGATTGTGTCTTTTTACCACACATTCCAGCATGTCTGGCTCTGTTGGCAACATGGTAAATAGCTGGTTGGATTTCTATTCTTCCTGCAGGAAAGACAGATGACTGCGTTCTTTGTCTAGGTGGTTTGGTTATTATTGTTCTTTTTCTTCACTTATTATTTTATGAACCTCTTTATTGCAGTTAGCTTGTCTATAGGCTTTCCTTTCCAGCAGAACTGATTTAACATCCCTCCTGTCTTTTGTGAGTACATTGTCTACCTCTAGAGAAGTACTTAGCCTTATTAACGATGATTTCGATTCCATGACCATTTAAGATAAGAGGAAAATAGAGATAGTATTCCCTGGAAACACAGCTCCAGACCCTGGAGCTTTTAAGGCTGGTTTTCTATTTTTCTTCTCCATTTTTATGGAGCATATGTGAAATTTAACCAGACAAGAATGATTTCAAAAGTGCCTGCTCAGAAAGTCCAGTGTGAGGTAGAGGCCTGCAAATGACTGAACAGATGTAGCAGGTGTAAACATGTTTCCTTATCTTGGTTCCTGGGTTTTACATCCTCCTAGAAGACTCTCTGTGCTGCAGAAAAGGGTTATAGGTACAGATGGTAAACTGCTAAAATGCCCAGAAGGTTCAAACTCATCTGTGCTTTTAAAGAAGGGGAGGATTGTGCGTTATCTGACTCGCAGGTGTTTGGAAGGCTCCAAATTACCTTCAGGTTTTTCAGTCTTACTTTGCTTGAACAGATGTCTTGGGTTATATGTGGAAGTATCCACTCCTTATGGTGTCCAAGTGTTTAAAATTGGAAAGAGGGTCCCCAGGAGCAAGGAGGTGGAGTTGAGCTCTCGGCACATGAGCCCCTGCCATCCTTGCAAATTGAGGCTCTGGCCCCTCTCATCTCTGTGCTGCTGTCTCGGATTATTTTCTCTGGTCACTGGATCCTCATTCTCCTGCTTTGCTGAGTTCTTATGGTACGATGTTCCTGGCACAGACACCCCATTATTCCTGAACCTTGTTCCTGTTTCTGTCTCTCCCAGCCTGTGGTAGCAAAGAGCGCAAACAGGCAATGACCACAGGCTTCAGGTGTTCAGCCAGAGCAGCTTCTGCGTAGCGAGCACCAGAAGCATCCTCTGTTACAACCAAAGACTAGCGCAGACATTTGTTTGCTTCATTTCCCAGAGCAGGAGACTTTAATCCTCTCTGAAAAAAAGCAAAGCACAATTAAATTAGCCTAATGTCAATGCCTGTGACATCACTGCACCTGCTATGTTTGTTCTCCTGTTGTTTCTCCCTTCCGGCTTTCAATGAAGAGTAACATGGACTCAGAACTGCATTTCCTACAAGGTATTTCATGTGAGTTTCCATAGGGAATATTTGGGAAAATCCTGTGTGGACAAGGAGTGTGAGAAGTCCTGTGTTATATAGAAATCAACATTTTTTTAACTCTGGGATTTGGGTGGGGGCATTTAAACATGCTAATTTGTGAGTCAAAATCTTTATAAATATATTATGCAGGAGTTCTCACTATTTATTTAACAAAGAGATACTTTTTTTGTATGGAGCATGTCATGGGACAAGTATTCCTTAGTCTACACTTTTGGAAATATTTGCTTAGACAAAACAATAAGGCCCCAAGAGACCCATATCTAGCTGCAGTCTGCCCTGGGGAAGCACAACACTCAGCGAATGGTGTTTTCTTTGGTTTGGTTTTGAAATCATGGGCAAATTGACTTTAGAGAGTTTTACAGATTGTAATGGCTATTTTGAATAACACGCCAGCATCTCTTTCTCCCCCTCCCCCCTCTACTGTCATCATACTCTTTGAGAGAGACTGTCCCCACTCATAGCACCTGTTATGGACTAAGTTGTGTCTGTCTTCAAATTCATACATTTATACCCTAACCCTTCATAAGATTGTATTTGGAAATAAGGCCTTCACTAAGGTAATTAAGGTTGAATAAGATCATATGGGAGAGGTCCTAACACAATTGGTGTCCTTATATGAAAAGGAACTTTGAACATTCAAAGTGATGCCAAGAACACACATGTGCACAGAGGAAAAACCGAATGAAGGACACAGTGAGAAGATGGACATCTGCCAGGGAGAGAGGTCTTAGGAGAGACCAAATGTGCCATGTCTTGGACCTCCAGCCTCCAACACTGTGAGAAAATCAGTTTCAGTAGTTCAAGCCACCCTGTCTCTAGTATTTTGTTATGGTGGCCATAGCAAACTCATGCAGCACCCACTGGTCCCTGTACTAGAGTATCAGGGCAATCCACCCCATGACCTCAGCCCAGCAAAGTTTCAGGTAACCTTCACCCCAGCCAGCTGGTCTCTGATGTTTTCCTGGACATAGGGACTAGTTCAGGAGTGCTCACATAAGCATAATGCTTAGAAATTTGATGGTGTTGAAAGGGGACCTTTTGTTCCTGATGCACATGGCTGAGGAAAACATGCAGCTTTAGTAGCTGTGGGAAGACATCTTGGTAAGGCAGTCATAAGACCAAAGACCTAGGAGGTGAACAAGAAAACAGGAAACATGCATTTGGAGTTCTGGTCAACTCATGCCTTAAAGCTGAGCTTTTCAGTTATGTACACTAATCAGCCTTCTAGATTGCTTAAGCCACATTATGGTGTTTGCTTCCATTTTCAGTGAGAGCCATTCCATCTCATACATGGGTTATACAAGTGAATTAAGGTTCAGTCCCAACCAAAAGGTTCTAAGGTAGGGGCTCAGTGTCCAGATTATTGTGTACCTGACTTATAATCTCTGAGTTCCTGAGCAATAAATTCAGTTTGCATTTCACTATTCTGCTCCGTTGTCTCTGATATCAGGATGTGTGCCCCAAATTATGCCTCTTTTAGGTCTTTTAATTAGCTAGATTTTTAAATGCTCTGTAAGTGATTAAATAAGAAGCTTCAAAGCATGACCCTTTCCATGAGTAAGAAGAGCCTTGAAAACACAGATGCTTGCAGGATCCTAGGGATTTTATAATGCTAAAATATATGGCTACCAGATAATCTCCTAATGGACATATTTTGGGGTAGGACTCGTGTCTATTAAGGGTCAACCACTGTGAATAAAAAATAAAATAAGTCCCTCTCTGGAAATATATAAGAAAGTATATCCCATGGAGGCTGGAGGAGCTGAGGGCTTTTCAAGACATTTAACAAAATAAATTCCTAAGACCTTGATACCTGATGCTAAAAACATGCATTCCTGCAGCTTAATTCCTGAGTTTCCAGGGGTAAAAAGCTGACAAACTAGGTCCCTCCACATCAGCCCCTCTTTCCTTAATACCCTGAGCCATTATAAGCTTCTCTGAGCTTAAAGGCAGAAAAAAGGTCACTGTTGATGGTAGATTGAGTCAACTTCTTAAAGGACAATGACATGCTAGCTGGACGTCTTATACGTGGGCAGATGGTGAGGTCTCCAATGGTGACTCAGTGACTTCATTTCTTGGAAGTGATCATTTAGTGATCTTGACTCAGGCTTTGACCTCAGGTGTAGAGCAAAGACTAGATATAAAAAATTCGACCAATATTCATTGAATATTTATTATATGCCAGGCATTGTTCTAGACAGAGGTGTTTAAATCACATAAAAATATGATAGTTCATAGGTTATGTGTGTATGCATATATGGATAAATAAAAAGTACAGGTATGCAATTGAAGTATGAAGTATGTAAGAGGGAGTTAAAGGCTGTGGTAGTTTTTGTACCATGTCCCCTTGGTTAAGGTGGAACCATGTTTCCTTTCATGGTTCTCAGAATCCTTTTCCTTGCATGGTTCTCAGTTAAAGTTGGCCAGAAATAAAATTTATACAAGGTTGGGAAGCCAGAAGTGAAGCAGCAGCCATACTATTTGAAGATCCTTAGGGTTAGATGCTGTGAGAGGTGCCAGGGGATTCTGCCTGGCTCTTCCTTCCCTTTGCTCTGCGTCCAACCATTCTCATTGACCGTCTGCCCTACTGACCTCTGCAGCCTCAGGCGGACCAACAAAGCAAATGCAAGAGCCTTCTGTATTCTTCTCCACCGGTTTCTGTGCACTGCTCTGCTCTACGGCAGTTAGACACGTTCTCTGGTCAGCTCCCACTTGTTCCTGGGCAGCCGTGTCTCAGAAGGTTTGGGTTAGGACTCTTTTCTGATCTCCCAGTTATGTTTGCAGCCCCTTCCTTTCTAGCTTCCCTCCGACTCGTGTAAGGTCTTCGTTCTTTAATGCATTCATGTTCCATCCTACTCTCTGTGGTGCTGCTTCCCTGTCTGGACCACAAGAGACGGAAACATTACGGAAAAATCGAACGAGGTAGGGGCAGAGAGAGCACCAGTGTGGCCTGAACTGCAATTTTAAATAATATAATCAAGGAAGTTCCCACCAAGAAGGGGACACTGGAGCAAAGACCTGAGACGATAAAGGAAATAATTATGAAATCCTTTCTAAAGCACATGAACACCATTCAGAGGATAATTAGAATAATAAAAGATCTGGCCCAGAAACACCTCCACCTAAATATCTTATAATACTGCATAAATATAGTAATCACAAAAAATACTCTAGGATTTTCTTTAGAGCCCTCTTTTGAAGTTGTATTTTCTTAAACCTTATGGCATCTTGCTGAGGCAAAATCAAGGCCAGAATTGTTCTCTGGGCTTTCAGAAGGCAAAGAGCTCTGTAGTTATGAAGCCATAAGAATAAAATACCCTCGTTAAGTGACATCGCTCTGCTCACTACGGGAGCTCAGCCATTCAGCCACGGCTTTTTCCAAAAACACTCTTCCAGCTTCGTCTTGTGTTTGCAAGGAAAACAGTCACAAACAAATATGCAGAGTGTAAGGAAAGCAGGGGACCATCCCTCTCCCAAGGAGGAAGGGACGCAGTGAAGTTTCCCCACTGAGATCCGTGGAGATGAACCTCTTGGCTTCGGAGTGTTAAAGAAGTATCTCCACTCACCTGGTGTATGATGAGAGAGAGAGAGAGAGAGAGAGATGAAGCCGCCTACCCAAGCACTGTGCAGGAAGGAGATCCTCCCTCCTGTGTTTGGCTGTCAGCAGCCACAGGGGACTTGGTTTCCTGGCAACCTGCCACCAACCTTTCCCTCAGGAAGGTTTGGCTGCCCCTAGGGGGAGCCCATCGTCTACCAGCCTCCAAGGACGTCAGTGTTCAAACTCCCTGTCTTGGGGATGACAGACTGATTCTCTCAGAGAGCACAATTAGAGCATCTGCTAGGAAAAGATTGTTTTGACGCAGGTATGCATTTAATAAATTGGTATTGGAGGCCTCCTGTGCCATGGCCTAGCTGACTACTCATGGTGATTGGGGACTTGTTTTAGGCTCTGAAGCCTGAAGCTTATAGGTCGTTTCTGTAAACACATCTCTTTAGATCCTGGCAAGTCAAACTCCTATATGATAATCACCAATCTGCAATAATGTGGTTTTGCAATGAAAAAATGCTTGTTCACTTTTAGTTGGATTTTTGAAAAAAAAAATGAGTCATTTGTCAGTTGACATGGATGCGTAATCATTTTAAGCATTGTCATACTATAAGGCATATGACATTTTGCATACACTTGTGCCTACCTTCAAAGTTCTCTTGTGGAAGCAACATGCACGTTCTAGAAAGGAGGCAGACAAGAACCGAGAGTTTCCACTTAGAGCTAAACATGATCTTCTGTGTATGTGAAAGGTAACTTAGTAAAGGAAAATGTGTCTCCCTTCAACTTGTAGTTCCTGGCCCGACATTTCCCTGACTCTACTATTAGACCTTTTGACCCACTAACATCAGTTAAGAAGCAAGCTCTCCCCACACCTGTGGGGATGCAGCTTAAATTAAGCCAGAAGGGAAGGCCCAGGGGCTGGAATAGGAAAGTACCTACCCTTCCTACATATGAACTCCTTTGCAGACTTGCCAGCTATTCTCAATAGTCCCCATTGACTAAAAAGTTTGGAAAGGAAGAAACCAAGAAATGTACCTGGTGCCAAGCCAAGTTCATGGCCAGGTTTAATGATGGGAAGGATTTTATTACTTTGGTCTCCTCCTACCTTTTTGGTTTCATTTTTCAGACATTACTTTATTCTTTTTAAGTACCAGAGACGTTTGTGGTGTAGGCCAGGACAATAGTCAATGGTTTCAGAGATATCACTCATTGAATGGAATTAAAGTAAACAAACTTGAAAACACAAGCCAAGAGTCTAGTATTCATCTTTGTAAACATTCAGTTTCACAAAAGCCAGTAAGAAGGACCAGGTATAGGATGAACATTTGAACATCACATAAATTTTTTTTTTTGAAATCTGACAACACTGCTCAGATAAAATTTTCCCCAACATCTAATGCCAGTTTGTTCTAAGAAAATATCCCATATTATTCTTTGGTTTCAGAAGTTTCACTGCGCGTATTGTGTCCTAGTTTGCATTTTAACAGACTGAAAGTCTGACCTTTGAACTTACGATAAATGCACATAACCTGATTTTATAATTAGATACATTTCAAATAGCAGTGGTTGGGCATTATTCGCTCTTTTTTTTTTTTTTTTTTAAATCTCTCTTAAGTGCTTGCTTCTCACCTTCCTTCAGTAATTACTTGACAGAGGAAATGAAGCCATGCATTTGCCTTCATTGCATTGCCTTTGGGGTCCCATCAGACTACCTCTTTACCAAATCAGCAAGGACTATAAGCAAAGTGAGGGCGAATTCTGTAGACAGCAGGGGAGAAGACAGGAAAAAGATGTGTGCCCATCCTTTATTAAAAAAAATTAATTAACGATCTTATCTGAAGTACAAAGCTTACTTGAATTTGGAGTTTGCGAATCTTGCCTTCTGAAAAAACTGAATAGCTTGAATTTCACTTGACATATTACGAAATCTCCCCTCTCTCTTTCATCTCATTGAGAATTAGCTTTAAGGAAGGAGGAAAAGAAAACATCTTCCTGATGTTTAATTAGTAAAGGACTGCTCCAGCTAGTCATATTTTATTTTTGAGTTAGTTTATGTCAAAAGCATACATATAGTAAAAATGCCTTGCCAGCATTTACTTTTAGAAATACAATCATTTCTTATCATTTAGAAGTGTGGTGGCATTAGAAAATACATTCCGAAGGGAACACAAATTAGCTTTACGTTTTTTTCCCTACCTTTTCCTAGCTCTTATTTTAATGCCTGTAATGTTTACAAGGCTTGAATACTAGACACTTTTTTTTCATTCTCATAATTATTCATGAAATTCAATTAACCTGTCATCAGATGAACAATTATGTTATCCTGGTCTTCTGCCCCCAACAGCTAGACTTCCTATGAGTTGTCTGAGTCAAAGTTTCACCTGATTTTTTTCTAAATTACGTTTTTTTATGAAAAATTATGAAGATACCTAAGCATCATTTAAAACTCTTTATAAAATCAAAACAATATATATCAATACTTAAAAATATATATACACAGACATACTCAGCTCCCTAAACTAACCCTTATGTTCCACTGAGATTTTCCTGAAATCACCCTTAATCTTTGTGTTTCTGATGAAAATGTCCTGGGCTGATGTGTAGCTCCAGGAACATTTTCAGGCACTTTTAAGTCAGTGTCAAAAACCCTTATGCGCTGTGTCTCTTCAGCCTGTTGGCCCTCCAGCTGGAGAGGCATGACTGTCTTCTGCTCACCTCTCAAAAGATAAAAAGACCTGCTCGCCCTTCTATATTACCTAGATATTCTCCTTGCTCTCCTATGCAAAACCAAACCAAACCAAACCAAAACCTCAGAAGGAATAAATAAAGCTATGGGAAGCAATAAAGGATGAGGGGGAGGAGAAAGCCTCCAAACAAAAAGAATGAAAAGAAATTATGCAGTAGTATAATGGTACTGGTGTGCACGAAAAACCCTATGATGGCCTTTTTCCAATCACCGGGGAGTAATTTTCCCTTATCCAGTGAGAGACCTTCTTTGCCCTTTGAAACCAGAGTTGATGTTTACTAATTAATTTATATAGAATGGTCCCTTAGCAACCATTTCAAAGAGGAGCTGTTACCTCTGCTCTCTGGGTTTAAAGCTACATAGCCTTTCCTAAGACACGGTGTTTGCAGAAGCCAGTGGAAAGCAGCCGCGTGCTATAGAGAGGTGTCAGGTGGGGCTTACCCAACCTCTAGTGACTGAGAGAATGTCTTAGAAGTTCTGACATTATGATTTGACGTTGGAATAGGCATTTTTGTATTATTTAATATGCATTTATTGTTACACCAGATGGGAAGACCTTTAAACCACCAAAGAATTATCATCTGCCACACGGTCTATAGTTAGTTCCTCATTTGCCCATTGTCGTGTCTCATTCACCTGAATTGTGAAGTCTGCAAGAGCTCTGAGGAAACCATGTTGTGTCCATGGCCTCCTCAGTATCTGGGCCCTGGCGTAGAGTAAGCACTCATTGAACATTTGTGGACTGGAGGCGTCTGGGGGGCTCAGTCGGTTAAGCGTCCAACTTCAGCTCAGGTCATGATCTCACAGTTTGTGGGTGCCAGCCCTGCATTGGGCCCTCTGCTGTCAGCACAGAGCCTGCTTCAGATTCTGTATCCCTCTCTAAACCTGCCCCGTCCCTCTGTCTGTCTCTCTCTTCCTCTCTCAAAAATAAACAAGCATTTAAAAAAAATTAAACCTTTGTGGGCTGAATAAATGAATCCATGAATAAAGATTTCTTTCAAAATTTGATAAAGGGACAAAAAAGTAAGAGGAATGATATTTATTAATTTCTTAAATTCCCACTTAAGGGACTTAAAAATTTTTTTTAATGTTTATTTATTTTTGAGAAAGAGACCGAGAGTGCACAAGTTGGGGAGGAGCAGAGAGAGAGAGAGGGAGACACAAAATCTGAAGCAAGTTCCAGGCTCCGAGCTGTCAGCACAGAGCCTGACATGGGGCTTGAACCCACAAATGGTGAGATCAATGACCTGAGTCCAACGTTTAACTGACTGAGCCATGCAGGTGCCCCATCACTTCAGGAAACTTTTAATGAATGACTACAAGTGCTTTCTAGGGCTTTGTAAGTTATCATGGAAATTTGGATCTTCTTTTCCCTGCAGAATGTTAAAATGGGATTCTCTTCTAGTGGTCTTACCCATACTTCTTAGCTTTTATCTTATATATCTTATATATTTTAATGTTATCTTAACCCAGTTTGGAGGCCCTGGTTGAAAGCCAGTCAGTTCCCTTTCTGGACCAAATTAAGCCCACACTCCTGACCACCTCTCTTGTTGGGCTCTCACACTCTGCACCACTATCCACCTGCCTGTCTTTTATCAGGGGAGCGGACAGCTAGATACAGCCAGTACTAAACTCCTTGACCTGCCTCGCCCGTTGCCTCCCTGGGAAACCACAATAAAGGTGGTTGTCCCCTCACTTCTTCTGCCTCAGAAACTGCCTGACTGCTTCCCCTGAGTGGTCTTGAATGGCTTGCTATGTTCACTCCAGGAAGGTGTGAGCATAATAAAAATGTCAAGACACTCTCTTGTTTTCCATTCTTGATCTATGCCTGGTCTCACTGTACTGCACCCAAGATAGTCTAGTTATGACATGAATGGAGTGGCCAGACCTCCAGCTGACAGTTCCAGCCCTTCTTCAGTCAATAGCTGACTGGAAGAGATGTGCAAGGACCCTACCCCCTTGTCCCCAGATCCATGAACTCTGAGGCTTGTGTTTCATATGGGCTCTCAGGCTTTCCTGACAATATTAAGCTCCAGTTGTTTACACTGATACCTAAACAGCCATGGCGGGAGCACCTTGGTGGCTCAGTTGGTTAAGTACTTGATTCTGGCTTAGGTCATGATCTCACTGTGAATTTGAGCCCCATGCCGGGCTCCATGCTGGTGGTGCAGAGCCTGCTTGGGATTCTCTCTCCCTCTCTGTCTGTTCTACCCCTGCTTTTGCTCTTGTGTGCTCTCTTTCAAAAATAAATAAACTTTAAAAAATAGGCCTTTTTGGGGGGTAGGCTAACATCTCTCTTTCCCCTCTCCCAGTTTCCTATCCATATTTTCTTTTGCTTTCCAAGTCAACTACTTGGACCTCACTCTAGTTTTCTGCAGCTGCCATAAAAATGACCCCAAAAGAGATTTATTCTCCCATAGTTCTGGAGGCCAGAAATCTGAAATGAAGTTGTTGAAAGAGCCACACTGCTTCTGATGGCTTTAGGAAAGGCTTCAGTTCAGGGGAGCCTTACTTACCTCTTTAGTGTCTGGGGTCTCCAAGTAATTTTTAAAAGTTTGTTTGTTTGTTTGTTTGTTTGTTTAGAAGAGTAGGAGGAGGGAGGAAGTGGAGTGGGGAGGAAAAGGAGGAAAGAGAGAATCCCAAGCAGGCTCTGTGTTGTCGGCATGGAGCCTGAAGCAGGACTTGATCTCATGAACCATGAGACCATGACCTGAGCCAAAAGCAAGAGTTGGGCACTTAACCCACTGAAACACCAGGTGTCCCAGGGATTCCAGGTATTATGTGGTTCATGGCAGAACACTTCTGCCTCCACCATCACATCACCTTCTCCTCTTCTGGAGGAAATGTTCTGTCTCCCCGTCTCCCCCTTTTAGGGACACTTGTTGGATCTCAGGCCACTCTCATCCAGGATGATCTTATTTCATGAGCTTTAACTTACAACCCATGTATGTTGAGTGATCACTACATCTTCCACCAGAAAAGCATAAACACACCTTTTACCCCAAAATATCCCTCCTGATCTGAGAATTCTAAAGGTGTTTTATAGACTCTGACAGAGATAAGGGAAGGTATGATTATTTCTGTTGTACCCTCAGAGATAAGGGAAGATACGATTAGTTCATGTGCTATGGCACCAACGAAATCAAATGCCTACTTCATGCCCAGTTCCCGTCTCCCGTAAGTGTCAGTAGGGTCTCCTGGATTCTGTTTGCTCTGCTGTTCTCTGCCTTTCTCTAGTTTCTCCAGGCCAGACTCAGATATGGGCTGGAGTCTCCCTCACCAGGTCCATTGTAGATAGTAATTATTTCTATTCATCACCTTGGAGTCTGGAATCTTGTGTGCACATTATATGCAGTTCAACACTGTCTTGGGGCAACTTTCCACCTACTTGCTATTTTGGGCTTCCCAGGAATCTCTCCTGTTCCTCAACCAGATGGGAATATCTGTAATGAGAAGCAAGTGTAGGTGTCTCACTCTGACATCACTTAGAAATTTTAGGTCAGGGGCGCCTGGGTGGCTTAGTCGGTTAAGCGTCCGACTTTCGCTTAGGTCATGATCTCGTGGTTCATGGGTTCGAGCCCCGCGTCGGGCTCTGTGCTGACTGCCAGCTCAGAGCCTGGAGCCTGTTTCAGAGTCTGTGTCTCCCTCTCTCTGACCCTCCCCTGCTCACGCTGTCTCTCTCTCTCTCTCTCTCCTGGAAATAAATAAAAATATTTAAAAAAGAAAAAAAGAAAAGAAAAGAAATTTCAGGTCAGCTGTGGTGCATGGTGCCATGGAGAGAGGGTGTAGACATAGGTGAAGGATGGGAGTGGAGAAGTGGAGGTACCAGACCAATTGCCTGGATGCCAGGAAGGAACTTTGGGCTTAACCCTCAGGCATTGTGGCACCAGTGAAATGCTTTAAGTAAGATACAGCCGGCATTCTTGCCCAATATACCAAAGCATGTCTGAATCTGGAAACCCCAACCCACTACTTTTAGGTAGGTCACTTCTCCTTGGAAACAGTGTCAATGAAGGTCTTACACAAATGTCTCTAATCAGTATCAGACAAATACCAATCAGGTTCTTTGTGCACTGGCTCTGTAGGGTGCTATTAAGATGATTGAAAACCAGGCCTCTGCATCGGGCCAACACTAGTCTTGACCTAGCCGATCACGTCACAGAGTTCTTCTCTGCTTCTCTCAGCTTTCAGCTCTGCAGAGCTGATCATCTGAAGATAAAGATGTATTGCAACTCAAACTGTGAAGTCCCAGATTGGAATCACACCGTGTTGTATCTACCTCAAAAGCTGCTGATAGTAATTAGCATTTATTCACTTTTAGTCATGCTTGAAGAACAGACATGGCCAGACATTTTACCTGTAATATATGTGAAAATATATCTCATAATTTAAAAGCTATTTTGACATGTTTCACTAAAAAGAATGGATGATACATCTAAGAGATGACCCAGTGGATGTCTGGGTGGCTTAGTCAGTTAAGCGTCTGACTTCGGCTCAGATCGTGATCTCACAATTTGCGGGTTCAAGCCTCACATCAGGCTCTGTGCTGACAGCTAGCTCAGAGCCTGGAGCCTGTTTCAGATTCTGTATCTCTCTCTGTCTCTCTGACCCTCATCTGCTCATGCTGTGTCTCTCAGAAATAAATAAAACATTAAGAAAAAAAAAAAGAGATGACACAGTAATCATTTCTATTCTAAGTTAGTTACATATTATTATATATTATATACAGGTATTATATATACTTATTATGCATATCCATATGCATATATACATACATATCTGTTTTGAATCTCAAGCTCCTCAAGGCCAAGGAGATAGGAGGAATGCAATTACAGTGAGTTTCCTTTCCAGAACAGTTAAGCATCAAAGCGAAACACATAGAGATTTACACATGTGAAAAGTTGTGAATACGTACGTATTTTTCGATGATCAGTAGAGAAGAACTAAGAATCATATTTGTTTTTCTAAGTGGAAGAGTCCAAATTTATTAACAGTACATCAAGGTATCAAAAATAATTGAGTTAATTTCTAGTCTTTCTTTGCTCTTACCATACATGTATTTTATACCGTCTATAAGTATCTAGAAACTTCTATTTCATTTTTATTCTCAAAATTTAATTCCACCTCTGGCTAGGTCCAGGTCTAGAAACAATCATCTATCTAAAAAAATATTAATACATTTCATGAAATTTAACTTTTCAGATTTGCTTTTATTTGATTTTTGCATCCTAAGTTGGTGTACACAGATATTTAATATTCAGGATCATAAATGATTTATTATCACATTGGCTATTATTACAGGGATTAAGGAAAACTTCAGATTGCTTTAAGTTCTTGCCCTCAAGAGATAGAGGTTCTTGTTCCCTCTCCTTGAACCTGAGTAGCCTCTGTGACTGCTTGACAAAGTGATGACAGCAGAAGTAATCTTGCTCCCTTTTTCAGGCTCAAGGATTAAGAATCTAGCCTTATCCACTTCCTCTACCTTAGAACACTGTCTCCAGGGACCCTGAACCACACTCTGGTCTAATAGACCTGCCATGTTAGAGAGGTCATGTACAGGTGCTCCTGTACGGTTGAGTCACAGTTGAGCCCAGCCTTCCAGCCATCTCTATCAAGACACCAAACTGTGAGGGAAGTCTCCCCTTCAGTCTTCTAGCCACCCCATCCACCAGCTGAATACCATCAATGCCTTCCATCAATGGAGAAGAGTTGTTAGCTCAGCACCGCCACCCTCCAACTGTGAGATCTAATAAAGTAGGGATTGTTTTAAGCCACTAAGTGTTGCAGGTAATTTGTTACATACCAATAGATCGCCAGAACACTGAATTTATAGACAGAAAAAGAGAGTGTGTTTCTTTCCCTAGTGGGTATGGTCAGTATGGATTTAGAGGATAGGTTGTGAGCTCCAGTAAACTGTAATGGATGAAGAGATCTCAGAAGGAAAGTATAATACTTTGAATAACTAAGATAATTTTATACCTGCTTGTTGATTTTACACAAACCTGGGAATATTTCATGTTCCACACTGATTTAAAAATGTGGTTCTTCTCGGGGCACCTGGCTGGCTCAGTCTAAGCGTCCGACTTTGGCTCAAGTCTTGTGGTTCATGAGTTAGAGCCCTGCATCAAGCTCTGTGCTGACAGCTTAGATCCTGGAGCCCATTTTAGATTCTGTGTTTCCCTCTTTTTCTGCCCCTCCCCTGCTCACACTCTGTCTGTCTCTCCTTCAAAAATAAACATTAAAACAAATACAAATAAAAAAATATGGTTCTTCTCAAAAGTTAGTTTACAAGAGATTTTTATGAGTATCTGATTCCTGATTCAGACATCTTAAATTCACTTGTGAGGCTATAGAAATGATATATCAACATCAACTTTATTCAAATTGTGATGTATTTCTGAAATAAGTATCATTATATCATTATAAGAGGTCCAGTGTAATATTGTATTCTGGTATTTCTATGCTTCAGACAGGAGTAACAGTTTTGTGGAACACCAGCTGCTATTTGTGATGCATCTAAAATAATTCTCATACTTAGAAAATAAATATTAAAGGTGAATGAAGAATATAAGAATTATGAATGGGGTACCTGGGTGGTCAGTCAATTAAGTATCTGAGTCACTGTCTGTGTGGGATCAAGTCCTGCATGGAGCTACACACAGAGTGTGGACCCTGCTTAAGATTCTCTCTCTCTCTCTCTCTCTCTCTCTGCCCTTTCCTCCATCAAAAGAAAGAAAAAAATTATGATGAAGAATATAAGAATTACTTAGGTCTGGGGCACCTGGGTGGCTCATTCAACTAAACCTCCGACTTCAGCTCAGGTCATGATCTCACAATTCCTGAGTTCGAGCCCCAGGTCAGGCTCTGTGCTGACAGCTCAGAGCCTGGAGCCTGCTTTAGATTCTGTATCTCATTCACTCTCTGCCTCTTACCCACTCATGCTCTGTCTCTTTTTGTCTCCCAAAAAATAAATAAACATTAAAAAATCAAAATCAAAGAGTTATTTAGGTCTGTTGCATGTTTAGAGGTTTAGGGACACTTACAAGCACTTAAAATAAATGGCAAATGGCGGCGCCTGGGTGGTTCAGTCACTTAAGCATCTGACTATTGATTTCAGCTCAAGCCCTGATCTCAAGGGTTCCTGAGATGAAGCCCTTGCACATTGGGCTCTTTGTTGACAGCCCAAAGCCTGCAAGAGATTCTTTCTTTCTCTCTCCCTTTTTCTCTGCTGCTCCCATGCTCATGCACTCTCTCGCTCTCTCTCAAAATAAATAAACTTAAAAATAAAATCAATGGCAAATGGGCTCCGCACTTGAAACCTCCTTGTCAATCATGTTCCCAGCTTCTGCTGGTCATCCTTCCTTCCTTTCTCTACATTTGCTGAGGGTTGGAGCATTGCATCTCTTCTCAGAGCTTTATCTGTAAGACAGAAATGTAAAACATAAAATGTACATTGGAAGAAGCCCATTACATTTCCAACCCTGACCTTTTTACTGTTTCCGACCTATATTTTCGATTGCATAAAACTATGTCCATCTAGATAATCCTCTAATACCTCTAACCAAACATATCCAAATAAAAACAAAGAGTCTCATTACGTTCAACTGCAAAATATTCAAATATATCAAGCTAGAAGCTCTAGAGTCACTTTTATCTTCCTTTTCCTTCATCCTATAGATAATTGAACTTCAAGTCCTGTGATTTCTATCTGTGAAACATTGCTTCTATTCTGTCTCATGTCTGTATTTCCACACAATTTAGATTTTCATCGTCTATTTCCTGCATTTACACAATCATCTCTCAACTCTTTTTAAGGCAATTTGATTTGATTTTTTTTGTTGAAAACACTATCCAAGAGGAAACAAAGGCCAGCAATAAAAATGTTTTCTTTCAATGTAATGCCAGAAAAAGCTATGTCCCATCTGAGAAAATAGCATGCTTCCTCTATTTTGATAAAATTCCTATGAAAATATTTAAAGTAAAAATTTGTACTAAATTATGGCAAAAGTAAAGAAGTGTGCAAAATTTTAAGTGTGAAATTCAGCAAATTTTCAAAAAGTAATCCCATTTGAGTAACCACCACACACACACACACACACACACACACACACACACACACACACACATGCAAACATTCTAGAATTCTCAAAGACCCTGTCATGCTTCCTCCCCTATGGCAACTACGTATAGGACTTCTATACTATCAATTAATTTTACACAGGGTATGAGCCCATGACACTGAGATCAAGACCTAAGTTGAGATCAAGAGTTGGACACTTAACTGACTGAGTCACCCAGGTACTCCTAAAAGGCTATTTCTTAACTCTTTAAGTTTTCATGTTATTTTTTCTACTTTTCAAACTGTTCCTCTCTTCCACGCCTTGCAATTTTCTATCAATAGTTTGAAACAAAACTCAGCTTCTATTATCTCTGTTAAATTTCTTCTGGCAAAGTAAATTGTATTGCTCAAAGTGCATTGATAACACTTTTTCACATCACTCTAATAAAGTCATTCATATCACTGTTTCCTCTACTAATCTGGACCTAGGGCAGGGACTGCATTTTATTTGTCTTTGTACCAGTATCTACTGAAAGTCTCACAGCTAAGTGAGAGTTTAAGTATTACTTACTGACTGAATGGATGTGCCCCAATATCTAATTCTAGTCTGTTCATGTGCCAAGACATACAAAAATAGAGAACTCCGGATGCCCTTAGAGAGTCTCAGGGTTACCTGGTATCCAAAATAAACTAAGAGTACTGATTACAACCATGCTTTAAAACCCACCTTTGAAGAAACATCTAAAAAACTATTGCTGTGTTTCTAAGCCTCTTATAGTTTAAGTTAGCAACACTTGGTGTGTTTCCCACAGAACAATGATGTCAGAGTCATGTGCAGTGATAGATGAGGCTCCCTCACCAGGGCCTGAACCCAGGCCTTCTGAATTAGACAACAGGGAGTTTGGACTTTGCATTTTGACAAGTGTCCAAGATAATACTTATGGGCATTAATATTTGAGATTCATGGACCCAGAAATCACTTTTTGGTCATTCTTTCTTTCTTTCCTTTTTTTTCCCCTAAAGATAGCTGAAATTTGGTCCCTGCACTTCAGGTGCTTATATTCTGTTTGTATTTTTAATGTTTATTTATTTTGAAAGGGAGAGAGAAAGGGAGAGCATGTATATGTGAGTGAGTGGGAGAGGGGCAGAGAGAGAGGGTGAGAGAATCCCAAGCATGCTCTGCACTGTCATTGCAGAGCCTGACTTGGGGCTCAGTCTCACGGACTGTGAGATCACAACCAGAGTGAAATCAAGAGTTAGGCACTTAACCAGATCAGCCACTCAAGTACGCCTTTGGTCATTCTTCCAAATGGCATTCTTGATTTTGGGCATAATCTCTAATGGAGATTATGGCTTTAGGATCTCTTTCTAATCCCATTCCCTCTGAGAGGATCTCAAATCATCTGAATGTAAGATTCCAGAATTAGAACACTCTGAAAGCTTTAGCAGCAGGCAGTTTCCATTGAAAACAACATATATAAGACTTTATAAGAGATCAGGATAAGGAGAGGCATGAAGGAAAGTATGTCTCTACTATTGTGGTGAAAATCCTCCATATTGGATACCAACCTAGGTCCAAAGGGTGGTTGGCTCTTTTGTTCTTGTTCATCCTAATTTATTATTATGTTTCCACCTGTGATGTCATAGGCATGGTCCAAAAATTGGCATTGACGGCTATATTTCTATTGCAAGAGAAGTTGAAGACCAGTCTCTGAGGGTCATGACTGGCCATTTGCAGTGGCCCATATAAAAGGCAGAGGAAGCAATTAAGTGCACTTCTTCCCATTCAGGGAACAGTGGCCATCTGAATTGTGTAACACACTGAGGTATAGAAACCTTTGTCCTATATGTTTTTTTCCCAAACCTTGAATGGAAAACCCATTTATTGCCCTCACTCTGCCTCAACAGTGTGACCCACTCTATTCTGCCTCAGAACTTTGTAACTAGAAAGGCCCCTTGTTGTTTGGCATGTCCAATGAGTTAATGGCAGAGATGGTCAGTCTGTGATGCTAAAATGCTGATCTGTGGGAAAATGGTGAATGCTTAGCTGACTTATACATAAACAAAGTCAGAAAAAAGTAAAACTCTCCATCACCCTGAGTAGAACACAAACCAGAGGAATATTTCAGCCTCACTTACTTTTGATGAGGATGCTGTTCTATTTCTTCATTGTAAATATCTCTCCATTCCCTTTGTAGCTTCCTGAAGTTTGGATGCTCACAGATAGATATATAAGAGCAAAGAGGGAGAAAATTGATGAATTTAGAACCACAAAGTTGTTCAAATTATTGGGAGAATGTAGTCCCTGGGACATATGCTGAGATAGTAAGGGCTGATCCATTTCCAGATGGAGTTCTCACACCAAAACCACAGAAGGACTGTGAATTTGATTTCACAACTAACAAAGCCTCATTTCAAATCCAGATGCCTAAGGATTCTGTTCCAAAACAGATTTACAAGAGGGCCAACAAAGACCATGCAATAAAACGTTTTCTAGGCAAAGACCATGTAGGAAGATGCATAAAAGTTCCTACTACTCTAATGATTATCAAGTGAAATTACTCCATGACATAAGAGCAATGCTTCCATTGTCCGCTGAAGAAATATACTGAGGAAAAACAATGACAATCCTACTTCATGGACAGGTAATATCAAGGTGCCAAGAAAAGGTGTAACTTTCTTGAAAGTCCTTTCATGTTCTGGGCATGATTGAGCTTGGTGATAACATAGCAGTGTAGCCTGAATACTTCCTTATATATTAAAAAGATTCTCCTGGGATTGGCAGACATTAAAGAGTGCTGAGCACAAAGTCTAGAAGTTTACCTAAAGCAACTGCATAGTTTAAAATTCCTAAAATGTATTATGTCTGTAAGGGTGAGAGACCCTGATGCTCATGAAATCACAAATTTCCTGAGGCCAATTCTGGACAAAATTTGCTCACATGGAATGATATTAATATTTGCTCACAGTAGACTCTTAGTTCTCAAAATATTGTGAAAGCAAATATGTCAGAGACACTAGAGGCAATTCTCTGATCACTGACACGATATTCATCTTAGTAAAGGTATGATAGAATTTGAAATTAATTTGTTAATTCCATATGTGAAACAAAGATGAGGAGTCTAATATGAGTCCCAGCTGCAGTCAGTTGGAATATAAAGCTGCATAATGGATCATTTGATGCCTAATGTACATCATAATCATTCCTCACTGGCATTATGTAGGCAGTGGTTCTCAACCCTGGTGGCACATGCTGGGGAGCTTTAAAAAATATAGACCCCTCCTCCACCCCACATTCTTGTTTAATAGGTCTGGAGTGTGCCTTGTGCCTCAGCCTTTCTTTAAAGCTCCCCTAGGTGACTCTAATGTACTACAGGGGTCACAGACCACTAAACCCTTGGCAGAGGTCATTATTTCTCAACTTTGGCTACTCATTAAAATTATCTGAAAAACTTAAAACAAAATCTCAGTGTAGCCTGGGACCCACTCCAGACCAATGACATCAGAAGGCAGGAGCACTTCTGGGTAGAGATCTCTTCTAAAGCTTGCCTAGGTCATTCTGCCTTGCAGCAAGGATTGAGAATTGCTGGCAGACTTAGCTCTCTCACAAGGCAAGCTAAACACATTTTAGCAGCTTTCTCATTCAAAAGCTATATGGTAAGTTCTATCTTATAAAAAGAGATTTTCTTGCTTTTCAGGAATCTAGTAATGAATGAATATCAAATTGGTGTATACAGATATATGTATGAAGATATATGATTAAAATATATCTTTATGATGAACTGGAATATGGAGGATATAAAAGAAAAAGCCATGTCTTGCCTTCAAGAATTAGTGAAAGGATTACATTGAACTTGCATGTTTCAATCAGAATTCCAATATTAGAAAAATACTGGCAGAAGAGCCATTGGAGGTGTTTTTTTTCCCTAATTCATAAAACTCGGACAGATGATTCTTCTCTCAGGTTCTGTGAGTAGAAAATTTCTCCTCCAGGAGATACTGTCATTCAGCTGTTCAAATCATAACGCGCTTAAAAAACGCTGATGTGCTAGATGTTTTTTCCTTTTCAAAGGAGTTGGTTATGAAACATCTAAAAATGAAGCACGAAACAAAAGAGAGAGTTAACTTATAATTGCTCTGTTGAAGCATTTTGTGCAAATCTTGGCAGTTTGGTGACTCCATTTACAAATCCCAAAATTTGACAGTCAGCAATTCTTAAGTGCGGGGAATTATTGTGTTCAAGGTCTGTCAGTGCATTTGCAAATGCCATGTAGGTTTTGGACCAATGAAAGAATGAATAAAAGACCTTTCATTTATATTGTTTGTATCAAACACGTAACTAGGTACTTTTTAAAAAAAGATTTTTTTTATTTGAGAGAGAGAATGAGCAGGAGAGAGGGGCAGAGAGAGAGAGAGAGAGAAAGAAAGAGAGAGAATCTTGTGAAGCCTAATGCGAGGCTTGATTCTATGACCCTGGGATCATGTCCTGAGGTGAAATCAAGAGTCAGACTCTCAACCAGCAGAACCACACAGGTGCACCACTAGGTGATTTTACCATATTTTCCCCTATGATATAACACTGATAACATTAATGTGATTCCATAATGTATGATACATGTTTTAAAAATGATAAAACAGATACTCCTAGAAGCTAAGGAACTTTCTCAAACCAGAGCTAACAAGGTATCACAAAGTACTGGTCTAATCTCAGGTCACTTGCTCCTTGAAAGGCCAATTTTAATTAATATCTCCAAAATTTTTTTTACCTTCAATGATAAATAAAGTTCTTATTTCCTCCCTTTCTACATAGGCACCAATTGATAATGGCCTTCTGTACTTTGGTCCAATTGGTTGTTCGGTTGTAAATGCACAACATGATGTTCAGTAGCCAGGACTCAAGGGCCTCTGAACTTGTGTTCATGCTGATTATTTTACTTTTCTAGTTTCTGTTGAATCTTCATCATCTCTGCCTTAGTAGGTACAGGATGGGAAATAAGACAGAGTTCTGTTTTGGTGAGTTAGTGCCTTCTGAGACTGCTCATCATTGGGAAAAAATCAGATGCCATTGTAAAAAACTATAGAATAGAAAAAGGTCAATGTTTAGGGGTCATTTACTAGTTCTTAGCCTAAAAGCAGTGCTCAGAAATAAAAAGTTGGTATTGACATCAAATAAGTGGATGGTTTTGCATTGAGGACAGAAGCCAAGGTTAATTTAATTTTCTATGTCCTTAGTGCACAATAAGATGTCTTCCATGTAGCAGGCAATTGGCAAAGGTATGTGGCAGTGAATGATGGAGATTTGGACGTTTATAATGTTGCCTGCCTACATCACCTCTGTTTCTCTATTCTATTTTTTATTTTAACCTCAGTTGTATGCGTATGTACAGAGATGCAACATTATGGAGGGGAAGAAAAAGTTCTTATTGAAGTCTGTTACCATGGAGAAAAACCTTCATTGTTCTGATGGGGCTTATGTTCAGAGATTTCAAAGGCAGTCTTTCTAAGTTTGAGCATAGGATAAAGGCGATCACCTGAGAATAGCTATGCATTTTTGGCAAATGCTTCCTCTGCTGGCCCTTGTTCATCTCTACCACAGTAGTTTCCTATTGCTGCTGTAGCAAATTATCAACAAACCGTGGTATCCATAGCACAAATTTATTACCCTACAGTCAGAATTTCAGGATGGGTCTTACTGGGCTAAATTCAAGGTGCTTCCAGGACTTTATTCTTTTTTGGAGGCCTCAATGTAAAAATCTGTTTCCTTGCATTTTTCAGCTTCTAGAGAATGTCTGCATTCTTTGGCTGTGGTTCCTTCCCCCATCTCCACAGACAGCTGTAGTACATCTCCTTGACCCACCTTCCATGGCCACATTTCTCTCTGACCACAGTCAGGAGAGGTAGCGGTTAGATTGGGTCTGCCTGAATAATTCAGAATAATCTCTGCATCTCAGGGTCCTTAACTTAATCACATCTGCAACAGGGTAACATATCCTTAGGTTCCAGGAATTAGGATGTGTTCATATGTGTATGTGGTGTGGGAGAGGAGGAGGGAGGCAGTATTTTGCCTACCACACACACTCCCTATCCTGTGCTCTCTTTTTCCCCTCTTTTCAAATCTTTAGAAATTTGCTGTGATGCCATGAGGAAGACTAGATGTTTGCTGCAGCCCAAAGTGGCATTATTGGTAAAATGAATTCCTAAGTATCTTCTTAGGAATCTACAGTTTGAGAACTGTGGGAAAGTTTGAAGAGTGAAAAGTCTCAAAGACAGAGTCCCAAAGACAGGTAGTTGTAACTGTCAAATGGAAAGGAGAAAAGATTGCAAGTGGAAGGGATAATCAAAGAGCTGAGCAATAGACATGGGTCACATGGCTTCCAGAAGGGAAAGAGCAAGAGAAAAACCTTCACTAATCTATCCTTTAAAGATCTGCCCCCTGATTTGGAGGGTGTGTGGAGAGAGTGGCCCACTCTCCTTCACAGTGGTGGGATATCACCCCACGGTGGTCCTCAACACTTCAGATACTTGACAAGACTTATCCCCCCAAAGCTAGAGTGAAGTCTAAAGAGATTTGGAGTGAACAGAAACCACTCTTCTCTTTTCTCCCTCAAATTAATCTTCTACCCAAACCGCATTTGTAAAATTATGAGCTTTGCGGGGATTTCCAATAAAGCAGACCTGCATTCAGAGAGAGGGGGGAGAGAGAGCACATGCACTAAGTCCCTACTATATCTTAGATTCTCCATGTATTTTATTTCTTCTAAGTTCTTCTATTTTTTCTGAGTCAAATATTGAAAAACCTCTCCTGTATAGGGAAAAAACCTCAGGTTGACCAACATGTTTGAGAAGCAGCAGTAAGAGATTTGAATCTAATTTCTGCGTCTTGAAAGCCCTGTTCTTTCCTCTGCCAAATGGTAGGCAGCAGAGTATGCATTTGCTGAACATTGATGATACAGCCTCAAGTTCAGAGGTAGGCAGCAATGAATAGTCATTCGCTCTTCTTAACTCACCACTTTTGTTAACATTTTAGAACACTATTTGGACATAGAACATACTCAGTAAATGGTAGCTATTGTTATTTACAGTATGGATCAAAATTATAATGAAAACCATCCTTCCAGCACATTAGAAAAGCAGCTGCAGTATATGTACAGTAACCTCTTTTTTATTCAGCTTACTCAGTGGTGCACCTATTAAGGGCTGGGAATTAGTCTTGAAGGGGGCACAAATTTAAAAGGACATGATTTTGGATCTCAGGAGCTAGATGGTATATCTGAGGATCACACAATGCAAAAAGTAGCTAGAAGAAAGGTAAACTATGATAAATTCATAAGGGTAATGGTACAAGGAGCTCTTGGAATATCTCACCAAGGCATTCAGAGTAGATGTGAATTTAATCGTATTTGCTTGATTCTAGCTTATGATATATTTGCATGATTTGGTAAAAATACTGATAAAGGTATGGAAATAGTCATAGGCAGAAGCTAGAGTAGACAGATCTAGGTGGCTGATTAAGGAGATTTCCCAGTGCTCTCACTGCCCATATGTTGGAATGAGTCGTCATCATTCGTGATGGTCAGGAGAGAAAACTTCAGATCGCTGTAATTTTTCAGAGCCTAGTCGGTTTCCTAAACTAAGATCACTTTGCAAGGGTAAAGTTGGATGGATTGTAAAAACAGCTAACTGTCCACTTTTCTTTGTAACCTTTTGCTATATATGTGGCTTGCATCTCTTTCTATCAAGATATGGAGTCTGTTTTCGGGCGCCTGGGTGGCTTAGTCGGTTAGGCGTCCGACTTTCGCTTAGGTCATGATCTCGCGGTTCGTGGGTTCGAGCCCCGCGTTGGACTCTGTGCTGACTGCCAGCTCGGAGCCTGGAGCCTGTTTCAGAGTCTGTCACTCCCTCTCTCTGACCCTCATGCTGTCTCTCTCTCTCTCTCTCCTAGAAATAAATAAAAATATTAAAAAAAAAAAAAAAGATATGGGGTCTGTTTCTCCAATCTTTGATACAGGCTGACACTGTGACTTGTTTTGACCAAAATAATGCAGTAGACGTTTGTTCATGTCTAAGAAGCCTTAAACAACTCCTTTTGCTTTCTTGGAAAACTACGACCACCATGACATCAAACACTGACAACATGGAAACAGTTGAATCAGTACAGTTTTTTTAGATGAAGGGCAAGATATGTGACAGCATCCAACCAAGAGCAGGAAAGAAGACTATCAGACCATCAGATGAACACAGGCCACTGACAGAAGCACAGCAAGCTCAATCAGACCAGTGTTGCTGATTAATTGACCCAGACTCATGAAAAAAAAAAATGCTTGTTGTTTTAAGCCACTAAAATATTAGGATGAATTGTTACATAGCAATAACTAACTGATACAACATTTATAATATTCAACTTTTTTCATGAGCAAATGGTGTGGGTGATAGAGGGTAAATTCTGCTTTACTAAACACAAAAATAATGGTGTGAGCTCAAAAAAGAATGTACAGTCTATTGAATATTTTCCATTAAACAAAGATGTAGTAAACTTAGGGGTAAGCAGTACTTTCTGGTATGTAAAGATAATCTTTTCTCTCTTATGAACAAAGAAATTTTGGAGAATCATTACACACTATGTCTCTCTGAAAAAAGAAGTAAGACTTCTGCCTCCCACCATGATGGATGAACAGATTTTATCCTTCTACAGTAAAAATCTAGAAAGGGGGAACAAAACTAGAAAAAAATGAGCAAAATATATAAAGCAACTGTTTCAGATATTAGACAAAAAATAAAGCAGGGTGGTGATCCTGAGAGAAGGAAGCAAGCAAAGTGAACACTATGATCACTCCAGGTTTCTGCCTGAAATCACTTTCCAGACCATGGTACAGGGAAGGCATCCTAACCTAAAGATGGTTACCTCGAGATAACTCTAAACCTGTTATAACTGCATTTAAAAACAAGTTTTGAAAGTATCAAGCTGACTTGCAAGTTACCCAACTTCCTGCCACAAAGCTCTTTATGGGAAAATGACAAAATCTAGCATTAACTTATGTGAAATATCATATCCAGATCAAATGGAAACAATTTCACATGTGAAAAAGCAGGGAAATGAGACTTGTAACAAAGAGAAAAAACAATAAGTACAAAGAGACACGCATATCACACAGATTACAGAATTTAAAACAGCCTCTATGAATCTGCTCAAGTATTTCAAGAATATCATGAGCAAAATAGGTGGTAATAAAAAAAGAACCAAACTGTCGAGTTGAAAAATAAATATGTGCATTTTGATATATCACTCAACTGTATTAAAAATAGATAAGACACTGCAGGAAAAAATTAGTGAGCTTGAAAATGTAACATCAGAAAATATCTAAACTGACATGAAGAAAAAGGAAGACTAAAATAATAATAAAAAATAAAGTCTCAAATGATCTATAATGGAGCATAATTAGAAACAGGAAGGAGAGGAAGGAAATATAACTGTACTGTTTTAAGGTTCTTACTTTATTCCTGAAGTGGTATATTACTTGAAGGTAGGGTTTTATAAGTTAAAAATGCAAATTTTAAGAAAAGAATCATGAAAAAATAAGCTGCCATTAGTATAGATAAAGTGGCATAGTAAAAATATCCAATTAATCCAAAACAAAACAGGAAAAGTAAAAAGCAACATAGACAAAATTAAATACATAAAAAAAAAAACTATGAAGATGGTTGATATAATCCTAAAATTGTAGATAACTACATTGAATATATGCAATTTAAACATTCTACTTGAAAAATATGGTCTGTCAGACTGGTAAGTAAGACACAGCTTACAGCTTACAAGAAAAAGACTTTAAATGTAAAGACATAAGGCTTAAAAGTAAAAGGATAGAAAACAATATAACATGCAACTACTGATCAGGAGAAAACTATAATGGCTATATTAACACTAACCAAAGTACACATCTGTTAAAGAAATATTAACAAAAATAGAAGGTAACATTTTACCAAGAAGTCAGTTTATCAGGGTAATATAACAACCTTAAATGTTCATGTACCTAAAAACAGAGCTTCAAAAATACCCGAAGAAAAAGATTATCAAGCCAAAAATAACAATAGACAAAGTCTCTGTTATGGTTGGGTATTACAGCCATCCTTTATCAGTAGTTAATAAAACAAGTCATCCTAAAATGAGTAGAATATAGAAATATTATAAAATACAGACACCAGCTTCACTGAACTTGGGAGTTTCTTATCAAGTTAAAAATGTACTTAATATATAACCCTACAATTCCACTGGTAGGTATTTTTCCAAGAGAGACCGAGAGACATATATCCACCCAAAGACAAGTACATGAATGTTCTTAGTTTTATTAACTATAGCCCCAAACTGGAAACAAATACATCACTAGGCAAGTGAGTGAACAATCTGTGGTGAATTCATATAATAGAAAGATACTCAGAATAAAAAGCAAAATCTATACAACACAGTGGTTTAACTTCAGAAGCTTCATGCTGCACAAGAGAAACCAGAACTAAAAGAATGTATGTGGTTTGCTTCCATTTAGATAAAATCCCAGAAAATGAAAATTACAGAATGCAGGTAAATATTTTCCTTGAGATTAAGGAGGGATGAGGGGCCCTAATGCAAAGGGACATAAAGAAATTTGGGGGTTTTATGAAAATGTCCTGTACCTTGATTGTGGAGGTAGTTACACAGATGTGTACAATTGTCAAATTTCATCGAACTATGTATTTAAAATAGATGTCGTTTGTTGCATGGGAATCACTTCTTAATAAAATTGATTTCAAAAATGATGTCAGTTTCTCATCCCATTCCTAATACCCATTTAGATGAATATTACATATACCCAGTAATATGTAATTTCCTTCTTCGTTAGGAAAGAAGTCTTTAAGGAAGAGCATTCTATGGAATTAATATCTGACTAAGTGAATTTATGTCTTGAAATTTTTAATTAAGGTTGATGCAGGCTTCCTCTTTTCTGAAATAGGAATGTGAACACAAATGAGTTTCAACCAGAAGGAAAATCCATAGCCATTACAAGTCCCCTCTCTTGATGGGACATGTATGAAACAGCCACATACAAATGGACTACTCATACTTTTGTTATTCCTGAATGTCAGATGAGTGAAGCTTTGTGGTTAGCTCTAGCTAAACGGAGAGCCAAGCACTAACCCACTGCTTTACAATTCTTTTTGTCTACAGTGAGCATGAAGAATAAAGAAAGACAACTAAGGGTAATTAATTTCAGTGATGCTTTTAACCGAGTTTGGAAATAGGGGAGAAGGAAAATATTTGAGTTAAGGGGAGAGAACACAACTAGATTTAGACACATTGAATTTGAAGTGCCTATAAAATCTCCAGTTGGAGATATCCAGTAGGCAGATGATAATACAAACTTGGAGCTTTAATGAACATCTTAGGTGCTGCTAGAGATAGAGATGTGGAAGAGAGATTGGGGGAAGAGCAGAAGAGGGAAGGGGAGGGGTGGGAGAAGAAGAGAAATGAGGAGAGGGGAGAAAAGAAATGGTTAATATCTATTGTGGAGTTGTCTTTCAAGAAGTTGCATGATGGGGCACCTGGGTGCTCAGTCGGCTGAGTGTCCAACTTCAGCTTAGGTCATGATCTCATGGTTTGTGGGTTTGAGCCCCGTGTTGGGCTCTGTGCTGACAACTGGAGCCTGCTTCGGATTCTGTGTCTCCCTCTCTCTGTGAGCCTCCCCTGGTCATGCTATCTCTCTCTCTCAGAAATAAATAAAACATAAAAAAAAAAAAGTTGCATGGTTAAAGAGAAGACAAGCCAGGGGAAGGAGAGGAGATGGGAGGAGAAGAAAAGGAAGAGAGACTTAAGGGACCTAGCTAGGAAATAAATATAGCAGAATATATTTCTCTGATTCTCTACATCAACTAGGTGCCCAACGATTCAGTATTATTTTGACGTGACCTGGAGTTGGCATCAGACTCCACAGGTTTATTGTTTTTTTAATGTTTGTTTATTTTTGAGAAACTGAGAGAGACAGAATGTGAGCAGGGCAGAGAGAGGGCCACACAGAATCCAAAGCAGGCTCTAGGCTCTGAGCTGTGAGCACAGAGCCCAACATGGGGCTTGAACTCAAGAGCCAGGAGATCATGAGCTGAAGTCAGACTCTAAACCAACTGAGCCACCCAGGCACCCCCAGACTCCATAAGTTTAAAAACTCAGTCCCACAAGACTGCCTCCAGCTACCTACACTTCTACCCAAGTTGGCTATGAATTTCAGGGTTTCCATGACCTCTTCATCCCTTCAGGTTTGATAATTTACTAGAACGCCTCACAGAACTCACAGAAAACACCACTTACACTTGCCAAATTATTCTCAAGAATTCAACTCAGGAATAGCAAAATAGAAGAGATGCATAGGGCAATGTACGGGGTGGGGTGGGGGAGGGCAGAGCTGCCATGCCCTCTTTGGACATGCCACCCTCCCAGCACGTCCACATCCACATGGTCACCAATTCAGAAGCTCTTCAAATCTCCCAGTTCAAGAGATTTTATAACCCAGTCTCTAGTCCCGCTCCTCTCCCCAGAGGTTGGGATAGGGTGAAGCTGGGAATTTCCACCCTCTAATGACCAGTTAGTCTTTCTGGGGATCATCCCCCATTCTGAGGCTTTTTGGGAATCCCACTCTGAGTCACCTCAACAGCATAGACTCTGGTGTGTTCCAGAGGGTATTGGTTTGAATAACTTTAAAAGACACTCCTATCAGTTAGGAAATTCCAAGGATTTTGGGGAGTTCTATGCCAGAAAAACAAATCAAAGTCCAAATTAATTAGTTATTGATTAATTAATTTTACAACAATTCCTATCAACCCAAGGCATAGACATCAGAAAAGAGAATGAGAAATATGATAGGACAGGAAAAATTGGATTTGTGTCATCTCCATGTAGATAGAAAAGTGTTAGCACAACCTAAGAAATGTTGAAAAGAAAGCAGAGACACATAGATTTGGAAACACAGAAGAGAAAGATATCTGGCCGGATTCATCTCTCTCTCTCTCTCTCTCATTCCCTCTCTCTCATCTGTTTATCATCTATCTATAATCCATCTATCTACATACACACACTTGCACACGTACACAGACACACATGAAGTTTGATAAAAAAACAAACAAACAAGCAAGCAAACAAAAAAAAAACCTTGAGGACTTGAGAGAACCAGAAAGCTGAGAGAACAGGAAAACTGAGCCAAGTCAAGTCAAGGTTTGTTGTACAGCTTCAGGTGTTCTCCAAAGTTGAAAGTCATAAATGTATAGGGTCCCCACTCTGTAACGTAACACAGATTCCACAGCAATATTGATAACTCAGAAATAAGAACAGAGAAATTCAGTGTTGGACTACTGGTTTGCTCAGCATTTTACTTTGGATTCACTCTAATGCCAATGGAAGATGAAATTTTCATGTGACATTTTGTGTTTGAAACTTTTCAAATATTTACTGATTGGGATTCTGAAAACCATAAAACAAGACTTCAGATTTAGAAGACTTGGTGGAAACTTCTAGGTCAAAAGCAAGGAGTATAGTAGTCCCCTTCATCTCTGGGGAATATGTCTCAAAACCTACAGTGGTTGCCTGAAACCACAGGTAGTGCCTAACCCTATATACATTATTTTTTGTCCTATATGTACATACATATGATAAAGTTTAATTTATAAATTAGACTCAGCAAGAGATTCACAATAATAATAGAACAATTATAACCACATAACCATATACTGTGACAAAAGTTATGTGAATATGGCATTTCTCTCAAAATACCTTATTGTACTGTACTCACCCTTCTACTTGTGATGATGTGAGATGATAAAATACCTTGGTACTGGGCACCTGGGTGGCTCAGTTGGTTAAGCATCTGACTTGAGCTCAGGTCATGATCTCGCAGTTCATGGGTTTGAGCCCCGTGTCAGGTTCTGTGCTAACAGCTGAGAGCCTGGAGCCTGCTTCAGATTCTATGTCTCCTTCTCTCTCTCTGCCTCTCTCCTACTCGTGTTCTGTCTCTCTGTCTCTCAAGAATGAGTAAACGTTAAAAAAATTTTCAAAATGCCCAGTCTGAGATGCAGTGAGGTGAGTGCCGTGGGCACTGTGACGTAGCTGCTGTCCTCTGATGATTCATTGGAAGGAGGCTCATCTGCTCCCCAATTGTGGTTGACTGCAGGTAACTGAAACTGTGAAAAGCAAAACTGTGGGTAAATGGGGGCTACAGAGTTAGCTATGGAAGGGCATGAGGCTGTCAAGTATGAATCAGTTTTCAAGATAGATGCAGGACTTTGAGGACTTGGCTCGAATTCCTTCCTTTGTGACAGGAAGGAATTGTGGCTGATTGTGGACCATCAGGTGCTTATAATGGCTTTCTCCCTTATCTCTTTTGTTTCCTATCTGCATCCACATCTTAATGGCTGCCTCCTTTTTTTTTTTTTTTTTTTGCTTTATAGCACACTAAGAGGGTTGATGAGGCAGATGGGAGTGTGAGGGGGGAACAGTAGTTGTCATTCTTGTTTTTCGACTTTTGAGCTGAAAATAGACAACGGGGACCAGTGGAGAAGAGAGAAAATGGGGTAGGGATGGGAGTGGAGAGCACGGGACAGAGCCAGAGCTGGAGATAAGGTCTTTATTCTAAAGCAATTCAGTGTTAATGGCCATTGGAGCAATTTTCCGTTCAGGTATTCCTAAGTTAGAAATGGCTGTACATTGGATACACATGTATATGTCCCAGACTGACTCTTAATTCTTTTATTTGCTCCCATTATCAATATTTTATATAAAATATTACTATTTTAGACTCACTGTTTTTAAGACAGACTGGTTAAGTGGTGGTGGGCTCTGGTCACCCCTGAGCTGGGACTCTGGTCACCAGTGAGGTCCCTGTCAAGCTGGGGTTCTGGTCATTCCTGAGCTGGGGCTCTGGTCACCCTTCAAATAATTTTTTTTTCATGATATCTTCCACAGTCACAGTCAATTTTCTGTATTTTCAACCAGTCTTTTAATATCACTTGAAGAAAAAAAAAGTGTGTGTGCGTGTGTGTGTGTGTGTGTGTGTGTGTGTTAGCTTAATGAAACCAATTTTGCAAGGCTGTGATAGGAGTTCAGTTTTGTTGTCATTGAAATTGTGTTTTGTATTGAAACATCCTTCTGAAAAAGACGGGCCCCAGGGTCGAACTGGCTCAGAGCAAGACATACATTCCCGTATGTGCTTCTGTGTCTAGAAAAGAGCCTACAAGTTACGTGTATGAGAATGAAGAATAGTTACAGTGAAATGCATCTTATTCCTGAAGGACTTTTCACAGTCACGAACTACTCATTTCATAGAACTCAAGTTGATTTTTTTACATCTGTAAAATAGTAATAGAGTTTTATGTCTTTCTATAACCATAATATAATGGTGGCCTGAAATAGAACAAAATTCCCATAAAATGTTAAATGGCTCAAAGCCTCTTTATGAATTGAGATCCTTATTACAGTGTTTATGAAGTAAATATAGATGTGTAAATGAACAGGAGGCGGATTCTTAGGACTATGCTTGCTGACCCTCTGCCTTTAAGATTGTAACCCCGAGCAGCTGATTAACATGGAGGGAGACGCGTAAATTGAAAAAGTTGCCTTTAACATACCACACAAATGTCTCTCTACCTAGTCATTTGGTGAAATAATTTAGCGAAATGCATCCACAGTAAATAGGTTTATCTTCAAGCCTAATTCTCTTTTCCATCTTAACTGAGCATAAAATTATATCTTTAGAGATCTGTGGGTAAAAAAGGCTTGGTGCCTCTTGAACAGTTCAGTGTGACATATGGTTTTAAATGCAACAATTTTATCTGCAGCACACAGTATCTGCAAATTTGAGCTAATGTTCCTGTGCAAACAAGAAGGGATTTATGCCCAAAAACTAAAGAAGGAGAAGAAAAATCTTTTTCGCTACCATATGTAGAACACTGAAAACTGTGTATAAATAGAAAACAATATTGACATTTGTGCATCTATAAATTTTTAGAAACATGTTTTTACAAGTAGCTCTGCTCTTCAAACATTAGTGGTAACAGGGGTCTTAAATGCAGATCCTTTAGGGGTCAAGCAGGTAATAGGCACGAGGAAAGCAGGTCCCAGGAGGATTAAGGGGAACCAAAGAGGATTTCCCTGTGTAAAGCAGGCAAGTGTTTTATAAAATCACAAAGTCCAGGAGGCTGTTGCCATAGATTGCTGCTGGCCTATGGTGGCCGCATCTGCCTAATTTTCCAAAGATGTCCTGTAATTGGATTTTATGTAAAATCTCACAATCACGTTGGCAACAGGATTTTTTTTTAAACACAATTTCTTTTAAAACAGTGCTGTAGCTCCGTTTTGGTGTGTGGGCTGCTGATTTGTTATCTTGCTAACCGATGCATGTAGTCAACCCAAAAGAAAGGACAGATGTTGGGAGGGGAGAAAGTAAAGAAGGAAGAGAAGAAAGAAGGAGAGAGGACAGAGGGGAAAAAGGGGGAGAGGAAAATAAATGCTCCAAAATATACATAGGGCTTTTCTGTTAATCTCTGTACAGAAGTTTATCTGAAGTACTAACCTTCAAACAAATGAAAATTTCTTTTTTTTTTCTTTTTTTTTCTTTTTTAATGCTTTATTTATTTCTAGGAGACAGAGAGAGAGACAGCGTGAGCAGGGGAGGGTCAGAGAGAGAGGGAGTCACAGACTGAAACAGGCTCCAGGCTCTGAGGTGGCTGTCAGCACAGAGCCCGACGCGGGGCTCAAACCCATGAACCGTGAGATCATGACCTAAGCGAAAGTCGGACGCTTAACCGACTAAGCCACCCAGGCGCCCCCAAACAAATGAAAATTTCTTGAAAGACATATATATTTGATTAGATTTTAGGACCACCTGAAAAAGACAGAAAGCCTTGAGTGGACTATAGAATTGATTTTGTGTATCATGTGAGGTAGGGATGAACATTTATTTCTTTTAATATGGATATAATAGTGACATGACACCACATGTTGTAAAGACCTTCCTCTCCACAATATTTGACCTCGCCACCTTGATTCCAAATCAGGTAGTTACAGATATAGCTACTGATCCATCTGCCTATCATGTATCTGTTTCTGGACTCCATATTCTAACCCATCGTTTATTTGACTACTGTGACAGTATGGTCCTGTCATTATACTGTAGTTTTATATGAAATTCAACTTGGTACTCGAAGTCTTTCTACTTTGGTGAGGACTTTTTCCCCTAGAATGTCTTGGCTATATTTGGCTCTGTGTTTTTACATATACATTGTAAATTATTTTGTTCATTCCCAATCCCATGGAAGACATTTTGGCCTAGCTGAACATATGGACCCAGGGTCTCCCCTTGAAGTACATGCCCCCAAAGAAATGGAAACAGTGCACCAAAAGACATATACAGAATGTTAATTGCAGCATTTTTTGTCATCAACAAAAATCTGGAAATAATCCCAATTTTCAACCATTGTAGAAGGAATACATTGTTTTATACTTATTCAAGTGAATGCAATGAAAATATACAGCAATGAAAATGAACCACTACTATAGGTAATGACATGGATAAATCTGGCAATAGGGAATGAATGAAGTCAGACACATTTCAGTACAAATTCTTACCTGATTTGTATAAACTTGAGAAGCCAGCACAATAAAATGATGGTATTAGAGGTTACTATACTGATTCTCTCTGAGGGGGACTAAAAGACCAAAAGTGACATAAGGGAGACTTTTTGGAGGCCTGTAATCTTGTATTCCTTTGGCCTGCATGCTGGTCACATAGGGGAATTTACTTTGGGAAAATTCCTCAGGCTGTACATTTATGATCTGTGTACCTTTTTATATGTATATTGTACTTCAGTAGAAAATTATGTGAAAATATAGATGTAGTGCCTGAGGCATAAGTGTGTTTTTTGTTTGGTTTGGTTCTCTTTTGTGTGTTTCCCTACAAGCAAATGGGAGCCACTGGAGAAGTCTGTGAGTCCAGCAATGTGGTGTTATAGTTTATGGTATAACAAATACGACTTTTATTTTTATATGTCAGAAGAGCCCACAGAAGAATCTATGGAGATCTCTAGTATTGTGTAAGAAGGCCAGTGCCCATAAAGCTGACTACCATGTAACTAGAAAGAGAAATTGTGAAGGAAAAGACAGAATGAGAGTAAATTCAATGTGTACTTATATCATGGGGAGTTCATACAAGTCCTCGGATTATACTTCTTTCTTATTGAAAAATTCTTTCCCTTTCTTATTTCCTTTCCCCTGTGATTATAGGGACTCACATTGATACAGCATCGACTAATGAAGTCGAATTTTGCAATGCCGCCCTAAGATTTCCATCATCTCCAGGGCGTTTGGGGCTTGTGTTAAACCGCTCATCACTGTGAGCAAAGTCATGTGGTCAAACAAAGGACAATAAGGATAGAGCAACTAAGTCTGGCCACTGGGCTCATTGCTATCAATTTTATATTATATTAACAACAAATAATAGTCATATGCTAGTCTCTGAACAACTCTGTGATGCAGACATAAAGCTCCATTTCTGGAACATTATATAGTTCTTTGCAGGTTATACCAGTAGTGAAATTCAGGCCCTTGGCTTCAAGTGTTGAGGTTATTCTATTTCGTTGGTTGTCTTCAATTTTTTTTTCTTTTTCTCCAGAGCTTTATTCTTTTTTTTTTATTATTTTTTTTAAAATATTTTTATTTATTTCTAGGAGAGAGAGAGACAGCGCGAGCAGGGGAGGGTCAGAGAGAGAGGGAGTCACAGACTGAAACAGGCACAGAGCCTGACGCGGGGCTCGAACCCACGAACCGCGAGATCATGACCTAAGCGAAAGTCGGATGCTTAACCGACTAAGCCACCCAGGCGCCCCTCCAGAGCTTTATTCTTAAGGGAAATAAGATGAGGAAGTTTAATAGGCAAACAGGTGGAACGGTAGCCACTTGAATGAGCAGGATTGGGAGAATATACCCAGGGCTGTACTGCTTCTCCTTCATCTTCTCCAGGTCGAGCCCCAGTCCCTCAGGCTTTTAAAACCTCCTAGAACCCTTCCTCAGCTTGGATTTTCCCCAGAAAGCAATCTGCAACAAAAGCTGACATGTATGTAGTTTACTTTTGCATAAGATCCCAGGGAATAGGATTAGGAGACTGGGAAGGACGGAAGAGAAGGAGAATAAAGCTAAAACAGGATTGCTTGATAGAGCGGGCCTCCCTGTGGACACATGGGGTTCGCTCCTGCCAGGACCCTCTGGGGAATCACACAGAATGAGCTTCAGAAAGTGGTCCACCCAAGGGATGGGAGAATGGGAACCTTTACTTACTGCCTCCTGCCTCCAGTGGGCAAGGACTCCCCTTCAGAGGATGAACCTTCCTCCCATCTCCAGTTTCATGCCTGTATGAGTAGAGAAGGTCATGTAAGTCTTCAGAGCGGCAGGCTCAGAAGAGACTGGGGACAGAAAGCTCATTCTGGACAGTTCTTTCTTTCTTTCAACATGCTTCAACTTCAAGCCTTCTGGGCTTTGTCAAAATACTCTTTTTTTAATGTTGGTTTTTAAAATTTATTTCTGAGAGAAAGACAGCGTGAACAGGGGAGAGTCAGAGAGAGAGGGAGACACAGAATCTGAAACAGGCTCCAGGCTCTGAGCTGTCAGCACAGAGCCGACGCGGGGCTCGAATCCACTAACCGTGAGATCATGACCTGAGCTGAAGTCAGATGCTTAACCGACTGAGCCACCCAAATACTCTTGACGTTTCTGCTTGGACACTGAAAAGTTTCTTCTCTCGATGCTATTATGCATTTTCTTGATGGATTTTGGCCTTCGTCCTTTTTCCAAATTTATTTTTTTCCCCCTTAACTTTCTCACTCTTCAGGGCATTTCAGGTCTAAATGTTGACCAAATAATTCTCTACACTATAATTTATAAAATATTTCCTCCTGGGTTAGGAACGTAAGAGGTTTTATTGCAGCTCAGTTCCAAAAGTAGTAGACAGAGCCTGGATGTTTAAACAGAGCCCGAAGCAAGGTTTTGCCAACCTTTCAGAAGCTGCATAACAAATATTATTTATTTGCTTCTTCAGGTGTTGGAGTTAGTATAGCTTCCTGAAGGTCACCTCTTACCCTGCCTTCCCTGCTCCCCACACCAAACTTTATGAGTCCTCTCTGAAAATAAAATCCACCCCAGGAGGAATCATACTAAGCTATAATAGTTAATACCTTACTTTTCAATTAACACTCTAGCAGGGATTATTTGAAAGTCAACGGAGAATAGGAATAAGGGATTTGGTTGTGACCTGGAAAACCTGTTTAAAATAAAACAAACAAAATAAAAGTAACAAGAAAGGGAAAGGAGGGAGAACTTTACAATTTCGCTTAAAACTGATGGGGGGGGGGATGTTGGCGGGGAACCTGGTGGCTCAGTTGGTGAAATACCAGTTTTGGCTTAGGTCATGATCATGAGTTCAAGCCCTGCATCGGACTCTGTGCTGACAGCTCAGAGCCTGGAGCTGGTTCAGGTTCTGTGTGTCCACCTCTCTCTGACCCTCCCCTGCTCACAATCTGTGTCTCTCTCAAAAATAAATAAACATTAAAAAAATGTTTAAAACCTGGCAGGTGGTTATAGAACTTAAGATCATTTGGTCTACCCTAATTGGCCTATCTAGGGTTTAATGGCACCCTATTTTGAAGTTTTGATTTTTTAAAAAAATGTTTATTTTTGAGAGAGAGAGTGGGGGAGGGGCAGAGAGATGGAGAGCAAAGGATCTGAGGTGGGCTCTGCACTGGCAGCAGCGAGCCCGATGCAGGGCATGAACTCAAGAACCGTGAGATCATGACCTGAGCTGAAGTAGGACGCTTAAACAACTGAGCCACCAGGCGCCCCTGAAATTTTGACTTTTAAAAGGAATCGAGGCTTTTCCCTCAGGGACAAAAAAAAAACACAGGTCATCCACTCTCTTGCTGTTGTTACAGAGTGACCTTTGCCCTGACCAGTGTATGACTGCAGTATCTAGAAATAAAACAAAAAGGGGGGAGCTCCTGGGTGGCTCAGTTGGTTAAGTCTTGGACTTCAGCTCAGGTCATGACTTTGTGGTTCCTGAGTCTGAGCCCCGTGTGGGACTCTGGGCTGACAGCTCAGAGCCTGGAGCCTGCTTCGGATTCTGAGTCTCTCTCTCTTCCCTTCCCCTGCTTTCCCTCTTCCTCTCTCAAAAATAAATAAACATTAATTTTCTTAAAGTTTTTAAGAAAAAAAAGATCTTACAAATTTCAAGTTTTATTTGCCCTGTGTGTATTGCCAACAGAGCTCAAAGGTAACGGGTGCTTCGGTCAACAGCATTCGTGTGCGGTTGCTCTTCTAGTGGACTGCCAGGAAGGAACACACCAGACAAATTACGCTTCATTTTGAGCCTGCCTCTACCACAGAAATAGCAGCAGCTCCTTTCCAAAAGGGTGAAAAGTGAGCTGTTGTCCTAATTTCGAGAAGTTACTTGTGTGGCCGTATTGTATAACCTGCTTTGTGACTTTTGCCCTGATTTTGCACTCAATTTATTTATATTTTAATATTGTACTCAATACAAGAAAATATATGTGACATACAAGTATGTGTGTGTTACATATATATCTGCATGTGTAAGTTACAAGTGTGATAACATAATGAACAACTGTGAACCCATTTGTCCAATCCAAGTGACCCAACATGTCACAAAACTTCCCTCTGTGTATCTTTCCCCCACTCCCCACAGTCATCCCCTTACCTCACACAAAAGCTAATCAGTACCTTGAATTTTGTCTTATCATAGCCTAGCCTATTTTTATAGTTTAACCATATGTTTTTAGGTATGCCTAAGTAACACATTTTCCAGTGTTTCTCATTTTTAACCATTACATTAAGTATAGCACATTGGATATCTTCTTCTGTGACTCTTTTGTTTTGCATCACACCACCAAAATTCATTCATGTTGTCTGTCACTGCAGTTTAATCATGTATATTTCCCTCAATGACAATGTCAAATTGATTAACCTCTTCTCTTGTCAAAGTATTACTTCCACTTTGTTGATGCCGTTTTGAATACATTTTTCTATATTTCCTGGTGTACATATGAGCAGGAATTTCTCTTGGGTATATACCTAGGACAGGGTTTTCTTGATTGGCACACTTGGGGACAGATAATTCTTTGTTGTGTAGGTCTGCCCTGTGCATTGTGGGATTTCTAAGAGCATCCCTGTCCTCTACCCACTAGATGCCACTAGTGTGACAACCAAAAATGTATAAAGACATTGCCACATACTCTAGAGGTCAAAATCACTGACCCAGGACTACAGCTGTTGGGTGGCTATCAGGTGTGTGAGTATTCATCTTTATAAGAGATTACCAAATGGTTTTCCAAAGTAATTATAACAATTTAATGTCCTCTGCCTTTTCTGTTGGTTCATTTCCTTTCCAATACTTAGAATTATCAAATATTTGAATTTGAGACAACTAAGTATGTGTAAAATGGAATCTCATTTTGGTGGTAATTTGTATTTCCTTGATTATTAACTAGATTGAGAACCTTTTAAAAAATTTTTTTAACATTTATTTATTTTTGAGAGACAGAGCATGATCAGGGGAGGGGCAGAGAGAGAGGGAGACACAGAATCCGAAGCAGGCTCCAGTATCTGAGCCGTCAGCACAGAGCCCGACACGGGGCTCGAGCCCACAAACTGCGAGATCATGACCTGACCCTGAGCTGAAGTCAGATGCTTAACCGACTGAGCCACAAGAGAACCTTTTGACATGTGTTTGGGCCACACTTATTTCTTCCTCTGTGTTTGTGCCTGTGTTTGGTGCTTTGCCTAACCTCTGCCCAACCCTGTTGGGTTTTCTGGTTTATTTATTTACAGAAATTATTTATGTGTTCAGGGTACTAACCCTTAGTTTATTAAGTGAGTTATAAATCTCTCTCCTAGTTTGCCATTTGTTTTAATTCTCTCTATGATGCTTTTTGTTGAATAAGAATTTTTTTCATTTTTTTTTTGTTAAAATATATTTGACATAAGGCAGAGAAGGACAAATATCACATATTTGCACATATAGGAGGATTAGGAGAAACTTAACTGAGGACCATGGGGGAGAAGAAGGGGGGAAATGGTGGGGGAAAGGGAGAGAGGCAAACCATGAGAGACTCTTGAATGCTGAGAAACAAACTGAGGACTGATGGATGTGGGGGGGAGGGAGGAGATGGGCATGGAGGAGGGCACTTGTGGAGATGAGCACTGGGTGGTATATGGAAACCAATTTGACAATAAACTATTTGTAAAAAAATTTAAATTAAAAAAATATATATTTGACATAACATTATATTAGTTTCAGGTGTACAATGTAATGATTTGATACTTGCATATATTGCAAAATGATCACCATGGTAAATTCAGTCAACATCGATCATCACACAGCTACAAATTGTTTTTTGCTATGATGGGAATTTTCAGGTTTCATTTTCTTAACTCCTTTCAAATATGCAATACAGTATTCTCAACTATAGTTACCATGTTGTACATTGTATCCCACCATTTATCCATTGTATAATTGGAGATTTGTATCTTTTGACCCCATTTACTGATTTCACCCATCCCTTACTCCCTACCTTTCCCCTCAGGCAGCCATTAATCTGGTCTCCATATGCATCAGCTCCATTTTCTTTTTTTTTTTAGATTCTACTTCTGAGAGCAATTATATGGCATTTATATATTTCCACTTGACTTTTTTCACTTAGCATAATACTTTTGAGGTCTGTTAATGTTGTCACAAATGGCAAGATGTCATTACTTTTTATGGCTGGGTAATATTCCACTGCACATTTATACTGCATCTTTTTATACGTTTATTTGTCAATGGACAGCTTGTCCAGTAGTTGTCCAGTAATGCAGTGTAAATTGGAGTGCATATGTCCTTACAAATTAGTATTTTTATATTATTTGGGTAAATACCCAGTAGTGCAGTTACTGGATCATATGGCAGTTCTATTTGAAATTTTTTGAAGAACTCCCATACTGTTTTCCATAGTGGCTGTTCCAATTTATATTTCTACCAGCAACATACAAGCGTTCTTTTTCTCCACATCCTTGCCAACACTTGTTTTTTTCTTATAGGGAAAAGTCTATTATTGTTTATATTAGGCAACTAATACATCCTGTGTAAAGAAAAAAAAAAATATATATATATATTTCAAGATAATATTCTTTTTTTTTTTTTTACAAATAGTTTATTGTCAAATTAGTTTCCACATAACACCCAGTGCTCATCCCCACAAGTGTCCTCCTCCATGCCCACCCCTCCTCCCCCCGACATCCATCAGTCCTCAGTTTTTGTCAGCATTCAAGAGTCTCTCATGGTTTGCCTCTCTCCCTTTCCCCCACCATTTCCACCCTTCTTCGCCCCCTTGGTCCTCCGTTAAGTTCCTCCTAATCCTCCTATACGTGCACACATATGATATTTGTCCTTCTCTGCGTGACTTATTTTGCTCAGCATAACACCCTCAAGGTCCATCCATGTTGCTACACATGGCCAGATTCCATTGTTTCTCATTGCCATGTAGTATTCCATGGTATAAATAAACCACATCTTCTTGATCCAGTCATCTGTTGATGGACACTTAGGCTCTTTCCATGTTTTAGCTATTGTGGAAAGTGCTGCTATGAACATTGGGGTACATGTGCTCCTATGCATCAGCATTTCTGTATCCCTTGGGTCAATTCCTAGCAGGGCTATTGCTGGGTCATAGGGGAGTTCTATTGTTAGTTTTTTGAGGAACCTCCACACTGTTTTCCAGAGGGACTGTACCAGTTTACATTCCCACCAACAGTGTAGGAGGGTGCCCGTTTCTCCACATCCTCGCCAGCATCTAGAGTTCTCTGATTTGCTCATTTGAGCCACTCTGACTGGCGTGAGGTGGTATCTCAGTGTGGTTTTGATTTGTATTTCCCTGATGAGGAGCGATGCTGAGCATTGTTTCATGTGTCTGTTGGCCATCAAGATAATATTCTGACAGGAGTGAGGTAATAATCTACTTGTGGTGTTGATTTGCATTTCCCTAATGATTAGTGATTTTGAGCATCTTTTTATTTGTCTATAGCCAATAGTATGCCTTCTTTGGAAAAATGTCTATTAAGATCCTCTTATGCCTATTAAATGTCTATTAAAATCCATTTTTTAATTGGATTGTTTTTTAGCTGTTGAATTGTATATGTTCTCTATGTGTTTTGGACATTAACCCCAATCAGATCGATGGTTTACAAATATTTTCTTCTATTCAGTAGGTTGCCTTTTCATTTTGTTGACAGGTTATTTTGTGGTGCAGGAGCTTTTTAGTTTGATATAGTTCCACTTGTTTATTTTTGCTTCTGTTGTCTTTGCTTTTGATCTAAAAAATTATCACCAAGATGATGTCAGGAAGCTTACTACCTATGTGTTCTTGTAGGTGTTTTATGATTTCAGGTCTTATATTCAAGTCTTCAATCCATTTTCAGTTAGTGGTCCAGTGTTCTCAGCATCATTTATTAAAGAGGCTGTTTTTCTCCCCCATTGTATATTCTTGGCTCCTTTGTCAGAAACTAATTGACCATCTAAGTATGGATTTATTTCTGAGTTTTCTGTTCTGTGGACCTATGTGTCTGTTTTTATACCATTGCCATGCTGTTTTGATTACTCTAGCCTGATTACTTTAGCTTTAAGTGATAGAGTTTAAAATCGGGGAACATGATGCCTCCAGCTTTGTTTGAATGAGTTTGGAAGTATTCCTCCTCTTTTTCTTGGAAGATCTTGAGAAGAATTGGCAATACTTCTTTGTTTTGTAGAATTAGCCAGTGACGCTGTCTGGCCCTCGACTTTGTTGGGAGGTTTTGATTACAGTTATTTATGATTTTGACATTATTGAATTTATTATTACTTTTCTTTCATGGTTAACCATTTTTGCCCTAAGATTACAGAGAAGTTTCCCCCATGTTTTCATCTGAGTTTAGCATATAAATACAATAGTTTCTATGTGACTTGCTCTCTTTTGAATTGTTCATGTGGGGAAAACCAGCTACGGTGTCATGAGGACCCTTGGCTGGCCACAGGGGAGGTTCACAGAGAAATGATCTGAGGCTTCCAAGCAATCAACATGCCAGTCAGATGACTGTGTGCTTTGAAAGTGGACATTCCAGCCACAGTCAAGCCTTCAGATGGCCACAACTTTATGAGAGACCCTGAGCCAGTACTCAAATTTCAGGTTCTTAAATCCCTGACTCTCAGGAACTGGGAGAAATAATGTATGTTTATTGTCACTTTGAGCTACTGAATTTTGGGGTAATTTTTCCTACAGCCATAGGTACCTAAAATAGCTTACCTTCTTGTTTGCCAGCGATCTTTTATTATGATCACATTGCTTGATCTGTCTATTAAGAATCCTGCAGGTCAAAAATGAAGAAGTATTTCTTTGAGCATGAGTGGGCTTTGTACCAGTGGCTGTGGGTGCCCTGATGACACTGCTGTTTACCTGGAGAGCCTTGGGCCAGTTCAAGAATCCTGGGCTCTGCTTCCCTATTTTGATGTTTGCCCAAGACTCAGCCCCCAACAGTAATGCTGCCATCCTACTACATCCTTAGGTCCCCCTTGCTCCTCCTGACCCCTCAAGTTGTCTGTTGTAATTTACATGGCAGGGGTTAGGGGAGGGGATCTGAAAATCTCCACCAATTCAAATGCCAACAACATTTTGAAGACTGTGTCTTATGTAAGCTGTACTGCTAGCAGTAGGTCTTCAGAGCGTCTGGTCAGCCATAATGCTAGAAGTAGGCAAAAGAGTTTATCAAGACAGATAGCTTCTTTCCTCTACATATATGTTCAATATCATTTTATCTTGGGTTTTGTGGCTTCACAGAATTAAGTTAAAAGACTTCTTTCTTTTAAGCAACAATTGACCTATTGATAGAGACACATAAATCATCTGAATATAGATATTCCATCATATGTAGGGGTGCCTAAGCTAAATATATTCCTTCAGCTCTCCCAAATGACATATGCTAAGTTATTTAACTTGCTGAGTACCATAAATTCAGGGCCTCTAAAGAGTGTTCATTTTCCGATGTTAGGACTTCTGGAAACTACCATCTTGGGAATCTGATGGGGGTGGGGCAATAACCTATCTTGACTTTCTGGGCCTCAGATTTCAAATCTATAAAATGTGGAGACAGTTTGAGGCGATGATTAGAATCTTTTCCAGCTTCTAAATTTTTGAAAATATCTATGGATAATGTCTTTTGGCAGCAGAAAATGCTATGTAAAATAAACCCCTCTTGACCACCATGCTGAGGGAGCCAAGGGATAATGAGATTATTTTCATATTCCTGGTGACCAAGTCCACATTGCATGTCAAATTGCTCTCAGTCTTTGAGGACCCTTTCACCACTCCTGAAAAGGCCTCAGACATGGCAGCATTTTAAAAATATTTACTCCTGATAAGTGTTTAAACATATCAGGGACAACAGAAATGAGATATTTGGATGGGGGCAGGAAGAAGAAAGGGAACCAATGAAAGCGAGAGGGCAGCAAATGAAACTTTGTTAAATCACAGTCTTGCTCAGGACCCAAATCTGGCTTCAGAAAGGGCTTTCACCAAGTAAAAATGCCTTTGTGTGTATGTATGTACTTATTAGCAGAAAGAATTAATTGCTAGTCTTGGAGCACCTGGGTGGCTCAGTCAGTTGAGCATCTGACTCTTGATTTCAGCTCAGGTCATGATCTCACAGTCCATGGGTCCAAACCCTACCCTGGGCTCTGCACTGAGAGTGTGGAGCCTGCTTGGGATTCTCTCTCTCTCTCTCTCTCTCTCTCTCTCTCTGTCCCTCCCCTCCCCATGCTCTCTCTCTCTCTCAAAATGAATAAACATGAAAAAAATTAAGAATTAATTGGCAGTCTTGAGGTTGTTTTGTCAGAGACCTTTAATAAAATTGTGATTTCTCTCATCCTTTTTAAGCAAAGAGTGTTCCTTTCCTGCAAAACAATGATGAGGAAACACCTGGAATTTGGATCTGCCAAAAGAAGATTCGTCTTCACTTGCTCTGGTGAGTCATTCTTTAGCTGGTAGCCCCTAAGCAAAGTCCTAGCCCTTGCCTGCTCTGTGAGACTTGCTTCCAGCACATTCCTCCCATCACAGCACAGGGCTGCGGTAAGAGCCACACCTCTCTCATGCATACGGTTTCCTTCAGCGTGCAGGTCAGAGAGTGAATGCATTCACCGTGACTTGCTCAATTAAACATGCCTTCATTTATCTGGTGGCATTTTCTAATGCAACCCACAAATCCCCTTAATTTTGCCATTTCCCACATCAGAAACAAAGTTGAAGAAGGATGATTATAAGGAAGGTTTCACATTAAGGATTCTGGTGACAACAACCTGGTGATTTTTCAGTCAATCAGGACTTTTTTCTTCCTTGGGAAGGAATAGAAAGTAGGTGGATAATTATTTAGTTGAGCTTAAAATGTTTCTTCTGCATGAGTTCCAGAGAAAATGAAGATGCTTTTGTTATTAGCAAGGTAATGAAAGGCGGGCCAAGGTTCCAGGTAGGTAGGGGAATTTGAGAGGGGGTGGAGTTGCGGGGGGGTTTTTTTCAGTTGCGATGTTAAGGGAAGGAGAAAATGAAGAAAAGAGACAGGGGAGAAGTGTCTTTTTAAAACAAAACTTACAGCACTACATGGCAAGAAGGCTAAAATTTACTGAACCCAGTTTAAAGCTGTCATTAGAAATAATGAATTTAAAATTTACCATAATTACGGCAAATTTGATTTGTTCTTCATGTGGAATTTTGTATATCCTAATGCCATGGAAAATGGTCTTTGATTAAATGAAAGCTTTTCAAGTAGCAGAGGGGAAACAAATCCAATATATCATTAGATATGCATATGTCTCATTAGGTATTTCCTTGATTGCCAAAAAGTGGATTCAGAGGTCTCTAGGCAAACCCTGGATTCACTGGGGATAGATACTAGAATTCAGATATTTGAGGATAAAAATTTTAAAGTGACTTACTTCTTGAGATACATTTGATATCTCTAGCATAAGACCCAGACGTTTGTCATTTCATGATGACCTATATTTCCCCAGGTCTCTTTTTTAATATTAATATTAGTGCACAAAAATTGTGACATATTAACACTGGAAAAAACCAGCCCATCTGGTCTTTCAGGTTGAGTGACTTGCTCAGTTTCGGTGTACCTGTGTATATTAAACTCTTTGGGTTCTCAGTGAATTTGTAAATTGATGAAGATTAGAGTGGATTAACTCTTGGGTCCTTCCTTGGTCAGCAATCGTGAATTTTCTCTAACATATTTAAGTGAGTTTAAGACATACAACCTTTTCACATTTTAATACCTTTGATACTGAAGTTAAATAGATATTCCTTAATCATTGTGTCACAGCATAATCAACATGTTTTACTTCTGTCCTTTGAAGGTACATAAAATAATGGTGCTTATTACAGTTAATGTCATCTTAGATTTGATAAAATATGTTGTGCAATTAAGACATTAGGCCCCAACATACCAAACTCAGCCAATGTCATCATCCATCAGCCAGTCATTCCAAAACTGACTTAGTTTCCATTATTGGACATCTTTGGGAGGCAGAATTTTGATTCCAGAAAAGCATTTAGTTGATGGATGTTCTGTAAAGAAATTATTCCTTTCATTTTCTTTGGACATCTACTTTGTAATAATTCATTCCTTTTCTTATGAAGCTATCTTGTTCCTTAGTTTTGTCCAAGAGTCAACCCATTTAATTTCTTTTTTTTTCTTCTTCTCCCCCTTGTTCCTCCGTCAAGTTCCTCCTAATCCTCCTATATGTGCAAACATACGGTATTTGTCCTTCTCTGCCTAACCTATTTCAACCCGTTTAATTCCTGGTTATGCTGGTGTAAAATGTAAAATGGGCAATGAGACAGATAATTCTTTCCTATGCCTCAATATTTATTTAAAAGTTAATTGATTAAAGGAAGATTTGTTGAATTTCTATGTATTATGTTACATAGTAGTGACACAGTAGTAAACACCAAGCAATGTCTTGGTGTTCCTTATGGAACAGGTCATTAAATAGTGAAATGCAACAAGGACTATACTGGAGAAAATGGGAGGAATTGCACAGAATATCCTAAGTTATTCCCAAGAGTTTTCTATAGATGGTGATTTCTAAGCTGAGATTTGAAGGATGGGAAGGGTTAGCCAAGTGAATGATAAGGGAAGAAGTAAAAGGGTATTTCAAAGAAAGGAAGCAGAATGTTCAGAGACCCATTACTCAAAAGGAAAACAAAACAAGAACATAAAAACTGTGGTATATTCAGGGAAGCACATTTTGTTTAGAATGGCTGGACATGCATGACAGTGTCGAGTTTTCAAGCAATCCATCAATTCACAGTAGTCCTCTGTTGTTAGAGAGAAATATGTTTCAAGACCCCCCAGTGGATGCTTAAAATCACAGATTTTGAAACCTATACATACCGAGTTTTTTTCGTGCGCAAACATATGTATGATAGTGTTTAATTTATGAATTAGGCACAGCAAGAGATTAACAATAATAGCTAATAATAAAATAGAACAATTATAACACTATACTGTAATAAAAGTTATGTGAACATGGTCCTTCTCTCCCTCTCTCTAAAAATAACCTTATTGTATGGTACTCACTCTTCTTCCTGTGGTGATGTGAGATGACAAAATGATAAAATAAAGTGAGGTGAATGACACAGGCATTATGACTGAAGGTTAGGCTACTATTGACCTTCTGATGTATGATCTGACAATCATCTCTTTCCAGACCTTGGTTGACTGGGGGTAACTGGAATCACAGAAAACAAAGCAATGGTTAGGGGGAGGAGGGGCTGCTGTATAAGTATTTCATTGAATCTGAACCAAACTATCTGCTAGACACGATGGGACTGCAAACAGATTTCAAAAAACAGTCGTGTACCAAAGGATTTTATTGTAATTCTAAAGTAGCCACCAAAGATGCCTTGATTCTCTCCTCATCTTTAAACTCATAATATTCTAAATCAAACTCATTCCCTTCAAATCCCATGTCTATTGTTTCTTCCCTTTTCCTAGCCTTGACGAATAACCCTACTCTGCCAACCAGACTCCAAATCTTGAAACCATACCAATATGTTTGATTAACATCCCCCAAATCTAATACATCATTAGGTTCTGTACTTTGGACTTCCTCACCCCATTCTTTAGATATACTAACATCAGACAAAATCAACTTTAAAATGAAAAATGTTACTAGAGACAATAGAGGATATTTTCTAATAGGAAACAAAGAAGGACTTTTAAATAATAAAAGGGTCAATATATGCACCTAATAAGAGATCCCCCAAATATATAAAAAACTAATAGAACTAAAAGGAAAAATAGACAGTGATACCTTGGAAGGGGCTGTAAATGTGGATGCACTAATGGACCCCTGTTATCTTTATTGGTTTGAAATCCCAACTTCTTAGTAAAGTTCCTTTTTTATGGTAATTCATGTTTATGTGATGCTAATATATTTTCTCAAACACGTGGATGAACATATGAGTTATATTACACCAACTAGGGTATCATGGACTCTGGAAATAACGTATAATCCAGGATAGGCCAGTTAGAGAACTCAGTGGAAATTTAGTGCTGTGCTGCTCCGTGGGTTTTTTTTTTTTTTTTTTCAAGATTAATTAGGCTAGAATGGTATGATCCCTTATGCCTTCAACTGAGAAAGAACAGGAATACAGAGTTAAGCCAAGCAGAGACAAATGGATTTCATTTGTCAGAGAAAGCTGGTGCCTTGATAACATTATCCTGAGGTCCTGGATTATTCCTGAATCCAAAATAACTCTAGACATTTTCATTACATGAACCATTCTATTCCCCTTTTTCTTAGTCTGTTTGGGTCAGGACTCTTGTCACTTGCAGCTGTAAAAGTCTTGAACAAAATAGCAGTTGCCAATTACAATTCAGGCCACCAATCCCAAGGCAGGGGTTCCCCCCTCCCCACCCCAAGCAGTTTTTAGACACCAGCTGGATGTCCTACAATTCAACTCTGTTTTGATAAGGTCTACCTGGAGATAGCATCAGATCCACAGGCTAAGGGCTCAGTCCCACAAGATTGGTTCCTTCCCCCACTTCAAAGGGCAGTTGAAAGTCCAGGCTGGCAAGTGTGTTTCAGACTGAGTGAGTGGCTGCAGATCAGAAGTTCCAACCTCTTCCTTGGGTTTGATTAATTTGCTACAGTATCTCACAGAACTCAGAAAAAACAAAACAAAACATTTTACTTATTAGATTATTAGTTCATTAGAAAAGGATATAACTCAGGAATAGCCAAACGGAAAAGATGCATAGAGAAAGGAGCTTGGAGCTCCATGGTTTCTGAGAGTGCACTTTCCCCAAATCTTCATGTGTTCACCAACCTGGAAGCTCTCTGAACCCTGTCCTTTTGGGTTTTACAGAGGCTTTATTAGAGAGGCACAGTTGATTAAGTCATTGGTCATTGGTGATTGATTGAACCTCCAGCCCCTCAGCCCTCCCCATTGGTCAGGGAGGTAGGAATGAAAGTTCTAACTTTCTCATCACAGGATTGGTTCTCCTGGCACTCAGGTGCTATCCTTAGATAGGGTCCAAAAGTAATCTCATTAACATAACATAAGACACCTTTTATGGCTCTTCTTAGAAAATTCCAAGGGTTTGAGGAGCTGTGTGCCAGGAATAGTGGACAAAGACCAAATCCCCATTTCTTACTATAAATCACAACATCACAATAATACAAATGCGTCAGGAATCTGAATGGTGGAAAACGTGGATAACTAGATACTGAGCAGGTGTTCCACAGAAAAGTATCTTAATTTCTCTCTGACCTCCATCTTCTAACATGGCTCATCATATCTCCATTTCCTTCCTAAGATCTGAGATGATTCCACAGTTTCCTTGTGATTTTACATCAAAAGAATATTTTGGTATATGTTACTCATTTTAAGGAAGTAAAAACATTCTAGGCAAGTTTAAATTTTTTTAATGTTTTTAAGAAAATTTATTTCTAAGAGAGATAGAGACAGCGTGAGCAGGAGAGGGTCAGAGAAAGAGACACAGAATCCGAAGCAGGCTCCAGGCTCTGCACTAGCTGTCAGCACAGAGTCCGATGCGGGGCTTGAACCCACGAATCGTGAGATCATAACCTGAGCTGAAGTCAGATGCTTAACCTACTGAGCCACCTAGGCACCCCTCTTTCTAGGCAAGTTTAAATCAAAATTGTAGTCTCACATCTAATTTGATTTGGATTTCTTTCTTTTCACAGCTCAAGGCAGATCCAAGCCTCTGGCCTGCAGTAGGGAACAGAACATGGTCTCAGCTTTCAGATTTCCTCAGATTCCCTTCTTCCTCTTTCAAGCCTTTATTTTGCTCTTCTTTTGTGTAGTTCTCTCTTGACTAATAGTAAATGGCCAGTGGGATTTCCATTATAGCAAGCTTTTAAATGCTGCTCTCTCATATATAACTTTTTTTTTAGTTCGTTGGCCAATATCCCCAAACCTTTTTCACTGAGATTGTTCCAGATCATTGCTTTATGACATGGAGTGGTACTTTTCAGCTGACCTAGAATGACATCCTTTCAGCCTTTGTCCCTGGGGATCCATCCTGTTGGAATTCCCTCACTCCCAGCAGGCATGTTTTTTTAAAAGTATGATCCCATCAAGACAACTCAGGCACCCTGGTTCTAAAGAAAATTCATGCCTTGCTTTTGTGTCAAACTGTGGGCAGCCTGCTCCCATGTCACTCGTTCTTCCTTGTCTTGCCATGGAAGGCAGCTGCAGCCAACCATTTATCTTCTAATTTTTCCACTTTGGCAGCAGGCTCCAAGTATCTATTTTTATGTACACTGTCAAACTTCAGGGGACACGCATAAATTCCTCCTAAATGTCAAGTGCTCCCAAGGCCTTCCTCATCAAACTTTAATGCACTGAGTAAGTCGAAAAATTTCTGCATCTTTGCAAGTGTCCGTTTAAAGGATGATCTGCTTTCTCTCATTTTGCAAACACTCAAAGTCTCTATGAAGGACTTTCTTGGAGTCTTTCTGACTTGGTTAGGTGGAGAGAGCCCTCCTTCCCTTTCATCATGTGTATGCCTCCTGGTAACCACACTTGTTACTAGGCAGATAATTCTCTCCTTCTACAACTTATCTTTCTCTCTAGGAACTCCTTTTATAGGATGGATGGGAAAGTAAGTGGGAGAAAGAAGCTCCAGTCTGATCACTTAGCAAACACTCCAGGGTATCTGTTTGCCTGTTCTTTTGAACAAAGAGGCACTTGTAGACAGAAGTGATATTTGGTGTGTTTAACAGCCATCATGGTATAGAGCACGGGAGTGGATTTAGACCATAATGTTGAAACAGTATTCTGGAAAGGCCTTGATGATCCAGGACTTAATCTTTTATTTCGAGATTATTAGGAAATCAAAGGGCTTCCAGGGGAGAGGCCAGAGTGGTGGAGTGGCAGAAATGAGCAAAATGTCTATTTATCAACTTTCTGGAAGTAATTTTATAACTTAGCAACGAGGTGGTTATCAGCTTTTCCTGTGGCCTCTTATCCTTGAGATTACAGCTTGAGCTATTATCCCTAATCAATAAAAACAATTTTATTTCCTGTCCCATTACATTTGAGCTGTAATGGAGGCAATGTCTCCAAAAATGTTTGATAAAATTAGCATAATTGAGTTGAGGAATAAGATTTGGGACGGGGAACCAGTAACAAAGCAGAAATCCCAAGAAGACCAGAAAGAAATGACTGTGATAACCAGGAAACAAGAATTTTATCTTCAAAGTGGGCCATTTGTAGCAGAGAAGACAAGGAGACTGAAGGTGAGGGAAACATCCTTGTGTTTATTGATGACTTTTGTAAGTTGAAAACAAGAGAAGAGGGATAAGAGAGCAAAGGCATGGAGACACAGAAGCAACAGTCGTGGATGCAGGCCATTCAAGTGTGGAGTCACAAGGATGGAGAGAAGTTGTATGTGGTAAGAAGGATTTGTGGGATGGGAAAGCTTATTTGGAACTTTTCACTGTTTTAAAAAATGTAAGCATGTCTGAAGACAGAAGAGTGGGAGCTGGCAAAGAGTACGTGGCTGTGACCATGAGGGAAACACAGAACAGTGTCTGCATCTGGAAAGACTCTATCAAGAGCTCATAGATGGAGAGGCTGACTTTGGGTAGGAGCATGTTCACTTCCCCTGAAAGACTGGATGGTGGCATCAGAGTGTTTAGCAGGGTGTGGAAAAGAGTGAGTATGAGCAAAAGCAGTAACTTCAACCAGAAAACTCTATCTTCTGAGTCAAGTAGATCCCTGAGCAAAAACAGACCTGAGAGGGGCAGTGTGAAAAGAAAGGTCTAGAATATTAAGCAAAGGGCAGGGGAGAAATTGTCGAACCAGGTTACCCAGCTACAAGGTACGTTCCAGCCATGATAGGGCACCCAGGTTGTAGGTGGGCCAGGTGGTTCTGAACAGACCTATATATGTTGTGAGGCTGAGGAAAAGGAATGTACTGGGAAATGGTACGCGTGATCCAGGGGAAGAAATGGACATAGCTCAGGCTAGGGATGGCCAGCGTGACTGGGGGAAAGCAGACCCAAACAAGGTGGTGGACAGGCTGAAGCATTTGGCTCTGAGTAAATAGTAGGCTCTGTTTGCATGGGAAGCTGGTTGTCTAATTGTAAAATGAGAGTCGGGGGTGACATACTGGTTATTCTTTTGACGTGAAACGGTTTCCATGGATGTTTCCACCCTGAAAGACCTCACTGACTTGTAACTGGTAAAGGAAATCAGGGGGGATAAAACCCTTCATCGGTCTGGCTTTCAGGCTAAAGTCAGTTTCAACAGTGTAGTATGCTGAAAGAGCGGGGAGTGGGCCTGGAATGGACGAGAGGGAAGCCCCACGGACATATGCAAATACATGTGTGTTCACTTGCTTTTGAAAGCAAACATTTTGTTTTCAGCAAACAGCTTGCATCCTTGTGTTTCCTTCATTTTTTTTTTTTTTAAAGGAAAGTACGCACACAAAACAGTCTGTCACTGATGGCTTCTCAGAGCAGGAAGACAGGCCCTTGAGTGTTTTCCAGTAACCAGCTCCCTGAGCTGGTTCTCACAGGAGAAAGAAACTCAGGGTAACAAAAGGTGCCTCTGAAAGGTTCTTTTAGGCTAAAATTTGGTGGACATTAAAAGAGGGCAAAAGTTCAAACGAGAAGGAGCCACTGCCAAGTACGCAGGAATCTTAGCCAAGGGGATGGAAAAAGAGACACTGGTTTAAAATGCAAGTAACCATGGCGAGCCAACGGTTCGATGCTAGAATCTGGTTGGGAAGTAATATCACACAGAGCTGTGATTGTTTATTCAAGCAGGCCATGAGAGAACAGTTGTCTCCAATGGGTTCTCGCACAGCTTGGATTCAATATTATAAGTGCATTTTTCAAAGCGTCCAGCGCTTCTCCCTGACCCATTTGGTATTGAGCAAAAAGAAAAGAAAGCACAAAGTTTATTCTCAGTGTCTCTTGTGGGTTTAAGACAGCTTTACATATGGAAAAGCAGTTTGGTGTCAGCTGTTGAATTGGTTTCCTGCCATTTTGCTTTTGCTTGTCCTTGTACACTCTGGCTGGCTCTGTGGTAGCATCGCCCACTTCTCAAGGTTCTGAAACCAAAGCCCCTCTAGAGAGAGGCTGGGCATTTCTTTCTTTACAAGTTCATGTTGTGCTTTGCCCCAGATTCTTAGGGAGAAGGACTGGCAAACAGCGAGGATGTGGGGATAAAGATGAGGTGTGGGAATACGACATGGATGTAATAGAACAAGAAGTTCTGCAATGACCGGAAATGCAACCTCACATTCACATGCATCCTTCCAATCTATCCATTTGCTGTGTTCACCTCCATACAGAGAGGGGTTGCAGTGGGTCTGTCCTTCCTGTGTAAGTGGGCTGTCAATATAGGAAAGACTTTCAGGGAGGGAGAAGGTCCCTGATCCTTTAAAATTTATGCAGATGTATCTATGTCATTTCACATGTCAATTTTTCTGGAGAAATGTATCTGTAACTTTCCTTAGATTAATTAGTATGGTCGGTGACCCCAAATGTATTAAGAAACAGTGAACTGAAGTGTCACCAAATAAAGTCTGTTGACCACACTGAGACATATGGAAAGAATGTACCCTAATGGTTTTGATTATGACAGTGTAGTAATATGGATAGTGCACTGGAAAAGCTCTCTGGCTGGTTAATGGATACAAGATGGCCAAGCAGAGTACATTTTCAAGAGGGGATCCTCAGCTGCAAGCTGAGGGCTGGTGTTCCAGTTCTGTCAAGGCAGGACAATCATTTCCCAGCTCTAAAAGAAAGTGGCACACATCTATTCTTCCCTTGTTCAAGTTTTGAGCCATTAAGGAGTCTGAGAGATGCAAGATAGTCAGAAAGGGAAGAGCCATGTTTCAGAGCTTGGCCGGATGATCCCACAGCCCAGTTGAGTAGAAAGGCAAGGGCGGCCTGATCATGTGGTCTCAACAGGGGAGGTAATCGGTAATCCAGTATTATGTTCCAGCACTTAAAACAAATAACCTAGAGTCAGACTGGCTGGGTTTGAACCCTGGTCCATTAAGTCATAGATATAACATACATGTGCTGATTCCATATCATCTTCATGCCTGAGGTTCCTCAGACTTATAGCAGAGCTTTAACAATTGGCCCTCATTGTTTTAGTCTACTCTGGTGGCCATAACAAAATACCATTGACTGTATGGCTTACAGAGTAGAAATTTTAATTTATTTTCTCATGGTTCCAGAAGGCTGAAGTCCAAGATCAGGGCTCTCATTGATTCAGTTTCTGGTAAGAGCCCTCTTTCTGGCTTGTGGATAGCTGCCTCCTCACTGTTCCCTTGGCTTTTCCTCAATGTGTGTGAGCTGGACTGGGGAACTCTCCAGTGTCTCTTCTTAAAAGGGCACTAATCCCGTCAGATCAGTGTCCTACCCTCATGACCTCATTTAACATTCATTTACTTCCTTAGAGGCCCCATCTCCAAATACAGCCATGCTGTGGGGGGATAGAGCTTCCACATATGAGTGTGGAGGAAACAGATGCTCAGTCTATACACTCATTATTCAAAGATTCCATATTTGTAAATTTGCCTGCTCTATCATTTACTCATGACTACAGAATCCATACTCCTGGCACGTTCATGGTTAATTGCTGACATGCAAAGAAAGGTGAAACATTTGGGTTGCCTAGCAGGCAGGTTCCCAGCTGAGACTGAACAGGGCCATGCTCTGCCTTCTTGTGTCAGCTCTCCTACTATAAACAAATATCCTTTTCACAGTCTATTTAGTGACATGTGTTTAACATTTTGTGCTTTCGTTGGTGATTGCACTGTTTAAAATTGCCCCTAAGCATTGTGCTTAAATGCTATCTAGTGTTCTTTGGTGCAAGAAGCTTGTGAGGTGCCTTACAGTGAAAATATAGGCATTAGATAAGCTTCTTTCAGGCATGAGTTGGTCTCTGTGCTGGCCATAAGTTCAATGTAAATGAATCAACATTACATATTAAATATCTTTTAACAGAAGCACACCTAAAACAAGATTATATGTTGATCACTGGATGAAATCACTGCAACCAGAGTCTTCTAGGAACCTCATCCTTTATTTCTTCCAGGGGTGGCACTTCTGTATTCAAGAATATAACTACCATGAATAATGAGAATTTACTTCATGTGACTCATTAAGTTATGATGAGGGTCAAATAAGTTAGAGATAAAGGTCTTGTAAGACTGTGGTCTTTGTTCAGATTGCTGTAACAAATACCAGAGACTGGGTGGCTTAACCAACAAACATTGATTTCTCACAGTTCAGAAGGCTAGGAAATCCAAGGTCAAGGTGCTGCTTGATTTGGTTCCTGATAAGGGCCCTCTTCCTGCTTTGCAGATGCATGCCGTCTTGCTGTGTCCTCACATATTGGAGAGAGAGATCATTTCTCTTGTGTTCCTTCTTTAAGGGTTAAGGGCACTAATCTCATTCATAATGTCTCCACCCTAGTGACCTAATCACCTTCCAAAGCTCCCAACTCTCATTACTTTGGAGATCAGGACTTTTACATATGAATTTGGGGTGAGGTGGACACAACACAAATATTTAGCCCATAGCCACTGCTTAGCTCACAGTCAGTGCTCAGTAAATGTCCTTATTTTATTATTATTTTCTTGAAACTAGAACAGCAAGAGATCACTCCCCAGGTGGAAACAATAAGATGAAGTCTTAACCCTTGCTGCAGTGTTCTAGAATCAAAATTTATAATGAGGCAGAAAGAATTTATTACCTGCTGGTAAATAAATAAAGAATTTTCAAACTCAGGTGATTGTTTAGTAACTCAAAAAAAAAAAAAAAAGAATTTTCTACCTATCATTTCACCAGAAATATTTAAAGATGCTAAAATATTAACCATAGATATGGTTTAGGTTACATTAATTAGTTTATTTATTCTTTCATTTATATCATCTGTCAGACATTTACTCCACATATTTATGTAGTGAGTTAAGTGCCATAGGTATACCAAGTTGTATAAAACTTGCGCATACTTAAGTAAATAAAGATATGTATGAGCAGTTGGCTTAAAAAAGAAATATTAAGGTAATGTAGAGATGGAACCACTTCTCTGTTAGTTCTCTTAGCATTTTCCTGAGAACTTCCTGGTCTTAAACCCCAGGTGCTATTTGTGATAAATTAGAAAAAGGGGGGTACTAGCATCAATAAGGTCCAAGAAGCACCAAGTTGGCCATCCAGATCTGTTGGGATTCCATTTTCTGCTCTGAACTACAACGCTGTCATCAACACAGCCTGGTGATTGAAAGCCCAGATTCTGAAGTCAGACTGCCTGGATTCAAGACTCATTTTTCATATGGCCAGCTCTGTGACCTTGGGAAAGTTACTTAATCCCTCTGTGTTCCAGTTTCCTTAATATGTAGAATGAGGATAATAATGGTGCTTCCTAACATTGCTGTGACTAAATAAGTAAATGTTTGATAAGCACCAGAACAGTGCCTGGCACATTATGTTTTAGTTTTATATTTAATGAATGACTAATGCATCATTTCTGAATGTCCCACACCAGCACATATTAGTGGATAAATAAGATGATTAACAATCAGTTGTTGAATGGATGCATAAGTACATGACCTTGGAACATGCTGAGAGAAAATATGAGGAAATGATTTCAAAGAAGCTAAGTTGATAGTTAAGATGTTTTCAGCTATTCTCTGTTAAAAGCTTTTATTGTTCCATTGCCATTAATATAATGCCCAAATATTATGGTTTGGTATATTAAGAAGTCAATGATAGAGTTTGAAGCATTAACATGTAAACCTCCAAACCTTGGTGGCTTAGAAATACCCAAGGATAGATATTTCTTTCCCTTAAAAAGTATGATGAAAATGCAGTTCTCGTCCATTTGATCACTGAGAGATTCAGGATATGTTTATCTTGTGATGCTGCCATCCTGTGTCACCACAATGGGAGAAAAGAATGAAGAAGAGAAATGGATATTCAGTTGCCATGGCCCAGATGGCAAATGCTATCTCTCTTTGCAGGCCATCCCTCAAGTCTAGACCAATGTCCTAAATGCAGTTGATGGGTGGGGTGGGGTGGGGTACTGGGGAGGGAAGGCTGGAAAAGGTAGGGACTCACAAGGCTATCCAGTGACTAGCTGTCTCTGCCACATATGGCATATAAAGTCCTTAAGAATCTGGGGCGCCTGGGTGGCTTAGTCGGTTGGGTGTCCGACTTTTGCTTAGGTCATGATCTCGCGGTTCGTGGGTTTGAGCCCCGCGTCGGGCTCTGTGCTGACTGCCGGCTCAGAGCCTGGAGCCTGTTCAGTCTGTGACTCCCTCTCTCTCTGACCCTCCCCTGCTCATGCCCTCTCTCTCTCTCTCTCTCCTAGAAATAAATAAAACATTTAAAAAAAAAGTCCTTAAGAATCTGATCACAACTATTTCCACTTTGTTTTTCAAGTGAAATGAGGATTTGGGGTCTCTTATAACGGTGAGATAATCACCAGATGTATACAACAGACATTCTTCACAGGGAAATCTGGACGTGGCATAAAGGATGCTCTCTACACCCCCATCTGACTTTGTGGGGAGACAAAGAAGTACAGAAGGGGCCCCTGCTCTCACTGAGCTTACAATGTAGTTAAGCAAGAGAGAGTTAAGTGGATAAGACAGCATAGAATCAATGTGCAACTAAGTCCTAGAGGTAAGGTACTTTGGTTTTATAGAAAGAGTTTGAGATTCAGAATCAGACAGTCCTGGCCCCAAAGTTTACTACTTGTATTATCTCGATGAAGTCACTTAACTTCTTACAGTATATACACATACAGACTGTTATGTGTGCACGCACACACACAAACACACACACTTAATAGCTCAGGAAGTAGTAGCTGTTATTGTTTTTCTTTTTCTGTAACAAACATCTTTGATGTGAAATATCTATATTTTTTCAGGCATATGATAAAATAATATAATTCCCACATAATTCTTATTTTTAAGCCCATGTTGAACAGTAGACCCAAAGCATAGGTAAATGTGTTACTCATCTCACCTGCAAGACTTTCTATATTGGGTGAAATTCTAAACCTAAGTTCAGAAGACTACTGCTATGTTTGCAGGGGGAAATATGATTGTAAGACCCACTGCAGCTAGAGGGCACAGCAGTTGACTAGGGCGTCCCTGCATCGGCAAGCTCCCCATGAGATTATGCCTCACCCCAGCTGTCCGCTGGCATCCCTCTCAGAGCCATGCAGCTGGAATTAAAGGTATGGAAGGGCACATAAAGTGTGGAAGTCACCAATGCATTTCCCATTTCAGCAAATGCCTCCCTACTTTCCAGCCTCATCCTGGAATACAGGGGCACTTCCTTTTCCAAAGTCCATTGCTGAAGCTTTCCCAATCATAGCTTACTGATTTATTTCAAAACTTATGAAATAGGGTGGAGGGTGGTTGTTATTATCCACTTAAGTCCTCTAGATGATTCCGATTTCCAGTGTCAACTTAAAATAGCAGATGTCCCATCTCTTTCTCGAGTCCTGTCCATTGCAGATTGGAGGCTCTGGGAACTTATAGAAGGTGTTGACGGATGTATATATCTTGATCCGTGATAAATGGAGCCTGGCTGAATGGAGCTCCCACTCCCTGGGATCACACTATTGATTACCACTAAATGCCAGTGGATCCCTTTTTATTCGGCAAACATTCTCTACTATCAGGAATAAGAATATCATCTTACCATCTCTCCCAGAGCATTGAAGCAAACACAAAGGAAGAATCCCGTAATTTTAACTGCATCAAGCTGTCCTGGGCTCTGTTCATCAGAGAATTCGATTCTGCTGAATAATTCTCTGTAGGCACGAATGATAAAAGAGGAGATTATTACCCATCTGTTTGCCCTCTCGGCTTTTGTCCAGCCTTTATTGTCTTTTCAAGCTGGATCCATCTGATTAAGTTAGTGACGCAGGAAGGCATCACCAAATATGAGCACACTCCCAGGCCCTAGGAGCCTCTTGCCACACTGAGCCAGAGTGACATAGGGTATTTTGCCTTGGAGCATTTCAGCAAACTGGGGCTGGAACAAGATATTTAAGGTCAAGGCCATGACATCTGTGGCAGGAAAAGGGCCAACGGAGATCATTTTTATCTCCTGCTGCACACATGCAATCTATTCATCACCAGGCATTGAGATGTTGACTGAGCTGCCAGAAACAGCACAAGAGCTCTCATCTCTGCTGTTTATATTATTTGGCCTTTTTTTCCCCAACACACTGATATAAAGTTTTTTTTCAGGTTTGGGCAAGACATTGCCAGGGTCCTTGTTTCAAGAAGACAAATTTGAATGGAACTTGGGCAAGGAGGAAGAGAGACTGTGATGCATTATAGTTCCTCCTCTCCAAGTTGTAGAAGTCGGGGGTCATTCTTTTAGGGAAATGGATATGGTTGCCAGATTCTATAAACCTAATCAGAATATAAAATAATTTGTTTACATTAAAATACTCCCACTTAAACCTCACGTACAGAACTGATCTGTCTCTTTCTCTTTTCTCTGCAATGAGCAGAATTATAGATTATAAAAGTTTAAATTAGAATAAAGGCATTTTTATTGGTAAAAAATGCCTTTTATTTTTTTTGTGTGTGACTTTTTATGGATCCTGCTATAGAGTGGAAATTATAGCTGTACTTAAATGTTTCCAGTTCACACTCTTAGATCCACTGGGATGCATGATGTTCAGAGAGCCACTATATTGTTGCAGGTCTTAAGTTCAAGTCCGGGCTTTGAAACCAGCCACCATGTCTGTCTCACACCTCTGGGCTTCCTTTTCCTTAACTGTAAAATGATATGGTTAGACAGCATTGTTTCTGAAGTCCATTCTTGTTCTGAAAGTCTCTTTTCCTGGAGGGTATTTGCTTCAAGTGGCATTTACACTGTGTATTAACAATTTCTCTGTATTGATTTTGTGGCTACTCTATTAAATAGAAACATGCTTATCTTTGTCTTCATGAGTGTAATAGAACCGAAAATGGAGAAGGTGACATGACCTTCACCCTTTAAAGGCACATTATCCTGAACAACTTCTGGGCTGTGCTCCCCCCAATCTACTTTTGATTATGTCTCTTCTTTCACTAAAGACATAGCAATAAGAAATTAAGGAAGAAGATGCCTATTATGTTTTCACACTCCTCCACTTCCATTTAAAAATGCACTGCTATCATGTACTTATTTTATAATTTACCATTAATCTCTGTGACACTGCCATGATCAGGATTTCAGAACATTTTTGAAAGGTGCATTGTCTCATACTGCTTTTGTACAGTGAATCGCATGTTGCTGCCATCCACTTTCAAGGCTTCTGAAGCTCGCTGTTAATAGGTTCTCATGATCCTGGATAAAAGCAACCCAGCAACAACAGATTACACAGTTTTCAGACTCAAAGAACTGATTTCTCCTTGTACGTTTTTCAGGGTCTAAGAGAATAATACGATGAACTATTAAGATCTAGCCTCAGAACTCAGCTACTCCGAAGTCCTGGGTGGTGATGTTACTTTTTCACTTACATTTCTAAGGACCAAGAGGAAAGGGGTGGTAACTAACATTTATCATATTCCTTCAGTCATATATTCCAGATTCCACATTAGGTACATTTAACCCTCCCTTCCTCATCTAAGCCCTCCCAGAAAACCATGAAGTAGGTAGTATTATGGCCATGCTACAGATGAGAGCCTAAGGTTTGGAGATATTTTGCAAATTACCGATAGGTTGTATAACAAAGAAATCTAAACTTGAATCCAGGTCTGCCCATTTATTAAACCCATATGGTGGGTTTGTGATTCCTTCATCCTTTTTAAAAAATTTTTTAAATGTCTACTCTACATACATAACACATTTATTTCATTTATTCTTTCATTTTATTCATTTATCTTAGTTCTTTACTGTAATAATTTGATTTCATTTTCTACCATGCAGTCATTCACCAACATATTTATATCTCTTGGAGTTTGCGACTCCTCTGTCTGCCATTTCACAAGGACCAAGTTTCTGCAAATATTTTTAGATCTGGCACAGGGTCTCTGTGAAACCAACCATAAAGGAGCCTGTAATTCATGAGTCTGAAAGTCTTTCCCTGATATAGACATGTCTAGATGCCCTGACTTTTAAAACAAGTAAGGGGATATAGTTCATAGAGAGGAAGGACAGGGGCAAGTATATAAAAGAGTTACTGGTAGAGAATGACCAGTGGAGTCTTGGGAACATGTCGAATCAACTGAAGAACTTAATGTTTTAAATCCTTCGTAAAGGAGGTGAGGTTTCAGGATTTTTTCTTATTGTGGATACAGTTGTCTATATGAGTAAAAATTGAAAATAGAGATTGTGCAAAACTCTACCAAGTGAACTAAAAACCTGGAAACTTCTTGTAAATGCTAGACAGAGGAAAGTCCACACCAAAGGCAGTCTACAAGCTGCCTGCAGGTGGAAAATACTGAAGGTCACATATATGTCATTTTACCAGATGTGCACATCTGCGCAAATACACACCCTCAGCAATCCCTATGGCAGGGTGCCTGGAGGAGACAGAAGTAGACAGTATCTAAGGAAACATCCTGGTTTGTGCCATCAAATACTGAGATTAAATGTTCCTTTTACTCTTGTTCAATTAATAGATACTATAGTTCTAAGACAGAGAACCCTGAGAAAAGCATTCCTTGCGAAAATTAAGCATCTTAAATTTTTAACAAAACCTCATGTTTCTGGAAGCAAAAAGTCCTTTGTAGGTTTTTGTTTGTTTGTTGTCAAGTTAAGGTCTAGTGGGGGAGCACTTTTCAGGATCCTGTAGGCTCTGTTGTTGCTAAGTCACACCTCAGATGTAACACTGATCTTCTATAATGCGGAGTTATTTTAGAGGTTCAGTATTTCAAAGCCATTCTAGGGAATTTGATATATATTACGTTTCTGTTCAGCAGATTCTAGTTGTGTATCTGGATTGGGTAGAATAGAGTTATTGTCTTTTACATTCAAGTGATTACCCAAAGGAGATATTCCTGTCTTGCTGTTTCTCTTGGAGAAAATAATAACACACACACACACACACACACACACACACAGATATAGGGGAAAAATGCCAGATCTATTTAAATCCAAATTCCTGTTGGTACTTTGATTCTGGCATATGCTGTTCTTTGTGCTAGGAACAGGAAGTCCCAATCTTCAAAACATTTTGTAGGTAGTTTTATTGAATATAAATTGTCTCACAGCAAAGGTCCTATCTCACATATAAGAATCAAAAACCTGCTTGAGACTTTGATAAATAACATCCAATCTTTTGCTTTATTTCATGAGCGGTTCAGAGAGAAAGGTACTCTATCTCAGTATTTCTGAAGCCTGGCTGCACATTAGAATCCCCTGGAGACTGTTTGAAGCTTACCAGGCTCTCCCTGCTGCAAACGTTTTGGTTCCATTTTCTAGGATGGAGCTCAGGCTTTTTATTTATAAAAGCTGCTTGGACAAGTGTAGCGGGCTTGAGCTAAGCAACACCGCAGCCTTGGGGGGCACACTCAACATTAGCATAGAGGACTGACCTGGATGCTGGAAACATTCATAATCAGCTGAATGAAGGGGAGAAAGGGAGGTAAAGAAAGGCAATACTCATTGGGTCTAAGCTCACCATCCATTAGTGGATATGATTATTATTTAATCTTCCTACTCCATGGCATTTACATGGCATAATAGAAAGATCCTGACCTTGACATTGAGCAAGTGACTGGGTTTCTGATGTCAGGACCATCCCAATAGCTCCAAATCAAAGACTGAGATGCAAGTTTAGTACAGTTGCTGCTTTAGTGATACTTGAGGTCAGTGTCAAGTTGGCTGGAGCTAGGATTCAGAGGTTAAAAATAAAAAATTGAAAATGATTTTTTCCAATATATAATAGAATATTACTCCTCTGTGAAAAAGAATAAAATCTTGCCATTTATGACAGTGTAGGTGAAACTGGAGGGTATTATGCTAAGTGAAGTAAGTCAGGCAAAGAAAGATAAATACTGCATAAATATGTATATGTGGGATCTAAAAAAAACAAATGAACAAAACAAGACAGAAACAGACTCAGAAAATGGAACAGGTGGTGGTTTTCAGAGGAAGTAGGGGTAGAGAGATGGCCAAAATAGGTAAAGGAGACCAAGAAGTAGAAACTTCCAGTTCTTTTTTAAAAAAAGTTTATTTATTTTGAGAAAGTGAGAGCATGAACAGGGGAGGGGCAGAGAGAGAGAGAGAGAAGAGAGAGAGAGAACCCTGAGCAGGCTTCACACTGTCAGTGCAGCCCTGACATACCCCTGATGTGGGATGCAATCTCACAAAGAGATCAAGACTGAGCTGGGATCAAGAGCCAGACACTTGACTGACTGAGCCACCCAGGTGCCCCAGAAACTTCCAGTTCTAAAGTAAGTAATTATGGAGTTGTAATGTACAACACAGAGAATATAGTCAGTTATATTGTAGTAACTTTGTACAGTGACAGATCTGTTGTGGTGATCACTTTGTAATATATAAAAAATACAAAATGACTATCTTGAACACTTGAAATCAATAAAGTATTGTAGGTCAAAATCCCTTCCACTCTCCAACTATGGCTTCCCATCACCAACGCACCCCTCCCCCCAACCCCCACTGTCCTGCTGTTGGTGGGTGTCTCTACTTCTGGTCCATCTTTACCTTCATTTTTAAAAAAATATCTGTAGCCATCCCTTTCTTATCCTCCTCCAACCTTCTGGAAGCTTCCAGGGTAAGAAAAACGGCTGCATTTCTTAACCTAGCTTGGATCTGTAATCCTGCCCTCCTTCCTAAAGATTCTTCTTCAAGCCCAATTCTGTCTGCTCTATACTAGTTCCTACTTTTTCTATTGTCTTTTACTACTGGTTCATAGGACTATTTCTCCAGTGTTCCATTGTTTTCTCCTTTTCAAGTCTTCTGGCCCAGTTGCTAAATCTTCTTATAATTCTGAGCAAATAAACTGGGAAAACTATTGCTCCTTTCTCCAACTGAGGGGTTTGGGTACCTGGAGAATTAGGGACTCCAAAAAAATGTTTATAATATATGTCCTGACCCTGACTCGTGGAAATTATTAAAAAATGGGGAAAACAATATGTGCTTAAAAGTTGTTATAGAGATTACAAGGACAAAATACATTCCCAGTAGTTGGCCTACACTGGCACACCCCAACTTTTGGCATCTGTCTCCCCTGAATTCCCTAAGGGTAAAGAACTGTGATATGGATCCCATCCAGATTGTTAGTAGTATTTAGTGTCTCAGGTTTGGAACATATGGGATATATTCATCGAGTTTCAAAGGAAGAAGGGTGACAAGTTTTTTTTCATTTTCCTTAATTACTCAGGAACATTTTATGATTTTTTTAACTATATCATCATATAGCTTATTATTGACAAAATATTAGGGTTCATGAATTTAGAAATGAAAATATGCACAGGTGGTCAGTACAGTGGCATTTATGTTGATGGTCTCTGGATTACACTGAAGATATTAACATTTGTTTCAGGAAATTGTGGGTCTACCCACCTCCCTTTTAAGCAGTCTTTATTTTTTAGAGTAGTTTTAGGTTTACAACAAAATTGAGTAGAAAGTAGAAAGTTTCTATTTAATCCTTCCCAGGCAGGTGTAACCTCCCCCACTATCAATATCCTTCATCACAATAATCCAGTTTTCTTTATGTTTGGTGAACCTACACTGACATATTATTATCACAAGTTCCACAGCTTACATTAAGGTTCACTGGCTGTACAGTCTGTGGATTTGGACACATGTATAATGACATGTATCCGCCATTATAGTTTCATGCAGAAGAATTTAACTAAAAGCACTCTCTGCTCCACATATTCATTCCCCCCTCCCTATAACTTCTGAAAACTACTGAACTATCTCTCTAGTTTTGCTTTTTCCAGAATGTCATGTAGGTGGAATCATACAATGCATGGCCTCTTTTGCCTATTAATAGGCATTTAAGATTCTTCCTTGTCTTTTCATGGCTCGGGAGCTCATTTCTTTTTAATGCTGAGTAATATTCCATTGTTCAGATATACCACAGTTTATTTATCCATTCATCTGCTAAAGGACATCTTAGTTGCTTCCAAGTTTTAGAGATTATGAATAAAGCAACTATAAATATCCATGTGCAGGTTTTTGTTTGGACATGTTTTCAACTCATTTGGGTAAATACCAATGAACACACTTGCTGGATTATAAAAGCTCTATTTTTGTTGTTTCAAAATTCATTGTCAGTGACATTTCCAACATGGTAGACTAAATCCACTTTAGAATGGGTAAGAGAACTTTCTATCAGACCCAAAGCTTAAGTGGGATACTGCACCCCAGTAGTTGGCTTCTCTGAAGAATATAAACGTTGCAATTTCAGATTCTTTTAGTATATTGAATAGTATGACTTATGCTATGGAGAGTTGCCAGGGAAGAAATTCATTGTTCCATCTCATGGGTCATGATTTTCAAAGTGTTACCCCCACATATATACTGTACCAAAACTATGCCTACTTAAACTCCACTTTACATGAGTGATTGAGTATATCTTCCGAACTGGTAAGGCAGGTCTACCAGAAAGGTCTTTAGAGAGGGAAAAGAAAATAATGGTTCCTGTGTATGGGAAGATTGGCTCTTTATAATAATAAAGACTTTTTTATAATAAAGGATTGGATATAAGAGGGGAAGTGATTCCAAATGCAGCATGATTGTGGTCTCCTAGATGAATCCTGCACCCTAGCTCCCCCTGGATGTACATCTAGGGCAATGGAGAGCAGAGATTGGACATTAAAGCTAAAATGAGGGCTTTTTTTTTTTTTTCTGAAAGATTTACAGAACAATGGGGCATAGGAAATTTTATCTTAGGAACTTTAGACCACAGTATAACCAAAGGGTAATCAAAGCATTTCCCCTTCCACCTAGCCGCAGATAACTCTGCAGATTTAGCAAAACAAACCACCAGTGGGTGACGAAGGACATGGGAATCCATGAGCCAGTATTAAAACTCACTAGATTTGTAGCAGGAACAATAAGGATGTCAAAGTGACCAGGTAGAGCATCTGTGGAGCTCAGTAGAGCAAACTTGTGTGAAAGCATATGTGTATGAACACTTGGGAATTCTTAGCAATTAACAGTGAGATTTGGGGGGAGGAAAACACCCCAGGCATGGGAAGCAACAAGATGGGAGGGTCTTGGGTCTCTAGCTGGCTTCATGAAGCCACCCCACAGTGCTCACCCTGGCCAACTTCCCCCATGCCATTCATTGTGAAAGAAATCATCATCTCTACCTCACCAGAGTTCTATTTGGTGTCTGCTAATTGCAGAGGACCTTGTATTCTAGTGATACCCCTGTTTCTCAGTGAGGCTGTCCTCCAGAGCGTATGCTCATGGTACCTCCTGAGCTTCTCTGTGGATCCTTCTCTGCAAAATCTACACCCCACTTATTTCCTAAACCCTTCTCTTCTGGAGAACATATATGTGACTTGACAAACTTGCCTAGGTCTCTATTAGGACCTTCCTTAAGAAACTGAAATTTTGTAAGTGGCTAATATTGTCTGCATTTTAAAAAATATCTTTATTACGTTAGAAAAATGACTGACCAGTGGTAGGGATGCCAGCCATGGTGACAGATCTATGGAGGTGGTATTTTGTGCACTAAGATCTATAGGTATCTCTCAGTGATACTTAGATGACCCTTCCCATGAATATGGCTGACCATGTACGTGAAGAAATCCATAGCACTATCCCACATGTGCCTTTCTAGCTATTTCAGTATATTTCCTACAGTAAGACTAAGCTGAGTTGCTCCCACTATGGAAACTAAATACTTCCAAGATATAAGTCTAAAAATATTAAAATAATAAAAGGCATTCACATGGTTAAAATTCAAGGATTTTCAAGTAAATACAGTTATAAAAACAAAGCCATTTAATTCAAACCCCAACATGCCTGATGCGTGCATGGTTGTTTCAACTTGTACCTTGTGAGCCTTTGCTTTGCATGATATAAGATGTCTTGAACAGTGTCTATCACATCGTTGGTGACTAATGAATATTTTTTAATGAATGATGACTCTCCCTATTATGTCAGCAATATAAGTAAATCTCTATTTGTGAAGCTTCGTATGCATTTCTAATCCCTGAGAAACTGTACAAGACTGGTATGGAAAACATGCTAGCTAGAAAAAAAATTAAAAAGGAAGTTATAAAAGAAAAGGTGGGGGAAGCATGCAGAAAATTACAAGAAAGACTAAATTGAGCACTCTCTTTTCTCACTCAGCACCCATATTCCTGGAAGAATCTTTTTATTCAGCAGTAGAGTTTTTTTGAGACCTCTGAGCCCAATATGAAGCGTCAGAAGGTGGGAAAGAGCAACATATGGGCATGGAGTGTATTTATTTCCTCCATGGATGGGAAAATAAAGACACAATTACTGGAAATGTCTATCCATAGCTTAGGATGCAGTGGGAAGGATTCCTGGATTCTTAAGGAAGCACAGGTGACTATGGTAGATTCAGGTAGGCAGTATATAATTCTACTCCTAGCAGCAGGCGCAAACAGGAAGGAGGCACCAGCTTTAACCTGTAATGCTCACTGAAGCTAAGTCGACCACTGTTCAGGTCAAAGGACTGGGTTAATCCTCTATTCACTGAATTCTGCATGCCTTGTGAATTGTTGATAATTTATCTTTCTTTGCTCAGCTTCTTCTAGGTTGTATCTTGTCAAATTCTCTCAGGCTTATCAATAGACAGTCTGACCAATGAGCAGCCATCCACCTCAGTCTTTTAAGGAAAAGTACACCTATACTTGCTCAGTGAATGCAGGGGCTCCTCTCCTCATAAAAATGTCCCACAGGACACCATCCTCATTGCTTAATGCAACAGCATATTCTCCAATGGCATCTTTGAAGTAGATCAGTATTATGCTGGTAAATGTTTAACAACTGGCTCTAGGGCGTAGAGGGGACCCTAATAGGCAGCATTTGTTAATGTTTGTGGTGTAAATACACCCACCCCACACCCTATTTCTTGTTACCAGGGTGAGGCCACTGAACCCAGAGTTGGAGAGACATGTGCACAGTTGACTGTCAGAAGCTGGTAGAAGCCAGCTTCAGCACACTATTACGTTTAATAGTTAATCATATTCCAGGTCCTTCTTGAAACCCAGTCTCCTGTGACCTCTGAGGTCCAACACCTAAATTTCTTTTAACAGTGTATACCTAATATACAGTCTCTCACCTAATAAGGGTGTTCATTTCCATAGAACACCCACAGGATTAACGTATGTTTGCTAAACCTTTCAACAAGCTGTCTCTCTCATCTTGCTATTGCAAATCACCACCCTAGGCTCACAATGTCATCCTCTGCCGCCCTTACTTTTGCTTTCCTGTTCAGCTCTGACCCATTTCTCTCTACTTCACTGCTTCCTTCCTTTCTGCCAGTCCTACAAACATTTCCCAGGAACTCCAGTTGTATTTTGAACTGTCCTTCATTTTTTCTTCACTCATTTTCCCAAGATTACTCAAACCTGAAAGTAACCTGTCCCTCCTGATCCCCATATGTCTCTAAAGACAGTGTCCTTGTCCAAGGAAATACCTGGCATCTTGCTATTCACCTTATAAGTGAAAAGAAGGAACAGAGATCCCCTCTCTTCATACTCCCTCTTCTTGGCTGCTGTTAAAGTCAATATTTCCAAACTAACTTAACCTTTTGTAGTACATATTTTTTTAAAAATGTCATTTCTCTCCATCCTTGTGGCTGTCATCTACTGATTTCCAGGAAAGGCTCCAAATGTTCCTGATGGGTTAAGCACCATGTGCACAAGACCATCCCTCCTTCTTCCCTTGTAATTATTCTCATGAATGTCAAGAACCCCTGACTTTTATATGCACTCTTCTGGCTTGCCTTCTCAAATAGCAGGTATTCTTGTCAAGATGAATCATTTATTTTTATTTTTATTTATTTTTTTTAAAATATTTTATTTATTTCTAGGTGAGAGAGAGAGACAGCGTGAGCAGGGGAGGGTCAGAGAGAGAGAGGGAGTCACAGACTCTGAAACAGGCTCCAGGCTCTGAGCTGGCAGCACAGAGCCCGATGTGGGGCTCGAACCCACGAACCACGAGATCATGACCTAAGCGAAAGTCGGACGCTTAACCGACTAAGCCACCCAGGCGCCCCGAATCATTTATTTTTAAAAAATCATATTCACACTGCATTCTCTCCCAATTCAGTAGTCTCCGCCCCAATCCATTTTCTACCTTGAGCCCGTGCTCCAGGGAGCTGTTCCTGGAGGTGTCACCTAGCTCCTTGGTCCCTGCTTCTTGTTGGGACCCTGCTCCCGGCATCTTGGCAGGACAGTGAAGAGTGGGAGGGAGGGGGCTGGGGGGCTTTTTCCTCCTGTCTTCTCTTCCCTGAATGCCATGACTCTTGCAGTGAGTGTGTCACTCCAGGGCTACAGCTCTGTGAGGTGGCCCTTCCTCCATGGCTCCACTAGAATACTCTTTTCTTCCCTCTTCTTTTTGAGAGTAGTTGACACACAATGTCTCATTAGTTTCAGGTGTGATCACTTTATATGCTATGCTATGCTTCCCGCAAGCGTAGCTACCATCTGCCCCACTGCATGGCCATTACCCTATCATTGACTGCATTCCTTATGCTGTGCCTTTTACTCCCACGACTTATTCATTTCTTATCTGGAAGCCTGTAAGGTGTGATCTCTCACTGTTGTGTGTCCCTGGGCCCCTCAACATCTCTGTTCATCCCTAAAGCCTGCTAGCTCTTCTATAAATAGTCCCTGCAAATAGTCATTACAATCCTTTCCAGAGCCCTATCAGATTGTGCCATGGAGTCCCCAGTATTATAGGACCTCAGCTAGTATCAATTGCTCCATCTGCCAAAGCGTTCTCTCCACAGGAAAATGTTCCCCAGCTTTATAGTCCACATGCTGCTTGCTATACACAGTAATATTCTCATGTATCTCCCCATGGAAAGCAGTATCTTCTCTCTCAGAGCTCTCAAGATATTTACCTACAGCTCTCTTAATAGCTTTCCATAATTAACCAAAATTAAAAAAAAAAAAAACACTTGTCTAGCTCTGTCACATTTGAAGGTGGAATTTAGGTTTGCCTCCTAAAGTACCAGCTCAGTATTTTTCAGTAAGTGTCTACAAATATTTGCTGAATGCATGAATAAGTTATTTCTCTACCCCCATATTTTGCCTAGTTCATCTTAATCCTTAGTAAATATTCCTGTGAGAGTTGACTTAATGGTGCATTTTCTATCCTCCCACCAAACACATACGCACACACATACACACAAAGTTTGTAGAGTTTCACAATCACTTTTATAAAATTGAATCCTAAGTTTCTTACATATTTTTGTAAGTGTCAGATTTGCATTTCTAACTGCCAATTTATCATCCCTGTATGTAGGGATCACTACCTTAACCTCCTATATCCCATGTTGATATAATGATCTCGTTTTTAAAAATAGCTCCTGAGCCTGATTTCCATACTTCTGAAAGTCATCTACATCTTTCTCTAACACAGAATCAGAAACTTGGAATCATCTTGAAATGCATTTTGTCCTACCTTTTGATCCTACCTCTTCAAATTATCTTGAATTACAAAAATATTTTCTATCAGTTCTCCAGTCAGCCTAATTCATTCTCCATTTATTTGTGCAAAAATTATTAATCCATACTAAAGAGTCCTCAAATTTCCATGTTTTCCTCATTACAATATACAGAGCTGTGCTATTGAACACAAGTTCCTCACCTTTATTTTACAGAAAGAACAGTAGGGCCAAAGGGGTTGGGGTCAAATGTCTCACTTGACCTCACACATCTGGGCGGTATGGAAAAGCTGGAATAAGAGCTCATCTCATGATACATATTGTGGGATTTCCTTCTATCTCAGGGTTCAAGCTCTAATGTCCTGCCAGATTAATATTCATTCTCACCTACCTATTCTTATGATAGAAGACTACTTAATGCTCTCTTACAGAATGACCAGAAGGGTATTTGCTTCTCTTCCAATTCCTCTGTCCCTACTTATTTACCTTTATTTCTCACCCAAGTCAAGTACCTTGTATAAAGTGAACACTCAGTGTTGATACATTTTAATATTTAGGTTAGTCCAGACTTTTGAGCTGATGTAGCTACTCATTCATTTTAATACATTAGTATTTTTGCTTAGGTTTCTTAAGATGCATCTCTCACAAATAGAATTGAATATAACTGGGTCTGAGTAATGGTGATACCATGAAGTTCTGGTACAGAATCTCCCTCCTACAATAAACAAAAAGAAAAGCAGAACAACACTGCAAAAAGTTTTCCAGCATTAGAAAGAAATACGGAATAATTATAGACTTCAAGAAGTTATGACCAATAAAAGGCCAGGTTGACAGGATTCCCAATAGTTTTTTTCTTAATGTTTATTTATTTATTTTGAGAGAGAGATAACAGACAGAGAGAGACAAAGAGAGAGAATGAACAGGGGAGGGTCAGAGAGAGAGGGGGAGGGAGAGAGAGAATCCCAAGCAGCCTCCACTCTGTCAACTCAAAGGCCAATATGAGGCTCAAACTCACAAACTTTGAGATCATGACCTGAGCCAAAATCAAGAGTTGGATGCTTAACCGCCTGAGCCACCCAAGCACCCTGACAGGCTTCCATCTTGCTGCCATCTCAGAAAGCAGCACAGAGGATATAGGAAACTAAAGAAATCTTGGAACTTCTTTATATTCTCTAACTTAAAAGGGTGTGGGCTAAAGGGATGGGTAGCTATCCCTAGGAAAAGCAAGATAAAACATTGTGTGAGTGCTCTACCAGCCACATCTGGATCTTAGCAGAAGCAGGAAGGGCTGCTGATTGTCTTGGTCCAGCATGTAGTGCTAGGTCGGGGGAGTGAGCCGAAGCCCAGAAGAGTTGAATTCATGCCAGGATGGGTGGAATGGAGTCCAATAAAGGACATCAGCTGGTATCTCAGAAGTAAGAGCAAACCTGGGACCTCAGCTCAGTCTGCAGCTGGGCTTAGCCATGCTCTCTCTTCTCCACGTCCTGCTCTCTATGCTGCTAGCTCAGATGTTCCAGAGAAGGGGGGTGGGGGGTGATATTAAGAAGAGATCACACAAACTATTTCAGAGAAAAAACCTGAACAAAGGTGGAGGAGGAGGAAAATAAATGACTTCAGAACCATGAAAATGCAGCCAAAAAAAAAAAAAAATCAAAATATGTAAGTGGAGAAAGGCATTAATCTTAAAAGATAACACCGATGATCCAGTTGAAAGAATATTCAATTTAAGAAACCAAGGCAGATTCACCACTGGTGCTTTCATCTGTTGAATAACCCAATAAAGACACGGATTCAGCAACCCAAGAAAAGCACAATGATATAATAAAAAATCAGAAGGAGAAGAAAGGAGATATTATAAGGAAAAAAAGAACAACAAAGATAAAAACAGAACCAGTACGGATATAATAGACAAACTAGAAGCAGTAGAAAGCAAGAACGTTTTCATGTAAATAAGGCTTTATTTATATGGAATAAAACTAAAGAAAGAGCAAGCTTAAAATACATACTTAGGAAGGCACTACATACAGAAACTGAATTCCATGTACCATAGCGTGATTGATATTGCTGACGTAATGACTGTAGCATAGAGAACAGAAAGTAATCAGGGATATAACATAGGAAAGTTTACCTAAAGTAAATAAATGACTGAATCTTCCAATTCATAGAGCACATCATGTACTAAGAAAAATTGATACAAAGCTACTGATATGAAACCACATTTAGTTAAGTTACTAAATAAGGCATCCTTTAAATTTCTGGGAAGAAAAAGCAAGTAACGTACCTACATATGGAAGAATCTGGTCTCACAATAAAAAGTTTCTAAAACAATCTAACAAAATCTCCACTGCATCAAGTTAATTTATTCTTCAGATATAGATGCAACCAAAAAGCATTTCCATATATGAAATAAGAGGTTCTATGAACTCAGAAACGATGGAACTTTTTTGGAAAAAACCTATTTGAGGAAAATGCAACCAATGAAGAGGCGACTTAAAGTAAAAAATATAGAAATTAAGAAGCCACGATAACAGGACAGAGGTTTGAATCTCAATTCACTTAAATATGACTGTAAGATAACACAGCTGGGTAAATATTATTATACCAGATATATTATTAGCCATTAAAAATTAAATATTATAAAAGCAATAAACTCTGAGGAAAGGAGACATAGAGGTTACTAATCACCTCATCTTTCACAGAAGGAATTGATGACGATGACTAAAATTAAAATATGGAAATTAAATAAATCCATGCTGACTACAGTTTATTGATGGTTTTAATATATTTTTTTCTTAAACTTAGAGGGCTGTTTTAGTATGCACTACCTCTTACAATGAAAAACTCAGGGAGTGCCTAAGTGGGTCAGTCAGTTAAGTGTCTGATATTGGCCCAGGTCATGATCTCACGGTTTGTGAGTTCAAGCCCTGCGTTAGGCTCTGTGTCAACAGCTCAGAGCCTGGAGCCTGCTTTGGATTTTGTGTCTCCCCTCTGTCTGCCCCTCCCCTGCTCATATTCAGTGCCCCCCTCTCAAAAATAAACATTTAAAATTTTTAAAAATAAGAAAGAAAACAACTCTGCAGTTCTACAATTTTTTTCATTACCCTAGTTGCTTTTTTTGGTCACTAAATTCACATTAAAATTACTAGCTGCTATTTTTAAACAACATTTATCCAAATATCCTATTTTCAAACTAGTTTTGCCTTTTCCTCTTTCACCTACATACTTTGCCTTCATTTCTTTGTATTTTCCCTTCAATGTCTGTAGAGAGACTGTTTAGATACCTAAGATTAATGATTTCCATTTTAAGTTATTTATTGCTTTCATTTGTGTTTGTTTCCATGTGGTCAGGTTTAGTTTTTAGTGGAATATATGCCATCACTGAAAATGGTCATGACATCAGTTTAAACTTATTTTGATAACTTAATCATTGAAATTATTTTTTTAAAGTCCATAGGAAATCACTGGAAAAAACAAGTTACAAAAGACTGGACTTTTCCTATACAGTAAAGCAGAAAGGGGATCAGCTTTAGTGAGGCTCTTGAGCTACTTCACGCGTTACTTCCAGATGAAGCTTTGTTTTCTTCTTCACTCATATTTTAACTCTCACATCTGTTAGTTGCCCGTGTAGCTTGCTACTTAGTTATTGGCTATGGGATTAGCATATCATCCAGGAAAAGCAAGATAAATGAAGCTTGGTAAGAATTGGGGGAGTAAGTGTTGGAGGAGTAGTCAGTATAAAGTTAGGGCTGATCTGGTGATAGATTGACTCAGAATCTCAGTGTTACTGCAGCAAAGTCTTAAGACGTCAGAGAGCGCCTCTACCAGCAGCTGTTCTCTAGCTGTTGACTCAGAGAACTAGAATTGCAGCATCTTGTAATTCTACCATCTTTTAAAAAAATTTTAGTAGTTTATTTATTTTTTGAGACGGAGAGGCAGAGCATGAGCGGGGGAGGTCAGGGATAGAGGGAGACACAGAATCTTAAACAAGTTCCTGGCTCTGAGCTGTGAGTTCAGAGCCAGAGGCGGGCTTGAACCCACCAACCAGAGATCATGACCTGAGCTGAAGTTGGACACTTAACCGACTGAGCCATTCAGGCTCCCCAATCTGCCATCTTAACAGATGGTCTCAACAATCACTGAAATAAAGGAAAAGAGAATGGAGAGGACTCATTCTTGGGCTTCTCCCCCACTGGGCTAAAAGTGAAAGAAAGTTCAGTTTTATTTATAGTCTATTGGCCAGGGCTAATCACATGACCTGCATGCAAGAGAGGCTGAGAATGCAGTATTCCTGTGTTTTTAGGAACAGGACAATAAGACAGAATTCAGGGAATGGTTAATATTACCCCTTCCACATGACCTGAAACGGAGATAATTATTCATTTAAACATTAAAAGAGGAAAAATTAAAGAGAAAACTAAAAATGAGAGGGCCTGAAATAATTATTACTGCATATGCATAAAAAGAGAGACTTATATTCTGAGGTCCTTATGTTAGTGAACTTTTGTGTCTATTTTTCATTTGAATCAATTTTTGTTTTCCTTGAGACCATTGCCTCCCTGATATTTTGGATAAAGAGGTTTCAGCAGATGCTCTGTAAATGTCTGTTGTATGACCTATTGTCCACACAATACCTTGGCTGCTCCCATGGAAACTTCTATTTCTACTTGGCTTCCAATGACCGTTCCTTCATCTGATCTACTGTTGTATAATAAATACATCCTATACGTATGTTTTCCATAAAAAAAAAAAAAAGAGAGAGACTTGCCATATTCATGAATTGAAGAATTAAGAACAAGAATTGTTAAGATGGAAATACTTACTAAATTGATCTATATATTCAACATGGTCCCTTTCAAAGTCCCAGATGACTTATTCGCAGAAATTAAAAATCTGACTCTAAAATTATCTTATACCACATACAAATATTAAATCGAATGGGTCAAAAACATAAATATAGTAGCTGAAACTATAAGACGTTTCAAATAAGGTGCAAAGCTTTGTGACCTTGGATTAGACAGTGGTTTCTTAGCTATGATATCAAAAGTACAAGTAAAATAAAAACAACAGGTAACAAGAAAAGGTAGATGTCAAACCTAATTAAAACTTAATTTATACATCAAAGGATATTATCAAGAAAATGAAAAAGCATTCTATATAATGAGAAAATACCTGCAAATCATATTTCTCATAAGAGTCTAGTGTTCATAACATAAAAAGAACACTCACAACTCAAATAATCCTATTTCTTAAACAGGCAAACGATTTTATAGACTTTTGTCCAAAGAAGATACACAGGTGACCAAAACACATGAAGGGATGCCTAGTGTCATTAATAATTAGGAAAACACAAACCAACACCATATGAAATACCACTTCACTCTCACTGGGATGGCTACAGTCAGATACAGAGACAGTAATAAAGATTGGAGTTATTGGAATCCTCGTACACTAATGATGGGATTGTAAAATGGTATGGCAACACTGCAAACCAGTTTGGCAGCTTCTCAAGCTCCTGTTACCATCCTTCAATCTGGATGTTACTTCATGGCCTGGCAATTCCAAGATTCATGCACATAAGTGAAAACATATAAGCGTATATCTACAGAAAAATTTGTAAATGAATAGTAGTATACTCACTCCTAGAACGACACAAACTACCAAAACGGATGCAGCATTACTCCTAATCTGTAATAAGCAGAAACAGCAAACGTTGATAAGTGGATGATATATATATACATACACATACATACATACACACACAGACACATCATACGATGGGATATTTGGGCACAGAGAAAAATAAAGTACAGATGCCTGCCACAACATGGATGAACCTTGAGAATATTATGGTACATGACAAAATGCAAACACATGAGGCTACAGATTCTATTCAATATCCAATATCAAGAACAGGCAACTATGTAGAAACACAAAGTAGAATAATGTTTTCCAGGGGTTGTGGGAAGGGGAGAATAGAAAATATCTATAAATAAGGAAGGGGTTTTCTTTTGGGTAATGAAATATTCTGGAATTAATATCACTGATGGCTGTACAATTTTGTGAATATACTAAAAACTACTGAAGTGAACACTTTAAAGACTGATTTAATGGTACATGAATCATATCTCCCTAAAACATTGTATGAGAAAAAAAATTGACCAAGGCAAAATGTCAGAGAAAGGAAAGTTATAGAGTATAATTTCATCTATTAAAAATGTATGCTGATCCATTTGCATGTTTTTACATAAAAATGTTTTTTTATATAAAAAAGGACTGGAGAGGCGTGTGTGTGGCCAGTTGGTTAAGCATCTGATTTCAGCTCAGGTCATGATCTCACAGTTGATGGGTTAGAGCCTCGCGTCGGCCTCTGTCCTGACAGCTCAGAGCCTGGAGCCTGCTTCAGATTGTGTGTCTCCCTCTCTCTCTCTCTGCCCCTCCCCTGCTCACACTCAAAATTAAGTAAATATTAAAAAAAATTAAACATGTCTCATGATTAAAGATATTTTCTAACACATAAGAAATGAGCAGGACAGAATTTGACCTTAAGACAGAGATTTTCAATTTTCTTTGGCATAATGACCAGGAAGCTTGTTAAGCACAAAAATGCCAACATCAGCCTATCAAAGGTTACTCTAAAAACTATTTCAGGGATCACGAGAACCCATTTGATTAGATGATAAGAAAGGAAAACTTGCCAGGATTTAGAGAAATGGAAGCAATTTTATCCAAAAGGTGAGGGTTCCAGACCGTTACTCATCATTTCATGCAGCTCACTGACTCTGGAGGGCACGAATAGACTCTTAATTTGTCTGGAACTGATGAGACTGTGAACATACTGAATATATAATTAGTAAACTACTTTACAATAACAAAACAATAGGTTTCTGTTCCTCTATGGCTTTCGAGGGAGATCCAGAAAGACAAGACATGCATTCATGTGGAACATTCATGTGAGAAAAAATTACCTTACCTTCATGATTAATAAGGAAGAGTTTCAAAACACTACTTTTTTAAGTGACACAACAAAGAAATAACAGAGAAAGGAAAACAACACAAAAGAGAAATGGGAAGCTACTTCTGAGAAATCAGTGTTTATTTTCTAGAAATCAGAAATGATGCTAAATTTTAAAAAAATGAGTCCACATCAATCAGAAAGAAAATATCTTGGTTCGTAGAAGCACACAGACAAAACCCTCCAGTGCACAAAGCGACTCCCTCATTATCCCATATTTCAAGCAAACCACAAGAGAGTGAGAGGGAGAACACGACAGCAACATTTGCTGCTGAAATCACTCCTGAAAAGATCTATTTTTCTCTTTCTCCATGTTATGTTTTCTTAGGCTATCCCTCTTGGAATTCAGCAACTCTTTTAAAAGGAGATACTTGCAAACACTGGTGAGACCTTTTGCTGAGTTTCCTTGGTCTCTTTCCACAGCTCTGCTGGGGTATCATGGAACATTCCACAGATTTCCTCCTTTCCCTTTTTTCCCTGCCTGCATCACTGGAGTACCCCCACCTCAGAGCTTCCAGAAACCTCCACTTTACATCCATCAGCACAGGTCGGCAAACATTTTTCAGTGAGTGGGTGGCTGATTTATGGCAAGATGATGTCATGTGTTCATGTCCTACCCCATTTCGTCAAGGATTTTCAAAAATAGATCTACATATCACAGTCTGATGAGCATCAGTAGAAGCAGCAGCAGCAAACATCCTATGTGTCCCCCACCCCTGCCTCACTCTTGTGACATGTTCCTACTGTTGGAATTATGATCCCTTTTGTAAGTTAGCCTGAGACAGGAGATGAGTTTCCTTTCCTTCTTTTTCCTTTGTTTTCTCCCCATCCCCCCCTTTTTCCTTTTTTTCCAGTGGGGCTAAACCCAGCAGGGGATCTTCATTAAAATTCACCATAAGGCCCATTTATTTGCCATTTCCCTTCCCCCCACTCCCATACCCCTCCTATCCTGCTGTGAACTCTTTGCAGAGCAGAGGAATGACCCGGGGAAATCTCACTGGCATGTCGAGGTGCACCATCCAGGGAAACATTCCAAGCTGCTCCTGCCTGTCAAATAAAGATGACAAATGTTTACTGTCCCATGGACACCCCTCCAGGTAGTTTTCTGTTCATGGATTTTATTCTGGATTTTAGAAAACAAGATGTCTTTCCCCACAAACAGGTGCAAAAGCCGCTGACATTTATAACACTGCTCAAAGACAAGTAGGAAGAGAGGATCTAGACCTTGCACGATATAGTTCTTATGGGTGACCAATATTAGAGGGTGTTTTTTGAGGTGGTTATCATTGGTTATCATGCCCTTCCTCTTCGTTCCAATAAGACAGAACTATGCCAGAGTCATACTTCATATTCATCTTTAGGAACATCTGGTCCATGTCTAACATTTAATTTCCACACCATTAAAGTCAAACAATACATGTACATCAGTAGATAATGTAATGCATTATCACGCAAGGCGGAGAGTAGCAATTTATTAGCCTAATTTAAAATAGCCTTCAGCAAAAAAAAAAAAATAGTGCATCTTAATTCAGAGTTTTGAATGGAATGACATGTTTTCCAGTAAAATTCAAAAGTATATATGCAGACATGCTTTGGAAAAACTTTCCTGCATATATTACCTTCTGCATTATTCAAGTATGAAATATCAATTCTGGTTGGTTTTTTTTTTAATATTTCAACCAATTTCTTCCATAATAACACAAAAAGAGATAACAGCCTTAGAAGAGGAAAAAAGGAATTCCCTAGAATGTCAGTAGACCCCACATCTTTATTTCTTAGAAATCGCTACTTGAATGTGTAGGTTGCTCTGAATTTCTTTGCATCTACTTAAAATCATAGAAAATGGCTTGCTTTGAATGTAGCATGCATTTTGCCTCTATTTCTTCCCTTTAAGCCATTTCCTTACTATTTTAGTTTTATAGAGAATGGATATGTAATGCCTTAGTTTGTCTTTCAAGATGATTAGAACTTTTCTAAGGATGCGAATTATATAATCTTAGAAAGTAGCTTAAACCATGCAGCCTGCCCAGATCATTGTTATTATTAAAAACAGACATATTCAAATATTGTCTCAGTTCTTATTAATGAAAAATCAATGTCTAGTTTCTTGATGGAAATATCTGATATAAAAAGATGTGCAATATTTGTTAACACTAATAGAAAACATTTTCACTCCTCTAAATAGTACTAATGGAAATAATAGTATACTTGTAGGATGATATGCAGTACACATTTTGAATTTTGTGACTCTAACCAAAGCACACTCACAAGGTACATTGCATATGACAGTTCAGTGAGATGGGCAAAAATTTGTCATCTTCGGGTCTTCATGTAGTAATTAACTTGCTTTTGAACCTTCTTTCACCAGTGATGTGCAAGGTCCATGGCCAGTCCCTATGGCGAATGCATATACCCGAAGTTTCATGACCTCATAGATTAATGAGGCAAGAAAGAAATGCATTTAACATAACCAGTGTGCATAATATAAAGGGCTAAATGCCCCAAGAAAATTAGAGAAAATGGGGCTCCTGGGTGGCTCAGCCAGTTAACTGTCCGACTCTTGATCTCAGCTCAGGTCATGATCTCACATTTCATGGGATCAAGCCCTGCATCCAGGCTCCATGATGTCAGCGCAGAGCCTGCTTTGGATTCTGTCACTTTCTCTCTCTGCCCCTTCCCCACTTGCCCCCTCTCTTGCTCTTTCAAAATATATAAACTTAGAAAAATAAAGAAAATCGGAGAAAGTGCTTTGGGAGCTAAAGGAGGGATCTGGTTCTGGGCAATACAATTTTTTGGTTTTGGTTTTGGCTTTTTGTTTTTTTGTTTTTGAAGTGTGTTTTTCGGGATTTTGAGGAGAGGTTGGTGTGTATAGTGGATAAGTTGAATAGCACAGCTCAGAAGACAAGACCCTGGCTCTTTGAGAGGGTTACTGAGAAAGTCAGTCAGTAGTGGTGTATCAGAATTCATACGGGGGACACCTGGGTAGCTCAGTTGGTTAAGCGTCAGACTCTTGATTTCAGCTCAGGTCATGAACTCATGATTTCATGAATTCCAGCCCTGCATCAGGCTCTGCACTGGCAGTGTGGAGCCTGCTTGGGATTCTCTCTCTCTCCGTCTCTTTCTGCCCTTCCCCACTTGCACTGTCTCTCTCCCTCTCAGTATGAATAAACTTAAAAGAAAAAAAAAAAAAAGAATTCATACGGACTGCTCTGCCCCCAAGACCCCATATCCAACTACCGAGTTCTCTCCTGAAAATGCTAACCCTCAGCACAGATTCACCAGTTTGGTTTAAAATATTTGCTCCTGTTTAGCTTTTGAGATCTTCTATATGAAACCTGTAAAAAGACTAATATTTTGTTCCCTCACTTCCACCCTTGCGTTGTGATATGTGACCAATCTGTTTCGGTACTGCTACTACCTGTCTTGTGCCCAGCACTGGAACAAGTTCAAGAACATTCCAAAAAATCAGTGATGTTTTACCCTAACCCCTGACTGTCTGAACTAACTCCAGGAAGCAAGGACTTTTTACTATATAAAATTTCAAAACCTGTTGTTACCCTTAATGGTCTTCAAATCAGTTTGTAGTTTGTAGCCTTTACCAAAGGCTTGAATTTATCACAGACCTAGGAAATTTATCAACAACCTCAAATGCCTGATCGCATGTGCCTTACTCTACACCCAACCCCCCGACACAGGGGGAGATATGCAGATTAGCTTTCCAGGTGTTCCAAATTTTCCAGAGGTATGGGTATGGATGGTAATGTTGGTTTTTATCTTTCTATAAAAAAGGGTAAAAAAATTATAATAAAAATCTATTCTCCAAACTCCATTCCCTAGCCCCAGCCTTGTGTTCCAGAGATAATTATATTTAAATGCTAATAATTTTAGTTCTTCTATTGAATATCACCAAAAGTACTAGGCCTTTGACTCCATTCTAGAAAGAAGAGAAATTCAGTTCACTCAGTAAAGTCTTCTCCTAGCTCCATTTCAGTTTATATCATATTATTATTTTCTTTTCCTCAAGTGATTGTCTTCATAATTTCAGATGATACTGGTTCTTCAGTTTCAAAGTTATCTTTACTATGTAAGCGTCTTTCTTTGGCTCAATAAGTATTTATTGAATGCCTACATTGACTAAATGCTATGCTAGATTTCGGCCATAAAACGATCACTAAAAATGGACCTAAACTCTGTCATCATGGAAACTGCCACCTAATGAAAAAGGCAAAGATCAATTAATAATAACACAGACATATTGTAATAAATGTTGCCCAGAAGTTCATACATAAGAGAATTTATATTAAGGGGACCAGGGATGGTTTCTCAGAAGAGGTTACTTTTGGTAAAGAGACCTGAAGGAAGAATAGGATTTAACTATGTGGAAAATGGTAACAGGAGCATTCCAGTGAAAAGAACAGCTCTTGCAAAGGCTCTGTGGCAAAGAACTCAGGGCAAGAAAGATGTGAAAAAAGCCAGTGGGACTCAAGTGGGAAAAGTGGTGAAGAACAAATAGGTAGGACAGAAAAGTTACAAGTAGAGGCCAGACGTGCACAGCCTGGCATTAAGGTAAACCCCTTAATAAAGTCAAGGGAAGGTAATTAATGGTTGTGAAGCAGGGGCAGATCATGATCAGAATAGAATTTTGAGAAGTTTACCCTGACTCTAGTTGGTGAATACGAGTAAATGAGCGGGAATATTATTTTTCTCCATCTAATTCTTCTGTCAGTCTTAACTTTACTTTTAAATTACCAAGACTTTTGTTATTTTTATTCACTTTATTACTGTACATGAGACTTCAATGTTTTCCCTAGAGCTTGAATGAAATGTTAAAAAAACAATAAAAATATCTGCTATCCTATGAGCCAGCAATCCACGCCTGGGTATCTGGCCATACACGAATGAGTGCACACAACTAAAATACTGTGAAAGCATATTCACAGCAGCTGTTCTCATGACAGCGAAAAACCAAAAAGAACTCAAACATCCTATGGGATAAGGACTCAACTGTGACATATAAATGAAGTGATCTATTAAATGTTACACAACAATGAAAAGGGAATGAATTACTGAAAAACACAATGAAAAGTGGGGATGGTGGTGGCCCTTTTAGGGAGTAAAGGCACCTTCTGAGGGACTGGAAAGGTTCTGTATTCTGATCTTGGTAGTTATTACTTCGGTGTATACGTCTTTAAAATTCATCAAACCTTGGGTGCCTGGGTGGCTCAGTCAGTTGAGCGTCAGACTTCAGCTCAGGTCATGATCTCACGGTTCATGAGTTTGAGCCCCACATCGGGCTCTGTGCTGACAGCTCAGAGCCTGGAGCCTGCTTCGGATTCTGTGTCTCTTTCTCCCTCTCTCTTTCTCTCTCTGCCACTCTCCAACTCACACTCTGTCTCCCTTTCTCTCTCAAAAATAAATAAACATTAAAAAATTCCAAAAAAGTAAAATAAAATTCATAAAACTTTATAAAGATTAGTGAGCTCGATGCTTATTAACCTCTCTCTATATATATATAACCCCCATAAAAGTGTAAAAAGACGATACGCACCACCTATAATCCTAGGATATTGCATATGCTTCAGGTCCAAGGGACACATCTGGCACATATTCATGGGTACTCTTCTAAGGAGACTATTCCAAGAGTAAAGGTCAAATTGATTCTTTTTATCTTATATTCTATGATTTTCTCAAAATCATGCCATATGGACAAGTGTATTTTCAATGTCCTAGCATGTCAGAAAATGTCTTTATGTCTCTCTCTCTTTGTACTCATTGTTTAGCTCCAAATCACTTTTCCTTAGAGCACTGAAGGAATTGTTCCGTTTTTTTCCTAGAATACCGTGTTGTTAATGAAACGCCTAAGGTTATTCTGATTTTAGTAACTTTCACATTTTTCTTTGAAAGCTTTAAGGAACTTTCCTGTTCACTCAGAGTCCTGAAATTTCACCCTAACGTGTGTAGATTTTGTATTAGATTTCTATTGCTGTTTAACAGAGAGCCACAAATTTAGCAGCCTAGAGCCACACCTCTCAATTATATCATAGTTTCTATAGGTCAAAAGTCCAAGAAAGACAACTAAATCCTCCATTCAGGTTCTCACATGACTAAAATCAAGGTGTTTACTGGGCTGAATTCTAATTTGGAAGCCTGACTTAAGGAAGGATTTACTTCCGTGGTCCCCCAGGTTGTTGGCAGAATTTATTACCTTGAAGCTGTAGAATTCATGGCAGTTTGCTTCTTCATTGGCAGCAACAGAAAGAGTCCCACCTAGTCTCTAAGCTCAGAGAAGTCCTAGAACCATTTTTTATCACAAAGGAAAGAGAACTCTCTTTTCAGAATCAATTATTCTTTTTTATAAACCCTCTTGTTGGTTTTATAAATCCCCTGGTAAGTTTTACTCAAATGTCTGGTGACCCTTCGTTATCCATTCATATTTGTTAATTAGCCACCAAGTTTTGGTGTAGTAGATGGTCCATAATTTTTATTCTACCTCTAATGTGCTGTTTTTCAACTTCATGCCTTCATTCATGCTTTACCTGCATCTGTAAGGCCTTCCTGGTTCTGGCATTCACCAACAGCTATCATCTCTGAAGTCAAAAGCACACAGTTTAGAACTAAATATCAGTTGAACATATATTAGCAGGTTGCTGGTATGCATTTCCTCTGTATGTACGTGGTTTGTTTTCCCTCTAGTATCCCTTGAAACGGTGGACTAGCTTCAGGCTTTATGTGCATAAGTAAAGTGTGCATTGTGTCATGACAGACTTTACTTACATATCAAAAGAATACAGGGATTTAGTTGAGGAACTAGCCAGTATGAATTACTCATTTTCCCTCTTGATCAGATCTGTCTTTCTTTTAAAATATGATTTGTTAGACAGTTTATAGTAGCCCTTGCTCTCCTTCTTTTTTATGTATGAACACCTGCATCATGGTCCCAAGTTCTCCCCTGGAAGACTATTCTATTTCCTTACGTGGAAGCTCTCCGGATGTACTATAGGAAGGACATGACTGTGAGTCATGCTATATGGGTGGGTGGAAGTCAGTATATTAGGACAGAGACATTACTGGCCCAGCTGTCTGATAGAGAACATGCTAATTAATTCCTTGATAATCACCCCATAGCCCACTTTTGCTCTTCTTGCTTGACAATTCTGCACATAGAGACTTTCCCATTTATGCCAGAAAGAATGGTTTCCACTTATAATGTAGCTTTTGGCATATCTTCTGGCTGTATCTTGGTATATACCTTAAGTATGATCCCTTTTCCTTTCCATCTTTCAGGAAGATGATGGGTCAGACAATGCCTTATTGATTGGGATGGGAGTTGAAGGATAAGCAAGATTTCTCATATCATTATGATATTCCTTTAATCAATATTTTAATTTTTTTAGTGTTTATTCATTTTTGAGAGAGAGACAGAATGTGAGCAGGGGAAGGGTGGACAGAGAGGGAGACACAGAATCTGAAGAATCCTTTCTCTTCCTCTTTCTTTATTTGTACCTATCCTTATCAATTTCACCCATGCACAGCCAAATTCCTCTAAAAAGAGATAAGTGAGAAACAATTGTGGGTATAGCACTTTGCCTTTAGGCTTTGTATCGAGGTCTATTTTTATAGCCTAAATGAATATAATATAGAGATTTGGAGAAATTCTTTTCTTTGTATTATTAACTTGAGGTCAATCTGAAATCCTGACTCTCCCACGAAGCAAAGGGAAATGAGTCAAATCTACATTTACAAAGTGTCTACTACTGGCTAGACACCACCTCTGAATATTAGGATCTCCACAACTCAGATTATTATTATCTCTGTTTCGTAGATGAGAAAATAACGAGGTAAAGTAACATGTCAAGGCCACACAATGAAGTGAGGAAGCTAACACTTTACTCTAGGCAGAGGAATTTTACAGATGTTAGCACAAGCCCTGAGATGCAAGCAAATAAGAGAAGACAACTATATCTATTACCAGATGTGAAAGACAGGTGTGAAGATGCTTGGGTTGCTTTGCTTGGCATCATGAGCAAAGCTGTGTTGACCGGCAGGGCAAGTATCTAGATACCTAAATTTAGTTCCAGGGCTTGACCTACTAAACCACAAATCATTCTGGGCAAATTCTCATTCTCAGTTATCCATGGGCCACAGGTCGATGTCACAGCTGGGGACATGAACTTAGGGTCTACAGTGGTGGTGCTGGGTCTATGTCATTGCTCCTTTCCCATCAAGGGGACTCAAGTGACAGGGTGAGAATATACCCAAGACCTTAAGCCCTGATGGAGAAGGCAATGTCATCATGGCAACTGTCTTAGTCCCGTCAGGATGCTGTAACAAAACTTCACAGAGTGTGGGTGGCTTACAAACAACAGAAATTTCATTCTCACAGTTCTAGAGGCTAGAATTTCAAGGTCAGAGTGCCAGTATAGTTGGTGCCAGTCTTCTTCTGTCACAGACTTCTCATTGTATTTACATAGCTCAGGAGCTCTGTGCCGTTGCTTTCAAAAGAGCACTAATTCCATTCCTGAGAGCTCTACTCTCAAATTTAAGCATGTCCCAAGCCCCACCTCTATCCATCACATTGGCATTAGGATTTCACATATGTGGGGGGCACAACATTCAAATCACAGCAGCAGTGTTCTAGGCAAATTTGTATTCATTTCCTTATTTGAAAAAAATACAGTAGTTCACACAGATACAAAAATGACAAGATAACATAAATAATAAATGTAATTAGTAAGGCTAATTGAATTCTAATTCCTCATTAGGTGCTATGTACTTTCCTCAAAGCAGTCTTATTTTAGGTACCAATATTGACCTCATCTTATAAACAAGAACAAAGGAGTGAAGGAAGCAAAGAATTCACCTGAAGTTAACAAGCTAATGAGTTATAGATGCAGGTATCAAACCAGGTCTGATGACCCCAAAATTCATGCTAAGTAAGAAAGGAAAATAAGAACAAAAGCACTACTTATATCAGGAGTCAAGTATAATCTATGAATTCCTATGGACTTGATGTGGAAATAACACAAAGTGGACTTTAAACTTTGTCAGATGGTGAAAAGAAGGAAATCTGACCAAGCACTCTCAATATCTATTTCTAGGATAAAAATCACCAATTATTCTTTTTTAAAATGTTTTTTTAAAATTTATTTCTAGGGGAGAGAGAGAGACAGCGTGAGCAGGGGGGTCAGAGGGAGGGTCACAGACTCGAGAGCAGACTCCAGGCTCTGAGGCTGGCAGTCAGCACAGAGCCCGATGCAGGCTGGAACCCACGAACCGCGAGACCATGACCTAGCGAAAGTCGGACGCTCAACCGACTAAGCCACCAGGCGCCCCAAAATCACCAATTATTCTTGACAGTGTGACCAGTGAGAACATTCTTAGCCTCTTTGCAGATAGGACCCTGCATAACTCTATGTATATAAGAGCTAATATTTGGAACATTTTACTCTGGGTCAGGTACTCTGCATGCATTTTATCCTTAAGTCTTTTTCAAATGTTATTTATTTATTTTGAGAAGGGGGAAGGGTGAATCCTAAGCAGGCTCTGTGCAGTCAGCAGGGAACCCAGTGCAGAGCTCCATCTCACAACCATGAGATCATGACCTGAGCAGAAATCAGATCAGGAGCTCAACCACTGAGGCACCCAAGCACCTCTGTCCTTACTTCTTAGTAAGCTTGTGGTTTGAATCTTGTTGTTATCCTCATTTGACACATGAGCAAACTGAGACTCAGAGCTACTAGCCAGTATGCCTAAGACTATGGAGCTAGTAGTGTGATATCAAGATATAGATTTAGGTAGCCAGATGTGATTTGTAATCACTGTGTTATGGTGTCACAATGATCAATTTATTAGTAGCTTTAAGTCGTTTCTTATGCTATTTTTAATAGCATCACTAAATATAAGCATCACTCAAAGTAAAAGCAGTTAAAAAAGACTATTGAAAGACCATGTAACAGTGTAGGCAGAAGTATACAGCTGAGATAGGGATAGATTTTGAGTATTTAGCATATGAGTTCTCAGTGTGGGCAATATCATGCACAGGGGCCAATGATTGGTTCTTGGGAGGCAAAAAAAAAAAAAAAGAAAGAAAGAAAGAAAAAAGAAAATCCTGAATATTACAATGGCTGTGGCCATCCAAGGACTGCAACACACAGACTTATATGCAGTTTATCTCTGGTATTCCGATTTCCCTTGGATCTTGGTAGGAGGCAATTGAAGAGGAGTGGGGAATGCCTAAAAGACTCTGTGATGAGGCAACTAAAAATAGAAATATAAGAAATAATGGTTTAGAGATAAATGGACATCATGCTCTTTTAGATTATCTTCATAGGTATTACTTATCCCTTGTGGATTTGATAGCTATAGGATATCAGAACATTGACTGTCTACTCTGATCACTTATGCAGTTAGTTTATTACCAATATAATACAAACACTTTTGCCCAAACAGATATGTGGAGACATACAGTTGACATTTCATTGAACACTGTGCCTAACAAAGCTAGTGAGGAGCCGCCACTCCGCTAAAGGTGACAAAGTCTATAAACCATGCTGTGATTCTCCTTGTGACAGATTAAAATTACTTTGCCTTATAAATACTGGTCAAAAGTCTAAAATTCCATTCTAAATAGTATGGCAAATAATGTTAGTCTAGAGTTCCCTGCCTCAGTGAAAAAGAAATCCTCATCTGGTTAAAGAATGATACCACACTTTGAGCAATGCTATTCTTGCTCTATTTTCACGTTGCTTTAAAATATTTTACTTGCTTTTAGAATACACCAGAAAAGTTTTCAGATTTTAAATAATTGCATTATAACTCTCTTTTTCTGGCAAAAATGAGATTACAGTTTTGGTGGTCCCTTAATGCCACTACCAAAAGGATGCAGGAGAGTTTAGCAACTTCCTCATACCTGGTGTGGGATTTTACCCTACTTACAAGCTAATAAATAAGCCTGTTACTGTTTCATGGATGCAAGACACAAGACTCCTGGGTCAGAGACAAGGACTTTATTACAACAAACGAAGGAGCATAAGCACCAGTATGACTGCATCCTTTGTCCCCATATCCCACAGTAGCGATGCAGAGCCCAGCCTGATGCTACATCTGCGATGGCGTTACCTTATAGCCAAGGAATACTGATACTGGGAACATGCTGTTTTACAGCAGACAGTAAACAAGACCTCCTCTTCTCCAGAAGGAGACATTGGTGGATTCCTCACTCACTGCAAACACAGTATTGAAAAATGGCAGGTCAAAATCGATTAGGGCCTTGAATTCTTTGCAAACTCGGCATCACGCTAGAAGCAAAAGAGACCTAGGGAGTAGTGTCTCCCATCTCACCTGAAGATCTCCATACCCTCAGTTTGTGATGTGCTTCTTCAAGATACTATAGGTACATTTCATTCTTATACTTAATTCCTTGTTCCAATTCCCTTATTTCCTGGGGTTTCTCTCAGTTAGGCAGAAGAACATTCTGAAAGAGGTAAGCTGGTATAATTACTCACTCTGCTATGGCATTTATTCATTGCCTAAATATAAACTAAATTATTCATCTTGTAAAGTAGCAGCAAGTTGAGAAAGCAATCATCAACTATATTTGAGTTGCATCAAAATTTAGGGTACTGAGAGATTAGATAGAAACATGTTTTCAAATTAACTTTTAATATTGTAAAGTGAATCTTAATTGCTTGGAAAGTTAGACAAGGTAAACCTAAGCTCTAGACTTTGTGTTTCTTTGATATTATGAAGGGTCAATATGCAATATAAACTTAAAGACAGATTTATCTAATTGTTCTTACCCATTCAGTTTTGTTACTGAATGTTACCCATAATGTTATTCAGTAGGTAGTATTTTCTGATTAATATTACTAGATTAATATTGCTAGATTAATATTACTGAGATGATATTTTTCATATCTTAATACCTGCTTCTGCAAGTAGAACAAGTTATAATAGCCTCGTTTTCCTACAAAGCACTAGCAATTCTCATATATTCAAATTTATTTTAAATTTACTAACAGTTTAAACATAAATAAGTAGCAAAATAAAAGCAGAATGATTGTCTCTAGGAAGGAAAGGGTGGGAAGGGACTCACAATAGATTTTATTGACATCAGCAGCATCCACACTAAGGCAGGGTATTTTATGAGGTGTGTGTTTGAGCCAAAAGGAAAAAAACTCTTTGGATCTAGGAGAATTTCCTTTTAATCTAAAATATGTGAGCCATACCAAGACTTATTTTAACATAACACTCTTTGTGGTTCTTATGTTTCCAGAATAATTTCTTTGTACAGTGCCAGGTATAGATAAGTTTTGGTGAAAACAGATGATCAAACACTTGGGCCTTATTCAGTCTGAGTTTTACGGTGGCCTTAAGTGGAAGTTTGCTTTGTTCCTGCAATTGAAATTTTTACTCTTTCTTGATTTTATTCTACATTGAGCCTTGTTTAGAAATTATCTGTGGTCAACAACCCAAGGATTTTACAACCACATCAGACCCATAAAGCAGGTAGAGCCAAACACCTGAATGCCTTAGACTGAAAAATAAAGAAAAGAAAGGTGGTTAAAGCTGCCTTGAGGCACCAGAAAGTTATGGGTTGGTGGGTTTTATAAGACTACTTACTATGCTATTCATTAAAAAGGGAGAGCTGTTACCATAGCAACACCACATCTAATGGGGCTTATGCCTCTGAGATACAAAACACCTTCTTCCAGGGACACATTGACCAATACAGCCTGTTATGGGAGGTATGCCTAATGTTAGGAGGAGGAAAATATATATCTCAGTAACATGAGGAACACCACACACACACACACACACACACACACACACACACACACACATCTACAGACACATCCACAAATATACACATTCACATGCATAATCTTAATTTGCAATATTCACTTATTACAACACAGGTTTAAATCATTTTCTTTCTTCTTGATATTTTAAATTTATTGCTTTGCTTAACTTCAGGGAAAAATGAGATCCATTTAAGAATAACAAGTATAAGTAGAGTTCAACTGACAGATAGATATGGAGTTATTTTCAATTCTTCCTAATAGCCACAAAACTTATATAATGTTTTATTGAAATAACATTTGACTTTGTGACTATTAATATAGAACTTCAGATGGCCCCTTGCTTGAGTAAATTATATTGTAATTTTGGTCAGAAAATAGGTAAATTCTTGTTTATTTAAAGCAAAACTTGGGGCACGTGGTAGCTCAGTTGCTTAAGCGCCTGACTTTGGCTCAGGTCATGATCTCATGGTTCATGGGTTTGAGCACTCTGTCGGCTCTGTGCTGACAGTTCAGAACCTGGAGCCTGCTTTGGATTCTGTGTGTGTGTGTCTCTCTCTGCCCCGCTCATTTTCTGTCTCTCAAAAAAAAAAAAAAGAGACATTAAAAAACATAAATAGATTTTGTATAAAATAAAACAACAAAATAGTTGTGCAGAATAGTAGAGAAGATAGCCCTCTATCTTATAAAGTATTTAAATAAATATCAAAGAAAATATGAATATAAACACAAACAAACATTATTTTGGTGTAGAATTTACCCTCCGCATCTTCTCTCAAACGAATTTTAAAAAACTAAATGGGACTCAACCTTAAAACTGTTTTAACAATCACCAAAAACATGCCAATAAACATATTCTTTTTAAATGGTTTTAGATAGTTTTTAGCAAAGGAATCTATGTGAGACTATCTCTGATTGTTCAGACACTTGGATATTGCACTTAAATCCACTGTCAAGAGCAGAATGCACTTTAACATAAGGATGACATTATATACTGTATACCTTCTTGTTTCCATATGAAGCACTGTATTTATGTATTTGCCACTTATATCTTTCTTACTTCAGAAAACAGGGCTTAATGTGGTTGCTTCATAGATCTGAGGATGTTATTAATGAAACCTGGTTTCTGACCCAATGATTTAATGATCCTCAGAACTCTATATAGACCATCATCAATGTAAAGTACTTTCAAACTCAAAGTTTGTTGGAAAGTAAATTTTTGTTCCTTGGACTACAGACCACATTTTCATACAGAAACAAGGTAATATACAGTTTAGACTCTGGAAGGCTCATAAAGCCCATTTGATCTAGGATATAACAGAACTGCGTTAGACTTGCAATAAAATATAATTGGCTATACTATATATAAAATCAAAACATAAAGCTGGAGGATAAATCATTTTTATTACAAAAGCGAATACTTGAGAAATGAGATTTTATTTCAGGAAAATATTAGATTCATTAGAACTTTTCAGAACTTTGCAGGAAATCTTAGGTCCCCTTCAAAAATTTATTTATTCCATAATATTCAGAAAACACCTACTCTGAGCCAGGTATTGCACCAAGAGCTACAGGAGTAAACAAGGCAAGGTTCCCACAACTTCATTACAGTGGCAGAAATAACACTCAAGTGAACAATAACAAAAAGACCAAAAAGAATAATTTTGCATCATCCATAAGCAATATGGCACAACAGAGAATAACTAGGGGTCATTTAAGACAGAGATCACACCACAGAAAGAGCGGAGAGATGATTATTGACCCGATGCTTAAAAGAAAAAGTGTGAGAAATGAGCTATGAGAACTGTAAAGAGAACATAATAATGTAACGGACCTTGCACCAGCCATGCTGATGTGAGGAGAGGTTGGGGACAGCTTGCAGATGCAGCAGGGCTCTGTAGGCCACGGTAAATAGTTTATGCTGAGAGCAAAAAAGCTCCTGAAGTCACATTACAAAGCCACCAGACTGCAAGACCACTTCTTAGCACAGATCATTTACTGGTCTGGTCCCTGACTCATGAAAAAATGTAATGCTTGGGTTACTGTTTATTTACTTATCTTTCTCAAGCTATACTCACTTTCTCAGTTCCCATGCACAACCTTGACATTTTGAGAATGTTAATGTTGGAGCCATGTAGAAAATGGACAGAGTCCTCACTCTTCCTGGGAGCAAGAATGATGTACCATTGTGGCAGTGGGGGTGGAGGGAAGTGAAAAGATTCAACATATATTTCTCAGGAAGCAGGTAGAGTAGATACTAAAGGTGACTCCCAAATTCATTTATTTAGCAACAGTAGGTGGATGCTAGTATCACTGATAGAAAGTGAGGGTTTGGAAAGGAGACTAATTGAAGGAGGTGGGGAGGAGAAACATGCTGTTTGGGAAATATTAATTATGAGATGGCTTTTAGACTTCTTAGAGCAGGGGTCAGCTGGTCAGATGGACAAATCTGTAGCTCAGTAGTGAATTTATATAATTTGGTTCAGCCAGGATTGATATCTTGTCAAGTGTGTATAACTAACAAATAACAATATAATATTACCCGAAATTGGAATAATTTTGAGGGTAAAAAGGTGCTACTAATAATTACTCAGGGCAACTGGCAAAAACTAGGAGCAGGGTCAATCCACTGAGAGCAAAGCTGTTGAACATATTTGAAATGAAATGCTTCTTCTGATGAATAGAAATCTAAAGAAGAACATGAACCAAAGGATCATGACATAAAGTTTAAAAGTGGTGGAAATACCACTTTTGGACAGTGGATTTGATGTCTGGAGTTCAAAAAACATTGCTTGGATACAGAGGATATGTGGAAAAGAATAAATAATGGTAGGGTAGGACTGATGGCTTTCTTGCTAAATTTATTTAACATTTATGACTATCTCTTTTTTAATACATATATATGCATACATAAGTATACATATACACACATACATATATGTATATATACCTACATATACATAAAATTAGCATCAATACTATGCTTATCTCTATGATTAGATCATTTTATTTACTCACAGAATGAAGAACATAAGGAAAATGAGGGAACATGGTAGAAAAACATACTGAAGAAAAAATAAAAATAAAACACAAATATTTTCAAAAGGATTTTCTGAATAAAAAGAAGTTTGTGTCAGGGGGGGAAATCCTCCTAGAGAACAGCAGGTAAAAATGGGATTAAAATAATGTATATTTAATGAGATATGTGAAGATAGATGGTGGAGATCAGCTAAAATCAATGGATTCCATGAGCTAAGATCTCAGAGAAAAGGAAAAATGACTGAACTAAGTTCTTTACTCAACAACATAATTTCACTTGGTTTATGTACAGAGGCCTAGAGCCTAAGGGGAAAGCTAGTGCTTGTGGCAGATTTGCTAACCTTGAGAAACAAAATTAGACACTCTATGTTCAGTAAGTCAAATCCCAGAGAAAGGAAAACCATCGTGGAATTAACATAATGCTTGATATTCAACTTTGTCTCAAGAAATTTGCTAGTTCTGGAGCTCCTCAGTCCAAAGGCAAGGGGTCAAGAAATTGAGCAAAAGCAGCAGATAAGAGGTTAACAAGCAGATTAACGATTTACCTGACTCACAGTTCTGAAGAGACAAGACTTGGAATTGAAGTCTGCTCATGAAGGGAGACCACAGTAAAACCTCAGGCTTTCTGTTGAGACCTCCTGAGGGCTGTACTACAGGAGTGAAGGCAAATTAGAAACAGCAGAACATTGTAAGCTAAAGCATAGCCCTGAAAGATTTCAATGTCTGATTGTGTTAAAATGGTTTTCTCATATCTCTTTGCTGCCAGAAGGTGATTAACTTCTCTCTGGAGAAAGACAACTTCAACCAGAGCACCTATAATTTTTCATATACAATGTTTGGCAGACAATCTGAAATTACTAGGTTTGCCAGTAAACGAGACCAAATGACAGAAAGCCAAGAGAAGATTTACACAATAAAACAGATCTGTGATGATACAGATATTGTAGTTATCCAAACCAGATTTTCAAAGAAGTATGATTAATATATTCAATGATTGAGTTCTTTGAAACATGGTAACTATCACAAGAGAAGAGTATATAATAAAGAATCAGAAGGAAATTCCAGAACTAACAACATGATAACCTAATAGTGATGATTCAAAATGTAAGTCTCACAGTAGGGAAAGCAAGAGAACATTAGTGAATTAGAAGATGGAACAATAGGAAATATCCAGGTTGTAGTATTAAGAAGAACAAAAAAAATTGAAACACAGAAAATGACCTGAAACATATAGAGGTTAGTAAGACTAACATAACATATATTTGGGATCTCATACTGAGAAGACAGAGAAACTATAGAAAATATTGTTTTAAAAGATATGTATTTTTTTTAATTTTATAAGCGTTTTTTTTTATTTTTGTGAGAGAGACACAGAGCGTGATCAGGGAGGGGTAAAGAGAGAGAGGAAGACATAGAATCCGAAGCAGGTTCCAGGCTCTAAGCTGTCAGCACAGAGGCCGACATGGAGCTCGAACCACAACCTGAAAGATTATGACCTGAGCTGAAGTCGGACGCTCAACCGACTAAGCCACCCAGACACACCTTTGAAAGATATTTTAAATCATATCTCTTAACCTGTGAACCACATCAGGTCACGGGGCAAAGAAACAAGGGATCCAAATAGGATATTACAAAGAAAATGACAAAGATACATTAGTCAAACTCTAATTTGCGCTGAAAACCAAGAGCAAAAGGGGAATATTGAAATGAGAAAAGTGACACAATACTTCAAAGTACTAACAGCCTTTTCAAAGGGAATGAAAGGAGTCATGCTATAGCTGTATTTATTTGCTAGGGTTACTACAACAAAGTACCACAAAATGGTTGACTGACAGAAACAGGAATTAATTGTCTCACACTTCTGGAGGATAGAAACGTGAAAAAGAGATGTCAGCAGCCTTGTTCCCTCTGAAAGTTGTGGAGGAGTCCTTCCTGGACTCTGCCTGGCTTCTGGTGGCTTTCTGGAAATCTTCAGCATTCTGTAGATTGCAGATAGCTCATCCCACTCTCTCACCTTCATATAGCACTCTCCCGGTGTTTCTTCACATCATCTTTCCTACGTATGTGTCTTTATGTCCAAATTTCCTCTTTTTTTAAAAAACGCAAACAGTCATATTGCATTAACACTCACCCCAATGACCCTACTCTAATTTGAATAGCTCTATAAAGACCTATTTTCAAAATAAGGCCACATTCTGAGGTACTAGCAGTTAAGTCTTCAGCGTATCTTTTGGTGGGGGGCGGGGGGGGAGAGACACAGACAACCCATAACATCAATAAAATGCCATCTTCAAAGAGCTGGTGGGGGGAAAGTCCTCCTGAAATTTATACCCAGTGAAAATATGTGGAAAAATAAGACCAGAGTAAAAACATTCAGAAAAATAGAAGCTGAGAGACTTTATTGACAGCATATGTGAAGTCAAAGAAATCCTTAAGACTTTCTGGTCAGTGGAAAATGACCCCAGATGGAAAACATGTCCATGCAAAGACAGAAGAGAAACATTAGGTTAAAATGTATGTTCATACTAATGAATATTAATTTTATAAAACAATAATAAAAATAATATCTACTGAGGGGCACTTCGGTGGTTCAGTCAGTTAACTGTCCACCTTTGGCTCAGGTCATGATCTCATGGTTCATGAGTTCAAGCCCTACATACATCAGGCTCTGTGCTGATGGTGCAGAGTCTTCTTGGAATGCTCTCTCTCTCTCTCCCCCTCTCTTCTCCTCCCCTCCCACCAAAATAAATAAACTCAAAAAGTAAAGCGCACATAGAATTAAAAGACTAAAAAACAGGAGCAGAGAAATTAAAAGATAGGTAAGAGAAAATAAACTGTTCTAAAATCTCTTATCTTGTTAGAATGAAGTAAAGAGAAAAAAAAGTTTTTTCTCAATAAGGCACGGATAGGCCTTGTAATTTATAGAATAATCACTGAAAATAATAATTTAAAACCCCCAGCAAGTTAATATAGAAGAAACATGAAATAAAAGTACATAATTAATTTGAAAGAAAGCAGAAAAGAAAAGGAATAAGGAAGTAGGGATAAAAGAAAACCAATGGCTAAATGATAGATATAAATTCAAATACATACCAATAATTACAGTAAAAGTAAATAGAAAATAATCAAATTAAAAGACAAGGAAAGAATAGTGGCAAAAAAGAGTGTACTTGCTTATAAGATACATACTAACTGTGGCACCAAGGTGGCTCAGTCATTAAGCATCTAACTTTGGATCAGGTCGTGATCTCACAGCTGTTGTGAGTTTGGCCCCGCGTCAGGCTCTGTGCTGACAGCTTAGAGCCTGGAGCCTGCTTCAGATTCTGTGTCTCCCTCTCTCTATGCCCCTCCCCTATTCTTTCTCTCTTTGTCACTCTCTCAAAAATAAACTTAAAAAAATTAAAAATATATACACAAACTAATTATATTGACAGATTGAAAGAAAAAGAAATACTCTGCAAACATTGAATTTTATATACAGAGCTTCATTTTTTCCTTTTATAGTTTATTGTCAAGTTGGTTTCCATATAACACCCAGTGCTCATCCCAACAAGTGCCCTTCTCCACGCCCATCACCCCCCTTCCCCTCTCCCCCACCCCCATCAGCCCTCAGTTCATTCTCAGTATTCAAGAGTCTCTCATGGTTTGCCTCCCTCCCTCTCCCCAACTATTTTTTCCCTTCTCCTCCATGGTCCTCTGTTAAGTTTATCCTGTTCCACTTATAAGTGAAAACCTATGGTATCTGTCCTCTCTCTGACTTATTTCACTCAGCATAACACCCTCAAGGTCCATCCATGTTGCTACACATGGCCAGATTCCATTCTTTCTCATTGCCATGTAGTATTCCATGGTATAGATAAACCACATCTTCTTGATCCATTCATCTGTTGATGGACACTTAGGCTCTTTCCATGTTTTAGCTATTGTGGAGAGTGCTGCTATGAACACTGGGGTACATGTGCTCCTATGCCTCAGCATTTCTGTATCCTTTGGGTAAATTCCTAGCAGGGCTATTGCTGGGTCACAGGGGAGTTCTATTGTTAATTTTTTGAGGAACCTCCACACTGTTTTCCAGAGGGGCTGTACCAGTTTACATTCCCACCAACAGTGTAGAAGGGTGCCTGTTTCTCCACATCCTCATCATCATCTAGAGTCCTCTGATTTGCTCATTTGAGCCACTCTGACTGGCGTGAGGTGGTATCTCAGTGTGGTTTTGATTTGTATTTCCCTGATGAGGAGTGATGCTGAGCATCATTTCATGTGTCTGTTGGCCATCTGGATGTCCTCTTTGGAGGAGTGTCTGTTCATATCTTCTGCCCATGTCTTCACTGGGTTGTTTGTTTTTCGGGTGTGGAGTTTGGTGAGTTCCTTATAGATTTTGGATATTAACCCTTTATCTGATATGTCATTTGCAACAATCTTTTCCCGTTCTGTCGGTTGCCTATTAGTTTTATGGATTGTTTCCTTTGATGTGCAGAAGTTTTAACCTTGATGAGGTCCCAATAGTTTATTTTTGCTCTTGATTATTTTGCTTTTGGGGATGTGTCAAGTAAGAAATTGCTGCAGTTGAGGTCAAGGAGGTTGTTTCCGGCTTTCTCCTCTAGGGTTTTGATGGTTTTCTGTCTCACATTCAGGTCCTTTATCCATTTTGACTTTATTTTTGTGTAAGGTGTGGGAAAATGATCTAGTTTCATTCTTCTGCATATTGCTATCCAGTTCTCCCAACACCATCTGTTAAAGAGGCTGTCTTTTGTCCATTGGATACTCTTTCCTTCTTTGTCAAAGATTAGTTGGCTGTATACTTTTGGGTCCAATTCTGAGTTCTCAATTCTATTCCATTGGTCTATGTGTCTGTTTCTGTGCCATGCTTGGAGATTTTTTATAACTGACTCAATTTCTTCACTAGTTATGGGTCTGTTCAGATTTTCTATCTCTTCCCATTTGAATTTTGGTAGTGCGTGTGTGTTTAAGAATTTGTCCATTTCTTCTAAGTTGTCCAGTTTGTTTGCATATAATTTTTATAGCATTCCCTGATCATTGTTTGTATTTCTGAGAGATTGATTGTAATAAATCCATTTTCATTTGTGATTTGTCTGTTTGGGTGCTCTCTCTATTCTTTTTGAGAAGCCTGGCTAGAGGTTTATCAATTTTGTATATTTTTTCAGAAAACCAACTCTTGGTTTCATTGATCTGTTTAACTGTTTTTGGGTTTTGTTTTTTGGTGTTTTTTTGGGGGGTTTTGTTTTGTTTTGTTTTGATTCTATGTTGTTTATTTGTGCCCTGATCTATATTATTTCTCTCCTTCTTCTGGGTTTGGGGTATTCTTTTTTTTTTTGTTTAAGTGTTTTATTTATTTCTGAGAGAGAGAGAGAGAGACAGCGTGAGCAGGGGAGGGTCAGAGAGAGAGTGAGACACAGAATCTGAAACAGGCTCCAGGCTCTGAGCTAGCTCTCCACAGAAAGCCTGATGCGGGGCTCAAACCCACGAACCATGAGATCATGACCTGAGCCAAAGTCGGGCGCTTAACCAACTGAGCCACCCAGGTGCCCCGGGGTTTGGTGTATTCTTGCTGCTCTGCTTCTAGTTTCTTTGTGTGTTCTGTTAGATTTTGTATTTATGCTTTTTCTAGTTTCTTGAGATATTTGCAATGTATTTTCCTCTTAGGACTGCCTTTGCTGCATCCCAAAGTGTTTAGATTGTTGTATTTTCATTTTTATTTGTTTCCATGTATTTCTTTTAATTTCTTCTGTAATTGCCTGGTTGACCCATTTGTTCTTTAGTAGATTGTTCTTTAACCTCCATAGTTTTGGAGGTTTTCTAGACTTTTTCCTGTGATTGATTTTCAGTTTCATAGCATTGTTATCTGAAAGTGTGTATGGTATGATCTCAATTCTTTTATACTTATTGAGGGCTGCTTTATGACCCAGTATGTGATCTATCTTGGAGAATGTACCATGTGCACTTGAAAAGAAAGTGAATTCCACAGCCTCATAATGTAGAGCTCTAAATATATCTGTCACATCCATCTGGTCCAATGTATCATTCAGTTCCATTGTTTCTTGAGTGATTTTTTTTGTCTAGTTGATCTATCCATTGCTATAAGTGGAGTATTAAAATTCCCTGCTATTAGCACATTCTTATCCATAAGATTGTTTCTGTTTGTGATTGTTTTATGTGTTTGGGTGCTTTCAAATTTGGTGCATAGACATTTATAATTGTTAGCTCTTCCTGATGGATAGACCCTGTAATTATTATAGAATGCCCTTCTTCATCCCTCGTTACTGCCTTTACTTTAAAGTCCAGTTTGTCTGATATAAGTATGGCTACTCCAGCTTTCTTTTGACTTCCAGTAGCATGATACATATTTCTTCATCCCCTCACTTTCAATCTGAAGGTGTCCTCAGGTCTAAAATGAGTCTCCTGTAGACAGCAAATAGATGGATTTTGTTTTTTTATCCATTCTGATACCCTATGTCTTTTGATTGGAACATTTAGTCCATTTACATTCAGTGTTACTATTGAAAAATATGGATTTAGAGTCGTTGTGTCCTTTGTAGGATTCATGCTTGTGGTGGTGTCTCTGGTACCTTGCATTCCTTGCAACATTTCCCTCATAAAGTCCCCCTTAGGATTTCTTGTAGGGCTGGGTTAGTGGTGATAAATTCTTTCAATTTTTTATTTGGGAAAACATTTATCTCTCCTATTCTGAATGACAGGCTTGCTGGATAGAGGATTCTTGGCTGCATAATTTTTCTGTTCATCACATTGAAGATTTCCTGCTATTCTTTTCTGGCCTGCCACGTTTCAGGAGATAGGCCTGCTACTACCCTGATGTGTCTGCCTTTGTATTTTAAGGCCCATTTATCCCTAGCTGCTTTCAGAATTCTCTCTTTATCCTTATATTTTGCCAGTTTCACTATGATATGTCGTGCAGAAGATCAATTCAAGTTACGTCTGAGGGGTGTTCTCTTTGCCTCTTGGATTTCAGTGTCCATTTCCTTCCCCAGATTGGGGAAGTTCTCGGTATAATTTGTTCAAGTACTCCTTCAGCCCGTTTCTCTCTCTATTCTTCTTATGGAATTCCTGTGATAGGGATATTGTTTATTTGATTGCATCAATCAAGTTCTCAAAGTCTTCTTTCGTTATCTTGGATCAATTTATCTCTTTTTCTCGACTTCCTCTTTTTCTATAATTGTATCTTCTAATTCACCTCTTCTCTCTGCCTCTTCAATTCATGCAGTGGCCACCTCCATTTTATCATGCACCTCACAGTATTTTTAAACTCATCATAACTTTTTTTTTTTTATTTCTAGGATAGAGAGAGACAGCGTGAACAGGGGAGGGTCAGAGAGAGAGGGAGACACAGACTCTGAAACAGGCTCCAGGCTCTGAGCTGGCAGTCAGCACAGAGCCCGACGCGGGGCTCGAACCCACAAACCGTGAGATCATGACCTAAGCGAAAGCTGGACGCTTAACCGACTAAGCCACCCAGGCGCCCCTCATCATAACTATTTTTAAGATCTGTGATCTTTGTAGCAATAGCGTCTCTGCTGTCTTTAATGCTTTTTTCGAGCCCAGTGAATGATTTTATGACTATTGTTCTAAAATCTTGGTCATTTATGTTGCTTATATCTGTTTTGGTCCATTCTTTTTTTTTTTTTTTTTTTTTTTTAAATTTTTTTAATGTTTTATTTATTTCTAGGAGAGAGAGAGAGAGACAGCATGAGCAGGGGAGGGTCAGAGAGAGAGGGAGTCACAGACTGAAACAGGCTCCAGGCTCTGAGCTGGCAGTCAGCACAGAGTCCGACGCGCTCGAACCCACGAACCGCGAGATCATGACCTAAGTGAAAGTCGGACGCTTAACCGACTAAGCCACCCAGGCGCCCCATGTTTTGGTCCATTCTTTAGCTGTCACTTCTTCCTGGAATTTTTTTTTTGTGGAGAGTTATTCCATTTTGTCATTTTGGCTAGGTTTCTTTCTCTTATATGTTTTAAAGGCTTGTTATGTGCTTTGCACCTGCGAGTACTCCTATATTAAAGGAGGCTCATACACTATCCAGGGACTGGCTGTTCAGGAAGTGTTCTTTTAATGGTGTCCCTTGGTCTCTCTTGTTGTGACTTTGGTTCTTTTATTTCCCTCTTTGTAGTGATGTTTCAGACTCTCTACCATGTGTTCTTTGGTTTGTTCCTTGAAGTAGCCCTGGAAAGGAAAACAGGCAGACAAACAGGGATCAAAAACACACAAACAAGTCAAACAAAGAAGCAAGCTGACAAAAATAATAAAAACAAATGACAGTCTAAAAGCATAAAACCAGAAATCCCAGCTACAAATAAAGAGCAGGGTGGAGGCAGTGCTGATGGAAGAGTATATACAAAGAGAGAAATGAGAGGGGTGGTGAGAAAGAAAATGAACATTGACTGGGCAGAGAGACAAGAAAGCTTAAAACAGAGAGAGATAAAGGAGAATACGGCAGAAGGCGAGTAGAAAGAAATGAAGATAATGTTACCCAGAGAAACTACATAGTCTGATTATATATAGAGAGAAAGGAAGGTAAAGAAGGAGATGTAGAACATGCATCAAGAGGATGGATTAAATATGTCTGTTTAAGCAAACCTATAACCAAAATAACCAGTCCAGAGGAAGGGAGAGATAAGAATTTGAAAAGGGAGAATATATCTGAATAGCAAGAATTGATCTAGAGTTAATCATGGCAGTGCAGCTTCACTGGCCTTGGGGGTGGGGCCATCTGTTTCTGTAGCATCTACAGGCTCCCAGCAGCTCCCCAACCAGGTGGGCATGGTTTGGTGTAGGAAGGTCCCGACTCTACTCTTGGCCCCACGGGCAGATCCCTGAGACCCCGCCTTGGTGGTTGTGGGGAGAAGAATCGTGACATCCCCCCACCCCATTCCTTCTTCTAGGCATCCCAATTTATTCCTTTGGATCTCTTTTAACTGTGCTGCAGGTGCAGCCAAGGTGGGTGAGGTGCCCCACGCCCAGCTACATTCCAAGCTCTCACTCTGTGCATATTAATGATGCCATCCGAAATGTAATCCTGGCGCACCAGGCACTTCTGAGCAGGAGACCATTTCCTCCTGATGCCGACTCAGCCTCTGGGGTACTGCCTAACCCAGAGGGAACTTATTTTGTACCCCAGCACAGGGAATAAGATAGGATCCCTCTCCATCCCAGCCGAGGTTTTTCTCTTGTCCAGATACAGTCCTACATTCTCACAGTCACTCTTTCTCTTCCCTTTGTCTCTCCACAAGAAGGGATCCCTCTTCTTCACGCCTCCATGTCCCGCCAGTTTATCTCCCCCATTTTCCAATCACACACTTATGAGGCTGTCTTTTTAGTAGAATCCTTCTGCTTGCCTCCCAGACTCTTGAGGTTCAGAGGTGTTTTGGCTTCAGACCTTTAAAAAAAAATTTTTTTTAATGTTTATTTTATTTTTGAGAGAGAGAGAGAGACAGAGCTTGAGTGGGGTAGGAGCAGAGAGAGAGGGAATCACAGAATCTGAAGCAGGCTCCAAGCTTTGAGCTTTCAGCACAGATCTCAACACGGGGCTCAAACTCACAGACGGCGATTTCATGACCTGAGCCAAAGTTGGCAGCCCAACTGACTGAGCCACCCAGGTGCCCCTAGCCCTTCTTTGTTTGAGAGATGCAGGTGGGAAGTATGGATCTCCCTATTTCTCTGCCATCTTCCACCAGCCCTATAAGGAGAATTTTAAAATGGGAAAAGGATGTGAGTAGACAGTTTTACAACTAAGATATACAGATGGCCAATGAAAAATGCTAAATATCATTAGCTATTACAGAAATGCAAATCAGAAACAAAATGTAGCACCACTTCATGAGCACTGGGATGGTCATAATTTTAAACAAACCACGCACAAATGTAGTGACGCTGGAAAAATATTAGAGCCCTCATGCATTGCTGGTAGAAATGTAAAAGGATGTGGCTACTGTGCAAAGTTATTTGTCAGTTCCTTAAAATTAATCACATAGTGAGCATATGACCCAAAAATTCCAATCGTAGGTATGTACACATGAGAATTGAAAGCAGATGTTCACACAAAAATTTGTACATCATGTGCACAGCAGAATTATCCATAACAGCCGAAAATGGAGTATCAATGGATATGTAGAAATGGATGAATGGAGAAACAAAATGTGTGGTCATGTAATGGAATATTACTCAGCCCTGACAGGAATGAGGTACTGACACATGCTATGACATGGAGAGGCCTTGAAAACATTTTGCTAACTGAAAGAAACTCAACACTCAAAACCACACATTGTATGATTTCATTTATTTGACATGTCCAGTTTGTGCCTGTTGCACAAAATAATTACTCAGTGAACACCATTTCTTGCTTAAAATTGTCCCCATTTGAATGATAAACCACAAGATCATCCCATCCTTGAATATGATGTGGGGAAGAGTACAGAACACTTCTGACTTACCTGAGGGAAAAGAGAACTAAAGTTTATGAGACCAAGGACTGGGGCCAAAACAATTAAAAGAACAACAATACAGGGGTGCCCGGGTGGCTTAGTCAGTTAAGCGTCCGACTTTCACTCAGGTCATGATCTCGCGGTTCGTGGGTTCGAGCCCCGCATCAGGCTCTGTGCTGACTGCCAGCTCAGAGCCTGGAGCCTGTTTCAGTCTGTGATTCCCTCTCTGACCCTCCCCTGCTCACGCTGTCTCTCTCTCTCTCTCTCTCTCTCTCCTAGAAATAAATAAAACATTAAAAAAATTAAAAAAAAAAAGAACAATACATTAATAATAGTAACAACAACAAAGTATTATGGAAACTCCCTTAATTTTATGAAGTAATTGCACATGTGATGATCATGACTTAGGAAGTATCAGGTGGTGAAATTTTCCAAATAATACTGATGTACTGAAAAAGTAGAAAATGCATTTATATCAGTGCTTTAAAATGGTCCCAAACGGTTTTGTTTAGGTTGATTACCACTCTTGCAGTATCATTCTGTCTGGTCTTCTTTGATTTTTTCATTAGACACACTAAAAAGTCTTTCTTTGTCTGAATATTTCATCTCTAAAACCAGAAAATACATTATTCACAAGATCATTTGTGGGGATCTTGTACATGTCTCTCTGCTTTTCCAGGGATTCTAGAAAGTAAAAGACATTTCTCACCTTTCATATTTCAATAGCTTTCCCATATCCAGAAATGCACTATTCATTTAAAATAAAATATGAATAACTTTCTTAGTTCTATATTACTAAAACAAAAGAATGTGGATGTACACCATGAGCGAAACTTTGCTTATATCTGAAGTGTCCAATTTTATCTGAGGAAATGAACAAAAATGAAAATTTCTTGTGTTGCATATTTAAAATTTTGATGACAATCTAAAATTATCATTTGCATTAATGTATTCCAAAATATGAATTATTAAATAAATCACATTGCTGTAACAAAAGCCAATCCTAACTACCTGCCTTGAGCATTGTGAATCTCTTCTTTTTTTTCCAGCCTATGTTGAACACTACTAAACATGGGAAAGAAATTTTTCTAATTGGAACAATGTATATTTTATGCTTACATATTTTTATAAAACTACATTTTCACTATTTCCAATGTGATCAACATAAGAAACATATAATGCAGAAAATCCAGGATCTTCAGTGTGTTTAGAATCTTCTTTGCAGTATTTCCTGACTTTTGAACCCTATATTGTATAAAACACTTTCCACCAGTTAGTGTTGAAAACTATCTGTTACATTCCCAGTTGTCACGGGAGAGAGTCTGGCCCAAGAAAGAATGGACTCACACTGTTCAGTGACAGCTTGTTTGCCAGACATCTTCCAGAAAAGGTGTCTGGAATCATTTCAGAAGCATCCAGGAGCCCCCCCCCCCCAATCCTCCCTCCCAGTCACCTAACTGGATAGAAAGACCGACTTCTTTCTCTCAGAAGACAGAAAATTAATAAGAAATGCCTCTGATATCAGATTTCCTTAAAGCAAGAGGGAAAAAAAAAGAACAGAAGGCCATTTTGTCAGCTATTCCCAAGGTGAGCTCTGTGGGAAAGGTAAAAAGCCAGAAGACAGCACAAGAAATAGGACTGAGAGCCTTTGCCTGACATTCAGAATGAGTTAGTCCAAAAACAAAAGCCTGTAACGAAGGAGAACAGCAAAGTTAGAGGACTGACAGTACTCAACTTCAAGATTTATGATAAAGTCTTGGTATTAGTGAGAGAATAGACAAATGGATCAATGGAACAGAATAGAGAGCCCAGAACTAAACCTCACAAAAAACTAAAATAAAATGGAATAAAATAAAACAAGGAATCTAGACATAGACCTTATACCATACACCAAAATTACCTCAAAATGAATCACAGACCTAATTATAAAATGTAAAGGGGCACCTGGCTGGCTCAGTCAGTTGAGCATCTGACTCCTGGTTTCCACTCAGGTCATGATCCCAGGGTCTTGGGATTGAGCCAAGGGTCAGGCTCAGTGCTGGGTGTGAAGCCTGCTTGCGGCTCGTTCTCTCTCTCTCCTCCCCTCCTTTTGCCCCTCTCCTCTGCTTGTTCTCTCTCTCAAATTAAAAAAGAAATAAAGTACAAAATCATAAATCTCCTGGAAGGTTACATAGGAGAAAATCCAGATGAATTTTTTGAGTTTGGTAATGACATTTTAGGAACAACTCCAAAGGCATGATCTATGAAAGAAGTAATTGATAAATTGTACTTAGAAAATATCTGCTCTGGGAAAGACACTGTCAGGAGAATGAGAAGATAAGCTATGAACAAGGAGAAAATATTTGTCAAAGATATTTCTTTTTCTAAATTTTTTTATGTTTTATTGATTTTTGAGAGAGAGAGAGAGACAGTGAGCAAGGAATGGACAGAGAGGGAGGGAGACAGAATCCAAAGATAGGCTCCAGACTCTGAGCTGTCAGCACAGAACCTGATGTGGGACTTGAACTCACAAACCCTGAGATCATGACCTGATCCAAAGTTGGACACTTAACTGACTGAGCCACCCAGGTGCCCCTGTAAAAAGATATTTCTGATAAAGGACTCATCCAAAACATACACAGAACTCTTAAAACTCTACTAATAAAAAAACATGCAACCTAATTAAAAAGGAGAAAAAGATCTGAATGGACGCACCAAAAAACACATACAGATGGCAAATAAGCATATGAAAATATGCATCACATCATATGTCTTTGGCAAATTGAAAATTAAAACAAATTATAACTATATACCAATTACAGTGGTGAAAATCCAAAAACACACTGATAACATCAGATGCTGGCAAGGATGTAGGGCAACAGAAACTCATTCATTGCTGGTGAGAAGGCAAAAACGGTGTAGCCATTTTGGAAGACAGTTTGGCAGTTTCTTAAAAAACTAAACAGGCGCCTGGGTGATGCACTAAGTTAGCTCTTCATCTTAGCTCAGGTCATAATCTCACAGTCTGTGAGTTCAAACCCCGGGCTGGGCTCTGCCCTGACAGCGTGCTTAGAATTCTGTCTCCCTCTCTCTCTCACCCTCCCCCTACTCACCCGCATGTGTGCACTCTCTCTAAATAAACTTGAAAAACAAACTAAACTAAACATTTACCATATTACCCAGCAATTATGGATCTTGGTATTTACCCACATGAATTGAAAAATGATGCCCACGTAGAAACCTGCACACAGAAGTTTATAGCAGCTTTATTCACAGTTGCCTAAACCTGGAAACAACCAAGCTCTCCTTCCATGGGTGACTGGATAAATAAACTGTGGTACATTCAGACAATGGAATATTATTACAGCTAACTATTATAGCTATTATAAATAAAGAGAAATGAGCTGCCAAGCCATGAAAAGACATGCAGGAAACTTAAATGTATATTTACACATAAAAGAAGAGGACCTGAAGCGTCTACAGATCTTACGGTTCTATGTGACATTCTGGAAAAGGCAATGCTATATAGTACAAAGATCAGTGTGGCGGGCAGATCACAGAGGATTTTTAGGGCAGTGAAACTACCGAGTGTGGTACTACAGTGGGAAATATGTCATTATGTGTTTCTTGAAAACCTCAGAATGTACAACAGGACACATGAACTCTAAAGTAGGAAGTGGAAATGGTGCCTCAGTGTACGTTCAGAGTTGAATGAATGTATGACTGTGCCATGGCCCATGGAGAGCTGGGGAGGCTGTAGGAGAGGTGGGTCAGAGAGTGTCTGGGAACTCTGTGTACTAGGTATGCCGTTTTGCTGTGAACTTAAAACTACAAAACTACATTTTTTCTACCAAAAAAAAAAAATGTTCCTAGGGCGCCTGGGTAGTTCAGTTGGCTCAGGTCATGATCTCGTGGTTCATGGGTTCGAGCCCTGCTTTGGGCTTTGTGCTGACAACTTAAAACCTGGAGCCTGCTTCAGATTCTGTGTCTCCTTCTCTCCCTGCCCTTCCCCCACTCATGCACTGTCTCTCTCTTTCTCTTTCTCTCTCTCAGAAATAAATATTAAAAAGAAAAGTGCCTCTGGTTTGTCCTCTACATTTAGCTTCGTGTTGCAATCAAAAGGGTCAGGGCTAGAGTCACTTGTGAAATCCAAGTACTGAAGAAGTGAAGTAACAGGTGAAGTGAAGGCTCCTGCCACCAACTTTCAGATAGTCTGTCAGTCAAAGTTGGCAACACTGCCCTTCACACTGGGCTTGGTAACACTGAATCTGAAGCCGCACTGAGCCCTCTTGTAGGCCTGCTCTACTGACTCTGTATTTGTGTTTCTGGGTTTCATTTGGACACTTTCCTGTGCCTTGTTATAGATAACTTCTGGCATATCCCAGGCTGTAGCTTTTACTCACCTTATCAGGTGGACCTAAGGCAGAAATCAGTAGGAAGATGTAAACAAACAAGAACATGGAGAGAACATCATAGAATTATTTTTCACACCTAAATTTCAGAAACATGGCCTTGTGCCATGCTCGCGAGGAGGAAGTTGTTCCCTGCAGGGTCTGGGTTAACAATTCTGATATTGTTATGCATGCATCCTGGAAGTGAACAATGAAGAGATGGATGGCAGATGGTGGGAGCCAGGTTTCTCACAGGGAGTGGGAGTTGATAGATAAGCAAGGGGAGGAGGCTAGAATGATCCATGTGGTAATGGATTCAAGTTGGAGACATCAGTATGAACTTATGTTTAGCTTAATATAGATAGAGAGGCTACATATAGAAATATTCATAGATATGTGTATAAACATGGCTTTGTGTGCAGACGTACATTTCCTCACACGGTCAGCTTACAATCAACCAGTAACGATGAGCACAGCAAGCACCCAGCTCCTGCTGTCTAATACTATCCTCCAATCAAAGGAGCCAAGGCTCCTGCAGAAATGGTTACTTCTAGGACTGGGGACGGAAATACACAAGACGAGAAGATAAGCCAGGAGCATCTATTGCGCCAGAAAGTAAAGTAGTGCTAGAAGCAAAACAAAGAAACAAAGAACTCACAATGATGAAGATGTGCCAAAGGGACGTGGGAGTCAACAGAAAGAGATCTCAGTGACCAAAGCTGGAACGCTTTGAGCAACAAAATAAATAAATAGCATGGGGTTATTAATCAAAGTATAAGATAAATATCCACGAGTTCATGTTGATATAAATAAATGAATGGAGAAGAGGAGACAAATTTCCCATGCAAAGAATTCCAAATAAATTGTCTAAATATTCCATCCTAAATCAGGGGGTGCAAAGCTCCCCAGTCCTTAAGTGTACTGGGGAAAGTGTAGTTACTTTCTTCCAAAGAGCAAAGAGGAGGAAAGGAGTACTAAGCCCTGTGATCCAAGTCAACACCGACGGTGATAAATTATGCTGATACTTACAGGCACTTTGTATGATGTGTTGTGAGTGGCTTTTTACCTCTATGATCTCCCTCCCCCAAACCCATAACCCCAGGTTAAGCATCAGAAAGACATCAGCCAGTTCTAAGTTGAGGGACATCATATGATACATCTGAGCAATTTCCTCAAAACTGTCAAGATCATCAAAAACAAGGTTGGTCTAAGAAAATGCCAAAGCCAGGAGGAAGAGGATGACACGACTCAGGGTAACATGATTTCCTGGATGGAATCTTGGAACAGAAAAAGGACACCAGGCAAAAACTAAGGAAATCTGAATAAAAGTTGGACTTTGGTTAATAATAATGTACCAATACTAGTGTAGCAAATGTACCATCCTAGTGTAGGATGTTAATAAGAGCAGAAATTGCATGTGGGATATATGAAACTCACAGTACTATCTTGACAATTTTCTGTATGCATAAAACTGTTCTAAAATTAAAGTTATTAAAAAATATGTTTTTGTTGCACTAGGGGAAATGGGATATAAAGGAAGTGTGTTCATGTAGCTTTATAATATACAGGTTCCCCTGCTATTGGAAAGTAGAGCATCCCTATGAGATCTTTCATAAGCTAAAATGCCCTAAAGGTTTTTTATGAAAGACCTACCTTAGTATGGTAATGGCTTTTTTAAAAAAAGTTTCTTTTGAGAGAGAGAGCACATGAGTAAGAGAAGAGCAAAGAGAGGGAGAGAGAATTTAAAGCGAGCTCCCTGCTGTCAGGGGGGCTTAATCTCATGAACTGTGGGATCATGATCTGAGCTGAATCCAGGAGTCAGACGCCTAACTGACTGAGCCACTCACGTGTTCCAGCAATGGCTTTTTTTCCCCCCACAAAAGTGAAAATCTTCTTCAGATTTATTTTAGTCCGTGAAAGTAGGTACTAAGGTTAAGTCTTTTGTAAAAGCAAAGCGGTGTAATGTGAACTTTCAGAAAGCAGCGGGATTCCAGTAGTTGCATAAAGATAAACATATTTTGGGACTTGGGAATGGTATTTGCAATTGAATGGTCTTAAATAAAACATGCCCACAAAAAAATGGTTGCGGATGTCTACTTAGCAAAAAAGAAACTTTTGTATTTGAGATTATTTAGGACTTGTCACAACAGAAATCTTAGAAATGGAGGCAAATTCTCAAGAAACCTGAACACAATGAATTGTTGAAGCATTCCAAGTGCAAACCCTGGGCTTCCCCATGTTGAAGAAACTTTCTTGGAAAAAAGAACTATACTTAAATGCTTCTATGTAGAGTGAATGAAAAACCTGAGCAGATATTCACCAAACACTAATGAGGACAGTGATATCTCAGAGGAGGGGGCAGACTAGTTGAGATCTATGGAAAATATCAATAAATGGCAAAATGGACCCAGGATTAGGTAAGGAGGCAGATACAGAGCACAGTTTTGCAGTAAGGAGTGTGATTTAAATGTGGTAGAGAACGGGGCGCCTGGGTGGCTTAGTCGGTTAAGCGTCCGACTTTCGCTTAGGTCATGATCTCGCGGTTCCTGGGCTCGAGCCCCGCGTCGGGCTCTGTGCTGACTGCCAGCTCAGAGCCTGGAGCCTGTTTCAGAGTCTGTATCTCCCTCTCTCTCTGATCCTCCCCTGCTCACGCTGTGTCTCTCTCTCTCCTAAAAATAAATAAAAGAAAGAGGTTGATTCATTAAAAAAATAATAATAATAAACAAACAAACAAACAAACAAACAAACAAATAAATAAATGTGGTAGAGAACAAGACCTCCCATGGGGAAGACCAGGATCGGGGCATGGGGGTCTGTGAAGGAGGGAAAGTTGCTTGGGTTCCAGGAACCATGAGTTCCAGACCCACTATCTGTTTCCGTCCCTCACTGGTTATGCTATGACTTTGGGTAAATTCCTGAAGCTCTCCTAAGCCTTCATTCCATCATCTGAAACATGAGAATCATAAGGGTGCTTATCTTATAAGGTGGTTGTGGGTATTAAATACCATATGGTTTTTAAATGCTTAGAATAGTGCTTAGCTCGTATTTAATAAAAAGCAGCTCCGATTGTTATAATTACGTGATTACTCATACCTTTTAAGGGATGCCTGCAGGGGCCAACAGTGTAGGAGAGAAGAACCCAAGACCATGGCTGGCAAACACTAAGCACCAAGCAATAGAGGCTCCTTCCTAAAATGAGGACGGCTTGGTTATATGATCTGGCAGACCGAGCTTTTCAGTCTGTTCATTCTCACTGACATCTGTGTCTGACGATCTACGTGGCACTTGCATGTTCGTTAGGGTGTTGATCATTTCCTCAGTTAATTTTTCCCTTTCTACATTCATCTGTAAGTTTAGCGCTAATCATCACAGTTTACTATTGTCTGGACTTTTAACTTCTAAACCCACAATCATGGCAGTCCAAGTCTGTACTTAATGCTACAATCTCGTCCTTTTCCATAGAATCACCTCTGCGAAAAACAATTAGAGGAACCAGTAAAGTTCTGTTACTGTTTTTCAAATTCTACTTCTAGGTGTGATGTGTCTTGAAGAGATAATAAAATGAGAACATGATGATTCACTGCAATCCTCCCACTCTCTGGGGCAGAGGATCAGAGCAACACATTTTAAACTTATAGAGCTAAAGCTCAAAGATCTGGGTCTGGTCCTGACTTAATAGCTGTGTGTGTCTTAGTCTGGGTTTGTGTGGAAGCAGATCTGAGATCATGTCTTGTATGAAGAAGTAGAGTTAATTTACTGGAGAATGTGATGCCAGAAGAAGTGTTCAGGGCAGAGGGAACAAAATAGAAAAGAGGAAAAGCCAATCCAAAGATGCTTTACCGCGTTGGCTACAAGAGAGGATGACTAGAATCTCATTGCACTAGACCTTCATGGAAGCATTAAGAGATAAGTCTCAAACTATCCAGCCAAGTATAGAAGAGTGAAGCCTATGGCCACTGGCAGCTGATACCCACATGTGTTTTCTCCCCTGTGCTTCTGAGCTTGCACGTGTATGAATGCTGAGTGGGTCCCCATGAGGTATTTCATACCCTGGCATCACAGAAATCCCAGGACGGGAAGTGTGAGAGATACACTCCAGACCTAAGGTAGAGCTTTGCCTGATGTCCCAGCATAAAGCAGAACAAAGCCAGCATGGAAGTGGTCATGGAAGTAATGGGTGGACTGAGCAGTTAAGTGCAAGCGTTTCAATCACCAAGGGAGGGAATGTCACTGTCTCTCAAATTACAAATCTGTCTGAATAAAAATTTACAAAACAGTTCTGAGAAATTCAGATTTGATGGTTTGAGATAAGAGTGTCATTGCTGATAGAGCTAATCCATTAAGTCATTGCAAGCAATAAATGCTGATCTATTAAGTTTTTCCTTTCTGTAAGGTGCTATAATAGGTACTTAGTTCAGATTAAAACAAGTAAGGATCCTGTCTTCCCAGAGCTTGTAGAGAGATCAGGGTGCTAAGAAAAGCTTGCTATAGGGGCGCCCGCGTGGCTTAGTCGGTTAAGCATCCGACTTTCGCTTAGGTCATGATCTCGAGGCTTGTGGGTTCAAGCCCTGCATCAGGCTCTGTGCTGACTGCCAGCTCAGAGCCTGGGGCCTATTTCAGAGTCTGTGTCTCCCTCTCTCTCTGACCCTCCCCTGCTCACGCTGTCTCTCTCTCCTAGAAATAAAATAAAAATATTTGAAGAAAAGAAAAGAAAAGAATAGCTTGCTATAAAGCCGGTATCAGATACTGAAATTACACTCACACACAAAAGGTAACTATGTGAGGAGATGATATGTTCATTGACTTGGCTGTAGTAATCATTTCACCATGTGTTTTAATCATTGTGTTATATCTTAAATATATACAGTTTTTCTTTTAAAAAACAAAATGTAAAAAAATACGTGCTCAGTATTATAAAAGATGTACAAAGAAATATTGCAAGAATTTAGAAGTGAAAGAGGTCACTCATATCTTAGGGATTCAAGGAAGGTTTCATGGTGGAGGGGGTACTGTGATTATGCTTCCATAAAAGTAGGCTGACTTTAGCTATGTTGAGACCAGTGGGTAGAGCAAGCTCAGGACCATATCAAGATAGAAAAATGGCTGAACTAGAGATAACAAATCACTTGGTCCAGAGCCACAGAGCTTTAGAGTGAGTGGATCCATTTGTTTAATGTGGGTAGATTCATTTATTTGTTAGTTAATTCAGCAAGCAGTTTTTAAATTCCTCCCACAAACCAGGACTGGGAAAATAGCTGTAAATAAGTGTTCTATTTCTCTTTGCCCTTGAGGACTTCATAAATCTAAGGGAAGATAAAAAAGCAAATGAATCTTTAAAATAAAGTGTAATGCAGAATAGGAAGTGGGGATAGTTTCTGTGAAAGCTCAGAGTGAGGCCCTGTGGACTCTGAAAAGGACTCCTGGAGGAAATGTCATGCCAAGCAAGACGTGCATAATGATGTACGGTTTCATCGATGGATCCTGGATGCCAGTCTGAGAGATGTGAATGGCTTAGAATAAGTTACGTCATTTGCATGGAAATTTGAACAAAGAAGTGATAGGATCTGGACTGTTCTTTGAGAAGTTTGATTTTGGGGTACCTGGTCAGTTCAGTCAATAGAGCATGCAACTCTTGATCCAGGGTCTAGAATTTAAGCCCCATGTTGGATGTTCTACAGCTTACTTTAAAAAAAAAAAAGTTTGATCTTGCTGCTACACAGGATGAGTGTAAGTGCAGAGGGGAAACTAGTTGGCATACTTCAGGTGACAGGTAGTGAGTCTGAACAAGTTTATCTAGGAAAATTTAGAAACATAGGTAGAACTGAGGTGTATCAACCTAATGGGCCTGAGAAAATTTGTCAAATGATTCTATTTTAGGTGGTAAAAAGAAAAGGGATGCAAAGAGGGTTCACTTAGGTAACTTGTATCATTTGTAAAAAGGAAATTCAAAGGAGGAGGAATGCTTGGAATAGAGAAGACACAGACGTGTGTGTGTGTGTGTGTGTGTGTGTGTGTGTGTGTGTGTGTGTGTGTGTGTGTTTCAGACAGAGAGAGCTAGTGAAACCAGCTTTAGATGCACTGAAATCGAGATGCATGAAGGATATATTGATAGGAAGGAGTTTTAGATAGATAGAATTTTATAGTTTTGGGAGAGCATGCCGAAGCTGGAAATAAAGATTTGGAAGTCTTGCACCACATGGAAATATCTATTGCAGCCATGAAGGCAGATGAGATGGTCAAATGACACAATGTGTAAAGAAAAACAAGAAAAGGCAAACCAAGAGTGAGACCCAGGGGGCAGAGGTGAGGTTGGGAGGGAACAGGAGAGAAGGTGGAAGAGCCAGAGAAGGAGCAGGTCGAGATAAAGAAAGAAAGTGCCAGAAAGTCATTAGAGTGAAATTTCAGGAGAATGGAGGATGGATCACAGTCTGAGGCATGGTCAGAGGTTTTGATATGAGAGTCCTGCTTAAAAGATATGCCACTAAAGGGATGCCGGAGTGGCTCAGTCTGCTGAGCATCTGACGTGGCTCAGGTCATTATCTTGGAGTTCATGGGTCTGAGGCCAGTATTGGGCTTTTCACTGACAGCCAGGAGCCTGCTTCTCTCTCCATCTGCCCCTCCCCATTAAAATTAAACAAACAAACAAACAAATAAATAAATAAAAAGATATGCCACTTTTGTGTGCATATTACCTTAGGGAAAACAGTGTGTGAAGAGAGAAGAGCTAGAAGTGAGAGTGCTTTACTCAGTATTTCCCCCAGAGTCAGCTTCTTGTGTACTGGGATATTTAACATTTTAAGCCAAGTGAGCACATTTTCACTAGAGCCAAGACTTTACAAGTCAAACCAAACATTTGAAAATGGTCATTTGGGTGCAAAGATTTTATAAATTCTGCCTTAGTTTCTTATATAAAGCAATTCTTTTTATAGTTTTTTAATAAGTTTATTTATTTTGAGAGAGAGAGAATGCAAGAGGGGCAGAGAGAGAGGGAAAGAGAGAATCTCAAGCAGACTCTGTATTGTCAGCACAGAGCCCCATCAGGGCTCAAACTCACCAAACGTGAGGTCATGACCTGAGCCAAAACCAAGAGTCAGACACTTAACTGACTAAGCCACCCCAGCATCCCTAAAACAGTTGAGTCTAATGACAACTTAAGCTAGAAAGGCAATAAATACCTTAAAAGCAAAATGTTCTTGATAAAAAAAAAAAGAAGCTATGACAGCACAAAATGAAACCAACAGTAAGGTGTTAAAAACTAGGTGAAGGCAAACAGAAGCTAACTTTTTAAGCAGGTATTCACCTCCAGCAGATGAGAGGTCATAGTCTCTCTGGTGAAAATTTGGCTACTGAAATCTGGGATGAGTTGACATATATCAATACCAAGTGGTTCTGGATTGGTCATTTTATCTCTCAGGCAAGTGTTATCTCTCAGGTCAGCTCTCTTGTTAAGAGGCCATACATCCCGGGTGCCCCATTGTCCCTGGGTAAGTATCGACAGCACCACCTTTCAACTTCAGATACGTTCCAGGGCAGATGTTAAATTATATGTTCATTCTACTCCTAGGTCCCTCACACACTCAAGCAGAAAAAAACTAGTGAAGTTTGAGCACTCTGATAGTCAGATGGACTGAGACTTGAATTCAGATTCCATTGTTTTTTGACTTAGTTTTGGCCAGATTTACTCTGGAGCAAGCTTTAACCTCTCTGGGCCTCAGTTTCCTCAAACGATAAATGACAATAGCCATAAAACCTTCCAAATAAGGTTATTGTAATAAGGTGAGGTCTCTGAAGAGTTAGGCAGTTTGCCTAGAACATACAGACACACTCAAAAATGTTATCAATTATTAATATCATTAGTACTGTCATCCCCATTGAGAACACTTCCTCAGGCTGGGGTTTATTTGAAGCTATGACTTTTTTTTACAGTCATGACCTCCTCAAGTTTCAAGGGGGGTGACCCTTCCCCACTGCAAATGACATTTCCCTGGTAGGTGCAGTAAGGAGTACCCTTAAAAATCTTTCAGCCATGTGGCTTCATCCCAATACCCAGCTTACTGTCTGCTCGTCAGTAGTCGGCAATAGCTCCTGGAAACAATCTGAAGTGAAGACACAAATGGAAAGTAACAATTATAAACATGCTCCTCATGCTGCTCGACCAGGATTCTGAGTCCACACCATTTACATTTATAAGTCATTTCCGTATCTCCACATGTGTTATACATGCATAATGAAGTGAATCCTGGGAGAATAAAGTCTTTTTCTTACGGTTCTGAAATTATGACCTGAAATGCGAGTCTTCCATTCCTCTGCTTCCCACCCCTCTAGTGGACCAACGTAGCTGCGTGCATCTAAAATCTGAACCAAATTACTCTGGGTTTCTTTTCACTGCCTCAAAAAATCAGAAAACATGCAAAATATTCTTTTGCCAAATGTAGATTCCACTACCCATTTAAGCTATGTCTGTAGCTCAAAAATTGTATGACACACATAATGCAATAACTGACACTACTTTTGCCCTGATAAGCCTTTTCCTGCAGAATTTCTTAGTGTCAGATCCTGTTTGGTCAGTGAAAGAACTGGATCACTAGAGTCTCGTGTTAATGAAAGTCTGCATTGCTCAACATCCCCACTTGCCAGGGTCTTGTCTGATTTTAAGAACCACAGAACTGTCTGACATGCTCAGACATCATTGAGTTCAAGTATTTTTAAGCCCTCTACATTTGTGCTTTGAATTTCTTTCGCATTTTATCTGCATGGATGCTGTTGACTTCTGTGCACATTCATGGCTGCCTATGAGCAAGGGAGCGAGTAAACCTCAGGATGTTCCTTTCTGTTAGTATTAACCCTGTTTCTGTTTGCTTTCAGCCTTGGGGTGGGGGGAAAGGCACTACATGAACTCCCGGGGTGCCGCCCGTGCCTGTGGGAGGCTCCAGGTCCTCCGGCGGCACAGATTTCCACTGGGCCGCCCCCAAATCTCAGCTCTACGCTCTGTCCCTTCCTTCTCGCAAGCAGGGGATCAACCAGACAAGCAGCAGACCACAGCAAAAAGCAAAACATCCCTCTTAAATCTTAGATTCTAAATGTGCTTGCCAAACACATAAATTATTCACTGTTTAAGAGACCACAGCAACTCACTGCTCCAAATGGCATGTCTCATCTGATTGCCTGAGACTCACTCACCTCCAATAAAAAGTGCATTATTTTCCTTAAATCTTCATAAGCAGTGCAGGGAAGTGAATAAGACCTCATTCTTTCACCAAGAGGGACTTAAGAATGAAATCTGTGAGGTTGGAGAACTTCAGATATGTACCTAAACTTCTTGATCTTGGAAATCGTGATCTTGGGCGCCTGGGTGGCTCAGTCAGTTAAGCATCTGACTTCAGCTCAGGTCATAATCTCGTGGTTTGTGGGCTCGAGCCCTGTGTCAGGCTTTGTGCTGACAGCTCAGAGCCTGGAGCCTGCTTCAGATCCTGTGTTTCCCTCTCTCTCTGTCCCTCCCCTGCTCATTCTTACTCTCTCTCTCTCTCAAAAATAAACAAACATTAAAAAAATTAAAGAATTATGATGTTAATAGTGGCCCCTGCCAGAGACTGCAATAAAGCCCACAGGAGATAAGATGGACACCTTGTCCAGTGCCCTGTCCATCAGTGTTCGGTAAATGCCAGCCGTGACAATGTGCAAACCTAGTGTCTCAGTGGAGCGCACTGACTCTCCTGACTGCCCTTTGTAGCCCAGACCGAGACTGCACACTGTGGTGGGTGTTCTTCTATGTCACATCAGGCCAGGCTTGGTGGAGAAGATCGTGCAGGCCTTTTTGGGTCTCTGCCTTGGGAGACATCATTGCCCTGAGGATGGCGAGTAAGTGCAGAAAGAACTGATGACAAGTTACTGAGCTGGAAATGAAGGGGTAAAAAGAATGCATTTATGAACACGCGAGTTTTCAAAACCCTCTCAGCACATCTATGGGACTTTATTTGGAACCCGTGCCATCTGTTAGCCGGATGTCTCTGACAGAAATGTGTCCATGAATTTGGACCCTTCTTTTTTTTCCCCCTCAGCTGTGCTGTGTGGCCAGATGTTCTTGTGTTTCAAAAAGCAACCACATCCATCAACCTCTTTGCGGGACTGGATCATTCATGCTTGTGTGACTTCGTGTCTCCAGGAGCTGGGCTAGTAGGCTTATTTATCCACCTTTTTTTCCCGATTTTTTTTTCTCATGTTGCTTCAGATTAAGTTACAAGCCAGCGCTGTCACTAATTAACCAAGGGTGGTACATTTATAAACCTGGATTTGCGGGGTTGCCAGTTGAGAGAAATTCCTCTGCACTCTTTGCCAAAACCGTGTTTACCAGTCACCGTTGGTGTCTTGGCAATGCTGCTTGGGTTTTGTCAGAACATAACGTAGCGGTGTAAAAGATGTCCTTCAGAGATGTTAGCTGACTTGCGTTGTTCCCAGACTTAAATATGCTGTGAGCTAATTAACACCAGCGTGAGAGTAAACGCTCAAATATCGTTACCTTGTGAATAACAGCACACAAATTTCTGTGCATGGGTTTCTGTCTCCTAAAAAGAAAATGATGATGGTTGTTATCACAGGAAGAGAAAATATTGAGAAAGGAAAGCATTGGCATCTGCTAACAGGCAGTCTCTCATCCCAGTTTCTAACAAGCTTGTAAACTCCAGGCTAGAGCCGTATTATCAGAAATGTGTGGGGGCGCCTGGGTGGCTTAGTTGGTTAAGCGTCCGACTTTCACTTAGGTCATGATCTCGCGGTTCGTGGGTTCGAGCTCCGCGTCGGGCTCTGTGCTGACTGCCAGCTCAGAGCCTGGAGCCTCTTTCAGTCTGTGACTCCCTCTCTCTCTGACCCTCCCCTGCTCACGCTGTCTCTCTCTCCTAAAAATAAATAAAAAACATTAAAAAAAAAAAAAAAGAAATGTGTGTTACAAACGATCCAGCCATTGAAGAGGTAACTGTGGATTTGGGGGGCAAGTAGGTTCAGTTGATGGGGTGGCTTGAATTCATGCTGGAAGGAAATCTTGCCCCCCTCCAATCTGTATGAAAGTTCTGCTAGTATCAGGGTCACTAGAATCCAGGGACTCCTGACCTAAGATGACTTTATTGCTTATGGTCACCCCGAGGTCGACATGCTCTGGGCTGTGCAGTAAGGAAAAGAGTGTCTCCTTCCTCTGCTCCTTCCTCTGACATGACCCTAGCAGTGGGACTCTGAGATTCCAAGTGCCCAAAGGAAGTGACATTGGAAACAACCTAGACCAGATGCGTGGAAATGGTCTGATTTTTATACATTCCAGTGGAAATACGATTTAGTATTTTCTTTAAAAACTTGCCTTTAATATAGGAACACAGGTCAGAAATTCACCATTACACACATATATGGTACCAGTACTGATAGAACTTTCTAAAGTAGTGGGAATGTTTTCTGCCTAGTATGGTAGCCTCTGGCCATAATGTGGCTGTTGCGTACTTGAAGTGAGCCTAGAAAGGGTGGGAAACTGAATATTTAATTTATTAATTTAATTAATTAATTAATTATTAATTTAAATGTGAACAGTCATATGTGACCTTGTTCCCTGTCGTGGGCAGCATAATAGCTCTGTGGCATGCAAAACGTGGTGTTATTTTACATGTTTGCACAACTCTCTCGTATGTAGTATAATAGCGGATAACTGATTCTCATATCTGTTTCTGTACTCTATTTATGCTAACAGTTTTGGTTAAAGTTTATGAAGAAAATCTAGCCATTCGTGGATATGTACTCCAAAAGGGAAAAAATATGCTCAGTAATCAAGACTTAATAATACTAGCATATTTTATTACCTCCTAGAAGACATTTTTAAATGAAGTTAGCTTTAAAAACTGTTTGGTGCTCTGCCAAGACTCACGCTAAGGCACCGGCAGTTTTCCCCACCGCTCTTGTCCCAGTAGCTTAAATGTCAATGCCATGAGTAAAAATAAGTAAAATCTAAGCATTATTTTATAGTTTAGACTTTTCAGCTCCCCTTCTGAAAGGGTTCCAGGGACGTCTAGAATTCCACAGACCACATTTTTAAGAGTGCCCTAGAATCTCTCGGTGTTCCCTACACTGCACACCCATCCCTTCATCCAAATCACACCCACACCACTTTTTATCTAACAGAAAAACCCAGGTTTGTTTTTGGACACCTTAGAGTCAACCAATAATAAGAATTCCACCTTCCTCCCCAAGCACCCACATTATACTTTCCAACAAGCACCATTTCCAATCCATTTAAAATGGATTCAGGTGCTCTTTGTAAGAATCGTTATATTCCTGGTTACTGTCTCTCATACAAGTCAACTTGTAAATTCTTAGTTCACCTCTAAGCTCTGCATCTTCAACCTGTCTGCAAAGGAAGCTCCACCAGGGTACTTACCTGTAAATAATTATCTGTTTCTTTGATTCTTTGATTATCTCTTTCTGCCATGAGGCTGTGAGTTCCTTGCAAGAAAATCACATTTCCTTCCTAAATATTAACTGGAAGAATGGATGTGTGAGAAGAGTATCATCTTGGCCCATGCACATCTCTTCCACACTGACCTGCATCACTTCTTCTCTTCTGTATCACAAGATATAGCTAGTTCTTAAATAAATGCATGGCTCCAGGCGATTTGGGTAGATGACTACCTGGTAATTATGACTAAAATATGTCACATTGGAATTTCTAATTGAAGAAGAGTCGCGGCCTTATTTAGTTTTGTATTTCTTACTGAAATTTACCCCTATCACATGGTGACGTAAATAACATATCTTAAGAAATCATCAGAAACTTGAAAACTGGACTTAAAATTCAAGAGGGCTTCAGAGGTCACCCCGGATTGCATCACGCTAAAGCTTATAGAGTCAAACATCGCAGACTCCATACTTGTCAGAGGACCGTTAGCCTCCCATTATGTGGGGGTTCAGTGTACCATCTTTTGGTTACCTAGTTTATTTCTGGAATCATTACTGACTGTCTTTAAGGCCCCACAGTAAAACAATCTCCAAGGGATTGTAATACATTCCTAATTTGAGCTGCGAAGAAATATGGAGACTGTTACTTTCGGCTGGAGCCCAGAACAACTGCAGTAAAATAGTGCTACTTTCTCACATGAGTGTATTTTCCTAACAATCACTATGAAGAAATTCCATAATATGTGATTAAGATGTGTTAAGCTATTGATACGAAAGTCAAATATTCTAAAGGAGACATTGTGTTGTGCAAGAAACAGACTGAAAATTAAGAGACCTCTCTTTTATTATTGGCCTTGTCTATAGTGGCCCCCTCTATCCACAGGGGATACGTTCCAAGACCCCCAGTGGATGCCTGAAATTGCAGATAGTACCCAAACCTGTATATATTATGTTTTTTCTATGCATACATCCTTATGATAAAGTTTATACATTAGGCACAGTAAGAGATTGACAACAATAACTGATAATAAAATAGAGCAGTTATAACAATATTATGTAAAGAAAGTTCCCATAGATCTTAGCAACTTCAGCATATTTTTTTTCCTTATTGAGAACAAAGGAAGCATATCTGAATTGCCAGCATCACTACGCTTATCGTTTGGGGTCATTATTAAGTAACACAAGGGTTATTTGAACATAAACATTGTGATACCGTGATGGTTGATCTGATAATCCAGCAGGCTACTAAGTCACTAACGGGTAGCAATGGTCACAGCATGGAGATGCGGACAAAGGGATGACTCATGTCCTGGTCAGGATGCAGCTGGACAGTGAGAGGTAGCATGCTACTCAGAATGCACAATTTAAAATTTACGAATTGTCCATTTCTGGAATTTTTCACTTAAAGTTTTCAGACTGGCAGACCATGAGTAATTGAAATCATAGAAATTGAAACCATGACTGAGGGGGACAACGTTAGCCATGTGAACGTGGACTAGTGATTGGAGTTCTTTGGATCTCAGTCCCTTAATACTATTGTGACCTAAACCACAGCTCTTTTTTCCATCTTTGGATTCTTTAAATCCATACAACCCTTTGCTTCCTTTCTTTCTTTTTCTTTTTTTTTTTTTTTACAAATAGTTTATTGTCAAATTAGTTTCCACATAACAGCCAGTGCTCATCCCCACAAATGCCCTCCTCCATGCCCATCCCTCCTCCCCCCCACATCCATCAGTCCTCAGTTTGTTTCTCAGCATTCAAGAGTCTCTCATGGTTTGCCTCTCTCCCTTTCCCCCACCATTTCCCCCCTTCTTCTCCCCCTTGGTCCTCAGTTAAGTTCCTCCTAATTCTCCTATATGTGCACACATATGATATTTGTCCTTCTCTGCCTGACTTATTTCGCTCAGCATAACACCCTCAAGGGCCATCCATGTTGCTACACATGGTCAGATTTCATTGTTTCTCATTGCCATGTAGTATTCCATGGTATAGATAAACCACATCTTCTTGATCCATTAGTCCGTTGATGGACACTTAGGCTCTTTCCATGTTTTAGCTATTGTGGAGAGTGCTGCTATGAACATTGGGGTACATGTGCTCCTATGCCTCAGCATTTCTGTATCCCTTGGGTAAATTCCTAGCAGTGCTATTGCTGGGTTATAGGGGAGTTCTATTGTTAGTTTCCTGAGGAACCTCCACACTGTTTTCCAGAGGGACTGTACCAGTTTACATTCCCACCAACAGTGGAGGAGGGTGCCCATTTCTCCACATCCTCGCCAGCATCTCAAGTTCTCTGATTTGCTCATTTTAGCCACTCTGACTGGCATGAGATGGTATCTCAGTGTGGTTTTGATTTGTATTTCCCTGATGAGGAGCAATGCTGAGCATCGTTTCATGTGTCTGTTGGCCATCTGGATGTCCTCTTTGGAGAAGTGTCTGTTCATATCTTCTGCCCATTATTTCACTGGGTTGTTTGTTTTTCATGTGTGGAGTTTGGTGAGTTCCTTATAGATTCTGGATATTAACCCTTTATCTGATATGTCATTTGCAACTATCTTTTCCCATTCCGTTGGTTGCCTATTAGTTTTGTGGGTTGTTTCCTTTTCTGTGCAGAAGCTTTGAATCTTGATGAGGTCTGAATCATTTATTTTTGCTCTTGATTCCCTTGCTTTTGGGGATGTGTCAAGTAAGAAGTTGCTGCAGTGGAGGTCAAGGAGGTGTTTCCTGCTTTCTCCTCTAGGGTGTTGATAGTTTCCTGTCTCACGTTCAGGTCCTTTATCCATTTTGACTTTATTTTTGTGCATGGGGTGAGAAAATGATCTAGTTTCATTCTTCTGCATGTTACTGTCCAGTTCTCACAACACCATCTGTTAAAAAGGCTGTCTTTTTTCCATTGGATATTCTTTCCTGCTTTGTCAAAGATCAGTTGGCTGTATACTTTTGGGTCCACATCTGAGTTCTCAATTCTGTTCCATTGGTCTATGTGTCTGTTTTTGTGGTAATACCATACCGTCTTGATGATGACAGCTTTGTAGTAGAGGCTAAAGTCTGGGATGGTGATCCCTCCCGTTTTGGTTTTATTTTTCAGTATTACTTTGGCTATTCGGGGTCTTTTGTGGTTCCATACAAATTTGAGGATAGTTTGTTCTAGTTTTGAGAAGTATGCTGGTGCAATTTTGATTGGAATTGCATTGAATGTGTAGATAGCTTTGGGTAGTAATGACATCTTAACTATATTTATTCTTCCTATCCATGAGTATGGAATGTTTTTCCATTTCTTTGTGTCTTCTTCAATTTCCTTCCTAAGTTTTCTATAGTTTTCATCATACAGATCTTTTGTATCCTTGGTTAGGTTTATTCCTAGGTATTTTATGGTTTTTTATGCAATGGTGAATGGGATCAGTTTTTTTATTTTTCTTTCTGTTCCTTCATTGTTGGTGTATAAAAATGCAACCGATTTCTGTACGTTGATTTTGTACCCTGCGACTTGGCTGAATTCTTCTTGGATCAGTTCTAGCAGGCTTCTGGTGGAGTCTGTTGGGTTTTCTATGTAGAGTATCATGTCATCTGCGAAGAGTGATAGTTTGACTTCCTCTTTGACAATTCTGATGCCTTTCATTTCCTTTTGGTGTCTGATGGCTGATGCTAGGACTTCCAGCACTAAGTTAAACAGCAGTGGTGAGAGTGGATATCCCTGTCGTGTTCCTGATCTCAGGGGGAAAGCTATGAGTTTTTCCCCATTGAGGATGATGTTAGCTGAAGGCTTCTCATAGATGGCTTTGATGATGTTTAGTAGGTTCCTTCTATCCCGACTTTCTCTAGAGTCTTTATTAAGAAGGGATGCTGTATTTTGTCAAATGCTTTTTCTGCATCTATTGACAGGATCATATGGTTTTTATCTTTTCTTTTATTGATGTGATGGATCACATTGATTGATTTGCGAATGCTGAACCAGGCCTGTAACCCAGGAATGAATCCCACTTGATCTTGGTGGATGATTCTTTTGATATGCTGCTGGATTCGATTTGCAAGGATCTTGTTGAGAATCTTTGCATCCGTTTTCATCAAGGATATTGGCCTGTAGTTCTCTTTTTTTGCTGGATCTCTGTCTGGCTTGGGAATCAGAGTGATGCTGGCTTCATAAAATGAGTCGGGAGTTTTCCTTTGATTTCTATTTTTTGGAATAGCTTGAGAAGAATTGGGATTAATTCTGTTTTAAATGTCTGGTAGAATTCCCCAGGGAAGCCATCAGGTCCAGGGCTCTTATTTGTTGGGAGATTTTTGATCACTGATTCAATTTCTTCACTCGTTATGGGTCTGTTCAGGTTTTCTATTTCTTCCTGTGTGAATTTTGGTCATGAGTGTGTGTTTAGGAATTTGTCCATTTTTTCTAAGTTTTCCAATTTGTTGGCATGTAATTTTTCATAGTATTCTCTGATAATTGCTTGTATTTCTGAGGGGTTGGTTGTAATAAGTCCATTTACATTCATAATTTTGTCTATTTGGGTGCTCTCTCTTATCTTTTGGATAAGTCTGGCTAGAGGTTTGTCAATTTTGTTTACTTTTTCAAAAAACCAACTCTTGGTTTCATTGATCTGTTCAATTGTTTCTTTGGTCTCTGTGTTGTTTATTTCTGCTCTAATTTTTACTATTTCTCTTCTTCTACTGGGTTTAGGGCATTCTTGTTGCTCTGCCTCTAGTTCCTTTAGGTGAGCTGTTAGATTCTGGACTTGCACTTTTTCTAATCTCTTGAAATTGGCCTGGAGAGCAATGTACTTTCCTCTTAGGACTGCCTTTGCCGCATCCCATAGATTTTGAATTGTTGTGTTTTCATTTTCATTTGTTTCCATATATTTTTTTATTCCATCTCTAATTGCCTGATTGGGCCATTCATTCTTTAGTAGGGTGTTCTTTAACCTCCATGTTTTTGGAGGTTTTCCAGACTTCTTCCTGTAATTGATTTCAAGATACAAAGCATTATGATCCGACAGTGTGCATGGTATGATCTCAATTTTTTTTTTATATATTGCGGGCTGCTTTATGTCCCAGTATGTGATCTATCTTGGAGAATGTGCCATGTGCACTTGAGAAGAAAGTAAATTCCCTGGCCTCAGGATGTAAAGTTCTAAATATATCCGTCAGATGCATCTGGTCCAATGTGTCTTTCAAGTCCATTATTTCTTTAGTGATTTTCTGTCTGGTTGACCTCTCCTTGCTGTAAGCAGAGTATTAAAGTCCCCTGCTATTAGCACATTATCTATAAGCTTGTTTTTGTTTGTGATTGTTTTAGATAATTAGGTGCTCCCATATTCGGTGCGTACACATTTATGATTGTTAGTTCTTCCTGATGGATGGACGCTGTAATTATTATATAGTGCCCTTCTTCATTTCTTGTGATTGTCTTCAATTTAAAGTCCAGTTTGTCTGATATAAGTATAGCTACTCCAGCTTTCTTTTCATTTCCTGTAACATGATATATATTTCTCTATCCCCTTACTTTTAATCTGAAGGTATCTTCCCGTCTAAAATGAGTTTCTTGTAGACAGCATATAGATGGATTTTGTTTTTGAATCCATTCTGCTACCCTATGTCTTTTGATTGTAGCATTCAGCCCATTTACATTCAGTGTTATTATTGAAATATGTGGGTTTAGAGTCTTTGTATCTTTTGTAGGGTTCATGTTAGTGGTCGTGTCTCTGGTATCTTTGTTCCTTGCAACCTTTCCTTCAGAGTGTCCCCCGCAGGATTTCTTGTAGGGCTCGCTTAGTGGTGACAAATTCTTTCAATTTCTGTTTATTTGGAAAGGATTTTCTCTCTCCTTCTATTTTGAATGACCGGCTTGCTAGATAGAGGATTCTTGGCTGCATTTTTTTTTTTCTGTTCATCACACTGAAGATCTCCTGCCATTCCTTTCTGGCCTGCCAAGTTTCAGTAGATAGGTCTGTCACCATTCTGATAGGTCTCCCTTTGTATGTTAGGGCTCTTTTCTCCCTAGCTGCTTTCAAAATTCTCTCTTTGTCCTTGTATTCTGCCATTTTTACTGTGATATGCCGTGCAGAAGATCCATTCAAGTTACGTCTGAGGGGAGTCCTCTGAGCCTCTTGTATTTCCACATTGACTTCCTTTCCCAGGTCGGGGAAGTTCTCTGCTCTAATTTGTTCCAGGACTCCTTCAGCACCTTTCCCTCTCTCTTCCTCTTCTGGGATTCCTGTGATATGGATATTGTTGCGTTCGACCGTATCGCTGAGCTCTCAAACTCTTCTTTCCTGTTCCTGTATCAGTTTGTCTCTTTTTTTTGTCAGCTTCTTGCTTTTCTACAATGGTATCTTCTAAATCACTTATTCTCCTTTCTGCCCCTTCAGTCCGTGGATTGGAGGCCTCTAATGTATTATGTATCTCATTTATTGCATTTTTAAATTATTCATGCCTATCTTTATTTTCCATTATGTCTGTAGCCATAGTTTCTTTGATGTCACCCTATGTTTTTTTCAAGCCCAGCTATTAATTTTACCATTATTATTCTAACATCTTGTGCAGTTATACTGCTGATATCTGTTTTGAGCTGTTCATTAGCTGTCATTTCTTCTTGGAGTTTCTTTGGAAGGGAGCTCTTTCGTTTAGTTATTTTAGTTAGCTTTCCAGCTCTTTTTGGTTTTAAGGACCTGTTATGCTCTCTGTATCTATGAGCGCTGCTATATCCAAGAAGACTCTTTGACTGTCCTTTCAGAGAGTGTTTTTTGAATGGTATCTCTTGGTCTCTCTTGTTGGGACCTTGGTTATTTTATTTTCCTATTCGTAGTGATATTTGGGACTCTCCACCTTGTGTACTCTGGCTTGTTTCTTGAGGTAGCCCTGGAAAAGAAAACAGACAGACAAACACACAGGGAGCAGGAGCACACAAAATCACAGCCTAATTCAACTAACATGCAAAGCGAGTGGCGAAACGAAAAAGTTAAGAGAAAAGATGGATGAGGGAGGGCGAATAATAGGGAGTATAAAATACTTAAAGGGTCAAAAAGGGGAAAAGAGGAAAAAAGAAGAAAATCGATGGACAGAGAACTGTTTGAAGCATATAACCGGATTTCCCAGCTACAGTTAAATAGCTGTGTGTATGCAGTGCTGGTTGAAGAGCGTAGAGAAAGAGCGAGAAGACAGGGCGGGATGAGGCAAAATTGGAAATTGAATGATCAGGGAGAAGGGATAAGAAGCTGTTTTCAAAGAGCCAAACAGTAGAATATAGTTGGATAGGTGAGAGAAGGATGCTGGAATTTTCCAGAGAAACTATATAGTCTTATCACTCCTGAGAGAAAGAGATGAAAATGTTGGTAGGTGTAGAATTTACATCTACAAAATGGACTCGTTGTGATCATTTAAGCAATCCGGCGACCAGAGTTAATCAGGTCAGTGTTCCGGGGAAAAAAGAGAGAAAAGAGAAAGAAGAAGGAAAAAAAAATAGAAAAAAAAAGGGAGGCAGGCATCTCTCAGGCAGGGATGGGCACGGCGTGACCCACTGCCTCAGGCGGGAGCTCTGCCTCGGCGGCTGTGGGGAGGAGAGTGACGGTGCTCAGTCCCTTCTTGAACCAGGGGCTGCACCTCGCTTTCTTGGGCGTGTAGACTCCCCGTCCCGGGGGCGCAGCCGAAGCTGGTTGCACTTCTCAACCCAGGCCAGGCCCAGTCTCCAAATCCCAGTCCACACCCCGCTGACATCGCCATAGACACAGCTTCCCAGGCAGCCCCCTCGGGCAATTTCAGGCCCCCTGCCGCGCTCTGGGGGCGGAGTCAGAATCGCTGCTTCCGTCTCTGGGTCGGGCTGGCGCGCATGCGCGGGGGCTTGCCTGCCGGGTGCGCCAAGCCCGCTGGAGTGAGGAAGACCATGTCCCTCTATGGCTTGTCAGCTGAAACACGAACTCGGGGGCAAATCTCCTCGGGTTTAGCTCCCTGCCTTCCCTCCAGAGCCCCAGGCAGCCAGGAGCGCGGACGCCCAGGGTCCGCGCGGCTCTTCCAGGGGCCCAAGTCGCCTGGGAGGACAATGGTGGCAGGCGCGCCGCTGCTCTGACGTCCAGCCGCGAGGAGCGGCACAAAGAAGCAGTCTGTGCACTCAGCACCCCCGGGGACCAGTTGGCGCGAAAGGGACCTGGCGTGCAGGGATTTGCAAGTACGGTCTTTCTATGCCCCGAGTAGAGGTTTCCCCCCCTGAACAGGGGTTTTTCTGTTTCGGACTCTCTCCTTTTCCCCTCTCACTCCCCGTAGAGGGTAGAGGGGGGTCGCCTCCCACCCTGGAGTCTCCGATCCCGGCCCGATTTTATCTTCCCTGGTTCGCACTCACGTTAGAAGGCGCTCTCAGTGGGTTCTGCGTCCTTTGTCTCCCAATCTCTCAGGTCTCGTAAGGTTTCCAATGGCTTCAGATCTTTTCCGTGTAATGTATGAGCGCGAGTGCAAGTACGGGGCTCCTTCCTTCTCCGCCATCTTGCCCACACCCCCCCCCCCCCTTAGCCTTCTGCTTCCTTGCTCTGATGCACCAGCTCACACTCTGGTTGCTTTCCCATTTGCAAACATAGATTAAAAATTAAACTGAATTTCATTTTGCTTGAAAACTACTTACTAATGGACAGATTATGAGATGCAAATGTGAGTTTTAGAGTATATCTGATTTCGCTTCCAAGTGTACTAAGCCAACTAGAAACTGTACTAGAAACCTGGGGCCAGAGACTTTTCATTTTCCACCCAGTGGAATAACTTGTTTTGTCTAACCCCTCAGTAATATCTAGAGATAGTGACACTGAATTTACAAAAACATAAAGATGAAAGTCATTTCTTAATTCTCCAGTTTGTGAATAGCAATGATTATTTACTAATAGCGATTCATAAAGTCATATACTTGATTCAAATTTTACATGGCAGAGGTGCCTGGGTTGTGCAGTTTGTTGAGCATCCGACTTTGGCTGAGGTCATGATTTCATGGTTCATGAATTCGAGCCCTGCATTGCGATCTGTGCTGACAGCCCAGAGCCTGGAGCCAGCTTCGGATTCTGTGTCTCCTTCTCTCTCTGCCCCTTCTCCACTCACTTTGTCTCTCTCTCAAAAATAAATAAACATTTGAAAAATTTTAAATTTCACATGGCAGACACAGATGTAACAACACATTATTTTCCAAATTCTTTATTTAATTGAATGGAGAACAATGAATGCCCATTGATCTTGGTTAAAGTACTCAGGCAAAAGTACTCACACTCATAAGCACATCACAAAGGAACTATGACTGCCTCCTAATAACTTTGTAATAACTGAGAAAGATGCACCACCCATCTCCACCTAAATAGAATATGGTTTAAGCATTGGTATAACCCGTCCATGTGCAGTGAAGGTGTTTCCTATCAACAGTTTACCGCACTTGTGCCTTTCTTCATGCCTTGATGATCACTGTGCCATGTGATCAAACACTGTCACAGTGAGGCTGAGGGAGGGGCAGTAATTAGTCTTAGACCATACGGAAACATGCATTGCAACCAGTCAGGATGCCGAGTTTGTTTGATAAGACTGCAAATAGAAGAGTGTTACCATTGTAAATATGGGGCAAGTTCAGAGAAGGTAGACTTCTGTCCAGAAAGCCAGTAGATACAACGAATCTGCTATTATCTCTTAAGAAGTAGTGGAAACTGGTTTGTCAGTAAGCAAGACTAGGTTGGTGGAGTGAGTTTTCTATTGAGGGTGCTCACTGCATTAAAAACATGCAGTTATAGCCATGAACTTTTTAAGAAATTACTTACATTGTCTTATGGACCTTCTGTGACATGTTTTTCCCTAAGAAGCATTTTTGTCCTTCTCAGACCTCTCCAGTTTATTTCAGGACAGTAGCTGCAGGCTCGCCTGTAGTGAGCAGTTTGATCGCAGTAAATTGAACATGGTCTGGTTAATATCTACCCCCATCTCCAGGAAACTGAAGTTTCTACAGGCACACATTAAATTACCATGGAACAAACATCCTTCAGCTAAGTGAATAGCCGCAACCCATTCCATTCAACCTCCACCTTTATCACCTCTTCAAAGAATCCTAGTTACAAGATGTCATCATTCTATTTCCTTAGGATTATCCTGAGTATGCTTGTTCTCCCCATCTCCTACTTGCTCAGATCTAGATTTCCTTACATAGACATCTCAAGATAACACTAAAACGTGCCCCCACGTGATTGGATGCCTAGTCTTCTTTTTAAGTTATTGCTTCAAAGTGGCTCTATGTGTATATTTTGATGATCAACAAGACAAGGGGAACAAGAAGGGAATGCAGGAGGAATCAAATTATTATTGCAGGTGATGCCTCTGAATGAATTGAACCCTGCCTAGGATGTAAACTGACCGAGGATAGGATCACTTGGAAATGAAGGACAAGCGTTTTAAATCTGGCAATGACCACAAATTAAAACTTTTATATAAAACCCTGCACTCTCGCTTGCCAGCTAGAGGATAGCTGCATCTTCTCTTTCCTTTATCAATCCTCCCTGAGACTCTGCTTTGTTTAATTTATGTGGCTAGCTTGCAAGTCTGAGCTAACTGAGAGAGAGCCGTTTTTAAGACTAGTAAATCAAAATAACATCAGAGTCACTTCAAACAATGTTTTGAAATTCAAGTTCAGAAAAGTAGTTCAGACGACAAATACTGTCAAGCTTCACACCTGCTTTCCTTCTCAGCTGTGTCTTCAGTGACATTGGAAGAGCAACTAAAAGGGCAATTCCATTTCCATAGGTTATACTGACCTTGCAGAAGTGAAGAAATCAAAAAGAAAAAAAAAAAAAGAATGAAAAGAAAGGAAAAACCAAGCCATCTTGGTTTGGGTCTAGGAACTAAATAAGCTCAAGATAAAAATCACAGTGGAAGGGAGTGTCATTGAAATAAAGTGACTTTTTTTTTTTTATCACAAGGCTATTTTCAGTTAAGTTCACTCTAAGTCTTATCTTTATTTATCCTATAGGTTATAGATAATGCATGACCATATTAAAATTCTCTTCTTGATCTGAATCTCCCTATCTCTGGTAGGCAAGCTGGGTCCTTGACAGCTTGATTGTCTGTGTGTGTGTGTGTGTGTTTTTTTAAGACAACAACACAAAACCTTTAAAGTTGAAATTTCCTGATTACTTAAGGCAAAGTTCTATATACTGCACAGATCTTGCATACCAGTTTTCAGGAGCAACGCTAACTGAATGAAATGATATGGACTGAATAGAATTAAAGGAATAGGAGATTCGAGTGTGTTTTCATAAAATGTTTTACTGGTGTGCCTGGGTGGCTCAGTCGGTCGGGCATCAACTCTTGATTTCTGCTCAGGTCATGACCCCAAGGGTGGTAGGGTCAAGCCCTGTGTAGGGCTTGCTGGGAATGGAGCCTGCCTTAGATTCTCTTTCTCTCCATGTGCCCCTCTCCCTGGCTTGTGTGCTCTCCCCTCCACCCCCCACCCATAAAAAATGAGATGCCTGGGTGGTTCAGTTGGTTAAGCGGTAGACTCTTGATTGCAACTCAGGTCATGATCTCAAGGTTTGTGAATTTGACCCCTGCATCAGGCTCTCCATTGGCAGCATAGAGCCTGCTTGGGATTCTCTCTCTTCCTCTCTTCTGCCCCTCCCTCAGTTGCACTCTCTCTCTCTCAAAATAAACAAACATTTAAAATAAAATAAAAATGTTTATTGAAGTATAATATACATACAGAAAAGTGAAAAAAGAAAGTTAATAGCTCAGATTGGGGAATTTGCACAGAGGAAACTCAGCCCCCTTCCTATCAACCAGATCAAGAAACAGAACATCCACCAGCACCCAAGAAGCCTCCTGTGCCATCTTCTCCAAAGTTATCACTCACATGCCTTCTCTCACCATGGTTTTGTTTAGCCAATGTTTGAAAATGATAAGACACAGAACTATACAGCATTGTCTTCTTTTTATGTTGACCTTCTTTTTGCTCTGCAGTGTGTTCAAAGGTTCATTTCTATATCTACACTATATCAAATAGCCGTTAATATCTGACTTTCATAAAGAGTGCCATGACTAACCTTGTTTTCTCACCTGTGTGTGAGCATTTGTGTTGAGCCACGTGCCCAGGGTCATAAAGTGTGCATGTTTTACACACCAGTAGATACTGCTGAGCAATTTCTCCAAGCAGCTTTACCAATTCATACACCCATCAGAAGTGTTCCAGTTGCTCTCCATACCCACGATCCCTTGGTACTGTGAGTCTTTGTTATTTTAACCAATTTGATGGCTGTGCAGGGTGTTCACATTTTAGTTTTCATTAGCATTTCCTTGACAACTAATGAAGGTGGACACTTTTCATATGTCTGTAGGCCATTTGGATGTGTTATTTGGAAGTGCTTGTTAAAATCCTGAGCTCATTTTCCTACTGACATGTCTTTTCATTATTAACATGCAGGAGTATTTTAGGTATTTCCAGTAGAATTCTTCCACAATATGTATGCATTGTTGGTGGATTCCCCTTCTCTGGACTTACCTTGTCACTCTCCTAACGGTGTCTTTGAATGAACATGTGTTTTAATTTTAATTTTTTCCATTTTACTGAAATGTTCCTTTTTGAGTCCTATTTAAGAAATCACTTCCTATGTAAATTGCATGGAAATACTCTGTTACCTTCTAGGGGCCCTCGGGTTCTTGCTTTTTTCATTTAGGTCTATAAGTCACCTTGACTTATTAATTATATTGATTTTCCCTCTATAAATATACATGTCACCCAACACCATTCACTGAAAATACAATCCTTTCCCTCACTGCACTGCAGTGATGCCCTTGTGATACTTTAGGAGACTGTACATTTCGGGGTCTATTTCTGGATTCTGTGTTTTATCCTTTTGGTCAATTTTTCTATCATTAAGCCAGCACCACACTGTCTTAATTATACAGCTTTAGAATATAAAATGCTCTATCTTAATTGAAAGTGGAAAGTGAGACCTACTTAGAGTACATGGAATTATTTTACTAACAGGACTATATTTGTACATATGAAAAGAGAGACCATGCTGCAGAGACGCAAATTATGTTGACCCCATAATGTTCTGAAAGGCAATAATAAGAAAGGAAGTGAGGATTTTTGAGAATTGCTCTCACCACGAGACTGTATGTGGCAATCTCAGCACAACTCAAAGTAAAGGCATAAGTGGACTGAATCAATGGCTATGATGAAGGTACAAAAAGTGGGCTCCAGATTACCCTGCCATGGAAAACTTCCTTCAGTGCAAATGAGCCAAATTGCTAGTTATTTGTCTACTGCTCTATCATTATCTTGTGTGTGTCTACCTCTAATAGAGGCTGTCAGATTCATACACGGTTTGTGTGTTGTGAGGTGCCGTATTTCTCCTGAGTGGTTCTTGTCAGTTGTGGAGCTAACTAGTTAGAGGATAAGAACAGGGAAAAAACAGAACCCTGACTGACAGTGATCATAATAAGATGAAGGACTATGGGGACTGGGGAGAAATGGAGAGAAGACAGGAGAGAATCATAAGGAATGAAAAGTTGTACACTAGATAGTCAAGTCCATCTGTCTTATAACCTGGATTGGTTAAGTCCCACATTTAAACAATAGAAATCTTATTACTCTTTTCTTCCTTGTCTAGTGCACATGGAAAATCTGTATAACACAACCAGTAAAAGAAACTCTAGCCCAGGGAACAATCTTCTTTAAGTCCGGAAGAAGCAAATTTAATATGTAAATAAAATTTCCATGCACTTTTATGTATGCTTCTAACATTAGAAGCAAATCCATGAGTTGTACAGAACAGGATAATTCTCATCTTGCAGGGAAGGTGACACCCAAGGAAATTAATGACCAATGCCTTCCTAAAGAGCTGGATTTAAGGAGTTCTGAATCTTCCTCTGGAACTCTTTCATTAAAGCTATTTTGTATTTTAATTTTATTCCTCCTAGAAATGACTCTTGGAGTCCAAAGCCTAAAAGTAGTGGCCTTTGAACATTTCTGACATGTATCCAGTGTCCACTTTCTTCTTACACTATAAGCCTTGGTCTACTTTTGACTATGTCACCATTTTCAAAGGAACTGCCTTTGGGTAGTATCTTCCGTAGGACTTGTAGTCTGGCTTTTGCTCTATCTCAGATCAGATAGGATACATAACAATGGAACAGTAACCCAGCCACATGGAGGACAGAATGTGACTCTTTTTTGACAACGGAGCCTAATTAGTGATACAAGCAAAGTGGCTAATTAGATCCAAAGCAACTTTCTGAAATATCAAGAAGAAAAGATCAAAACAGAACCAAAGTGCAAATAAATACAGTCGGAAATGACGCACGCTCCAGGATCCCAAAGCATTGAAGATATCTTTGAAAAGTTGAAGGCCTGTTCAGACAAATCTTGCATTTTATTTTCCCTCCCCCTCTGTTTGAGTTTCTTTATTTTTTTTTTCCTGAAATCAAATTAATAGTATTTACTGGCTCTGCAGCTATGGGGAGGCTAGGATGAAAAGAAGTACAACAAACAGAGCTGTGAGTCTGTAATTTCTCAGCCTCCACTCTCGTCTCTAATAGTTACGTGACTTTGATAAAGTTGCATAACCTCTTACACCAGCCACAGTCTCATCTCTACAGTAATGAGAGAGTCTCATCTCTACAGATGGCTGGATGTCATCTAATGCCCTGGCTAGATCAAAGTTCCTACGATATCTTGAATGAGTGGAGAGAAAAGAAATGGAGGCATAAAGGTAATGGGCCACTAAAAGGGTTTCCAGTGGTTTGCCTCATTTGGACTTACTTATCCATTCCCAAAGCCTGGAAATGAAGTTTCAAGGCCATGTGCTGAAGGGATTTTGAGAAAAACTATTTAGAATATTTACATAAACTCTTTGAGAGATTATGTGGAATATAAAAATGTCTGTGGCACAGTCCTGTCACAGAAGAGTTTTACTCTCCATGGAGAAGACATGTTGTACAAATATGCAATAATGTTGCAAGAATCCAAGTAAGCTTGACTGAAGTGCTAAAACCACCAAAGTATAAACATTGGCCACTGTAGGCATTCAGAGACACATGGTCTATAAATGGAGAAGCATTGAAGATGATCCTGAATGAGGGGCTTGGAGAATAAACTTCTAGATAGACAGATGTATAAAGAAGACGGTGCCTACTATTGATGGGAACAAGATAATAGAGGTATTGGATGTATAGAAATGAAGGTGACATCTCCCAGGAAGAGTGAAAAAAAAAGTCACCTTGCATCAGAGGGACTGTTTACAGCCCCAGTGGTAGGTAATACTGGAGGAGTCAGAGAACCTATATGATAGATATCCAGGCTGAAGAAGATGGACTTCTGATAGTGGGGAGGTAGCAATGGGAAAGGATTATGGGAGACATTGTAATCTTTTAGAGAGATCAAACAAGGGTCAGTTGGAAAAACTGATGGATTGAAAGAAGAGAGGAATAAGTAAGAGTCAAGCTAGACATCTGTTGAAATTGTCAGGCAAAAGTGAGGACCTAAAGCAGTAAAACGGAAAAGTCCAACGTTGATGGATCTTTCTTGCTGAAGTCTCCCTTTTTCTTTCCTCCTTTCCCTTCCCGATCTGAATAAGCCTCTGGGTAATGAGGAAATATAGATAAAATTGTACTTTCACTCATCAAGCCTAAGAAATTATCCCAGTCCCTCTTGGTGGTCTTCTGTCAGATGACACAGAATTGATTTTGTAGCTTGTCTCACGGGGGCCTCTGGGAAAACGGTTCATTCTGGTGACCTTTTGCTTTCACATGATTATGGAGATACGACCCAGTCCCCACCCTTAGTTCAAAAACAAAACAAACCCTCTTCATTACTTCGTTGGCTCCCCTCGTGTCCTGATCGTGGCCAACTTTTTTCCGGGGTCTCCTCCTCTCCGCTCTCCTCCCACGATCATATTCTTAGATGTTTTGTTCCCTTGGAATCAAAGACACACTCTTTATGTGGTGGAAAAGAGTAGATCTCACCAAAATCACTCTGGACTAGCTGTCCATAGCCCAGTGATAATCGTTCCCCTATCTAAAAGAAAAATGTGATTTCACCACAAACACTCCCATGATGATTCAGCCTTAACTCTTGCCAGAGGAAGACTGTGCCATTTTTTCCCCTCTCCTCAGCATGCAGGCTGCTGTGAAGAAGCATCTGCTGCCTAATTCTTTTCTATATTAGGATAAAAAGCTTTTTGGCTTGCTGATTTCAGGCCCTTAGGAAAAGAGAGAAGATTTTCTCATAACGTCTTTATTGTACAACCAATTGGTGTGTGTCCTGGGAACCCCAGGCATGTTTTCAGGGATGAACCACAAGACCGATAGCTCGGAGATGATGGGGCTGGGAGCTGGATGCGACGTGCTCACTCTGGGGGCACAGATGGTATCTATTAGCCAGAATTCTTCCACTGTGGTTGCTTTAACACCCGGACCACTTTAACTGGCCTCTTTTCGTATTTGGGAAGGCCAGCTCTTCCTGAAGATTAACCAGACACAAGGTTTGATCTCCCAGTTCAAATAAGTGATTGGAGAGCCAGCTGCAAAAGAATGGGGTCTAGGAATAAAAATCCTCACTTGAAGATGGATATGTCCTTGAGAATATTGTGGAAAAGCACCTCAAGGGAAAACCGTTGGGGGTGATGTTTCCAAAGCAGTTCCCTCTATGCCCCCACAGGACTGCTTTTGATGAAGACAGTGGCTTGATGTTCTCATTACGATCCCTGCCCCAGATGGGGGCTGGATTCCCAGGGAGATGGGAAGGCTGGAGGGAGTGAGAACCTGATAAAGGCTGCTGCCCTCTCTCAGGACATGACTAGGTAGGAAAGCTCAGGGAAAACGCTTGGCTCTTGCTCTCTCGCTCTCATCCTGCAGCCTTCCGTGGGCCAGTGACCTGTAGAAGCACTGGCAAGCTGTAGCACATCCCTGGGTGCTGTTCAGAAGTGAATGGGGGTGGGGGTGGGGGTAGCAGGATATCTGCTGGGGAACAGTCACATCTGCAGGGCTGTGAGCTCTGTGTTTCTTTTATTCTTGTAATAATGTAGTAATGATAATGGTTGGGTTGTTGTTGTTGCTGTTATGGTTTGTCAAATTGGCGCATTTGATGATGTCCTATCACACTTGGAATGGCCGCTTGGACATGGGATGTGGCGGCTGAACATGCTTTGAGCCAGCAAATTCCCCTATGTCACACTGCTTGCAATTATTTAAGAACCAGAGAGAATGCAGCCTCCGGTTTTTGCTCAGTAAACTGGATTTCAAAGCCAAAGTGAGGCATATCACAATCGAAAAGACCAATTAAAAAAAAATGTCAAGGTGATGGAGGAGGAAGAGTTTATTAAGTGATAAACATATGCTTCTCCACAAAGCCCCACACTTGATGCCTCCAGTCATAACATACCAGCTCTGAGTTTTAACAATGCAGCTCTCAAAAGACTTCCCTTTGGTTTGTGGGCAATTCATAGATTTCAACTTCTTGCTCCCTGGTTGGGGTTGATGGGCCAGGGAACAATTTTTATTAGGTTTCAATGCATCTGCGGTGCTTAAATAAGAGACTGAAACAAGCACTTGTTCCGTGCTGTAGGGTGATAAGTTGGGTTAATTTTTATTTTAGGCTGTCTCCAAACATGGCTTTTATAGACTAATAAAAAAGCAATTTTTATAAGTTCACAAAAAACAATGAGCACAGTCAGGCATAAATATCTTACAACCAGGGCCAGAGGAAAACTATGAACTAAAAAATCTGCTGAAAATGGCACAAAAACATACTACCTGGATGCTGCCTTCTTGAGGTAAATTATACTCTGACCTAAATGGAAGATTCTAGGCATGTAAACTTCCACTAGTGATTCCTCCCTGTTCTCATTTCTCTGTGGTCATAACTTTGGCTCTGGAACCCTCACTAATTTATGTACATCATATCCTTGAGGATCAACCTCAAAAACTCCGCTCTTTGGGGGCAATCCTACCCATTAATGTCAATGATTACACTCCCATATACTTATTTGGAACACACTAGGAAATACTAAAACCTTAATAGGAAACCTTTTAGCCAAATCACCCCATTGTCGTATCTCTGGGGAAGACAGTTCATACATGTCTGAGCAGAAGCTCTCTGACAATAAAAAAATGTGAAGCATATTTTGGACAACCATCTTATGCAAGCTATTTTGGAAGCTATTTTGGATAACTACTGCGTTGTTATCCAATTATAATGTGTTTGTGAAATAAGTGATCTCAATTAATGTTTAATGTTATGTACCAACAGAATTTTCCCAAAAGTTAAAAAAAAAATCAGTGACTCTTCCAAATCTCGTTTACTTTATGCAGAACATGTGATGATGCCACATGACTGACCAACCAGGGCTTTGGGTTGTTTGATTCTGCCTGTCTGGGCTTGCAGACTTACTCTTTACATTTAGGGCATAAATGATTGCTCTTTCTACTTTCATGAATTTCATGTTTCAGCCACACTTTTAGCCTGACAGGAAGGTTTTCCATCTTCATGTCATGCAAAAAAGGAAAAGAAGCAAGTAGCAAACAAAATATCCAGGAATTTTGACTTAGAGAAAAACATCTTGACTTTCTTAGGCCTTAAGTTGGTTAACCTTTCCTAAGGTCGTGCTCATTATTGAGGTGTTTTGTTTGTGTTTTAGAAAAATAAAAGCAGGGGCGCCTGGGTGGCTTAGTTAGTTAAGCGTCTGACTTTCGCTTGGGTCATGATCTCGCGGTTCGTGGGTTCGAGCCCCGCATCAGGCTCTGTGCTGACTGCCAGCTCAAAGCCTGGAGCCTGTTTCAGAGTCTGTCACTCCCTCTCTCTCTGACCCTCCCCTGCTCACGCTGTCTCTCTCTCTCTCCTAGAAATAAAATAAAAACATTAAAAAAAAAAAGAAAAGAAAAAGAAAAGCAGAACTTAGAATTAAATTGGAGACCCTATTCACAAGAGAATCCATGTACATGATACCTTTGTGTCTGAGATTTTCTTCACTCTGTAGTCCTTAGTGAAAGCGTATGGGAGGTGGGAGACCTTCTATATAGAAGGGATGTGGGGATCAAGAGTCTTGTTTGAAAACTGTCTTTATCTAGCAAGTGCATCATGTTAGTTGAGTTGCATATTTATTTTGAGAAGTTTTATAGGGGTTTCTAGAGATTATAATTATCATACCATTTAAGGTGATGGTAGCAGCTGAAACTAGCAAATTGAAAATCTCAATGGATTCACACAATAGTCACTTCTCATACATATAAAAGCCTAACATATATTCCTGACCAAGTGGATTTTCTCCAAGTACTAATTCCTGGCTCAGGCTCCTTCTATTCTGTGGCTCCTACTTCAACACAGAGCTGCTAAGACCACAAAGTTTTTAGCACCAAGCTGTGAAAGGAGAAGAGAAAAGAAGGATTTCCTTCTCAATTGATCAGACCTAGAAGTACTGTATCTCCTTGGCAGTACTCATCCACATGGCCACACCTAACTCCAGCAGAGGCTGGGAAATGTAGTCTAGCTGTGTGTCCAAGATAAACTAAAAATTGTTTTGGCAGTCTGCTAGCAACCTGAGATGTACACCTCAGCTCCGGACTCCAAGTCTGCCCTGATAATTTCCCTGGAAGGAATGTGAGGCCTGAACATCAGAGTCAAGCTTCTAGGTGCCCACAGGTATCAGTGATGATTCTGAGATTCCCCAGAAGCACAGCAACCATGCAGGGGCCCTTCCTGTGAGTCTTTTGTCAGCCATGCTTTGCTTTATTCCCTCATTCATAGTCCATGACACTCGAGAGATCATCAGCTTTACATTACGGGCATTACATTGAAAAGATGGGATTTGTGTGCACAGGTTTACATTTCAAACCTTGGAAATTGAGTCTTTCTCATTTCCTTTTTTCCTAATTTGGCATTGATTTTCTTCATGCTTGAATAAGCGTTTTAATTCTGCCAAGGTGGAAGTTCAAATTTGCAACATTTTTCATTTCAAAAACGAAAGCTAAAAACGTCTGATTAATTTTCAAGAGCTAGAAAAGGTTAGTTTTTTCCCACCCCCATATAACACAAAAATGGATGTGCTAATTTAGCTGAAATGTTATGAAATATGTACTATTGGGTTGAAACCAAGTATGGAAATTCCATGAACATTTCCCACTGTGATATCTCTTGAGAGACACCTGTTCACATCCTACCAAACAGATTTCTATTCCCATAATTAAAATGTAAATACATCCAATATCGGTAAAAGAAATTCACCTACAGATTTGGGGATGCCTCAGCTCTCTGAGCAAGTTTGATCCTTTGCAACAGCATCTTGGATGATTCTAGTGATGCAACAAGACATCCTGCATTATACATGAAGATTAGCAGTAATTGTTAGGATTCTATTATGGTTATCTTAAACTAAGAATTTCAGTCTAGAATCACAATTTCTCTATAGTTTAAATTTCCTTCTACAAATACTTTCCAACAACCAACTAGCTTTATGAATACTTTGATTTTTAATGAAATGATTAGTACAAGGACAGTTGCATGTCAGATGTAGAACATTTTGGAAGCCAGTTTCCCACAGCATTTAAAGTTCTTGGAATTCCATTGATGATATTCTCACACTATGCATGCTCAAAAATTCACTGGCAACACACATCTGTGTTTACCCTTCTAATCATGACAATACCCACAGTACTTTTCATATTCCTAAAGGATTGAGTAATACCTTCAGAATCTTAGAAGACAAACATGACTTATGTTGGGCCTGAAATTATCCTACCATCCATAATAGGAAGAATCTAAAATTGGAAATCACTTACATACTCGAAGCAGACGACTGTCAGAACTTCGTATTTCTGGCTCAAGGGTAAATTAATATGATAGAAGGATCTGCAAAGTAATGCAAGAAAAGACATAGCCCTGGATACATGGGCCTTTGGAATCTTTTTATTTTTTTTTCCCCTCTTCATCTGCATTCCAAATCAATTCCCTTTGAATTAGGAAATTTTTTCAGTATATGGAATATACATTCTTGTGCATCTTACTGCATTTTTGACCACAACAAAAACACATGGAGGCAATCACAGGATGTGGAGGACATCAATCCTTCCAAGTTGTGTAGATGGGAAAATGTTCTCCACTCCTGATTAGCCTTCCTAACAGGGACTTAGAAAAGGAATATAGACACCAAACAGTTAATTCCCTACAACTCTGGAGTATAGTCAGAATCAAAGGATCGGAAAGCACTTGAAACCAGATGTACTAAATACATTTGTCACTCTTCTTCCCACTTTCTTGGCCAATAGCATTAATTAATCACATCACTCTTTCCTATTTGGCCCGGATATGAGTGAAGAATTGTTCTCAACATAAAGTTTAAGGTATCTACTACCAACTGTCAGTTGATACAAGTTTTAACTCCATATAAGAAAATCTACTTGTCATTTCTGACATAGAAGATCTCTAGGAGGGAATGAGAGGTAAAGAAGAGTTACAGACCCTTGGAAATCTCTCTATAGGTTCAAATGGCCATATCTACAATAGAAGTTATTTACATTATTCCTGAGGTTATTTTCTTCTGGTTTGGCTTTGTCTCAAGAAGCTTTCTAAATTTTTTAAAACATTTTTTAATTAAAAAATTTGTTTTTGAAAGACAGAGACAGAGTGTGAGCAAGAGAGGGGCAGAATGAGGGAGACACAGAAACCAAAGCAGGCTCCAGGCTCTGAGCTGTCAGCCAGCACCCGACATGGGGCTCAAACTCAACAATCATGAGACGAAGTCAGATGCTCAACTGACTGAGCCACCCAGGCGACCCCCTCTTTGCCTCAAGAAGCTTTTGATGCCTTTCTGGAAGGCACATCTGTGATGACCACATAAAGGATGAAGAGCTTGACAGAGGCAGAAGTTGAACTTCCATTATTTACACAGTATCTTTTCCTTCTCCAAAAGTCCAACCAGTTATCAAGCTGTGGGACATACAGGCTATCAAATATAGTAGCTTCAAAACACAACACCCAACAGACCAGGATAGCAGCCATTATAACAGGGCAGGGGGACAAGATGAGGTTTTAGTGGCTCATTTCTCTCTTCTGCGTCTTCGAAAAGTAAAATCTCTGTTGGCCCTTAAATTTTCAGTCATCTAGTTACCCAGCAGAAATTAGTTCTGAATCATAGACAAAAACACATATACAAAAACATATGCTAGCAGCTTTTGTACTAACCTCAAATCTATCTTAGCTTTCTTACTCATACTTGCCCTGAATATCCTAAGTTTTAGTTTTTTCAATATTATGTTGTTTTTAGAAATCTTAAATCCTTTTGGGAACAAGGCAAGACATAAATACATAAAAATGAATTAATATATAAATACATCAAAATCTTTACCACCAGTGTTCTTACATTTCACAGTCCACAAATCTTCCACAGAAGGTTAATATCTTCCAGAAATTGTATAATTGCTTTGCTGTTGTGTTTTTTAGCCAAAGAGGTCTGTTTTTCAAATTATCCAAGAGGGATATGTTAAAGTCATGCTAATATAGCTAAGAATACCATCACTGATATTATTGATTTTATGGTTACATTTATCCACTGGCGCAAAGTCCTTCATTTGCACCTTTAAGATATGGTTAGGCCTTTTTTTCCATGTGGACAAGCTAAAGCCATCCAAAGTATGCTGTATTTAACCAACGCCTCAGAAAACACCAGAGCTATAAGAAGTTGGCTCGTGTCCCCAGGGATTAATAGTCCCTTGAGAGAAGACATTATTCTTTCTTTTTATTTATATCTGTGAAATCTTGCTTTTAACTTGACCATGCTGAAGAAAATAGTGTTTCTCAGGCAGCTGATAGACTGTGAAATTAAGTTCAAGAAATCAGATCACTTGTAGCAGCAATCCTTATCCTTGAGTCCTTAAACTTCTGTCACCACAGACTCAAAGAAATCTGGCTTTGGATTCATCCATCAGTTTTGTTTCCTCTATTCATGTTTGCAAGTTAGTGGAAGAAACTGGTGGTTTTGCAATTGGCAGGAGAAGGTCAAGTGAAAACAAAGCTTTCTTGCAGGCATTTTTGCTGGCAATAGTGTCCTTTTCTCCTTTGAGTCTTCAATGCATTTCTTAGTTTTGAAAATATTTTCCTTTTGAAGCCTTCTCACCAAAGCTGTCAGCAGGATTTATGACAAATGTAACTCATGGCAGACAAGAGCTGTTTCTTTCTTCTACACCTGCCAAATGCATTGCTTTTTACTTGGGCATTTGTAACCATTGGTGGTTTCCACTATGATGCTGAAATGAACTAGGTGCCATGCTAAGAAGGAGCCTATTGTCTTGCTGATAAGAGGTGGCTTCTTATCATCCTACACAATAAAATTAAACCTGCTATTTGCTATGTGCACTATTTATGTGTCAGGTGCATGGTGTACATTATTTCTAAATCAAACAAAAACAATAGAGAGCTATTATTATTATTGTCCTTATTGAATAGCTTCAAAAACCATGTCAGAGTAATTAAATAGCAATTAAATGGGTGACTGAAAACCAGATGGAAAATTAGAATTTAAACCCAGGAAAATTTGAATTAAACACTTGGATTCCATACCATCAAGCTTCATCATAAATGTTCTCTGAATACATTTCACCTGGGCTTCAACTTTTCAAAATACAATGTTTATATTAATTACATGTTATACATCCCTTGAGGAGAGTCACCTTAGGGTGTTCACACCTACTCCTCTTTCAAGAATAGAAAATGTCTAAATTCATGGAATAGTACACAGTGTTATATTTGGTTTGATCAGTTTTGTAATGAGCTGCTTTTGAGATCAGCGGTCATTTGAAATGTTCAAAATGAGCGCTACGATAATTCAGGAGCAGTGAAAATAAATCCACCAGTCTTCTAGCAGGACATGCATGCAGCATTTTTCAAAACACAGATAAAACTAGGGGCGCCTGGGTGGCTTAGTCGGTTAAGCGTCCGACTTTCGCTTAGGTCATGATCTCGCGGTTCGTGGGTTCGGGCCCCGCATCGGGCTCTGTGCTGACTGCCAGCTCAGAGCCTGGAGCCTGTTTCAGTCTGTGACTCCCTCTCTCTCTGACCCTCCCCTGCTCACGCTGTCTCTCTCTCTCTCCTAGAAATAAATAAAAACATTAAAAAAACATTAAAAAAAAAAAAACAGATAAAACTAATTGCCAAATGTGATTGGCATATTAATAAAATCAGGCACCTTATTTGGACTTAAGTTATTTTCATTTTAATATTTTGTGAAATTTTTAAAGACAGTTGAAGGAATTTTGTCTTTCATGCTTTGTTAAAATTTAAATAACTTTTTGGCATGTGTACCTCCACTTTTCTCTTATACTCTGTTGTCTTTTTGCTCCAATTTTGTCTTTTGTTTTGAATTTGTAAAATAGTATTTGATCCAGTAAGAATGATATGGAGTTTATATAAGAATGTGTCTGTCAGGGCACCTGTGTGACTCAGCTGGTTAAGTATCTGACTCTTAATTTCAGCTGAGGTCATGGTCTCACAGTTTATGAGATCGAGCCTCTTGTGGGGTTCTGCACCGACAGCTTGGAGCCCAACTGGGATTCTCTCTCACCCTCTCTCTCTGCTCCTCCTTCACTCACTTGTGTTCTCCCTCCCAAAAGTAAATAAACTTTATTTTTCTTAACTTTTTAAAATGTTTATTTATTTTTGAGAGACAGGGAGATATAGAGTATGGGGGGGGTGCAGAAAAAGAGAGAGACACAGAATCCAAATCAGGCTTCAAGGTCTGAGCTGTCAGACAGAGCCTGACATGGGGCTCAAACCCACTAATGGTGAGATCATGACCTGAGCCGAAGTTGGACGCTTAACAGACTGATCCACCCAGGCATCCCCAAAATTAATAAACTTTAAAAAAGTAATAAGAAAGAGAGAGAGAGAGAGAGGGAATATGTCTGCCCACTAGAAGCAACACTATCCCAATGTAGTTTCCTTTTTACTTTTCATAGAACATTCTGGACCTTGAAAACTGTCACAAGGCAATAAAGAAATCTATATGCCAGCTTAGAAATATGTCATTTCTGCTCATTTTTCTTACCCTTTCCCAGGCATATAAGAGCAAATAAATAAGTCTAGTTTTCTGGATTCTGAGAATTTTCGCCTTTCTGTCTGTGTTTTGATTGTTCGTTTATTTAGTTTAAGGGCTATTTTTGAGTGTCTTGTGTGTGCACCGAATACCATATAGGTGTGGCGGCCATGGCAGTGAAATATAGAGCTGCCTGAAATCAATGTGGTGAGGTTCACAAAAGGGGAAAGATGCTGTGTGTTTTGAACCAATTTACTCAGGAGGATTAGAAGATCACAAACATCTTCCCTGAACAAGTGATGATTGTGCAGAAAAATTCAGGAATTAGCCAGAGTGGACGTGGCCAAGGAGGAACAGTTGGGCTCTCTAGCACCACGAGCCACTTTTATGAGCGCCATTAAATGAAATGAGAAGCCATTGTCTTCCCTTGTTTAGAGTCCATTGCCAGTATTCAGGACATATTTCGGAAGACTGTTTGCCAGTGTCTAAAATCAAACTTTTAGGAAACGCTTTTTTGGTACTGTATTCTTATCTTCTCATACTTTGCTTGTTTTTCAGTTCTTGGCTAGGAGGAGAAAGAGATGAGGGTTAAAAGCCAGATGAGGTTTCCGCAGTATGAGCGAGGAGGTATTTCAAGATAATTTCAAAGGAACAAGAATCATGTTTTATTTCTTACCATGGGCACTGTGAGAAGTTCTTCTTTTAATTTAATAGTTAGTATATCTCTGAGATTGATATGTGTTCCCTTTCTTTCTCCCATGGAGAAAACTAGGGTGTGGAGAGGGTAAGTTTCTCATTATGAAGGAGAGCTCGAATTTGACATGAGGGGCTCTTAATCGAAGGCTCATGTTTTGTGTCTCTCCAGAGTAGCGAAGGTACTGAGGTGCCTCAGCAAGCACATGCTTGGGAACAGTGACAGTCCAATTTCACTAAAGGCAGCAAAGCATGCAGCAAAGCATTCAGAAGATGAGGCTGGAAGGCAGGACATGGTCTGAGAAGTCTACAAACAGATGGAATGGAAATCATTGTCTATGTACTCAAAGCTCACTTTGTTTCTAAGCAGGTAGCATCTCCTCATCACTACCCCACGCAGGGATATCTGACCATTCCCAGAAAAAGGGGCCTCCTTATTTCTAAGGATCATGTCTATTCCCTTATCAGGAAATCGTTCAGTAACATAGACCAGAGCCAATTAGGACTCATCACTCCTCAGCACACTGGGGTGTTTTTAGGAATGGCATATGGCTGGATGGGCATGACTCCAGTGCACCAGTGAGATGGCCGGAGGGACTTTAAGAGATCATCAGAGAAAAAGATATATTGATTAAAAAAATAACTACTGCAAGAAATGTAGGGTTCAGAACTACCATAGTCATTTTACCCCCAGCCTGAAGGAGAACCCCAACTAATGTCTGATCTATTAAATAGGCATACTAATAAAACCACCTCATAGGGTTTGGGGAGGAATATATATCTTAGCATTCGACACTCAGTAAATGGTAGTTTTATAATTATAAGTTAAGCCACAGTGAAAGCTTTATGATTCTGATGAAGGGTGAAAATTTAGTAGTTATATTTGACTTTAAGGATTTTAATCTTTACATTTAATACTTAATATAATAAGTCATGTTTCATGGAAGATTTGCTATGTCTGCTTCTTGTTTTATAAGAATCAGAGTCAGTAAATTTACTGTTTCTCCAGATTTGGGGCAAGGCAGAGAAATTGGGTGTGAAACTGATCACAATGTAAAAGATTATTAACTTGCATCAAGTAGAATTGATATCCAGCTCAGGTTTCATACCTCACAGCACTTGTGAACCAAAAAGAAAAGCAGGCTTTTGTGAATCAGGTTAAATAAGAACCTAGGTCCCTTTCTGATTGTGAACTTTCTACTTTCAGTTCTATAAATCGCCTAGATGTGAAGCACTCGAAGTAACTAGGGCTAATATATGGAAACTCTTTCGATTGTCAACTGAATTCAAGAACAAGGTATTTGATTACAGAATTCATTCCAGGGCAGAAATTGAAAGAGCAGGGGGAACACATTTCATGAACTTCAACAAAGGTAACTTGCATATTCATGCTGTTTTGGCAATTGAGTTTTTTTGTTGTTGTTGTTTTTTTCTTTTCTGTCACTGAAAGACATATTGGAGGAGAAGGGGCAAACTGCTAATGTGTACTGCTTTAACATTTGCCATGACTTTACTTACAGCTCATTATCTCGGCCCTGAAGAATGCTGGTACAACAATGAACTTATGCATTTTTCAAGTTTTTAACGGAAATAACAAGAATACTCTCACATGTAAACAATTATCTTTAATTGTTTTTTAAGTTACTTGTTTTCACAGAGAAAGACGGGCAGAGAGACACAGAGAGAATCCCAACACTGTTAGTGCAAAGCCTGATGTGGTACTTGAACCCACAAACTGTGAGATCATAACCTGAGCCAAAACCAAGAGGCAGATGCTTAACCACTGAGCCAACCAGGTGCCCCCAAAAATTGTTTTTAATTTTTCTAGCATCATTTTAAATTTCTTATTTATATCCCTAGTAGTGCCAGGAGTGGAATAAAGGAAAGGGTTGTGATTTTTATTATTAACTGCAAGAACTGTTAATAATTACTATAAAATCTGGTTTTAAACATATTTTTCATGAAGTGCTTTTCATTTAATTTCATGGTTTTTTTATTCATTTCACGTATAGGAGGGGAGCATGACCATTACTGCCATATACCAACTCAGGTCTTTGATAGGTAAGATCAGGTAGTAGGTGTGGAGAGTCCAAAATGTAGAAAAGAAGTCAGATATGGAAAAGGAAGGAGAGAAAGGTCAAGGCCAATCAGCAAGCCAGAAGTACAAATAACTATTCTCAAGTGTGAGCTGGGGATATAACAGCAGGCCTAGCCCCAACTCTGCCCAAAATGCCCAGAGCTATCTGCACTGATCAATACTGACAAATTCAATATACTGTGCAGAGAGTGACTGTCTTTTTTATCTTGTCAAAATTCAATTTTAAAAGTGCAATTATAAAAAGAGCCCCCTCCCCCAACCTAAAAAGGAAACCCCTGAACTCACCGCTATAGCATCAAGCCATATGAACCTTCGGGCAACTCTCAGACTATTCTTGTTTACTTAGCCATGAAATTGGGCAGAAGCAAAAAGCTCAGCAAAGCTGTCACCAGTGGCATGGGGTAGAGAGCTGCAGTCTGTGTGGGATGACCCCTAGCCACCCTTCATCTCTCCTGCCCGACAACTCTTCATACTGCCTTTAGGGTCATTATCTTCAAACTGAGATCCTGTACTGGCTTGCTAACTAAATTTGCAGATTCCCAGATTCTAACAGTCTGGGCATGGCACTCACTTGCCTGTACTTGACGAGCACTTCAATGTGAAAGAGAGTTTTGTCTAAGTCCTTCTTCCATCTAACTACCCTTCCCAAATCTGCTCTTAAGTGGCTGTAAATCGATCTTTGCAGAGGTATTAAAAATAACCGTGGTGTTCACAGATAGTATTTAAAGGAGCAACTCCTCCCAGGAACTTTGCATTTTTTAGAGGGTGTTTCCATTTCTTAAGTGGTCTCCAAGAAGGTAAGATGTCTGTTTTTGATGAGAAGAAGGGAACTGTAATACTAAATTTTTTCAAAGTCTGCTTAGTTATTTTTGAGAGAGAGAGAGAGAGAGAGAGCGCGCACGCACGAGCAGGGACAGACAGAGAGAGAATCCCAAGCAGGGAATGCGGGGCTTGAAATCACAAACCGTGAGATCATGACCTGAGCTGAAACCAAGAGTCAGACGCTCAATCAACTGAGCCACCCAGGCACCCCAGGAGCTGCAACACTAAAAAGAAGATGGCTTGTTGATATGTAATATGAGATGTGCAAATGCTCAAATAATAAGTTTAATAATTACAACCAAGAATCAGGGAACACAGATTTACTATTTGTCATGTCCATTGTAAGTAATACTGTCAATTTTTATTACAAACCATAGGAGAGGTAACAACCCCTTTTTAATGACGACAAAAACTGAAGCTTGAGTTGGTGAAATGCCTTGTATCATGACCATACACTTAAAAGATGCCTAAATCAGAATTTTAATTTTCTGTGATTTTAGCCATAAAGCTCAGTCTCTGTTAGATCCTACTTCTTTCTGCAAAACAGCATCTCACAAAGTACACAGTAGACACCATCCTTAGAGAATTCCTGTGACATCCATTTGGTTAAAGTTGCTGAAAACCCTAATTATTTTTTTGAACGATTAAAGCATTTTACATGTTTCTAGACATTTTTTTAATCAGGTTTAGTGCTGCTGGGTTGAAAATGTGTCATTTTCATTAGTGCCCTGAGATTCTTTCTGCATCCAACTCTTTCGTGTTTACTACTTCAGTCTCATTTCTTATCACCTTTCAAAGAGGTGCCTGGCTGAGATTTATTTTTTTTTTTTTTTAGGTTGCTTTCAATGCTATGAATCAACTCCAAAGAAAGGTTATGGATTTTCAGAGATGTGTAGGACATGTGGAGATTTATTTGTATGATTCTTACTTATTGACAAGAGAATGTATTCCCAGGGTTTATCAACTTGTTCTGTTAGTTTGACATTTAGTTGAAAGTGTTTGCCACTTGGATTCTCAAGGAGCACAATCTCTTTCCTACATTCCTTTCTCAGATCTATCCGGAGAAGACTTCCTACATGCTCCATCTAAATGCATTTGAACGACTATTTCAGTTTGGGTTTGTTTTATTTTGTTTTTCTCCAGCAAGGGCACAAAGCTAAACATCTCAAACCCATGAGACATGTTTGGGAATCTTAGCAATTTTTTGAACTGAATATAACTTTTACTCAAAGACACGGCTGGAAGGACTTTGGAGTCCTTTGTAAATGGTAAGTGTTCTTTAAGCAGCTACATGGAGAGAGGCCACCATTTTGAATTGTTCAAGGTAAGTCAATGCAGAATATAAACCATACATGATACTCGTCCTTGGTACATTCATTATGTTTGCTGATCCTAGGCTTCCTCATCCTGAGATGTGGCCAATGTAGACATAGGCAGGACCCTTTGGGAGGTGAGGAGAGGAAAAAGCCATGTATTTGTTCCCCCTTCTTCTTTGCCTCAGGCAGGTTCATGGGCATTGGCTCTAACCAGGTCACTAGTTCCTGCGGGAGAGATCTGCCGTGATTCCAGCTTCTACCTAGTGACCCTGGGCTCAGGGACCACCATTTCCTCTCTGTCTCTCCAGCCTGTGAGTGGGAGTGGCCTCCTGCTGTTGAAATCTCTTGGGTTACCTCACTGTCTCTTGTTTGGTTTTCAGCTCCTCCGTCACCTGTATGACCAATTCTGTGACAGTAAGTATTTCAACTGGTTTTGCGTTTCAGATTAAACCCTGACCTATCCACCTCTATGCATATAACTTTCATCATACCATTAATGACATGCTTAAGGTTCTTTCACTGCGTCGCGATAGTGACACCCTAGAGTAATGGGAACTTTGCAACAAACCCAACTACTGCCATGGAACTACAATTCAGGACTGCATATTTGCTATTCTGTGTTTTTGAGTGAATAGAAGGAAATGATTTTGCTGAAAGGATTTTTTAATTGCCATTTTAACCAGACAGTAACCCTTTCTATTTTTACTTACAGGAATTCTTTTGGAAGAAAATAACACACCAGGTGTTTTTTTTAGCTTTTTTGTTTTTTGATCATGTTCAAAGTTACTACGTCATCTAGTGAAATAATTCTATTCCAGGTACATTCCAAATAACAATTTTCTATATAAATCTCTTAGTTTTCTAAGCCAGAACAAATATAAACACCCTATCAAATATTCTCATAACATTAACTTTATAAGACATGGACTAATTTATAAAAACCTCTTCACCTATATTCAAAATATTAACTAATAGTATATTTTGTGTTTGTACAAAGGGTGAAAGAGGGTCAGAATTACTTTTGCCACAGGGCAGTCTGAGCACAGGAAAGCTAACGAGAGACCCCTGTAGGTTGGCCAAATGTTCCCTTGTCATTGAGCCAGGGTATTGCTGGGGGAGAAACCACTCCTAGCTCTGGTCCCACAGTGACACAGACAAAACTGTTTTGCTCTAAACCCTGTTTCCTTTTATTCATCTTTGCACAACTGAATTCTATTTATAGCTTCCATTGCAGATCAGTGAGTCTGTATGTGTCTGAGTTCCGGCCAACAGAATGTGGAAGAAAGTGGCATCCTCCCCTTTCAGGCTGGTTCTTAGAAACTTCCTGATATGTTCTCCACTGGTGTTTGGTTTTCTTTCATTTTGTCAAGGGAAAATAACAGAACTGAAGAGTCTGGGCTGGGGTCCTGAAAGACTGTGTGGAGCAGAGTGGCCCATGTTTCCCAAAGGCTGGTATGTACCAGACTGTGATGTGTGAGCAAATTTGCTTCTACTCTGATGGGTCACTGAAATGTCAAGGTTAGAGTAGCAAGTGTTTACCTTGATTAGTACACAGATAAATTAAGCCCTGACAGGACAAAATTTCAGAGATATACTATTAATCTGAGATCTAATTTTTTCCTCTTGGATTCTTTTTACTACCTCATCCATCTTTTCCTCTCTTTTTCCTTCTTCTGATTTCCCTATGTTCATTTTAATATGGAAAATAGGCTCTGTTGAAATATAAATTAAGCAGGGCATTCTGCCAAAGGCTTGTCTTATGGGGTGCCTTGAGGCTTTAACTTGTATTTTATTTTCCATAACTATAGCAAAAAAAACTTTTTGTTGGTCTTTTGAGGGGTAAAACATCAGGAGCAAATAACAGGGATTTGCCCCACCTGCTTGCCAAGCTGGACAAAAGACTGGCTCTATGTTTATAGCTGTTAGGTTTTTCTAAAAGGGTCATCAATCTCCTCTCTTTTGCAAGAAATAATAAGGCATGAAGGAGCTCTTTTTATTGGGACCTTAAAAAAACATCAAGGGTTGGCAGGATCTGAAGACAGAATAGGAAAAAGAAATAGGCTCAGGATATTTGATGATATTCTAAGACCAGGGGCATGCTAAAGCAAATGGACCAAATGAAGTATGCAGGGGGCTCTCCATGTAAGTGCTTAGGACCAGTGGATGGGCTGCTATCAGGGCTGATCTCATACTTATCCTCATGCTTCCTGAATAATTGACAAACCACCCTGTGAAATTCCTCCTTAGATTTCCCAAAGCCACAACATATACTTTGCCCTGAAACTAGCCCCAGAATGACAAGCACTTAATTTTACAAACTTTGATCTAGGAACAGCCACTACTGTCTTGGATTTTTAGAAGAACCTCAGGGAAAAGGCAGATGCTCTCATTTTGTGTTTGTCTCAACCTATCCACAGGGATGCCCTGACTAGGAATACCTGGAGGCATTCATTTGGGTCATACTACCTGTGGTGAGTTCCCCCCCACCCCAATCAAGAACTTTGGACAAAAGGTTTATTACTCACAATTCCCAGAGACTACACCACACACCTGGGCCACTCAGGGAAGTTATGGGGAAAGAGAGTATGTGGACTTGGGGTTCTGCCTATATTGGGATTGAGGGTGAGATGCCTAGGGTTTTACAAGTTTACTCTTCACAGGTGAATGTAAACCATAAGAGCGGGGAATTAAGGCGTGGGTCACTTACCTAGATGACTTGGGGCTTTCTAAAAGGGAACTTCTTGGCTGGGCTGCCTGGCTCTTACCTAGTTGTCTAGCTGGCAATGTGTTTATCTGAGATGGATGTCCTTGAGACGGATGGCTCAGCAATCAAAAGCTTGATGTAAGGCACTTGCACAACCATCACAAATGCTTATCATCAGGCACTTACACTACAGCTCTTCATCTAACAGACGAAGAGTCCCAGAATCAGTGTAAGGTAAGTTCACCTACACCACATAGGAAGCCAAAGCTTCAACTGGAATTTACAATCAGGCCATCTTGTATCATATGACTTCTATATTTGATGTAGTTTTCTCATTTTCCAAAAACACTTTTCTCCTGTCTCAGAAAAGGCAAACAGAAAGAAACTTTCTCATTGTTTCCTTTCCATTCCTTCTTCCTTCCTTTCAAAACGTTCATGAATGGCAGCTGAAATTCAGGATGATGGTATTTCACCCACCCCTTTGTTAATATAAAAATCAAAATTGATCTCCTGCTTGGCTCTATATTTTTACAGAAGCATCTAGGGCCCAATTCTTTTGTAAATAGTTGCCTAAAACAAGAAGAATACCATATTCCACTGTATATTAGTTCTCTGAGCAACAATAAGACACAGGAAATAAAAGAAGCCATAGAATACTTCTATAGCAGAATGAGCATTTGACTCCATTAGAAACCAAAAGAAAATGTTTCAGTGAAATTCATTTAATAATAAAAGAAAACCATGAAAATATAACAAAACAAAAAAATCAAGAACAAAATGCTTAGCCTTGATTCTATTATATAAAAATATTTTAATTACATATTGTTTCTTATTATAAAAGTAAAGCATGCTTATTTCTAGACATTTTGGAAAAAGGCAAAGAATATAAAGAATAAAATACAAATCACCTATTAGTCTAAGGATAATCAGTATTAACATTTTGTTATATTTTCTCCTAATCATTTCTTTGCTCATTAAACATGATAGTTATGTATGTACATTTAAGACCTCTTATATTTAAAATAGTCCATGCTCCCTTTTTAAAAATGTAACATTATATAATACTCAAAATTCTTTTTAAGCACTATTATTAGTCATAAAATCATATTGCATAGACATACTATGACTACACATGCTTCATTATTTCCTTAGTGAAAGGCATTTACTACCAAATTTGGGTACTACTAATAACGATGTGCAACACCTATTTCCTGTTAATGGATTCTTACCGTTTTTGCACTCTGAGGAGAAGGACAGACATATAGCAAGCAATTAATCAGAGCCAGAGCTAAATACAACTCTTTATGGAGGCTGGAGTAGTCAAGCACTCATTCAAGCACTCATTCGTTCAAGTAGTTTTTAAAGAACTACTTTTTTTTTTTGCAATGGTTCTATGAGGGATATGTCAGTAGACAAAATTTATAAACAATGGTGGCTTCATGGAGCTTGGGTCCCAGTGTTCTCATTTATTAAGATAGAGAAAAGAAGAATAGAAATAGTGTTTTGTGAGGGTTTGGGTGGTAGCGGGTGAGTGGGAAGAAAGCTGGTAAAGATGCATAAAACTCTGCTTCCGAGATGTTGGACTTGGGATGCCAGTGAGGTATGCAAGCAGAGATTCACTGAAGGAGATGAGAATGATCCTGGGCTAAAGACCCTGACTTGGGCTACCACCAGGGGGGTAGTAGATGTAATGACCCAGGGGAAAAGGCGGACTAAGAGTTACTGACAGTGTAGGACTTGACCCCTATGGGACACCAACATTTTAAAAGGTATTTGCTAAGGGAATGGAAAGAGAAAAGAAGGAAACTCCTAAAATTGTGTAGCCATGGAGCCAAGGGAAATTTATTTCCAGAAAAAGGAAATAATAGACAATGCTAACCCTTCTGAGAAATCCACCAAAATAAAGACAGACAAGTGCACACTGCACTTAGAAACATGAAGTTCTTAACCAACACAGATTAGAAATATAACTCAGAGGCTACAAACATATTTAATCTCTTACCTCTACTGTCATTCATTTTAGCTACTCCCTTCTGTGTCCACACCTCACAATGATGTAGTGATCTGTTACTGTGCCAGTCCTGAAATCATAAAGTCAGACATTACATTCTGTGACCGTAAACATCATTTCTCACATATCATGCACCGAATGCTTCTGATGTACAAAGCTACTTCACATTAGGCCTCTCCATAAATATACTTTTTAAAAATATATATCCATGAGCCCTTCCCATTCCTCAGTCCAACACTCTCCCAAGAACCCTGCACAACTTTGACTTAGGAAAACATGAATACTTTGGAGACACTGATCTTGTGACCATGTGCCTCCACTTGGGAACAATGGAAATGTTAGACTCAATATAAAAACACGATTTATTCAAGATTTTTTTAAACAAGTGAGAGATGAGATCTAGCAAATCTCCTTAATATAAAAGGCACCAAGAGGTGCATCCTGGTTCTACAGTTGAAGGTCTAACTGAATTTCCATTAAAAATGCTCAACCCTCTTGACACATCCAGTTTAAAAATCCCACCCACTTGCCTGAAATTGTTACTTATTCAATAATCCATTTAGAAATCTTCTAGAGAGAGATAAGGTCTGAATCTATGCAAACAAGAATAGTTGGGCTAAATGGCTGTTGTCTTAGTTTTTCTCCCATGTCTTGAGATGAGATAAGGATTCAAGTGTGAGTGGTTTATTTGGGTGTGACACTAGGAAAGAACAATTTGGGAAAATAGTGGGGAGGGGCAGTGAGACAGAGAGAGAAAGTCAGACAATAAACGGCTTGTTGTTATACCAAGTAACCTATTGAGTATCTGGAGTTTAGTCCTACTGGGGAACTCAGGGATTCAGTGTAGAACATGAGCCACCTCTCCCTTGCCCCAGGAAGAAGCTGGAGTATTTATATTTGCTAATAACCCTCAGTTAGCAATACCCCCATTGGTGGTGAGGGCTGGGTGGGTGGGGGAGGAAGAAGAGGAGAGACCGAAAAGGTTTCAAGAAGAACAGCAGACATCATGAATTACAATGCAAAGCCTTTGCTCCAACCTATCCAAAAATGCTATGATAGTTCTAATATTTTACCTCCTAGGTATAGGATTCTGTAAAATTGTACAGGCTCCTACTTTAGGAAAGGGTTTTGTTTAAAAATTATTTGGATTTGAAAAGTTCTAGATGAATGATATTCAAATTGTTCCCACCTATGTTAATCAGTAGACCCCTTTTCTGCAAAATTTCATTCAAATAAACCAATATGGGGACTGTCAGTTTTGTGTAATGATATAATCCAGTAGAAAGAGACGCATACACATGCAGATGGTTAAATAAGACCTAACGTGAGAGTTTGATCTTGTTCTCCTCATTTTGTTCTCTCTACCTGCTCCTTTAGCAACAGAGGGTAGCTTTATGCTGGCATAGAAACCCCTACATTCTAATAGCTTAACAGATCAAAGGGTTATTTTTCAACCACACCATGTCGCTTATGGGCATGAATTTCTGCTCCATATAGCTATTCGTGAACCCACACTGATAAGGGGTCCATAATCTTATAGCTGTACCCTGTGTAAGAGGCAGCCGTTTTAATCGCAGTAACAAGGGGAGGGGAGTATAAAGAACGACACGTGAGTTTCCTTTGTTTCAACTCAGAGGAGACAAATCATTCTTGCCCACACTGGCCAGAACTACTCACGGCAATGCCTAACTCATGGCAGTGAGGACTATAAAAGGGCAAAGAGAATATGTGATGATCATTATTATTTTTGCCACACTTACCAAAATGGCATCCACAGGGGTTTTCTAAATGAGCACTCCAGAATTCTAGTGCTTTCAGCATCCACAGGGAATTCTCGAGGGTAGAACAGTTATTCTGTCCCTGCACCATGTTAATCAAAAAAGTCCTTTCTTGAGTACTTTCTCCATACTGATGTTCCTCCTAAGAATTTGTTTGAAGAAAGGATTCTGTATCTTTAAAAACAAAATTGGAATACAGCAAATATGGCCCTGCTTTTTCATTTTTAAGATAAGGAAAATTGAACCCCACTGGTAAAGACAGAGTTTCTAAGGTCATGCAGCTGGTTAGAAGACCTTGACCAGAAGCTTGCTAGGACACCGTCCACTTTGACATTATGCCCCAAGAGAGTCCTCACTGTTGGGAAAACCTTTTCTCTAAGATGTCTGTCAGGAGTATCTGGAAAAACTTAAGCAAGAGGTGATTTGAGGAAAGAAAAATGAAAGAAGAAAAGAAATCAGGAGAGAGAGGCAGATGTAGGGGGAACAGTTTTGGCAAAGTGAAAAAGGGATAAAGTGAGAGCCGGAGAGACACAGAGGTGCACGAGGTGTGAAGAGGCTGGGAGCCCAAATGAGAGAGCCACTCAGTCTAGACTCCAGATGTGAGCCCATGGCTTCGGGGAGTTCAGTACCGGACTCTGCAAATCCTTCTGCCAGATGTCATGGCCGAACTACAAATCCTTGGATGCATGACAGAATTGGCTGTTGTTCTGGTTAATGTTTTGCTTCTTTGTGTGTGAGTGGTCATTCTGCAGGCTGCTCTCAGGTTGTAACACCAGATAATGACTTCAGTCCTACAGTTAGCACTTCGGCTGCCTTCAAAGAAGTGAAGCACAGCACTGGAGCCCTGTGAATGCCCAGAGGCAGATCGGTGAAAGTGGACCAGCGGTTATGTTCACCTGCCCACATGGAGGCCCATCTAACCCTAAGAAAGTCAAAAAGTATGGAGAGACACAGAGTAAATAAAATAGCAAGAAGCCGCTGCTTGTTGGCAGCAAGACCTTGGGTAAATTGCCTTATCTTTCTGGAACTGCGTTTCCTCAGAAGGATTTAATTAAATGGTCTCTAGTTTCCATTTGAACATTGACAATCCATCATCTTATAAAATGGCACCATGAAGAAGGATAAACAAGAAAGCCATGTTCCTTCCAAGCTGATATGATAGAACATCAAAAAGCAAAACACTCTGCTTTGTTAAATAAACAAGGTAAAAACTTGTATTTGGTCTCTCCACGTAAGCAACTTGTAGAATCTGGTGATGCATTTAACACATGAGAGTAAAGACAGAACAACTCTATGGGCAAAGAATAGTTCCACAGAAAGGAAACTATTAAAGGGCCAGTCCCCTGCAGTGATTGAGAAGTCAACAGAATTTGTGTTTCTAATTCTTTCAACATTGTTCCGTTCTTTAAACCAAAATGTAGTCTTTGCTATATCCCTACAGGCCTAGGAATTTGATGGCAAGGGAGACAGCTCAGTCTTGACCCTCATAAGGCTACTACGATGCAGTGCCAGAGGGACAATTACAGGGGAACAGATATGGAGGCTGGGGTGAGAGAGGCAAGCAGACCAGGCTTGGAAGACCTGGGATGAGTGGAAGAAGTGCATTTTTCAGCTGAGTCCTGTCAGAAAGGTGAGGAATAGCCAAAGACATGGAGAAGAACAAGTTGAGGCAACCCCTTGAGACATGTTCAGAAAACTGACAGTAATGCATTATGACTCTCCCACTAAGGCCTGTGTGCACATGGGCATGCTGCTGATCCTTTCTGAGCCTCAACTCTCTCTGAAAAATGGAACAGTAACAGGTGTGTACACATACATACACACACTCACGCGCTTTCTACAGAGCTCACCCCATAAGAGGTGTCCAGAAGATGATAGCAAATCACAATATCACAGTACGGAATTTGGAAAGGACAACAAAGGAGTCAAAATTTTGCCTAAGTTCCTAAGTTTGGGGGACTGGTTAAATGGTGTTGCCACTCACTCACTCACTGAAGGACTATAGGAAGAGAAGACAGATGGGAGGGAAGGGTAATGAGATAGTAGATTCAAGGAGAGAGATCTGGGCTGAGATGCATGCTCAACTTAACACATGTCTGAGAGAAAAATATTGCCCCCATTCCGCTTTTCATGGTCTCTGGAAAAACTCCTTTTCTTTGACCCATGTTGCTATCTCCCCTAGCTGTCAAAGACCTGTATTTTAATAGTGAAAAATTGAAGATGTTAAGAAAACAAATTCTTTCACCACCCTAGGAAGCAGAGCACCAGGACAGTGTGAAATCTGGGATTACCTGAGGCCGAGCTCTGGGGCTGGGGTGAACAGGCTACACAGACAGGGAAAGGCTCCTGCAGTGTTCTCTGAAAAGAAAATGGCGGTGGGTTAATAGGAGGCAGCAGACATATTTGCTGAAGTGAATACCTAAGATTTTCCTGACATTTCTTCCTACCTAACAAATCAAATTAGCTACAAGACATTATCAGTGTAGCAAATCTGCCCGCCCCTTCTTTTCTGTTTTTCATTTCAAATTAAGATCAGATGAAACAATTAATGCCTTTCAGAGCATTTTCCAGATCAAAAACACACACTAATCATATGACAAAACTGGCATTTGAAGAGGGGGAAGAAAACAACTTTATTTAACGTACAACTTATTGAAAAATTCAAAGGCTGCCAACCGGGCAGGAAATTAAGGTGAGGTCTCTGAGAAGTCTCTCTGCTCATCAATAGGAGAGAACAGCAGGAGGCTTGGCTGCAGTTCCCTAGATGTTTCCAACGTGAAGTCCTCGTTTAGTGAGGCTACAAACTGTCCCAGATATTATCTCCTTCCCTCCCACCGAGCATAAAATTCTATCAAGCCTCTACTCTAGAATTAAATTCTCATCTTAGTAGGGCTTCTTTTCTGCTCTTTCCTATGACCTCATACTTTCTGGAACAGCAATTTCTGGTTTACAATCCACTTTCATTTAGCCCTGAGCTCTGTGTTCAGTGCTGGGTAAGCAGAAGCCAGAGAGAGCTCAGACTTAGAGTGCAGGTTTTTTTGGTTTTTGTTTTGTTTTGTTGCTTTTCCCTCAAATGGGGGTAGGGATGAAGGGTGTGAGACCCTTGGAAGAGTATTTAATAAGTGTTAATTCATTCTAACTCTGATAGGTAACCAGAACTCTAAGCCAATGCACACTGTTCACAACCGAGCCCTTACATTGAGGAGACAGCTGCTATTCTTGCTTTCAGAAACACAACATTTTGTGTGGACCATATATCCCAGCTCTATGTTTAATACCTGTCTGAAATTGGGCAAGTCTTTACCAGTACGTTGAAATTCAATCTCCTCCCCTAAAAAAAAAAAAAAAATGGAGAGCCAGACTTTTTTCTCTCTGTGTTCCACTATTATTCATGCCTCTATTTCAGAATTCTCTCCTTTAATTGCAGTGATTAATTGCATGTCACTTAGATCATGGACTGTACCTTAGTCATGTCTGTATTCCCAGGTTTTAGAACACTGCATGTTGTAGATGTTCTGTGAGGTTCTATAAAAGAATGAAAAATGTTCTGGCATCACAGTATTGTCAAGTACATTAAGAGCAAACATCACAGTTGTCTGAGCTGAAATGCGCACCTGCCTTGTCCTTCAATCCCTCAGAAATATGGGATGTAACAAAATGATGCTCAAAATAAGAGGAAGGGAATCCTCATGCTGTTAAAATAAATAAGGAGGTCAAAGCCAGAATTTCTAGCTTGGCTAATACTAAGTAGGCCTAAGGAACACTAGATGAGAATATATACCACACTGACAGCTAAAAGAGTTATAATGCCCATATTGGAGAAAGTAGATGCGGTCTTTTAGAAAAAAAAAAATTTATATATATATATATATCTCTTGGGACAATTTACCACCCACACCCACCCCTTTGCTGAAAAAACTATGGAAGAATGAGTATTAGCAAGAGAGGAATCCAAACCAAAGGAGGAAGCAAAGGCTCAAGAATCAAAAGTGATCAAGAAACACAGTGAGCAAAGAGACTGATAGTAAAAGTAAGGAAGCATTCCTTCAAACACTCATAATAATTCAGATATATGACTTCGGTGGAGTTTGTGAGCAAGGTGGAAATAAAGCACAAAATAGTAACAACTAAATGGAAAATGCAAAGTTTAAAGAACTTAATGTCCTTAGTTATGTGGAATTATCGTGGAGAAATTGTTTAGATATTATTGAATGAATGCCATAAGAAAATAGAAATAAAATAAATAAATTCTAACCCAGTATAAAAAGAGAAGAAAAGGAAGGGAGGAAAGAAATGAAAAAAGTTTCTATCAATTCAGTTAAATCAGGAAAGAACAGCTACAGGGAACAAAAATTGCAGGGGCGCTTGGGTGGCTCAGTCAGCGGAGCATCTAGCTCTTGATTTCGGCTCAGGTCGTGCATGATCTCATGGTTCGTGAGTTTGAGCCCCACATCAGGCTCTCTGCTGTCAGCACTGAGCCTGCTTTGGATCTTCTGTTCCCCTCTCTCTCTGACCCTCCCCCACTTGTGTTCTCTCTCTCAAAAATAAACATTTTTTAACAGATTCTAAATATATTAATAATCTCAATAAAAGTAAATAGATTTAAATTGCTTCTGGGGTGCCTGGGTGGCTCAGTCGGTTAAGCCTCTGACTTCGAGCCCCACGTCTGGCTCTGTGCTGACTACCTGCTTAGAGCACGGAGCCTGTTTTGGATTCAGTGTCTCCCTCTCTCTCTCACCCTCCCCTGCTCATGCTGTTTCTTTCTCTCTCTCAGAAATAAACAAAACATTTTTTTTAAAGTTTTAAAAAATTGCTTCTTATTTTCTGTCAGTAACCAAAATACAGAATTGAATCCAGCTACTCGCTGTTCGTTAGATACTAAAATGTAAGCACACAAAAGCTTTGAACGTTAAAGGCTGAATATATCTGAGAAAATATCGTTAAAAATAAACTTGCTTAGCCATGTTAATAGCAGATAAAAGAGAATTCCAGGTAAAACTTATTTAGGACAAAGAGAATTATTATAATAATGGAGGAAACATTTGCAAGACTTAATAGCAATGCTAAATTCTTTTGGCAGGTATTACCTGATTTTTGTTACATAGTTAATAACTAGATAGACAGAAGTGCAGTAAGAAACTGACAAATGAAAAGTTGAAAATGTTGACCAAACTCACAAAAACCAGATCGCCAAGCACATAAAACTTTGAAATTCTTAGGAAAACATTAGAAAAATTCAGAACACGTAAGATTTGAACAAAAATATCACAAGCGACATCTAATGGAAATATATTGAACTCTGTAATCAACAATTAGAGACTGCAAATCTTACCCTACATATTGAACATTAAAAAAATTTTTTTTAATGTTTGTTTATTTTTGAGAGAGAGAGAGAGAGAGAGACAGAGTGCAAGTGGGGGAGGAGCAGAAAGAGAGGGAGACACAGAATCCAAAGCAGTCTTCAGGATCTAAGCTGTCAGCACAGAGCCCAAAGCGATGCTCAAACTCACGAGCCACAAGATCATGATGTGAACCCAAGTCGGACGCTTCACCGACTGAGCCACCCAGGCACCCCAAACATTTTTTTAAATGACCATCTGCTAGGTCACAAAAGAAACAGCAACAATAAAAATTTATACGAGACCATGCTTTCTGATTTTTTTTTAAATGTTTTTATTTATTTCTAGGAGAGAGAGAGACAGTGTGAGCAGGGGAGGGTCAGAGAGAGAGGGAGTCACAGACTGAAACAGGCTCCAGGCTCTGAGCTGGCAGTCAGCACAGAGCCCGACGTGGGGCTCGAACCCACGAACCGCGAGATCATGACCTAAGGGAAAGTTGGACACTTAACCGACTAAGCCACCCAGGCGCCCCATGCTTTCTGATTTTAAAGCAGGAATATTTATATTCAGTTATAAAAGATAACCACAAATTTACTAATTTGAAAATTTAGAAATTCATTTGTAAATAATTCTTGGGACAAAAGAGTGGTTATAGAACCTGCAAAGTACAGTAAAACCTTGGTTTGCAAGCATAATTCCTTCTGGAAACATGCTTGTAATCCAAAACACTTGTATATCAGTGAATTTCAAGAATCATTGGCTCACTTGTGATCATGTGACATTCAGCATCATGTACTACTTGTACTGCAAGGCATCAATCATTTATCAAGTTACAATTTATTAGAAGTGTTTGCTCATCCTGTGGAACCCTCACAGAACAAGTTACTCGCAATCTAAGGTTTTACTGTACTTAGTACTGAAACAATGAAATAATCACATAGCAAAGCTTTGCAATGTTGGTAAAATACTTTTGGCATGTAAATTTATGGCTGACCTATATAGACTTATGTAAATGAGTTCCAGTGCCCTCTGGCTTCCTAAGGGATCCACAGCAAGGGGTCAGATTGAAATTGATGTTAGGGGATTCGTTCTGTGTTTAGCCCAAGAGGTAGGCTGGCTGGTCTTGCCCCACAACAGTTTACGGCTCCTCTCAAAGGACTGGACTCCGCTTCACTCTCTGGGCTTCTGGGCTCCAGTAAGCACTCCCTCCCCTCGGCTCTCGGCCTACAGGTTAACTAGCAGCTGCTATCAGCCTTGGGTTACTCTGCTGTCTCTTGCGGTTCCCTCTACCCACATCTTTGTAAACAGTCCTGTTGTAAATAAACCCTCCTCAAATTATACTGTTTGCAAAGTGCCATCTGTTTCCTGTTGGGACCATGGCTGAATTAGTGATACAGATTTAATTTAAAAGACCTGAGCACTCTTGGAGGAAGGGGGGTGGGGAGGAAGCGCAGAAATGGCATGGCTTTTTTGGTAGAACTATCATCTGCGCATTGGTGCTGGCTGGGTCTGGGAGACACTGCCTTCTTTCCCAGGGCACAGTATGGATTCTTCAGGAACTCCTGCCCCTGGGTATCTCGCCTGTAGCTTCCTTGGCCAGCCACCTCTCCTGCTGGCCACCTTTGGCCACCATTGACTTGCCACTCAGATGCTGTGCTTCTGGCAGGTGAGTAGCTCCCCTTTTCTTCAGGTGAATAGTGAGAATAGAGAGAGGAAATGTAATTGGATGGGTGAAAGGCTAGCATTTCAACTGAATGTGTAAGACTGTATTTCTATATTTAAAAAAAAAGATCTTTATCAATGTCACAAACTATTAGCTTTAATATTAATACGTGTTGAAGACGGGGGGGGGTCCGGTGATGTCACATTATTTTCTGTGTGTCTGACAATATTTCCTACTTAGGAAAACAATAATGTTTAAAAAGACCAAGGTAACAAGGTATGTTAGAGTCTTTCACACAGGACCTGGCACAGAGGGATTTAGCACATTTCTGTCACATGTTATCGCCACCCCATCCTGCCTCCCAGGCTACCGCATGTGATTTCAGATTGCAGTATCTTCTGCCCACTGCATCCCAAAGGTCCCACACCAGTTTGCCAAATGAGATCTTTCCTAGTTCTCTGGTATGGGGTCAAGGTTGGGAAGTTAGGAGAGGAATATGAGAGTTATGTGATTTCTTAAAGAGTTTGAGCCCCAGATTTGGGCACTCTCCAATCACATAAGCCTGCCCTTTGCTTGGCTGTTTTCTCCTCTCTGATTTCCTTTCCCTTAATCGGATCATCTTCACCCCAGCAGCCACTGCTTCTCTTTGGGGGGAAAACTTCAACCCCTCTTTATTTCCTTATCTTTGCAAAACCACACTCCACTTCTCAGTAATTTAGGAAATCTGTGAGCAGCAGGAGGTAGAACGTTTGCCTTGTGGTCCCAGTAACAGGGTAACAGGACATAGAAGGTTCACTGGGAATGTTTGAAGACTGAATAAAAAGCCTCTATCAGGATTGAAACAAGGGCTTGGAAGCACTTTATATAATTAGCTCTAAGATTCTTCTGCATTAAAGAGATTGTCATGAACTTGAATCATACCCTTTAAACTTGTCCTGTTCCATCAGCAGACTCCAAGATTTTCCCGTACCTATCAGCCAGGATTTGTTAATTTGTATGTATTTGTATAAGATTATATGGCATATAGAAAAATAAATTGTTCAAGCACCATCTTTCAACTTAGAGATAAAGAAATTGAAGTCTTACCATTAGTGGCAGGCCAGATTTGAAGTCGGGCTTTTCTCTGACTGCAGGTCTGGTGCTTTGTCCAAGTGTCAGGTATGATATATGGATACCTGTAAGAGCACAAAAGGATTTTCTCAGTTAACAAGTACTGTATGATACTATTTTAGTTTAAAATCTAAGAGAAACCACTGGCCCACGTTATACAAACATTTTTATTAACATATTCACTTATCAAAAACTGTAAGGGACCTATTACACACCAGACATTGGAGTCCATAAGGGTCATACAACTCTTTAAAGAAGCCAGGGTGCATTTGCCCAAGATAAGATATGTGGGTTTAAGTGACAGAAGGAGTTATTTTAGGTATGCCTATAAGTTTAATACATTTCTTTTTAGGAGCACATCATAATGTTCTCCCACTCTTTTAGAGAATAATGTTGGCTCAACATCTTGGTGCTTTCATGCTATCTGGGACTTTTCCAGTTGGTTTTCTGATAATAAATTTTTGAAGAACTGTCATTGGCTCCTAAGTCCTTCCTCTAACGTGATTAAATGCTTTTCTGCATCCATGTTTGGGACCCACTGAGCCACTCCTCTGTTACTAAGAGCATCACAAGAAAGATGGTGCCCAGTTGCAGTGTGCTGCCCATCACAGAGACAGGCAGTGTTTTCAATCAGCCACCATTTCTTCCGGCTGATGTGTTGAAGCAGGAAGGAAAAACAACAACAACATGCATCCCTAGCAGAGGCTCCTGGACAACTCTGAGGCTAACAATGGACAAATTTATGTGTGAACACAAGAGCAGCAAGGATAATCAGAAGCCAATGAAGGAGGAGGGAACAAGCCTTTCTTTTGCCTGTGGTACAAAACTCATCTACCGCTTGTAAGGGTCAAAACTCTCCCCTATCAAGGATAACATTTTCACTTTTCAAGGCACTTGCCAGCATACTGACATCTGGGCCTTCGGATATCACACAGCAATGACCAAGAAACTGAGGCTTGCCAAAGGCATGTAAGTCCCAATGACAGAGCTGAAGTCTAACCCAAAAGCTGACAGAATGAGAGAGGTAGAAGGTTAGAAAGTCTAGAAAGGAAGTAAAAGGAGAGACCAAAGTTATCCTACTCTTGGTAGAATGATCTTTGTGTAGAGCCTTAATATCCTAGTTATGGTCTAGGCTATGTCATGAGGCAGATCTGAGGGGACAGATGCAATTGATTTTGGAAAAAAAAGTTCCAAAAATTTAATGAAGACTAATAAGATACTAATGGTTACCTAACATAGTCATGAGAAGTGATACAAGTTGGTCCTGATCATGACTCAAAAAATATTCAAGGGCATTTCCTTCTTTGAATAACCAATTGGAGCTGCTTTTTTTTTCTTGTATTGTAAATTTTTTCTTTTTCTTTCTTAAATAGTTTACTGTCAAGTTGGTTTCCATATAACACCCAGTGCTCATCCCAGCAAGTGCCCTCCTCCATGTCCATCACCCCCTTTCCACTCCCCCACTTTTGGAAGGGGAGCCGCTTTTTGAAGTGGCTCTAGTGAGATTCACTTTTCAGGCACTGGAACTTCTCACGAGACTGGCCAAGGCATAAAGATGTTAATTTTTTTCTTCACTAAGCATTCAATCTCTGTATCTTAAAAAAAACCAAATCCAAAACAAACAAAAAAAAAACCCACTCCCTCTTGCACAGAACCCACATTGCTTATATTTCTATTATATTCTACAGACTTTATTTGTCCAAAAAGTCTGACTTTGAACCCCCAAAGTCAAGCCATATTCTAGGACATGCTGACTATTCTCTATCACTATTTTCATATCTCCCATATTTCCCCTAGCCCTTATATCCTGATACAGCTGTGGTGATTAATACCCTGTATTTTACACTGTAAATTGCCCAGCTAACCATTTCCTGCCTGGACTATGGACTTTAAACTAACCCTCTTCCTCAGGAACTTTTGGTGATGACTCTTAAAAAAAGAAGGGGATTAACACAGATGACTGTCTGAATTGCCTGTTAGTGTACTGTTTTGTGTATGGGGAAAATAATGCTTGGACTGGGTAGTAACTTGTCTTGTGTCACACATGAGAAGGCTGGTCCCACAGAAGCTATACCATCGCAGTTTGTTCATATGAACATAATTTAATCATAGAACAACTGTTTCGTCTAGAGCTTTATGTTTGGGCAGAATTATAATGGCAGGAAGGTACAATTCTCCTGCATCTTCAAGTTAGAATAGACACATAATGACATTTATAGGAAGACACTGTTCCCAGAAGCCTCACCAACAACTCCTCCCCTTCATTCTGGCGCTGAATTCAACCTCCTTTTCCACAGCGTTCCTGGGTTCAGTGGCCTCCTACCCACCTTGCCTTATATTCAGATTCGTATGATCTGGGCACTGAGGTTCTACTTTATAGTAATTTTCTCCCTACATTGATAGTAAAATTCTATTCAGGGAATTATTTAAAAAAAAAAAAAAAACCTAAGGATTTTGAAGTAAATTAATGTAACCTGTACATTGTGGGGGTTCTCTGCCCCTCTCCCCTGCTTGCCCACACTCTCTCTTTAAAATTTAAAAAAAAAAAATCCTTAAAGAATACTGCTTATTCCCCTAGTGCAAGTAGAATAGCCAGCACCTCATCTACTATTGCTGAGGATTTCTTAGGGAACAATCTTTCTCCCAATTACCTAGCTTTCTATCCTGCTTCCGTTCTCAGTCTCCACACTTGACTTCCTGAATATTCTCTTCCTTTTAGCTTTCTATCTTATCATGGGAAAAAACCATGGTGTCTTCAATTCCCAGAGTAGCACTGCCTAAAGATAAGCACACAGCAGATATTACTGAAGGCCCGGGCTACATAATGCTGTTACATTTCAGAGCAATCAAGGAAGCTACTCCTTGATCCTTTATAACCTGTGGCCAGTCTCACATTCTTGCCTCTAGAATGTTCTCTATCATCCTCATCTTCCTGGTTTCAGTTTCCCACCATGATGCTGGGCTCTGCATTATGAGTCCCTCCTCTCTCCTCTCTACTTTTATGTTGGTGGCTTTCCCACAACCACAATGTCACTGCTTGTATTATCATAAAGAGCCATTGTCCCTACAGGACCCAGAAACACTTTTCAGATTACCATGATATTGTTTGTCAGATGATGTAAATAATGAAAACATCAATAGTTAAATAAGTAGATACCACATTAGTATAAAATTAATTTGATTACCAAAAAGAGTTAAGAAATTATACATTATGATCAGATATACTATCTGATAAAGAGAATTCCCAAATGTAACATATTTGCATTAATTTTTTTAATTTTAGAGTATGACTAAAGTACTACTTCCACTAAAATGTCTATTTCCACTAATAGAATCTGTTTATTCTTACAAAGCTTGGAGTATTTCAGCATCATGTAGTACTTCTGATTTACGTATGTTGCACTTTGCCTTAGAAGAGCACAAAAGCATGTCAACTAATAAATATCTTTAGATGCCAAAGCTCTGATAACAGAAAATACAAAAAGCAGCTCATAAATGGGTGGGTTAAAATATGTATGCAAATATCCCCCAATGACAATCAGCATACGAATGAGTAATTACATTTCTAGATAGCTGGATAGACAGACAAAATTACACAGGGGCACGAGTGTTGCCTTCACATTGATAGCTAGGTCCACGGAACAGCTGCCCTAAGCTTTAGTAGAGAGACTGACCTTAGCATCACCAGGGACCATGGACACTGCCTGGGGAAGAGTGGTTAATGCTGTATAATGAATTCTCAAGCCGAGAAGTATGTGACAAAGACTTTCCCCTCACTGTACAACAAGGCCACATGCGGGCTTTAGCAGACTCTATTTGAAGTCTCTTTTGAAAAATAAAGCCCTGATACCACATTTGAAATGTAACAGGGCCAAGCTTTGCATGGATTTTTCCCCTTCCAAATGAAGACCCTGCCCGGTTGTTTTTATTTCCTCTTCTACATTTATTTTTATTATATTGTATTGCTTCAAATCATTTCAAAATGTTTTTAATGCACTATATCTTAGAAAAAATAGGTCTGAATTCATAAGCAATCCCTATGGCATGTCCTTGGCATCGGCTGTAAAATTCCAAAGTACCTAATTTATTTGATTGATTGATTTTTCAATGTTTTAAAGGGTACCAAGCCCAACAGCGTATAATTTTTCTCTTACTAAATGGAATATGAATGAATAAAAGATAATTGCGTTTTTTTGTATTCAGCCTGTTGTCTTGTGAAGTTTTTTTGTTTTTTTTCTCCTTTCCTACAGTTCTGGAGTGAATGAGAAAGATTCTTTCTCTTTTTATAGCAGTAACAGCTCACCCAGCCATTCCTCAACAAGGTTCCTTTGCAGGCCCAGCCCAGAACTCTCCTGTGGGTTACCTCAACCAAGATGCTGCAAATGACCCATGGTGCCAGTGAACAAAGATTAAGGAGAGACTAGGGCTTACATGGAGCTTTACTATTTTATGGGAAGAAGAGCCTTCCTCTATTGTTTCCTAGTTGAAAGATGCATCTCCATTCTCTTAGCATTTGCAGACTTAAGCACACTTCAAAGAGATTAGGTTTTATTTTCCCAAGGAAGCAGGTGGATACAGCCTACGACTTCGATAATGGCCTATATAGCATGACCTTGAAGAGGCAACTCTTTTCTTATCTCCTCTTGTCTCACTCCCATCTGGCTTCAACTGGGTTAACATTATGGAGCTGGCCAAAAGCATCACAATCCTTATCTTGCTGACCACAGCACTTGCTGGCTGTAACCCCAGCAAAAGAGCATCAGGTGATTGTGAAGGGGACAGAAGGCTGAAGGACAGCAGAGAGTATTGCTACAAACCTGTTCCACTAACATGTCCACAGTCAGCTGCTTACCACATACAATGCAGTCCCTTCCACAGCTCTGGAAATCCATTACCTTAGAAGAAAATTGGACAACGTTAAGTTGCATTTAAGAGCACTTTCTAGAGAGGATGGTAACCTCTTCTTTCATCTTTGAAACCTGGGAAAAACTTCAATCAATGATTTGAAATTTTTATTGGGTTAGTTTGTCTTGGAGGGGAATGGTAATGGCATGAGTGAAGTAATTCTCTCTCAAAATCCATTTCAGGTTTCTTATCTGATTATAAGCACCCTCTTAAATTTAGTTTGTCACATAGGCAAAATCAAACCAAAATGTTAAATTTTCATTCCAAGAATAATAAATTGGTTTGTTTTCATTTCTCTAAACTTAATAGAAAAGCACACTAGGGTGAGGTTAAGGGAAATGGTCCTGTTATTTGTTTTTGCCATAGGCCTTTTTACAGTTCCAGAAGGAAAATTAATCAATGATGAAGTAGAGACTGAGCAGCGACCCTGCACAACACTAGGCAAGTAGTCTCCAATGTAATCTTTGGGGCTCTCAAGTTTTCTACAAGATTAATCTTCAAGGCCCAGCACCTTTCATGGGATTCTTATGCAAATCAAGCAGTGACCTCCAGAACTGTGACAAGCCTGGATTTATGTGGCCTTCTCAAAGGACACTGCATCACAACTGTGGGGGAGATACTGCTGCAAGAGGGTTTAGCAGTACAAGTTTGGGCCCAACACTGGAACCCAGAAGCACTTTGTCAGTGATCATGTCAAAAGAGCAAAAGCAGAGAATAGCTGAGAAATCATCTGGCTAATATGTTTATGTAGTGAGCTGGGCATCTCCTAGATTAAAGACCTCCTCATAGTGTGCTCATTGTCCCCAGACATTTCATTTATAGGGATCAGCACAATAAATGACATGTCTTGGAGTGCCATTCTAAATTTCACCAGAAATCATTTTTTAATGGTTCACTCCACCACACACATACTTTATGTACTAGACTGAATGAATAGGTTTTTTTAGGGTGATTTCTAGTGTTGGGGTCAAAGGCCTGTTGAAGAAAGGCTCTATAATTAGAGTTCATGGTTTGCATCCGAAATAACTGTGCAACTCATTCTGTTTTTTCTTTGTATTTCAAAGAGTCAGGCACTGTAGACTAGAGAGCAGGCTCCAGTACGATAGTGTCCTGAAAGTAGTAATGTAGGGATCCCTTACCTTGACCCATTATGAAAAGATGACCCAGTGTCATCGAGCAAAAACCAAGGAAGCAAATGCAGGAAGCTGGCATAGAGGCAGTATGCAAAAGAGTGTGGAACCAGGAATTACTACCTTTACATGCAAACACTGCACTAATGCGTCAACCCAACCTTGGCATTCTCACCAATAACCCGGAGTCTGAGAGATTCAGCCTGAGAAGATATACTTAGTTATGACTTCCCTCTTCTTCCTAGGATGGAGCAGCAACAGCTGCTGGGAGAAGAGGAATGAAGTGGGAGAGTCCAAAGCGACTGCAGGAAGGATGTCAAGGCTCCAGGGTCTGTATCTGTCTGAGAGAAATACCCACACCTGAGAGTATGCCTCCTATGGTAACGGGGCACACTTCCCATTAGATGGGGTGAATTGTGGCAACCAACAAATTACCTCAGAGGATTTATTCACATTATGTAATTCTATATACATATTTTGTTCTATAAAAAGTCTTCCCAAGGACACAAATTTAAATATCCAGCATGAGTAGGAAAAGAGATTACAGACCTACACAAATTAAGGACAAAAATAATATCATTAAACAAATAAATTAGAAACAGCAAGAACGACAGCATACATAATTGATAACTACAAAAAGAAAGGTGTGAAGTAAGAACAGTGAAGGCTCATGAAAAATGTAGAAATTAGGCAGTAGAGAAAAGCTAATAGAAATGGAAGACAGAGAATGATCCTATGTATAGTAATTGGACATCCATGAATTTAAAAACTTAGCAAACTGAGAAGACATATTCAAAGTGATTAAGAGAAAGTACCTTTCAGAAAAAAAAAATAAGTTTGCAAATTAAGAAAGCATACTACAAATCAAGACACATCTTGCTGCACTGGACTTGGAGGAAAAATAAAGAATTCTTCTGAAATCCTGACAGAAAAAGTGAGTAACATTGAATAAGGAAGACCAGACTTCTCTTAAGCAATATTCAGTGATGGGAGTCAGATATTTTTCATCAAAGTTCTGGATGGAAGAAATTGTGACAATGAGGCTCCAGAATGACATAGTTCAAATATAAAGTCAAAAGGCAGAATTGAAAAATGTGAAAAGAATTCATGGATTACCACGACACACTACATGACCCACTCCTGATGCATTCGTTGTAACTTAAAAGCAACAAATCAGGGGCTTAGCAGTTCAGTGTCTGACTGACTTCAGCTCAGGTCATGATCTCACAGTTCATGAATTTGAGCTCCTGCAGCGAGCTCTCTGCTGTCAGCACAGAGCCTGGAGCCTGCTTCAAATCCTCTGTCTCCCCTCTCTCTCTGCCCCTTCACATCCCCCCTTCTCAAAATTAAACATTAAAAAAGTTTAAAAACAACAAAACAAAACCCATCCATATGATGACAGAAGTTGAACAAACTGTGAAATTACTGAAAATAGAGAAAGAAGCCAGACAGGATTTAGAGGGTGTGTGTATAGAATTAACACCAAAAAGTTTGCAGTTTATTGTTATCAAGTAGAATGTAAACAAAAGAAACATTGAGAATATGAAACAATAATTAACAAGATAAGGGGGAGAAAGAGGGGACAGATGGAGAAAGTGGAATGAGTGTTACTGCTCTCATCTTCCTAGCAGAGAGTCAGTCTGCACTGTGTCCAGTAAAAATATGATGACTGAAAACAATACTGATGCTTGTTTTCTCAGTTTTTCACAGAATTTCTTAATCTTAAAATGATCTTTTAGACGTTGATAAATCTGTTGATAATAAACCAGAATTTCAGCTTTCCTTCTGTCCTCCCTCAGTTTTCTTATATAATTAAATTCAAGGAAAATTCAATGTAATACTTACTATATAATAAACAGCATAATAGCATGTTGACATTTTTCTCTTTGCCTCACCAGGTAGGATTTACATACATTGAAATTCATCTTTTTTTTTTTTTTTTTTGGGAAACATTCCCTGGGTTTTGACGAGTATCATGTAACCACTACCATAATCATGAAATACCTAAGTATTTCTATCATGACAAAAATTTCTCGTAGGTCTCTCTGTGGTCACTCCTTGCTCAAATCCCTTCCTTCTCCTTCAGCAAATGCCTCTGGCCAACCACTGATGAGCTTCCAGTCCCTACAATTTTTTCTTTTCCTGGATGTCATATAAAAGTAGTCCTACAGGGGCATCTGGGTGGACCAGTTGGTTAAGCATCTGACTCTTGGTTTCAGCTTAGGTCATGATCTCTCGGTTCATGAGTTCAAGCCCTGCATTGGCTTCTGCACTGACAGCATGGAGCCTGCTTAGGATTCTCTCTCTCTCTCCATCTCTGCTCATCCCCTGCTTATTCTCACTCACTTTCTCTCTTTTTTTCCCCTCTCTTTCTAAATAAATAAGTAAACTTAAAAAAAAAAAGGTCTTTCAGAAAAACCGACCTAAAAAGAAGCATTAATTAAAATCATCTATTTATTCCTTATAGGAATTGTCTACATCAAAGCCATATGGAAAAATGGCAAACTCCAATTATTCCATGAATCTCATGCTTTATTATAAAACACAATCTGCAAGTAAGCTATAATGCCAAGTAGAATAATCTTTTAATATCATGAGCTATCTAGGAGCACCTGGATGGCTCAGTTGGTTAAGCGCCCAACTTCAGCTCAGGACATATTACAGTTTGTGAGTTTCAGCCCCTCACTGTGCTCTGTGCTGACAGCTCAGAGCCTGGAGCCAGCTTCGAATACTGTCTCTCTCTCTCTCTCTGTCCCTCCCCCACTCACTCTCTGTCTCCCTCTGTCTCTCAAAAATAAAAATAAACATATAAAAATTAAAAAATAATATTAGTTATCTAGAAGGATTTTCTAAAGAAATCACTAACCTATCTATCAAATGTTTATTAGGGATATTAGATATGGAAAGCATTACATAGTCACTGATAGAAATATAAAAATGAGTAAGTCAGTCTTTGCTTTTAAGGGATATATAATATCTGTTATAGAATGAATGGGCACGGGAGTCTGGGTGGCTCAGTCCGTTGAGTGTCTGACTTCGGCTCAGGTCATGATCTTGCGGTTCGAGCCCCACGTTGTGCTCTGTGCTGACAGCTCAGAGCCTGGAGCCTACCTTCAGATTCTGTGTGTCCCTCTCTTTCTGACCCTCCCCTGCTCATGCTGACTCTCTCTCTCAAAAATAAATAAAACATTAAAAAAAAAAAATGAATGGGTGGTTGTAGTAAAATGGTAGCGGTTTTGGGTTTAGTAGAATCCTAGTTGAGCATAAGGTAAAATAAAAATAATCCACTTTGATGGGGCGCCTGGGTGGCTTAGTCGGTTAAGCGTCCGACTTTCGCTTAGGTCATGATCTCACGGTTCGTGAGTTCGGGCCCCGCGTCCGGCTCTGTGCTGACTGCCAGCTCAGAGCCTGGAGCCTGTTTCAGTCTGTGACTCCTTCTCTCTCTGACCCTCCCCTGCTCACGTTGTCTCTCTCTCTCTCCTAGAAATAAATAAAAACCTTAAAAAAATTTTAAAAAAAATAAACATTTAAAAAATAATAATAATAATCCACTTTGAGTATACATGTGCAGTAATAGAACCAGTTCTGCTCAGTGTTATATTATTTAAATCAGAAGCAAGCCTCTATACCTCAGAATATATAGCTTGTTATGTCCCCATCATAGCCATTCTACCTGAGAAAATCCTGCCAACAGGGTCCATGAAAAGTGCAACAGAGGACAGGGTGCTAAGAAACCCAAATTATAATTCATTTATATAAAAGGCATTTGGTTGAAAAAATTACATTTAAGGTGCTTTCCACTCCAAGATTCCTGATGTCACTCCAGTTAGTACTGTTTCGTTTACCCAATTAGTTGGTTATGCCTCCTGTCTCGGACATTATTTTTGCCTCAAGCCACGTAGGAGAGTTTTTTTTTTTAAGAAGTAGAAATTTTGGGGCACCTGGTGGCTCAGTTTGTTAAGTGTCCAACTTCGGCTCAGGTCATGACCTCACGGTTTGTGGGTTCGAGCCCCGCGTCGGGCTCTGTGCTGACAACTAGCTCAGAGCCTGGAGCCTGTTTCAGATTCTGTATCTCCCTCTCTCTCTGACCCTCCCCTGCTCACGCTGTCTCCCTCTCTCAGAAATAAATAAAACATTTTTAAAAATTAAAAAAAAAAAAGAAGAACTTTAAAAGTGCTATGCATACAAAAGGGTGTTCCCAGCTTCTGAAAACACTTAATATACATATATTTTTTACATTCTGACTGAGACTTTGAAATGAAGCTTTTAACGGACTTTCTTACTTGATCTTTATACACGTAAAGAAGTATGTAATACATACACTCTGAGATGTTATTATCCCTACTGCAGAGCTGGTGGAATTGAGACCCAGACATATGTATACATATATTTCTAATAAAAGATGTGCATATTTCTAACGAGACTTATCTCTACACTAGGCATCTCTGTCACAAGGACACAAATCTTTTACTAGGTTATGAAATTTGCTACCAACTCTCAGACATATATATTTTTGATCAAAATGGTTTATATCATGACAGATGGTCTATCCTGGTACATTTAATAATCTGAGGCTTGCATTATACAGTAGATTATTTAATTTTATGTTCACTCGAGATAACATTTCATCAAGGTGATCTCCCCACAGACCTGGAACAGATTGAGACTGAAGCAAAGTAGCACCTAACACCCCAGAAGTCCATAATCAGATAGCCAAGGCTCTAGAGATGCGGCCTGGGCAGGATTCCACTCAATGACACTCAAAGAAGTTATCACCATGGACCGCATATTTATTCCAAGGTACTGAGCTCACACAGCAGGGAGGCAGCTAAAGAATATCTATCTGCCTTTTGGTAAATTATATAAAGCCCTTCTACCAGAAGGTTTGGAAACAGCAACAGCAGCAGTGAGCAAGATGGTTGCATTTCTGAACATCATCTGAATTATCATCACAGTAAAATAAAATTTACTAAATGGACATTTAATGGTATTGGGGCAAGGCAAAGAAGCAAAGCTTTCATCAGTAGAATCCGGGACAGCTGCAGCCCCTCACAAGAAGATCCCCTGTGAATTGTTGGCGTTTGCAACTTGTGACCTTGTGCTATTTATAAAAGAATATTCCTCTTAGAGCCAAAATGTAAGGCATAAAACACAACTGAAGTATCACAGAGTTTGGAGAGGGTGTAATGAACCTCTGAAGTTAGAAAATGATACCAATTCTGATGGATGAAATGAAAGTTTTCCCAAAACATTAACCTCAACCTTCTCTTCAGTGTAAATACTATGCATTCATTCTGGGAATCTGTCTTTGGATGCAATTTTTTTCTCCCCATCTTTACTGAGTGCTAGGAGTGTCTGAGGTGGATAATGATGACATATTCAAAGAAAAAAATGATAGCACCTATATAACTCGCATCTGCATTTTTTCCAAAGTTTTTTTTTTTTTAATCTCTACTTATTTGAGAAAAAGGGGGGAGGTGAGTGGTATAGAAAGAGGGAAAGAGACAGAATTCCAAGCAGGCTCCATGCTCATCAAGGAGCCGGACGTGGGACTCAGTCCAACAACTGTGAGATCATGCCCTCACAGAGTGGGATGCTTAACCGACTGAGCCACTGAAGCACCCCAGCACCCAGTATTTGTTTGCCTGGCACTGTGCAAGCATCGTCTCATGACACCCCGATGAGTCTGGCATTGAGCTGACAGGGCAAGGATCTGAAACACGGAGATATAAAGGAATCTGTAAAGCTGGGATGTGTCCTCTAGTCATCTGATTCCAAGGTGCATGTTTTCAGCCACTGAACTGTCCTGATTTAAAACCAGGAGAAAATCTGTCATCTCAAGCTTTACTATTAGTTTCCCTTTGAAAAACTACTAAAATGTCAAAAATCTAGCTTGGTAGTTGTTCTCCAAGTTAATTTCAAAAGCAGCAGGTCATACCAAGCACTTCTGAAAGCACAGTGGCAGGTACAAAAGAAATGTACAGTAGGGCTTCCAGGAGTTTGTGGGTTCTTTGGGGGAGACATTACTGACTCTTATAAGACCTGCTGCTGGGAGCCGCACTGGCCTCGCTGGATGACAGTCACAGCGAGGAAATGGTAGCGTTTGCACAGCTCCTGCCATGAGAAATGAAAACTGGTATCTCCTTCTGCTACTACTGGCTCATGTTGGAAATGAGGCTCCTGGTATTGACCAGGCCTCACAATATTCCAGGTCAGACCGATATTCCCCACAGATTCCTCATAAGGAAAGGCATGTCCCTGCCTTTTCCAAAGAGATTTCAGATGAAAACATTGTGGATGATTGTTAAAAGGCTCTTCCTATGGGCCTTGCAGATCCAAGACTTATGTAATAAAGGGGGCTTGAGTCTGGTCTGAGACAAAGACCCTAATTTAGAGTTAAGGGCAGATATCCACCCTCACCCAATTGTTTCTGCTTGGAGTACTGGCCGCCCTCCACCAAAAAGCATCTGTTATCAAGTATTTGGAGTGACTTATTCTGGCCTTGAATATGCTGACTGCTCCCTGTGAAGGAACCTATTGAGGAACTTCTTCTTTTGTGATTATGGGAGCAGAGGTGTTTCCTGAAAGACCTGTTTGACCCCTGCTCACAGAGAAGTAACTTCAGCCCGTTATGCTAAAAACATTGGCTGATATACTAAAGATAACTTCTTCCCCATAGGATAAGCATCTAAATCACCTATCTCACTATTGATAAAGATTATGCAGAAGTCTTCTACAAATCTATGTTCTGGGAAATTCTTACATATCAAAGAAGTTTGTTATCAGAAACCATTGTCTAAGGCAGATGCCACTTCTGTGCTGTCCCCCAAACACTTAATTATAAAATAAAGTTGAGCCCCAGTCAGAGCAGAGATGCCTGCCTGGTGACCAGAAAGACTCTCAGGCCTCTCTCATCCCTCCCTCGCCGACACTGTCATCCTTCAGGGACCCCTGGACCCTGGCTGGAGCCAGTCTCTGACAACCTGAATAATGGAAAGAATAACAATTACCCAGCACTTTTTCAGTGGACCACACCCTCCCCTATGCTCTACATGTGCCAGGGTTTAGGTGCACTCTGAGGTAGGTGAGATTAAGGTCTTTCTCTTCCTGACCCTAATCTTACAGCAATGGAGGAAAGTTTCTAAACATGGAACTCCCCTAGAGTCTCAGATCTTCCCTATTACCTTAAAATACCATTTGACTCAACTTTCTATCTGAGGTATTGATTCTAGCTTTCCTTAAAAAAAAAAAAAATACTATCAGTAGGAGGCTGCTTTGAGCCTGACTGAGGGGAAGGCAAATAGTTCAGAAAAGAGCCTTTTCTCTCAGCTCCTCAAAGCAACAGAGCAGAGGGTGAGATTACCAATGGCTCACGGAAAATTTGCCACCTCCTGACCAGGACATGCCCTGAGAGCTTCAATATACCTTCCTTTATGTCTGAAAGTTGACATAAAGTTGGGGTTCTCCGCCCCCCTCCGACTAATTCTATTGCTTGTCCTAATTCCTTGTTTGGAAATAGATACTGCTGCATTGTTTTTATTGTAATAGCTTTGATATGGTAATTAATTGTTCAAAAATCAAAAAAAGTTTAGGGACACCTGGGTGGCTCTGTCAGTTAACCATCTGACTTCAGCTCAGGACATGATGTTACTGCTCGTGAGTTTGAGTCCTGAGACGGGCTCTGTGCTGCAGCTCAGAGCCTGGAGGCTGCCTCCAATTCTGTGCCTCTTTCTCTGTCCCTCTCCTGCTCACGCTCTGTCTCTCTCAAAAATAAATAAAATAAATGTTAAAAAATTTTAATATTTTAAAACTATAGAAATATACACAGTGGAATGTCTTGCTTCTACCTCTGATCCCCATTTGCCAGTTCTCAATTCACATCACCAACTCCAGGAAAACACTGTCTACTATGTATCCTTCTGGAGTTTCTTAACATACATGCTGGCAAATATGAATATATATTATATCTCTCTGTTTTTAGACAAAGTTAGCCTACTACACTGTTTTGTACCTCCGTTTTTTTATTAATAATTTACTTGGAGATCTTTTCTATATTATCATATAGAGTCTATTTTTTAGTGTCACTGACTAGTGACCCATTGCTTGGATGATCATAATCTATCTAATTCCTAGTAAACTCTTTATGGACATTTGGGTTCTTTCCAATATTTTGCTATTACAGATACTGATACACTAGAAACCTTGAATATATTTCATTGAACACGTCTGCAGGTGTAGCAACAGGATTAATTCTGAAATTGAAAATGGATCAAAAGTTCTGTAAATTTATCATTTTGATAGGTATTATCAAATTGCCCTCTATAATAATTGTTCCATTTCAGGGTTTCCTAAGCTTTTTCATATCATAACACTCATAGTAAATAAAACCACTAGCAACAGGATGAACTGGAAGGGATTTGAAGTCCTACAAAAGTGACTTGTGGCTAACGGAACAAGTCTAGGAGTCCTAACTAGCCAGAGACTGCAGCTGCCAGAGACCAGGGGAGCTCAGCACCCTCCAGCACAGCGGCTGGGAATGCTGCGACCACACATCTCCATCAGCAACGTGCAAGAGGGTCTGTTTCTCCCAGGCTTCTACTTCAAGTTTTGGAATTTGAGTTAACCCTATAGATTAAAAAAGTGGTACATCCAGGACACCTTGTGGGTCAGTTGGTTAAGCATCCAACTTAGGCTCCGGTTCTAATTGCCCAGTTCGTCAGTTCAAGCCCTGCATCAGGCTCTCTGCTGTCTGCTCCAAGCCCATTCTGCCCTGTCCTTGCTTGGGCTTGTTCCTCTCTCTCTCTCTCTCTCTCAGAAATAAATGAACATTTATTTTAAAAAGGTGGTATATCCATGCAGGTGTACTTTATTATGAGTGAAGGTGATCATTTGTCATATGCTTAAGAGTTGCCTTTCAAAAATTTTTATCTATCTATCTATCTCTCTGTCTATCTATCTATCTATCTTTTTTTTTTTTTTTTAATGTTTTATTTATTTCTAGGAGAGAGAGACAGCGTGAGCAGGGGAGGGTCAGAGAGAGAGGGAGTCACAGACTGAAACAGGCTCCAGGCTCTGAGCTGGCAGTCAGCACAGAGCCCGACGCGGGGCTCGAACCCACGAACCGCGAGATCATGACCCAAGCGAAAGTCGGACGCTTAACCGACTAAGCCACCCAGGCGCCCCGCTATCTATCTATCTTATTTATTTAAAGGCAGGTAGAGAGAGAGCAGGGGAGGGACAGAGAGAAGAAGTGAGAGAGAATCCCAGGTAGGCTCTGCAGTGTTAGGGCATGAGATCATGACTTGAATCAAACTGAGACTTAGACATTTAACTGACTGAGCCACAGAGGTGCCCTGTTTTAAAAGTTTTATAAGCTTTTTGCCTGTAAGCTATTTTATTTAAGCCACTTCTCACTTTTTTGTATTCAACTGTTTGTCTTTTATTATTGACTTGAAGAAGCTATTTATATATTAAGAAAAAAAAATCTCAGGGTGTCTGGGTGGCTCAATTGGTTAAACCTTCAACTCTTAATTTCAGCTCAACTCATGATCTCACAGTTCGTGAGTTGGAGCCCAGCCATGGTGTGCATGTGCGGACCACAGACCTTGCTTGGGATTCTCTGTCTCCCTCTCTCTTCCCACTTCCCCACTCATGCTTCTGTCTGTCTGTCTGCCTGTCTGTCTCTCTCTCACACACACACACACACACACACACACAATAAATTAGTGAAAAAAAAATCTCTTTACCTATGACATGGATTGCTGCGTTTCTTTTCCCTGATTTATGTCTCTTGCCTTTATTCATGGTATTCATTCTGTTTTGCTTGATTTGCTTGCAGAACTTTCTTTTCTATTTTTTTATATTGTCTTTTACAATTTGGATTTTGAGTTGTTGGTTAAAAAGGAATTTCTCACTTCAGGTTTACAAATGAATTCTGCCACTTTCCCCCAATACGACTATTAGAACTTCATTTCTTTAAAGTGAAAATAAACTCTATTTGAAATTGATCCTGATATTGGGTATGAAATACGGGTTCAAAAATTTTCCCAAGATGGTTAACGCCATTCCACTTACTGAAGGGCCCATCTTTGCCTTCACATTTGAGAGTGTTTTAATTTTTCTTCATATGGGTTTATGTATTTTTATGTTTATTTCTAGAAGTATTGTTTTGCTTATTTTTGCTGTTTTAAATACCTTTCCCATTATGTGTTCTAACTGCCTGCTTTTGGTATAGAACACATTTATTACTCTATTAATTTCCATTTCTTAATGTTTATATTCTCTTATTTCCCTGAATTCTGTCACTCTTTACAGTGGTTTTAGTTGATTTTCAAATGTACAATAACATTATCTTCACATTGTCATGCTTTATAATGTTTATGATTCTTATCTTCCTTTTTCTTGTCTGGCTTTATTGACTAGTAATGCCAGCACTGTGGGAAAATAGAGATGGTGGCATTCTTGTCTTGATCTTGATTTTAGTAGGAATACTCTTAGTGTATCTCCAATGAACATAATGCTGACTTCTGGACTGACATGAATATATGTTTACTGTGTTTAAAAGGTGTCCATCCATTCTTATTTAACTGAATGTGTTTGTGAAGAATGGCTATTATCTTTTATCAAATGACTTTTCAGCATGTATGGAAATGATCATTTTTCCCCACACATTATGTCATACTTTAACATATTTCTTAATAATGAACCATTCTTGTACCTCTAGAATACATTCCTCTGTCAAAATAGTTATTCTTTTTATGCTTTCAGATCGCATTAACTACCATTTTCCTTAGAACACTTCCATATTTATTTATAAGTGAGACTAATCTATAATTTTATTTGTGCAACACCTTAATCAGGTTTCACTATCAACTGTATACCCTCTTTCCCAAAAGAATTTGAAGGGTTTTGGTCTTTTTTTTTTCTTTTGGTCCATTATTCTTTAGAACAGTTTAAATACTATTGGTGTTATTTGCTTTTAAATCCCATTATGAAATTATCTAAAACTGCCACTTTGCTAGAAATAACCCTTGGGTAATTTTATCCATTGCTTCTATTGAAATGACTGTTTAGATTTTTAATATTTCTTGATGCCATTTTGTATAAATGATGTTTCTCTGAAAAAAAAATCTATCTCATGCAAGTTTTAAAATTTAGCCTTTTCATGAATCTTAAATTTCTTCAGTTCCTGTATAGTTAGTTCCCCCTTTAATGCTCAGTTGTGTTTGATTTTAATTGTAGTTTTTCTTTTTCTAGATTAAGTCGGCTAAAGATTTGGTTTTTTAAGAAAAATCAACAACAGATTTTGTCTTTACATATTAGCTCGATCATTTTTCTATTAGAAAATACCAGCCAGAGGGTCTCTGTCACCATTTATCAGGTCTGCCATTATAAAACAGGAGTAGCCATAGACAATATGCTGATGACTATGTCTCTGTACACATAAAACTCTTTTATGTGTACATATATTATATTGAATTTTGAATTTTTTATAATTTCCACATATCATGAACTAGTATCTTCCTTTTGATTTTTTAAATCATTTTTAAAAAGGAAAAACCATCCTTAATTTGTAGGCCTTCCAAAAACAGGCAGTGGACTAGATTTGGACCATAAGCTGTGGCTTGCTGGTCCCTACTTTATCTTAATATCCAAAATGTATAAATAACATACACAAATCAATACCAAAACCACAATGAATATGGTTTAAAAATGGGCAGAACTGAATAGACATTTTCCCAAAGAAGATATAACAAATGGTCAACAGACACATGAAATGATGCTCAATTTTACTCATCACCCAGGAAATACAAAGCAAAACCACAGTGAGATGTCACCTTACACCTTTCAGAATGACAGGTCTTTAGATATATAATTCTTTACTCAATATCTAACAGTTACCTAATATGAACAATAGTTTTTCCTATATTTTTTTCCTGTACCTTCTTGCCTTCACCTTATTTTCTTTAGCAATATTTCCATCTTTGTTGTTTTACTTTGTAATGTTAAAAAAGCCTCTACTTCTCTTACATGAGCTTTGACCCTGAGGTATCACAGATGAAATCAACCTAGAAATGTACCCATCTTCTTTCACTACTCCAATTTTGGGAGGGGGGCATATAATATCTACATTATCAGAGGATGCCTATCTATATATCTATATATTGCTTTCTGTCCACATGTATTTTATCCTTAATCCCATGAGTAGATGCATTCAAGGCTGACCAGTTTAGCTGACATATACTTCCCACTCTTCTCTTGGCTGAATATTAGCTGCTGGTAGTTTCCTTAAAAGCAGCTTAGGTTTTCTATACTTAAAACTTTATTCTTCAGATGCCTGGGTGGCTCAGTAGGTTAAGTGTCTGACTTCGGCTCAGGTCACAATCTCATGGTTTGGGAGTTCTGTGCTCAGCACGTTGGGCTCTGTGCTGACAGCTTAGAGCCTAGAGTCTGCTTCAGATTCTGTGTCTCCCTCTCTCTCTGCTCTTCCCCTGCTCTATCTCTCTCTCTCTCAAAATTGAATAAACAAAAGGTCTTTAATTTAAAACTTAATTCTTGAAGGTAAGTTTATCTGAATATAAAATCCAGGACTTTTTTTTTTATATCTTTTATATGTTTCTCTACTGACTTCTGACTTTGCATATTGCTGTAGAGAAATATCCAGACAACCTGATCATTGTATCTTTTCTCATTTGTGGATTAATCATCTTGATTGATCACATAGCTGATTCTTTTGTTTAAACCTGGAAATCTTAATAACATTATTAGCCTGGCTATGGTGCTGCTTCTACTGCTTCCAGGTTCAGTGTTCATTATCTTGAATGTTAAAATTCAAGACAGATTCATTTTGAAGAAGCTTTCTTTAATTATTTTTTAAGTTTTTATTTTATTTACTTTTGAGAGAGAGAGAGAGAGAGAGAGAGAAAGAGAGAGCAAACAAGCAAGGAAGGGGCAGAGAAAGAGAGGAAGACAGAGAATCCGAAGCAGGCTCCACACTGTCAGCACAGAGCCTGATGTGGGGCTTGAACTCAGCAACTGTGAGGTCATGACCTGAGCCAAAACCAAGAGATGGATGCTTAACCAACTGAGCCACACAAGCACCCCTAATTATTTGTTTAAAAATAAGCTATTTTCCGTTTTGTTGTTTTTTTCTTTCTTCATGGATTCCAATTATATGTATGTTGTTCTTGTTTTAATTTTTGCTTGCTTTCTATATCATTTTATTTCTAACCTTCAAGGTTATTTTAGTCCACTAATTCTAACACCTTTCGCTTATATGTTTCATTTCTATTATCTATTTCATTTACTGTATTTTCCACAGTGTACCCTGGGTAAAGCTTCTTGAAGTTTCATCACTATCTCTGTGATGATTTGAGTTGTTCTTCTAATTTTTTTCCCCTGAGTCCTACCAGGGTAATTTTTATTTTCTCTAAATGCTATTTCCATATTTCTCTGAGTTCTAGTGTTGCTGACTAGTGATCTACATTTTTAAAGGATATTCTCTAAGTAATTAACTAATTTTTTATTTACTGGAAATTTTGAGGTCATATATACACCATTTCTTCTTATAAGTGTTCCTTATAGGTGACTTTTTAAATTTTTATTTATTTATTTTGAGAGAGAGGAAGAGTGAGAGAGAGCAGGAAGAGGGACAGAGGGTAGGGAAGAGAGAGAGAATCATACATAGCATGGAGCCCCATTTGGGGCCCAAACCCATGAACCATGAGTACATGACATGAGCTGAAATCAAGAATCAGACACTTACTTGACTGCAGCCAGAGTAAACTTTGAATTCTCACTATGCAATGGATCTTATATGCTGCCACAAAGATAGACACGTGTCTACAAATATGGCTCACCTGCATGAATTTTCTGTAGCTGAAAATCCTGATTCTCTCAGTCAAACACAGTGAAAGGCGAGCTTGTTGATTTCAGTTCCAACTGAATTTGTTTTTTGGCAAAAATGATTACAAATTGTAAGTTCAAGGTGAGCCCCTCACTTTCAGTCACTATAATTTTATGGTTATCCTCTGAGCTCCCCTGCTATTGGGCTCCTCTCACTCTTGCTATTTTATAGATTTACTGCCTCCCAAGAGAGTTCTGACAATTGCTTCTAATTTCAAAATCCTGTGTTGTTTTTTTTTTAATAACTGTCTTCTGTGTTTGATAAAATTAGAGTTTCTAGAGGGTTTTACTGTTCATTTGTTGCTATTGTATGACTTCCAGCAGGGCATAAAGGACTATGATGACTTTCTCAGCCATATTTATGCAAGAATTCTGTGCTTTGGAGGAGTGAAGCCAGACAGGGGCGCTTATGGCCGGCTGTAAATTCTGAGAACAAATACAATGCTATGATGAGACCATGAAAACCTGAAGTCTCCAAAGATGATCCCGGAGTAAATGTCTAAAGAGTCAGCGTAATGACGGCGACTGAAAGAATTGCAGGAGTTCAGATAAAGAGAAAATGATGTGTTGACAGAAGCATTGCCCAAGGAGGTTATGTGGGAACAGAGATCAGAAGGACTCACTGGAGGCTTCAGTAGAGCTAACTCATGTTCTTCCATTAATTTTTTGGTTCAAGAACCTTGGAAAATTCTTTCTCACTTACCAATCTGTGTTACTTGTTGCTTTTTACCTACTTTAGGATATGTCAAACTGTGAAGAAAATGGAAAGAGATAGAACCAGTTGAGGGGGAGGAAAAAGGTTTTGGAATAAAAAAATATTTATATATTTTATAGTCCCCAGAGCCTATGCCAGCTCCCCAGAACCAAGCCAGGCTCCCAAAGGCATTCTGGACCCAGGATTCCTGGCACAGACAAGGCCCCGGAAGACAGAGGTGCCTTTGAGCCATTCCCTGGGACCTGAAAACCAGCCAACAGCCTGGGGCGTGAGAGCAGGAAAGCAGCTTCAGAGCATTTTGTGTCACACGTTTGTTGCTGGCCTCTTTGCTTTATAATCTTTTAAAATGTTTCTCCGCCTGAATATTTTTATCTATTTTTGCTAGTCATTTCAAAGAGGATCATATAAAGACATCGGGAAGACTGGACCCTCATTCCTCTCCCCGCCCTCTAGGGCAACACTCTGCCTTTTGTCTCTCCATCATCGTTTACTCGTAAGCTTAGTTTTGGCAGCCAGTAAGTTTATTTTACATTTTACTGAAGTGTGAGGGGAAATGCTGATAGAAAAACTAAACAAAATCCCTCACAAAATGGTATCACCAAATGAGCAAAGTACCTGAAAGAGACAAACATCCGGGTACCCAGAACTCAGAGCCTGAGTTTTCTTCCGTATAAGGCACCCTCAGAAAGCTCTTCCTTCCCTGGCTGGTGATCAGATTGTCTGAGAATTAATCACTGACAGAGAGAGGGCTGTATTCGCTGTCAAGCTACAATGCAAGTCTGAGTCCCTGCCTCCCCAGATTCCTTTTCTGTATTACCATAAGCTTTTCAAAACAGGGTGCATGAACTCCTTCATCGTTTCCTCGAAGAAATGAAAATGCTGGTTATGTTGTAAGTTTTTCTCTATCACAGCCTCAACTATTGGCAATTGCTGAGAAAGAACATAAGATAATTTCACCCTTATGTGTAATCATATATCTCACCACAAAATACATAATTTTAAAAAGAAAGTTACAATGGCCATATGTAAAACTAAAGGTATATAAAAGGACTTTGGAAAACATAAGTTTGCCTAAATTTTCACAGCATTTCCGTGAGAGTAGACATCAATCCTATGTGTGTGGGGTGAGGTGGGGTATGTGGACGTATGTGTGCCTATGTATATACCTCAAAAAACAAATTATGTTTTCCATTAAATTATGTCAATGGCTGAATGATATATACCCCTATTATCTTTTGGGAGTACTGTGGCAATTTCACAAAGAAGAAGAAGAGCTGAGAGTAAGAAACAGATGGTTATTATTTGTTAAGTGAAGAAGGAAGAGCAAGAATTTGGAGATATTTCTGAAAATAAAAATACACCCCCATTAAGAAATCCTACATGTAATGAAATCTAACAACCACTGACAAGGCGTTTCTACAAAGTCAATGCTAGTTTTATCTCCAACTTCCTACACCCTTGAATGAAACTTGAAGACTTCATGAAAATTTCAATGCATCGTTTCCTCAACAAAAATAGCAAGGATTGATGACAATACAGTACTTTCCACATTCAGGGATGGCCCTGATGTGGACTGAGATGTAGATATAACACTGCTGAAATTCATTTCTCTGAGAAATGCAATAGTATTAATCAGAACAGCTAGATAAAAAACATACCTAAGATGCTAATGGCTTCTATCAATGAAAGTTCATTTCTTACATACACTGCATGCATGCTTATTGTGAACTGACTATGGGATCTGTTTCACAGCTTTCCCCTCTGGGTACCAGCCTGGGAGCGCTGTCACTAGCTAGAGCATAGCCAGCTCCTCTCATGACAGGAAGAGAGGACATAGAGAATTTCAAACTGTCCTAGCATTTCTACTGAACTACCGTCTCCCAAATGAATTAAAGTAACATGCCCAGCTTCACAGGAGTGTGAAAAATGCAATCCCACAGTGTGGCTGGAATGAAGAGGAGGAGGTCATCACTGAACAGCCCTAATGTCAGCCAGAAATTTACATATTTGATAATATTTCCATTGCATTTCTGTTTTGTGTTACTGATGGAAATAGGGAAATGGGAAAAACTTCTCATTACATGGGGCACCTGGGTGGCTTAGTCGGTTAAGCGTCCGACTTTCACTTAGGTCATGATCTCGCAGTTCGTGGGTTCGAGCCCCACATCGGGCTCTGTGCTGACTGCCAGCTCAGAGCCTGGAGCCTGTTTCAGAGTCTGTATCTCCCTCTCTCTCTGACCCTCCCCTGCTCACGCTGTCTCTCTCTCTCCTAGAAATAAATAAAAATATTTTTAAAAAAAAACTTCTCATTACATCTATACTATCTAATTTGACCTCCCAACAAAAAAAGGAAAAACCTCACAGGAAATGTTTTACATATTTACATATCCATGGTAACAACAGTAATTTACCATTAGATGGTAGGAAAAATATTCTAAAAGGGTTTGGAGTAGTGAGAGAACTTTGTCAGGACCCTTCTCCCTTATCTTTCTTTTTTTTTTTTAATTTTTTAAGTTTATTTATTTATGTTGAGAGAAGGAGAGTACACAGGAGGGGCAGGGGGAAGGGTGGGGTGGAAGGGAGAGGGAGAGGGAGAGAGAGAGAGTGAGGAAATCCCAAGCAGGTTCCATACTGTCAGAGTGGAGTCCAATGAGGGGCTTGATCTCATAAACCAAGCAGGAAAAACACCAAATATATACAAACACACATTCCCCACATACACACCACATCACATCTAACAATATCATATTCAAACTGATAAATACAAAACGTAAAGAAAATCTTGAAGAAGGTCAGAGAAAAAGACACATTACTTTCACAAGAATAAAGATAATAATTAAGGCAGACTTTTCATCAGAAACCACCAAACTAGAAAACAACGGTATGACATCTCTAAACTTCTTAAAGAAAAGAAAAATCCTGTCAATTGAGAATTTTCTACCCAGCAATAAATGTGCTTAAAAACTAAACAAAACTAAGCCCTTTTTTTCAGATTAAGAAAGTAATAAACTGGGAGTTTTGTGGAAGAAGTTTTTTGGGCCAAAGAAATATGACAACAGAAAGAAATTTAGAGCTACACAAAAAAAGGAAGAGTACAAGAAATCGAAGTAACATAGAATCATTTTCTTATTTTAATTACTCTAAGAAACAGCTGATTGTCTAAAGCAAAGATAGAAGGAATACATAGTACATGCGTAGTTTATAGAAAAGCACAACGTATGACAATAATAGCATGATGGAGGAAAAGGAGGAGTTAAAAAATATACTATTAAAAGTTTCCTATATTACACATAATCTTATCTACATGTCAATATTGATTAACTCTAGAGGTATGTTGTAGAACATGTATATTGTAAACCCTAGAACCACAACTAAATCTTCTTTATCAATAAAGGAGATAAAGTAAAATTATTTTTAAAATACAAGAAAAGGCAGAAAAAGAGAAAAATAAAGCAAAATAGAAAATAGCTAGAAAGTTTGTATGTATTAAACTAAAAATATTAACTGGCACCACTTGAAATGAGAATGGTGCAAACATACCAGTGAAGAAACAGAAATTGTCAGGATAGAAAAAATAAGAACTACCTATATATTATCTATAAGATAGCCACACTAAATATAGTTATACAAATGTTACAAGTATAAGGATGGATGCACTGATTTACGTTCCCGCCAACAGTGCATGAGCATTCTGTGGTGGCAGATGGTGACAACGTTTATCATGGTGAGCACTAAGTAATGTTTAGAATTGTTTGATCACGATTTATACACCTGAAACTATTATAACACTTTATGCCAAATATGTGGCAATATTAAAAATAGGAAAAAAAGTATAAAGGTGGAAAAAGATATGCTATACAAACACTAATCAAAAAATAAACTAAGCACTTGCACTGCAGATCAAGGAATATATCAGGGATAAAGAGGGATGTTAAATAATGATAAAGGGGTCAATTTTTTCCAAGAAGATATAAAAATATTAATATTATCCACCTAACAACAGAGTTTGAAAATATATGAAGTAACAGCCTATAGAACTGAAAGTTGAAATAAGCCAATTACTAAGTATGAGTAGAGACTTAAGCATTCCTCTTTTAGTAATGGAGACAAGAACTAGACAAAAAAAGTCACTAGGTATATACAAGACCTGAAAACATTACCAAGTATAATGACCTAATTAGCATTTAACAACAACAAAACAGAATAACACACAGAATATTCAACAGGATAGACTTAATCAATTATTTAAAAACCTTAAGAATGGAAATTAATGGGAAACATACACCATATTCTCAGACCATGAAAGAATTAAACTAAAAGTTAATGAAAAAGAAATCCTGAGGAAAGTCTTAAATATTATGAGTTAAACACTTCAAAAACCTATAGGTTTAAGAGAAAGTCTCAGGAGAAATTTTTAAAAGTTTTCAACTGACCAAAAACAAAATAAAAGCACTCTAAAAGTATATCAGGGGTGCCTGGGTGGCTTAGTCGGTTGAGCGTCCGACTTTCACTCAGGTCATGATCTCGCGGTTCGTGGGTTCGAGCCCCGCGTCGGGCTCTGTGCTGACTGCCAGCTCAGAGCCTGGAGCCTGTTTCAGTCTGTGACTCCCTCTCTCTCTGACCCTCCCCTGCTCACGATGTCTCTCTCTTTCTCTCCTAGAAATAAGTAAAACATTAAAAAAAAAAAATTAAAAGTATATCAAAAGTTATGTAATGTTGCTAATATAGTACATAGGGGGGAAATTATAGCACTAAATGTTTACATTATAAAGAGAAAGGTCTGACATCAGCAATATAAGCTTCCACATTAAAAATCTAAAGAAAGAAAAGTAAATTGAACTAAAAATAAGCAGAAGGAAGAAATAATAAAAAGTGCAAATATCAATGAATCTGAAAGCAGAACAATTATGAAAATAAATAAAACCTAAAGATGTTTCTTCTGAGAAAAAAAAAATTTATAAATTTCTATCCAGAATGACCAACATAAAAGAAAATTATAAATTATCAACGTTAGAAATGAAAAGTGAGATATCACTACAATCCCACAGACATCAAAAGAATATAGAGGATATTATGATCTACTCAATGTTCATGAATTTGACAATGTGAATGAAATTGACCAACTACTTCAAAGATAAAAAATACAAAACTTTACTCACGAACTAGATAACCTGAAGAGCTTTAGATCTAGTAAAGGCATTATCTCCTATTTAAAGCCTTTTAACAAGAAAACTAAGATCACATGGTTTTGGTGGAGTATTATATAACACATATAAGGGAGAAATCATATAAATTCCATTTAGTCTTTTAAAGATAAAAGAGGGGCGCCTGGGTGGCTTAGTCGGTTAAGCATCCGACTTTCGCTTAGGTCATGATCTCGCGGTTCATGGGTTCGAGCCTCGTGTCGGGCTCTGTGCTGACTGCCAGCTCAGAGCCTGGAGCCTGGAGCCTATTTCAGAGTCTGTATCTCCCTCTCTCTCTGACCTTCCCCTGCTCATGCTCTCTCTCTCTCTATCCTAGAAATAAAATAAAAATATTAAAAAAAAAAAAAAGATAAAAGAATAAGAGGGGGTGTTTAGGATAGAAGCATGAGGAGTTCCAGGGATCTTCGCTATGATAATAAATCATAAATGGTGACAATTATAAAAAGTAATGATATAAGTCTCTGGAAATCATCTGAGGTACAGCAAATGGAGAAACGTTTATTTGAGAAAAATTACCAGAAGTAAATTTTGGTAAGGAAAGGGAGAGTATGGTATTTGATCCATGACTGCTCCCTGCCCATGTCTAGTCAGTGTGATAGAAGGTATCCTGGGTAATGCAGTCAAAAAGATGGCACTCCTCCCCCAAGATCCTCCTTTAAGGATACAGTGTCCACTGGGAGAAGCAGGTCACCAGAATTTGTTATTTACTTCCCCCCATTCTATGTTGCAGGAGATGTATTCCAGGCAAGTGCAGCTAAGATTTCTGAGTTTCCATTCCTCCACCCAGCCCCAACTTGTATGGAAGAAGCCCTATTCCAGACGAAGCAAGCTGAGATTTCTTGGGCCCAGTGACCCTATACCCCATACTGTTTTGATGGTGAAAGTTCCATGCCAGGAGAGACAAGCCAAGACTAGTTGTTACCACCTCCACCCAAACCTAATGTATACAGTGGTGTCGCTCTGAGAAAGAGATCACTGTCTTCAACCTCAGCTATGGAGCAGAGGCACATTGTAGAGGCAGGTCAAGAGAAGAGAGCTCCAGAGTTCTCCCCAACAGAACTGACTTTATTGAGGGGCACCTGGGTGGCTCAGTCAACTGAATGAGCATCAGACTCTTGATTTCGGCTCAGGTCATGACCTCGTGGTTCATGAGTTCATGAGTTCAAGCCCTACAGAGTAAAAGCTCTGTCAATGCACAGCCTGCTTGAGATACTCTCTCTCTCTCTGCCCCTACCCAGCTTGTGTGCATGTGCTCCCTCTCTCTCATTTTCTCTCTCAAAAACATACACACATTAGGAGAGAGAGAGAAAGAGAGAGAGAGAGAGAGAAGAAAGAAAGAAAGAAAGAAAGAAAGAAAGAAAGAAAGAAAGAAAGAAAGAAAGAAAGAAAGAATAATGTTTCTTAAAAAAAAGACCTGACTTTACTTAGAACACAGTTTGGGGAAGTTAAAGTCTATAGGTACTGTCAAAAAGAGTTGACATTTGGTTATGAGCAATTAAGAGGACACTCATAGTTCCATTATAGCAATAAGCAAAGTGATAGGCCCGTTAGAATTTTAAAAGAATAGGGAAAAGCTAATAGAGCCCTCTTATGGTCAGAACAAGCCTCAATTATTTGCTTTAAAGACTAGTTCAGCAAAGGGTTCAATTCTAACTGGATAAGTTTTTGTACATAATTTGTACCACAGGGCACTGTAGAAAACAGTAGAGCAATTAGTGGAGGCTTACCATTGGGTTTCCTACCAATCTAGGCAAGGCCAGCTAGAAGCTTAACAGGGAGAACAGAGAAAGATCTATGTTAAATGAGATGAGCTAAAACCACTGTCATCATGAGGAGCTGCAGGTGGTCTGGTCAGGATGACTGCGCTTGAAGCTGAGTGTTGTGAGGTGCAACATCAAAGGGTGCACACTGTGGGGCACATATATTTCACTGAAATAGCTAACCAAGTGAATGAATAAATAACGACGCAAACATTAACAAAAATTATGGACCTCAGGAAGGAGTAAATGAAATCAGAATCCGGAGTTGCATCTATATATTATTTTTTAACAAAATTTACAAGACAAGTACACATACAGGAAGCAGTAATTGATAGGGGAAAAGAGCAGGCAAAAGAAACTCCTTTGAGATGGCCTACTTGTCATATTTAGTACATAAACCCTTAAAAATACCTAAGTCATGTTACATAAGTCATCACATATTTAAATATCAAATGGAAACAAAGATTAAAGAAAAAAAGGAAATAAAGGTTTGATAATGTTTCAAAATATCAGTAAAGAAATAGAAATTATTTAAAAAATTGAAATTCTTGAGCTATGTAGTACAAAAATGAATTTAAAAATTAATTAAACCTTTCTCACTACTCCTTTTTAATATTGTACCAGAATTTCTAGCTAAATGTAATAACATAAGGAAATGAAAGCTATACAGATTGGGAAAGAACTAAAACTGTCTTGTTCACAGGTGACATGATCTTCTATGTAGAAAATCCAAAAAAAAAATCAACATGAAAACTGGAATAAGCCATTACAGAAAGGTTGCATGATACAAAATTAATATAATAAAGCCAATTGCTTTCCTATATAACAACATGGAACAAATGGAATGTGAAACTAAAAACATCATAGCATTTACGTTAGCATCCTCGAAAATGAAATAGTAGGTATAAATCTATTCAAAATATGTAATTTTAGGGAAAACTACAAAACCATGATGAAAGAAATAAAACAACAGGGAGGGGGGCAAGATGGCGGAGAAGGAAGGAGCCCCGTACTTGCACTCGCGCCCAGACATAACACTGAAAAGATCTGAAGCCATTGGAAACCTTACAAAACCTGAGAGATTGGGAGAAAAGGACGCAGAATCTACTGAGAGAGCCTTCTAATGTGAGTGCGAACCGGGGAAGATAAAATCGGGCCGGGATCGGACACTCCAGGGTGGGAGGCGACCCCCCTCTACCCTCTACGGGGAGTGAGAGGGGAAAAGGAGAGAGTCCGAAACAGAAAAACCCCTGTTCAGGGGGGAAACCTCCGCTCGGGGCATAGAAAGACCGTACTTGCAAATCCCTGCACGCCAGGTCCCTCGCGCCAACTGGTTCCGGGGGGGCGGGGGGAGGGTGCTGAGCGCACAGACGGCTGCTTTGTGCTGGTCCTGGCGGCTGGACGTCAGAGCAGCGGCGCGCCTGCCGCCATTGTAGCTCCCGGGCGCCTGGGGCCCCTGGAAGAGCCGCGCGGACCCCAGGCGTCCGCGCTCCTGGCTGCCTGGGGCTCTGGAGGGAAGGCAAAGGGCTAAACCCTGGGAAATTTGCCCCGAGTTCGTGTTTCAGGCGACGAGCCATAGAGGGACCCAGTTTTCCTCACTCCAGCGGACTCGGTGCACCCGGCAGGCAAGCCCCCGCGCATGCGCGCCAGCCCGACCCAGAGACGGGAAGCAGCGGTTCTGACTCCGCCCCCAGAGCGCGGCAGGGGGCCTGGAATCGCCCCGAGGGGGCTGCCTGGGAAGCTGTGTCTAAGGCGATGTCAGCGGGGCGCGGACTGGGACTTGGAGACTCGGCCTGGCCTGGGTTGAGGAGTGCAACCAGCTTCGGCTGCGCCCCCGGGATGGGGAGTCTCCACGCCCAAGAAAGCGAGGTGCAGCCCCTGGTTCAAGAAGGGACTGAGCACCGTCACTCTCCTCCCCACAGCCGCCGAGGCAGAGCTCCCGCCTGAGGCAGTGGGTCACGCCGCGCCCATCCCTGCCTGAGAGCTGCCCGCCTCCCTTTTTTTTTCCTTGCTTTTCCTTTTTGTTTGTTTTTTTCCTCTTTTTTTTCTTTCTTTTTTCTTTTTTTTCCCCTTTTTTTCCTCTTTCTTTTTTTCCTCTTCTTTCTCCTTTCTCTCTTTTTTCCCCAGAACACTGACCTGATTAACTCTGGTCGCCAGCTTGCTTAAACAATCACAACGAGTCCATTCTGCAAATGTAAATTCAACATCTACCAACATTTTCAGCTCTTTCTCTCAGGAGGAATTAGACTATACAGTTTCTCTGGATAATTCCAGCATCCTTCTCTCACCTATCCAACCATATTCTACCCTTTACCTCTTTGAAAAAAGCTTCTTATCCCTTCTGCCTGTTCATTCTATTTCCAATTTTGCCTCAACCCGCTCTGTCTTCTCTCTCTTTCTCTATGCTCTTCAACCAGCACTGCATACACACGGCTATTTAACTGTAGCTGGGAAATACGGTTATATGCTTTAAACCGTTCTATGTCCATAGGTTTTCTTCTTTTTTCCTTTTCTTTGCCCCTTTTTGACCCTTTTATGTATTTTATAATCCCTATTATACGCCCTCCTTCCTCCATCTTTTCTCTTAACTTTTTCGTTTTCCCACTTGCTTTGCATGTTAGTTGAATTAGCCTGTGCGTTTGTGTGCTCCTGCTCCCTGTGTGCTTCTCTGTCTGTTTTCTTTTCCAGGGCTACCTCAAGAAAGAAGCCAGAATACACAAGGTAGAGAGTACCAAATATCACTACGAATTGAAAAATAAAATAACCAAGGTCCCAACAAGAGAGACCAAGAGATACCATTCAAAAAATACTCTGTGAAAGGATAGGCCGTGGAAAGTCAAAGAGTCTTCTTGGATATAGCAGAGCTCATAAAAACAGAGAGCATACCAGGTCTTTAAAACCAACAAGAGCCAGAAAGCTAACTAAAATGACAAAACGAAAGAGCTCTCCCCCAAAGAAACCCCAAGAAGAAATGACAGCTAATGAACTGCTCAAAACAAATATCAGAGGCATAACTGAACAAGATCTTAGAATAATAATGGTAAAATTAATAGCTGGGCTTGAAAAAAACATAGAGGACATCAAAGAAACTATGGCCACAGACAGAATGGAAAATAAAAATAGGCATGAAGAATTAAAAAATGCGATAAATGACATACATAATAAATTAGAGGCCTTCATGCACGGATTGAAGAGGCAGAAAGGAGAATAAGTGATTCAGAAGACAGCATTATAGAAAAACAAGAAACTGACAAAAAAAGAGACAAACTGATCTAAGAACAGGAAAGAAGAATTAGAGAGCTCAGCGATACGGTCAAATGCAACAATATCCGTATCATAGGAATCCCAGAAGAGGAAGAGAGAGGGAAAGGTGCTGAAGGAGTCCTGGAACAAATTATAGCAGAGAACTTCCCCGACCTGGGGAAGGAAGTAAATACGGAAATACAAGAGGCTCAGAGGACTCCTCTCAGACGTAACTTGAATCGATCTTCTGCACGACATATCACAGTCAGAATGACAAAATACAAGGACGAATAGAGAATTTTGAAAGCAGCTAGGGAGAAAAGAGCCCTAACATACAAAGGGAAACCTATCAGAGTGGTGACAGACCTATCTACTGAAACTTGGCAGGCCAGAAAGGAATGGCAGGAGATCTTCAATGTGATGAACAGAAAAAATATGCAGCCAAGAATCCTCTATCCAGCAAGCCTGTCATTCAAAATAGAAGGAGAGATAAAAACCTGTCCAAATAAACAGAAATTGAAAGAATTTGTCACCACTAAGCGAGCCCTACCAGAAATCCTGAGGGGGATGCTCTGAAGGAAAGGTTGCAAGGAACAAAGATTCCAGAGACACCACCACACACATGAACCCTACAAAAGATACAAAGACTCTAAACCCACATATTTCAATAATAACACTGAATGTAAATGGGCTGAATGCTACAATCAAAAGACATAGGGTAGCAGAATGGATTAAAAAACAAAATCCATCTATATGCTGTCTACAAGAAACTCATTCTAGACTGGAAGATACCTTCAGATTAAAAGGAAGGGGATGGAGAAATATATATCATGCTACAGGAAATCAAAAGACAGCCAGAGTAGCTATACTTATATCAGACAAACTGTACTTTAAACAATCACAAGAGATGAAGAAGGGCACTACATAATAATTACAGGGACCATACATCAGGAAGAACTAACAATCATAAATGTCTACGCACTGAACATGAAAGCACCTAAATATCTAAAACAATCACAAACAGAAACAAGCTTATAGATAAGAATGTGCTAATAGCAGGGGACTTTAATACTCTGCTTACAGCAATGGATAGGTCGACCAGACAGAAAATCACTAAAGAAATAATGGACTTGAAAGACACATTGGACCAGATGCATCTGACGGATATATTTAGAACTTTACATCCTGAGGCCAGGGAATTTACTTTCTTCTCAAGTGCGCATGGCACATTCTCCAAGATAGATCACATACTGGGACATAAAGCAGCCCGCAATAAATATAAAAGAATAGAGATCATACCATGCACACTGTCAGATCATAATGCTTTGAATCTTGAAATCAATTACAGGAAGAAGTCTGGAAAACCTCCAAAAACATGGAGATTAAAGAACACCCTTCTAAAGAATGAATGGGCCAATCAGGCAATTAGAGATGAAATTTAAAATTATATGGAAACAAATGAAAATGAAAACACAACAATTCAAAATCTATGAGATGCAGCAAAGACAGTCCTCTGAGGAAAGTACATTGCTCTCCAGGCCTACTTCAAGAGATCAGAAAAAGTGCAAGTCCGAAATCTAACAGTTCACCTAAAGGAACTATTGGCAGAGCAACAAGAATCCCCTAAACTCAGTAGAAGAAGAGAAATAGTAAAAATTAGAGCATAAATAAACAACATAGGGACCAAAGAAACAAGTGAACAGATCAATGAAACCAAGAGTTGGTTTTTTGAAAAAGTGAACAAAATTGACAAACCTCTAGCCAGACTTATCAAAAGAAAAGAGAGAGCACCCAAATAGACAAAATCATGAATGAAAATGGACTTACTACAACCAACCCCTCAGATATACAAGCAATTATCAGGGAATACTATGAAAAATTATACGCCAACAAATTGGAAAACTTAGAAGAAATGGACAAATCCCTAACCACACACTCACGACCAAAATTCACACGGGAAGAAATAGAAAACCTGAACAGACCCATAACGAGTGAAGAAATTGAATCAGTGATCAAAAATCTCCCAACAAATAAGAGCCCTGGACCTGATGGCTTCCCTGGGGAATTCTACCAGACATTTAAAACAGAATTAATCCCAATTCTTCTCGAGCTATTCCAAAAAAGACAAATCGAAGGAAAACTCTCAGACTCATTTTATGAAGCCAGCATCACTCTGATTCCTAAGGCAGACAGAGATCCAGCAAAAAAAGAGAAGTACAGGCCAATATCCCTGATGAATACGGATGCAAAAATCCTCAACAAGATCCTTGCAAATCGAATCCAGCAGCATATCAAAAGAATCATCCACCAAGATCAAGTGGGATTCATTCCTGGGTTACAGGGCTGGTTCAACATTCGCAAATCAATAATTGTGATACATCATATCAATAAAAGAAAAGATTAAAACCATATGATCCTTTCAATAGATGCAGAAAAAGCATTTGACAAAATACAGCATCCCTTCTTAATAAAGACCCTAGAGAAAGTTGGGATAGAAGGAACCTACTTAAACATCATCAAAGCCATCTATGAGAAGCCTTCAGCTAACATCATCCTCAATGGGGAAAACTGAGAGCTTTCCCCCTGAGATCAGGAACACGACAGGGATGTCCGCTCTCACCCGGGTTGTTTAACTTAGTGCTGGAAGTCCTAGCATCAGTCATCAGACACCAAAAGGAAATCAAAGGCATCAGAATTGGCAAAGAGGAAGTCAAACTTTCACTCTTCACAGATGACATGATACTCTACATAGAAAACCCAAAAGACTCCACCAGAACCCTGCTAGAACTGATCCAAGAATTCAGCCAAGTTGCAGAGTACAAAATCAACATACAGAAATCGGTTGCATTTTTATACACCAACAATGAAGGAACAGAAAGAAAATCAAGAAACTGATCCCATTCACAATTGCACAAAAAACCATAAAATACCTAGAAATAAACATAACCAAGAATACAAGAGATCTGTATGATGAAAACTATAGAAAACTTATGATGGATATTGAAGAAGACACAAGGAAATGGAAAAACATTCCATGCTCATGAATACGAAGAATATAGTTAAGATGGCATTACTACCCAAAATACTCTACACATTCAATGTAATTCCAATCAAAATTGCACCAGCATACTTCTCAAAACTAGAACAAACTATCCTCAAATTTGTATGGAACCACAAAAGACCCCGAATAGCCAAAGTAATACTGAAAAATAAAACCAAAATGGGAGGTATCACCATCCCAGACTTTAGCCTCTACTACAAAGCTGTCATCATCAATATGGTATAGTATTGGCACAAAAACAGACACATAGACCAATGGAACAGAATTGAGAACTCAGAAGTGTACCCAAAAGTATACAGCCAACTGATCTTTGACAAAGCAGGAAAGAATATCCAATGGAAAAAAGACAGCCTTTTTAACAGATGGTATTGGGAGAACTGGACAGCAACATGCAGAAGAATGAAAGTAGATCACTTTCTCACACCATGCACAAAAATAAACTCAAAATGGATAAAGGACCTGAACGTGAGACAGGAAACTATCAACACCCTAGAGGAGAAAGCAGGAAACAACTTCCTTGACCTCCACCGCAGCAACTTCTTACTTGACACATCCCCAAAAGCAAAATAATCAAGAGCAAAAATAAACGACTGCGACCTCATCAAGGTTAAAAGCTTCTGCACAGCAAAGGAAACAACCCACAAAACTAATAGGCAACCGATGGAATGGGAAAAGATAGTTGCAAATGACATATCAGATAAAGGGTTAATATCCAGAATCTATAAGGAACTCACCAAACTCCACACGTGAAAAACAAACAACCCAGTGAAGAAATGGGCAGAAGACATGAACAGAGAGTTCTCCAATAAGGACATCCAGATGGCCAACAGACACATGAAACAAAGCTCAGCATCCCTCCTCATCAGGGAAATACAAATCAAATCCACAATGAGATACCACCTCACGCCAGTCAGAGTGGCTGAAATGAGCAAATCAGAGAACTCTAGATGCTGGCGAGGATGTGGAGAAATGGGCACCCTCCTACACTGTTGGTGGGAATGTAAACTGGTACAGCCCCTCTAGAAAACAGTGTGGAGGTTCCTCAGGAAACTAACAATAGAACTCCCCTATGACCCAGCAATAGCACTGCTAGGAATTTACTCAAGGGATACAGAAATGCTGAGCATAGGGCACATGTACCCCAATGTTCATAGCAGCACTCTCCACAATAGCTAAAACATGGAAAGAGCCTAAGTGTCCATCAACAGATGAATGGATCAAGAAGATGTGGTTTATCTATACCATGGAATACTAGATGGCAATGAGAAACAATGAAATCTGGCCATGTGTAGCAACATGGATGGACCTTGAGGGTGTTATGCTGAGCGAAATAAGTCAGGCAGAGAAGGACAAATATCATATGTTTGCACGTATAGGAGGATTAGGAGGAACTTGACGGAGGACCAAGGGGGAGAAGAAGGGCGGAAATGGTGGGGGAAAGGGAGAGAGGCAAACCATGAGAGACTCTTGAATGCTGACAAAAACTGAGGACTGATGGATGTGGGGGGGAGGAGGGATGGGCATGGAGGAGGACACATGTGGGGATGAGCATTGAGTGTTATGTGGAACCTAATTTGACAATAAGCTATTTGTTAAAAAAAAAAAAGAAATAAAAAACAAATAAATGGAGAAATAATCCATGTTCATGGATAGAGGACTCAATAGTGTTAAGATGTCAGTTCTTCCCAACTTAATTATATATTCAATATAATGACAATCAAAATACCTGCGAGTTATCTTGTGGATAATAAACCAAACAAGAAACTGATTCTAAAGTTTAGATGAAGAGACAAAAGACCTAGAATAGCCAACGCAATATTGAAGGAAAAGAACAAAGTTGGAGAATTGGGACTATTTGTCTTCTAGCTTCATTATAAAGCTACAGTAATTAAGATGGTTGGTATTGGTGAAAGAATAGAAAAATAGATTGGTGAACAGAATGGAGAACTCAGAAATATACCCATATAAATAGAGTCAACTGATCTTTGACAAAAGAGTAAAGGCAACACAATGAGGAAAGTCTTTTCAACAAATGGTGCTGGAATAACAGGACATCCACATGCAAAAAAAAAAAAAAAGTTTCTAGACACAGAGCTTATATCCCTCACAAAATTAACTCAAAATAGATCACAGACCTGAATGTAAAATGCAAAACTATGAAATTCCTAGAAGATCATATAAAAGAAATTTTAGGTGATCTTGGGTTTGGTGATGATGTTTTACATACAGTGCTAAAAGCATGATCCATAAAAGAAAAAAAATAAAATTTTACTTTATTAAGATTAAAAGTTTCTGCTCTATTAAGGGCACTGTTAAGGGGATGAAAAGTCTGGAGAAATTTTTTGCAAAATACAGGTCTGATTAGGGACTGTTACCTAAAATACATAAAGAACTGTTAATTAAAATCTACAGTAAGGAAACAAATAACAACAACAAAAAAAAAACAAATTACAAAATGGGCAAAAGATTAGAACTATTACCTCACCAAGGAAAATAAGCATATGAAAATATGTTCCACCTCATATGTTATCAGGAAAATGTAGACTAAAATAGCAATGAAATACTACTATATGTCTATTAGAAAGGCCAAAATCTGGAACACCAACATCAAATGCTGACAAGCATGAGGAAGAGCAGAAACTCTCATTCACTGCTAGTGGACATGCAACATGGTTCAGACACCTTGAGAGACAGTTTGGCAGTTTCTTATAAAACTAAACACAATCTTACCATGAGATCCAACTATCACAGTCCTTTGTATTTATCTAAAAGAGTTGAAAACATGTCCACACAAAAATCTGGATATGGATGTTTATAGCAGTTTTGTTCATAACTGACCAAACTTGGAAGCAATTAAGATGTCCTTCAGTAGGTGAGTGGATAAATATGGAATATTATTCAGTGCTAAGAGAAATGGGCTATCAAGCCATGAAAAAATAAGAGAAATCTTAAATGCATATTACTAAGTGAAAGAAGCCAATATGAAAAGGCTGCATACTGTAGGAGTCCAACTTTATGACACTCTAGAAAAATGCAAAACTATGGAGATAGCAAAAAATATCAGTGGTTATCAGAAGTTGTGAAGTAGGGATAGATAAAAAGGCAGAGTATAAATTTTTAGGTTGGTGAAAATACTCTGTATGATACCAGAATGATGAATACATGCCATTCTACATTTGTCCAAACCAAAAGAATGTACAAAACCAAAGTGAACCAGAATTTAAACTACAGACTTCAGGTAAATATAATGCATCAGTTGTGGGTTTATTGATTGCAACAAATATTATCACTGTGATGGGGAATGTTGATAATGGCTTTTCAAAAAAAAAAAAACTGATAAGCTGATCCTACAATTTATATTGAAATGCAGAATATATGTATATTTTAAAAATCAAACAGAAGAAGTTAAAGTAATCATTCATCCCAATTTCAAAGCTTACAACAAAACTATATTAATCAAGATAGTGTTTGGGGTGCCTGGGTGCCTCAGTCAGTTAAGCCATGGCCACTTGATTTTGGGTCACGTCGTGATCTCAGATCTCAGAGTTGATGAGTTTGAGCCCCATGTTGGGCTCCATGCTGACAGCACAGAGTCAGCTTGGGAATCTCAATCTCTCTCTCTGTCTCTCTCTGCCTCTCCCCCTCTTGCACACGTGTATGCTCTTTCTCTTAAAAATAAATAAACTTTAAAAAAAAAAAGTAAAACTCGACCTATTTTGGAGGATAGTATGGTACTTTCATAAGGATAAACATATCGATCAATTAAACAGAATCACAAGTCCAGAAATAAATCCTTACATTTGTGGTGAGTTGATTTTTAACAACATTGCCAAGACCATGAAACGAGGGAAAGAGCAGTCTCTTTAGTAAACGGTGCAGGGACAGCTGGGTGTTTACTGTTGAGGAATGAAGTTGGATGCTTTGCTTCTGCCACACACGAACATTAACTCAAAGCAAACTGAAGCTCTAAATGCAAGAACGAAAACTACAATACTCTTCACATAAAACAGAGAGGTAATACTTGTGACACTGGATTTGACAAGGCCTTAGATGCAGCACACAAAGTGTAAGTGACAATGGAAAGAACAGATGAAAATGAAATTCATCGAAATTAAAAGCTCTGTGCAGTTAAGTGAGGCCATCAATTAAGTGAAAAGGCTGTCCACAAAACGGAAGTAAATATTTGTGAATCATACACCTGACAAGAGAATCTTAACTTAATAAAGAGACGATTCGATTAAAAATGAGGAAGACTAAAGGCAAATAGTGTACTACAGTCGGCAAATTTGTCACACACTTAGGAAAGCTCTGTAGGTTACAGATGAACAGAGAGGGGATGCTAGAATAAATTTTGTGATGCTGGACTGGAATCAGAAGTATGGAGATAAATTTATGATTAGGCAGATGACAGATACAAATAAATATAGGTGCGTGAATATATATGAAGTAAAATACACAGGTGTATTTCCTACCGCTGTCTGATAAGGCGGCATAGAAACACTGACATTCCAATAGCAACAGCCCTCCCAGTGCCCAGATACTGATTTTTAAATACCAATATCCAAAAAAAGAAATCGAGGCTCCTTTGGTAAGTGGTCATTTCCAGGAATGGAACAGACAAAGTGCAAGTTAAGCTTGGAGCATTGGGTGGTACCAAAAAGTAGGAAAATGCTTTAAAAAAGAAAAAGACAAGAAAAATGGGGGCCTGTGAAAGGACACAGAAGTAAATCTGAAACGAAGTCCCCATGACCAAAGGTAGAACAATCTGAACAATAACATCAGTGTTGCACTGTAAGTCAAAAAATAAAATAAATGTCCATGTGCCCATATTCATGTAAAATACATACAGAAACATTCCAATTAATTAATGTACAGGAAATGAAAAAATGGAAAATCACCATTAGAGCACCACAGTGATGCTAGCTGCTGTAGGCATGACCATCCAATGAATGCTTAAAATAGTGAGTGACTAAGGAAAACGGGATATTTGCATAATCTCTAAGTATCTCCACACAAGGTACTGACTAATTATAATAGAGACACAACAACTTTATCCTGAAGGGGCCTGGCAAACACCACCTCAGCGGAGTCGTCGAGGTCAGCATCACCAGTGATAAGACACAGTAAGGTCATGTACTTTCTGACAAGGTGCACTGAGAAGGGGGATCACCCCTGTGGCCTTCTTCCCCGAGATGCATAACCTCAACCAAAGCCGGAGGAAACATCACATAAACTGCAATTGACGGACATTCTACAAAATACCGGAGGACGCATCACACACGTGAAAGTCAGAAATGGTGAGGGAAGACTGAGGGACTGTCACACATTGAAGGAGCGTAGGACACATGAGGACAAAATGCAGTGAGGAATTCTGAATTGGATTTTGGAACAGAAGAAAGATTAACCCCAAAAAAATGGTAAAATGTGAATAGAATCTAATTAGCTAAGAGTATGGTACCAACGTGAATGTCATTTTGGCACCTATAGTACCGTTATGTAAGGTGTTCACATTAGGGGAGACTGGGTGAAAGGTACACGGGGACTCTTTGTAATAAGTCCAAAATCATTTCAAAATAAAAAGTTAAAAAAACTCCCTTGAACCCAAAACCTCATCAGCACTGGAGAGAGAAATAAGTTATTAATGTGCTTTCTGAGATGCTGGCAATATTCTGTTTCTTGTTCCTGTATTGGGGTTGCAGTTTTTCACTTTGTGAAAATTCACTGAGCTGTGGATTCTATGGTATTCTTACCTTCCAAAGCTAGCACTGCCTTCTAATTTCAAAGGGTTCTATTAAAATCACAATTCAGGTTTACATCTAACACTAAAGGCTTTTGCTATGTTAGAGAATGGTCTGATGCTTAAACAAAAGTCTCTTTATAAAAGTAGCATTTGACGAGCCAATATGTTGACCCCATTAAAAGGCAGCCTCAGGGACACTCACCAGAAATCACTAGTATTCCCTAGAGTTTTCCAAGGAGACAGAAATACCACCTGCAAATAATAATTATGTTTCTCTCCTTTTCTAAAGTTAAATTTTATTTCTGTCAAAATCTGTTTTTTTATCTATTTTACCAGTTTTATTTAATTTGTCCTAATTCCAAAACATTGTTCATAATTTTGGTAAACAAGGTATATCAATGGCCTCAGCTCTACTTAACAGAAATTCCAAATAAAAGCAGCTTAAACAATGCATTGGATTAATTATTGCACTTCAAAGAACACTAAAATAGCATTCTTCCAGGGCTTGTTACTATATCTCTGCAACATTATTAAAAGTCCAGATTCTTGGTGCGCATGGATGGCTCAGTTGATTAAGCTTCTGACTTCAGTTCAGGTCATGATCTCCCTGTTTGGGAGTTCAAGCCCCGCATCAGGCTCTGTGCTGACAGCTCAGAGCCTGGAGCCTGCTTCGGATTCTGTGTCTTCCTCTCTCTCTGGCCCTCTCCTGCTTGCACTCTGCCTCTCTCTCTTTCAAAAATAAACATTGAAAAAAAATTTTTTTTAAGTCCAGATTCTTTCCATCTCTCCTCTCTGCACTTTTTGAGAAGTTGGAGCCCTGTAGCTACAAGAAGGATGCATCAGTATCAGGTTTCACGTTTTGACACTAAAACCAGATACCGGGACTTTCATGCATCAATTCTGCCCATTTTCCCAGAAGTCCCAAAAGAGACATCTCACATTTCATTTTCAGAATTTTGTTGTTTGCTCTTTTCTAGGGCAATCTTTACCCAGGCAAACGAAATACTACCAGGATTGGCTCAGGTTTGTCCAAGTTCAGTGTCTGGGACCAGAGAAGCATCCTATTAAGTACCACTTGGTGCCTGAATCATATGGAAGTTCTATCAGCAGAAGGAAGAAGGAAGTAATTCTTGAGTAGGAATTCACCAGCTGCCAGAGAGGGTATGATTCTATTACTCGTTACTATAATGTATTTCATACAGGGCACCTAGTTTTCCTCTGAGGGGCGATGCAGCTGTTGGTTGAGATACTCATTATAATATTAAGAAAGTACCATTTTTTTTCTAGTGTACTGACAATTTTTATTGGAAACTGATGTAGTATTGCAACAAATGACTTGTTTTGTTTCTGTGTTATTCCGTTTTTGTTTTTTTTCCAGGAGGGCAAGTGTTCGCCTCCAACAACAAAGTATATTTTAGCCTACTGACATGCTTTATTAAGAAACATAATATTAAATCTTCCTGATAATCTCAGAATGTATCATTCTTGGACATAGGAATACTTGGATTTGACCTGAAGTTTTTCTTTCAAATTTGTCAAATATACATTTGCAAAACAGGTTTTGAGCAATGTTTATATAATCATAAAATGATTTTAAGGTTTTCTATTTATTTTATGCTTTTTTAAAAAATTTATTTATTTTGGGGGAGAGAGAGAGAAAGAGAGAGGAGCCAAGCTCAAGTGGGTACAGTACAGAGAAAAAGGGAGAAAGAGAGAATCCAGAACAGACTTCACACTGTCAGCCCAGGGCCCAACTCAGGGCTTGAACCCATGAACTCTGAGATCATAACCTGAGCAGAAACCAGAGTTGGATGCTTAACCAACTGAGCCACCCAGGCACCTCATTTTTTTTATGTTTCATTTACTTTATGAATTACCTAGCCCTTCAAATTGTAAAAGATCTTTTCTATAATATTACCAGGTCCTAGAACGTTTGGGTTTGGTTTATTTTGGTTTTTCATAGTTTACGAAAAATGGATGGGTGTGCCTGGGTGGCTCAGTCGGTTAGGCGTCCGACTTTCGCTTGGGTCATGATCTCACGGTTCGTGGGTTCGAGCCCCGCGTCGGGCTCTGTGCCGACTGCCAGCTCAGAGCCTGGAGCCTATTTCAGAGTCTGTGTCTCCCTCTCTCTCTGACCCTCCCCTGCTCACTCTGTCTCTCTCTCTCTCTCCTAGAAATAAAAAAAAATTTTTTTTAAAAGAAAGAAAAATGGATGCATTTTGTGAATTTGTTTTTTTCCCTAGAAAGCCATGGATTTCAATAAAACATATAAAAGTGGCTTAAAGGGATAAAAAATATTACCTTATGTTTTTCTCTTTAGTTCTTTTTTTTTAATTCCTAATCTTGAGTATTTTCTCTAGAGTTCTCAAAGCGTTTTTCATTTTATCACATTTTTCAAAAACCAGAACATGGTTATATTTGTTAAGTCATTAATTGTTAACTTTTTCTTTTAATAATTTTTTCTTTTTATTTTTCTTAGAGTTGCTTTGTTTGTGCATATTCAATTTCTATTATTGAATATTTTGTTTGCATTTTTCATTCTTTCTAGTATAATGTTGACATTCAAGGGTCTTAATTGGTGTGTAACTAGATCTTTGGCAGAATATCATAAAGAAATTTTTAAATCATATTGTGATTATTTCTAACTATTATAAAATTTAAAGTACTATCATCTCATTGCTTTCTAATAATTATAAAATTTCAAGTGGTAAAGAAATATATAACTAAAAATAAATTCTTCGGTCTTCCTTACCTCAAAACAACTTCTCAAGGTACCAACTCTTAAGAGTCTCTTTATTCTTTCAAATATTTTTTATTCACATGAACATACATTACATTAAACAGGCTGTAACAGTTCTTTGCTCAAATCATTGCCTGTATGAATAAATATCTCTATAATAGATTCCAGGGAATGGGTTTCCTAGGTGAAGGGGTATGTACATGTTTAATTTTGATAAGTACTCTCATACTGCACTCCACAAAAGGCTGTATCAATTTATATAATAATAGTGTGTATTCATGCTCATTTTCCTACACTCTGGGCAACCTTGATATATAACCAATATTTTAACTGATAATTTGAACTCAGTGGTATTTAGTAGATAAGTTTTAATTTTAAAGGAGCTAGACATTTGTGCTGTTGGTGGTGACTGTTTAACCTCTTATTATTGTTGTTCCAGAATTCTTTTTTTTTTTTTTTGTAAAAATTCCATATGAGAATGTGATGGGTTAAAATTATATCTTCTGAAAATTATTTTGGTTTCTTCTGGAGCTTCATAGGTAAAATATGCCACATGTGCCTAAAAAGATTAAGTGTTGTCTCTCTGTAGAATGCAATTTTAATACATGTTCTATATTAATAGATTATTGTTATATCTGGGAGAGTCTATAAGTCTATATTTTGTATGTAATCTTTTAAACTAAGAATTTGTTTGAAATTTTTACTACTATTCTTAAACTAAGAATTTGTTTGAATTTGTTATTGTGTTCATAACGGTTTTTATTTAGTTAAAAATCTCTGTGTATCTCTGAAATCAAATTATAGATTCCTGATCTGGCTAAGAAATAAGTCATATTCTTATGACTTATCTACATATTTATAAATACTTATAGTTTATATGCAAATTATATAGTATATATTTATATGCAAATGACAAGTCCAGGTTTTCTGGCTTCCTCCATTCAACTGAAATTTAGAGATGCTACAGCACCTAACAAAAAGTCTGAACAAATATCTTGAGAGTAGAAGTGAATGAGTCCCAATATGTGGGAAACAGCAGCCTGTAGGAGAGCTCCAGGGAGCACATTCAGGGCCTGAACTAGGGATAGTCTTCTAGGAAGACCTTTTTCTCACTGTTTGCTGCTTCACTCTACTGGGCAGCCAACAGTAATGTCAGCATGTCTAAACCATTTTCTCCCCACTCCCTAATGCAGACAATATTTCCGAGGGTAGCTACACTTCAATTAAAACACAGCTTCGGGGAGGAGGAGCAAGATGGCAGAGAAGTAGGGAACTCCTTACATTGTACTCGCCCCCATATCTCGTTCAGAAAAGACCTGAAGCCATAGGAACCCTTGCAGAATCCAGGAGTTTGGGAGGAAATGGAGACAGAGTCCACTGAGAAAGCCTTCTAACTTGAGTGCGAACTGGGGAAGATAAAATCGGCCTGGGACCAGAGATGCAGAGGGACGGGGGCAATCCCCCTCTGCAGGGAGTGAGAGGGGAAACTGCTTAAGACACGGTCCCTGTCACTGGGGAACAGAAAAACCTCCGCTCTGGACACAGAGGGACCCGGTTTCCGGCTCCCAGCTGACAATAGGCGGGACGCACCTGTCCCAAACAATCCCTGGGAAAACAACTCCCCGCGCACCAACTCGACCTGGAGGGGCCGCGCGCGCCGACTGCGTCTTTGTGCTTCTGGCTCGGCTGGATCCCTAAAGGGGAGGCAAAGGGCTTAAAACTGGGAGATTTGCCCGCAAGTTCCTGTTTCGGGTGACGAGACACAGAGGGACCCGGTTTCCTGCTCTCCAGCTGGCCCGAGGCAGGAAGTACTCGTCCCAGGCGACCCCTGTCCTTGCTCGCCAACCCGACCTGGAGGAGAAGGGAGCAGCAATTCTGGCTCCATCCCCAGGGCTAGGCAAGAGGCTGGAACTGCCCCGAGGGGATCGCCTGCGAGGTTGTATCTACGGCAACTTCAGTGGGGCGCGCTGACTGGGATTTGGAAACGAGGCCTGGCCTGGGATAGAACACGACCCACCTTAGCTGTGGCCCTGGCATGGGAGTTTATACATCCAAAAAAGTGAGTTGCAGTCCTTTGTTCAAGAAGTGACTGGAGGGCCACCACTCTTCTCCCCACAACCACCAACGCAGAGCTCCCACCTGATGCACTGGATCAAACCATGCCCATCCCTGCTAGAGAGCTGCCCTCCTCCCCCCTTCTTTTTTTCTTTTTTCTTTTTCTTTTTCTCTTTTTCCCGGAACACTGACCTGATTAACTCTGGTCACCGGCTTGCTTAAACAGTCACATCTAGTCCATTCTGTAGATGTAAATTCTATACCTACCGACCTTTTCATCTCTTTCTCTCAGGAGTAATCAGACTATAGAGTTTCTCTGGATAACACCACCGTCTTTCTCTCACCTCTCCAACCATATTCCACCCTTTAGCTCTTTGAAAAAAGCTTCTTATCCCTTCTGCCTGTTCATTCTGTTTCCAATTTTGCCTCGTACCTGCCCTGTCTTCTCTCTCTTTCTCTGTGCTCGTCAACCAGCACTGCATACCCCTGGCTATTTAATTGTAGCTGGGAAATCTGGTTATACGCTTTAAACTGTTCTTGTCTATTGGCTTTCTTCCTTTTTCCTTCTCTTCTTTTTGACGTTTTTACATATTTTTATTTTCTATTATTCACCTTCCCTCCTCCCTCTTTTCTCTTTACTTTTTCATTTTCCCTCTCAGTTTGCATGTTTGTTGAATTTGTCTGTGTGTTTGTGTGCCTCTGTTCCCTGTGTGTTTGTCTGTTTTCTTCTCCAGGGCTACCTAAGAAACAAACCGAAGTACACATGGTGGGGAGTCCCAAAAACCACGACCAGTAGGGAAATAAAATAACCAAGGTCTCAACAAGAGAGACCAACAGAGACCATTCAAAGAACACTTTCTGAACAGACAGGCCCTGGACAGTGAAAGAGCCATCTGGCACAGCAGTGCTCACAGGTGTAGAGTGCATAATAAGCTTTACAAACTAACAAGAGGGGCGCCTGGGTAGCTTAGTTTGTTAAGCGTCCAACTTCAGCTTGGGTCATGATCTCCCGGTTCGCGGGTTTAAGCCCGGTGTCAGGCTCTGTGCCGACAGCTCAGAGCCAGGAGCTGCTTCAGCCTCTGTGGAGCCCTGTCTCTCTACTCATGTTCTGTCTCTCTCTTTCTCTCGCTCTCTCTCCCAAAATAAATAAATAAACATTTAAAAAATAAAAAAATAAAATAACGGATAGAAAGATAACCAAAATGACGAAATGAAAGAGCTCTCCTCCAAAAATATTCCAGGAATAATTAACAGCTAAAAACATGCTCAAAACAGATATAAGCAACATAACTGAACAAGAATTTACAATAATAATCATAAAATTAATTGCTGGGGTTGAAAAAAGCACGGAGGACATAAGAGAAACTATGACTACAAACAATATGGAGCTTAAAAATAGTTATGACGAATTAAGAAATGCGATAAATGAGATACATAATAAACTGGAGGCGTCCAATGCATGGATTGAAGAAACAGAAAGGAGAATAAGTGACTTAGAAGACACAGTTATAGAAAAAGAAGAAACTGAGAAAAAGAAAAACTGATCCAGAAACACGAAAGAAGAGTTCGAGAGCTCAGTGATACAATCAAATGGAACAATATTCATATCATAGGAATTCCAGAAGAGGGAGAGGGAAAGGTGAAGAAGTCTTGGAACAAGTTATAACAGAGAACTTCCCCAACCTGGGGAGGGAAGTAGACGTTGAAATTCAAGAGGCACAGAGAACTCCCCTTAGATGTCACTTGAATCCATCATCTGCACGACATATCCTAGTGAAACTGGCAAAATATAAGAAGAAAGAAAGAATTGTGAAAGCAGCTAGGGAGAAAAGGGCCCTGATGTACAAAGGGAAACCTATCAGAGTGGTGACAGAAACTATCTACTGAAACTTGGCAGGCCAGAAAGGAATGGCAGGAGATCTTCAATGTGATGAACAGAAAAAATATGCAGCCAAGAATCCTCTATCCAGCAAGCCTGTCATTCAGAATAGAAGGAGAGATAAAAGTCTTTCCAAATAAACAAAAACTGAAAGAATTTGTCACCACTAAACCAGCCCTATAAGAAATCCTGAGGGGGACTCTCTGAGGGAAATTTTGCATGAAACGCAAGATGGGAGAGACACCACCACAAATATGGATCCCACAAATGACACAATGACTCTAAACCCATATATTTCAATAAAAACACTGAATGTAAATGGACTAAATGCCCCAATCAAAAGACATAGGGTAGTATAATGGATAAAAAAACAAAATCCATCTATTTGCTGTCTACAAGAAACTCATTTTAGACTGGAGGATACCTTCAGATTGAAGGTAAGAGGATGGAGAAATATCTATCATGCTACTGGAAGTCAAAAAAAGCTGGAGTAGCTATACTTATATCAGACAAACTGGATTTTAAAGTAAAGACAGTAACAAGGGATGAAGAAGGGCATTATACAATAACTACAGGGTCTATCCATCAGGAAGAGCTTACAATTATAAATGTCTACACATAAATATGGGAGCACCTAAGTATTTAAAACAATTAATCACAAACAGAAACACTACTATTGATAATAACATGCTAATAGCAGGGGACTTTAACACTACACTTACAGCAATGGACAGATCAACTAGAAAGAAAATCAATAAAGACACAATGGACTTACATTACACACTGGACCAGATGGATGTGACAGATGTATTTAGAACTCTACATCCTGAGGCCATAGAATTCACTTTCTTCTCAGGTGCGCATGGCACATTCTCCAGGATAGATCACATACTGGGACATAAAACAGCCCTCAATAAGTATAAAAGAATTGAAATCATATCATGCACACTTTCAGATCATAATGCTTTGAAGCTTGAAATCAATCACAGGAAGGAGCCTGGAAAACCTCTTTAACATAGGTTAAAGAACACCCTATTAAAGAATAAATGGGCAAATCAGGCAATTAGAGAAGAAATTATAAAATATATGGAACAAATGAAAATGAAAACACAACAATCCAAACTCTATGCAATGCGTCAAAGGCAGTCCTAAGAGGAAAGTACATTGCTCTCCAGGCCTATTTCAAGAAATTCGAAAAAGCCCAAGTGCAAAATCTAACAGCTTACCTAAAGGAACAAGAGGCAGAGCAATAAGAGCACCCCAAACCCAGTAGAAGAAGAGAAATAGTAAGAATCATAGCAGAAATAAACAGAGAGACCAAAGAACAATTGAACAGATCAATGAAACCAAGAGTTGGTTTTTTGAAAAAATAAACAAAATTGACAAATCTCTAGCCTGGCTTCTCAAAAAGAAAAGAGCACCCAAATAGACAAAATCATGAATTAAAATGGACTTATTACAACCAACCCCTCAGAAATACAAGCCATTGTCAGGGAATACTATGAAAAATTCTGTGCCAACAAATTGGACAACTTAGAAGAAATGGACAAATTCCTAAACACACATTCACTACTAAAATTCACAAGGGAAGAGATAGAAAACCTGAACAGACCCATAACTAGTGAAGAAATCGAATCAGCTATCAAAAATTTCCCAACAAATAAAAGCCCTGGACCTGATGGCTTCCCTGGGGAATTCTACCAGATGTTTAAAACAGAATGAATACCAATTCTTCTCAAGCTATTCCAAAAAAGAGAAATCGAAGGAAAATTTCTGGACTCATTTTATGAAGCCAGCATCACTCTGATTCCCAAGCCAGACAAGATCCAGGAAAAAAAAGAGAACTACAGGCGAATATCCTTGATGACTACGGATGCAAAATTCCTCAACAAGATACTTGCAACTCGAATCCAACAGCACATAAAAAGAATTATCCACCAAGATCAAGTGGGATTCTTTCCTGGACGGCAGGGCTGGTTCAATATTCGCAAATCAATCAATGTGATACATCACATCAACAAAAGAAAAGATAAAAACCATATGACCCTGTCGATAGATGCACAAAAAGGATTTGACAAAATACAGCATCCCTTCTTAATAAAGACCCTAGAGAAAGTCGAGATAGATGGAACTTACTTAAACATCATAAAAGCCATCTATGAGAAGCGTTCAGCTAACATCATCCTCAAAGGGGAAAAACTGAGAGCTTTCCCCCTGAGATCAGGAACACGACAGGGCTGCCCACTCTCACCACTGCTGTTTAACATAGTGCTGGAAGTCCTAGCATCAGCCATCAGACACCAAAAGGAAATCAAAGGCATCAGAATTGGCAAAGAAGAAGTCAAACTTTCACTCTTCTCAGATGACATGATACTCTATATAGAAAACCCAACAGACTCCACCAGAAGCCTGCTAGAACTGATTCAAGAATTCAGCCAAATTGCAGGGTACAAAATCAACATACAGAAATCGGTTGCATTTTTATACATCAATAATGAAGCAACAGGAAGAGAAATCAAGAAACTGATCCCATTCACAACTGCACAAAAAAAACAAAAACAAAAAACAAAAAAAAAAACAGAAAATACCTAGGAATAAACCTAACCAAGGATACAAGAGATCTGTATGATGAAAACTATAGAAAACTTATGAAGGAAATTAAAGAAGACACAAAGAAATGGAAAAACATTCCATGCTCATGGATTGGAAGAATAAATATTGTTAAAATGTCATTAGTACCCAAAGCAATCTACACATTGAATGCAGTCCCAATCAAAATTGCACCAGCATACTTCTCAAAACTAGAACAAACTATCCAAAAATTTGGATACCACAAAAGGAACCACAAAAGACCCCAAATAGCCAAAGTAATACTGAAAAATAAAACCAAAATGGGAGGTATCACCATCCCAGACTTTAGCCTCTACTACAAAGCTGTCATCATCAAGACAGTATGATATTGGCACAAAAACAGACACATAGACAAATGGAACAGAATTGAGAACTCAGAAGTGGACCCAAAAGTATACAGCCAAGTAATCTCTGACAAAGCAGGAAAGAATATCCAATGGAAAAAAGACAGCCTCTTTAACAGATGGTGCTGGGAGAGCTGGACAGCAACATGCAGAAGAATGAAACTAGATCATTTTCTCACACCATGCACAAAAATAAACTCAAAATGGATAAAGGACCTGAGTGTGAGACAGGAAACCATCAAGACCCTAGAGGAAAAAGCAGGAAACAAGATCCTTGACCTCCACCGCAGCAATTTGTTACTTGACACATCCCCAAAAGCAAAATAATCAAGAGCAAAAATAAATGATTGGGACCTCATCAAGATTAAAAGTTTCTGCATGGCAAAGGAAACAATCCATAAAACTAATAGGCAACCGATGGAATGGGAAAAGATAGTTGCAAATGACATATCAGATAAAGGGTTAATATCCAGAATCTATAAGGAACTCACCAAACTCCACACATGAAAAACAAACAACCCAGTGAAGACATGTGCAGAAGATATGAACGACACTTCTCCAAAGAGGACATCCAGATGGCCAACAGACACATGAAATGATGTTCAGCATCCCTCCTCATCAGGGAAATACAAATCAAAACCACACTGAGATACCACCTCATGCCAGTCAGAGTGTCTAAAATGAGCAAATCAGAGAACTCTAGATGCTGGCGAGGATGTGGAGAAACAGGCACCCTTCTACACTGTTGGTGGGAATGTAAACTGGTACAGCCCCTCTGGAAAACAGTGTGGAGGTTCCTCAGGAAACTAACAATAGAACTCCCCTAGGACCCAGCAATAGCACTGCTAGGAATTGACCCAAGTGATACAGAAATGCTGAGGCATAGGAGCACATGTACCCCAATGTTCATAGCAGCACTCTCCACAATAGCTAAAACATGGATAGAGCCTAAGTGTCCATCAACAGATGAATGGATCAAGAAGATGTGGTTTATCTATACCATGGAATACTACATGGCAATGAGAAATAATGAAATCTGGCCAAGTGTAGCAACATGGATGGACCTTGAGGGTGTTATGCTGAGCGAAATAAGTCAGGCAGAGAAGGACAGATACCATATGTTTGCACGTATAGGAGGATTAGGAGGAACTTGAATGGAGGACCAGGGGGAGAAGAAGGGGAAAAATGTGGGGGAGAGGGAGGGAGGCAAACCATGAGAGACTCTTGAATGCTGAGAACAAACTGAGGACTGGTAGGGGGGATCAGGGAGGGGGGAGATGGGTATGGAGGAGGGCACTCGTGGGGATGAGCACTGGGTATTATATGGAAACCAACTTGACAATAACCTATTTGAAAAAAAAATTAAAGTAAAAAAAATTAAAAAAAAAAAAAAACACAGCTGCAGTCAGAGGCACTGCATGCTCTTCTCTATAGTCAAGAGGTGCCTGGGGAGCTAAAGAAGTATTTTAATGGTAGAGCTCTGTCATAAGGCACTCCGTCTTCCAACTTCACTGGAGTGAGTTCAAACTAAGACCTAGATTCTCACCAATTCCCTTAAGGTAGACGTTACTAGTCAATGTAGGTGATAATGAAAATAAGGGAAAAAAATTAGGTTTCTGGGGAAATCAATACTTACGGGAATATGAAAGTAAGATAAGTTTAGGAAGCTATACAAAAGGAGGTAGACCTAGTAGAAGACAATAAACAAGAATTTGAAATATTCATGGGTAGAAAAAAGAGGTTGAAAACATGAAGTAGAAACAAGCAGCTGTGAAAAAAATTGATTAGACATATTTCATGTAAGAAATATAGTTAGTGATATGATCTCAGTGGATAGGCTAAAATACTACCTAGTGAGAAGGAGGTTAGCTCAAAGAACATTCCCACGGGGCATCAAGAAGGAACAAATGATGAAGGAAATGGTAACAAATGTGGAACGAAACAAAACACATTCAGTATCTGCTCAATAGAAGTTCCAGGAAAAAAACAGAGAGGAGGAAGCGTTTGAGCATATATATCAGAATTGTGCAAATAGTAAATGATGTAATATTTCAGATTAATCAGGCTCAGATTGAATATGGAGGTGTATAAGAACTCTAGATGCATTTCAGTGAAATTAGAAATTTCTAAAGAGAAAAATCAGATCTTTCCCAAGGCAGTTAAAAACTGAATGGACATGGATATCTTCACAGCAACAGTGGCATGGGAAGATAATAACATTTTGACAATGCCAAAGAAATGAAATTTTAACAAACAATTTCATATGAAGCTGAATTTGCCTTTAATGCAAAAGATGATTAAAGATACTCTCAGGCATACTGAGTCTCAAGTAGTTACAAGAAGACTGTCTTTGAAAGAATTCATAGATGTCCTTCAGGAAAGAGAAAAAGAAAATGGAAGAAGAAATAGTAAGACATGTGAGAAAAGGAAGAAGGATGAACTAAGCTTTATGATGTTGCCCAAATAGCACATATTTATAAAAATTAGATCGATCCCTATAAATTGATATTGAAACACTAGAAAACACAAACTTGGCTGGAGGCTGGAGGTGGGATTCAGAGACGCAATATAAAGTGGGCGTATGATGAGTTGCCTCCTCCAGGGTAATATCGAGATTCAGCCTAGCTTTAGTATTGCTAACAAATAAGTGAGCACTTGAGTCTTCATAAATGAGAGGCAGCCTCCAGGTCAATACGGAGTGCACAACTTTAAGTAGAGATAAAAATTCAATTTATCCAGTGGTAAGTATGGAACGACACAAGAAGAAAGCAGAAGACACAGGACAAAACAAAAATGACAGGAGTAAGTCCCACTGTAACATAGGAACACAGGGAACAAAATAGTTCATTTATACCTCACGACAGTCTAGAAATGAGTTATGGTGACTTAAAATGTAAACAGTAAGATAAACTAAACCTCAGTAGGGGAGGAATTAAGGCACTGACAGTGGGGCAGTAAGAGGTACAGGAGAGGTATGCATACTCAACACCGTCCTTGAATAAAACCACTCAAAAATGTCGACAATGCACTTATTAGAGCAAATATATAAACTCAAATACATGATATTACTGTTTTCGTCTCCTGAGGTGACACCTCTCAGGACCCTAACTGGTCTGTAATTCCAGCCTTAACTGTTACTCTCCTGTCAGCCGCGAAGGGTCGCGCTGTGTTAACCTCCCACACTAACATTGAAATGTTGCTCGTCAGGGTAGTTACCCTGCTGAAAACACATGCACTCTGTTTGCTTTAAACAGATTACAATCTCTCTCTCCCTGAAATATCCACGCTGTGCCATAGCCCATGCCATAATGATCTTTTCCTACAAAGATCTAGCTATATATTACCAGAGAGTGCCAAGGAAGAGAATTCCCAATTTCTACAGGGTCACTTCATATTTCTCATAATCCTATATTCAGAAGATAGCATCACAGCAAAAACTTTATAGCACTACATTTTAACAAGTTAGGCCACAACAGAAATTTAAAAGTTGTACTCACAACTCACACTGGACAAATCACCTTCTGGGCTCTGGGTGTCTCCTCACTAAGGACAGAGGCTGGATTACATGACCTTGAGGACTTTTGCTGTTCTTCATATTGCATAATGACTTTCCATGTCAACCTTGCCCTAATTCATCCATGCTAACAACGTTCTTTAAAACTAATTATATTCCTTTTCATTTGTATTGCTGTATTAGAGAAGACAGAAACAAAGATATGTACCAAAAAAACCCTATAAATTTGATCATCACTATTAACATCATTTTATATTTCATCCCCTCTTTGCTTATGGAATTATATGACTGAAATCATATTTACATAAATTTGATGTTTCAGTTGTTTAATATTATAAAATGATAGTCCGTACATTATTTAAATCTGTACACACTTCACTTAATATTCTATAACTATATATCATTATTTGCTTTTTCTTTCTCTTAATCTCTTATATTTGATCATTATAATTGCCTCCACATTTACACTATTATAAAGGTTTACCATCCTGCATTCACATAAGTTTTTAAGTTTATCTTTTTTCTTTTTACGGCCCCCTCATCCCCTGCCTCACTGGGTGTGCGCTCCTGTTCCCTAAGCAGGAAGAGGCAGCAGGCAGACACTAAGGCCCACACCTGGGGTCCCAAGATGTCAATGGCTAAGGATGCCTGGGACTGGGACACCTCCCACCTGGGCTTCTAGCACCCCACGGGCTCCCTTTCCCTTCCACAGGGCTCAGACTTGCTGGATAGGACTGCCCTGAGGGCCAGGAGCAGAGGGCCACGCAGGCAGCCTGCACACAGACGGAGGGGCCCTGCAGGACCCAGAAGACCCTAGAACCAGCCAAGCCTTCAGACCCAGCCCCTCCCAAGGCCCCTGGCTCCCTGCCCCAGGCACACCCACACATGGTGACATGGTGGCAGATGTGTCTTCTGGTCCTGGTGATTAAGCCTCAGCTGATTAAGCATCTGACTTCAGCTCAAGTTATGATCTCACAGCTCCTGAGTTGGAGCCCCACCTTGGGCTCTGTGCTGACAGTGCAAGCTGGCTTGGGATTCTCTCTCTGTTCCTCCCTGACTCACGCTTTCTCATATTAACTCATGTAATCCTCACATCAATCTACTGAAGTGGGTGTATCATTATGCCCTCTTACAGAAGCAGAATCTGAGGCACACGGGAGAGAATAAATAATTTCCTCATGGCTTGAGAGTAAGTGGCAGAGCTGGAGTTGAAATCCAGGTTCCAAAGGTGGAGAACTGCAGAAGCCCCCAGGGCCCAGGTGTGCCAGCACGGAGCAGCTGGTCTTTCCAGAACAGTGCAAAGGACATCTTATTGTATTAATTCTTCATTAAAATGGTACCTGGCACCTTCATGGCATAGAAATACTTGGACTGCCTCCATGTCTCTTTTGGGCAAAAGAGCATGCATGCAGCATTTCTGTTTAGAAGTAGTTTGCTCCGTCTATGATTCGAGAAGTCTAAGATCCATATGCCTACGTTCCCTTGTGTGGTGAACAGAGAATTCATAAGGATCACTAAATGCACCCTAGGTCTCGATGCAGACATTATTTCTGGGCAAATGTAAACTGGTTTTTAAAAGTTACTTATGCTTTTAGCTTTCTTTGCTAATTTATCATTTTTAGTCACCTGAAATTGCAAGTCACTTAAATAATAAACTACTCTCTGAAGGAAGTGACCATGAACTTCCATATAAAATGTTCCTATCGACCTCTTTAGTTTTCCTTGGTGTGGATGACGTGGCCGGTACGCAAGGGATGGTAAGCACTTATCTCAACATCGACCTAGCAGAGGAGATGCAGTCTCAGCTGGGCATAAGCAACACTCTACAGTATCATTTTTCTACTTAGGTTTAGTATTTAATTAGCCGAGTTTTCCTCCATATCGCCTATTTGTCTACTGAACCCTGCCAAAAACACTCTTTGGCAGATGGTGAAAGAATAAAATTGCTGGCTCTAAAATACAAAATCTTAGAGATAATTAGAAGACTTGATACAGGTAACATTTATTAGTCATGAAAAGCTTGACAGCATGGTGAATTTTTCAACCCACACAATTTTGAGAGGGGTAAAAAGACCCTTGTTTTGAATGCCAATCAAATTACGTTTCAGTGACAAGAAGTGAGAAATCTACTCACGAAACTTAGCTGGACAGCTTCTTCGTGCGAGCACAGCCTAAACAGAGAGAAGGAAAGAAAGTCGTTATAGGGGTGGATCTGCTTCTGAGCCACAACTTCACAGAAATATACTGAACAACTTTTTGAAAGTTTCCTCTGTTCTGGTTAAACAAATTACAAGTTTACTAGGAGGAAGTGAGCACCGAGAATAATCTTGGCAATCATTAAAGCAGCTGCAAATGAAACAAAATGTCTTCTAATTATCAGTGTTCCTTCCTTCTTAATATAAGCATCCTTCCTGGGTTGGGAAGGAACGTTCTGTAGAGGCATCTTCTGGTTGTAGAAGCTTAACATTTTAAGATTTTACCATTTAGCTATTTCACACCCACCATCCCATATATATGCTACAGTGGTAACCTTACCCATATTTCACCACAGTATAACTTGCAGAAATAGCAAATTCAAGCAATCCTGCTATTCGTAGTACAGAAGTGGGTTGGAGTGTCGGGGTGGCTCAGCTGGCTGAGCACCTAACTTCAGCTCAGGTCATGATCTCAGGGTCCAGGAGTTCATGGGTTCGAGCCCTGCATCAGGCTCTCTGCTGACAGCTCAGGACCTGGAGGCTGCTTCAGATTCTGTGTCTCCCTCTCTCTCTGCCCCTCCCAGCTTACACACACACTCTTGTCTCTCAAAAATAAATCAACATTTTAAAAAACTATAGGGGGGAAGAAACACGGCAGAGAAGTAGGGGAACCCGAAGTTCCCTCATCCCTCAAACACAGCAGTATTGAGGCCAGAAGACAGGGACTTTTAGGAATCCAGGCTACGGAGTCACAGACACATCTGCAGGGACCCACGGGGACAACTTGGCTGGACATAGGTGCGTGACTGCGAATGGGGAGAGGGGATCCCTTTCTGTGCAGAGAAAAGAGAAAGGCAGAGTGTGGAAGTGTAGGACTGTATTTGGACAAGAGAAAAACCTCTCCGGAACACAGACCAGGGAACGAAAAAAAAAAAAGGAGCAAGAACCAGTTTCTAGGGGCGCCTGGGTGGCTTAGTCGGTTAAGCGCCCGACTTTCGCTTAGGTCATGATCTCGCGGTTCGTGGGTTCGAGCCCCGCGTCGGGCTCTGTGCTGACTGCCAGCTCAGAGCCTGGAGCCTGTTTCAGTCTGTGACTCCCTCTCTCTCTGACCCTCCCCTGCTCACGCTGTCTCTCTCTCCTAGAAATAAATAAAATTTTAAAAAATAAAAATAAAAAAAAAAACAGTTTCTAGCCTGCACACGGCCCCGAGGGGGGTGACGGCCCAGGGCTGCAGGCCTTCGGCTGGCCCGGCCTGGGGGCCTGTACCCGCACCTGGGCGCAGGGGAGGCAGCCGGGCGCCGGCAGCGAGCCCGGAGGCGCAGTGTAAGAAGGCAGGCCCCTGGAGCGCGTGCGGCGAAGGTACACAGCCTCCCACGGACACAAGCCCCTGCTCGTGCGGCCTATCCTTACCCCGGAAGTGGGGGCGCGCAGTGCAGGAGCCTTAAAGACATCCGGGTTCGAATCCCAGCGGAGCGCCACGGAGGCGCGGGGGACTGCGGCGCGGGACACACCGCCGCTACAGCCCGCGCAGCACTGTGAGGACGGCCTCAACACAGTGGTCCGGCCCCCGGGTTCGGGGAGGCAGTGCTCCCCCAACCAGCAGCGAGCGGGGGCTTCTGGGAAGTGACCCGCGCCCGCACCCGAAGCGGGACCCGCCCACACCACCAAGCCACGCCCCTCCGCGCCTGCCTCCTGCGGCTCTAGGGTATTGACGCTAAAGAGCCAGAAAGGCCGTGCTCTGGACCAGCGCGCCGCAGGTTGCAAAGCGCCGTCAGATATCGGGCCAGTGGTTTTGCGTTTTCTGATTTGATTCTTGTGCAAATCTTATCATATAGATATTTTTTCCTTTCTTTTCTTCCTCTTAGTTCTTCCCTTCTCTATTCTGGTTGTTGGTTTGTTTAAGCAGACATTGTTAATCTGTTCTTTTACACCTCTTCTGTATCTCCTTTTTGTTTTCCTTTTCTCTCTCTCTCTCTCTCTCTCTCTCTCTCTCTCTCTCTGAATTAAGCCATATAGTTCCTATGATTCTCTGCCTGCTCTATTTTCTTTCTCTTTGGTTCTCCTCCACCTCTCTCATTTTTCTGTATAGGATACGGCTTCTTCTACCCCCCTCCCTTTTTTTTTAATTTTTTCCAGGGTTACTTCCATGAACAGATCAAAGCACACTTGGTGGAAGGTCCAAACCATCGCTGCCAGTAGGGAGAAAAAGCAACTAGAGTGACAACAATGGAGAGCACACAACACACTCCAAAAATACCTCCTGAAGGGCCAGGCCCTGAAGGGTGTAGGACACCTTTTTAGTATAGTAGTGCTTACAGCTGCAGGACACTTAACAAGCTATTAAAACATGCAAAGTACAGGGGCGCCTGGGTGGCTTAGTCGATTAAGCGTCCGACTTTCGCTTGGGTCATGATCTCGCGGTTCGTGGGTTCGAGCCCCGCGTCGGGCTCTGTGCTGACTGCCAGCTCAGAGCCTGGAGCCTGTTTCAGTCTGTGTCTCCCTCTCTCTCTGACCCTCCCCTGCTCACGCTGTCTCTCTCTCTCCTAGAAATAAAAATTAAAAAAAATAAAATAAAATAAAACATGCAAAGTACAGAAAACTACCCAAAATGATGAAGAATTCTTCTCAAAAGAAATTCTATAAAGAGATTAGAGCAAGAGAATTTCTCAAAACAGGTAGAAACAATTATCTGATCAATAATTTAGGATGATAGTCATAAGAATAATAGCTGTGCTTGAGAAAAGGAAAGGAGACTGCAGGAAATCTATTGCTGTAGAGATTAAGGAACTAAAAAATAGTCACGATAAATTAAGAAATGTTGTAAATGAGGTGCAGAATAAACTAGTGCACTGAAAGCAAAGATGGAGTAAGTGAAAGGGAAAATAAATGAAAAGAAGATAAAATTATGGAAAATGATGAAGCCGAGAAAAAGATAGATAAGAAAATACTAGATGAGGGGAGAATTATATAACTAAGTGATTCAATAAAAAGTAATAAAATTTATATCATAGGAGCTCCAAAAGAAGATAGAGAGCAAGGGACAGAAGGTTTACTTGCACAAATTATAGCTGAGAACTTCCCTAATCTGGAAAATGAAGCAAACGTCCAAATTCAGAGGCACACAGAACTCCCTTCAGATTCAACAGGAATAGGTCTTCACCACAGCATATCAGAGTGAAACTGGAAAAATGCAAAGATAAAGAAAGAATTCTGAAAACAACTAGGACAAATGAGCCTTCACTTACAAGGTAGACACATAAGGGTAGTAGCAGACCTGTCCACTGAAACTTGGCAGGCCAGAAAGGGAGTGGCAGGAAATATTCAATGTGCTGAATAGGAAAAATATGCAGCTAAGAATCCTTTATCCAGCAAGGCTATTGTTCAGAGTAGAGGAGAGATAAAGGCTTTCCCTGACAAACAAAAACTGAATAAGTTCATGACCACTAAACCAGTCCTGCAAGTGATCCTAAGGGGGACTATGTGAGTGGAATGCTGCAAAGACTACAAAGGACCAGAGACATCACCACAAGTATGAAACCTACAGATAACATGATAATACAAATCAGTATCTTTCAGTAACAACTCTGAATGTAAATGGAATAAATGCCCAAATCAAAACACATACAGTATCAGAATGGATTAAGAAAAAAACCCATCTGTGTGCTATTTGCAAGAGATTCATTTTAGACCTGAAGACACATTCAGATTGAAAGTTAGGGGATGGAAAACCATCTATCATGCTACTGGAAGTCAAAAGAAAGCTGGAGTAGCCATAGTTATATCAGAAAAACTAGATTTTAAACTAAAGACTGTAACAAGAGATGACGAAGGGCATTATATCATAATTACAGGGCCTATCCATCAAGAAGCACTAATGATTATAAATGCCTATGCTTCCAACTGGGCATCACCCAAATACATAAATTAATTAGTTGCAAATGAGCAATCTTATTGATAAGAATACAGTAATTGAAAGGGACTTTAAAACTCCACTTACAGCAATGAACAGATCATCTAAGCAGAAAATTAATAAGGAAACAATGACCTTGAGTGATACACTGGACCAGATGGGCTTCACAGATTCAGTCAGAACTTTTCATCCAAAAGAAGCAGAATACACATTCTTTTCAAGTGCACATGGAACATTCTCCAGGATAGATCCACTGGGTCACAAAACAGCGCTCAATAAATATAAAAGAATTGAGATCATATCATGGATATTTTTGGATCACAACACTATGAAACTTGAGATCAACCACAAGAAAACATTTGGAAAGCCTCCAAATGCATGGAGGTTAAAGAACATCCTAATAAACAATGAAGGGGTCAACCAGACAATTAAAGAAGAAATTTAAAAATATATGGAAACAAATGAAAATGAAAACATGATAGTCCAAACCCTTTGGGATGCAGCAAAGGCAGTCCTAAGAGGAAAATACATTGCAATCCAGGTCTGTCTCAAGAAACAAGAAATACCCAAACCTCACAGCTAAAGGAACAAGCAGCAGAGCAGCAGAGAAACCCCACCTGCAGAAGAAGAGAAATAATAAAAAGTAGCACAAAAATAAACAATACAGAATCCAAAAATACAGTAGACCAGATCAATGAACCTAAAAGCTGATTTTTTGAAAGAATAAACAAATTGATGTACCCCTAGCCAGACTTCTCAAAGAAAGAGAGGACCCAAATAGATAAAATCAAGAATGAAAGAGGAGAGATCACAACCAGCACCACAGAAAAGCAACCAATTATTAAGAAACACTATGAAAAAGTATATGCCAACAAACTGAAGAATCTAGAAGAAATGGGCAAATTCTTAGGTACCCACACACTACTAAAACTCAAATGGGAAGATATAGAAAATTTAAACTTCCTATAACCAGTGAAGAAATTGAATCTGTTATGAAAATCTACCAACAAATAAGAGTCCTGGGCCAGATGGCTTCCCAGAAGAATTCTACCAGACACTTAAAGCAGGGTTAGTACCTATTCTCAAGCTGTTCCAAAAAATAGAAATGGAAGGAAATCTTCTAGACTCATTCTATGAAGCCAGCATTACCTTGATTCTCAAACCAGAGACCCAACTAAAAGGAAAATTACAGACCAACATCACTGATGAACATGGACGAAAAAATTCTCAACAAGATACTAGCAAATCGAATTCAGCAGTATACTGAAAGAATTATTCACTATGATCAAGTGGGATTCGTTCGTGGGCTGCAGGGCTAGTTTAATATTTGCAAATCAATCAATGTGATACATCACATTAATAGAAGAAAGAAGAAGCATATGATCCTGTCAAGAGATGCAGAAAAAGCATTTGACAAAATGCAGCATCCTTTCTTAATAAAAACCTTCAAGAAAGTCGAGATAGAAGGAACATACCTTAACATCATAAAAAGCCATATATGAAAAGCACATAGCTAATATCATCCTCTATGGGGAAAACCTGAGAGCTTTCCTCCTGAGATCAGGAACATTGGAGGAATGTCCACTCTCACCACTGTTGTTTAACATAGACTTGGAAGTCCTAGCATCAGCAATCAGACAACAGAATAAAATAAAACGCATCAAAATTGGCAAAGAATGTGTCAAACTTTCACTTTTCACAGATGACATGATATTGCACATGGAAAACCTGAAAGGCTCCACCAAAAAGCTGCTAGCAGGATACAAAATCAATGTACAGAAATCAGTTGCATTTCTATACACCAATAATGAAGCAACAGAAAGAGAAATCAAGGAATTGATCCCATTTACAATTGCAACAAGAACCATAACATTCCTAGGAATAAACCTAACCAAAGATTTAAAATATCTGTGTGTTGAAAACTATAGAAAATTTATGAAGGAAATGGAAGAAGACACAAAGAAATGGAAAAACATTCCATGTTCATGGACTGGAAGAATAAATATTGTTAAAATGTCAATACTACCCAAAGCAACCTACACATTCAATGTAACCCCAATCAAAATTGCTCCTGCATTCTTCTCAGAGCTAGAACAAACAATCCTAAAATTTGCATGGAACCACAAAAGACCCCAAATAGCCAAAGTAATGTTGAAAAAGAAAACCAAAGCGGGAGGCATCACAATCCCAGATTTTAGTCTTTACTATAAAGCTGTAAACATTAAGACAGTATGGTATCAGCACAAAAACAGACACGTAGACCAATGGAATAGAATAGTGAACCCAGAATTAGACCCACAAATGTATGGCCAACTAATCTTTGACCAAGCAGGAATGAGTATCCAGTGGAAAAAAGAGAGTCTCTTTGGCAAATGGTGCTGGGAGAACTGGACAACAACATGCAGAAAAATGAAACTAGACCACTTTCTACACCATACACAAAAATAAACTCAAAATGGATGAAAGACCTAAATGTGAGACAGGAAACCATCAAAACCCTAGAGGAGAAAACAGGCAACAACCTCTTTGACCAGAGACACAGAAACTTCTTACTCAACATGTCTCCGAAGGCAAAGTAAATAAAAGCAAAAATGAACTATTGTAACCTCATCAAGATCAAAAGCTTCTGCACTGCAAAGGACACAATCAATATAACTAAAAGGCAACCAATGGAATGGGAGAAGATATTTGCAAATGACACATTGTAAAAAAGATTAGTATCCAAAATCTATAAAGAACTTACCAAACTCAACATCCAAAAAGCAAGCAAACAAATAATCCAGTGAAGAAATGGGCAGAATACATGAGTAGACACTTGTCCAAAGCTGACATCCAGATAGCCAACAGACACATGAAGAGATGCTCACCATCGCTCATCATCAGGGAAATACAAATCAAAATCACCTTGAGATACACCTCACACCGGTCAGAATGGCAAAGATTAACAACTCCGGAAACCACAGATCCTGGTGAAGATATGGAGAAATGGGAACCCTCTTGCACTGCTGACAGGAAGGCAAACTGGTTCAGCCGCTTTGGAAAACAGTGTGGAGGTTCCTCAAAAACTTAAAAATAGAATTTCCCTACAACCCAGCAATAGGACTGATAGGAATTTATCCGAAGGACACAGGAGTGCTGATCTATAGGTGCACATGTACCCCAATGTTTACAGCAGTGCTATCAACCATAGCCAAATAATGGAAAGAGCCCAAATGTCCATCAACTGATGAATGGGTAAAGAAGATGTGGTTTATATACACAATGGAATACTACTCGACAATGAGAAAGAATGAAATCCTGCCATTTGTAACAATGTGGATGGAACTGGAGGGTATTATGCTAAGTGAAACAAGTCAGTCAGAGAAAGAAGATACCATATGTTTTCACTCATATGTGGAACTTAGGAAACTTAACAGAAGACCATGGGGGAGGGAAAGGGAAAAATAGTTTCAAATAGAGATGAAAGCAAACCATAAGAGACTCTTAAATAGAACAAACTGAGGGTTGATAGGGGGAGGGTCAGGGGAGAAGGGAAAATGGGTGGTGGGCATTGAGGAGGACACTTGTTGGAATGAACACTAGATGTTGTATGTAAGTGATGAATCATTGGAATCTACTCCCAAAACCAAGAGCACACTATGTACACTACATGCTACCTAACTGGGCAATACATTATATTTTTAAAATTATATAGAAGAGGATAAATAGCATTGGTAAATTCCTGTGTTGGGGTTCAGAACTAAGTGCAGGTCAGCCTGCTGTGACTTGATCATGGACATGAGCTGTCTTCCTCAAATCAAAGTATTCCCAAACTGAAAATAACTTTCACGATCTCCAGCTGCATTTTTCTCATCTTTTAGAAGACAAGAACATTGATGCTTTGTGAAATTAAGTGACTTGCACAAGCTATACCGTCAAAGCCTCAGACTTCATGTCCTGACTCCTTATATCATGTTTTTTCTATTACATCACCAATGAAAGTTTTTATGATGCAATATCTGCCCAAATTCACCATAGTTGGTGACCCCAATCCTGCTCTATGAATTGACATAGAAAGAGTAGTAAGCCAAATAAAATTGCAATGTGTACCTTTTTAAAAGTTAAAGTCAAGAGTGGATAATAAATTGAAAACCTTTGGAAGGAAGGAGGGAAGGAATGAAGGAGGGAAAGAGGGAGGAAGGCAAGCAATCATTTTTTTTCTGTTTTTCTGGTTAAAATAGAATGACCTTGAAAAGAGAGAACTTCAGAAGAGAACGGCTGACTATATATATGTTATTCAAAGATTGAGATTAATTCTTCTGGCTTATGAAAATGGAATGATAAACTGGCAGCAGATGAAATAAAACTAAGCAGACCAGGAAAGATGTTGGGAAGAAAAAAAAAAAGTGAAAAGCTGTAAAAAAGAGAAATCTCTCTTCAAAGGTTTGGACATGTAGCATTGAAATCAGGAGATTTAATGGTCATATTTTGTGAAGTGGGGCCAGAGAAGGAGAGAATATCAGACTGCGGAAATAGAGATGAAGCCATCACAGAGAAGGGAGAAAAGGCAGAACAGGTGTGAGTTTGGAAGGGATTTAACACCCCAGATCTTACCCTGGCACTCTCTCCACTATCATTCAATATAGGTGCTACCTAGAATTGATTTGCAAGTAGGTAAGTAATCTTTACTTTGGTCTTTATTTAAATACGACATATAATTCTTTTTTGCTTTTATGTTTACAGTTTTCTTTGTATTTACATTTGTAGTATATTGTACCTTCTAAATTTCACTTTACGCACAAAGAGAAATGTAATATAATTTTACTTTGATTCACCTCTACTCTCCCCTTCCTGATCACGGTCAACATAACCTTTCTGTAACAACCAAGAATGCAGATACTATTGGATCAGTTTGTTTTTTTATTATATAAATATTCTCTTTAAGGGATCATATTATCTCTTGAATTTAAATTAGTCACTACATTCACTGGTACTTAGGTATATTTCTATATGTTTACTGCTATTTCTTCCTGCTTGTATTTTAACTTATAGTTCATTGTGTTGATGGCTAGAATATACTTTGAATACAAATTTCAAGAATTGTAAATAGCGGTATATAATCTAAATTTTGAAGAGCTGGAAATGACATATGAACGATACAGTAACAAGTATAGGATTTGCTACCTACGCCTACCCACATCCCTCACACTCCCACACCATATATTTTCAGTATGCTGACACTTCCCAACTGCCACGGTCTGCATTTCTGTACCCAAAGAGGTTTTTTGCAATCCACAGAAAGCCCTATTCCTTTGCCTGTGCTGTAGCCTAGGAGTTTTGGGGAATGAGCAACCCTAGAGAGAAGCTCTCAGCCATGACAAATGATTGGCACGCTTTGGGATGTGAATGCCCCAGTGTTTTCACCGCTCAAATGAAATCATTCTGAAGCATGTATTTTTTAAATGTCATAAATCATCTTTATTGAAGAGATTAAAATGTGATGAATGCAGGATCATCAGAAAAATCCAACGCAAACAGTTTGGTGATGGGGGAGCCAAAAGGAAAGCACTTTGCTTCTGTAGGCAGATATTTAAAGTCCATCCAGGACATCTGATATGCAGGTGAGCAAACATAGGCTCTTCCTTGCTTTCTAAACCAGTATCTTCACTGAGAAATGGGACTCTGGCCCAGGACCCAGGATCCTGGAGTCCTAGTCTTACAGAGTAGCAAATGTATAGCAAACTCTAGCAGAAAGTAATCAACTTGTTCTTCTTTTTATTTTATTTTTTTAATGTTTTATTTATTTCTGAGAGACAGCGTGAGCAGGGGAGGGTCAGAGCGAGAGACACACACAGAGTCAGAAGCAGGCTCCAGGCTCTGAGCTGTCAGCACAGAGCCCGACGCGGGCTCAAACCCACGAACTGTGAGATCATGACCTGAGCCACCCAGGCGCCCCAACTTGTTCTTCTTTTTAAAACAATCTTGTGAAGGTGTGATCAGTGAACAGCAGGGCTTAAGAAATTGACACAGGACAGATATTACTTTAGAACTGTGTCTTTAAAGAATTATTTTGCAGCATACTTTTATCTTTTACCTACTGATGTTTTAAATATTTAATGCCCGCTTAAGCCATTTCTCTGCCCTGCACCCTTGCCTCTGGTAACCACTAGTCAGTTCTGTGTATCTATGAGCTTGGTATTTTTTGTTTTTGAGTTTTAAGATTCTATATATGAGAGATGTCTTTCTCTGTCTTGCTTAATGTTCACTTAGCATAATGTTCTCCAGTCCCATCAATGTCACAAATGGCAAAACTTCAATTCTTTTTATGGCCAAATATATAAACTGTATATATAGTTTATCCATTGGATTTATTTCCCTATCATGGCTATCGGAAATAACACTGCAATGAATATGGGAGGGCAGGTATCTTTTCAAGTTATTGTTTTCATTTTCTTCAGATAAATACCCAGAAGTGGAAATGCTGGGTCATATGGTGGTTCTATTTTTAATTCTTTTTGAGGGACCTCCATACTGTTTTCCAGAGTGGCTGCCCATTCCTATCAATTCTGCATATTCTCACAACATCCTCGCCAAAACTTGTTTTATTTCCTGTGTTTTTGATAACAGCTCTTCTAACAAGTGTGAGGTGATATCTCATTGTGGTTTTGATTTGAAGAAGCTACGTGATGTCAAGCATCTTTTCATGTGTCTGTTGGCCATCTGTATGTCTTCTTTGGAAAAATGTCCATTCATATCTTCTGCCCATTCTTTTAAATTGACTTGTATAGGTTCTTCATATAATTTGGATATTATCCTCTAAACAGATACATGATTTCCTAACATTTTCTTCCATTTAGTAGGTTGCCTTTTGGTTTTGTGGATGGTTTCCTTTGCCATGTGGAAGCTTTTTAGTTCAATATGGTTTCACTTGTTTGTTTCTGCTCTTGCTGCCTTTGCTTTTGGTGTCAAATCGAATAAATTATCCTGAAGATGTATGTCAAGAAGCTTACCTCATATTTTCTTCTCAGAATTTTATGGTTTCAGTTTTCACATTCAAGTCCTCAGTCCACTTTGAGTTAATTTTTGTGTACAGTGTAAAATAGTGATCTAGTTTCTTTTTTCTTTCTTTCTTTTTTTTTTCATTTTTTCATAGCAGTCCAGTATTCCCAACATTATTTATTGAAGAGATTATCTTTTTCCCAATGTATATTTTTGGCTCCTTTATTGTAAACTAATTGACAATGTAAGTGTGCATTTATTTCTGGGCCTTCTTTTCTGTTTCATTCATCTAAAGGTCTGTTTTCTTACCAATACCATACTATTTTTATTACTATAGTTTTATAATATAATTTGAAATCAGGTAGAATGATGCCTCTAGCTACGGTCTTTGTGAAAACTTCTTTGGCTATTTAGGGCTCCCTTTTCAGAAGTCTGCACAGGAAAAGATTTCTTATTCTAACCCATCTGGATTGCGATGGAGAATTTTTTTATTTCCAGAAAAACCTCTGAGGTAAATTGGTTGTCTTCAGTTTCAGCTACTACGACCCCACTTTCCATGCATTTTTATGGTTACATCAATGGGAAGCTGGAAAGAATCACTTTCTAAAACTGAAAAGCAAAGCTAAAAGGCTGCATGCAAAACTATGAATTTGTATGTCTCTGTTTGGAAGACAGTGGGAGGTGGATAATTTAAGACGATGTTATATAGAGTACATTTCAGTCATTGTTGCCTTCTCTTAAAATTTGAAGATCATGGATAGAGGGCAATAAGCTTTACTACAGCCCAAGCAAAAAGCACTAAAATAACTAAAGAGCAACCTAGAACAAGAGCAGCTAAACATGCCTAAAGCAGGAATTTTTCTAGCTTACTCTTCCCACTCCTAACTATTGAAAAGCATCTGGCTGTTTCTTTAATTTAATCCTTTGTCTATTTTAGACTTGACAAAGAAAATTCTATTTAAAGGAGGCTTTTCTATTTTCAAAGGAGGAAAAAATGGGGTAAGGTGGTATATTATATGAAGAAACTTTGTAAAAATCTTCATTAAAAATATATGCTGCAAGAGGAAAGTGTGAGGGGGAGAAGAAAATCAGACAAGATTTCTTTATTGTCTGCATATCCTCTCAATTCGAGTTCTAGTTTTGAAGCTGCGCCACATTGCTTGGCAGGCTATTTCATTTGTTTGGACAGCAGGTACTCATGATCTTCTAGATTTCCTCCTGGGGCTTTAAAACTCTGAATTCCCTTCAGTGACCCAGCCAAATTCCCAAATAACATTGGGGAAGCCTTCACACTGCATTTGGTTCTGTAAGACCACCAGCATGGGAGTAGATCCAGATCTGTAGTCTTACTATTCCACCTAACCGAGATACTACACTTTGTCTGCTTTCTCAGCGTAAGTTGGGGGAGACTTGGAACAAAATGAACTATCTTCATCTCAATCTGGACAAGACAAATATTGCTCACCAAGAGCAAATATCCAGAGTAACAGACACAGTTTCATAGCCCTTTATATAGAAACCACATGTCTTAATTTAACTGATAAGCTTTTCAGTCCTAAAGCTATATTGAATTCACATTCAGAGCACTGGAAGAGACATCAAAAACTCATCTCTTTTGTCCCCTCCACTCTTATAGCCAGAGTCCACCTTCCCAGATAAGTTATACAGTCAACTTTTGATTAGCCATATAAATGCAATTATCCTTTGGCATAAATGATCCATATCAGTGAGTAATCCATGAATTAAATATATTGGGCCTTGAGATACATTATGTTATTTTCTCCCCATCAGTAAGCAGAATAACTAGTGCTTAGGTAAATAGAAAAATGCATATTTCATTAATCCAAAGATGCTTATTTTCCACATTTTAATATTTCTCAAATTAAGATGCATTTTATCATTGAATAATAATCCTTACTGGCAATGCTATTTGGGGAGATTCCAGCAAAATATTAAAAATCATTACATCTTAAAATTGATGTGGATATAGATCTTAAAATCTTAGATTAGATGAAATAAAGAAGTTAAAATTTCTTGGGAAGCTTTATCTTGTTAGTTCTAGGAATAAGGAGGCAATAGGAAGTGACCTTGGGAAGTACACTCAGGACTATTGAGGATTAAAGTTTTAGAAATTAACTTTAATGTGTTTGGTTCTCTTGCTCTTTTTTAAATTTATTTATTTGTATTTAATTTTTTTGAGTGCAGAGATCAGCTGTATAATTTATTTATTCAATATATTACCTAATCTATTATGAACATTTGGCTAACTAAATTGTCATACTATAAATAACAAGTAGCCATTCACTGAAAAGGAAAAAAAGGCCCCAGCATTAAAATTACCATTTTTTACTGACCAATTTCATATAATATAATATAATAGCATGATTTTCCATTATCTTGTATCAGAAACTCCCTGTCATAAACTAAATGTTGATTTAGGAAAATGCCATTATGGGGCACCTGGGTGGCTCAGTGGGTTGAGTGTCTGACTTTGGCACAGGTCATGATCTCACAATCTGTGAGTTTGAGGCTGCGTTGGGCTCTGGGTTGACAGCTTGAACCCTAGAGCTCGCTTCAGATTCTGTGTTTCCCTCTCTCTCTGCCCTTCTCATGCTCATGCTCTCTCTGTCTCTCAAAAATAAATAAATGTTAAAAATTTTTTTTGAAAAAAAGAAAGAAAATGCCATTAAATGCCTATGGAATAAAGAATTTTTTATACCAATGATTCTGAAGCATGGCTGCACATTAATAGCACCTAAGAAGACTTTAGAAAATATTAGTATCCAAACCCCATCTCACTCTAAAGTAAAGCAGTATACCCGGGAGTTGGGCTTTAGTACTTTTTAAGAACCTAATAACAGAGAAAATGGATAACACCAACAAGTGGGTTTTCAAAAAGATCAACAAAATTGACAAACCTTTAACTATATTGACTAAGAAAAAAGAGACAATACTCAAAATCAGAAATAAAAAGGGGACGTTATTGCCCATGTTACAGAAATAAAAAAGGATTGTCAGACAGTACTATGAACAATTGTGTATAAACAAATCAGATAATCTAGATAAAATGGGAAAATGTATTTTTTTCTAGAAACATACAACCTTTCATGATTGGATCATGAAAAAATGGAAAATCTGAATGGACTTATAATTAGCAAGGAGACTGAATTATTAATCAAGAACCTCCCAGCAAAGAAAAGCTCAATTTAAGAAAGCCTCATTGCTGAAATTTTCCTAGACATTAAAGACATTAACACCAATCTTTCTCAAAGTCTTCTAAAAAACTGAAGAAGAGCAAACATTTCCTAACTCATTTTATGAAGTCGTCATTACCCTGATACCAAAGCCAAACAAAGATACTATAAGAAAACTACAGACCAATATCCCTGATAAATATTAATGCAAAAAAATCCTCAGCAAACTACTAGTAAACTAAATTCAACTATATGTTAGAAAGATTATGAACTATGACCAAGTGTGATTTACTTCTGGCATGTAGGGATGATTCAAACACATGAAAAATAATCAACACAATACACTACATTAACAGAATGAAAGACAAAAAACACAGGATCTCAATTGATGAAGAAAAACCATTTGACAACTTTAATATACTTTCATGACAGATACATTCAATAAACTAGGAACAGAGGAATAACTACCTCAACATAAGAAAACTGATATATAAACACCCTATAACTAATACCTAGTCAGTCACAAAAGGCTCAGGGTTTTTTTATAAGATCAGAAAAAAGACAAGGATACCTACGTTAACCACTTCTATCTAACACAGCACTGGAAGAGCAGTTAGGCAAGAAAAAAATATTAAAGTCAGGCAAATTGGAGAGGAAGAAGCAAAATTATCTCTGTTAACAGACAATATGATATTATATACAGATAACTCTAAAGATTCCACTCTTCATCTATTAGAATTAATAAATGAATTCACCAAAGCTTTGTGACACAAATCAATATCCAAAAATTAGTGATATTGCTATCGAAAAGGGAAATTAAGGAAAAAATCCAATTCAAAATAGCATCAAAAAGAATAAAAATGCTCAGGAATAAACAAAGGTTGTAAAAGACTTGTACACTGAAAACTATAAAATGATTTTGAAAGAAATTAAAAGACATAAAGAAATGGAAAGACATCACATGCTCATAGATTGGATTAGAAGGCTTACTATGTTTAGGATGCTAATACTACCCAATTTGAAGCAATCTTCAAATTCAATGTGATTCTTATCAAATTCCAAACTTCATTTTTTCAAGGACATAGAAAAATCCATTTTAAAATTCATATAATCTCAAGGGACCCCAAGTAGCCAAAACAGTCTTAAAAAAGAAGAGTAAATTCTTTCATACTTGCTGATTTCAAAACTTACAACAAGCTACAATAATTAAATCAGTATGTTAGTGTCATAAAGATAGACATATAGATCAATAGAATAGGCTGGAACCCAAAAACAAACCCTCACATATATAGTCAAATAATTTCCAACCAGAGTGCCTGTTTTAAAGAGAAAAGACAGTATTTTCAACAAATACTGTTGGGAAAACTGGATGTCCACATGTAAAAGAATGAAGTTGGACCTTAATTTTATACCATATTTAAAAAAAAACTAACTCAAAATGGATCAAAGACCAAATGGAAGAGCAAAAACTATTTAATTCTTCAAAGAAAACATATGAAACAAGCTTCATGATATTGGATTTGGCAATGATTTCTTGTACATTGTACAAATTTGCATTAAAGGACACTGTTGACATAGTAAAAAGGCAACTCAAACAATGGAAGAAATTATTTGTGAATCATACTTAATAAGGGGTTAATGTCCAGAACATAAAGAACTTCTGCAACTCCACAACAACAGTAACAAACAGCCTGATTTAAAAATGAGCAAAAATCTTGAATTAATATTTCTCCAAAGGAGATCTACAAATGGCTAATAAGCATAAGAAAAGATGTTTAGCATCATTAATCGTTAGGTAAATCAAATCCATAATTTCAAATCCATAATGAAACACCACTTCACACCCAGTAGGATGGCTATTATTATGGGTCACCTGGGTGGCTCAGTCGGTTACGTGTCCAACTTTGGCTCAGGTCATGATCTCGCAGTTTGTGAGTTTGAGCCCCACGCTGGGCTCTGTGCTGACAGCTCAGGGCCTGGAGCCTCCTTCAAATTCTGTGTCTCCCCCCCTACCCCTCCCATGCTCTGTCTCTCTCTGTCTCTCAATAATAAATAAAAATATTAAAAAAGTTTTTAAAAAGGATGGCTATTATTAAAATAATAATAATAAATAGACAATAACAAATATTGGTGAGGACATGCAGAAACTTGTGCATTGCTAGTGAGAATGGAAAACAGTACAGATGATGTGGAAAACAGAATGGCAGTTCCTATAAAATAATTAAATACAGAATTAGCATGTGATCCAGGAAATCCCATTTCTGGGCATATACTCTAAAGAATTGAAAGCAGAAACTCAAATAGATATTTGATGTGGAAATAGACATAATAAAGTTAGATAACTTGCCAAATGTGTGTTTCTGGTGTGTCTGGCTCCAAATGTTTTTACCCATTATGGTCTTCTTTGCCAAAAAGAAGAGATAATAGGTCGTTCATTCAAGTGAGGTGGCCTTGCCACTCAGGGAGGACTTCTTGGGATCACTGTTTACTTTTTGAAGCCTATTTTAAGGTAGAAACCAAAGTACTGATAGCTTGACCAATGCTGGTCACTAAAGGGCACCTTTGATTCTAACTAAAGTACATTTAAGGAATTTGCACCATGTATGGCTTCAGAGAAAGCTCTTCAGAATCAGACTCCTTCAGTTTGAATACTAATTTCTACCATGATGTCTGTATGGCACTGAATAAGATTTCTGTAGTCTTATAAATAAGATTGCACTGCCATTAGTGGGGGCAATGGGCTAATAAGTGTACCTAACTCATAGAAATGGTGTGAAGATTACATGATTGAAACCATGTACATCTTTTACAATAGTGCCCAGAACATTTAACCTTCAGTACATGCAGCTACTAGTATTGCGATCAATTTTCAAATATTGGCCCCGTTTTTATGATCATCATCTATTTTATAGTCAGATGTAGAGTGTTTTGATCAGTTTCTAGATTGTTTCTGCTCCACCATCGTGTTGTGAAATGTTCTCACTCACGCTCTTAGGCAGCAAGACACACGATGAGCTCTTTCCCCCAATTTACATCCCAATTCTCCTGGGGGCTATTGTTCTGAAAGAATGACTTGGGTTATCCACACCACCAAAATATATCCTGCAATTTCATGCAAAGTGGTTTCACATAAGAAAAATAATGTTTTCCTAAAATATGTGCATAAGCTATTGTAATATTTGTGGTTGCAAAATGAAAGCTATTCCTTCCTTTTGCTACACCCTTCAATATTTGCTCAGGTGCAATTTGATTTCCACATGAACGGATTCTGAAAACCTACCAGAGAGTTAGGGCGGTTGTCAGGCCGGCCTCTAGTAACTTCTCAAACAAAATCATATGCCCGAGAAATGGTTACATAAAGTACCTCCAATGAGTCTCTGTGTGTTTGTGCCTTATTCTAAACCCCATCGGCAATCTGCTTGTAAGCATGAAAACATTTTTAATCAAGCGATAAAGCATTCAGAGTAGAAAGGTCATCCGAGCTGCAGCAAACTGTTCCATCCCCCTGGTGAGGGAGCTTGGGGGGAGACTTTATGGAGTTGGCCCCAAAGTTCTGTTCCCTGTGCGCCTGACCATGCTTCCCAAGTGACAGTGCAGAGTGACCTCAGAGGAGACAATGTCGTTCTGCTTATACTCAGGCCCCTAATTCCAGGTGGATCGGGTTTTTCTCCTTCATCAAGGAAAATGTTCAGAGGGTCTACCCAACCAAATGTATCCTTCCTCAAACAAATCCAAATAATAAAATAACAAGCAAGAAGATAAAGTTCAGCACCAGAAGATTTTATATTTATGAAATACAGAGGAAATCAAAGTAGCAAATTGCAATGGAGCTTGGTACTAGTCTCACTTCAGCTTGGGCCCACTGTCCCCAGATTGCTAGTGCAGACATGATCATCAATAACTCCTCCACAAAGGCAGTGCCTTCTGAACTTGAAGTTCGCTGGCAGTTTTATGCCCATTTGTTTGCAGATTTCGTTCTTCGAGAAAAATCACATGTGTTCTCCCAAACTGCAGTGGGAAGTGTTTTGCTGACTTGTTACACGTTTGCATGTAATAACTTTGCACAAGGAGAAATAGAAGGTATAGTAACTGAAGCATGCCCTTGCACTAGCTTTAAACTGGGATGTGACTAATAGGTGAAGCAAAATACATTTTTTTAAAGTAAACATTTTCAGATGCACGTGATTTTATTTCCAAATTTGAGATAATTGTATCCTCATGTCTATATCTAGCTATGTGTTTACGTCTATTTCTATGATACTTATCTCCACACTGTGACTTAAAAATAAATATTTAGACAGAATTTACAGTCAGCAGATCAATGAGGCGTTTAAAAGCAGCCTGCAAGTTCAAAAGAAAGTACAGGACTCTGCAAATTTCGTTAGTATTCCAAGTATAATCATGAGTCATCACTGATCTAGAATTGATGGCGGTATTACTTTGAGGGAATGTGCAAATGATGAGCCTAAAGAGACAAATTAAGAAAGAAAGGGAAAAAAGAGCTAGCGGAGGCTGGATGTTCACATTTCTATTATGATTGAGTATCTTGGTCTAAAAGATTGGTGTTATGCTGACTCTTATAGGAAAAATACATATGAAACTGGTTTTTGATCCAAAATCTTAAATTCGTATCTAAGTCCAAACAGTTTAGAGTAGACCTTGCTAACAACTACTATTCCTGCCTGGTCTTGGACATTAGAACTTGCTGTCCATTCCTGTCTTCCCAAACGCTGTGTCCAAGGTTCTTTGACTGCCTTGCTTTATCCATCACTGTCTCGCCCATTTTTTTCTTTTTTATGGAGCCTAATAATCTCACTTCCTACTACTTTCCTTTGCTAGCTCATTGCCATATATTTTTCAGGCAGTCCAGGCTCAGGAGTGTCTCTTCCATTTTCTTTACCTCTCTATGGATTTATTCACAGCACCTTCCCAACCTTACAAAAGGCAGTTGGCTATATTTTGTACAATTATATATATATATATTTATTTATTTTTATATATTATTATTTATTATATATATTATAATATATATAAATATATATATAATAATATTATTTTATATATATATATATATATATATATATTTAATGTGGAGCCAGAGATGATGATTACTTTCTGCCAGTGACCTGGCTTAATAATGAAAGGCTTTATACATGCTAACAATAAAGAGTTTTTCCCCCAGTAACAATTTTTAACTAAAGCCACTGAATTGAGGTACTTTTGTTTTTACATCTGGAAGGGGTCTCAGCGACTATTCAGTCCCACACCTTTATTTAATAAAAGAGGCACCCAAAGCCCAGAGAGGCCAAGTGGCTTATCTCTGTGAGGCAGCAAGGGGCTGTGAGCAAATACCTAAGCAACCCCACTGAGCCTCTCTGAACCTGGCCTGCCAAATGATAGACATCCCCGTGCTGAGTCAACAGGAACAAACACTTAAGTACCATGCTCTTATCTGTGTCCAGTCACCAAATGGTGATGACCTCAAAGGAATCACACAAACTCTCTGTGTCTGATTCCTTGCATTTGCGAAAATGCATAATTCCTCATTTCTTGGTGGTGCCTTTAGGGCAAGCATGAAAATATACAGACAGAAATGCACACAATACAGAAATGTACAACACAGAAATGCACACAAATAAAGAAGTCCATTCAAACAAGCAGAACCTTCGAAGCCATTAAGAAATTGAGTTTTGCTCAACCAGCAAAAGCATGATCGAGAGAGGAAATAAATTGCTTTCAGTCTTTAAAGCATCAAGAAGACTCTATCTCTTATCCTCCAAGAACATCATTTAATTACCTATAGTGTTACCAATTCAATGGACCACCTATCCCAATTAAACAGCAGCATGCGCTAATTATCATTAGACTTAATTGGTTTCCCAATTCAGCAACTTCCCTGATCAAGTCTGCCTCAGTTAAGTGGCATTTATTGAACCACCTGAATCTTGCTTAAAAGAAAATTTCCCATCTCAAGTTCAGTAAATATGACCTGGCCTCACCGAGTCACACCCGCCAGTGTCTAATTAATTTTGCAAAGTGTACTTTGAGGTTGGGTATAGTAAGCATATCTTCTCCAATAGATTGAATATTTTATTAAAATCAAGTCAGATTAAGCAAAACATTTCTAACAACAATCCGTAAATGTATGAAAAGTAACAAATATTTACTAACATATTTCCCTTTCCTCCTTGCACACATTTTCGGACCAAGATGTCATGATTATTTCATCCTTTCGGATTTTCCACCCTTGAAACTGTGTTTGGTAATAACACCTGCTCTGAAGGGTAGAGAAGCATAAAGAAAGGAGAAATTATGCTCATGGGCTTAACCTTCCCAGAGAAATTTATGTGCATCATGCTTCTTTACATCAGCAAATGACTGTAAAATCTGGTACAGGAGAACAGCTTGGGTCAAGGGAAGATCCTGGTTGAACGGGCCTCACAATCTGCCCGGGCCTGGACGGCCAGGGCTGAGGACAGACAGGAAGGAAGTGACTGTCCTTCTGGAGAGCTTGGTATTTGAAATGGTGTGTCGTCTAAGCGCATGAGTGTGACTCCGGGGTAATTGTTCCAAGTCTGCTCCGTGAGAGCTCAAATGGATTCAAGAAGGCAGATGAGCATTTTTGAGCTCTTCCTTGAGGAAGGCTAGAATTCCCACCTCAGACTCCTCATGTCAAAGTGAGAGCAGAGCATCAAAGACAAATCTGTGTCTCCAGGATTCCCACTTTCCTGGGTTCCCCCTAGAAAATAATTGGACAAGAGGGCAGGTGGGAATTCCTGGCAAAATCAGCCTGTGTCCTGGGACCACACTTCTTTCCCAGGCTCATTCACTCTATCTCTGTGAAGGAACCTGGTGGTCACAGTAGCCCCCTTGGAGGCGGAGGCAGAGATGAGAGTAGAGCCTAGTGTGCGTGGCACCCACAATGGGATCACCCAGCAAAGTGAGGTGGCATCTGTCCAGTGGCCTTCCCAAGGCTTGCTTCTGGTGAGCACACTGGGCAGGGAAGGGTGTGAGATGAGCAGTGAAAGCAGTAAAAAGGCCAGCTGCACACTGAGTGGGAGGGAGGGTCACCCGATGATGGCATGTGGCCAGGGCAGTTGGAGAAAGCCACTTGAATAGAGCGCTTCAGCACTCTCCCAGACAGGTTCAGCCCCATCTTAAATGGTCTATCAAGGAATCCAAGGTTAATCAGCAAGAGAAAATTAATCTCGTGAAGTTGGTGATTGCCTAGAAGCTACATTCTCAGAAGTAAGGAAAGGATGGACATCACTCAAAATTTGTCTTATTTTTTCAAAAAATTTTTGGCCTTCTAATGATACTGCATCAGAGGGACTTCTCATACCACCAAGAGAGGATAATAATAATAATGAGAGAATAATATCATCATTTGCTCTTTGTTTTCTTTGGACTGGCTTAAAATAGTTCAAATTTGGGCTGAAGTTTCCAGAAAGAAAACAATAATGTATCACATATACATTTTCTCAAGAAACTAACGCATATTTAGATTATATCTAAGAGTCGATGGAGCCCATTACTATAGAACTCTTTATTGGCAACACGAAAACAGAAAGCAATCTAAATTTCTAGAATGCTATTTAACTAATTAAAATCAATGTTCCTAGTAATATGTGAAATTACCTCCAATACAATTTCTATGTATCTGCTCATAATTGAATTAAACTGTTATGGCCTAAAGCAGAATTGTAAAGTGGAATCATTGAAGGTTGGAGCTAGAAGGAATCTTACTCCTTATCAGTTATTCTCAGCTCTTCATTCTACATGTAACGTTCATTTAGAACCTTTCATCATTAAATGATTTGGCCCAAGAAGAACCAAGTTTCCCAACTATTGTCCAGTAGCATTTCTGTTGTCCACGGTGGAAACGTCTTAGGAACTTCCAGCTGTGTTTTCTGCTTCCTTCCTTCTAGCCAAAATTGGAAAAGATCTGCTACCAGTTATTCACTGCTGTTCTTTCCGAAGATCCTGCCCCAGATCTGATGGTGGCAGACAGCAATGTGTCCTCGTACTTGGATGCGTCCTATCTGCCCCAGGAAAGTTCCCTGAGGAAGCGAGGGCAGGGGGCCAGGTACGGGAAAGAACAGAGAGAACAGGGGCTCCTCCAAGTAGCTCCGGGAAATCACTCTGGTGCTTGGCAGTGAGCATATGATTAAAGTTCAACTGTTTGTAAGATGAGTGCAAAAGAAAGCCTTGGAACACTGATGTGTGTTCTTAAACTAGTTAATTAACAACAGAAGATTAAAAGCTATAAAGATCTGTCAAAAAGTAGTACTAATTACAGTTATTTATGTGGACTACTAAACTATTGGCCTCAAATGTCATGGAACAACACATATCATTAAATATGTGTCAGATTAACTTTGTTGTAAATTGTATTTCATTTTCTGTCATCAGTAATTATCGAACACCTGCTATACACAGATTACTATTTTCTTTTCTCTTTTTTCACTCATCTCTAACTTTCCCCTTTCAGTGTTTCCCCATCTTTCTCCTTGTCCATGGCGATCAGCTCTGTTATAACCAAATTTATTGGTTGCCTACCAATGCTACTCCCCATCTTTGCTAAAGAAACCAAACTGCATTCAGATACTCACATTTTCTCCCATATAGCCACGTCCTTGAGGAACGGACAGCCCTAACTCCAATAAATTTTGATTTATCTAAATCAATTGTGATTATTTCATTTCCTTTATCAATGATCTGCTTAGGAAGAACCAGACGACGCAGCTCTGGCTAATGAAATACGAAGGTAAGATCACTGGAAGAGCTTCAGAGAAACATTTCTTAGCTCTTAAAAAGTGTCCAAGGGAAAACACAAGTATTTTTTTAAACTATATTTTGACCTTTGACATTGAAATATACAAATGCAATGCCTGAAGCTATGGCAGCCATCTCAACACTATGAGGAGAATTAACATATTCACTGAGGGTAGGCAATGAAAGGGGTGGAAGGAGACTGAATCCCCTGTGACATTTTGAACTACTGAATTATGTGACACTACAGCCTCCCCACCTTGAATCACATGTCACAACAGATAATAATATTTATTACTTAAGCTGCTTTGGGTTAGATTTCCTGTTACTTGTTGCTAAGTGTGTTTGCGGATATAGTAGTGAATTGGTTATGAGAAGAGATTTCAGGGTCAGCCAAACCACTTGCCATCTATCTGCATGAATCTGTTCTTCATCCATAAAATATAAAATGTGTAATATGTGCCTAACACATAGTATTTGCACAAAGAAAGCTTGTTAATAATTAAATAGTGGTTCTAGGGACATAAAAAAAATTAACAAATTAAAAAAAAACATTTGGCTAGGACATCAAGAACAGCACCAAGAGTTATAAAACATGCCACTCTGATTTGAATTTCTATTTTAAAATTCCAGGGACACCTGGGTGGCTCAGTTGGTTAAGCATCTGACTTCGGCTCAGGCCATAATCTTGCAGTCTGGGAGTTCAAGCCCCACGTTGGACTCTGAGCTGACAGCTCAGAGCCTGGAGCCTGCTTCAGATTCTGTGTCTTCCTCTCTCTCTGGCCCTCTCCCACTCATGCTCTGTCTCTTTCTCTCTCTCTCTGTCACTCAAAAATAAAGCATTAAAAATTTTTTTTAATTCCAGCATTCACCTTCCTAGAGAACTGAGTCAGAACTGACAAATTTCTGAGAATTATGCCAGAGTTCTGAGTATGTGTAGGTCTGAAACGCAGAAAAACAGTAATTGAGAGGAATTTCTTTTAACACATGGCTATGTCCTTCAGGTTATTCCAGAATAAAGAAGACACCTAAACAAAAGTGAAGTTTGAGAAAGTAAAGACAATATCGAACTTTAACTGAAAGTATACTTAATTATGTTTAAGCGGCAAAAAATTATTTCAAAATTTAAGAAGATCTTACTGTCAAATTGCTAATTTTCTTACCATCTAAGACATCTGTTAGTATAGAAAAATATATGTGTGTATATCATGTGTGTGATTTGTGTGCGTATGTGTGTGCGTGTGTGTACACATGCGTGTGTGATGCAAAACTATCTCATCCCTTAATATTAAAAACAAGTCAAATTATATATGGGACAAACTAAAAACTGGAAGAAGAGATACAAATTAAATTATTTGCCACAGCTAATCTAAACCTTGGGCTACTCCAAGTTGTTTATGCTTTTGCAGGAACACAAAGAATTGACTCTAATATCCATTCTCCTTGTTTTTACTTTTTCAATTCTTTCCCTTAAAAAAATGCCTTCTGTAGTAGATTTATGCTCAAAGATGCAATACATTTGAAAGTGATTTCAAATGAAATACTTAGCTCTGGAATGGTGGAGGAAGAAGGAAACTATATGAGCAAATTGAGTCGACAAATATCGTAGAGGAATAATTAACCATTAGATCACACTGCTTATCCAAAAACTGAGGAGTGGGAAAGAAATGCGTAGGAAAAAGGGTTCATTCAACAAATGTTGAGTGATCAGTATGTGCCAAGCAGTATGATGGGTGTTGGGAACACGTATGTTCTCTTAGAACTTTCAGTCAGGTTTACCATTCAACAACTCATTCCACGCACGTACGTGGCTAACGTTAATTTCCAAGGTGTAGTGTTAAAAATGAAAATGAATACGTTTCAAAATTATTTAAAAATATTGACATTGGTTATACCCCAAGAAGAATTTTACATTTTGTCTTATTTTCGATGCAAAATTCCTTGTCAGAGGAGAATCTCTCTACAAGCAGTTGATGAAAAAGAACCTCGTTCTGGAATATTCCAGAGATCTCTGGCTGAGGGGCATTGCTGATTTACAGAGTGACAATCTGATATTCTCTCCCACACCTGCAGGAGCTCAGCAAACAGCAGCTGCAGGTGTCACCCAAGGCTGGCTCCAGAGAGTCTAGCCAGGATCTGGCATAGCTATTTCCGGTGCTGGTGGAAGCCTGCCTCCCGTGAGCTTGGGCTCGAGTACATGTATGTGGGTGGCTGAGCGTGTGTAACACTGTGGGTTATAACTCTCCACCTTTCTGCATCTAAATAGTAGTCAAACACTTAAAATAACATTAAGACACGTTCCAGCTTGCCCTGCCAGTCAAAGGGAAAGCAGGGGGAAAAAATTGAAACCCTGCATTTCAGAACCCCAAGGGCTTGCTGATTTGTTAGGTTTAGCGGTTCAGAGGATTAAAAAGGCAGAAATATTAAGAAGGGAAAAGAAGAAAGAGCCAGCATATAGCCATTGAAGCAAATCTAATGGGCTGCTAGGGACAAGAAGAAAAGGTTCTACTACCTGAGCAAATCGTATTTATTATTCTTGCTTCACAATTAAAAAAAAATTTAAAAACTAATAATAATTTCCAAGACATTTGTCTTTTTTTGCTATGCTAGTCACATTCCCCAAATCCTTTATCAACGCTGCTCTGCATATGAATGGGCTGTAATTGAACTGTCACATTCATGAAGGTCAGTAACCTTTCATTAGGAAGAATGTGTCTTTCTTGATAAATTATAAAGTCCCTGAGGATTTGAAAGCATATTCAAAAAAAAAAAAAATCTCTCCACTATACCTTGAAAAACAAAATACAGATTTTTCTCTGTTATTCTGTCTATGGGGTAGGAGAGAGCAATTGCTCGTGTTTCTGTTTAGTATGCTTTGTGTAGGGTTCTTTCTTCCCTTCTTCCTTCCTTCCTTCCTTCCTTCCTTCCTTTCTCTTTTTCTTTCTTCGTCTTTCTTTCTTTCTTTCTTTCTTTCTTTCTTTCTTTCTTTCCCTCTCTCTCTTTTTCTTTCTTCATCTTTCTTTCCTTCTTTCTTCCTTCCTTCCTCTTTTTCTTCATCTTCTTCCTTCCTTCTTTCCTTCCTTCCTTCCTTCCTTCCTTCCTTCCTTCCTTCCTTTCTTTCTTGAACAAGGAATGGGGAATCCTCTGTATAACCCACCAACCTTGACTCTTTTTTTATTAGCAGCACTATGCAAAATTGTCTGGTGTGAGCCTTTCCTGAATCCTTGTTAAAAGCAAAATGGAAAACTTGAACTCCTTCTCTAAAAAAACACACACACACAAAAAAAAACAAAAAACAAAAAAAAAAAAAAACAAAAAAAAACAGGTATTCTGTCTGATGTATTAAAAAAAAAAAACAGTAATTATGGATGTTTTTCTTTCTCCTTACAGCACACTTCAGCATTTGCTATGGAAAAGACCAAAGTCATTATGGGTAAATGAAGACCCACCTGAGTTATGCATATTCTACTAATCCCACCCAATGATTTAGCTGGTAATTAACTCAGACAAGCACTCAGCCATCCCACCTTTGTGTTCAAGATGGCTGACCCCAGAGTGGTTCACGTCCTGCAGGGGACCTCTGCTTCTGCTCCCACGTTAATTTGACTTGAGACCCCTCTGGGGATTTTCAACCAAAGCTGCAGACCTACTCAACCAGGACTAACTCTCAGCAGCCCTTTAGTTCAACTGATCTTTGCTCCAAAACTACAAGTTTTGCATACCTTTTAACGTGCACCAGTATTTTAGATGAGGAACATGGGAGCTATCAGATAATTTGGAACATAGTTTCTTTATTCGGCTTTATCAACTTCAAATAGGATTTTAAAAATTCTACTGGCATTATTGACAGAGAAAAGCCCTTAAACCACTTAACATGAAATTTGAAAGACAATAGCATAAAGAGGAAAATGAGGTGACAGAAGGATCCTAGGCACCCCTGTTTCAGCCAAGTTGACAGCCCCTGTGTTTATCTGATCCACTTGAGGCTTCCCATCCTAAAGAACTTGCTTACCACCCACACATGTGCACAAGCCCCAACCAATGCAAAACATAGAATCTGCAGGTGGAAAATTTAGATTTCTCATAAAAGAGACAAAGGAAAACAGAAGGACTTCAGCATGAGGTGACTCCACTCGCAACGGGTGTTATCATCACTGACATTTCTATGCAGTGGCACGGTGGGCATATAAAAAATAACTTCTTCTCAAAAAGATGACTATTTTCCTACAGCTTCAGTGAGGTTCCAGCTAAGAAAACAAGACCTTTGCCAGGGAATTCAACAGGGAAAACGTAAGAGTGGGAAATGTTTTCAGTGTCATCAGAATAGCTGAAACAGCAGCCAGGGAAGGAAGATGAGTAGTAACTGATGGGGGAGCAAAAGGCAAGCTGACAGGCCACAAACACCTCCCCCTACAACCAGGTGGGGTCTGTGTGATATTCTTCAGGCACTCCTGGCTGCCCAAGAACAAAGGAAAAGGGAAAACAAATGGTTAACTGATAGAGATCATAGTCCTGTAGGACCCAAGTCTCCATCACCTCCATAGTGAGGTGGAGAACAAAGGCAGAAGAAAATGGCAGATAGAACTAAATTTCCTTATAACCTGCAGCCCAGTGACAAACACTTGAGGCTGGTAGAGTAGTTTCTCCAGGAACTCCTTATTGTCTTAATGTTAATACTTTGCTACAGGGAAAAACAACCTTAGCTTGACAATAGCTAGCCCTCCAGTATCCTGTGAGTCTTCTTTAGCATATGAAAATCTCACTGGAGGGGCGCCTGGGTGGCTCAGTAGGCTAAGCATCTGACTTCAGCTCCACTCAGGCCATGAACTCACAGTTCCGTGGGTTTGAGCCCTGTGTCGGGCTCTGTGCTGACAGCTAGCTCAGAGCCTGGAGCCTGTCTTCGGATTTTGTGTCTCCCTCTCTCTCTGACCCTCCCCTGCTCATGCTGTCTCTCTCTCACAAAATAAATAAAACATTAAAAAAAGAAAAAAAGTTTTCCCACTGGAAACTTCCCCTGGACTGTACCTCCCCAACCCCATAGTATATAACCAGTTTGTCCTCATGGTCCTGGGGCATCTCTTCCTGCCCATGAGTAGTGTCCCCATGCTTCAATAAAATCACCTTTTTGCACCAAAGACTCCTTCAAGAATTCTTTCTTGACCATCAGCTCCAGTCCCCATGAACACCACTGTCACCCCCAAAAAACCTCATCAGCAACTATAGAAAGTTCTTACTACCCTCCAGGCCAGTGGGACAGAGAGGGGATGGTGTTACTGGGGCCTCCGTGCTGATGGCAGGTGCCAACACATGTGCATTGGGAAGTTGCAGCTGGCCTCCACGAGTGCTTTTCTAGAACATGATGTGAAGGAAATCAAACTCATCGGTCAACCAAGTAGTATATCACATTTTGTACCCAAATAGTTCAGCTGAGGCAGCTGGAGCTGTAGTAGCCCAGCCTGACAGGAGCTGGGGACTTGCAGGAAGGCAATGACTAGTGGAAACCAAAGCCACCAATGAGACATGAAAGAGACCTTACGAGGCAGAGAGAAATGAGAATACAGTAAAACCTTGGTTTGCGAGCATAATTCGTTCTGGAACCATGTTTGCAATCCAGAGCACTTGTAGATGAGAGTGAATGTCCCCATAAGAGATAATGGAAACTCAGATGATTTGTTCCAGAACCCGAAAATTCTCACATAAAAATAATTACAGTACTGTAATATAAAATAATAAACAAAATCCAAAACATAAAGAAAAATAAACACATTAACCTGCACTTAAACCATCATAGCTGGTGTGAGGGAGACAAGAGAGAGGAGGCTTGTCGTATAGGATGATTTTCACTATCACTAATGCTATCACTTCCATCTGTTGGCTCCGCAGGATCCTTTTCTGCATGGGGGCCATTGTATTCCCTTGCAAGGATGCTGACTATGGTATAGTATTAATAAACTCTTGCCATATATGTATTTAATGTAACTGGCAATAAGGCAGCAGAGAAAGGGTCTATATTTGCAGCCATGGAGTTAGACTGAAGTAAGGCATTCCTAAGCTTCCTCTTTAAAATTTTTTAATGTTTATTTTTGAGAAAGAGAGAGTGAGACGGAGAGTGGGAGAGGGCAAAGAGAAAGGGAGACACAGAATCTGAAGTAGGCTCCAGGCTCTAAGGTGTCCACACAGAGCCAGATGTGGGGCTCAAACAGATGAACTTCGAGATCTTGACCTGAGCCAAAGTTGGATGCTTAACCGACTAAGCCACTCAGGCACCCCCTCCTAAGCTTACTCTTGTATGGTAAAGCAAAGGACTATCCATAGATACTTTGAAGTGACAAAAAAAAAAAAGCCAGTGCCAGCTATGTGCACCTTGCAATGTTCTGAAAAATCACTAGTTTCCACCACACACTGCAGCCTGAGACCAAGCATCTGAGCATGGGAGATGATCACCCATAATCCCGCAGAGAGAGGGAGAGAGAGAGAGAGAGAAAGAGAGAGAGAGAGAGAGAGAGAGAATGAGAGAAGAACCACTGGCTCAGTTGTGATCATGTGACGTTCAGCATCACGGACTGCTCATATTGCAGACATCGCTTGTTTATCAAGTTAATTTATTAGAAATGTTTGCTCATCCTGCGGAACCCCTCGCAGAACAAGTTACTCGCAATCCAAGACTACACTGTAATCTGATATCTCCTCCCTTCTGATCTTAAGACCTCCCATTTGTGCCTTCTTTTAGAACCTCCCTCTAAGCAAGTTTGCCCAGAAGTCTGGGAAATGCTGATATAAAGTCTGGTTCAGCGCCAGTGGTCCAGGGCATGGAACACAGGTGAGAACAAAGAGGCGGATGGCCAGAAGGCCTCTCCCATCAGAACATGCAATCCCGGGCAAACACTATTGTGAGGTTCTACAAAGAGAATAGGATGCATCAGCAGGAGAAGACAAGCATTAAATTATGGCATTATAGACAATACATCATTTAATTTATCTTGGAGGTCAACCAAAACAGTTCCTGAGAGATTGCTTAAAACCTAAAAAAGAGAAAAGAATTTTCATAAAGGAGACCCATTTCACCACTAAGTGGCTAAAACTAGCCATTTGCAATCCCTTCATCACGTGAACTTTTCTTGGGCAGGGAGGAGGGTGGGTGGGCAGGAAGATCCACATAGTCCCTCGTGTGAAGTTTACTTGCCAGTATCAACAACAAGTTCATAATTTTCTGAGATGGCCTGAGGATTCCCAGTGGCTTAGCTGGTGCTTCCTGCAGGCGCCAGTGCACCTGCCTTGGGATTCTGAAAACCATGCCTCCGTTTACAAAACATGATTTCAAAGAAATAAAACTTTTATAAAACAAATTTGTCAGAATCTATACCCAAATAGTTTTCTCCTTTAATTCCTTTGGCAAATATAAACATTTAAAAAAAACTTTTAACGTTTATTTATTTTTGAGAGACACAGCATGAGCAAGGGAGGGGCAGAGAGAGAGAGGGAGACACAGAATCCAAAGCAGGCTTCAGGCTCTGAGCTGTCAGCACAGAGCCCGACGCGGGGCTTGAACTCACGAGCTGTGAGATCATGACCTGAGCTGAAGTCAGATGCTTCACTGACTGAGCCACCCAGGAGCCCCAACATTTTTTTAAAAAATCAAACTAAAAACCTTCCTAATATTGCACATGAATGACAGAATAGTCTTAGATGTACATAAAATTCTACTTTGGATGAGAATATGAGTTTATTTTTTTAAGAAATGATTAATCATTGAAGTCAGTGTTGTTTTGCTTTGTGTTGGCCAGGAACTTCTTAACCAGTATTCTTCACCAGGAACAGCCTAATAGACAAGAAAGAGTTTGCGTACAGACTGCAGCTAATGAGGCACCTGGTAACTTGATGTCAGACTTTTTAAGCCCTTAAAGAAGGGAATTACTGTCTTCACACCCAAATGATTCTTTGAGTTGGTGTTGCCCCAGCTCTGACGGTGGTTTCAAACTGGAAACCTACAATCTCCTAGAAAGTACAAAGTAGTGTTTGAAGGGTAAAAGGGAATAAAAAGTAGAGGTGGGTAAGGAGAGAGGAAGTCTATGCCCTCCACTCCTACCTCAATTACAGCTGCTTCACTAATAGGAGTATGAACATTGCAGTTGAATTCCTAAACAATTCATCCCATTTTATACTAGTCCATCATTCTGAACTATGAGAAGTCACTAGTTTCTGATTAAAGTCCTCAAGCCAATCACATGGTCTCAAAGTCCCTTGTACTGATTGACTCAGGGACTCAGGCACAAACCAATCACGGATGCTATTGCCCTGTAGGCATGTGAATCTGGTGGTTCACTGAGACCAAAGAGAAGGAAATTAATTCCATGTTAGGCGAGAAATTCTTTCTCCCACCAGGTGTGAACAAGGAAGAATTGTAGCCTGTAGATTGTAATCATCTCATGACTACTGAGGAATTGCCATTGGGATAAAATAACACTGGAATTGTTAGGGTAGAGAGAATGAAAGAACTTGAGTCCTTGATGAAATTATTAAACAACTGAATCAACCAACCCTAAAACTCATTCTTAACATCGGCAGTCTTCACACATAAGGTGATGATTTCCCTGTCCTTCAAATCTGTCCATTGAGTTGGATTTTCAGTCACCTGCAGCAGAAACCGTAACTGATAGTGCTCTACCTTTAAAAAGATTGAAAAATACTGCTCTGAAGAAACTTTAAAAAAAAAAACCCATACTTTATTTATTTATTTTTTTTCAGTTTATTTTATTTATTTTTAAGAGAGAGAGCATAAGCAGAGAAGGGGCAGAGGGAGAGGGAGACACAGAATCTGAAGCAGGCTGTGTCCAAGCTGTTAGCATAGAGTGCAACATGGACCTCGAACTCATGAACCGTGAGATCATGACCTGAGCCAAAGTCACACACTTAACCAACTAAGTCACTCAGGTACCCCTATTTAATTTTTTTTTTTGATAGAGAGAAAGAGCATGTGCAATAGCAGGGGAGGGGCATAGGGAAAGAGAGAAAGAATCTTAAGCAGGCTCTGCACTCAGTGTGGAGCCCAATGCGGGGCTCCGTCCTATGAGCCTGGGATCATGATATGAGCTGAAATCAAGAGTCAGATGCTTAGCTGACTAAGCCACCCACATGTCCCCCAAATCCCATACTTTAGAATGTTTTGTTTTCCATATTCCATCCCCTATGGTCCTTTCCTGCCTTGTGACACCTCACCCCTTCCCTTCAGCCTCACATTGCCCTCATTCTGTCCCAAGCTCCCCAGGATCTTGCTGGAGGGCCTTCCCTCTACCTCTGTCTTCAATTGACATTTACTTACCCTGCACTGCACTTGCCAAGTCAGTTGACTGGAATCATTGATGAATTTGTTCCTGGCCAGTGATGGCAATGGAAACTTTACCTTGGGACCAACGAGCCTTGACATATAACAGAAGATTTATAAATATTTTCCAGCTCAATAAAAGAATTAGTGACATAAATATGTGATAACATCTATAGAGTACTTATGATTGATGAGAGAACTTTTAAAATATTACATCATAACCCCAACAAATGAATCTATAATAGAGTCTCAGACCCAGCGGCCAGCCACTGGCCATTTATGAGAAAAAGGCACCTTCTCAGAGCTATTTCAATCACAGCATTTATTTAACCATGGGCTGCACTTAGCACTAAACCAACCTAGGTGGCAAAAGTATTGGTTAAAAAAAAAGGCTTGACTGCCGGGGACAGGTGTTGGGGAACCCACCCTTAATATTAGCATGAACACCATCCAACATTCGAAGAACTGCTCACGCGTCTCTGCTGGGGCCTGGCAGCCGGCCCTTCCAACCCCCTTCCCATTCTGTGCTGCCTCATGTTTACACAGCGAAAATGAAACTGTTGCCAGTGTTAATACAGCATAATTTATAAGCTGAGAAGAGAACTCAGCATGCATTCCCTTTTCAAGTGAAACAGACTGTTATTTTCGGAACCAACTGAAGGGTGGAGACATTTCTTGGAAACCAAAGGAACTGCTGATTCCCCAGATCCTTTCTGCTTCTCAGGACCCACCTCTCATGAGGCGGGCAGGACCAACTCAGAGAAAAGACCAAGGCTGGCAAACCTGGCCCCTGGATTATGGAAGGGAGATTCATCTGCTGAGACCATGCCTTCTAGGCTCCCAAAAGTCACTTATATCCCTAGTCCAGGAAGAGGAGCCAGGGACTCGAGATCAGAAACACTGCTTATTAGAGAAGGTCCATTGCACAGAATCTGTTTCTCACCCATTAGTAGCTATGATTTCAGGGGTACTGCAAAGCCAGTTCTTAGTGAAAGTGGGACATAGGGCATGAAATCCTAATCTCCAAATATACGCATTTGGATCCATAATAGAAGCATGTGGCCATATCATACCTGTCTTCCTTTGCTTCTAACACAGCAACTGAGATCTAACAGTGCCCGTGTGTGTGCGTGCGCACACACACACACACACACACACACACACACACTTCTAAATTCCAGGACCAATCCTAAGGAAAGCAGAAGGTGAGATCACCTGGGGTACCTGCTAATCAGTGTCAAATCTACCTTGCTGGTCCCAAAATTGGGGTTCTAGATTTCCTATAAGCCCCCCCCCCACCACACACACACAGTGGTTTTATCCTTTCATCCAGTCTCCTAATTACTGAGCTTATTATACTTCTCAAAGGCATCTGCCCTCCCAGGCCTTCCCTTTTGGCCCTCTGTGACTCTTCTTTTGCCTGATTAATGGCTTCTCTAGACTGTGGACTTCAAGTGGACTTTGTATAGTGATATCTATCTCTCTGCCGTACCTTGAAATTTTAGACTTCCTGCTAAGCTCACATTTCTATTTGCCTATCTTTGCAGTTATGTGCTGCCATGTTTAAGACGCTCAGCTTTGGCCTAGTCCCATGTCATCTATCTGGGTGACAACTAAAAACTGGTTATAATAGAGAACTGAGCCCTAGATCCCCTTTGGGACCTGATGCCCAGGATCAGAATGGGTCACATATGCTGATTATCCTGCTAATCCCTACCATTAGGATAAAGAGTCAGGGTATTCAATGTAGTACAGAGAGAATGCTCAGAAATTAAACTGGAGGGTCCCTAATGTCTGGGAACAGCATGGTAATGACCCACATCACATTCCACTGTGATGGCTTCAAACTTCACAGCTGGACACATATCACCTACATGATAAACTTGGCTGTGGACACTAAGAATCAAATCGGGGCTAGAAAAGCATCATCTCAGGACCCCATGGCAGGTTCTCAGTGCTATTTTGAGATCCTTAGTGTCTGGGCAACTGCCTTAACTACTGTTTTTTGTTTTTGTGTGTTTTTCCTCCATGCTTCCATTGTTAAACTACACACATTTTTAGAGTAAAATATCTTGTCTCCTATAGTCCTATTAAAGTTTAAAAATCCTGGAGATCCAAGCTGCCAATCCATTGCCAGTCCATCAATACCTTATTGGAAACCACTCATTCAATAATTATTTACTGCTAATGCCTGGATGAGAAAGAATGGACCCTAGAACAGATAAATTTTTATTGAAGAAGAGAAATAGTCATGAAGAAATAAATTTCTCTGACTTTTCTGTTGATGAAGAGGATAAGGCAGAAGGATACATAGAATGAAGATCTGGGGATGCACCTCTGGGATTCACCCAGTGGTAGCATTGGCAGGGACTAAAATAATCCCAAATAGGTAAAGGGAGATTTGGAGGCTGACCTCCCAACATTTGGGGAGCATTTGACCCCCATATTCTATTTCCCAAATAACCAGCTCTTCCCAACCTTCTTCCTACTACGAGATCTGTCAACCAAACCACCATAGGCATGAACACATCTACTATATTCATCTTAAAATGAACCCGAGAAGCCTACACATGTGGCAGTTAGTTAGAGAAACCTGTGTAAACCTGGTTTGATTTCCCAGGACACCAGGTGGAATTTTGGCACCTTTTTGCTGCTATGGACTTTCCAAGAAGAGACACAGAGACAGAAAGATTGCCAATGTCAGTTTGAAGCACGTGGGAATAAAACCACTTTAGGTACCTCATGACTTGGTGAAGCCAAACTTGTTAAACTAAGTAAAAAACAAACAAACAAACAGAAAGATATCCAGGTTCCTGATGTTTGCAAATACTCTCTCCATCCCTCCCTGTTTCTCGATCTCCCTCACTGTTTTACAGAATCTGCCCCTCTATAAGCAGGGGCTACCTGAGAGCTCATGGGAAGGTAAGATTCCTTTGCTTGTCTGCCAGCTGCATGGCTTTCATGGTAGCACTGCTTATGTGTCACTGCATGACCTCAGTGTCCCACAGACTCACTCTTTTGTCTGTTTGAAAGCCATGTAGTGGCAATAGTCCACAGGCCCTTGTCTGAAATCCTGGCTACCTAGACAGGGGTCCTCAGGTAATGCTTCTAGTACATGGCAGGGGGTATAAAAATAAAAGGAGCATTTTTAAATTTTAATTTAATATTTATTAAAAATTTTTTAATGTTTACTTAATTTTGAGAGAGAGAGAGCATGAGCAGGGGAGAGGCAGAGAGAGAGAGGGAGACACAGAGCCCAACATGGGACTCGAACCCATGAACTGTGAGTTCATGACCTGAGCCGAAGTAAGATGCTCAACTGATCGAGCCACCCAGGCACCTCTTTAATTTTATTTTTTAATGTTCCAGCTGACAGGCTTCAGCAAGACTTTCTCATCAACTAAGCGAAGCAGATTTGAACAGAACATTTTTTTTTATTCCCCCCAGAACAACTCAAACATACAGGACAGATAAAACTTTAAAATGCCAGGCTTCATCTTAAAAATATTACAGGTCAGTTCTCTTCTATTATGATTAATTAAACTGTGGGGGCAAAGATCAAATAACATTAGGGCGCCTAGGTGGCTCAGTAAGTTGAGCGTCCCACTTTGGCTCTGTATCGCTTTCTCTCTGCCCATCCCATGCTCATGCTCTGTCTCTCTCTTGCAAAATAAATAAACATTCAAAAAAAAAAAGAAAAGAGAAAAGATATCAGAGTAACATTGTCCATTACCTTATAATGGACAAGTCGTGCTTTAGCTGAGATGTATATTTTTCAAAAAACCAAACTTAATTTTTTATCCTCTTCTTAGATGTTTTTTAAAGATGTTTATTTAGCCTTTATAAACTTAAGTGAGCATTTTAATATAATGATATTTCTAAATCTTAAAAATCATAAAATATTTAAAAAAACCCTTATGTACAAAAACAAAGCATCCTTACATGATAACAGGATTCTGCCATGTCCAGAATCATTACCAATCACAACACTTCAAAACAAGTAACTAGGAACCACCGTGCATTCCTCCTGGGTTGACTTTGGACACATTAACTAAGAGCCCTCAAATAGATTATGAGGTCCTGGGAAGTAATCAACAAATTAGAGACGATCTCTGTTTGGGTGTCTTATACTCTAGACACCCAAGTGTTCAGTTCCTTCGCATATAAACAAGAGATGTCCTATCTCTCAAAAGATTTACGAGATTTAATTAGTGGACATTCAAAAATACATTTAGAATAAGCTAACTGTGTATGTCCGGGCAGGAACAAAGGAATCCATGTCTTTCATTCAGAAACAGTCGGAACGGCAGAAAGAAAAGCTTCTCAATGTGTGACTCATTTATTGGAATTAGTAATGACTTATCATTCTCGCTCTTTGTGAACATCTCAGGAGGTATTTGGTTGTCAAACAGTTCTAGATATTGTCAACTCACCAGTTTTCCAGTTCCACTAACAGCGGTGTAAACATTTACGATTCCATAACAGCACCAGACTCAGAAACAGTCATAATCCTCTCTCGCACCATCTCAGAGACACTGAGCCACATATTTGCAAGAACTTCACTCCAACGCCCAAAACAAAAAGGGATGGGAATCTAAGGGAGACTAAAGAGAAGTAAGAAAATGTCATGCCTGTTCCCCTAATGGATCTCCTAAAGGGACAATAAAGATCTAATGGCATCTATTGAGACATTTGGGAACAATTGAATATGGGCTTTTATTAGATAGTCATATTGCATCGACTTTAAGTTCCCTGATACTGTACTGTGGTTATGTAGGGGAAGGCAGATACTGAGTTCTCAGGTAGATACTGAGTATTAACAGATAAAGTGTCATGATGAGTGAAAATAATTTCAAGTGGTTCAAGAAAAAGAAGTCAAGATTGATGATACATAGATCGATGTAAAGCAAAGGTGGCAAAATGTTAGCAACTGGTGATTCCAGGTGAAGGTCATGACGTGGGGCTGCTCTTCTCACTTTCCTTGAAAATTTCTCCGTAGGTCTGAACTTTCTAAAATAAAAAGTTAGGGGAAGAAAACGCATCTGGGATGGGGGCGAAAGCGTGAGGGATGTAGATAACATTGGTCATGTGTCGATGATAGATTCTGCTAGCTGAGCAGTTAGTTCATGGGAAGTTCATCAAACTAGCCTTTCCACTTCTGTGTGTCTTAGAAGTTTCTATAGTAAGTGTCTTTTATTTTTATTTTTTATAGAGCAGGAATACTCCTTCTTGACCCATCTTTTCCGCCATGCTCTGTTTGGATCAAAGTCCCCTCTCACTTTAAATAGCTTGAAAACCAGCTCCAAGTGCAGCCTATGTTTGTGACAGGACAGTACACTTTTAGAGTGAGGCAAGGCTTAAGTTAACAGCAGCTAATTGATTCACCTGATGAGCCTTTCTCCGTTCCTCTTATTAATGTCTACCAAACAAATAGTATTTGAGGAGCACTGGCCTCGTATGATGCTAGGCACCGGAAGTGGGGGACAGACGTGTGAGAACAGCACAATTTAAGAGAAAAGTCTTTGTGGAAATAACCCGTGTCTTGGGTGAATGGATGGATAAAATGGGGTCTATCTGTACAATGGAATATTGTCCAGCCTTCAAAAGGAAACACATTCTGATGCACATTACAACGTGGATGAGCCCTGAAAACATGCTGAGTGAAATAAACCAGTCACAAAAGGACAAAATATGCTGTATGGATCTACTTATGCGAGGTCCTCAAAGCCGTTGAATTCACTGAAACAGAAGAATGGCGGTTGCTAAGGTCTGGGGAGAAGAGTTAGTGTTTAATGGACATAGCGTTTCAGTTTGGGAAGATGATAAAGAGGTCTAGAGACAAATGGTGGTATATGTTGGTGGTGGAGAATGTACTTAATGCCACCTAACTGTATACTTAAAGTTGGTTAAAATGGCAAAAAAAAAAAAAAAGTTGTGTATGTTTTATCAGAGAGGGAAGGAAGGAAAGAAGGAAAAGGAAGGCAAGCCTCTGTCCTTAAAGATCTTTGAAGCGTTTAAGCGTCTTTGCTTCAACACTTGCAACAGCCAGAGGTAAAAACCTTCTTTCCTATGGCTGTGTAAATTGCACTGGTAGGAATTTCCACGTTAACCCAGCCCCAAACCTGGGTGCCAGAGGGGCAGGAGCTTCCAGATCACAGTAGGCTTTCTGAGTGGCTGCCCTGTGGGGAGACCCTGTTCTGTGGCCCCAGGAAATCCTAGTGGGCCAGAAGTGAGGTGGGGTGAGGGGTGGGGGTGAAGATTTCCTGGTAGTGCTCTTGTAATACCTTGTTAGTGCTTGTAATCAACAAGGATGAAAGAAGTCGGGCTTCAGAACAGAAACATTGTGCTTTAAATTAAATCAGCTCCCTGCTGGGAGCCACTTACTCCCTTCCTCCCCACAGCCAGGGACACAATTCAGAGGTTTCTCTGCATGGTTAGCAGCATGAGTGACCTTCAGTCTTTCCACTTAAAATCTATTCAGGATGATCACACTGGCTTCAATAAGAGTCTCCATCCCAGTCTCCCTGCCTCTTTTCTTCCCAGTGGCCCAGCTGTCACACCTCGGTGTGTCTCTGCCTCTGTCTCTCCGCCTGCCCCTCTGTCTCTGTCTCTCTCACACATACACACACAACTTCATTTATTTCTCTTCTGCATCTGTGTGTAAGAATCGCTAAACCCACCTCCAAGTGCATCGCCCTTCTACCTGGCTCAGAACTGACAGTGAGATTTTTCACCTCCTCGCTCTCCTTTCTCCTCTCTGAAGAACAGGGAACCAGATGGCCAGCCCCCAGTCTCCCAGCATGAGTTTGACTGACAGGAGCCTTTGATAAACCTCAGAAGAATGAAGTCATCTCCAGGTCACTGCTGCAGCCTGGCCTTTAACACCCCACACAGACCACCATTATCTGCTGAATAGGAGACAAAGGAAATTAGCCCTGCTTCCCTATCATCCCCATTCTTTCCTGGCTGATTTAAACAAGGAAGCAATGAAATGTCCTTCACTTTCCTCCAAAAGGTACAAATGTCAGCTGTTAAAAAATGCAAACAAGAGGCTTTCCTATGTTAATGGCTGGGCTGCTTTGTTAAGGCTGAGGAGTGGAGAGTGCAGTTTATTCTCTGCCTTTGAGCAAAGACTTAACAAGCTTCTCAACAACTTCCTTAACTACCCATACCTTAGACCAGCTGGTAGGTAATCTGAAGCCTTCAGGTCTCAGCTGAAAAGGAGAGATGGAAGGGAAGCTTTATTTTACAGTTTTTCACAATAGATAATCACAGAACCTGGAGACATAGGGGAAAACTTTCCTAGCATTTTAACCCTCAAATTGAAAAAGGAGGAAAAAACCCCTCCACTTTGCCCAAAATATATTTTCCCTAAAAAACTAAATGTTTCAATGTCAGCAGAGCTAAACTTGAGGCGTGGGTATCCTGTGCCCTTCTAGATAGGACATCAGAGGAAATTGTTGCTGATTGTCTTCTGTCACGTTGTAAAAGGCAGGTGTGTGTGTGTGTGTGTGTGTGTGTGTGTGTGTGTGTGTGTGTGTGTGTGTGTGTGTGTGTATTCCTGCTATTTGTTGCTATGGGCCAGGACCCTGGCATTAGCTGGAAAATGGAAAATTATGGCAGAAAGGCCCATTGTTAAGAAGGAATTTGTTTCACGATTCCATAGGTTCTGAACATTGGGGGTTGGGGTAAACTTTCTTTGGATGACAGCCTACACTTCTAAGAAGGCAGTACTTGCTACTGTCATCATCAGGCTATACTGCTGTAAAATGGTGGGCTCCAGGGGCGCCTGGGTGGCTCAGTCAGCTAAGCAATCAACTCTTGATTTCAGCTCAGGTCATGATCTCGAGGTCATAGGATTGAGCCCGTGGAGCCTGCTTATGATTCTGTCTGTCTCTCTCCTCCTCTGGCTCTCTCCCCTGCTCACATGCTTTCACTCTCTCTCGAAAAAAAAATCAGCAAAATAAAATAGTGAGTTCTACAAAGCAACCAGAGGATTGCAATGACAGAGCCCATCTCAGAAAGACCATGATAATCCAGATAAAGTCATGACTCAATCGATAGACACTTGTTAGGCCTCAGAGCCAAATGCTGCAGGAGGTCCCTCAGGAGATACTACTTTGGAGGCATAGTCCCCATAAGGAGTTCACAGTCTAGACAAGGACACAGGAGTGACACTAGACTTCCTCCTAAAAGATAGATAGGACCTAAATAAGTAGAACCATAAGAGGAAGAAACAAAAGCCTGGAGAAGAAAGAACTCATTGTTGAGAGACTTCCTGGCAACGAGAGGCACTTTGATGAGTGAGGTGACAAGAAAGTGCGACTCAAATCAGTGGTGTCTGGACGAGGAGCTGACACTTTCTTCCTGCGTTGGTTGGCTGCGGAGGCCGTAACAAAACACCACAGACTGGGTGGCGTACACAATACAAATGTATTTCTCACTGTTCTACGGGCTGGAAGTCCAAGATCAAGGTGTTGGCACCTCGTTGGCAGGTTTGGCTTCTCCTGAAGAGTCTTTCTTCGGCCTGCACACTGCCACCTCCACGATGTGTCCTCGTGTGGCCTTTCCTCGGTGAGCAAGCACCTCTGTCTCTTCCTTTTCTTGTAAGACCACCGCTGATATTAAGTTAGGATGCTAATCTTAGGTCCTCATTTAGCTTTAATTGCCTCCTTAAAGGCCCCATCTCCAAACACAGCCACATGGGGGGAGGGGGCTAGGGCTTCAACAGTGACTTCTGAGGGGAAACAACTGTCCCTAACACTTCCTTAGATAATGAGAGGGACCCACAGGATGAAAAGTTGCCTGTGAAGCACAAATGACTAGTGAAGAAAGAGGCCAACTAAGAGACAAATTAGGAGGTTCTAAAATAGGCAACAGGTGAACTGGACAGGACCTGAACTTGATGTTGGCGGTAATAAGAAGGAGCTGCAAAGGGAGAGCATGAAGGGAAAGTGAATAGGACTTGACTGGTTACATATGGCGCACAAGAGAAGAGGAAGTTGTCCAAAGATCACTAGTTCTGAGACACTGGGGAAATAGATGAACTATAAAATGGGTGTATCAGAGATTCTGCCACCACAGGATAGAGTCAGACATACTAACACACTATGTTAAAAATTTAAATGGTGTCCCTGTTAGATGTGCAAGTGTAGCAACTTAACCATCCTGGGCTTCAATTTCGTCTCATATCAAGTTGGGATGATGAAACTGTAAGGACACAAGTCTAAATGTCTAAACCAAACTGACTCCATGACAGACTTTAAGTTTCCCCTCTAAACTAGAAGGCCTGAGTTTCAGCTTCCCCGAAACTATCAGGCAGTTACACATTGCCCAAGGCAGGAGAAACCACTTTTGCAACAATCAGGAAAGGCCAGCGACCACCCTCCACATTACTAAGGGAGAGGCCTGGAGATAGAAACTATGGATAGGACCCTGTTACCTAATGTTAAAGTTAACCCGTTAGTCGCCGAACAAGACCCTAGGCTCGCTCTGTGATTGGCTGAATTTAAAGGTACTCTAAATGTTGTAATTGGATCCCACCAAAAGTAACGAATTCTCTAGACAATGTGTATGGTTAAACCTGCTGTCAATAATGTTGAATAATTATGATTGGATCACTGTTCCCATGCCACAATTTCTGTAACTCCCCAGTCATAAACCCCATAAAAACCCGACTCTGCCCTTGTTCGGGGCTCTCAGCACGGATCCACTGCGTTGGTGAGGTCTGGGAGCCCGAGCTGAGCCTGTAATAAACGCCCTTTGCTTTTGCATACGTGACTCAGACTCCTTGGTGGTCTTGGGATTCTGGGGAGATCGCGATCTGGGCATAACAAAACCAACCACATTGAGTGGCTTATGTTTTATGGGTGAAAGGCTATTGCCTAATTCAACTCTGAGAGAGAATTCAAAATGACCCTGACAGGTTGCAGAAGAGGCTTCAGAACAACATATCTTTCACATTTCACAGAGATTCTTTTGGGTAAAGGAGAATAGAGTGCATAAGGCCTAGAACAGCCATGTAGATGTAGGAATCCCATCAACCGTGAGGTCAACATGGGAGGGCTCACACAGAAGCTGTACTTGACAAGAAAACAAGCCTGAGCTTGGGCACACCCACCATGAGTGCAGCGCTTGAGGACCCTGAAGCAGTTCTTTGCACTGGAAGGTAGGACATATAAAAAAAAATGAAAGGAATAAAACAGTGGGCTGAGGAGGAGACAGGATCACACAGACCGATAGAAAGTTACTGTTGGGGACTCGTATTCTATCGTGTATTCCCACAGACGATGGGACAAGAGAAAAAAAATGAACTCAAAGCAAATCAGAAGAAAGGTAGGTCATCTCTGAGAAGGAAGTGCTGACAGTGATGGAAAGCATATGTTATGGGCTAAGTTGTTCTTCTCCCCCTCCCTCAAAAAAAAAAATCACATGTCGCAGAATAGAACTGCATCCAGAGACAGGGTCTTTAGAGAGAGGATTAAGTTAAATGAAGTCATTAGACTGAGTCCTAATCCCAAATGACCAGTGAACTTATAAAAAGAGGCATTTAGTACACAGAAGGAGACACCAGTGAAGAGCCTAAAATTAAGTCCTCCATTAAGAGCAACCTCGGGCTGCATGTAGTCCCAGCCCCAGTCCCAGTCCCAGGAAAAGCCTCAGATTGTTCAAGGCTAAAGCCATCCTCGGACTGACCTCAGATCAGCTAATCAAAAAGTAAAAAGAAACACTCCTATGGTCTGAGTCAAGGCTGGGAACTGCAGATACAAACTAGCCAATTTCTCACCACTTGTCTGAACCCCATGTGGGCCCTTTGAACTCACCTCATAATTGTTCATTTTCAAAGGATTCTCAAAAGTCATGATTGGGTCCCACCAAAAGTAATGAACACCTCACAGATACTGAATGGTCAAAGCTGTTACCATGGGTGCTGTGCAATTGAAACTGGTGCTTCTGTGATGATGCTATACGTACTGTAACATCCCCATCCCTTACTCCTTAAAAACCCTATTCACTATTGTTCTTGACTTCCTCTTGCTGCCACTACACCGGTAGGCGGATGAGCCCCTGCTCAAGCTTGTAATAAAGACCCTTTTGTATTTGCATTGGTGCCGGCTCCTTGGAGGTCTCTGGGACTGGCGATTTGGGCACAACATTAGGAATGCACATACAGAGAAAAAGAAGGCCATGTGGACACAGGAAGATGGCCATCTACAAGCCACAGAGAGAAGCTTCAGAAGAAACCAAACCTGTCTACACCTTGATCTCAGACATCTAGCCTCTAGAACTGTGAGGAAGTAAATTTCTGTTGTTTAAACCACCAAGTCTGTGATGTTTTGTTATGGCAGCTGATGGGGTTCTGGACATGCTACTTCCCAAAACATGGCACCTTGGCACATTAAATATTTTAAGCTGAAGGAGTTTGGAGAAAAGAGCAAAAGCAGGAAGATTGTTCTGACCTTCCCTTGATCTTGAAATTTGTCATAAAACCCTCACATGCGAGGTGCCCTCCCTGTATCTGGAGGAAAGGAACATCCTTACCTCTGAAGACAAAGGGACACTGAGAATAATCTTTCTAAGTTTCCCCATTTTACTACACTTACCTCATACTCCTTAACCTGACATACTTGTGTCCACTGTTGATCAAACCAGAACAGTTCTGTTTATTCAAGTCTTCATTTCCTTATGACGGCTCCCATGCCATGCAAAATTTATGTTACATTTGTTTCATTTCTCCTGTTAATTTGTCTTCATCAGTTTAGTTTTCAGACCCACTCAGAGACCCTAAGAAAGTCAAGTAATTTTTTTCCTCCCCTACAGTTTCTGTCACCCAAATGTAAAACACCACCAGTTGAAGACACCCTGCTTCATCCAGAAGCTGAAGTTAAGAGATCCTGGACTTCAGACCACAGCTGGTTGAAGGTAAGAGCTCTTACCATGCCAGTCTCTTCGATCTATATCTACAGGGATTGGTTGAGGAAAGGTGTCTGAGAGTCTCTTCCTTTCCGAATTCAAATTAGAAGAAAAACATGTGTCTAAAAATTAGTTATTTGAATTATGATTCTGGTTTAAATTTTGTTTGGGGGTACACAGTGATTATCAATTCCTTCCCTCCCAGGACTGTTATTGTTTTCCTGTTTGTCGCTCTTTTCATGTCCTTGGCTGACCTTTCTACCCCTCAGGGCACACAGGAGTTGGCTCGTTTATGTAGTCGGCCAGTTGTCAGATTGGAAACCCCAAATATATGCCCAGACAGAAGTGTGGGTTGCACCCTATTTGTAGTTAATATCATACCAGCTGTTGCCAGTTCTCAAGAAAGGTGTCTGAGTCTTTCTTTCTCTTGGCTATCTTTGAGAGTGGTTCTAGATCTAGGGAGCATGGCATCTTTTGCTCCTTCTTTGGGGATGCCTCTTGCATTCCTTGTTAAATGCTGATTTTGGTTTCTTGTTACTTGATAGATACAGCTTTGGTTTAAATACTTTATTTTTCTTATGACTTCTATAGTCAAAAGCTGGTCAAACTAGAGGCTGACACTCAGAGACTGGCTACAAACCATTTTTAAATGCCTTCTCTCCTAAGCTAAATGGAACTATGTATTTAGAGGGAAAGAACATTCTGAAATCTATGTGGAATAATTTATTAAAACATTCCAAAGATGCACAGCCTAAATCTAGAACATCTTAATTGGAAGGGTTCTCTCTGATGTAAAGAAGCAAGTTGAGGGGTGCCTGGGTAGCTGAGTCGGTAAGCGTCTGACTTCAGCTCAGGTCATGATCTCATGGTTCATGAACTGGAGTCCCGCATCTGGCTCTGTGCTGACAGTGTGGAGCCTGCTTGGAATTCTCTCTCCCTCCCTCTCTCTCTGTCCTTCTCCCACTTGTGCTTTTTCTCTCTCTCAAAATAAATCAATAAACTTAAAAAAAAAAAAAAAAGAAGCTAGTTAAAGGTAATTAAGATAATCGATGGGTGGGCCCAGGCCCTTGATATCATTCAGGCAATGACCCAATTCTTGAAGAATTATAAACAACTGGCCTTGTCTTATAACTCAAGTCTTTACAAAAGCAGAAATGCAGCGCTCAAAGTAATTCAGAGCCCACCTATCTTTACCAATCTCCAAACCTCCCTTATGTATCTCAAGATGCTTGCAGATATTGTAAAAGATTAGGGCACTGGAAACAAAAATGTCCTGCACTTAAGAAGAAAACAGAACTCGCTGCCGCCGCCGCCGCCGCAGAATCGGCGGAGCCGCTGCTCGCCTTCCAGTATTTGTTCATGGCAGAAAAAAAAATTAAAGTAGAACCTTCCCTAAGAAGTAAAAATCGGGTTCCGGAGGCAAGATGGTGGAGAAGTAAGGAGCTCCGTACTTGCACTCTCGCCCATACATCACACAGAAAAGATCTGAAGCCATTGGAAACCATACAAAACCTGAGAGACTCAGAGAAAAAGGGCGCAGAATCCACTGAGAAAGCCTTCTAACGTGAGTGCGAACCGGGGAAGGTAAAATCGGGCCGGGATCGGGGACTCCAGGGTGGGAGGCGATCCCCCTCTACCCTCTACGGGGAGTGAGAGGGGAAAAGGAGAGTCCGAGACAGAAAAACCTCCGCTCGGTGCATAGAAAGACCGTACTTGCCAAATACCTGCACACCAGGTCCCCTCGCGACAACTGGTCCTGGGGGAGGCTGAGCACACAAACTGCTTCTTTGTGCCGCTCCTGGAGGTTGGTTTTTAAAGCGGCGCGGGCGCGCCTGCCGCCATTGTAGCTCCAGGGCTGCTGGGATCCCTGAAAGAGACGCGCAGACACCGGGCATCCGCGCTCCTGGCTGGCTGGAACTCGAGAGGGAAGGCAAAAAGCTAAAAACTGGGAAATTTGCCTGTGAGTTCGTGTTTCGGGTGACGAGCCATAGAGAGACCCGGTTTTCCTCACTCCAGCGGCGGCGCGCCTGTCGCCATTGTAGCTCCAGCGCTGCTGGGACCCCTGAAGGAGACGCACAGACACCGGGCGTCCGCGCTCCTGGCTGGCTGGAACTCGAGAGGGAAGGCAAAGAGCTAAAAACTGGGAAATTTGCCTGTGAGTTCGTGTTTCGGGTGACGAGCCATAGAGAGACCCGGTTTTCCTCACTCCAGCGGGCTCAGGCTACGCGGACCCGGCAGGCAAGCCCCCGCGCATGCGCACCAGAGCCGACCCAGAGAAGGAAGCAGCGATTCTGACTCCGCCCCCAGAGCTCAGCAGGGAGCCTGGAATCGCCCGAGGGGGTTGTCTGGGAAGCTGTGTCTAAGGCAACTTCAGCGGGGCGCGGACTGGGATTTGGAGATTGGAACTGGCCTGGGTTGAAGAGTGCAACCAACTTCGGCTGCATCCCCGGAACGGGGAGTTGACACGCCAAAAAAAAAAAAAAGCGAGCTGCAGCGCGGGGTTCAAGAAGGGACTGGAGCACCGTCACTCTCCTCCCCACAATCGCCAAGGCAGAACCCCCGCCTGAGGCATCGGATCACGCCACGCCCATCTCTGCCTGAGAGGTGCCCTCCTCCCTTTTTTTTTTCTTTTTCCCTTTTTTTTCCCTTTTTTTTCTTCTTTTTTTTCCCCTTTCTTTTCTCTTTTTTTCTTCTTCTTTCTCTTTTCTCGCTTTTTCCCCCAAAACACTGACCTGATTAACTCTGGTTGCCAGCTTGCTTAAACAATCACAAGTCCATTCTGTAAATGTAAATTCTACACCTACCGACTTTTTCAGCTATTTCTCTCAGGAGTAATTAGACTATATAGTTTCTCTGGATAATTCCAGCATCCTTCTCTCACCTATCCAACCATATTCTACCCTTTACCTCTTTGAAAAAAGTTTCTTATCCCTTCTGCCTGTTCATTCTATTTCCAAATCTGCCTTGTCTCACCCTGCCTTCTCTCTTTTTCTCTATGCTCTTCAACCAGCGCTGCATACACACGGCTATTTAACTGTAGCTGGGAAATCCAGGTATATGCTTTAAACCGTTCTTTGTCCATCGGTTTTCTTCTTTTTTCCTTTTCTTTTCCCCTTTTTGACCCTTTTATGTATTTTATGCTCCCTATTATTCGCCCTCCCTCCTCCGTCTTTTCTATTAACTTTTTCGTTTTCCCTCTCACTTTGCATGTTAGTTGAATCAGCCTGTGCGTTTGTGTGCTCCTGCTCCCTGTGTGTTGTCTGTCTGTTTTCTTTTCCAGGGCTACCTCAAGAAACAAGCTAGAGTACACAAGGTGAAGAGTCCCAAATATCACTACGAATAGGAAAATAAAATAACTAAGGTCCCAACAAGAGAGACCGAGGGATACCATTCAAAAAACAATCTCTGAAAGGATAGGCCCTGGAAAGTCAAAGAGTTTCTTGGATATAGCAGTGCTCATAGAAACAGAGAGCATAACAGTTCTTTAAAACCAACAAGAGCCGGAAAGCTAACTAAAATGACGAAACGAAAGAGCTCTCCTCCAAAGAAACTCCAAGAAGAAATGACAGCTAATGAACTGCTGAAAACAGATATCAGCAGCATAAGTGAACAAGATTTTAGAATAATAATGGTGAAATTAATAGCAGGGCTTGAAAAAAACATAGGGCGACATCAAAGAAACTATGGCTACAGACAGAATGGAAAATAAAAATAGGCATGAAGAATTAAAAAATGCGAAAAATGAGAAACATAATAAATTAGAGGCCTCCAATGCACGGATTGAAGAGGCAGAAAGGAGAATAAGTGATTTAGAAGACACCATTCTAGAAAAACAAGAAGCTGACAAAAAAAGAGACAAACTGATCCAGGAACAGGAAAGAAGAATTCGAGAGCTCAGCGATACGGTCAAACGCAACAATATCCATATCATAGGAATCCCAGAAGAGGAAGAGAGAGGGAAAGGTGCTGAAGGAGTCCTGGAACAAATTATAGCAGAGAACTTCCCCGACTTGGGGAAGGAAGTCAATGTGGAAATACAACAGGCTCAGAGGACTCCTCTCAGACGTAACTTGAATCGATCTTCTGCACGACATATCATCGTAAAAATGGCAAAATACAAGGACAAAGAGAGAATTTTGAAGGCAGCTAGGGAGACAAGGGCCCTCACATACAAAGGAAACCCATCAGAGTGGTGACAGACCTATCTACTGAAACGTGGCAGGCCAGAAAGGAATGGCAAGAGATCTTCAATGTGATGAACAGTAAAAATATGCAGCCAAGAATCCTCTATCCAGCAAGCCTGTCATTCAAAATAGAAGGAGAGATAAAAACCTTTCCAAACAAACAGAAATTGAAAGAATTTGTCACCACGAAGCCAGCCCTACAAGAAATCCTGAGGGGGATGCTCTGAAGGAAAGGTTGCAAGGAACAAAGATTCCAGAGACACCACCACAAACATGAACCCTACAAAAGATACAAAGACTCTAAACCCACATATTTCAATAACACTGAATGTAAATGGGCTGAATGCTCCAATCAAAAGACATAGGGTAGCAGAATGGATTAAAAACAAAATCCATCTATATGCTGTCTACAAGAAACTCATTTTAGACGGGAAGATACCTTCAGATTAAAAGTAAGGGATGGAGAAATATATATCATGCTACAGGAAATCAAAAGAAAGCCGGAGTAGCGATACTTATATCAGACAAACTGGACTTTAAATTAAAGACAATCACAGGAGATGAAGAAGGGCACTACATAATAATTACAGGGTCCATCCATCAGGAAGAACAATCATAAATGTCTACACACCGAATATGGGAGCACCTAAATATCTAAAACAATTAATCACAAACAGAAACAAGCTTATAGATAAGTATGTGCTAAAAGCAGGGGACTTTAGTACTCCGCCTACAGCAATGGATAGATCAACCAGACAGAAAATCACTAAAGAAATAATGGACTTGAAAGACACATTGGACCAGATGGACCTGGCGGATATATTTAGAACTTTACATCCTGAGGCCAGGGAATTTACTTTCTTCTCAAGTGCGCATGGCACATTCTCCAAGATAGATCACATACTGGGACCTAAAGCAGCCCTCAATAAATAGAAAAGAATAGAGATCATACCATGCACACTGTCAGATCACAATGCTTTGAAACTTGAAATCAATTACAGGAAGAAGTCTGGAAAACTTCCAAAAACATGGAGGTTAAAGACACCCTTCTAAAGAATGAATGGGCCAATCAGGCAATTAGAGATGAAATTTAAAAATATATGGAAACAAATGAAAATGAAAACACAACAATTCAAAATCTATGGGATGCGGCCAAGGCAGTCCTAAGAGGAAAGTACATTGCTCTCCAGGCCTATTTCAAGAGATTAGAAAAAGCGCAAGTCAAAATCTAACAGCTCACCTAAAGGAACTAGAGGCAGAGCAACAAGAACGCCCTAAACCCAGTAGAAGAAGAGAAATAGTAAAAATTAGAGCAGAAATAAACAACATAGAGACCAAAGAAACAATTGAACAGATCAATGAAACCAAGAGTTGGGTTTTTGAAAAGGTAAACAAAATTGACAAACCTCTAGCCAGACTTATCCAAAAGAAAAGAGAGAGCACACAAATAGACAAAATTGTGAATGAAAATGGACTTATTACAACCAACCCCTCAGAAATACAAGTAATTATCAGGGAATACTATGAAAAATTATATGCCAACAAATTGGACAACTTAGAAGAAATGGACAAATTTCTAAACACACACTCACTACCAAAATTCACACGAGAAGAAATAGAAAACCTGAACAGACCCATAACGAGTGAAGAAATTGAATCAGTGATCAAAAATCTCCCAACAAATTAAGAGCCCTGGACCTGATGGCTTCCCTGGGGAATTCTACCAGACATTTAAAACAGAATTAATCCCAATTCTTCTCAAGTTATTCCAAAAAATAGAAAGCGAAGGAAAACTCCCAGATTCATTTTATGAAGCCAGCATCACACTGATTCCCAAGCCAGACAGAGATCCAGCAAAAAAGAGAACTACAGTCCAATATCCTTGATGAATACGGATGCAAAAATTCTCAACAAGATCCTTGCAAATCGAATCCAGTAGCATATCAAAAGAATCATCCACCAAGATCAAGTGGGATTCATTCCTGGGTTACAGGGCTGGTTCAACATTCGCAAATCAATCAATGTGATCCATCATATCAATAAAAGAAAAGATAAAAACCATATAATCCTGTCAATAGATGCAGAAAAAGCATTTGACAAAATACAGCATCCCTTCATAATAAAGACTCTCGAGAAAGTTGGGATAGAAGGAACCTACTTAAACATCATCAAAGCCATCTATGAGAAGCCTTCAGCTAACATCATCCTCAACGGGGAAAAACTCAGAGCTTTCCCCTGAGATCAGGAACACGACAGGGATGTCCACTCTCACCACTGTTGTTTAACATAGTGCTGGAAGTCCTAGCATCAGCCATCAGACACCAAAAGGAAAT